>OW119926.1:13338128-14712612 GCA_933210815.1 Meta bourneti | reverse complement strand
AAGATTTATTTTCTAGCTCTAGACTTGTAGCTTGATACTTTAGAATTAACTGGAGAATTTTTTTTAAGAAAATTTTATAAAGACAGATTTGAACCCGGCAAAAGGTAATCACGGCCGCCCCGTTTTACACAAGCACTTTAACCGTTCGATCACCTACTTTGTATAATACATATAGAATACTAACTCGTGAATTTACAGCTTAAGAGAGTGAAAGTATGTGTTTTTTTTCCCTTGAGAATAGTGCCCTTATGAAGAATGAATATGAATATAAAAACAAATAAAGTTGAATTTATAAACCTTAGCTATATAACAAGTTTATTACCAAGATTTTAAAGTATGCGAATTGTATGTAATGACAGGAAAAGTATCAGAATATAGAAGACTCTGGAACTTGTGACAATATGACTAAGGATTTATGTGTAAGTTAATTAAGATAACAGAAGGAGTTAAACACGTAGTCACCGATAGGATACAAGCTTAAGTAAATGAGAAAGCTTTTAAACGCATTGCTATTTAGGAGAATGGTGTTGTTTTTCTGATTGTGAGAAAAGCAAATGAAACTACATCATGCCAATGAATCACATATGACATGCCCGAACTGGAACTTTCTATAGGGGATTTAGCTATGAAATAGTGACGAAGGGATTATCTTAATACTCTAACGTTGGAACTCGGAACATAAGTAATTGAGGCCAACCAATATATGCGAAGATTTTAAGCGTATGAACACTACATGTAAGATAGAATTTATAATACGGAAACCTTTTTTATATTTTAATGAATTTATATACAACATGAGCTTGAAGAAAATGTGAATGTTTAAGGGTGAATGTTTTGTAGGGAAAATTATTATTATTACAATTTGAGGGGAGGACTTTGAGATATGAATAGGACACACAGGCATAACGGTGTATGAAACATTACATTTTTAGGTAAATAAGAAGTAACTAACCAAAAGATTTATAGTATACATATTATAAGCGATGGCAAGGAACCGTATAAGATTGATATTATTAGAAGCCTCTGGAACTTGAGACAATATGACTAAGGCTTGTATATATTACAAATGTGGGAAATTGTTTTATTGATTAGATGCAATCTTAGGCAAATATATTCTACCAAAGGTTTGTGATGGTAAAGTATCAGATTGAAAGTCTAGAAGCCTCTGGAACTTGTAAGAATATGACTAAGGATTGTTTTTGCACGTGTAAGTTATTTAAGATAACAGAAGGAACGGAGTTAAACACTGAGTCACAGATAACGATAGAAACTATTTGATAATAAGAGGATTTTTAAAGCATAGTTGGAGCATCTTGGGTCTTTGAATTACTTTGCATCTTGTTTTGGGGTTTTACTGCCCCTTTTTTTTCTGTTTTTAAATAAATCATGGATTCTAAGGACATTAGACCTGCAAAGAAAATGCGTGCAGACAAAGAACTGTGTTTGCAGAAATATTGTAAAGATTCTTTATGTTATGAGTATGGTAAACTGTTTACGGATCGTGAAGGCTGGGCATATTTTTGTCGATTGGAAAACGAATTAACGTACTTAAAGAAAGAGGAAACTACTATTGAAATTTATGGTAAAAAATGTACTGTGCCTCGGCAACTTGTAGCATACGGAGACGTAGGAATAAGCTATGCCTTTAGCGGATCTTGTATTGCAGCCAAGCCTTGGTCTCCTTTACTATTGGAAATAAAGGCAGAAGTGGAACGAATAATTGGCTCAAGATTTAATTTTGTGTTGGTGAACCGTTATAAAGATGGTAAGGACTGTATAGATGCCCATAAAGACAATGAGAAGGACTTGGATCTTAATGCACCCATAGCGTCTGTTTCATTTGGACAGAAAAGGCAATTTGTGTTTTCTAGAAAGAACTACAATTCTCTAAAAAATTGTTCTGGAAAATGGAAGCTTGCTTGTGATGAAGTATCCAACAAACCAATTTTGGTTTCACAGCTTGCCCCGTGCATTATGCCCTAGAATAAACTTAACGTTTCGTAAAATTCTTGTATAAAGCAGCGATAAACCACTTATGTGCCCCCCCCCGAACTAAAACTCAGTGTTGTGCACTAGACGATATTTGGACAACGTTGCAACTGATCTTTGCCTTTCTGAATAGTATTTTTATAAATGCTTATATCTTGTTGGTTTTAAATAAATTTTTTAGCGTGTCTTACCACATATACTGTATTTAGGACTTTTTTATTACATAATTCTATAAATTGTTTTTAAAATGCAAGATCTGAAATGAAATTTTTCTTTGCTATAAAGATTTATGTTTTTAAGTTAGATGTTTTTTACTCAAAAATTAATTATACATTAGATGTTATAGCACATATTTTCAATGCAGAAATTTTGTTTTAAGTATTGTACACACTTAAGTAAGAGTAAACTTTTGAAAACTTTACAAGACCCGTACTATGAACGTACACATTTTGAATAAGTTGTAATTGTATTGAAATCATTTATGCTATAAAATCTAAATTAAATGTTATTTTTTAATTAATCTTTCCATGCATATTTTTTAAATAAATCTTCCTAAATTTTAGTGATTTAATTTTTATTATACAGATTTACAAACTGTTTTTAACGAAATTTTCTTTGATATAAGGATTTATATTTTTAAAAGTTGGATGCTTTTACTCTTAATTATATATTAGATACTATTACACATATTTTTTAATACTGAAGATTTTTAGAAAGCGTTTAACAATTGAAAATATATATACTTTAAATATTATTACAAACATTTAAATGCAATTTGCTTTTTATTTTTAATTTTACAATTAAGACATTTCTTAAAAGTTTGATTCTTAAAGTGTGTTTTATGCACAGTAAAAAATAATTATAAAAACCTGTAAGAGTAAATTTTTTTTTTTTGCTTTAATTTGAAACTTTACAAGACCCATACCATGTTTCCTTGCACATTTGAAGCAGTGAAAAATAGAATTAAAAGCCATTTATTTTTGAAGTTCTAAATTAAACGTTCCTCTTTTAATGCTTTTTTTTTTGCAAACCATGCATTTACTAAATATGAACTTCCTTTTATTTGAAACCTTATGCCTATTGTGCAGCTTAAATTGCAGAGCAAAATTCCAATACTGTACGAAACTATAAAGTATTTTACAAGATACTTCATATTATTCTCTTAATTTACATCTAATTCATTACTACGTTAAAATGGATAGCATGTGGGCTTTCTGTTTTAAAAATAATGTGTGCACATCTGTGCTGAAAAGTAAATTAACTTTTGCCTTTTCTTGATATTTAATGCATAATCTAAATATTTACGCACACCGCTGATAGTTTTACACATGAGTAAAATTAAATAATAACTGAAAATTTTAAGTATTAGTGTGAATTTTAAAATGAACAAATATTGAATTAAATATGAATTCTATGTATTCTTAAAACAACTCTGCAAGAAAAAACAGATACACTTCTTAAACAGATTGAAGGAAGTCACATGGAAACAAAGTAAATTAGAACACTTTTTAATAGAAAAAAAAAAAACATTGATTCATATATTTTACAAAACTAATACTTTGTAGTAAAAAAGAACTTATTTTTACATACTTGCATTTTTTAAGAGACACATGTTTACGACGAGCCAATTATTAAATGCCATCACCTCAGCTTTGGGGCAATGCAAATTATTTTTGTGATGACCACATGATAGTTTTTTGGATCTTTTTGTTGCTACTTAGAGCACATAGTGCATCGAATTTGGGACACCCATATTGTTCCAAGTTGATATTTGGTATATTCAATGTATCTAGGTGTTTCTTTTCCACACAACGACCTTTGTAAGCAACTAGGTACTGGGTGGCGCTCTTGGTCTGCTCGTACAATTCTAAAAGCTTAGAGTCTAAACTTTCTAAAGGAGACACACTTTCCCATGCCACGGGACAGAAAGGGAGACCACATATGTAATTTTTTCAACATATCGCACAGTTTTTTTATCTTTTGCACTCAGTTTATACTTATAAGGCGATAAGTTAAAACGAATGCTTGAAGCTACTTACGATTTTTATGGCGATGTATACGTATTTACGTACTAAGAAACCCTCTTGAGTCTGAAATCCGTCAAAATGCACAATTACACAAATATTAAACATTGCTATTGAAATGTGTTAGCTGTTCTTGGAAAAAGAATTGTAAATTAGAGGCACGAAGAACTGCACTATATACACTTACTAAACAGTGAATAACACCATACACTTACTAACCAGTAAAATTAAAATTTATTGTATTCTTATCTTTTGTGAGTAACTATGAGCGCATAAGTGAAGAATGTACTCAGAAAACTTGTACTTGTGATAATGCGCCAAGTAAAATTGTGTGTTGTAATGCAAGATTTTAACGAATGGATATGTTTAAAAAATGTGCATGTGATTTTTCTTTTTACTCTACCACTAGTATCTTAGACAAGTATCAGATTTTTTTTTTTTTTTTTAAATGACGAAGAGAAACTTTTCAACACAATCTGTACTCTAATTTTACACTTAAGAGTAACAGAGCATAATATAATTTTAAGGAAAATGAGTAATCAGCACGTAAATTTGAAGCCTAAAGTTCCAAACATGTCTATGCTCAATAAACGTCTATCTACGTTTAGATATTGGCCAAATAGAAAAAGAAGTCTGCCTTTCTAAAGTGTTTGATGTGGGGGAAATGCACTTAGTTTTACAACGTGTATTTCAGAAAAGAAATTATACTTTTCAGTTCTCGCCCAACTGGGTGTTTATGAATTCTGATCAGTATTTTAAACTGTGTGAAATCTACGGCAATGTGTTAGATGTATTGAAGATATCGCTTTTGACGTATTTGTTGCCATATTATGTGAAACTGGAAATCAAAAAATGTTTTCCTGGTGAAAGTTACAAACCTTACTGCAGTGATACCATTAAATCTGATTGTTGGAGAGAAGTCATAGCTTCTCTCTGCAAGTGCCTAAAGGATATTGTGTCAAAAAATATAAATATTCTTTTTGACTGTTTAGGCTGTAAGAATGAAATTGTCAATCAATCTGTACATAAATGTATGACGATGAGCGTTGACGAACGCTTTTGCGAATTTTTCGCTCTTGCTTTATGTGCTGTTAACTGGAAAGAGTTTGCTATTAATTTTGTAAGACAGAGCAATAAACTGTTAAACTTTTATTACATAATAATGGAGGAAAATGTTTTTGAGAATTTGAATACCACAGATATTTTCAATACTGTTAGAGAGATGTATGTAAAAGACCTGTAAGATATGTTGTTACAAATATGTATAAACTGTTGATTCTTTTTTCAATAAATGATTTTTTTTTCTTCAATTCAGTGTTTTCAAAAAATATTCTACACAACAAATATACTAATTTTGTATGACAATGTTTATTCAACAACAAAAAAAGGCAAAGGTAAAAAATTATAAGAAAATATTTTTTAAAAATGTTTTTTTTTTTAATTTGGCGTTTACTATTCTAGATGGTTAGTTTTCCTTTCTTTTTGTTTTAAGATTTAAAAGTACGAAAGGCTTAATTTAGAAAATAAACAATACACCAAGATGATTGATAAGTACTAAAAATAATAGCAAGATGAATATTTATTTCAAGCGTTCTTTTTCTTGCATTAAAGTACATTTACACATTTTTCCTAAAGCATTTAGTAACTCCTTTTTTAAGGCATTTTAAAATTCCTCCTTAGTAAATAGGTTTAACATGTAATGAACAAACAACAAATAATAATAAAAATAGTCAATATATTTATAAGGGGTAAAAAGGTCTTTCCTACAAGATTTGTTCCACAAGTCCTTGATAAAAGTCTTATGATTTTTAGAAAAGTCTTAAACTTCCTTATTAGTCTTTTTTGCTGTAGTACAAGTGTTAATTTCATTCAACTCAAAACCACCCTTTTACAATTCTTCCACACTGTGTTCAATAAATCACTTGAAATTGCATCTACTACATGTACTTATAAATAGACTATTTAGTAACAAATGTACGTTTTAATTTTATGTAAAATTTTGGTTCGGCACATAGGACACGTTGAGAGACTCTTCGTACATCTCATGCATGTCACCAGATGACCGCAAGGCTGTAAAGTAGCATCCATTTCCGATTCCATGCAAATTTTACAAAGTCGTTCGTCCTTGTCGTTGTATGAGGAGTAAAGTTTTACATCAGGTTTTATAAAAACATAGGCATTATTGTTTGTTTCATCCAACACCCGTACAATTTCATCTATGGGTGTTTCTTTTAGTCTAGGGTCAACAATCGGTCCTTGTTGGGCTACCAAACATTTTGGATAAAACTTTATGTGTTCGTGTCTGACTACATCCTCCTTTTGCCAATTTTCAAGCCCTCCTCCACACCAATAGCACTTAACTCCGTCCGAGACACCCGTGTAATACAATCCATTTTTGGCCAGGTCCCTAATGTCAACATCTGTGCGTGGCCAATCTCTAAACGTAGATAGACGTTTATTGAGCATAGACATGTTTGGAACTTTAGGCTTCAAATTTACGTGCTGATTACTCATTTTCCTTAAAATTATATTATGCTCTGTTACTCTTAAGTGTAAAATTAGAGTACAGATTGTGTTGAAAAGTTTCTCTTCGTCATTTAAAAAAAAAAAAAAAAAATCTGATACTTGTCTAAGATACTAGTGGTAGAGTAAAAAGAAAAATCACATGCACATTTTTTAAACATATCCATTCGTTAAAATCTTGCATTACAACACACAATTTTACTTGGCGCATTATCACAAGTACAAGTTTTCTGAGTACATTCTTCACTTATGCGCTCATAGTTACTCACAAAAGATAAGAATACAATAAATTTTAATTTTACTGGTTAGTAAGTGTATGGTGTTATTCACTGTTTAGTAAGTGTATATAGTGCAGTTCTTCGTGCCTCTAATTTACAATTCTTTTTCCAAGAACAGCTAACACATTTCAATAGCAATGTTTAATATTTGTGTAATTGTGCATTTTGACGGATTTCAGACTCAAGAGGGTTTCTTAGTACGTAAATACGTATACATCGCCATAAAAATCGTAAGTAGCTTCAAGCATTCGTTTTAACTTATCGCCTTATAAGTATAAACTGAGTGCAAAAGATAAAAAAACTGTGCGATATGTTGAAAAAATTACATATGTGGTCTCCCTTTCTGTCCCGTGGCATGGGAAAGTGTGTCTCCTTTAGAAAGTTTAGACTCTAAGCTTTTAGAATTGTACGAGCAGACCAAGAGCGCCACCCAGTACCTAGTTGCTTACAAAGGTCGTTGTGTGGAAAAGAAACACCTAGATACATTGAATATACCAAATATCAACTTGGAACAATATGGGTGTCCCAAATTCGATGCACTATGTGCTCTAAGTAGCAACAAAAAGATCCAAAAAACTATCATGTGGTCATCACAAAAATAATTTGCATTGCCCCAAAGCTGAGGTGATGGCATTTAATAATTGGCTCGTCGTAAACATGTGTCTCTTAAAAAATGCAAGTATGTAAAAATAAGTTCTTTTTTACTACAAAGTATTAGTTTTGTAAAATATATGAATCAATGTTTTTTTTTTTTCTATTAAAAAGTGTTCTAATTTACTTTGTTTCCATGTGACTTCCTTCAATCTGTTTAAGAAGTGTATCTGTTTTTTCTTGCAGAGTTGTTTTAAGAATACATAGAATTCATATTTAATTCAATATTTGTTCATTTTAAAATTCACACTAATACTTAAAATTTTCAGTTATTATTTAATTTTACTCATGTGTAAAACTATCAGCGGTGTGCGTAAATATTTAGATTATGCATTAAATATCAAGAAAAGGCAAAAGTTAATTTACTTTTCAGCACAGATGTGCACACATTATTTTTAAAACAGAAAGCCCACATGCTATCCATTTTAACGTAGTAATGAATTAGATGTAAATTAAGAGAATAATATGAAGTATCTTGTAAAATACTTTATAGTTTCGTACAGTATTGGAATTTTGCTCTGCAATTTAAGCTGCACAATAGGCATAAGGTTTCAAATAAAAGGAAGTTCATATTTAGTAAATGCATGGTTTGCAAAAAAAAAAGCATTAAAAGAGGAACGTTTAATTTAGAACTTCAAAAATAAATGGCTTTTAATTCTATTTTTCACTGCTTCAAATGTGCAAGGAAACATGGTATGGGTCTTGTAAAGTTTCAAATTAAAGCAAAAAAAAAAATTTACTCTTACAGGTTTTTATAATTATTTTTTACTGTGCATAAAACACACTTTAAGAATCAAACTTTTAAGAAATGTCTTAATTGTAAAATTAAAAATAAAAAGCAAATTGCATTTAAATGTTTGTAATAATATTTAAAGTATATATATTTTCAATTGTTAAACGCTTTCTAAAAATCTTCAGTATTAAAAAATATGTGTAATAGTATCTAATATATAATTAAGAGTAAAAGCATCCAACTTTTAAAAATATAAATCCTTATATCAAAGAAAATTTCGTTAAAAACAGTTTGTAAATCTGTATAATAAAAATTAAATCACTAAAATTTAGGAAGATTTATTTAAAAAATATGCATGGAAAGATTAATTAAAAAATAACATTTAATTTAGATTTTATAGCATAAATGATTTCAATACAATTACAACTTATTCAAAATGTGTACGTTCATAGTACGGGTCTTGTAAAGTTTTCAAAAGTTTACTCTTACTTAAGTGTGTACAATACTTAAAACAAAATTTCTGCATTGAAAATATGTGCTATAACATCTAATGTATAATTAATTTTTGAGTAAAAAACATCTAACTTAAAAACATAAATCTTTATAGCAAAGAAAAATTTCATTTCAGATCTTGCATTTTAAAAACAATTTATAGAATTATGTAATAAAAAAGTCCTAAATACAGTATATGTGGTAAGACACGCTAAAAAATTTATTTAAAACCAACAAGATATAAGCATTTATAAAAATACTATTCAGAAAGGCAAAGATCAGTTGCAACGTTGTCCAAATATCGTCTAGTGCACAACACTGAGTTTTAGTTCGGGGGGGGCACATAAGTGGTTTATCGCTGCTTTATACAAGAATTTTACGAAACGTTAAGTTTATTCTAGGGCATAATGCACGGGGCAAGCTGTGAAACCAAAATTGGTTTGTTGGATACTTCATCACAAGCAAGCTTCCATTTTCCAGAACAATTTTTTAGAGAATTGTAGTTCTTTCTAGAAAACACAAATTGCCTTTTCTGTCCAAATGAAACAGACGCTATGGGTGCATTAAGATCCAAGTCCTTCTCATTGTCTTTATGGGCATCTATACAGTCCTTACCATCTTTATAACGGTTCACCAACACAAAATTAAATCTTGAGCCAATTATTCGTTCCACTTCTGCCTTTATTTCCAATAGTAAAGGAGACCAAGGCTTGGCTGCAATACAAGATCCGCTAAAGGCATAGCTTATTCCTACGTCTCCGTATGCTACAAGTTGCCGAGGCACAGTACATTTTTTACCATAAATTTCAATAGTAGTTTCCTCTTTCTTTAAGTACGTTAATTCGTTTTCCAATCGACAAAAATATGCCCAGCCTTCACGATCCGTAAACAGTTTACCATACTCATAACATAAAGAATCTTTACAATATTTCTGCAAACACAGTTCTTTGTCTGCACGCATTTTCTTTGCAGGTCTAATGTCCTTAGAATCCATGATTTATTTAAAAACAGAAAAAAAAGGGGCAGTAAAACCCCAAAACAAGATGCAAAGTAATTCAAAGACCCAAGATGCTCCAACTATGCTTTAAAAATCCTCTTATTATCAAATAGTTTCTATCGTTATCTGTGACTCAGTGTTTAACTCCGTTCCTTCTGTTATCTTAAATAACTTACACGTGCAAAAACAATCCTTAGTCATATTCTTACAAGTTCCAGAGGCTTCTAGACTTTCAATCTGATACTTTACCATCACAAACCTTTGGTAGAATATATTTGCCTAAGATTGCATCTAATCAATAAAACAATTTCCCACATTTGTAATATATACAAGCCTTAGTCATATTGTCTCAAGTTCCAGAGGCTTCTAATAATATCAATCTTATACGGTTCCTTGCCATCGCTTATAATATGTATACTATAAATCTTTTGGTTAGTTACTTCTTATTTACCTAAAAATGTAATGTTTCATACACCGTTATGCCTGTGTGTCCTATTCATATCTCAAAGTCCTCCCCTCAAATTGTAATAATAATAATTTTCCCTACAAAACATTCACCCTTAAACATTCACATTTTCTTCAAGCTCATGTTGTATATAAATTCATTAAAATATAAAAAAGGTTTCCGTATTATAAATTCTATCTTACATGTAGTGTTCATACGCTTAAAATCTTCGCATATATTGGTTGGCCTCAATTACTTATGTTCCGAGTTCCAACGTTAGAGTATTAAGATAATCCCTTCGTCACTATTTCATAGCTAAATCCCCTATAGAAAGTTCCAGTTCGGGCATGTCATATGTGATTCATTGGCATGATGTAGTTTCATTTGCTTTTCTCACAATCAGAAAAACAACACCATTCTCCTAAATAGCAATGCGTTTAAAAGCTTTCTCATTTACTTAAGCTTGTATCCTATCGGTGACTACGTGTTTAACTCCTTCTGTTATCTTAATTAACTTACACATAAATCCTTAGTCATATTGTCACAAGTTCCAGAGTCTTCTATATTCTGATACTTTTCCTGTCATTACATACAATTCGCATACTTTAAAATCTTGGTAATAAACTTGTTATATAGCTAAGGTTTATAAATTCAACTTTATTTGTTTTTATATTCATATTCATTCTTCATAAGGGCACTATTCTCAAGGGAAAAAAAACACATACTTTCACTCTCTTAAGCTGTAAATTCACGAGTTAGTATTCTATATGTATTATACAAAGTAGGTGATCGAACGGTTAAAGTGCTTGTGTAAAACGGGGCGGCCGTGATTACCTTTTGCCGGGTTCAAATCTGTCTTTATAAAATTTTCTTAAAAAAAATTCTCCAGTTAATTCTAAAGTATCAAGCTACAAGTCTAGAGCTAGAAAATAAATCTTTTAAAACTAATTGTTACTTCTTCCACCACCAGATGGCTGTACCACAATTGTTCAAACCATTTTCTAAAAATAGCACATTCCCAGAATGAATGACAAAAATAAGAAAGTTCCTTAGATTAACTTCTTTTAAAATCACTAGATGGCATCACCAGTCCAACACACTTACAACTAATTGGAAAATAAAAAATCATCAAATAAAACCAAGTCCCATAACGCATACCTAGTACTAAGAAAAAGCAAACACTACATTAATTCACCACCCATAGTTAACTCTCTTACAGCCTAACGGATAGCGCGCTTGACTTCGGATCCTATGGTCCTCGGTTCGAATCCACGAAATTGCTTTTTAATTAAAAATAATAGGGTTTCGAATATCTCCACCAGATGGCACTACGCGAGTGATTCATCACCATGGCAACGAAACGACGCCATCTTGAAACAACTCAACGCCTGCACGATGACAAAAAAAAATTCCCAAGTCCAAAATGTAAACAAACCATACGTCACTTCCGCTTTTCGATGACGTCACGCTGTGATGTCACTTGGCCCCGCCCACTTCGGGTCACGTGGTATGACGTCACTTCCGCCTCTGATACAACCCTGCATACTACTTCCAAGCGCTGTCTTAGAAGTTGATGCTATCCTTTATAAAGGAGGGAAAATGAGAGAAAAGAAGAGAACGATTGACCATGCGCAAGGACCAACTGCGCATTCTATCTGAACTGGATAGTTTCAGTAGGAAGCATGGGGTAAGGGAGAAGAGTCTATGCTCTAAAGACATGATAAACACTATTGGCCAATCATAGTAAGAAACCATTTGAAGCTGAAAGGATGGGCATCAGGAGTCCCTTGTTGGCTTTTAGCAAAGAAAATAAAATAGAAACTGATGTTATTCGCAATGTTGTTACAATAAATTTCGTTACAAAAGAGAGGGAGTTTGATTCCGATTTTCTTGTTCAGTTTCCTGCTGTCTTTTTCACATATTCGGTCAGTGAGGCACAGGAAATCCTTCCACGCTACACTTCATGAAGAAAATTTTTTTGTCCTTGTAATGGCACTTTTCTTTGTATCTGGCACTTTCACAGATCTATGCTAATTTAGGTTCAAGTCGAAACAGAAGTTTATGGCGTTGTTGGTTAGTGCATTCGATGTTCGTTTTGACGAACTACGATTCTGCAAACCCGTGCTTTCATCACTCAAGCTCCGTTCAAATATCATAGAACCAATGGTTTAGCATCCATAAAAGCCCACCTCACTCAGATTTGCATTAAAAAATCGTCGTTTTTGCTCCGTTTTATCGATGATTATTTTTCTTTCAAACGAATTAAATTTTTTTTTTGTTTGGGGATGACGGGTTTCAATAGACGCTACGCCACTGGTTCTATGATATTTGAACGGGGCTTGAGAGATGAAAGCGTGAGTTCGTAGAATCGTAAATGAACGTCGAATGCACTCACCAACAACCCCTTAAGCTTCTGTTTCGACTTAAACCTAAATTAGCGTAGATCTGCGAAAGTACAAGATGCCAAGAAAAAGTGCCATTACAAGGACGAAAAAAATTTCTTCGTGAAGTGTAGCGTGAAAGGATTTCCAGTGCCTGACTGAACGTGAAAAAGACAGCGAAGAACTAGACAAGAAAATCTGAATCAAACGCTCTCTTTAGTAAAAAAATTTACTGTAACAACATTGCACATAAAATCTAGACAGGTAAGTCATCTCTTAAAGAGCAAAGGAAGTAAAATAAAAGATAAAAAGACAGCTCGCGGAAAAATCCCAACACTTGTTTCTTTTTTCATTTCCTCCGCAGCGTCTTATTCTTCTGGCATCGCACGTGCAGGGTTTACGCAACTGAAGGAATAGCAGGAAATCCTGAACGTCGCGAAAGCGGACGAAACTATTGACAGTTCTGGCGTTATATGGAAAGGGCTGATTTTACATTTATTTTATCGCACCTGCTATTTATAGATACGTTGTTTTGAAAGGAATGGGTTTTCCACGGCCGATAAATGTAAGCAGCTTTAAACAAACTTTTAAGTATACATGCACTGCAGACTTGTTTGGAAGTGATAAAAGAGAGAAAATCGTTTTTTGTCAAGTAAAATTCAAATGTGATTCTTTTTTATCGTGAATAAGGAATGGGAATTTTCTGAGTTACCTTTTTTGTTTCCAAAAAGAAAATATTTCCTTTCAGTGTGTGACGTCGCAAATGCAAATAGTTCAAACAATTTTTTCAGTAAAATATTAAGAGCAACAATTTTTATAGCTGTTCATAAAAGACATAGAAGTAAACGGACATCCGATGCTACAGTAAAGTTTGTTTTCTTATTTTATTTATGTCGTATTGGTTTGCCGTCGCCCTGGTCAGTACTCTGAGCCTTAATTCAAAGGGTCATGAGTTCGAAACTCAATCCAGGCGTGAATATTCAATGTGCCGCCCTTTAATTTCTACAGGCTCTGCTTTCTAAACTGAAGCATCTTTTATTACACCACTCTTTATAAGGCACAGCACCAACATTTGCGAACGTTTGTTTTCGGTAATGCTATTAACTTGTGACATGTAGCATTTCATATGTGAACTTATAAATATTTATTGTTAATAATTATTAATACGTTTTGAATCGATATTTTTTCTTATTTCTACCGCCCGACCCCTGACCTTCTCGGCCTTGCAAACCGAGATTCGAACCCTGGCCCTACTGGATGGCAGGCACACTCCATGACCACTATACCACTTAGACGGCATTAAATCGGTAACAAGTCATTTATTATTAATAATATTTATCTAAATTGAATTCTTGATTGAAATTATTCTTTTGAGCTTAACGGTGGGAATAGATAAGGGATTGGAAAAAAGAACGTTGTGGTCCGCCATCAAAACTTTGTCAAATACTGGCCTCCGATAGCCTCCGATTTCATAAAATTGAGTCCCACTGACGCTTACACTGAACAGAGCTCCTTGTCTTTCTCAAAGAATGAATCTTAACATTTAAAATTTGTCCCGATCATTTTAGAAAGCGAGATTCAAACAAATCCGAAATGTAGCTTCAATACGTGAACACTGAAAACAACTAATCGCTGTTTTCATCCTTTCAATCTTTGGACCTGGGATTTCTCTTGTTTGGAATCCCCAGTTCTGTCAAAACACTCCCTATATTTAGAAGGGCAGGTATCTTTCGGCAGCGGCATTCTGAATAGGAGAAGTGGTGGTCTAAACTAAGTCTACACTAAGGTACCGACTCTCCCCCTCTGCTTTGAAATTAAACTGAAGAATTAATTACGCGTGAAAGTGTGAAATTACTCGGACATAATTATATTCTGGATCAGCTGTTTCCTCCCAAAACGGAGAAAAATTTATTAGCAAATATCGTATCATATCTTGTATCGTATGAACAGCTTCAAATGAGAATTTAAGGAAACAAAAAATCTCTGAGTTCTACGTTAAGAAACAAATGTTGTAAAATTAGAGCTTACCACTTACGATAGATAATAGAGAAAACATTCGACAATAATGTCAGTTTTTCTTTTCTTTACCTATTCTGAATGTAAATCTTTAAGTGAAGTCTATTCAATAAGTTTTCCAGGAGATGGATTTGAGTGTAATTGGCAAATTGTGAGATGGCTTGTGAATAATGTATGCAAATATTTTCTATCATTTATTTTCATGTGCCAGAGCTTTATTCTATTATGAAAGGAAATAAGTATTAGTAAATGCTGTATAACATTTTGTAATAAGCATAGATTTTTATCAAAGGTCACTATTAAATTTTTGGAATATTTATTAGATTTACAAGAGGCTTTTGATTTGAGGAAAAGGGGTATTGTTCATTTCTATTCGATGTACATCTTGCTATTGCTTTTTGTCAGTCAACAGTCGATTAGAGAAGGATTTTCAGATTAAATGAACAAACCACCGCAAGACGATTTTACCCCCGTTATCCAATACGGAATACGTACATGAAGCAAGTACTACCACAAAAACACCAGTGCCACCTATATTTAGCTTTCCAGAAAAGGTCTCTCTCTTATCGAAACGCATCCTTTCCTTAAAAATATATGAATTAACTAGTATTTATAATCTATGCACTAGAATCTAAAACGAACCACCTTTCTGCAAAATCCTACGCTCATTATTAACGCAAGTGAACACATATAAATGTCCTTACTCTATGACAAATCTAGGTACACTAACACCTCCAAATTCACTCAAATATCCACAGACCACGCACTCAAAGGGAGTTGTACTGATCGCGTCATCTTTCTATATGAAGAAGCCTACAAATTGTCTGGAAAGTTAGTTGTTGGGAAGACAGCTTTTTCTTCCAGCAGATGAAATGCAGAGAGACAGACAGGCAACTGAATGGAGGAGACTAAACAGTCGCCACTCAGTTGCACTTTTAACACCACTTTTTTAGTCGCCTGCTGTTTCAATCACAACGCAAATAGAGAAAAAGATAACTCACATAAAAGACATGATAATTCAAGTAGAATAGCTGCGTATCTAACTTTATAGAATTAAAGGGTAGATAGAAAGATGAACATTGTTCACGTTTATGTCAAATTGCATCATTCGGTACTCACGCATTTTCATGTCTCAAAATTAATCAGGATTTCCACATCTGCCCTCCGGAACCGAGTACGAAGTTTGACGAATCTCTTGTGAAATACAAATATACATTCCATTTAAAGTACTTAATATTCATTTTTCACAAATCTAAAATTTTTCTCATATTTGCAACGGGATTATAAATATAATAAAATATTTGTGTTTTTAAACTTGGGAAAAATAGACTGCTCATTTAATCACATAAAAACATCAAGAATCCTTCGCCTTTGAGCTCGGTGCTAAGGTATCGGTTATTCTCCTTGTGTGAGAGGGAGCATTGTGGAATGTAACTTATTACACGACTCGAACAATTACAAATGTTTACCATCAAACCATGGAATAAAATTGCAAGCAATCTTGCTTTTCTTATTCATCAGTCGTGAAGCTGATTTCCTCTGACTGTATGAACTCGCTAAAGGAGACTTTATTGCCAACATTGTCAACCAAATAGCGGCCGAGCAACCGAGAAATTCCTCGTACTTGATGTGGGGAAATAATTACATCTAATTACAATTGTGTTTAAGCACATATACAAACGCCATTTAGTAACTAACAAGAAAAGAGCGCTAACTTTGGTTTACGAAATTAATTTTTTTATCTAGGATAATACTCCCCACCCGATGAATACTAGTGGAAAAGGGCAAGGTGAAAGCAATAATTAACTTACACAACATTTTTTGGAAGAAGTTAATCCTTTTTTAAATGGAAATTTGTGCGTTTGGTTTATTTGGTTCGCCCAAACTAAAACGAATTAAATCAAGGTAGTAGATTTTCAACAAAAACTTTCGTAACGAAAAAGTGCCTTAAAAAAGGAAATTTGTGAAGAAAAAAATGAAATGTTGTGAGTAAGCAATTGCTTAATAGAATAGATATTTGAAGTGAAGCTGCACACATAATAATTAGTAAAAAAATGTAGGTAGGTTGTTGAATTAACGTCGTACTGGAGCAACGCAACGTCCTATTGGCGACGGTTTGGCATCCTTCCCGAAGACGAAGATCCGAGGACAACACCTCGTCATTTTGAACCATAGTCAGATGACGAGGTCAACATTCAAGCTGGCACCTCACTCTCCAAACTTTCACGCCAACGTGAGGACATTTGAAGCCACGACACGTTTAATGTGCACCAGCCCCCGCGAACACGACTGTCTTTGATTGGATCGAATTTTGAACTAGCAACCCTCCAGTTGTTAATCTGCTACTCTTCCAACCGGGAGATAAGAAATGAATGAAAGTGGTGACAGTCGGATGCGTATCTACTGAGCTACACTGGCCTACTCGAAATTCGTGTAAATATAACTAATATATCATCAGCTTAGAGCAGAAACCAATTAGCTGACAAAAAGTTAAATTTTACAGCACAGCCGATTTAAGGACTAACAATTGAGCTTTTTGGTAAAAATATAAAAATTATGAACTTCTTGATAGTTGTATATTTTCTTTCAAACCAAATAGCAATATAACAATTTATTTCTCACAATCATAAAAATAATCATTTAGTGTCAAAAAATACCTTTCTTAAAAATGTCAGTTAATGAGTTTCTGCTCTAAGCCGACGATATAAGTAAGCAAATTTTTAAAAACGAGATTCCATGAAAACGGCTGATTCCTGCCTCTTTGAAAGAGAGTACTATCTTGAATAGAAAAATTTTGAATTCGGTGACTGAAAGTTCGCGTCCTCTCCTTGAAGCCATGCTTAAAAACTACGAAATATCGTCTCACAGAGACTCATTAAACGAGATCTTACTAAGAATTCGTTTAAGCATTTTTACCCCCTTGCTTCTGATCCTAGAACAACTGTTTCATCACAAATGAGCAACCCTGACGGCTGCTTCAATTTCAATGATCTTTTCATCAACGACCCCATCCCCTTGTCGCCTTTCGCTCCTTGATGGATTAGAGATGTCAACTCATCTATTTATAAGAAAAAGGCTCCTCAATGTTTCGTCCGGGGCTTTATGAGGATATTCAACCGTTAAAAGCTTAAGCTACCGTTGCATTTGTTCCAACGATGGTTGTTTGATGTAGACGGAATCACGAGAAGTTAGAGCCACTCTAGTAATTTGGAGAGTATACTGAGTGGAGGAACAATAGATTACGTCACTAAGGGGACTCGGAAAATTGTGCAATTTCAGCAAAAATATAGTACTTTTTACAAAAATATTCCTTCATTTACTATTCCACAAAAGCATTTTTGTTAAGCCCAGCTTACATTTTCTGTGTCAATACATTGCACTTTCTCGAGAAAAGAGCAACTCAAAATGAATATTTTATATTTTCAATTAAAAAACGATTTGATTAAATTATGGAAATCACACCAAGAAATATTCTACACATTTTTAAATAAAGATATAATTTTTTAATGAATCTTGAATCATCTCAACACAAAATAACGAGTGTGATTTGTTGCAATCGGAACTAGACCTTTTTCTTATTTCTCTTTAGATATCTGCAATAACATAAATAAAAAGTTCTGAAACACATGAGAAATGTAAAAAGTTAAAAATAAAGCTAAAATTAAACGTTTCGCCAAAAAAGTTGTGAATCTGTTTTAATATTCTCGTTTAATTAATACTACAAAATTTGAAATATGAGTTACTTTAATCGTAAAGACGTTGGTTCTTTGAATAAATGACCGATATTCAACAAAGCCAAAATTCAATTTTTTAAATTACGGACAACTGAAACTTCTTGTGAACAAAAGACCTCACCTCCCTCAATATGTTTCCAGTTTCCTCCCCTCCCCAAATAAAGCCCATGAAAGATATGATAAATACACAGGTAAAAATATAGATAGCTAAACATGCAGTATTATTCGATTAACAAGCAGGAATTAGATTGCATACACATATTGGTTATGAAATGTATGTATAAAATAAATAGTTCCGCAAACCAGGACTGTTCCTGAGTTGCGAAACGTGCCACCCACGTGCAAACTGAATTAGTCGCCTCTCTTTCCAACTCGATTTACCAAAATAACGCACTTCTGAGTGCTTTATAAATATTCTAAGTAAATTAAGAATACAATGGACACTTATTCATGTATTTTATCACAAGCACGAAAGAATCTAAAAATATAAACGAATGCGCAAGTGATTGACCAGCACACCAACCATAAACGGCCCTGCCGCAAACACTATACATTGTATATGTAGTAGTCTGCCTTGCCCCACCCCAGTTGGCGAGACAGCTTATGAACCACCGCATTTTTAAAAGTACTATTTGCCGCAACGTAATCAAGACCAATTTCCACGGAGACGCAAAACAGAAACCCTAAACCTAAATCAATCCAAAACTAATTAACCGGAACATGAAAAATCATCTAATCTATTTAAAGCGTCCAGCATTTTCGGAGTACAAGGACCGCTTTGGGTGCGATGTTTCGGAGTAGTTTAAAAATACCAACCACTTGCCAAAGATTAGATGGGCCCAGCCCTTTCCCTCATGAATGAAATTCCATTCGTGCGTTCGGCGGCGCCCATTCAGCCCTTATCGGAGAAATACTCCGTCCGCTGAATGGAGAGTCCTTGTGTGCAGTTAATGGCATTCGTCATGTGAGAACTATTCGGAGTACACAAGGCATTTCCGCAGGCGCCCGCCAAGGTAGGAGAAACACCTTCCCCTTGTCCAATGCCCGACCGGACACTGCGTGATTCATCGCGGGGTCGTGAAGGAGGGGAGTTGTGGAATGCATATATGTTTTTTTCATTCATTCCTGCAGTCCACTGATGGATCTGTCAAGTCAAACTTCTGTTGGGATTACGCAACGGATGCAAGTGTTGCCACACGGTTTTCATTTTTATTTAACCCTGGAGGGCAGGAAGGGTAGTTTTTTAACATTGCTATAATCACCTTTGTTCAACGGCTATGCCAAAGGCGATAATATGAGACAGCAAATTCAAAGTACTAAATCTTTAAGACATTTGCATCATCTTACGCAACAGAACGAAGAGTTGAGATATTGTTCACGTTTTTTGTCGGCGTAATGGTCTTTTTTATATTACCACTACGTTAGATATCTATCTGTCTCGAGGTTGAAACGGCCTTTTTAAATGAAGGAATACCAAATTAGTTTTTCACAAATGTGTCATATTTCGTTTCTATACTATTGAAGTTTCAAAACAAATAAATTAGTTATTTCTCAATAAATTTAATAAGCGAAAATTAAATAAATACCAAAATACTGGTGTGGGAGTGTTGTGGAAAAGTGAAGAGGAATATCTAAAATATTTGTCTGGTTTAACAGCAAATTTTCCTGGAATAGCGGAATAAATTATGGTTAAAGGTGACAAAATTTAAGGATGGGGATGGCAGCCGTCTAAAAACACAATGAAATATCTCAATTTATGATTCTGTTGCAACACCTTCAAAATATTTTTTCAAAAGAACACACAAAAGTATCTATGATGATGAAATGAAATACTGTTGAGGTGATCAATGACTTAAATTTTTATAACTCTTATATTAGTTCTTAGTATTTCTCTCAAATCGGAGATAAATTCCTTCCAGTGGTATATCTAGACATATGCAACAAATTCACAAGCACATGGTCCAGAACGAATGGTTGAAAATGAAATGCAACTGAAAAATTATTGTCAATTATTTTAAAATTTATTTCTCAAGATTAATTAAGATTAATTTAAAAACCGACAATCGAAGAAACTGCTATGCAATCTCACATTTCTACTGAATATAATATAACTAAAAGATATTATTCAAGATGATATTATTGGAAAGTCTTCGGATAAAGTAGTGATAAGCAACTTTTCAACTTTTTTAGGTTAGTAATTAAATTAAAAAAAAAATATTGGTTCATAAACTATATTAAAGAGGGGATGTTATCTTTAATTTTCAGGTCTTTAGCAGTCATTCAAGCAATCAGAAATTTGGTTGCTCTTCTAGAATATTTTGTTTTTAATTTTATTTTTCACTACGGAACGGCATATTTCGGTGGCTTTTTATTATTCTACCCGGAGACCTTTAATTCATGGAAGGTAGGTAGTTGAATTTATGTCGCGCTGGAACAACACAACATGCTATCGGTGACGGTCCAGGATCAATCCCGAAGGAAAAGATCCGAGGACAACGCCTCGTCATTTTGAACTCCAGTTTAGATGACGAGTTCAACACCTGAGCTGGCACCCCACTCTCCAAACTTGCACACCACGCCAATGTGAAGACATTTGAGGCCACGATAGCTTTAATGTGCACCAGTCCCACGTACATGAGTGTCTTCGGTGGGTTCGCGACTCTACCAACTAGGCTTTTGAGGCCCTCCTTCAATCCATGATATTAACGTACGATAAAATTAAACTGTTTTCATCAAAAATCTGTCAATATCATCAACAAAATTATGACAAGCGAAAAATCTTTCATATGTTTTGCCCACGTGCAAATTATTTCCAAACTATTGCTATCCCATTTGTTTTTTGACTTATTCCCCCCAAAAAATTAAGGTCCCGGAAGCAAATGCTGCATACGGCGTAGGCGCCAGTGATATGGTTCCAGCTTAAAGTTATTGAAGGAAGAAACGCCGCCTCAGAGTAGGGGAGGTAGCTAGCAACAGAATGAAGCGGCGACGAGAAAAAGAAACCGAAAGCAGAGAGGGGAAGAGAGGTGGAAAACAAATACGTAGTATCAACATAAATGAGGAGTGCAGGATTAGTGAGCTAACAAGTCATCAGGCAAATTGCCAGGCAGATGGCGCCACCGCACAAAACCGCAGACGTGGATTTGAATTCGTCACTGCTTTCTATATATATATAAAATTGTTTGAGCGCTCTTCAACTCCCTCTCATCCAGAGACCCGATCCATTCAATCCTATTCTTTATATACGATATAAAGTATGACTCAGTTTTGCTCGTCAAATACAGGGTGTTTTTTTACACAAGCGAGCTATTTTGTTTTTGAATTTCCTCTTAATGGGGACGTTTTTTAAAATGTTTCTTCATATAGTTTACTTAATGACATTGTTTATGCAATAAGGCATGGGCCAAATGACCACTTTGAAAATACGGGCTATGTCGATTTGTTCAATTTCTTCGAGACATTTTTCTCAAAGCGTTTGCCATAAGTTGTGATTTGATTGTCGCTTATGTCAACATGTCATACTGCTTTTACAAATCACGTGAATTCTAATGGACTCATTTCCTAGTCGAATAATGTCAAAATCTGGTGATGTTGATTGCCTTTCTCGTCAAACTGATTTGACTGCGCCTGATGTTTCTATGGGGCTATTTAAAGATGATACCTGTGTGATAGGAACAAGAAACATCTTCAATGGATCTGTAGCAGCATTTCCCCAAAGTGAAAAGATCTTTATTTGTTGATTAATTGATTGTTGTGTTGTTGGATTGCCAGCTATTTAGTTTTTATCGTTTGGCAACAACCTATTTGTTTTAATTTGAGTTGTGATTCTAAAGAATAAGTTTTTAACGGAGTAAGAAAAATGTAAAATAAAAGAATCTTTTGCGGAGTCAGATCATTATTATTTTAAAAGAATACCGGTATATTTATACACGCAACGATAAGTAACACCAACAGATCCCTTCATATATTGATCTGCAAGGAAACGAAACCGCCGAAATTTTGGCTAAGGAGGGAGTAGATGCATTACCATCATACCGCAGACTTAGCTATGAAAAATAGCTTCAAAAAATTAGTGTTTGAGCAGAACCCTAGAAATTATTTTTGACTATTATTTGCTAGACAGGAAGAAAACCACGAAAAATAGAATTACACTCAGGATAAAATTTGAAAATTGAATGCATATAACGTAGCTTTTCGGTGTCAAAGAAAATGTAAACAAACACTCATTTGAATATCCATAAGAGTTAGATTATGAAATTTAAATATTTTATAAGTAGGTAGTTGAACTAACATCGCACTGGAGCAACACAATGGACTGTTGGGACACGGTCCTTGATCAATCCCGAAGGGAAGAATCCGAGGGAACACCTCATCATTTTGAACCACAGTCAGACGACGAAGTAACACTTGAGCTGGCACCCCACTCTCCAAATTTCCACACCACGCCAACGCGAGAATATTTGAAGCCACGACAGATTTAACGAGCACCAGCCCCCACGTACACAACGGTCTTTGGTTGGATCGGGTTTCGAACTCGCAACCGTCCGGTTTCTAATCCACTACTTTTCCAACTGGGTTACCGCGACCCTAAATATTTTAGAGCTGCCTTACAAAGAAAAAATGAACAAATAATAGACTAGTGAATCAAGGATATAATTCAAGTCAGTAGTGGGTTAGTTATATTTCAATGGTGTCCTTGGGTGGACTATCTAATTTGGATATTAGAATATCAAACTTTCTTTCATTAATATTCTCTCTTCTAGTCTTCTTTATTGCACATTATATAAATATATGTCTGGTTAGCAAACCCACTGAACATTAGAGTAAAACAAGCCTTGTGACACTATGTCCAACTTCTAATGAAGAACAATAGACATACTTTGTTCTTCATTCAAAGCCGGAAATATTTAGAGGGTATCCAGGAATTTCTCTTCGTTTCTTTGAACTTGTTTGGGGGTCAATGCATTTTAACGAACTAAATCCAATTATCAATCAAATATTTTTTCTTTGCATTTGCTTTTTTTTAACTAAAACCGCAGTTTTTTGAAAATGCAGTAATGATCAAGAAACATTTCTTCTCAAAGTGCGCCCTGATCGAATATTCAGCATCTCTAATGTGCTACAACACAGAAAAAGTTGCGAATCACTGTCTTATTGCACTAGCTTGCTATGTTTTCAGAACTTTCCCAGAATCGCTCTTTCAAAATAGAAGACGGGGATTTAATTCTTTGCGAGAAAAAGGAGTTGAAAACAATCTGCCCACCCCTGGTGTCTATCAACTCCTGTTTCAGACTATTCCAATTTGGATTCTCCTGTGGGTCCAGAAAGAGAGGCGCCACTTCGCTGCATTTTCTACTGAATCACGCGGGGGAACTTGGCAAGAAGCCCCTAGCATTCGACACGTCTCTTGCTAGAGAAACACCCCTTCGACAATTCAACGTCTCGTTTACCCGAAACGAGTAGGTGGGGCCAAGGCTTTTATTTCTGGTCGTGTGCGTTTTTCACACAAATCACCTGTTGGCAGACTTAAAAGATTCTGGGAATCAGTTGGCTTAATTTACTGGAACTCTTACGAAGCGCCGGACTTCTTTTTAAAATGCGTACTATGTACCACATCGACCTACTAATGAAAGACACGGAGCATGTGCGCGCAGCTTTACGTTACTTCTTTCGGTCGCTCGGTTTGAAGATATGTCACGTGAATCCTAAATTATTGATTGGGTGGTTGTCTAACTCTCCAAGTGGTTTCGACGAGATATTTAGTCCAAAATCTGGCCAATTTTGGTAATGACGTGGTATTATGTGATAAAAAAATGCCGATTGAATTCTGTATGACGAAAATATTGCCGTTTTTTGATGACGAGATCAAGATCTAGTCAGTTTTCTTCTAATGACGAGATATCTCATCCATCAAGATCTGGTCAGTTTTGCTAATGACGAAATACCTTGTCGAGACAACCACCAGGAGGGCTAGATGAGGTATCCCGTCTCATTAGCAAAATGGAACTGATATTGATGGACGAGATATCTCGTCGTTACCACTTGGAGGCTTAAAGTGATTATTAACTGTGATCAGAAACACTAGTCTGAGCTCCGATAGCCAATCGGCTGTCGATTCTTAAGCCCACATGATTTACCTTCCAGAAATCTTACTTCAGCGATATCGCCCACATGTTCTGTTTATTTCATTAGTAGGACGATGATGCATCAGCGATGATTCCCCCTTTGCTTTATTTCTCCCTTTTGTGCGGCTCGTGGTAGTAGTGAAGCACGAGTTTGGCTCTTGGAAGAGCAAATAAAGTCGAAAACAAATAGCATCCTCTATCTCTATTCAACAGTATATAAAAGTTGTGAAATGAAACAATGAAACCTTTCATGCTCGGTAATATCCTTTATAAAAGTTCTTCGGCGAAATGGTTGCTTGTTAACTTCAATCCTTTGTTAAATTTTCTCAAGGACGCTCTCTTTTTTTTTTATTCAGAAATAATTGAAGTAATTTTTCCCTTGAAAACGTCAGGCCAGGAAAGCACTGGTGGTTTTAAAAAGTGACATTTTTTTTTACTTGTGCCTCAGCTACCTGATATTATATTAAACTCAGCTTATTTATTGTCCTTTAGATTCGAAGCTCCTAATTGTATCGATTACTAAAATCTATCTACTATCAAATTTTTTCACCTTTTTCAAGTGCATTGTCACTCCCTTTAACATTCTCCTCTTATTGCAACTTTACACTCAGTAAACTTTCTATTAATTATGATGTGGAGGTTAGCAGTCATCTGCCAGGTACTCCGTAATTGATACGTCCGTTCCGTTCCGTTAGATTCGAAATCTTCTAAAGTTTAGAAGATATGGAGTTTTATTAGCAATATAGAGCAAAACTTTTACTTTGAAGGCAAATACTTCTTTTTAATCTCTATTGCTGACCACTGAATAAAAATTACTTTTAAAAACTTTACACATTTATTTATAAGAAACCATTCCAAGAAAACATTATAAGATTTACCACATCACTCATTGCAGTCCTCATTCCTTCTGAGAAGTTTCCCATTTAGATGGTCGAGAAATGAGCACCCAATTTCGATCGAGCCCCTCAGAAGGGCAGCGCCGAGGACTCGAATGACCCCCACATACCATCCCCTAATCAGAAGGACTTAACGGACTGTGAATTTAACGTGCATATATTCGATGTTCACACAAGAACCAGCGACACCCGAAGTTAGTAAAACGTTTATTTGATTACACCAGGGAATAAATACTTTATGTATACGGCTAAATTTAAAGTGAAGACGATAAGCAGTTTCTTAAAACCTTCCATGGGCCGCTGCCTGCAAATAACGTTAATCGGATACATCATAAAGCTGTTTTTATGGTTTATGAAAATAGATGTTAAACGGATTGATTGGTACTATCATAATATTGAAAACAGAATTGGAATTGTTTGCAAAATTTAATTTAATGAATTCATTTCAATAGTTGTTAACGACGATGTTTCGTTTAAATCTATCGCGCGTATGAAACTTGTTTTTATAGCATTTCTCTTTTACTACTTTAAAATCATAATAAAACTTAGGACATTTTAATATTAATATAAGTGTACATTTTAACAAGTTTTCATTCAGCAGTTTTTTTTCTTTCAGTTTTGATCAAAAATTTATAACTTAAAAAAATCTTAAGTATAAGAATAATTAAAATGTATGTCAAAACACCCACACACACTTATGTTAATACATTGATTTACTGTGAAAATTTTATATCAATAGATTTAATAATTGCTGAAAAAAGTTGTTGTGATTAAGAAGACATGAGAATATACGTCATTCCGGTCCCTTTATAGAACTTCAAGAAACGCATTTTATCTTAAGAATTATTCCGAATCAAAGATAATTTTTATACAAGTTAATTTTTGCGTTCGGTATGCTCTTTTCTGTATATCCTCATGACTCAAACAAAACAGTTCGAAATTTGAGAAATACTAATTCATGTTCCACTGTCAAAACACTGAAAAATTAAAATATAGAATAGGGCGTGCGACGTAAAGCTAAAATGGTAGATCATTAGGTCATTTATTAATTTGGAGGCAACAGAGTTGAGAATAATTTTTACTTTAGAAGGGTAGAGAAGGTCGTTTATTTTGTTTCATTGCTTTTCTGTTTTAAATATTTATTATTTTAATAAATCGTGATTCCTTTTCATCACACTCAACACCATCGCAGAGTATTTGTTTTAAAGTGGCATGTAAATTAGATTAAAGCACATTTTAAGTAGAATTTTATCATTATTGAAATGACATGTTAAAAAATCCGAACTAGGACATTATAAATATTACAAAATCTGTCATATAGCGACAAAAGGTCAAGGTGGCTTATTTTACGAATTGAAGCTATACTTAAGAAACTTATACATATATAAGGAAGGTTTTCTTAAAACAATGATTTTTTAGAAGAAACTATCAAATCGATTTACCATTTAAAAAATAATGGTAGAAGGTTATTGGTAATAGGTTCCTTTGTACCGAAGACATTCAATTTTAAAACAAGTTCTTTTATTATTGCACGTGCCGCAAAACGGAATTTTCAAGAAACAATGAGTATCCACTTTTAAACAAACTTAGTGATAAATATCTTATGATGAAATTAATTTGTCATCTTTCCCTTAATGATGGCGAAACTCGAAAATGTCGCAAACCTGGTTCCAGAGTGTACCTTTAGCAGGGGTGCGATACATGTTAAATGCATTACATGGATGGATATGCATGTATAGGATTTTTGTCCAAAGTAGGTTGTAGAAATTATAAAAATGTCAAAAAGTGTTAAAAAATTATTTTACTCACACTTAAATTGATTTGGCATTTTTCTAGGAAAGAGGAAAATGATTATTTTCTGCTCACTGTCAATATATCTTTAACCAATTCAACCCGAGTGAGGTCGGGCAATTTTGCTAGTACTTGCATATAAATGAATTCATTCGTTCTCCATTTAGAATGACCAGAGTTGATTCAAATCAATCTTGAATTCACATCACCTAAAATTATGTTCTGAAGATATGTTGTAGTTTCTAATTTTTTAAAAGGTAAATAAATTAAAATAGAAGAAAACGCATTACACTTTTAAATTCGATAGTTCTAAAAATATCACAGCTCTCTTGTTTAAATGCCATCTTTATGTCTTAATCCTCTTTCGTCTGAATTTTAAAACATTAATTTCAAAATAATAAGATTAAATTGCGACTTCTGCGGATGAAATGAAATCAATTAAAAATTTTCCTATTAACAATTATTATTGGTTGACTCAACGGTTTTTAACATTTTTTCAACAAACTAAATTCCATCGTACTATTCGAAGTTTCATATTAGGATCCATATAAAAAATTTTCATTTAAATATCGTTAATATAATACTCAGCAGATGGCGCCACGGCACATTGAGCTTTTTAATTCGGGGGTATTTCAACTAACGTCGCAACACAACGGGCTATTGGTGACGGTCCGGGATCAATCCCAAAGGGAAAGATACCAGGACAACACCACGTAATTTTGAACCACGGTCAGATGACGATCTTTTTAATTTGGAAGATTCATATTAAATATTTCCACTCCACACAAACTTTGGAAATCACGAAAGAAAAAATTTGACTGACAAAAAGTTTCATTCAAAAAACGTTGGCGTGGTGTGGAAGTTTGGAGAGTGGGGTGCCAGCTCAGGTGTTGCCTCGTCATCTGACCGTGGTTCAAAATTACGTGGTGTTGTCCTCGGATCTTTCCCTCTGGGATTGATCCCGGACCGTCACCAATAGCCCATTGTGTTGCTCCAGTGTGACGTTAATTGAAAATACCAATACCATTCAAAAAACGTCAAAAAAAAAAATCCTTTTGTACTCAGTGTAGGCCTTTATTTGTTTAACTAAATACCCCATAGAAATGTCAACTGTAACCGTTAGTACTTTTCCAGCGGCTGATGCAAATATGTAAGCAAAACTTTAGCGTTTTTCAAAGAACTATTTCTTCTTTATTTCAATGTTTTTAAGAAACGATGTTCGATACAAAATTTTTAGTACAATTTACCTGCATCGTCGTGCTATCGGAAGTCATCTACAGTATATCGTCGAGGCTTTATAACAAATTCAAAAACAAAATTCCGGTTGACAGCCTGACTCACGCTCTAAAGGAGACTTACAAGTGCGCCAGCAGCTCGTCTCAGTTCAACAAAGTTTTGTTTTTCCCGGACTCGGGACTGTTGTGTCGCCGGACCGCATCTGGACGCGTCTGCCGGAACCAGAACTGTTTCGCTGTCCACGGCGAAACATCGCTAAGCGTTCTGTGGAATGTTCTGAAGTTTTCCAAGCGCAGTGTGGATGTTTGCGTGTACATGATAACGTGTAGTATATTGGGAGATGCTTTGCTGGATTGTCAAGAAAGGGGTCTTCGAATTCGGGTGATTACAGAAGAGAGAAACAGCGGGGAAGAGGGTGAAGTGATTGGATCGCAGATCGGCCGAATTAGGGCAGCAGGTACTTGTTTTGTTTCTAAAGTTTAAATGTCCAGGCCAAATCTTTCCAACCAACTGAAGCTCTCAGGGGCACATCTTTAGGAGTGTTCAGGCTTCACGGACCTGAGTGATCTTTTCATTACCCATGGGGTTTACTGTCTAGTAAACATGGGTGTCATGATCCAGGGATACCCAAGCGATCCTTTTTTCATTCCATTATTCTATTCCCAATCCCTCTTTCCTCATATTTTTTACTTGTTGTCTTTCTTGTGTTGGCACAGCTCGACTAAATATGGCCCATGCCCCATAAAACCCAAATCTTTCTGCAAGCCTCTTCAAGGAGGTTGTTTTTAAATACCATATAAAATGGTTTAAAAAAAACAAATTATCTGAAATTTTATTTCATTCTCATTTTACAATGATAAATTTCATCAGTGAAATGTTTGAGTTTTTTTGTGACTTCTAATTTTTAGATCTATTTTAACAATTGTTAAGTTGTGTTTTCTTCAGAAACTTTCTCAGTTCATTTGGAAAGGGAACAAGAATTACATAATCCTGAGAAATTTAGAACAAATATTAATAGAAAGAGGCATACCTTCTATCTCATCCAATTTCTTGTTTCATTTCTAAAACAGTATTTTTACAGAAACTTGCAAAACATCACTGCTGTTAATCAGTCAGGTAACATGACTATCCAATACTAATAAACAATCTATCTTGTACTTATACAAAGGTAATAATGTAAATAAGTTAAAATATAAAAACTTTAGTTTTGATATATGTATTCCAGGTTTTGTAAATCTTTTGGATCTGTTGTGGTGGATGATTTGGTATAGTTATTATATTTATTTCTATTTACTGTATGTTTTGCAGGAACACCACAGAGCTCCATATTAGGACCCAAACTATTCAATATTATGTGAACGACATACGTCACGGCTTCTCCACCATGCTCTGCATGTTTGCTGATGACACGGCTATACTAGCAAGAAACCATGACTACTACAATATTATGCTCTCAAACTACCTCCAAGCACTTGAGTCCTGGCGTATTGCCTGAAAAATTAAAATAAATGTGGACAAATGTCAAGCAGTTCTTTACGAGGAAAACGAAACTTCCTCCCCCTTACATTATATGGAAATAATATTCCATAGACCCCTAAATGTATTTACCTTGGTGTCACGATGGACTCGCAATTAACCTGGAAATTTCATATTACCTCCCTTAGAAATAAGTTTCTAGCAGTTAGAAGAATCCTATACCCCCTAATTGCTAGAAACTCTAAACTATCTATTGATAACAAAGTGCTTATCTATAAAACCATGCTTAGACCAGTAGTCAGCTATGCCAGTCATGTCTGGGGATATGCAGTAAAGACCCACATACCAAAACTTAAAGCTCTTCAAAATTCCACACTCAGGATAATTCTTAATGCCCCATGTTCTATAGGAATCTTCAAATTCATAGACCTGCTTCTCTTTTTGCTTGTCATAAGTTCTATAAGCTGTACAGAACTTTTCTTCGCCCTTATTTTTCTTTTCAAAATTCAAGGTTTGCCTCAAGTCTGAAGTTGATGCTTCTATTTATAGATAATGCCATTGCAATTGTTTCATAACTTTCTGGCAGACCTTCCACGATATATCGAACTAATTCTCTTTCAGTAACAGATTTACCCAGTTCGTTTATTTGCTGTGAAAGTCCTAGCGACCTTGTAAGGTACTCATCTATGCTTTCCTTTTCAGTTTTTTCAATCTCTTCAGATCCAGCAATAACTCTGTTCTATCCTCAACAGCTCCTTCAAAACTAATCTTTATTGCTTCCCAAATTTCTTTTGCCTTCTTAATGCCTTTATAAATGATCACTTGTTCCACTGTCAGGCTAAGAACAATTATCCAAAAGCTTCTTTATTTTTTCTTGACCAAATTTTATGATCTTGCACATCTTCGTTTAAGGCAGGTTCATTCCTTAGAATCACATCTTCGAATAAATCCTTTGCATCCAATAGAGCTTCTATTTTCATGCTCCAAATTGCAGTTTGTTTCATTCAACTGTTCTATCCTAGTTAATTGAAATCCATTTTTCTGAGCATGCGGTTAGGCTTCAGAAAAAGAAGTTCCACGGAACGCAACACAAAGTTAGGCTTATTCGAATGAATTTTAATTTAAGCTCATTTACAAATATCAACCATGCTCTGCTACCAATTTGAAGCCATGGATTAATGAGGAACATTTTAACAAAACAAATAATTTATTTAGACTAATTTAAGATATAATTAAGTACAAAAAGAAAAGCAGGTTCATACAGCATCACATCATGAGTTTAGAATACTAGTCTAATAAAAAATACGAAGTAACATCACAAGTTGAGTTGTAAGTATGCTTTAGCATCAGATAAAGATATCCAACAAATATTCTTAAGACTTTTTGAAAAATTACTTCATAAAAGTATGTATATAAGTAATAATGTAAGCAAAATTTTTCATCTTTGATATACATTTAAATGTTTGTAAAATAACAAATTCTGAAAATGATGAAACTTGACATACTTACACTCAAATGTCAGTATTTCTGTTAAATTTGCATAACTATTTCATTACATGACTAGAAAACTAAAAATATAAAAATTGATTCTTCAATAAAAAGTTTTAAATTTATAGATGAATTGCAAGCTGAAAGAAAAAGTGTTGGTATGGATTTTTAGATTTGTTTTGGCACTGGCTACTATCAAGCTAGGAGCATTCATTACTGCTATTCACATTAGTTTAATATTTTAACACTGCAGTTTAATTGTTCAATCCAATGACTTCCCATTTCTATTTTACTAACTTATTACTTCAGAATCCTGAAACCAGTGGTGTCAATTTATGCTGAAATAACCCACAAAAATATAAATCTTTCCAGGTATACCTGTGCGGTGTCGTTCCTCGTCTTTCTGGATGCATCATAAGTTTCTAGTAGCTGATGACGAGATTCTTGTGAACGGTTCTTTCAATTGGACCAATCAAGCTGTTATGGGGAACTTTGAAAATCTCATTATAACCAGTGATAAAAGTCTAATCAAGCCATTTATATCAGAGTTCCAAAGACTTTGGGATGATCTAGCTCCAACTGACTTTACAAATTAAATGCATTCCCGAAAATGTGATATTTTATGTCAAATATTATCATTATCATTTCCGAATTTGTAAATATTTTAGTCAATTAAATCTTCATATAGTACTGGTTGCAAGCTATATTTATTTCATTATATGCTTTATTAAATAGGTAATCTCCTACCTAGTCTAATTGATATTAGCTTTGCTAATTCATGTGGGCCTAATAGAATTCATTGTTTTCACAAAAGTAAGAATTTTGAAAAGAGCAAAAAAATGTAACCAAAAATTAAATTTTTGAAACAAGTTTTATGGATAACACTTTCTGCAATGATCCTTTTGTATGAAATTTAAAGTCCATAGATATTTCCCTTTGTCAAGCCTCCACAATTTACAGTGACCCTAAGGTTGTTTTCATACACCAGAAAATGTAGTGCCTGAGCCACCACTGTTGACATCTTTCACACAAGCTGGAATTCCAGGTAACTAGTTTTTGGGCTGTGATGAAAGAAAGATGTGTGCTGCAACAGATGTTATCTCCTTGTGCTGAGTATTTGGTTACATCTCTTTGACTGAGATACTTGGAAGGCAGTTTTTACATGCAATTTGAAAAATTTTAAAGAACACATACACTACCTTTCACTCTTTTCGTTTATAATCTTGCCTGAAGCTATTTGCGGTCTTGTCCGACAAACAAGGTTTAATTCTAAGAGTTCAATTAAGGTGACAACATTGTACTTAAACAACTTATTCATTTTCGGAATAAATACAAAAATTAAACACAAAACCCTCTAATAGCTATGAAAACAAAAATAGAACTGAAGTAAAAATTAAATAAACAAGTAACAGATGGGGAGTAAGCAAGGCATGCCGATCCCCAATGAGAACATTCAGACATCTGATTTGCCAATACCGGCTGCAAATGTAGGTGCCGGATCAGCAAATCTGCTGGACAGGGGTAGATACATTGCTTCTGGGTCTGGAAGCACACCAGTTTTGGCGGTGTGTGATAATGGCCTTACGAGCTTTGACTGAGTTTCAGCATGTGTTTTTTAAGCCTTAAAACCAGTAAATTGTAAATTTTCATCAAAATACTTGACTGAATAACCAAATTGTAAATTGTGGGTTATCCTCTAAATGTATGAACAAGTTAATTGAATATTTTTACTTACAAAAGCATTAACAAAAATGAATTTAAATACAATAAATATATTTTGTTCATATTTGAAATACTAATTGAAAAGGTGACAGCAATAATCCAGTAACTTGTCTTGTAGGATTGAAACTGAGTGGTGGCAGAAATATTTGCAGCAGTAATTTTCATGCAGAATGTGTACCAAGTGTACATGTTACAAGAAATTTGTGAACACAAGATGCCATAATGTGTGTTTAAATATTTTTGTCTCAATTTGATCCTGTTGGAAGAAAACTTTTAAATGAAATGAATGAAAAATAAATCTCCACAAATTTGAATAAGTGAACACATGCAATCTAAAAATATGGCTTTGAATATTTTTTATTCAAAATTAACCACAATATCACTTACACTCATATAAAGAAATTAAAAGAAATATATCCACATTCTCTTTCAACATCATTATAACTTTGAATAGATACATTGAATGTTAGCCACCATCCCTAAAGGCCAATGCAGTAAGAGCTTTCGAATGTCCACTATATTCCCTTTTTACTTCTCCTTTGGAAATGCACCACAATCTTGCAAGGTTGTCAGAAGAGGCTTAGGAAAACAAAAAAGAAATAAGTTTATTAGAAATATTTAGTCTCTTGTATGTTACCTTTCAAATAGCAATTAATAGATGAATGAGGGAACCAAGGTACAACCTTGTTTTGACTTAGACCAGGGGTAGTCAACCTTTTTATACCTACCGCCGACTTTTGTTGGTAGTAAAATTTTCTTTCCGCCGACCGGTTCGGCAGTAACTTAATTTAGCGCAACTGCAAAGTACTCATAATGTTTTAGTGGAGGTTTAGTAAAAATATGTAGTTAAATTTATCTTTTTATTTATACTTTATGTATGTTTATAATACACAGAAAATTTAGTTTGATGCTGCATTTCTGCATCTCCATCGATACAGCACCTACTAGTGCGGAAGCTGTTTAAAGTGAAGAAAAAGAAAATTAAATATAAAAACTAAAAGTGTAGTCTATTAAATGACCTTTAATTGATATCCTTGAGGCTGATGCAGCGAAACTAAATATTTTATATCTGGTTAAATTTTTGTAAGGAGCAAATGAAGGTCTCTTTCGGAAATATTCAGACAGTTTCTCTGGTGATAATATGATTAACAGCACTAAAGCCTGATTCTACAAGATATGAGGTAGGGAAAGGTATCAATGAATATCATTTTCCACATATTTGGATATAACGTAGGCATTTTTTATCTAGCCATAAGTTTTCATATCCACCACTATCGAAATTATATTTACTCTCTTCGTCATATCTAAGTTCTAACAGTTCTTGGCAAGTTGTACCAGCCTCCTCAATATTTGCAGTAAAAGGATTTTCCATCCAGTCATACACCTTCAAGTTCAAAATATCTTCAAATCGTTTTTCCATATCCAATTTAAGTTCGTTAAGGTGGCTACTGAATCTTTCAATCTCCTCTGGAGTTACATCATCTTTTATAGATGATAATTCGGGAAACTTGAAATTCTCTCTTCAATAGATTACAACGAAGATCAAGTTTGTCAATAAATAATGACACAATATTTTGGCAATCGATAAGTTTTATTAGCTCCTGAGCTGCAAATTGATTTCATTTCCTTAAATGAAAATATCTGCCAAATAAAAGACATTCTTTACTGTTTTTAATTGTTGACTGAGATTGGTCTCATTAATACTTTCAAAAAATGTATGATACTATCATATAATGCTACAAAATGAGAAACATGTGCCCTTTGACAGCCACCGAACTTCTGTCTGTAAATGTAACCTAATAAATTCCTTATTGTCCTGACACAGCCGTTGAAACATTCTATCATGGTTGGCATTGGATTTGATCTTATTTACAGCTCTAATTATTGTAGTTAATGATGAATGGAGACGTACTTAAATGTTTTCCTACAAGATGTTGTCTGCACCACAATGAATACATAAAACATTTGGCACTTCTTCCTTCAAATAAGCAACAAATCCAGGATAGCGACCTAACATTGATGGCGCTCCATCAGCAGCACATGTAACAATATTGTTTAAAGGTATATTATTTTTTGCAAAGTATGATTTCACATTAAATATTGATAATCCTCTTGTATCTGTAGTTTTATTGTGAATAGCATTTTTTCTCGTAATGTATTGTTTTCATCAAAATATCGTACGTGTCATTAATAAAACATCTGCAATGGTAGACTCGTCCAATTGTTTAGAAAATGAAGAGTTTTGGAGAATACCTATAAATTTATTTTCAACATTAACTGCTATTTCTTCAATTTGCCGCTTTACTGTGCTATCGCTTAGGGGCAACGTTTTTAAAGCTTCAGGTGCATTACTGTTGCGATAAATTCTTTTATAGAGGGTATTATTAAAGTTTCTCCAATATTATAGCTTTTATCACTTTGCAATTAATTGTGAAATGCTATAAGCGACAGTTAATCCATCTTCGTTCGTTGCATGTTGTTTCTTAAATGATGCAAGGATTGTTGGACAATTTTAAAATTTGTTATATATTTCCTGAAAATATTCAATGAACTTGCCTTTATCTTTTGGATGCTTTGTAGCAAGATGTTCTCGCAATTGACTTGGCTTCATTGGATGTTTTATGACACAGTAAACAAATTAGGAGTTGTTTATTTACAACAGATTCGATGAAACCCATCTTCAGATACTTTGGTAAATAGCCATGAGCTTATTTCTTTTTTTGAGACATGGGCTCACAATATTTCACACAATTTATAAAACTTGTTTGAAACCGTAGGCACATACTTACTTTCACAAATCTAACTATGTACTGGCCCCACCATGAAACGAACTCAACTTGAGTGATGGCCGCTGGTACACCCCACCCTCATCATGTGCACTGCAGTGCAGTACAACCTGTTCTGTCATTGAGTCAGATGCAGTGATAACGGAAGGTAGCTTCAGCATTGGACAAAACCCCTACTGCCCACCATGAAAGCTTGAATCACCCACCAGTGGGCAGTATAGGGACCAGGTTGACTACCACTGACTTAGACTGATTAGATTACTTTTCAGGAATAAACATTCTGTGTCTATCAAAGATTTTTGTGAATACTCTAACCAGTATCTTGTGAATTAAATTCCTCTAAATCTGATAAACTATTCGAATTGATTTAAAACTGGATGAAATTTTTACCTTTTTAAAAAGTCAACTTTTGTTTTACTTTACAATCTAAAGCAGTGATGTTCAATCTTTTTCATCTCATGGTGCACATAAACTAATTACTAAATTTCTATGGCATACTAAATTTCTATGGCATATTACTCTTGCTGATCTGACAAAAAATAGGTATAATTTTGATTGATTTGCGAAAAAAGAATAGTAATTACTGATCCTTTTCCCTCCAAAGTGGTTTTAAAAGATCTTTTTGAAAAAATTTGTCATTCTTTAATAAGAAAATAATACTCAAAATTATTTATATAGGTATTATTCATTGTGAACACACTTGTAAAACAAACCTAAAAGTTAAAACCAAACTTGATAATTAAATAAATCTTAAACTATTTCAACTGCTTCACCATCCGTTAGGCACACCAGTTAAAAATTGCTGATCTAGAGGGAGACAAAAGAATGGAACTCAAACTGCTTTCTCATAATTTGAAAAAAAATCGTTATATATTAGTTTCTGCATTAGTAACAACAAAATCAGATCAAGCACTATAAGCAATTTAGTAGACGAATACAACCTATGACCAGATTGAAAATAAAGGGAAGTAAATTTTAGCTAAAAAATGGGCCTGTCTAGATCTGCTAATAGAAAAGGAAGAAGGAATATATAAACATCAATATTACCTAACAATTTTAAGTAATTTTACAGTTAGCACATACTGAGATATACAAGGTGATTCAAAACTCAATGTACAAACGTTTAGGGAAGGTATAGAATACAAAAACAAACCATAATCACAGGAATATAGTACCAGAAAACCATCCTAATGTACTAGAGGAAAGATACACTAGTATGCAGAAATGTCACGATAATAAATGTTGAAAACCATTAGGCATAACTTAACAGTTGATTTCAGTATTTCAAGACCCACCACTTCCCAACTCGCCAAAAAGATGGCTTAGTTTTTTGCTGAGAAGGGGGAAAGGACTTCCACCACCAACACGAAGGAGGCACAAGGGGACAATACACCCCTGGCAGATGGGGAGAGCACACCCCAGTCCCAAAGCATGCAGCCCCTAGACCCAAGGCCACCACCATTTATTAAACCCTAAAAGAATGTTACATTAAAAGGCCAACAGAGCCAAACAAGAAACGACGACCGACTATAATGTCGGTTTACAAAGGCATTAATAAAGGGACATCTCCCAAATAGACAAGTATATTCTATAATGCAGCCGGATTTATTACCGGCAATAAAGCCAGAGATCTAAGCTCCCTCAGGTGCCAACAAGGCTCTCAAAAGTTTAACAGGCAAAGCCCAAGAAAAAGGAAGTAAAAGGCTTATATATAAGGCACCAATAGAAAAGAAAGAATTTGGTTCATAATTCGGTTTATTTAGAAGGTACTGATTGCCAAATCATAAACAAAATACAGTATATTGACAATAAAAATACAACATAAAACTATAAGAATGCAATGAATATGTGATGATATATACAGTGAAAGTGATAAAATTAAAGAGCCCCAATGAAGCAAAGACCAAAACACTATGAATGAGTTATGAACAAGGTGAGCATATAAATAAAAATACCATGGGGCCATTACATAAAATTCATTTAAAATTGTTAATTATTTAACAAAACAAAATAAAGTTTATAAGTTTAAAATTTAAAAAATTTTACAATTAGTAAAATGGGACCAGACCTAGTCCTTGGTCCCCTACTCTAGACCAGGGAACACTGGATCGATAACATCAACTATTGCGTGGGGGAGAGCCCCTCCCTGGCCACCAGCACACAAGATCTAATTCTGTATCTAGCAAGTTTGTTTTTTAGAATATTATTTAGCCACATGGGCATGTTGGATTTCAGTATTTACAAAACAATAAATGTTTTCTGTACGAAGTCAGCACTTCAAATGAGGAAGCTTGAACGGTCCAACTGCAGTGTTGGCGAAAAGTGGCCTCTAACACATTAGCGTGATGTGTTTCAGGTCATACATTCCTGTGATTATGGTTTGTTTCGTGTTCTCTACCTCCCTAAAGTTTTATGTCAGGTTTAATGTCACCCTGTAGTGTAAGATAGTTTTGCAATTTTATGGCACAAGGACCATATTTGGCCAAGCTGTGCCAAACACAAAATAAACAACTTCAAGTAAAAATGTGAAAGGGGAAAAAAGACGCATTGGGAATAGGATATTGGGATGAAAGCAGAAGATTGCTTGGGGATTCCGGATGCACAACATTCGTGTTTACTAAAGACGGCAAAACCCCATGGGAAAAGAAAAGATCACTAGAGTACCTTGGGTACGTGAAGCTCATGCACATCTAAAGGAGATGTGCCCCTGTGGGGTGTAGAGTAAGTTGAAAGGTTCAAGCTCTGACGACACTACAGTATTAATAAGGTAAAAAAAGGTAAGATAAAATCAAGTACCTGTGAAAAGGTACTGGGAGTCAGCACTGAAAGCCACATCCCACACCCAGCGTTGATTAGCGTCCCTCAGTTCGACCATTGGAGTGGTTGGAGCTTTCTTCCACTCAGCATTGCTCCCAGATCCAAAAGATTCTGGAGAAGAGTCTGCATTCTGGTTGTTTGGAAGCAAGTTTAGATCTGCTGTCCTCCACACTTTAGCAGAGCAGTCTGCTGATGTTGTTACAAGTAAACTGTAAAATAAAGATACTTTATTTTTAACAGGTTGATCTGATGCTTATTTAAGCATTTTTTACAAATGAAATTGCAAAAAAAATTCAAGATGCACATCTACACATTTGAAAATTAACTTTAAAACTTATTACCGTCTAAAAATGACTTTTTAGCCCGATTTTTTATTAAGTTCGGTGCCAAAATGATAAAGGACGATATATATTGTATAATTTGAACAGGTAGGTATTTTAATTAACGTCATACTGGAGCAACACAAGGGGCTATTGGCGACAGTCCAGGACCAAATCTGAAGTATAATTTGGACAAATATTTCATATTCATGATCATATTGGCCATTATGTTTTAACATTGATTATGCCACACTTATTTGCACGAAAGTAGGATTGGGTAATTTTAGTTTTGCTAGTATAGAAAGAGACAGTTATCAGGGTACTATTAGTGTCATGTAAAAACGGTTTTGTAGAGATGAATAAATTTGTGACTAAATGTAAGAGGGAGTATGATTATGAAGTCTACAAAAGATTTTCACTTCAAACACTGCAACATTTCACAACTGAAAATATACTTTTACTAGTTAAGACATTATTCCAACTAAAGTTCTCAATTTTTACTTTTGTTTATAAGAATCCAGTTCAAAAGTAATAAAACGAAATAAGTAAAATTATTTTGTTAGCAAAGCACTTATTTTTGGTACTTAATCTTCCAATACTACTATTGAAAATGATTCCAATTAAATATGCAACTGATATGTATATTATATTCATTAAACATGGAAAGAAAAGTTTAAGATTAGCACATCGATTACATAAAATCCATACTTACGTAGAATCTGGGCTAAATTTGCACTTCAAGCCATATGTATCATGGGCTGCAAATTTCAAGTGCCTAACAATTCGAGAATGTGAACTCTCACCAGCTCTGTTACTGATAATAAAGACATAACAATTGCCCTGTGGAAAGAAATACAAATTAAAATACATGCAACAAGGGGTATGTCCATTCTATTAAAATATATTATTTGGAGTACGTAGTAACATTTCATACAAGTTTTTCTTCTAATTTTTTAGAATGGAGTCTTCCAAACTTTGTTTAAAATCAGAATAAGTGTTTCAGGAAAAAGCGATTGCATGATCCTATAAAATAACATCCTTTAGTCAAAAGGAAAATCAAGTAATAATAAAATATAGCACCTTTTCAAGAATAGAAACTCAAAATTACATTTTTAAAATTAATGTTTCTATTAAACTCAAACAAACCATGGAAATTAAATTAGGAAATATATCACAAATTTTAAATAATGATATGATAGAATCCTACAAATATCAAACTGATAATTAAATATGCTTAAGGGTTTTCATATTTTTCCAGCTCACTCAAGAAGTTAACTTTTTGAATTGTCATTTTTCTCAAAGGTGTACATTAAGATAAATTTGTTTTACTAATTAGAAATTATAATTAAAACAAACATGAGATCTTGTGAGAAGGCATTTGTTAAACTAAATTTAAAACTTTTGGTTGTTTTCCAGGTTCTCTACAATTTTCTTGAGTAAAAATTCAAAACTTTCTTAATTCTTTGGTTTTCTATATAATTTTATTTACAATACATAACATTTGTGTATTTCATTTTATCGTCTATTCCATATTACTTTTGTGTTAATACATTTATTATTCATTTATTTGTTTCATTACATATATTACATTTTGTTTGTTTATTCATTCATTCATACTGTCAGATTACTTAAATTACATAGTCAAAATCAGACCAAAAGAACAAAACAAGTAAGAGAAAAAACAGTACAATTACATGAACTACATCATTACATTTATACAACACAAACTCACCTACATATATGTATTTAGTATCACACTTCTAAAATTTGTGAATGACTAAGTTGGAAAAATATAACAAAATTTATCAAAATGTATAATTTTAAATGTGTTAGTGATTAAATAATTTTTTTATGTTATTATAATGATTAAATATTATGTTGAATTCAACTCACTAAAAGAGAAAGGTTGGTAGTTGAATTTACGTCGCACTGGAGTAACACAACTGGCTATTGGCAATGGTCCAGGATCAATTCCAAAGGGAAAGGTCTTAGAACACCTCGTAATTTTGAACCACGGTCAGATGACAAGGTCAACACCTGAGCTGGCACCTCACTCTCCAAGCTTCCACACCATGGCAATGTGAGGATGCTCGAGGCCTCGACAGATTTAATAAGCCTCAGTATTTTTCTTTTCTAAGAAAAATCCTTTTTAAAGCCCCAGTACACAATGGTCTTTGGCTGGATCATTCGGTTGCTTATCCGTAACTCTACAAACTGGGCTATTGCAGCCCTCACTAAGAAAGAGATAAACAAAGCACATACCTTATTATCTACAGCTGCCATGAATGTCCCTTCAGCATCGATATGAATGCTTTGAATGGATATATGAGGTTCACTAACCTAAACATGGGTAACAAGAAATTATTCAGATTGTTAAACAAACAATGGTTTAATTTGTAGAAAATACATATTGTAGTAAGCTTATTAAATGAAAATGAGACAAAGTAATTCCATGTAAAGATAAGATTAAAGATTCCGAATCATTTGTATTATAAAAATGCATAAGTCATTTAATTGCTCATTTAAAAAAGATCGTTACATCAATGATTTTAATCTTGCCAGAAAAACAAAGAGAAAGCAATAATTCAAAACATCTCTGAAATGATAGATTAAGTTCACTAATTTAGATGTATTGTAAAAGAAATATAACAAATAGAATAAGAAATTAAAAGATATTTTCATTGAAAAATATGCATAGCAAAAACCATAAATTCAATTGAAAACAAAGGATAAAGAATGAGTAAATGCACCAATACTGACATTTTAAAAGTATTGTATCTATTACTTATATTACAAAATAACCCTAAAATTACTTAAAAAATTAGATAATTAAGCAAAGAAATAAATATTAAATAGAATTACATTTTGAGAAAAAGACAAATTATGCATGCATTAAGAATTAATATATTCTAGATTAAATTTCAAATCCTTTCAATTGATTACTCTTAGTGTGATAATTTTATCCTAAGTTTTTTTTCTAGATGACATAGATTAGGTGTTTAATTTTAGTAGCACATTGATAAGAAAATGACATCAAATTTTACTTTAAAGAATGGTTTCTTGAAGGCTTGATCTATCATATCTGATCTCAGATCCCAGAGATAAATAGAGCCACTTTGATCCCCTATATAAAGTTCACTTTGATTTGGGTGCAGACAAACACAGTTGATAGGAGCAGCTGTACCAAACAATTTCTGGCACTGCAATGTTCTGGATCTGTAAAAAAAAAATCAAATATTAAATGACACTATTGCTCCACGTAACACTATGCCCTAACACTTTTCTGTTGTTATATGCCATTTGTAACATCACTAAAAACGTTGAGTTGGAAATACATATCAGAAACTTTATTTCAAATGCCCATGTAAAAGATAATATGTTCAGAAGCACAAAAACAGAGAATCCAAATCATTCTTTAAAAATATTAGTCAATAACTTTGCCAGAAAAGGAAGACTAAAATTTTGATGAAATTGTACAGCATGCATATCTTGCATAAATTTCAAATAAAATATAAAGCAGACAAATTATTCCCCCACAATTGATAGTCAATTTGTAAGACTACATCAAACTATTTAGCTATATGTAGTTCACAATTTACTTTTTCCAACATTCCAAAAAATAATTTGGATATAATTTTAATATTTTTGTACAAAGAGTATATTTCAATTGAGGTAAAAAAGTAACAGGAGTTTGAGGAACTACTCATATAAGTCACGAGTTCAAAGTGGATGTACAAGTTGAGGTTTAAATTAAAAATGTTCACTGTTAAAATATTATTATTAGAACACCTTTCAATTTACAGTAATCAAAAGCACAAAGGGCATTTTCTACAAGAAAGTTTACTATAACTTTCCAAGTTCTTGAAAATAAATCAGATTTCTTTTTGAAATGTTTTACACAGTTAAATTAATTCCTTATGAGATGGAGGATATTTGTTTTCAAGGTAGCATATCATTGATGTGGTCTAATGCTTCTTTAGATGGTGCATAAATTCTGTATTTAAATTGATATTTAAAAATCAAATAAAAATCATAATATAGCTTGAGGGGTCATTCTTTAGATATGCCTAAAAGTATTTTGATGTCTAAAGCATGTGCTAAAAAGCATAGCAAGATTAGAAATTATATCATTTCAAATCTGCTCAACAGGTTATATGAATGTATTTGGGATTTTATGGCACAAGGGCCACATATTTGGTCATACTATGCCAAACACGACATACAATATCAAGTAATAGACAGACACAATGAAAGCTTTCCTGACACAGAAGAGAAATACACCCAGGGAGGAATGCACCTGACAAGAATTGAACCTGCGCCATTTACAACTTGAAGATTTGTAGCGCAGTGGGCATACCCACTGAGCCATGATGGCCTCACAGGTTATATGTATATTGTAGTATTGAATTGAATTTAAATTTGAAAACTATTTGTATACCCGTGAATACCGGGAAGGAAAGTGTTTGTAAATAGTTACTAATTTTCTATAAAATAAAATAATTTTACATCAAACTAATTGTAGATCAGAAGCTGAAGTGACACAATTCATACAAATTTTTCAATACAAAATGTGGAACAACTGTAACCCTGAGATTCAGATAAGTGTTTTGAAAACTTAAACAAATCCAATTTATTTGTAAGGACAGGCACAGATAGGCTAGGTGCAGATGAACAGGTAGTAGAAGCTGGAATATGAACGAGGGTGATAGAGAAATTTATTCAACCCCTACACACAGGCTAAAAATAGATTGAAAGTGGGGACAGTGGTGTCAGCTATGGATAACGACATAACGGATGTAGACACAGCATTTACAGAACACACTGTCAGTTTGCAAATTCTATACTCTTATAAAAGTGGCCATTCACCAATATTCAAATGATAAGTGAAATATAGATGCTTTTACCTCAAGTCCCATATCCTAGCAGAGTTATCTTCGGATCCAGTAAACATCCAACGGCCATCTTCTTGAAAGCCAACAGCAGTGAAATTTTTGGGAACTCCTTCATAATTCACAACAGGATTAGGATTATTGGAGTATATGTCGTACATACGAATATGTTGAAAACCTTTAAAGAAATAAAAGGAATTATCAATACTTTAAATAACAGTTCAGAATTATTTATCATTTTTTAACACTTATTACAGTTTGATGGGAAAAGCAACACAAATCCTTAATCAGATTGTTAAGTATCCAACTTACCTGCAGCTGCAAGAAGTTGTCTGTTGGGAGTTATTTCCATACTATTCACTTGCTAGATATTATTAAAGAATACATTTATCAAAATATTCTCTTTTTTATCAGTTAGAATAGTTTAGAAGACAAGGAATCATTTTCAAATTCAGCAAGGTGTTTTCTAGAGTTACAATGTTTCTCTTTTATAAGAGCAATTTTCATAAATTTCCAATTTTTAAATGAGGCATTTGCACTTTTACAAATTTTATGAATGCACATCAGAGAACCAGACAAATGATCTCTGACCAGGGTTTGAAAACATACTACATAAATATTAAATTCTTGAATAAATATTTATTCATAATTATTTATGAGCATTCCATGTTTTCCCAGACTATTAGTTATACCTTACTCCTTTTGGTTGATAAAATCTCATGAAACTTTAATTTGGAAGGTTAAAACTGATTAAAAGTCATACAAAAGGATGGCATATAGAAGAATGAACAGCATACAGAAAGATGGATGAGTGAGCATTTATCATATTCTATACAATGACAAAGGACAATAAAACTTACAATAGACAAGGAATCAATACGATAGAAATTCAAATAAAATTTTTAAAATGTAATAAGATTGTTTTGTGTATTTTATATTTTTCACTTAATTAAATTTCTGAAGATTTATGGAATTCTTAATTCAAACACAAATGTAATAAAGCTACAATTTAAAGTACACTTCAAAAAGCCAACATTTGAGATTTTTGAAATCGAATATTTATTTTTGATTAAAAAATGCAACTGTGTTATTTTAACAGCAGCATTAAGCACATTAAAAAGTCAAAACCTGGTAAGTAATTGTATGTTAACTTCAGCATAATTTTTTATTAATTAATAATTGGAAGGGAATTTCTACAAAAAGTATATGATGAATGATAAAATTAAGAGTGGTGGATTAAACTAAATAATTTACCTTTGCTAATACTTGATTATGAAACAAATAATTTTCCATCATTAGCATAATAAATCTGTAAAATTCAATGTGCACATAGCAAACCATTATGATGGGCCTGAAAAAATTAGTCTAGATATTTTTCAAGTTCTTTCTTTATAACATAAATTTCACTATATTCAGATACTTCTCAAGAGACAAAAGTTTTAAATTCAATACAAATTAAAAATTAAGAGAAAATTGTTTTAAAAGTTTTAGAGGGGATATGAAATATATGCATCTAAGATAAATAGACCAGTAGTTGAAGGATTAGTTGTGGAAAACAAGGAAATAACTATAATACACAAAGGTAGGTGAATATCAGAATAAAAAATTGTTCAGGAATAACTAATTTTCACATGTGGGTTTTTCTAATCTATATTTCTCAAAGGATACAGAGCTTGGATGTTGAACAGAGCATTGCCGTACACCACTATGTGCTTGCCAGAAATGTATGGTATGATCATAGCCACCTGTGGCTAATATAACCTTATTCTGTGCTTCTTCAGTAGCCATGAGGGAATTTTTGACTTAAAAAAAATTAAGTCAAAATGACTATAAATGAAACAAAAATATACAAGATTAATACAATTCAAACTATTTTCATATTACTCTCTCAAAAAGGTAACTATTTTTATTTGAATACTATTTTACATTATATTCAATACGTGATAATAGTAGAAAGTTTGGCAGTTTTAATGCTGATTTTATGATTTAATTCATGTAAGTTATCAGCACAAAGAACTGATGGCATTATTTGGAAACTTTTACACATTCCTTTTCAAGTTACATTAATTCCAACCATTTTAAGTGTTTTGATTTTTAGATTTATAAGGAAGATATAGTGAGTAAACTTAGCATACAAAGTGCAAATTAGAGTAAATTTTCATTTCAGATACTTCAAGATAGATTTGTTTGTTAGGTATATAGTACTTAATATATCTTTTAAAACAATGCACTGATTTATCATCAAAACCAAATAAATGCTTCAATAAACACTGAATTGATGGTGGTTGGCCGTCACAAATGTATTAAATAAACCAGAATACAATTCTCCTGTTCTGTGGCAAAAATCTACTCAATGCCAACTGTTATTTTGTCCTTTTCGTTACAGGTGGTTGTATGTGAAAAATAATATATTTTGTTTGAAACTGTCAGTAACACTCTCTGTGGTTACACTGTTGTGTTATCTGTTTTCAACAAGATAATCTTAGACAGTTCTGAAGTTATTGAAGATTGACTTTTATGGACAGTTTTGACTTGTGTTTGACAAGTATGGCCTATGTGTATGTTCATTTTGTGTATAACTATGAGGTTCTTTAAAAATAATTAACTAGTCTTTCATCTTTTAATTCTTTTTGGAAATACACATAAGTCTGTAGCTAAATAATTTATTCAATGCATAATTTTTTTCTTTATGCACATCTTAAACATATGTTCTGCAAAATCAAGGGTAAAATGATTATAAAGTTTTGATTCTCCAAAAATTAGAATAGAATATGCAAAACAAATTTTTGATATGAGAAAGAAACCATAAAAACATTTTCAAACTGTGTTGGACCATAAAAAGTGAATATAAAATGGAAGTTGTATGTTTTCATTTTATTCCTTTCTTATCAATTAAAATTTTTTTATTGCTCTTACAATTTTCCAGCACTCTGAATTCAAAACTATCTAAGTCTTTCACAATCCTATTCGGTCATTGCTCCATAATTTAAACATAAATTTCAGCGGCCTCTTTTTCAAAGAAGCTGCTGAAATTTATTTTATTTTTCAAAGAAACCTCAGAAATTGACATTTAATTAAATGTTTCAACTGATTGTATTTGAAAGAAATGTAAAATTAAGAAAATTGTAAAAGTGGTTAGTTGAGTCAATAAACAAAAGAGAAACAAAGAAAAAATTACAGAAAACCATAATATTTCTTTTTCAGAAGTGTACAATTATTAGATTTGGCAGTGTTGATTGCAAACAGCTCAAACAAACGGATTTCAAATGTTCAATGGTTGGTTGGTTGGTTTTGGGGTTATATGGTGCAAGGGCCATATTTGGCCATGCTGCGCAAGACACAAGACATACAACATCAAGTAATAGACACACACGATGAAAGCTTTACTGACACAGAAGAAAGAAATACACCCAGGGAGGAATGCACCTGACAGGAATTGAACCTGTGCCACCTACAACTTGAAGGTTGCTAGCACAGTAGACATACCCACTGAGCCACGACAGCTCCTCCAAATGTTCAAAAACTAGAAATGTGACCATTTTTCCTCCTAGAATGGGAATTCTTATTTACTTATAATTTGTTGTTTTTGCAAAAATCAAAATGGTGTCATCCTAAGTTGATAAGTTTTTTGGATGGTCCCACAGCCATCAATATATGATCTGTTTAGATGAAAATCAACATTTATCACAAACACAGTAATTAGTTTCAACATCAAACAAAGCTTTGTAAAAAATAATCTCAACAGCAAGATTCATTATTTAATCTTGATTTAATATCATGAAACACCAAATATCTCATGGAACAGTGTTTATTAGTGATCAAACATCTGTGGCTCCCCTAGGTTCTGTAAGGTAGTTTCAAAACTTCTGCTATCGTGTATATATAGTTTTGTATATTTTAAAATTAATGTCAAAAGATCAAAGATTAAATTCAAAAGTATCTATTTTATAAGGGGCTACCAGTCAAATGGGTCTGAAAATTGAGGAATGAAAACGAAAACATGGTGATACTTTGCTCATAATGATCAGATTTTATGCAAATCATCAAATATTACTGAGAGCTGTAAAAGAATTTCTTACCAGAATTTCTATGCAAGAAATTGAATTTTTAAGTTTAGTAAACATTCAAAATTTAATTAGAAGTGTTTTAAAATGAGAAAAACAACATAAAAATAGCAAAACTTTGTTCACACCTTGAATTCGAAAGCAAGAGAAACCTATTCTACATCATTAGTTTAATTAAAAGAAAACAGTTTCCAAAAGTGTTTCAAGTTTTGATTAAATGCTTTTATTTATTTACAGTTACATTTTTCTATTTTAAAGTGGTTACAGTTAGAGACCACAACTCACAGCAGATTTTATTTTGTAAAGAAACAAATGTAATAAATACTCAAATAAATGCTTTATCAACTGATTAAATCAAATTGTTTTTTACAACAAATGATAAAAATTAAATCGATAATGATTTAAAATTGATTGTTTTATATTTTACGAAACATCAACGCAGTTAAGAACATGTGATTTTTAAACCGCTAAATGTAAACAAATCATAGTAAACAAAATGTGGTTACGAAATGTTTTCCTCGTTGTCAATACTGAGTTTGTGATTGAAAATCAGTAATTCTACTTATCTGTGATTGTTTTACAAAGAAAATATTTTTTAGACAATATGGCTAGCATGTTCAGTGGAGCGTTGCAGTTGACGGATCTGAATGATTTTATTACTCCATCTCAAGTAATTTGAATGACAATGAAAATATTTAATATTCAACTGGGATAAACCAGCCAGTAATTGACCAGTTAGGTCACATTATTCGTGAAAAATTCCCCTAGAGTTAATTTTCAGTTATACTAAATATTGTAGTTAGTATCCTGCAACGGTACAATTTTTATATATGATAGCTTTAATATAATTTTTTTCTTAAAAGTTCAGAATTCGATTTGACCAGTAATTGACCACTATTAATTGTTTTGAGGTAAAAGTAAAATATAAACATTGGTACACATATTTTAGTGATCACACGAGTACATTTCTATCAAATATAGCTGGGCTAAACTTTTCTCATGTTACTCTAAGTATTCTTGTAGGAATACAGAGAACGAGCTATCAAATATAAAACAAGTAAACATAATGCTTGTTATTTCTAACTAATATTTAATAATTAATAAGCTAATATGAAAAGTAAAATAGTATTAGTCTTGTAGATGTTGCAATATTAAAGAGATTCTTGACATTAATAATGATATAAACTAATGTCAGCCACTTTCATACTCTTCATCTGTTTCTCCAAGACACTTATCACTAATAAAATTGACATAGTCATTGGACAAATGATACAGTCCAAACTGTTATGCATGTCTTAGCATTTTATGTTTTGTAGCAACTATTACATATTTAACCAGTGTGCTTTTTATTCATTTTGCTTTTATTATGCCAGCTGCCTTTACATTTTTCGCCTGTTCAATCACTTTACTTAGCTTCACAACTTCAATCTTAGGAAGTGTTTCCTCTTTTTCCATTTTTAGTGTCAAATTTTCTCTTTTGGTATGAGGTATTACCTGCTTTGATTCCTTTTATTTAACTTTTTCATATTTTTCCTTACTTTCTTAAAACACTAACCACCTTTTAGAAGCAACTGCGTGAGGCAATCTTTTTTCCATTTTGAACCTTTCTTTTGTGAAGACCCACCAAGTCAGATGATCTAAAATACAGAACTAACAAAAGTTTTGTGGGAAACGGAGTACTATACAGAATGTTTTCCTATAAATTTCATTGCTTCCAACTCCTTTTTTATATTTAATTTATAAAACACAATTGCCAAACACTTTGTCATTATGAAGTATTCAATTTCAAATGTAAAATAAGAGTGCCTGAAAACCCAATTATTGACCAATTTGATCAATTACTGGAGCACATGCAGTTTTTTCTACCAGTAGATTGACCATAATGTTTATAACTTAAACTTAATTTAGGCATAAAAACTACAATGTATATAAAAATAAAAGTTATTCTCCTCTATGCCAAACTTAAGTTTATAAAAGAAATAGAATTGAGATCATTAAGATTAAGAATCCCTCATAACAAGTACTATACTGTGATTTCATACATTCATATGATTTGACATCTGACTTTTATTTTTTATCAGGACAAATTAGTAAACTTCAGATTGCTTACCATTTATTCTAGGTGTCTATTGATTGAAGAATATCAATTTAAAATATTGTTTAGACTATTTTTCTTGTTTAAATGAGAAAATGTTGTCTTACACCTGTGCAACATAAATTCATTTACCTACCTTAATGGGAAAATGGTCAATTACTGGTAGGTGGTCAGACTTGTGGGTTTAACCTACTGAATCGTATTTTACTGTTCAACAGAAAATTGTGTTATACAACAATTGTGCTGTTCCATTAATCTACTTTATTCTTGTAGGAATGCATAAAACCAGTGAAATTCCTTAAAACAGAAGGGAAAGGTGGATCTGTAGTGATTTCTGATGACGGTGATTATTTTGAAACTACAGAAGTATGATTTTTTTTCTAAGACGAATTTGATTTTAATTATGAACCTATCAAATTTTAAAATTAACGTATTTTATTTAGGACGGTGGTCGGCAAAAGTTAGAAAAGGCCAAGATCACTTTAAATGACTGTTTGGCTTGCAGTGGTTGTATAACATCTGCGGAGAGTATTCTGATTACAGAGCAAAGTCAAGAAGAACTCTATCGCATCATTGAAGAGAATAAAAAATATGAAATGGTAAAGATTTCAACTAACTTTAATTAGTTTAGGAAATTGTTGATACAGTGGTGTCCCAAATCCATGGATATTGCATTCCAAGACCTTACATATATAGAGGCGGAAAAAATTATTGCACCATCTTTTCATACTTGGAAATTTTGTACAACTAGCAATGTTTAATATTTTGTTTTTGTACATGCAGTGAAATTTGGGATAGTTAGAAAATACTACCTTTTTTAATTGTGTATGGGTATTTATTTTATTTATTTATTTTGTCCACTTGAGGCAAGCTGATTTAATTTTCTTTGTCATCTATAGCTTTTTGTTGAATGGAGTACAAAGACACCAAAACATCCAAATGAATACCGAATGGTTTGAATGTTTTTCGTCATTAAATAGACTTTCCCAAGCAGTGGATGTGGCAACACTATTTCTAAGTGGAACTCCCTTCAAAAAATTATCCAAAGATAGTATATCTTCCTCCTGACCCTATTTTTCATTTGTATCATACTTGCCATTTCTTCAATTGCAATGATGTTGAAAAGTCTTTAAATCCAACTATCTGAGTGGAATATGAACCTCATGTAGTAAAAAATTACCATAGAACAGACCAAATTATGCACTTTTCTTCCATCATTGTTATTTCCAAATTGAAATCAGGAAGAATGTATAAACTTACAATACTACGATCCCTGATTTATCTTCTGAACCAATCATGCCTGTTCACATGCTTATATATCCTTAAGAGGTGCCAAAGTACCCTATGTGATCTGTCTTCCCCTTCATTTTACTCCTGCCACACACACATTGTACTTTTTTCCTCCCTTGTTTATTACTTGACATTGTAGTGTCCTTGGTGCACCTTGGCCATGTTGGTCCTCATGCCATAAAACACAAAACAACTTTAAGGAGTGTATGATGCAATAAGTGTTGCATATTATGCCATAGCTTATAGTACTGACACAATAGTTGGCATATATTTCAAAAATGTGACAAATTTAATGGGTGGTACAATAATTCTTCCACTATTGTATATATGTGTGTGCTTTATGAGTATGATTATTATCTGACATTCATAAGTTTAAAACTAAGAAACTCTGATGCTTTATCCAAATCTGCAAGAGACAATAGAACAATATCGTACTACCTATATTATATAATCACATAGTTTAAATGGATTGCAGAACAATTAAAACCATGCTTATTCATCAAAGTGCTACATGGGCAATGAAAAACTCATGGTGTTACACTTTTTATTAAGAATATCATACATATGTGATTCCAACAACCATGTAATAAGAACATTTTATTTGTTAAAGTCTATAGATCATAATAAGCATAGAAATTGATACTTGGATTATGTGAGACACCGGCTTTCCCATATGTTGGAGAAACTCAATGGATTTCAAGTCCATGTACATTACCAAAGAGTGACGCTTCTGCATGGGGTTCTTGATTAAGTAATTTTATTTACATTCCATTAAAAATAGGTATTTACAGCAAATCTCGCACATTTACAGCGAAAGGGCCCTTGCACGTTCGTACTCTCCTGCATCCGCCGGTCGACTCCCTCCTTTTCCTTTCCCAGTTCTCCCTCTTTTCTTCTGGCCCGGATGATCGTTCTAGGGCTACCCTCGTTCCTCGGGAACCCAATGGTTCCTTCCTGCCAACGTTTCTCCATGTGTTGGACGGAGAACCTCACAGATTACATTTTGGAACTTATAACATTACTCATATCTTTAATTTCCCAAAGTTTTTCCTTTATCCATAGTAAACCAAGGATAACTGAAAATGCTGATACTAAATCTGGAAATGGGTGTAGTGATAGTATTTGCCAATTTGGAGAAAGTGAGTTTTGTGTTCATAGCTTTTATTAATTATTCTTATATTTTATAGGGAAATGAGATGGATAAAATCAAAACTCTTGTTATGTCAATTTCTCCTCAGTCACGAGCCTCTATAGCTGCAAAGTATAACCTTGATGTTGAAAGCACAGCTAAAAAGCTGACACATTTTTTCCATAAACTTGGTAAGCAACCCATGTCATACCCTGACTTATGCTTTTAAGTATAAAGGTTTTAAGAGATGAACTAATACACTGTTTAATATTTGTTCAATACTTTCTTCCCCTATCAAGATTTATCCTATCTCAATAAATGCTTTAAATTTTGTAAGTATAACTTTCATTCCATTGTGCTGCTTTCAAAGTTTTGATGCTTCTTTCTCATGAAAATCGGCATTTCCACTACGAATCAAGATGATTCGTGGCTTTGTCATAGTGTAAAACATGAAATGGTGACTTGAAAAATGCCAGTGAAAATGACCAAAATGCAGATATGTGCCTCTGGCATGGTAGTAATGATATGCATTCAAGTTTGTCACACTGGTACATTTAATGACAAATTGGAAATATATTTTTTATGATTTTTACATGTTCTGGGAAGATCTGCACTATTAACTACCTCTTTCCACCACCAAAAAAGTTACAAGTATGGCACAGCTTTTCCCATTTCTGAACTTGTGATCCTCGACTATGATCATACCTGGCAATATTCTTCTGCAATGTATGTAAAACAGTAGTAATATCTTTGAACTAGGATATAATTCGATTCTTGAAGACCTTCATGACAGGAATACAGGTGATGATCTAAACTGTGATTGCTCTTTATCCATTGCATTATTGTCCCTATCTGTCAGCTGCTAAATCAATAAAGCTTTTTGTTCCTTACTGCATCAAGTTTGGATTTGTGCTGACCTTCCTACACATAGGTAGACCTTGCACTATAAAATTCAAAATCCTATCCAATCAATTTACCAAAAACACAATATTAAAACATCTACCTAAAGTAACCCCTACTTTAACTGATCTAGCCCTATTCCTATAGCGACAGCCTCCGCCCAATCTTTGTGGCGGGAGCAGTTTGTGTGGTAAATAAAAGTATCATTTTTTGTATTTTAAGTCTCACTAAAACATAAATTCATTTTAGATTATTTTTATTAAAATCTTTGTAATTGCTTTTGATGTTTAGGTGTGAAGTATGTTTTCGATACTACTATATCTAGAGAGTTTTCACTATTGGAGAGCCAGAAGGAATTTATACGTCGCTACAAAGTAAAAGATACAGAATCAAAGTCCTTACCAATGCTCTCTTCTGCATGTCCAGGTATTGAACTTTATGTAGTGGAATGTACTTCTGCATTACTATAATGAAACATATTCACCTCACAATAGACATTGACAAATGAGTTTTTTTGGCATAAAAGTCCTATTATTATCATCAAGACCTCTATCAAAAGTGTCCTATTCCCCCTTGCTACAAGGGTAAGGTGGTTAAAGACACTTTCCCCTTGGGAGAAAGTGCCCTAGGGGGAAGGGTAAGTCACTAATGGTTACAAAATGTTGCCAAATCAAATGCAAGTTTGAAATTTTTTTATAATTTATACACTTCCTTATTTCTCACTATAATTTCCAATGATACTTATTTGTCACAAACAATGACTAGAGCAACAAACCAAACTTGATCACTGATATTGGTAAGTTTATTATCCAATCACCTCATCAGTACCTAGTTACCTGCAGTATAAGTCATCAGTCTGCTGTTTCAGTCAAATTTATACCTCTTTGCTAGAATTTATTGACTTAATTGTGTACTGCTTTATGGGACAAACACCACTGACAGGTAGCATTTCCTTTTGAATATCTTTAGCTGGAATTCCTTTAGCTCGAAAAAATACAATACAACTCATTGCTCTCCCATTGTACACTCCACGAGCATGGTTGCCATTTTAAAAACTGAATTGTGAGTACAAATGAATTTAATATTATTTGCTTTCTAACCTAGCATCATTCAGGATAGTGCTGGCACCTAGTGACATCCGTGAAACTTCTAACTTAAAATTTTCATACATTCCATATCACTTTGTGACCTGTTACCTTATTTCCCTTCATAACATGAAAAATCTTGTTTATTTACCTCTAACTAATTAATTCAGTGTTGGGGATGAAAGTTTCTTTTTAAATTCAAGGAAAGTAGGAAAAGCAATATCCCATATATACACTATAACCTTGATTATACAAGCTCCGATTAACAGAATGTCAGTTATTTGAGATGAATTTGATACTGAAGTTTTTAAGCTTAAAATAAAGCTTCAAATATGAGTGCACACTTTGTCCAAAGAAGCGAGAAAGTTCTGTGAAACGAAAGACCATTTTTTATTTTTTCGAGAGAGTTGGAAAGGTTAATAACTTACACTCAGATTTATTGCAAAATTATCACAATAAATACATATTGTGACACAAATCTGTGTTTAGATAATTCTTTATCCTTGCTTTATAAATCTTTAAGTAGCAGCAGTAGTAACATGTAGTGCAGTTAATTTTTCTGCATTTTCTATAGACTGTCGTGTAACTTTGTCTTAATTATCTGTGTTCCTGGTTATCCGATGTGGTCTTGATTCAAATTACCTCAAATAATCAAGATTCTACAGTATATTTAAATGGGTTATTTTTGTTCACTAAGCTGAGCATTGAATGAACATTAGTTTTTTAATAAGTAATTATAAAATGTATTTGCTGGACTGTTTCTATTGACTATCCATGAGCAAACTCCAAAAATCTACCCTTTTGGAAACCATTTGATGTTCCAAATAATTTGTTCTTGATAAATAACTTTTGATTATTAAAATGTATCTTAAGATATAAATACGAATTGATGCACAAGTATCATTTACCACAACAAACCAAAAAATATTGACTTTCATAACTGCCTACTTCCTTGCCTATTTGTTGATAATAAAGGAGGGATATTTTAATTTATCATGTTTTATTTCTTAAATATTGACCTCATCATTAATGCCACCTTTCTTTTTATTTTATTCAGCATTTTTTAAGATGGCAGATCTTATTTTTTCTTGTCTATGGCAAGTGCCTGGCTAACACACCACTTGGGAATAATCCTGCCTACTTTAGTATGTTTGGTACTTTAAGTGAGTTAGAAGTTGGTTGGTTAAGAATTATGTTGGTATTTATGTGAAGAATTAGCAGTGGCTTGTTCCAGCTATCTATTATTGTCATCACCAAAATTAAGTTTTTATTGATTTTTTGCTTTAATTATTATAAGGAGTGAACTGCATATTATATATAATTACTTAAATTTTTGTATATTATCATGTTTCGTTGCAGGTTGGGTATGTTATGCTGAAAAAACGCATGGAGAGTACATATTACCATACCTGAGTACTGTGAAATCACCTCAACAAATTATGGGATCTTTAGTTAAAGATTACCTTGCTGAGAAACTTAAAATAAAACCAAATCAGGTATAACACGAATGCTTTTAATTCTTTTCATATGTATAGAAATAAAATTTAAGACTGAATGGTTCACTCCCCTTTTTTGTATTGGGTCAGGTGTTGATTCTTTCTGTTGTTGAATCAACTTTTTTAGTTAATTGGAGTGTTCTAAATCTGTCTTATATGCTGTTTGTGGTTAAATTAAGTTACTAATATTACTTATCTGTATTTCAGATTTATCATGTTACTGTAATGCCTTGCTTTGACAAAAAATTAGAAGCTTCAAGAAGCGATTTCTACAGTGAATTATATGAAACTCGAGATGTAGACTGTGTTATTACTTCAAGTAAGTATCCAATGAAAAATATTTACTGTTAATTGTTTTTGAATAAGTCAATAATGAATATGAATAGATAAAATAAAGCCATGGGTTTTAATCAGAAATAAAGTATCTTTTAGAAGTATGTATGGTTCACTGTTAATTGTTAATAGAAATGAAAGTATTTTAAAGTGAAATTTAGAATGATCCCTGCTATGTTAATTAGAAATTCAAGGCCTGTTTAGCTAATTATAAACATCCCAAGACAGGTATTGTTAATGTTGACTTAAGCATATCAATTTCAACAATTTTGATATATAATACATACATATAAACTTGATTTATCTATTAATTCATTAATCAAGTAAATCAAGGTCAAAGTAAAAAATAACATTGGATCTTAAGTTTCAAAAATTAAATTAAGAGTTTGTCAAGTCAATGTCTTCCGAATTTGCTATAAAGAAATTCACCCAAAGCAATATTCTTTTTGTGAAGATGTGACAAAATATTTTAATTGGATTGTTAATAAAAATAAATCTTGATTTCAACTGCTAAAAATATCCAGACTATCATGTTTATGGAATAATGTTGAATTCATAGATGTTTTACTGCTTAGAAACTATTATTTTAGATTATTATACTAGTCATACAGTAATCGACAGTAATTGATTGAGACCTTTTACTTAAATTCTAGTTGAAGTTGATGCCATGTTAGATACTGAAGGACTGAGATTGAATGACCTACCAAGTGAAAACCTAGATAATTTAAGGTTAGTATTACATATTAAATTAAATTAAACATTTTAGACGTAAATCAAAAGATTAAATATTTTTGTATATATTTTAATGCTTCCTAGAGCAGAGGTATTTATTATCCATATAATTGCTTAGTAAATATCCTTGAATTTGGAGACTAATTTCAGATCGAATGAATATTTGTTTCTATCAAGCCTTCATCTTAATCCAAGAACTCTAACTTTATGATTTAAATTAGCTGTTACTTTTAACATAATTCTAAATATATTTATCTTTAAACATGCCTATAACTTGTTAAAAATCAATTATTTGCTTAACAGTTAATTTGTAGAAGTGAACTAAGTATATTGGCAATTTATTTCTAAACATCTTAATTTATGGCTACTATAATAACGAATTAAGTAAATTCTTTTTCCAGTGCAGATACATCTTTACATTCTGAATTGTATACTCATTCTGGAAGTACATCTGGTGGTTACAGTGATCAAATTTTCCAATATGCTGCCAAAGAGCTGTTTGGTGACTGTATTTCAAGTCTCCAGTACAAAACTCTCAGGTAAATTTTGTAGTAATGTGCATATATTTTGGCATGTGTTTTTATTGTTTATTTATGTTATGTAATCTTAAAATTTCTCTGAAATAAAGTTCTGCAAACTTCATTACTCTTATTTAAAAATAAATTATATTTTCTTGCACAAAAAGCATGATCAGCACAAAATATTCTAGTTTGGAATATGGGAGATCCAATTAAAGGAGCCATTTAGTTTTCAGCAACACAAATAGCCATTGGTAATGAACATAATTAACATGTGACAAAGGCAGAACAAGGTAATAGAAAATATGGATAGAATACAAATTTCAGCATTGGAAACTAATTGAATTCCTTATTCCTGATGAAAAATATGTGAAAATCATGATCGGTATATCATATTATCAAACTAACTCTTCTGTAAAAGCAAGGAATACTGGTATTTTGTTATGTGTGAGTACCATCTTGTGATGTGTTAATTAAAATGCGAGCAATGGTTAATGGAAATGTATTATGCACATTTAAATCGTAATTTTACCCTACTTGTAATGTAAGGGTAGAAATTATTTAAAGTGTGATTTAATCCTGATACATATCAGCTCCTACACGTAACTTTAAAATAGCTCATCATATGACAGTTAAATTGTTTAATAAAACTACTTCATGAAGTTCTTTATACCACAAGATATCCTTTCTTCACAATGTGCTTTTCACTACAGCATCTGCTAAAGAATAACAGGAGAAATGCATTAACCATGAGAAAGTTTTCTCATGGTTCTTGCATCTCGTGAGAAAGTCTTCTCATAGTTTTTGTGTTGTAAGTATTTAAGTACTTCATCTTGAGATGTTATATAGTTAGGTTATTAATATGATTACAATTGTTATTTGTAAATGCAGTTTCAGGCACTTAATTTTCATATTAAGCTGCTTAATATGAAAATTTTCAAGATGTACTTTCCTAGTTGCTAAGAATCTTTATATTTGTAGAAACCAAGATTTTAAGGAAGTTGTGCTGGAAAAGGATGGTGAAATTGTACTTAGGTTTGCAATTGCGAATGGCTTCCGGAACATACAAAATATAGTGCAGAAATTAAAACGGGGTAAATCACCATATCATTTTGTTGAAGTCATGGCTTGTCCAGCAGGTAATAGCATGTTTCTTCATCATTTCTTCACATGTTTCTTCATCAATATTAAAATTTCATTTCTATAAATATGTAGAGAGGGAAAATGTGTTATTTATTATAATTGATGAATAGTTCTACCATTTCATAGACCATGAATCAACTCATAATTATGGCTTAAATTTAAATAACATAGTTTTTTATTCAGTATCATAAATAAAGGTCACTGCATAGTACAACTTAGTCCTCTGAATGGCCATACTAGCATTCAATTAGGTCTCAGTTTATTAAAGGGACAGTGAACTTTTCAAAATCACGAAAATCGATTTTTTAATTTTAATGTTTCAAATTAATTGATCTCAAACTCTAGACAGGAAAATAATTTTTCAGTTACATAATTCTTTTGGAGTTAAATATAGAACATAAAACATCTAGTAAATATGGTGAGCCAACTACAAAAACACACTTTTCTCTAAATGAGATTCTTTGACATTCTTCAGATTTCAAAATGTTCCCTGCATATCTGGTTTTAATTGATTTACTCGACGTTTTTTGGATAATCCTTGAAATCTGTTGTATATATCTAAGAGCAAATGAGAAATTCATCATGCTTCCAAAATTTGGTTTCAAATGTTTTTTTATAAAATGTTAGGTGTTTCTGTACAAATTTTTTTTTTGCTTTACGATTGAGAGATACATTTACCAAGTAGAGTTAATTTGACTTATAGCTTGCAAACTATTATGTGAATTAAAATTTTCACAATACATGCAGAATTAATGCATATGGGACCTGTCAATGTTTGCTAATTTATCAAAATTTTTGACTACATTGTTTGTAATAAATTCCAAATGACATAATATTTTTGGACTAAACTTTATATTCCGGCTTTTTAGTAGAAAACAGTTTGCAAGTTTCATAACAATCGGATAATAGCTGCAAAACTTTGTTTTGAAACTCCACTGTCCTTTAGCTTTCATATAGCGAAAAACGACACAGTAAGAAATCAAACCACTCATTTCATCTAGATGACTCAAACTTTCAGCCTCTAAACAAGATTTTAAAGTTCTTTTAATGTGCTTTACCCTTGTTTTAATGGTAGCGTGACTTGTATGTATCGAAAATACTAATATGTAATCCTCTACCACTGTTGTGTGCTATTTATGCAAAGTTGGTTGAATTGCAATCACACAACTTAGTGAATATATATAACTATACCTGCAAGATTAGCATTGCTCAAAAATTGTCTGAAAAGTAATACATTTACCAGTTACAAAATAATTAATTATTTTATCATGGAAGGATCTGAAATTTAATAATTTTTATCTTTTTCTCTGGAGTATAGTATGAGCAAAACCTTTCTTACATTAATGTATCAACCTTAAATATATACAATATGTGTCCATAGCATGGAAAAAGTAATGATTTTGATTAATTTCGATTTTATGTCTATGGAATCAAAGAAATAAAAATAGAACTTTAATTTAAGTTTAGCTTAAATGAATTTTAAATGCAAAATTCGATTTAATGTCTATGGAATGAAAGAAATGAAAATTGAACTTAAATTTAAGTTTAGCTTAAATATATTTTTCATTGCTTTCATTTGCAGTCAATAAAGCATTCAAATGGAAATTGAGCTTTAATGTAACCTTTAAATCTTAATAAATCTTTACCAGAATTATTAAGACATCTGGTGTTTGTTTTTTATTTCTAATCTTTTGTGTGAAGAAAGTTTAAAATGACTTACTGTTTTAAAATTTGAATTGCTTTACATTGTTAAGGTTGGAATTTAATTTATTTTTAATGAAATAAGTTATAAATTTCTTTTTCATGACCTTTAAATCTACCAGATTTCTACCATCTAGTTTTATAGTCTGGCTCCCACAAGAAAACAGTCGAGTTGCATGGTTTTGAACAAATCTATTCTTTAAATTAGGTGATACGTTTAAAAGTAAACAAAGCTCTTCAACAATCTGCATCTTCAGTGCAGATTTGGGTTATTGTTTGGTGCAGAAAGTAATAATGAGTTGGTTGAGGGATAACACCCATGGCGATTGCCTTTCTCTTGTAACAAGCTTTCTTCAAAAATCGACTGATCCAAGGTTGACTGCCTTCTCGTCGGAGCCGCACTATACTATACTTCCAGGATGCCCTGATTTGCCTATATAAGCTTGTTTTGTTCACAGGTTGTACAAATGGTGGAGCTCAAATTCGGGCTGAGGGCGAATCATCCAAAGATTTCCTCTCAAAGGTTGAAGGACTGTATCATTCCTTACCCATGAAGAAACCAGAGGAAAACGTTTTTGTAAAATTTCTACATGTGGATTGGCTTGGGGGAGCAGATTCCCCCAAAGCAAAGCAAATGTTACACACTCAATACCATGCTGTAGAAAAAATGAATAATGCTTTACTTATTAAATGGTGAAAATAAATTTATTGTACATAGTTTTCGTTTAATATTCTAAAAACCTCATGTTATGTTGCTTATCCCCTGGTCTAGGTTAGGGAAAATGCTAGACCAGGTCCATAAGATCCTGTTTGAGCAGGAGAGAAGCTGCCTCCTCTTGTTCTTCTACCAGTAAATCCAAAAAGACACAGATGCAGTCAAGGATATGACAGGGAGTTGCAAGCGAGGTAGTACAGGAGCAAGATGGAAAAATCTTGTCTCTGCTCGAAAAACATACTTTTGTTATTCCCACTTCAGAGTTTTGCCAAAGAAGTTTACAATGATCCGTGACCACCAATGTGAAGGGAAAGTCCACCACACTTAGCTGGATACCAATGATGAGTAGGGGGAGTCTGAGGACTTTTAGATTTCACCAAGGACTCTACTTCTGATGTAATGAATGATATGTCCGATAGAAAACTGTTCACTGCCCTCATTGGCAAACGAGTCAGGGGCTTTATTTCCAAACGCGCCAACATAGGAAGGAATCCATTGCAGCTTTATTGATTTTAAGGTCATCATCTTAGAAAGGAAAGTGATATTAGAAGGGAAATGGAAATGATCATTTATAACATGGAGAGCCATCCCCATGGATCTCATGTTATAGATGATGTAAAGAAATATTCACATTGTGGATGGATATTTTTAATAATTAATAGCTATAGCAAAATGTAAATCTGAGAATGTTTCAATTATGCTTTTATTTGAAAACTTTGCATTTATAATTTTTAAACAATTTGGTCCAGGTGTTCGTGTTTTCTTATGAGAACAAGAAGCATCTCCGATCAATACCACTTTAAACTGAATATAATTGGCAATTTTCTATTGATTTGCTGTGAAAGATTGAAAACAGTTCAGTTTAAATTTATTGATGAAAGAAACAGATTAGAGGTATTGAGGCAAAAGACATGATTTCATGTTACTAAAGTATTTATATTCAACTTATAGGGTTTTGAATTTTTATTAAAGTTGATTTCAGTTTGTGAACTTCTATTTTACCAGCTTTCACGATATCAATTCCAAAAATTATATTTCTTTTGAGATGATTTATTACATGGATTTTAATAAATATCACTAGCTTTATTGGGAATGTTCAGTTTTAGGCACAACAAAAATTCAATCATTTTATGATTACACATGCCATAGATTAGCACCAAATAAGTTTGGGAATGCTTTTGTTCCATTTCTGTATCTATTTTTACTTTGAAAATACACAAAAAGGCATGTCTCAAAAAACCTGTTCACATTGGTTTACCCTAAATTGACAGAAGCTTGTTTGCTTCTTCCAATATTTTTTTATTCAATGTGGGAAACAACATCAGATCACTAAAGTTGAGCCACATTGGGGGACATTCAGCACTTGGATGGGTTACCATCTAATAATTCCACGTCAACCTCGTGTATCGCCGAATATGTGAACGTTAAATCTGCTGGTAGGTAAGTCCCGGACTGATATCTGGATGGTCTGTGAGGAGAGTATTAGTCCACAGCGACCGTAAACCTTGCTCAAAATTAGGTACAAATTTCTGACCATGCTTATGCAAATGAGCCTCAAACCTCAGGTCCTGGTAACCTCCCATCTATGCGGGGTTCTGAGTTGAGTGACGTAAAAACGCCTACTTGAAGGATGTAAGAATGTAATCAAATCCAATTTTCGGTCCTACAAAACCATCTGGTTATTTTTTTGTTTGAAAGCAGAAATCTTTCCAACGATAATTTTGCGAAGATTATATTCTTAAACTATATCTACCACTGGAATTGCTCCAGACACAGTTTGCTGTCTGTTACCGTAGAAACGGACATTTTTCTATTTTCTCGGGATGCTTGAAGAAATATATTCCATTGGCATGCTTGATGACAAATTGGAAATAAATTTAAGATTTTTACTTGTCGCCGCGAAGATAAAATCTGAGTACACTACCTCTTTCCGTCGCCAACATTCGCGAAAAACTAAATAAAATTTAGTCACCCCTAATCACATTGAATGAGTCCTGTTTCTATAGCGACAGCCACCACCTAAACTTGGTACACAGACAATATCTGTTTTAATTTTAGAACCCAACGAACTACAAATTTATGAATGCCCTGTATTGTCAGGAAATCTAACTCCCACGCACGACCTTCAAAAATTACTGGAAGGCAATTTCGTGATTTATCCACCAGACCTAGAGCAATCCTTTCGGACAATAATTCTCTTAAGTATCTAATTAAATTCTCTTCCTTGCCTCCTAAGTTAAGAGATCTCTCGGAAGACTTAAATCACTTCCACAATATTTCGCGGCCGCTAACAATGCCCGATGCAGCAGTGTGAAAACGCTGATCGCGTATTCTCATTCTGCGCTGATGGACGAGCCTCATAAATTTGCGGACGGCGGGTACTTTGCCCTTGACTGCGAACCGTGTGAACCGTAAATTTCCCTGCCGACCTGACGTAACACTTGTAATTTGACAAAGATTTAGATCGTTTGAGAAATATGGCTTTTGGTGCGTTACACAATGGCTTGTCCGCGGTGGTGTTTGCCTGAGGCTAGTTTTTTTCCTTATAAAATATACAATGCATCAGAAAACAATTGAAAGAGGTAATTTGACCGTGGAGTAAATACCAGACTCCAGACGGGGTATATTTTATGCATAGTTGCTTTTATATTCATTTCGAATATGATTTGAGTTTGCACGTACGTAGCCGAATTTAGGGACTTTGAGTGAATAGAAATGGGTTGAATTGTTGGAATTTTATTTATTGGCTGCGCAGTATCACCTGTTTTCTTATTCCGCATGGCCTAACTTGCTAGATCAAGTCCTTGAGTCCATGCATCTTCAAAAAAGAAAATCTAGAACCAAGTCAGGGCTATCAATGTCCTTTCTGCTTATTATAAACAGAACCTGACTTGCCTTCTGTAAGCTAACCTAAAAACCCCAGTGCCCCATATAAGGACATTTCAGACCCCGACAACAGGGGGTCTGAAATGTGGAAAGTTTTTGCACTGTATTATGTCCATTGTAATAACAAAGATGTGCAAAGTAGTGGGAACAAATTTACGCATTTCTGCAAGGCAAACAATGATTATTTAGGATGCAGGGGTAAACAGATGAAAACCGTAGTCAAATTGAAAGTAAAAATGTAAAATTTCAAAAAAGACAGATTAAAAAGCCATGAAGCAATCGTTAATGGCCATTTCGGTGGAGCAACACATCCACCATCATCATGACGGTAGTAGGCTACGAGAGGAAAACGCTTATTTAAACATGTTATTCTAGAACAATGTTGCCACAACTCGCTTTTTTAACTAAGCCTTTCGAGACCACATGATATAAAGGCGAGGAAGCTCTAGCATCATTCACTAGTATGTTCGATAACCCAAAAATAGATAAAGCTTATCTGACCTGCATAGTTAAAAAGTGTGAGTTCTAGCACTATTATTCTAGAACACATTTAAACACGTGATTTCCTCTCTTGGCCTACTTCTGTTCTGATGATGGTTCGTCATCTGACCATGGTTCAACAATTACGAGGTGTTGTCCTTGATCTTTCCCTTCGGGATTGATCGCGGACAGTTGCCAATAGCCCGTTGTATTGTTACAGTGCAATGTTAATTAAAATATCTACCTACCTATCTGATGGTGGGCCTCTTGCTCTATCGAAATGGCCACTGACTATGGTTTCATAGGTTCTTAACCATTATTTGTTTTTTGAAATTTGGCATTTTTACTACTACTTGGAATACGTAGTAGTATTTCTTGAAGGACCAGTCATTTCAAACGCTTGCCTGGGACCGTCATCTCACCTGGTACCTTGGATAAAACTAAAACGTATCACGTCTATAATAAAGAGTAATTTAGCGAACCATAATCAGCTAAATTACTCTTTGATTGGGTCTTTTGTTTCATTAGCCGTCATTGCATTGAACTCTTGTAATTTTTGTATACTTAAAACTTTTTTTGAAATTTACCGTAGATTTTTTAACGAAAAATAAAAAACCTTTAGTTTTATTTTTCGTTAAAAAAATCTCAAGCCTTGTCGTTTTAGGTTGCAGGCCACTCAATATAGAAATACGATTTAAAGCAAAAGGGACAAGAAAACGTCTTCTGATCTACACTTTAATCACGGTGAGCAACGAAACATATTTATGCTGATTCGCAATCTTAGTGTTATTTTTTATTGCATTTTAACACCAAACTTATTTAGAGATTTCGTTTCTTGGGCCCTCTCCTGAATACGTCTCTGTTATGAATACAGCTATTCGGATTGATAGTCACATGCAAGCCCTCAGAGAGGTCCGGGCGCTTTCCATTTTTGAGGCCTCCTAGTAAATAACGAAATTAAACGAAACAAACTAAATTACGAAATAACATCTCCACTGTAAATCTGAGACCCCTTTAGAATGTGAATCTTGTTTCCAGATTCCATACAAAACAGTTTTGGTTCTTAAATGTTTGGCTGCATGTTCATCTCGAACAACTTATTTTTCTCTCTTCCTTTTTATTCTATTCCGAATGGAAAGGGTAACTTTTTGGTCAATAATGTTAATTGTGTCCTCAAATAGCCTTGACGTGTTTGTGTGACCTCAGTATTTTCTGTTTGTGGAAATGCGCTAGCAGTTTGTGCTCGCATTCTTCGTCAAATAGATCCGGAACCTTGGAACCAACACAGCACGCATTTTAAATGGAAAAGAAAAACCTATTTTCTGTTTTGAAGTCTGAATTAGGACTTCCCCATGGCAACCCCCATTTCTACATGTTTAAAAGATTGTCAAACGACCGAATCTTTGCACAACAATGCTTCCATTTAATAGAGTTGAAAACACAATAAAAGAATTATAAAATGATTTATTTTTAACGGTATTCATATTATTTAAATTAATTATATGAATTATGATAGTTGGGTGCTGAGAAAATATTGCAGTTGATTGAATAATAGAAATAGTTTAGGTCATGGGGTCCCTAAACATTATTACAATTATGCTATACACAAATCTACAGGTAATACATAGCTTTAAATATATTTGACGATAATGTCACCGGGAAACAACACCTGGTGCTATATTTCACTTTTGGTTTGTGTCGATTTAACCTGACATTTTGTATGTGGATATATAGCTGAGTGGTAGCACCCATACAAAACAAAAATTTTTTACTCCCATAGAACTCAAGACATTTCTATAGAGAAACGAAATTTCGTTTCTATAGAAAAATTCTTTAGAATTCTATATATTTCTATACAGAAAACAAGCTCTGAATCTATAGAAATGTTTTTGTATCGAATTCTATAGAGAAGTAAAGTGAAACAAAAGAAATGAGCTTCTATAGTATTCTATAGAGGTTTCTACTGACATTCTATATATGTTTCTTTATAAAGTTTATAGAAAAAAGAGCCATAATTTTATAGGATTCTATGGACCACATTCTATAGAATTCTATAGAAATTTTTCGTTAGGGACTGGCCCTCGGTTTCACAGCCTCTGTTCGAATCCCGATTTAGCTATAGATTCTTGTAGAGGTTACGAATCCACTTTAAGTCGTCTGTCTGTCCCGATCTAATTTGCCCTAGGGTCACATGACCGTTGAGCTACAAACTTGAGGACACAGGTCCCAAACCTTCGAGACTCGACCTCCTTGGGCCACCACTATTTTTATGGTTGGGGACCGCTCCAATCATAAAAGGATAAATATAAAAATATACAGATAATATAGATCGCCGGATAGATACAGATAATAGATATGCAGGACGAAGCGAAATCACTCTGTGTCGTATGGCCTCTATGTCAGGAGATTGGGACGCCAAGTTTTAAAGACCGAATCTTAGCTCCTTCAACAGGAGGGTTGAATGGCATAAGTATGCCAAAAATGTTGGTAATGTGCCTAAAGATATTTCGAAAATTCACATGTACAAAAAAATCTGGGGACACTTGCTGGAGATCCCACAATAATTTTCTCAATTTGGTGCCGCTATCTGGAGATATACGGGGGGTAGGGTAGTTGAATTAACGTCACACTGGAGCAACATTGGCTATTTGTGACGGTCCGGGATCCATCTCGAAGGGAAAGATCCGAGGATAACACCTCGTCATTTTGAACAGCGGTCAGATGACCTGAGCTGGCACCCACTCTCCAAACTTCCACACCATGTCAACGTGAGGACATTTGAGGCCACTACAGATTTAATGCGCACCAGCACCCACGTACACGACGGTCTTTGGTTGGATTCAAACTCGCAACCCTCGGTTGCTAATCCGTTACTTTTCAACCGGGCTACCGCGACTTATACAAATTGCTTACAATCATATGTGTATGTAGATATTAATTCTCAAAAAAATGTCTCCATAGGTTATTGAATGGTGGACTATTCTTTATTTGAAACATTTCGCAATGCTACACACCCGAGACATTGCTGGGGAATACTTTTCTCAAGCACGGTTAATTGCTTCGCTCAGACAAATTCTGCAATAAAAACATTTCCCCTTTAAGAACAACCAAAGGGCAAACACGATTCGGAACATCAAAACTCATGAATCAGTAGGCCGCACGAAATGCGAGGGAGGAATTCCAACATTGCTATGGTTAGTTTTCAATCGTAACACTGCCTTCATGTAATTGATACTATTTCCTTTTTATTTTCACTTCTATGCATTCCAAAAAGGAAGAATGTTATTTTTTCAGCAGCTTAATATCCAATCAGTCAATGGAAGGCACGTTATGACATTTGACATGATCACGGATCGACTGCTGTAAAATTAATGTGTAACTGACGTGTTATGTTTTACAATCCACGTCGCTCGATTCCCCAAGAGGTTTAGAGCACCATAAGGGGAGGCGGAAATATGCACAACCAATTGAGATCAAGGCTCACAGGGACAGCGCTGTGGACTTTACCCCCTCTCATGCCCCCTTCACCAATCGGGAGGGCTTACAGGCCTATGGATTTTACGTGCACATACCCGCCAATGCTCCTCGCCGGCATGAGAGCCAATGCTCCTCGCCGGCATGAGAGCCAATGCTCCTCGCCGGCATGAGAGCCCGGGCGATCTCACCTCACCCATCATGCTTCGGTGACCTGATAGCAACCAAGTCTAATTCATCGACCTTCTTTTGAAATCGACTGAGCACGTGGGCGTAGTCGCTGTCGTAAGATCTCAGAACGGTAAATCACGGTTGCTTGCGAATCGGCTTTGGCTGATTGGCTATCGAAGCGCAGACTAGCAGCAGGTTTTTAACCACGCTGTATAATGACTTTAACCAGTCAATAATCTATCTCACATTAGGATTCATGCTTTTCCCACAACCGCTTGACAGATAATCAAACCGAGCGAGCAGAAGAAATAACGTGAAGCTGCGCGCCCATGCTCCGTCTATTTTATTAAAAGGTCGATGGTCTAATTAGCCCTCGTGTTGCAAAAATGACAGTATAGCTATAAACATAAACAACAAGGGCTGGAATGTAAAAAGGGGTTAAAAGTTTAATTGTTCAAGAAAAAGAATAATTCTATGTTCACATCTACACATACAATTAGTCATAGCTCATGAAAATAAAATTTTGAGTTTACGTTTATCTTTCAAATATATGCAACTATGGCATGAGTTGGGTGCGAGCTCAAGTGTGACCTCGTCATCTGACCGTGGCTCAAAATGACGAGGTGTTGTCCTCGTATCTTTCCCTTCAGGATTGATCCCGGACCGTCGCCAAAAGCCCGTTGTGTTGCTCCAATGCGATGTTAATTCAATTACCTACTTACCTAGAAAATATGCTACCTAAAAACTATTTATAAAAAATTAAGGTAACAGGGACTTTACCGAACAGATTCCATTTTTAACCTTCAAAGAAATCCCACTTGAAGAACTATAAATGAAGTAATTCTATGGTGTATATTCAAAGCTTTTAAGCAAAATAGGATTAGATTAGCGTGAAGCATGCAAATATTTTTATCAAATTCCATGATCAAGTCATTCTTGTTAAAGGACACCTTTAACAAAAAGAGAAAAGGGGCAGGGCACTCTACTGAAGTTCAGCCAGAAGTTTTGTTGTCACCAATCTTGTAATGGATAAAAACTTAGCTTTCGAAATGAAACCGGAGAATGTTGGGCAAGCTGCACATTGTGTCGACAAGCACAATACACGATAGGCTAATGTAATCCGACTTCCGGGAGTTGGCAGTAGTCACATGGTTTTGAGCGAGTCTATTAGTTAAATAAGGGGACTGGTAGGGGAAACAACCACGGCGATAGCAATTCATACTTTTGCGTATGGCAACCTTCTCCTAAGTAAATTTCGTAGATGAATTAGATTCAAAAGAAATTCAAATAAAAAATAACTCAAACCTCCCTGTCTTTAAAACAGAATTAATAGCCGAATAGAAGCACTAAAAGTAGTCCCTAAAAGTCAGCCCCTTACGATAAATATTTACATTGATTCGCAAGCAGAAATTCTAGCAATTCAAAAATGCTTCACCAGCTATGATACTCTTGAAAAAATAGCCCTTCTAATATTAAGTTTCAATACAAATTCTAAAAAAATTTCTGTGTCCATCACATGTTGGCATTCCGGGCAATGAGAAAGGGAATTATTAGCAAAAGCTGGAGCAAATAAACAACTTGGCACAAGAGAAAGTATCTCCCTACTCTCAGAGGACGACCACTTGTCAGTACTTAAAAAGCAATTGCGCATGTCATCTTCAGTACCTTTTCATCACTGGTACCTCAGTAAAACAAGGAGAGCTTCTTGCCTTCAATTTGCTCCGGAAAACTTTCTCTATGCTTGCCAGGTTCCAATCTGGCCATTTGAAAAAGGTGATATTGATGGCCAGAAATCTTTCCTCACCTGTATAAAGTGCAGCTTATTACCAGCCTCTTCCCCACACATCTTGAATTGCATTGGAGCCATACATAAAGACATTTTTAAGGACCCGTCTGCCATTGCTCCAAAACTATTTTTGCAGACGCAATGACTTAGCGTAATTTTTTTTACACTGGGATAAGAAAGAAGGTTTCCTACCTTTTCAAAAATCCACTGACCCAAGGTCGACTGCCTTCCCGTCGGAGCCGCACTATACAAGGTTTTTTGTACAAGAGTATACCAGGCGTATGTCGGATTTCGGCACAACGTGCGAATGGCCACAGCGGCGAAGCAGAGCTCTTCATCACTCTCTTCAATCGATTCAGTTCTCTCTTTTCTGATGCATTTAGTCAATTTAGAAACAATTAAGGTCGCATGCCTAGTAATCCATCTGGCGATAGCAAACAACTTGGGATCAATGACATTGCTAAGATTAGAGGCACGAGAACAAGAATTGTAGGCAAGATGAATTTCATGAGAGAAAAACAAACTGATCATTCTTAGAAACTGATCCCATGAAGGAAAAAAATGGAACTGTTTTCCTCTGCGAAATATGCTTAACTAACTCCTTCATCAATTGTTTATTAATGTGTCAATATTTACAATTTTTCTTTACATATCTTCGTGTCAGGGCAAAAGGGGTTGTCGAAATGACTACTTTTCAGAATCTTAAGTTGAATGTTTCACTCCTCACAAATATTCAGGAAGAAAAAGAAGCATGACAGGATACAAATTATTGTAACTTATATTCAGATTCATTTCATTTCGATTTTAAACATATAATATTATTTTTTAAATTAATGATGGACTTGACTTCTTTGGACCTATCAAAAGTAAGACTTTACCCCTTTTGCCCTGAATGGCAAATATATATATATTTATATTTATAATATTTTAAAGTTATGAAAAAACTATCTCTTAACCCTTCTAGTGATTGTCTCGGCAAGGCATCTCGTCATTAGAAAAATATTGACCAGATCTTGATGGACGATATATCTCGGCATTAGAAGAAAACTGACCAGGTCTTGATCTCATCCTCATAAAAAATTTACAATATCTTGATGACGAAATATCTCGTCATTAGCACAATTGGTCAGATCATGTTGGGTGAGGTATCTTGTCGAAACCACTTGGAGAGTTAAAATCTAAAAAATTTCAATTAGTAAATAACTTTCTTCAATAAGGAAACGAAAAGGAAAAACAGCAATTGCTGCGGCTGTGATGAGGGTGATGATTTCAAGGGTTCTTTCTAAACGGGTGAGACGGTCCACCTGGTCTCCTCTTCATATTTCAGGTCTATCCCCACCTATCCAACTAATTCGGTGTTAGGTACGGGGGCATGTGCTGGTATTTAGTGTAGAAGTATCACCAAATTATATCAAACTTATGATGTAGAAGTACTTTGCGGAGTGTGTATTTTACCATTCGTCATGTAATCTAGTGAAAGAAATTCAAATGAGACAGCTGAACTCACGAGACTAAAAATATGCCCAAAAAGTAAATTTTTAAACATAAAGGCATTTGGGATATTCATTAACAATAGAAATACAGCACTGTTCAATGGTGAGTTTCCTCTGATTTTTAGAGAACGTCGCATTCGTAAGCGTTTGATGAATAAAAATGTTCTCTCCAAACAAGTTTTTCAATGAATGCATTTTATAGTTGTTCTTGGATCTATGGCTTAGGCTTTGAACAAAACTCCCCCTTTTAGTGAATGAAAATGTGAATATCATCGGCTCTGTGGGCGGTTCGTTTTAAATTATTCTTTTGGTTTCTACTATAAAATCTCAAAGAGCGCTTTTATACACTTCAATTCTTTTTCCCTATCATTGATCACGATGCAAAAGGCCTCAGAATGCATTTGATTGGGTATTTATTTTCAAATAAAAATGACGAAATCAAGTCACTTAAATGACGCACTTTACGAATGATGGAAGAGCTCGTTGCCGTTCTCTAACGGAAGCACTTTTCTCGGGATTTCTTTGAATAAAGAAGCAATTTTCAGCACTCAGTAATCCGAGGAAAACCCGATCTTCACCACAGCTGTAAAGGAAACAAGCTCCTGGGTGGTGAATATATGGGACCATTTGATTTCTTAAAAGTGATCTCTTGAGCTGAAGCTAAGCTACTGAAGCTTTAAGATAAAAGAATTTCCATGTCCATCTTGTAAAAAATATTGCACGCAAAAGCGTTAAATCTAAGTACTTTTAAGTAAGTTCAAATTTATCTCCACAGATAGAGCTATTGGCAATTTATCGTTACATTAAAATCCTCTCATAAAAATTAAGTACCCTTTGACAAATTTCGGCATCGGGTCTACTATGGTTGGTTGGCTGGTTTTAGGTTTTATGACACAATGGCCATACTTGACAAAGCTTTGCCAACACAAGACAGACAATGTCAAGTAATTGTGAAAGGGAAGGATGAAGAGAAGAAAGAGAGAGATCGTTGGGCATCCTGGGGTCGCGATCCCCATGTTTACCAGAGGCAGTAAATCTCATAGGAAAAGAATAGATTATTAGGGACACTCGGGTTCATGAAGCCCGTACATATCTAAAGATGTGCCCCGAAGGTTCTACTATGAAATTGCCATAGATTATTCGGCTTGATTATTGATTATTCACTCGTTCACTCGTCTGTAAAAGTGTAATGTCTTGTTTAGCACGCAATTATCGATTATTTGTGAAAAATATCGGGTAGCACTTTTTCTTAGCTTCGATTTAAATCTTTATTTGAATCCGAGGAAAAGTTTTTTTTACTGTAATTGGGAATCAATAAACGATATTCCTTTAGAGGTCCTTGTGATGTCACCATTTTGTTTCCGTTTTAAAATCATTTTTAGCATCACGTATTGATAACTTATTGAATTACCCGAAGTGGCGGAAGACTTGTGAAGCTCAATGTACGTCAATATTTTGAAGTACTTTTAATAGAATAAGGAAGTCAGACTATGGAAAGGATGCCATCAGAAAATTTGTCAGAATCTGTACAGCTAATCAGCGGTTTGATTGAGCTTCACAATTTTTAAAATTAATAAGATACGAAATATATACCATGGCATTGGGGAAAAATATCATATGCCATTATGCTTGCGCTCCAATCGGCACTGTTTGGATAGTTTGATTTCTCTCTCTCTCTCTCTCTCTCTCTCTCTCTCTATATATATATATATATATATATATACACACAGGGTGGATCTAAATTGTTTTTACCAAATAGGAGGGGTGATAGTACCCATTCAGACGAGCAATAATTACCATGGAACATAGGGGTCGCATTCCACTCTGAGAGGCAGAAAAGAGTAAAGAGAGATATGTGGTTGATGCACGATGGAGCCCCAGCACACTTTTCCAGCACGGTCCGGCACTTCTTGAATGCCACATATCCTGTACGATGGATCGGGCGTGGCGGACCTGTGGCTTGGCCTTCTCGCTCACCGGACCTCAACCCACTGGGCTTTTTCTTCTGGGGGCACATGAAATCTTTAGTGTACCAGACGCCTGTGGACTCGGCTGAAGATCTCGTAGTGAGAATCGGTGTTGCCGCAGACAAAATTAACACAACACCAGGAATCTTCGAGAGGGATGTGCAACGACACGCGTGTCCGCCACTTTGAGCACTTGCTGTGAGTTTTTCTCTGATCAATAAATCAGATTGTGCAACTTTTGGTATCGTTCATTCGCTTTCCCAACACTGTTGTAAGTTCATGTTGAAATTCTAATTTTACTCTTTTCTGCCTCTGAGAGACCCTATGTTCCATGGTAATTATTGCTCGTCTGGATGGGTACTATCATCCCTCTTATTTTGTAAAAACAATTTAGACTCACCCTGTATATATAAACTTTCCTTGTGTGTGTACATTACTTGATATTGTGTGTCTTGTGTTTGATGCAGCTTCCCAAATATGGCCATTGCGCCATAAAACTCAACCAACCAATATTAATATTAAAAATAACAAGAGAATGCCAGGAAAAGTTGGTGACAGGCAATTGGTTTTCTTGCGACGGTATCCTCGAAAGGCAAGACATAAACAGTACCTTCTCAAATTTTTCGCTCCCCTGAAAATAGTTGGCTTCAGAGGGAGAATCATTTGCATATTGATGGCAATTGAGACTGCATACTATAAGACACTTTGGGTCTGTAACTGTTTCGTCGCCATTTTTCTTCAATCAGAGTGACAGAAAACTTTGCAGGAAACTATGCGACCATGTGTTTCGAAAGTGGTTTCAAAAAGAGACTAAAAATATTAAACCCCAAGTGTTTCTCTTTCTGTGGGTAACATGGCCGTTGCGAACTAGCCAACCTTCTACCTATAGTATTTGACAAACCTTAATCCTTTTTCATTGTAGGCTCATGACTCATGTCAATTTCAACACTTCAAGTAATAGCGTTAATGCGCCAATATACGTTATTTTACCTTCTCCAACAACTTAGCAGTTCATGACGTTTCTATAAGATGTTGAGAAATCATATACCAGATATAATAAACGGGTTGAAAGAAATGATCACTCCCAAAGTAACAGTTTTTTGTTGACTTTAGCATTAAAACTAATAACTGTTTTTGGAAGAAGGCAATGTAAGTAGTTGAATTAACATAGCATTGAAGAGCAACACAACGGGCTATTGGAAACTGTCCGGGATCCATCTTGAAGGGAAAGATCCGAGGGAATACCTCGTCATTTCTTATCACGATCAGATGACGAGGTCAACACTTGAGCTGGCACCCCACTCTCCAAATTTCCACACCACGCCGACGTGAGGACAATTAAGGCAACGACAGATTTAATGTGCACAAGCCCCTACGTACAGGACGGTCTTCGGTTGGGTCGAGTTTCGAACTCACAACCCTCCGGTTGATATTCCAACCGGGAAACCACAACCCCGAAGAGCGAAAGGAAACTACAGATTGAGTAATCAGATGACTTTTGTCCGAGAGAGCATATCGCTCTTTTTGAACACAAGATGCGTTTGAAAACAACATGCTTGTAAGAACTGTTGACATAACCTATCTCAAAGCATAACATGTAATCTCTTTCTTACATCACAATAGTCACCTGAAAATCTAACCGTGTCAGATGTTTCAAAACATGCTTTAAAATCGGAAAAATATCATTGCTTCTATGCAAATGTTTTTCTGGTCTTAGTCTAACCAGCGATTTTCTTTCTCTTTGAGGGGCCACAGTAACCCAGTAAGTGGAGTCGCTGATTAGAAATCGGAGAATTGCGAATTTGAAACTAGGTTCAACCAAAGACCATCGTGTTCGTGGGGGTTGGTGCCCGTTAAATCTGTCGTGGCCTCAAATGTCCTCACGTTGACGTGGTGTGGAAATTTGGAGAGTGGGGTGCCAGCTCAGGTGTTGACCTCGTCATCTGACCGTGGTACAAATTGACGAGGTATTTTCCTTGGATCTTTCCATTCGGGATTGATCCCAGACTGTCGACATTAGTTCGTTGTGTTGCTCGAGTGCGACGTAAATTCAACTATGATCGTGATCGTTCCCTATGAATGTAAGTGAAGTCAAGAAATAAGATATACTTGGCAAAGTACGCTATCAGTTAAAACTAAGACTAGTGTTAAACCAATCTGCTCCAAGGCAGCAAAAACACCGATTTGAACATTGAGATTTGAGTTAAAACAAGATGATATGAAAGAAAGAAGCTAATTTTTGTGTATCCTTAGATATTGTTCATACATATACAATACATGAAGTGATTATGAGAAGCCTTTCCTAAGCTAGTGTAGATGGCACTGGAGTCTGTGAAGGAGCATGCTTCCTGTATTACGTATTGGGTAATTAGAAGTAAAATATCCATTTTTCTGTGGTTTGTTTGCTTACGTTTAAAATCTCATAACTATTTACAATTGTCGAAGATGTTAGAAAGCTGATATAATTCCTTCGAAAAATTTTAGTATGGTTTTATTGATTTAGAGAAGATTTTGTTCTTTAAATTTCAAATATGGAGATAAAAATGAAGTACTGAAAACAGGGTTCAGCGCTTTTAACCAGTTTCGTTTTCTGAACTTTAAAGAAATTTCAAATTATGTATATAAAATTAGCATTTTCAAACGAGGAAATGTTGAAGTTCTTAGAATAATTTCTGATAATTTTCATAACTTTGTTATTCAAGATTGACATTAACCTAAGACAGTGTAGCCGTGACCAAATAGCTACTCTGCTCCATCTTCCCAAATGCCCCGGAGCAGGCCTTCAAAGAGGCCCGGGTCACTTCCATGTATTAAGCCCTGGTAAATTTAAAACCCAAAAAAGGAACAAACCAAATTAAAAGTTCGAGCTCGTCGTGACTCAGTGAGTTTGCCTACTGCTCCAGCAATCTTCGAGTTGTAGGCGGCGCAAGTTCGATTCCTTTCAGGGTGTATTTCTGTCTTCTGTGTCAATTAAACTTTCCTTGTTTGTAAGCCCATTTACTTGACGTTGTTTGGCTCATCTTGGTCACACATGGCCCTTGCGCCATAAAATCCAACCCAACCAACCAAATTGAAAGCTATCGTCAAAAATGTAAATTTCAGCCCCATGCTAAATAGCTCTGCTGATAGAAAAACTTCTGGGTGCTGTGGGAATACTGTACCCATAATTCTTGAGGGTTGTCTTGACAGGGCTAGGGTTCTCCAGAAATGGACGATGCCAATGATGAGGAAGAACGATAGAAGACAATGGACCGCCGAGAAGAGCGATTGCTCAAGAGTAAGAGGTTGAATCAACAGGTTTTTCAGCCTTGGATAAGAGATATTCCTTTGATTGTGGGAATGACTTGGCCTTAAGCCAGTGTGAATTACTGCTCATACGATTAGATGGGACTTTGGTCTGTGTATGTATATAACTGTATACACCCACTGACATTTCTTATAAAGACTCTGAGGGGTTCACACGCATAATTCCACCTTGCAACCTGCAGTTTTCCCAATATGACTTCCAACCAATTATGACATTCTTGACCAATAGATTCTATCCAAAGGATTCTATTGTAAGAAAAGGATCAATATAATCTTTACAAAGAATTGTAATCTAAGAAAAGGATCAATACAATCTTTCTAAAGTTTGAAAGAATCCATGAATTATTTCAGCCAATAGATATGGTTATTTAGTCGCTATGTGTGTTATAAAACAATATTACACTACTCGGAAATCTCTTGACGCTCAGAGGGTTAATACTCTGAAGGGTTCACACACTTATATCCATTCTGCATGTCTTCTAATCAGGTTTGACCTTTTTGTTTCCAATAGAATCTTTCCTGGGATGCTTTCAACCAATCGATATGATTATGTAGTCATTATTTGTCTAAACAGGCTTGACGTTCTTGTTCCCAACAGAATATTTCCTGGGATTCTTACAACCGATCGATGTGGTTATGTTGTCATCATTTGCGAGTGTTTTGGGTTAAAGGAAATCGGAAATCTCGTGACGCTCAGAGGGTTAAAGAGTAGTTGATTGTATTGTTTTGCAAAGCACCACGCTACTACGACACAGCTGTGATCGGCCTTAAAGAAAAATTCCATTGCAACCCCAGAACTTCAAACACTTTATCAGTCTCCATCTCGCATTTCCAGACGATGAAACTGCGCTGCCACTACTGCCCTACAGAAAGGAAGTGAGCTGTTCCAGATTTCAACGAACTGTTAAATTCGCTATCCTGTGGTTGTCCCCTCCACCCAGAGAATGCTCTTCAAGGGTACCCGAACGAAATCTTGGCGAACCTTCCCGTTTGGCGTCTGCCAAAAAAGCATCCACGCTTTGCACTCGCAAGGAGGCGGATGTTCTCGAGGGAGATCCTCAGCCGTCGCGAGGAAGGGGCCTTCCTGGAGTAGTCACGTGCTATGTTTTTTACCTTCTTCTCCCGATTCCAATGAAACAGGTCAACGGGTTTGTGCAGGAACCGATGGCTACTCAGGAGCAGCAGGACGCAGCGGAGGTTGTGCAAGACCACCAAATCGGCAACAATGTGGCCGCGGCCGGTCCATCACCGACTGCGAACGGGGCCCAGGAATTCAGCCTCGCCATCAAACCCAAAGGACTGCCGCTGTTTAAGATCAGGTTGGTATTTTGTGAGCTTTATTTTTAGCTTTGTGTCTGTCGTGCTGGAGGGGGATTTTTCTTGCTGGTGGGGGAAATATGTGGGGGAAAGGAAAAAGGATGTCTGTTGAAGTGTGTGTTGGGATATTCCCTATTCTCGTTGTGATGCTGCCAGAGGGATATTTGATGGGGATTTAAGCAAAGGGAATACATATCGTGATGAATTATACTGTCATTTTTAAGTGTTTGGACGGGGAATTGTGTTTTATCAGGTGCGAGACACGTTTGCACGCGAATTTCGACTTGAAATCTTTTGCGACGAAGTATAATGCAATTTTTTAAAACATTGCCAATGTATTTTTTATATCTTTAATATTCTGTTCTTATTGTAAAATTTTCGCTTTAAGATCAGATTGAATCCTCATAGATGCGACTTTTTAGAAGAACGTTAGCGTTTAAAGGAATCAATTGGAATTTAAAATTTATTTGTGCAAGTTTGGGACTTTTTTTAAATTGTACTTTATAATAATTCATATGAAGGTTAGTATAGTTTTTACAAAAATTCTCCTTTAAAATAATGCCACTAGTTAACTTAATTTTTACAATTTATAAACAAGAATACACATTTTAAATTATAATTTATAAAAAGCATTTTAAATAATTTATAATTCGAAATGGCAATATATTTAATGGCAGCTATTAAAGCGTTAACGCAATTAGTTGATTAACTATGAACTTTCAATTTAAAATAATATTGATAAACTTAGTACTTCGGGAACTTTAAAAAAGTCAGTACACATGAATTTTAAACTAAGGTAACAATGATCGTGGCCGAATCAGTTGTTAAATAAAACATCACGTGTCATTTGATGCAAGTGACTCGTCAGTCATCACTTGATTTTTATTTATTCGACTGCACATAAATTTTTTAAGCACCACATAAATATTTTGACATTCGTCAAAGAAATACAATTAAGTCATCAAACGTTCGAACAGTTATTCCTGACTAAATTTTCTATTGCAAAACGTTGAAAACTATTCAATTGATTCACTAGTCAAATTTTCAATTGCCATGACAATTTTCTTTAATCAAACAAAATAGAAACAACAAATGATTCTCCATATTTCTCTTTTACCAAAAAGTTGGGTCCACATAAAGAATGATTCACAGATATAACTTTTTCTCGTTTGCTACTATTTTTCTGATTGATACTCGTATCACATTTGATACGAGTATCACATTTGATACTCGTATGATGAATGTATGATTGATGAACACAGCTTTAATATGAATAAAAGTATACATGATTTTTTCACAGCTTTTTGTGTTGTGACTTACGAATGCCAAATATTAAACAATTGTCCAATACTTGAAATTGATTTTTTATTTTAACATTAATTATGTACTCCCTTGCTATCTACTGGAGTTAAATAAAAATGCAATTTTTTGTTTTATTATTAATTTTGAGGTATGTCAAACACACTCATAGAGAGAATGAAAAAGCACAAACGAAACAGTACTAGATTTTGAAGGGATAAAAACATTTAAAAAACAATTTATCAAATCTGAAGTTTTTAAGTAAGAAAAAAATAAATACTTGAGTATTTAAAAACTGACTGAAGAAATCTTTTTAGTTACTCGCATTTTCGAAAAACGTGAGTGTGGCTATCGTTTTTTCCCAATTTTTTATCTTCCATAAACTCAATAGTTTCTTATTCAAGCATACACTTCTAATGATGGCAATTTTCTTTCCTTAATGACAGGTCATTGTACTTCTAATGTTTATGTTTTTACTATTTTTTTATTTAAAACTTTTTTTACTTTATTATTATACGGAATGCATAAATGAATAAAATTCATACATTAAAATACCTAATGCTGCATTATTTGTGTGAACAAAATAGTTTTCTGCTTTGGTGTACATTAGTGAAGTAAAATTTTAATGCATTAATAATAAATAACGCTATTAAGCATTCTTTATTAATTTTTAAAGTTTTTTATGGATCAATGATAAGTAAATGACAAATTATCTAAGCTGCGTCTTTCTACAAGAAACAAACTTCAACTGCATATTTATTTTGAATTGAATTTGTACGCTAGACATAATCTAAATTCTGCAGTTTCTCTTTATTTCAAATACACGGATACAGTGCCTTTTATATCAGTTAAATTAAATGCATAGAAATCTAATCTATGAACAGAAATTTTTATAGAAAAGAAAATTTTATTTCCGTTTGTACTAAAATGTATGACATAGAATATAGTCCTTAACAGGATTAAATTCTATGCATGTGAAAAGCACTATATTAAGTTAGAGTACTTTATTACAAAAACCTCTAACATATAGCATATACGAATTTAGGTGATAAAATCGAAATCGAACATTGACAGAGAAGTCCCAGCAATAGTTGCATCTCACGCTATCTGATGTCGGTTCGTTTGTCAAGAAAAATGACCGAAAGGAGAATTTTACTCCCAATGAGACCACATAATTGTTAACTGCTTATCCAAAGTGCCTCGTCTGAACTGTATGCACATGATTTTCTATTTTATACAATTGATTAAGAATGTTCAATTCGTCACAAAGGCTAACATAATTCTTTGAATTTAATGGTTAGAAGTCATGGAAGAAAGACAGCAAGTTACCGAATTATCGTCGGCTTAGAGCAGAAAGTCATTAACTGACGTTTTTCGGAATTGCGTGTTTTGACACTAAATGATTGTTTTCATAATGATGAGAGAAATACGTTGTCATATTGTAACGTGCTTGAACAAAAGTATAACACTATCAGAATACTTACAATTTTTATTTTTGACCTAAAATCTGTAATATAAAATTTATTCTTTCTGTCAGTTAATGAGTTAATTCATTCAAAATGCCTTATGTTGAAATATACCGAGTTTCAAACCCAATAAATATTTGAATGAACAAGGTATGTGTAAAAAGTAAGAATAGAAGAATATGTAAAAATTTGAATAAGCTGGGAAATAATTGAATTTCTTCATAACCAGCATCTTTATTGCTTTCTTTCCTTCTTCGTTTCACCATTCTCTACCTATAATACACCTTTGAACTTATGTATTTAGATAGATATACTATGTATATATTAAATACTTGCAGGCACTAGATAGTATCGAACGAATTTGCTATATTATATGTTCATTTGATTTGTGTTTAATTTTTTGTGAGTTGTGTTCGTAAAAAGGCTTCAATTGGTACAATTAGTTTTTACGAAATTATATTTTTCTAAAATTATGTACTATGGGATGTAGTTGAATTTACGTCGCACTGGAGCTATTGACGACGGACCTCGGATTCGTCCTGAAGGTAAAGATCCGAGGACACCTCATCATTTTGAATCACGGTCAAAACCTGCGCGGCACCCTTTCTCAAAACTTCCACACCACACCAACGGGAGGACATTTGAGGCCTCGACAGATTTAATGTGTACCTATACGACGATGTTAGGCTGGAACGAATCGTGAACTCGCATCCCTCCGGTCACTAATCCGCGGTTTTATATACTATCTTACCGCTACTTATAATCGTTGTATTGAATGAACGACAGGAACAGATAGTTTTCTTCAGTTGATCAAACATCTGTCGTTTAACGAATACAGAAGTTGCATTAATCTCTTTATCATTTTATGATTGATTTATTGCTAGATAATAATTGTGTGTTACACGTTGACATCTGATTTACGATAACCTCCTCATGACAAAATTAATCGCCGATACCATGGTAGAGGAGCTCGGGAAATGTAAAAAGCTTCTTTACTGCAATATACAGACTTTTCCAAGTTCAGCAATGCAACTTTATTATGCGAGTCCGGAGCTATTAGCGCCCATTTCACGGTATCGACTATGCAATCTAAAAGTAGTGGTCCTCAAACAGAAACGAGAAAAAACAGTAGCAATCGACTTGGAGACATAATATTGCCAGAAGTTCTCTCCGGTGCAGAAAAATAACCTGTTCAAATGTTTCCTCTTCGGTCAAACAAGGTACAACCGCGGTAGTCCGGTTTGAGGAGTAGCGGTTTCTAAGCCGGAGAATTGCCAGTTCGTAACTCAATCCAATCAAAAAACGTCGTATACGTGGGGGTTGGTGCACGTTAAATCTATCGTGGCTCCACATGTCCTCACGTTGGCGTGGTGTGGAAGTTTGGAGAATGGGGTGCCAGTTTAGGTATTGTCACGTCATCTGATCGTGGTTCAAAATTGCGAAGTGTAGTTCTTGGATCTTTCCCTTTTGGATTGATCCCGGACAGTCACCAATAGCCAGTTGTGTTGCTCCACGTGACATTAATTCAACTACCCCCACCCTTCGGTAAAAAAAACACACCTTCTCGAGTCCACAAGATGAAACCTGTACAGATACACTTGAATAACAATGTGGCCCAATTTGACCCTGGAAACTGGTCGAAGGACCCTCTTAAAGACTTACAAGATCTTGAAGTTATAAAAATTTAAAGAGCTGACGACTTGAACCCGCGTTTCTCCAAGTTCAAAAGTTATAAATCTTTTCATTTTATGTATAATAACAAAGCTGTACAATAAATATTCAGATGAAAAAATCTAATTCTACACATATATGCATATTTAACATTGAATGCATATTGGTATTTCATGAGGGAAATTGTTACTGAGGTCCGTCATATTACTATAGCACACATAGTTCCGTTTGAGGGCATGACCTATGGCCCAAGTTTTTACGCTTTATAGACACGTTTATGATTTGCAGTTGTCTAATGTGAAGCTCGTTTCTGGAAGACTAATGTCGCTTTGTTTACGGCAACCATGATGAGTGTTCAAGGTCACTATCAACTGGCAGAGAAACTCGAGAACTTTGCCAGGGGTAAATTTTGGCGAATGAGTACATACTCACACATCTACTTTTCCGACATTAATTGAAAGCGAAACTTTAAGACATCTCACTCCGAAGCGCGCGGATAGCTAAATTTAATTTACTTGATGAAGACACGGATAAGAATGCACCGAAACACTCTTTTTCTGGGAGCATAAGTTATTTTGCAAGCGGAAGTTAAATAAAGGTTTTTCATTTTAAGTAGGCAACTCAATTAGATTGTGACAGTTGAAATTGTAACAAGCAAATACATCAAAGTATCGTGTTTCAAAGAACAGAAGGGGATTATGCGTAATGTATGTTGAAAAAGATAATTATGTGTCAGTTATTTATCATTAAACCTTATAGTTTCCAAATTTGATGCTCAGTACACTTAAATAGACCGAAACGGATCCTCTAATTTCACATATTTAAACAAATATATTTATCTGCTGCAGTAAAGTATGTTCCTGTATGGAATATGCACTCTAAAAGTCTTCGAATAAATTTAACAAAATTTTACTCAGTTGCTATCTAGGATACTGCAAAAATGCATTAAAATTTGTTTTTTTGAGTTAATATTTTAAATTTTTTTAATGTTACATATCGTCGGCTCATAAGTGAAAATTAATGACTACGTCAAAATTTTTCAGATATGAGGGGTTTTTCTTATCTTTTCTAGACCAGAATGTAGTGAATATTAGACTGGTGAAGTCCACTAAGTCATTTTTTCTTTCATAGAGGTAGTATATCTTCTTGAGAAACACACTTAGTGAGCATAGTATAGTGAGTAGAATTTCTAACCCCTTCGTTTCTTCAGAACTAATGTTCTTCATTTAATGTCACTTGTAAGCCGACGATATAAAATTTCATAACATTACTATGAATGGAAAGTACCAAAATATAAATATTTTCTCTTTAATTTTATAGTTCAGACATTTAAAATTTTGAATTAAGAAAATGACACTTCATACGCATAAAACAAGTGTTTGCACAACTTATGTAAATTGTTTTGTGAATCGTTAAGGTAAAAATAAGATAAAATTGCTCTCCATACATTAAATTAGTTCTACAAAATATTTAAATTATAGTACGCGGAAATCAATTATGGTTATCTGAGATACGAGTTTAATAACAAAAAACACTGACTTTGAGTTTCGAATATTTAAGTGTGCTAGCTGTTCTTTTGAAGGATAATTTAAATTGTTTTCAAGAAATAATATTGTGAGGTAATGAATCCGGCAATAGTTTTGTTCTCTTATTCACGATAAAACATATTTTTATGGAACAAGAAATTTTTAATACGTAATTACTGAAAACAAGCATAAAAGAATTTCCTACATTCTAAATATAATTTTGAGTGTATATCATCTTCTGTACTTGTTTCAAGATTATCTTTCTCCATGAAGAAGATTTAAGAGGAATATTTATTCTATTTTTTAAAATGTTATTAGAGTCGGGTTCATAAGTGTCTTTAACTCGAGATATCTTTAGATTTTTTTGGAACTATTAACAATGATCCTGCACATTTTGTCCTTGAAGATGAATGGATATAAGAATAATTTTTTAAACATTAAAAAAATGTTATCGAATACTTTTTAGAATTATGGACATTTGTGAAATTTCCATTTTAAATTTGTAGAATTTAGGAAAAATATTTGGATGCTATAAGAAAAATTAATGAAATAAATATTCCCTTCAAGTACTATAGAATTATATTTCGCATTTATATATGTGATCATAATATGATAGAAAAAAAATATAAAATTATCATACGAAGTTTTCGTAACGCTGTAAAATCTAGTAGATTTATCCTGAATTTCTAAGGTTGGATACATTTCGTATGGTTTTATTGTTGAAATATTCTGCAAAGGTTTATAAATCAAGGTAATTAACACATTTGATTTATATTTGTCCTTTTTACGAAGAGAGAACTATTTTGATCACTTTTTCAGATCCCATTTGAGAAATGAATTCAATCCTAGAGAAAAAGTGATCAGAATAATAATCTTTTATAAAAACAGTAACTATCAGTTAAAGGATTGGAAACTAATTTTTATTTTAACATTTTTAACATTTCCACAGTAAATTATAGATACGCTTATACGCAATTCCATGCGTTTCCCAATCAGATTATTCATTTCACATATATTTCTTAATTCTATTAAATAATTAGGATGATTCCTTGGATGATGCAAGGGACAATTCACAGTATTTAGGTTATATGTTTTACTATCAAAAAGCAATACTGAGTGAAATATTTTTACGATTATCTAGATAAGATACGAGCCTAATTTTTAAAGAAACATTGGAGTTTAAATTAATTTAGAAATATAAAATATACAGATATAATGCAAGGGACAGAGAAAATGGACTTTTGATGACATTGCCTTCAACTTCTAACTTAACAGGAGGTAGAAAAGAAGCAAAAATAGCATGTTATATATTTCATTTGATTACTCAACAAACTTCTTAAGATAGAAAAAAAATTATACTTGAAATGTATCATGAAATGATGCACTGGACAAAAATATTCACTACTGAATATCTCTTCCATCGGTGTTATATTCTTATTCAGTATGTGCATTAATGATGACTTTACTTATAATTCCTCTATATATATATAATGCATTCTTTATAAAAAAAACAGCATAAAGTAAAATAAAAATAAAAAAGATAGTAAAGTATTGTACATTTTTTTTTATATGCTCATGATTTTAAAGTAATGCAGTTCTTAATAATAGTCAATCTTTCAGAAATTACAACTTAGTAAAGTATTTTTCAAAAAATATGTGCGATCGAATTTTTTAATTTAGACATTTTAACATTGAAATAATTAAATACTAGAAAAATCTACTGACTGAAACAAGACTAAAATCTAATTAAAAAAGAATATCTGGGTAAATCAGAATGCATTCTTTGGAAGGACTTACAGGTTTAGAGCCCTTTCCAACATAATTTTGGTGTTGAATAATATGATCACATAGAATAATCATAATCGAAGCGTTGTTTATTTAACATAAAATATACGTAGACATGTCTGAAAGAAGTTGGTGAAACGTATTAAACCCTATGCCCATATAACATAATGGCCATTCGATAAGGATATAGTATTGGGTGAGAGAAGATTAGGTCACCCCCTAAATTTTTTATTAATATGTGCTTAGGATGAATTCAAGGAAAATGCGACCCAGAAAACAAATACTAAAAGAATTCCGAGTAATGGATAATAAATGGTAAATTTAATCACTCTATGTGTGCTATAAATAGTTGTTATGATCTACACATGCGCATACCAGAATAAAGTTCAATGTGATTTGCAAGCTGGTCATCCTTTTGTCCATCAAACATAGTTTTTTCAAACACTTATGAAATAGTCCGTTGTGTTGCTCCAGTGCGACGTTAATTACCTACCTACAAATACTTATGAAAAGGAGCAAAATATATCGAAAGCCTTTCAACATTACTGTATGAAGATATGGAACTCTCTACCAAATAACTTCCTGATGTAGCAGTTCTGGTCCTTATAGGCTTTCAGAATTTAAGAAAAAATTTAGAAATGTTTTATTTCCTGTAAATTTTGGAACTAAACATCAAAAGCATTCTCTTGGCAATATTTTGCTTTCTGCCGTACAAAGATGAAGTAGATGGTACAAGGGAAGTACAAAGTCACTTGTAAGCAATAGAGTATGAGCAAATCCTATAAACCTCAATAAATTCAGAATGAAGATTGGCATCTAAAGCTTTTTCGTATGTGAGACAAGGAATTACTTTTGGCTACTGGCAAATATTTCATTAGTGGACATTATGAAGATAAACAAAAATTTCTCTCTATCAAAACAAATATTAGTGCTTGAGAATGTTATGATGAATACAACAGAGGAAACATTGAATGATGATAATGCAAACTTGATCAGATGTATTCCGATTTGATAATTCTATATTCAAATGTGATCACATCAAAGGGTGGAGAAATTTATGATTACGAAATTTGGATTTATCTAAATCCAAATTTTGTAATTGTTAAGAATCGTGATTTTTAGAGTACAGAACGTAAGAAAAATTCTGAGAGAAATGGACAAAATATTCAGAAAAACCATACAAATTCTTTTTAATCCAATATCTCTCGGCTTAGAAGCTGTTTGATACGCAAAAGTGAACCAAAACTTTATTTTGCGTTTTTATTGTGTTGTATATGAAATAGACAGGACGTATATTCAATTTTAGGACGTAGAATTTTGTAAACTTGTTATTTTAAACCTATCTTTAAAAATATTATTGTGAATATACAATTGTTTTTTAGTCAAATATGTTTTTAAACGTGTTACCATTCCTATAAAAATTAGTTCAAATTATTATTTATTACAGCGGTATTTTAAAGAAATCTATACCTTCATGGTGTATTCTCAATTTTTAGAGTCACTGTACAAATCCCGTACATTTCCATAGTGAATGCTATTAGTTTGCGAATAGTGAGATGACAAATGTATTCGATTTGATATCATGATTCCTTTCTTTAAAAGCAAATCTATTTATTTTTATGTTGTAAATTATACTTGGCGTTAAGTGCATTGAAAAATAGAGGGAATACAATAGCATCAATATCTTCAGTGCACTCAGAATTGCCCTTATAAGTTTTCATTGCCCGAATGTTTTAAGTTTTACATTACAATTCGTTTTTTACAACATAATAGAAAAGACTGTATCGAAATGTCAGGAAACCAACTACTATATTATTTGAAAAAATCGTTCTCAAATTTTAAAAATGTCGTTTTACAAACCCCTTTTTGTAGTTACATCTCAGGTTAAAAAATGTAGTTTCAGTGGATAAAGTTGGCACTTTTAAGGAATAAACAAGACAAAGAATTTTGAAATTCATCGAAAATCCTAGTGCAAAATCTTTTGTAAGAAGCATTACTAACTTTCCTCGTTGAGTTTACTTACAAAATTAGAGATATCTCCAGCTGAGTTTTTTAATATTGATAAAATCATAATTATTTAAAGGAAATTTGTAACTAAATGAATGTAGACATTTTCCAGTTATTTCTTATAGTAAATTATATAATTTGGATATTTACCCACATCGGTGAAAGTGTCCGGAGTATGGATACGTAAACTTAACTTTTCTAAAAACATTTACTAGTTGTATGTTCTGAAACTTAGTGGTGGTCAGTTGGTAGGTAGGTATTTAATTAACATCGCACTGGAGAAACATAACGGGCTATTAGTGACAGCCCGGGATCAGACCCGAAGGGAAAAATCCTAGGACAACACCACGAAATTTTGAACCACCGTCAGGTGAGAAGGCTCAGTGGGTTTACCAGCTGCGCTAGCTGCCATGAGTTGTAGGTGGCGCAGGTTCGATTCCTTTAACTACTCTAGGTGTATTTCTCTTCTGTGTCTGTAAAAGTTTTCTTGTCTGTATGTATGTCTATTTTGCTTGAGGGGAAAACATTGCTTGGCCAGTTTGACCAGATCTGGTGCATACGCCATAAAAGAAAACCAACTTAAACTTCTTTAAATTTGGGAAAAAGTACACCCCTCTCTCAATTGAATAGCACTTTCAAACTTTGGTTAGTTGCATGGTTCATATAACGCGACGAAGCGTTTACGAAAATTGGCAGCAGAAAACTCATCAGTCACACTCCAAGCATTCATTTCAATCTGCAACGTACGTTTAATACTCAAGCGGACGGAGGTGGCTTTGGCTCATACCGGTATTTTGTTTTCTTGATTCATTTCATTTCTAAAAAGAGCATTCATCTCTACAGTTGGAAACAATCATAGCGAGGTAGATCTTCCTGACGTAATGAAAACTGGAAACGAAAGAACTATCAACAATAAGACAATGCATTCTTAGTTCGTAATCGTCTTGTTGACATTTTGGATCCAACTTAGTCTTAAAAAATTATCTGGATTCATTGAAAAAAGATGATATTTTTATGAATAGTCTCGTTTTAAGTGCTTTATTTGTCTACGGAACTAATTCAAAAATTTATCTCCTACACGCACCTCATCTTACATACTCTAACACCTAATTGTTTCATCCCGCACTTTAAAATAGTACGATCAAAAAAACACATTTCATGAAACAATTAATATATTTGTGCATACATAATATGTAGTATTTTTTATGTCTATAACACTGGTACAAATGGTCAGCTTTGTGAAATATGCCCTACCAGTTATTGGAATGATAATATTTTAAATTCCTGATGTGGCACATTTGAGATGATGAGTAACGGCACTTGAAATTTTGAATTGGCTGTCAGTTTATACATATTCTTTCTGCTTTTAGAAAGAGAGTACTTTTGTAAACTGGATTTATAGTACTAAATTTTTTTAATCCTACGTTCGTCTCTGGCCATCAATAGACGAGCAGCCCAAAAAAGTTATGAAGTGGAAAAATATGAATGTATTATCAAATGTTTATTAGAATCAAGCATCCTATCTTATCAGCAGATTCAACCAATATCATTCCTTTTTGAGCTGAGTAGCTTTTAAGTGAAATAAATACTTGAAAAATTAAGTTTGTGTTCCAGTAGTTATTGACAAAACAGAAAATTTAAAAATATAATGTGCTTGAAATTTCAATTTTATCAATCCGCCCGAAACAGATTGATGTACATTTCATGCAAACACGCAGTAGAACACCTTGGGGCTCAGTAAGTAGACAAACGGATGGTGAAATTTAACAATGCTTTTATTAGAGGAGAAAATATTTTGCTATCTCTATGATTCAAGGGCTCTAGTCTGTATACTGAGGGAAGGATGAAAAGAATGGCTACTCCTCGGCACGCTGCCAAGTGATGGCTTGCAGAGCCTACAACGTAAATATACCTCTGGCAGGAGATAAAGAAAATGCATTATGCTACATTTCGAAGTTTGATAAACACATAAAACCCAGGGGTTTTGCAAAAATATTTAACCAGCATTTTTTCTGAAACCACAGGCATTCAAAAAGGGGCGCTGTTACCCTGGTACGGCCCCCCGGGAAATATGAACAGATTTTGGTACTGTTTTGAGAAATAGTTCTTTTAAATTTTAAAGTCATAAATCTTTCATTGGGTTTTTGATGATCAAGTTGCAAAAAGAGCGTGCAATGGAAGGAAAACAAAAAATTTTCATTTGTGAAGTTTGCTTTTAACACTTATCAGTATACATGAGACATCTACTCAATTACTTTTTAAAAACCAGTCACACGCTTCCTTACTGTACCACTATGGCATCATCTCAAGTAACTGACGCAACAAACACTTTTCCCACTTCAGTCAAGGCTAGTGATTAATTTGTGGATGGTTAAGGTGGAATCTAAACACTAAACGAAAATTAGGTGGGATAAGTGAGCTCGAAATTTGGACTGTGGATGCTACTAAGATAACTAGATAGGGGAGGGGAGAGGAGAGGGCGTGGAAGAGACGCTTGTTTAAGAGTAATTGACAGGTATTGGGGCCTATAGTTCAAATTAGAGAGGCACCTGCCATTTAAGTGAAGCATAGTTTTATCCCAATTTAGATCAATGCCGGGGTCAGAGCTATGAAAACCTACACTTTTCACATTCCACCCACTCATCAATCGAGATGACTATCGGCCTATGGATTTAACGTGCCCCTGACTCACTGTAAGGTTTAAAGCACAATGAGGAGACTCATAAGAACAGGGTTATGGACCTATATTCCCTCACAAGCTATCCACCCACCAGTCAGAAGGACTATCAGCCTACGAATTTAAAGTACGGATTTACGGTATATACACGAGTGCCAAGAGTACGTGGATATCTAAAGTGTTCACCTTCCCAAGTACTGATCGCACTCTACAGTGCTTAACCCCCTGAGCATAACGAGATTTCCGAGGTAGCATTACTTTTACCCTACATCACATTAAGACTAAATGACCTTATTCAGTGGTTGAAAGAATCCTAGGAAATATTCTATTGGTCAAGAAGTACAAATCTGTTAAGAAGTCATACAGGAAGACTACATGTTGCAGAACGGATATATACGTATATGCCCCTCAGAGGGTTGATTTAAGTGATTTGACTGGAACCGGTGTTTTCACCGTTATACACTGTACTGACAAAAGTCACCGGACATCTGGAGTAGAAACAAAACAGTATCTAGTTTGGGGTCTGACTATAAATTTAAATTTTCAATTTCAGAGTCCACATCCACATGGGTACATCCACTACAGAACTAACCACTAGTGAGTAGACTGAAATCTAAGAAAGGAATGTCTTATAGAAATGTTCTATATCAAAATCTAAACACTGAAGTAGCAGTCACTTTATTATCCTTAAATATCCATATTTAGAATATTAAATACGTACCATCATGAGCATAAGTTCTAGGGAACAGAACCATTTCGGCTAGTCAGTAATTTTATGAAGGGACGCCACCACAGTTCAGTCCCCTAGGACTTGTATATTTAGGGATAATAAAGTGGCAGCTACCTCAGTGTTTAGATTTTGATATAAAACATTTTCACATTTCCATAGGACATTCCTTCCTTAGATTTCAGTCTACACTCACCAGTAATTAGCACTGTAGTTACCCATGTGGATGTGGACTCTGAAATTGAAAATTTAAATTTATAGTCAGACCCCAAAATAGATGCTGTTTTTTTTTCTACTCCAGTTGTCGGTGACTTTTGTCAATACAGTGTACGCCGCTGGGAATGATAATATTTGCAAAATACCTATTCATGTTGCATTTCAATTGCCTTCTTTAACTATGTCTGACATTGCTTGTCCTTTTGCAGCGCCATGTACAAGAGTCGTCTGAAGGTGTGCATTTTCCTCCACTTCCTTCTCTTCTTCTTGATGCTGGCGAAACTGTCCGAGGACATCCTCGACCGGATGGACATCTTCATCCTGGAGCTGGAGGAACTCTTCATCCCGAAGCCCCTGCCCTTCGAGTACCTATGGACGGCCAGCATCGTGTTCGCAATCATCGGCCTGCGGGGGCTGGCCCGCAACCGACTCTCCACCCTCAACACCTACGCAGCTGGGACTGTGGTGCTGGGGGTGACCCCACTGGTTGGAGCGGCCATTTACTACTACAGCGACGTCGCAGAGTACGCGGACAAGAAGGGAGAGGCAGAGATCGAGAAGTGGCAGGGCTTTCCAGTCGCCCTCTGGTGGTACGGCTTCATCATGGTCGCCCTGCAGGTACACTTCTTCTCGCTGTACTTCACGGCAAAGCTGATCAAGATCTGGAGAGTCAAGATGAAGAGAGCTTGAGTGCCTAGAGATTACGGATAATGCATATGGTTTTAAAGTCACTGGTCGTTTCTCTACTGCTTTTCGAAAAATCACGAATCAGTCAACTGCTTTCCCAACGGTGGACGAAGTTTTAGAATGTGTGTTCTCCCAAGATTTGTGTGTGAAATATTTTGTAATCCGTGGCGAGATTCTGATGGGATTTATGTATTGTTTTTTGCCTCGGTTTCGAATAACTGATTTTTAGAAATCCTTCAAGTGTGTGATGTAAATCATTTTTCTGTCAGTAGTGTTGAGAAACAACTTGACTTATACGTGGTTTTAAGAGAAGTTCCGTCTAATATGATCAGACCATTCGGTGTTACCATTCTGTGTGCAAGTTGTCGTAGAATTCGAATTAGTTGACTTTGTTTTGCAATCCCTCTGTGATTTCCAAAAACATATCCAAGATCCTACCGCAAGTGATTTGATTCCAAGAATGACCCTACATGCATTGAGTCTGATTCACAGTCTTGCATAGATAATGCAATCTTATTCAAAACATTTATCCAAAACAAGTCAGAAGCAATGTTTTTTTAAAATTGCAATTGAAAAGCTATATGTTCGTAAATGCGATGTTTACTTGTTTTGGGGTGTAAGTTCACTATTTTCCTTACTGCCTTCATTTTTAAAGAATTTTCAAATCTGATTAGTTTATGAAATTTCATTATTTACTTTATTAAACATATTAATAACATCTACTGTAGTTATACCCGACATAACATTTTTTCAGAATAATTGGACTTTTTCACTTAAAAAAACTGCATTTGATGAACTGTATTAATCTTGACTTGTCATTAACAATATCAGGAGCGAATGGGATATTCTTCGCAAACATGTCAAGTTTAAGAACGATATTGAACTTTGGTAAGAAATTTGACGACGAATTCGACTTCCGATTCGACTGTTTGCAAAATAGAAGCATTCAGAAAATATTACGTTTGACTTAAAGGATTTATGTAAGTCATGAACAAAATATGGCATGAGAGAATGAAATGTACATATGTCGTATCATTGTTAGGATTTATATTCGAATGCAATTTTTTCGAACAGGCACATACTAAAATATTGAACTATTATATAACATACATAATTTTTATTTCAGAAAGAGATTATTTATTATTAGGTGCAAATGTAAACCTAAATATTGAAAAAATGCAATCTGAAATGTTCGGTTAAATCCTTATATTTTTGTTTATTCTTTGATAGTTTTATTGAATGCTTATTGTTATCATGATGTTAATGCTTTGTAAAATGCACTTATGGTTCTCAAATTAAAACATTTTAATAAAATGATTATTCTTATTATTGAAGAGGTTTCAACAACAATCAATACTGAGACTATTATGGATTTCTGTCCTTGTTTAAATATACTGTATAATTTAATAATAGAATTTCCTAAAATATTTCAAGGGTCATACAGAGTTGAGTATCAATTTAATAGTAGCATTGTATTATGAAAATTTTTTTCAAATAAAAATATACATGTGTAACTCAAATATTTATTACCATAACCAATTAGTTATGCCGAACGGCCTGTTTGAAGTAATGGTTAAAAAGGTTTAGAAAAACTTACAAATTTTTATGGATAAATAAAGAATTTTTGGATCGATGATATTAAAATTTATCATTGAAAACATGTCGTAACTTGCATATTTTTATCTATCGTGTTTTAAATGGTATTTTAATCATAAGTACAGTATAAAATGTTTTCATATTAAAGATACCTATAGTTTATGCACCCTTATGTGTTTTCTATAAATGACGCAAAGGTAGCTCACGTCTTGTGCTAATTTTGGAATGTCATCTTTAATTTTATTAAATTACCACAATTTTATATTTAATATAATCATTTTCCGGAATACTAAAGTTGTCCTATGGCACCTTTTAAATGATACAATGAGACGCCAGCCTTTTTAAATGTAGAGTTTATGCAGATTCCGCCATCCCCCAATGCTTAACATACATTCAATTTAGTATATAGGATTGAAACATGTTCTGTTGGATGCTAAAAATAAACCCACCGTTTAAATTGCAATTCTGAACAAGGTGATCGAAAATTATTTTTACAAGAATTTTAATGAGCTTAAAAAATTTATTTACGATCAAGGCAAAATTCCGTGCGCATCAATTGAAAGTTTTTGTCTATAAAAATAAATGTAAACGTTTAGGCGTACGCCATTTGTAACATACAAAATATCTAGTAGCTCCTATCCATACGGTGAAGCATATAATAGTTGTAAAAAGTTTTCTCGGACACCCTGTACTTGGAGGACGCTTAAAACCTAGGATGTTCTAGAACATATCTTTAGAGAAAATTATTAAACTTGCATTCATTTTGTAACTGAAGATTATTAATGAATGTTCTTGGAATCTTGTTTGAAAGTATGAGAACCTTTTATCGGATGTTTGTATGAATTTTGTATGTGTATGAAACCTGATTTTGTGGTTAAATATAATGGAGTTATTAGAAGTAAAATGGGATATGTACCTAAAATGGTGTACACGAAAAATGAAATTCTGCATCTTTATTAATTTCATTTTGTGTCTTCTATTATTTGAATTATTTTAAATCTGGCTATGACCAAAACTACAAGAACTTATAACATGGACCTTGTATCTACGCCTTTGTGATTAGGCCCACTTTACTTCTAAAACTAATTGAGCAAATGGTCAGCTCCTTCGTGTACCCTTTATTTGTTCAAAGTTAAATATTAGTTACAAATGAAAATACAATGAAAATAGAATTAAAAGGAAAGGGAATTTAACACGTAGTTGATAATTTTCTAAACAGTAATATTTTTGTTTAATATTAAATCTTATGTTTTCATGATATATCATTGAATTTGTTCTTAATAATCTCTAAAAGCTCTTTTGAAATGATAGATTTTCAAAGAATCCTTTTTTATAGAGGTAATGGATACGGACATACTTAGAAGATATCTTGATTTCTTGAAATCAAACTATATTTTGAAAATGAAAGAAACCACTTATTGTAAAGAAAATTGTATTTTTCTAATTGTCCATTTATTAAAGAAACAAATTGTATTTCGAGTGTATTGTTGAATGTTTTCACTTATTTTGCGAATTTTATATGAACAAGAACTGGCTATTATTCGGTTCGCAACAGAATATAAAATGGAAAATCATGAGATAATAAAATTTGAAACCCAAACTTAATTGCAATTTTAAGATAATAAAATATGCAAACAAAGCACAATTTAAATTAACCAACGCGCACTTGTTTAGTGTATTTTAATGGTGTAATTGCTTACAAAGGCTTTGGCACAAACGATTTGTTAGAATATCTATGGAGATTTTAGAAACAATTCTATAAATTTTCCAATTAACGTACGACAACGTAAGTGAACCAGAGATTATTTTATTTTAATGAAAAATATTCGATTATAATTAAAATTATTTTTAGAGGATACAGTTACCAATAAAAACAGCTTGGCACGTAATATGAAATATCACGATATCTCGGCTGATAACTTTTGCCCATAGATTTTAATAAATCTATGGGAATCTGAATAAAATATTTCTATGTAAGTAGATTACTCTCAAAACCCATTTTGAGCGTCAGCTGAGAATCTGGTTTTTAAATAGGAGCACTTATTTTATATTTCGAGATTCCGAAAACATTTTAGACACTCATTTAAAAAGTCAATTGTTTGAGGAAAAGTGAGTTCAAAAATATTTTTTTGCGTGATTTATCATAAAATACGTTTGTGCGTAGGTAGGTATTTAATTAACGTTACACTGGAGCAACACAACGGGCTATTGGCGACTGTCCGCGATAATTCCCTAAGGGAAAGATCCAAACGATTGTGTTTGAATGTTCAAATCTTGTTACATGTTAAATTACCTTTTTATGAAACAAGTGTAACTTTTCCGTCGTAGAACATGTGTATGTAATATGGAGTACCTCGACTACACGCAATATGGAATATGTTCCGCTTAAATGAAATAAATTGAAAACACTAATTTGCAGTAGAGAATGTTTTTACATGAAAATTCCTTTACCTTCAAAAAATATTTTAGAATAAGGAAAATAAAATAAGTACACGTAATATGGAATATGTTCCGTAATATATAAATGTTAACGTAATATTAACGTAATAATATTAACGTAATATGTTATAATAATAATATTAACGTAATATGGAATATGTTCCGTATTACGTGTACTTATTTTATTTCCCTTATTCTAAAATATTTTTTGAAGGTAAAGGAATTTTCATGTAAAAACATTCTCTACTGGAAATTAGTGTTTTTAATTTATTATAAATCAACTAATCAGTATTTTGTGCCTAAAATCAGATAATTAAATTTTGCTGAAGTACTATATCAATGAAAATTTCATGAAACCTTCAAGCAGTTTTCTCTGGACGGAGTCTTGAAATTTCTACAAGAAACTGCATTGTCTTTTAGTAATGAAGATTAACATTTATTACATTATTGAATTTTAATATATTATGCACTTCAGTGAGTTATTTTTGCTATTATTGTTTGCACATGTGAAAGCTCAAGTTGCATTTGTAAAAAGAAAATCGTAATCGTAAGACCAAGTATAATTGCCGAGGGGATGGCAAAGATCGGAAGGGAAAATTGAAGAACCAAAATCATCAAATACACAATTAAAAATAAACCTATATTGTCTGAGATTTTAAATGCAAATTGATTGAATGTAGCATTGATTTGTTTAAGTTATTTTTTAGTATAGTTAAAAATTTCTTACGTTTGATATTTTTTAGTCACATATGAATCCCAGTAAATTTTGTCTTTATTTGGTGTATGAATCACTCAAGAAAAATCTTACTTACTATGATATTAAAAATTTTCTAAAATCGATAATAAGTTTATAATTTCATCTACCCTCTGAAAATGTACGGGAAAAAAGCATGTATGTGACATTTTTTTGACGCATACATTATTTATCCCTTTTCGTGACATTTTATGTCGATTTTCTAGTGCTTGTAAATATTCTTCCCTCCGCTAACAACCGAAAGAAAAATTGCCGAGTGAAACAGGACACTGCAGTTGAACAAAACAAAAAAAATTCACACCATTCCTAAATCAAATATATTTTCCCAAAAGCGAGATCATTTATCAAAGAAATGACACACGCTCTGTGCTCTCTCTTAAATCTTAATAAGTGAGAAATATTTCTTCACTCTATTTATCCCCTTAAAAACCTCTTTGTACGAAAGAATTATTTTTATCCTCCTCCCTGTTGAAACGGCAAATGACGACTGCCTCTTTTACTCTGGATTATTCTACTTGGCGTGATGGGTGGAAGCAGTTACTGTAACTCGCCAACTACCGCCAAGTGTTGAAATCTAAACGTCAAAAAATAAGTGAAGCCAGAGGCAGATCGGTCTTTAAATAAATTCCGTTCTCAATTGTAATTAGACAGATTGCTATTCGTCGAGTGAGTCTTGTGATTCAGTAAGGACTTAAAATTGTTGTGTTATCCAGTCTGTTTATTAACGTAAAATTTTAGGGCGTAGAATCCAATGATTTTTGTTTGAGATTCCGTGTTTAGATACTAAATAGTTTTAGATTAAAGAGTAGAATATTACAGGATATAGTTTTTTATACCTCACAGTTTTATATTTCAAAACCGAATAATTACAAAATAAATATGGATTCTCAATAATTTGACTATTTAAAACCATTAATACAGAGGCTCTTCGGACATTTTCTGAACGATTTTAATGGACTGAAGCTCAATTTTTACATGAAATTTTTGTGTTTTAAATGTTCCATTTGATAGCCCTTATTGTTAACTATCTTTCTACACCTTAATTTTCATGATAATAATGACTTTTGTAGTATCGACAGTGGTATTTTGTCTCATTCTTGCTCCACAGTTTTCCAGTCCTTGAATGGTTTTCGGTCGATGTTTCGATAATGCCCTTTTTAAAAGTCCAAAAGCACAAAAGTCCATGGGTGAAACATCTGGAGATTTAGTAAGAATATCAGTAAAGGGTCATTGACTTCATACCAGTTTCTTGTTACATTTTTTTCCAAGAATTTAATAGTCGGTTTAGATGTGTGGTTGCTTGCTTTACCCTGATGCAGTTCTACTGATTGTTGGCACTGTGGGTAAAGATATGGTATTTCTTTTTTGAATATTGGGGATAAAATAGGGTCTTGATAATATGCGGGAGTTGATTTCTACATTTCCCCCTCTTTTTACTTTTAATTTTCCATTATATGCAAAACCGGCAACAATCATAACTCTCTTAGAGAAAGTTCTCACATTCACTTTGCTATAGTCCTTTGACTTGGCGGATTCTCTTAAAATTAAAGATCTTAGCTTACAAATATTCTCAGAATTTTTTTCTTTTTTTGATACTTTTTTTGGAAGTACTTTTCCACTTTTACGTTTTTTCCTTTCTCATTAATAATATTACTTATTCTACTTTATATGTCGAAAAGCCATGACTTTTACAGCGTTTTTGAATAGTTGAATAAGCATAATTCTCTTCGGAAAGAGAGGAAACATAGCCTTCCATCCATTGCTTATTTAAAAGCGCCATTTTGAAAGTAAACAAAACTCTGAGTTGGCAGACGATAAGTTGTACTTTAACTATTTAACTGCTGTGAAAATAAAATTCTTTCGTAGCATACAATTTTTTACATCTCATCAAAATCGTTCAAAAAATGTCCGAACAGCCTCTGTACAACATACGTATATTGTCTTGGATATGCAAATTTTACTTCATTATAAGTAATATGAACTTTCATATATCAGCAATGATGAAATATTAAATAAGAAATAGCGCTCATTATTTTGTCTATTCAGAAAATTTATTTGAGCAACCTGTTTATTTTGGATTGCATAATTAATTCATTACCAAATGACAGTTTTAATGCTTAATATGTGTGAATAATTTGAAGTATCTAATAATAATCGTGTCTACCTCTGTAGACTATTTTTCGCATGAACTTGGTTTGTTAAATCTTTAAAATATCAGAAAGATCATTGCATGTTGTTCATGCTAGTAATTAACCTTTTGTGTCTCATATATTCCTTTACTAGTTGGCGTCAACAGGTAAAAATTTCAGAGCATTTTTAAAAACTTGAAACCATTATGCAGAACCTGTCAGCATCAAAATATGATCCTTTTTTACCATGCGATCAAGAATGATTCTTTAAAAAAGTACGGGGTACTTTTCTAGATTGATGGACAGAATATTCCAAGGATTTGTGGAATACTAAAGCTGTACAATGCCAAGGGAAACAATCGATAAAAAACACTGCTACCTTTCCCTTAGCAAAGTTCATAGTGTCCAGTATAAGTATCTCTTATTACTTTATTATGATTTTAAAAATATTTCAGGGAATGGAAGAGCATTTTAGATTGTTTATGGGAAGGTTCTACGAATGCTCTAGGGGATATACAAACGCGCCAAGAGATGTATGGCATCAGAAGGAACCGAGGTAGAAGACAAGACAGTAATAAAACCATTTTCTTTCAAGCATATACAGGGTGAGTCTAAATTGTTTTTACAAAATAAGAGGGATGATAGTACCCATCCAGACGAGCAATAATTACCATGGAACATAGGGTCGCATTCCACTCTGAGAGGCAGAAAAGAGTAAAAATAAAATTTCAACATGAACTTACAACAGTGTTGGGAAAGCGAAAGAAAGATACCAAAAGTTGCACAATCTGATTTATTGATCAGAGAAAAACTCACAGCAAGTGCTCAAAGTGGCAGCCACGCGTGTCGTTGCACAGTTCACACCGGCGAAGGAATGACTGGCGCACCCTCTCGAAGAGTCCTGGTGTTGTGTTAATTTTGTCTGCGGCAACACCGATTCTCGCTACGAGATCTTCAGCCGAGTCCACAGGCGTCTGGTACACTAAAGATTTCATGTGCCCTCAGAAGAAAAAGTTCAGTGGGTTGAGGTCCGGTGAGCGAGGAGGCCAAGCAACGGGTCCGCCACGTCCGATCAATCTTGCGAGATATGTGGCCATCTTGCTTAGGAGATATGCTACGTAGGCAGGTACAAAACGACGTCAGAGGCGATGACTTGTTCATGCTCGACGCGTTTCGACTTTACTCTTTTCTGCCTCTCAGAGTGGAATGCGACCCTATGTTCCATGGTAATTATTGCTCGTCTGGATGGGTACTATCACCCCTCTTATTTTGTAAAAACAATTTTAGACTCACCCTGTATATATATTTCTGAGATTTTATAGACACTGCATTAACTACTCAGAATAAATACATCTTCCAAATTGTAACAGATATATGACAATAAAAATCGTTTGTAAGAAATGTATAACGTAGTTCAATGACTTGTATTCGCATATATCGTAGTTAACGAGAACTCTATGTGTCAAGTCCAAAAAAGATTCAACATTCTTTTTAGTTTAAAATTTCCTATGCTAATATCTAAAAAAATGCTATGTACGAACAGCAGATATATTCTTCTTCAAAAGCTCTACTTATTATAAAGCTGGTGCTTATTCAAAATTCGAAATCGTGACGTCAGAGTCTCACATTGGAATGGATTCTCGTACCACAAAAACTCATCCTCAACCTCATTCTCCTGTATACAAAGCCTGCATTAACGCTAAAGGTGGTCATACGGCCTACAAAGGACCACCACCTCTCTTTTTTTAAGTTTTCACAATTACCCTTCTGTCTCATGGCACCCAGTGCAGTGTAACCCGTTCTAAGATTTTTTCACTATTCACTTCTTCACTAATCATTTTCCCACTCCCAGGGCACACCACTGCAAATCAACAGCTGAAAACTTCGTGTTCTTTAAATTTTGCACTCCAGTGTGCAAGGACATATAATTGAATTTCGTATAACTTTTGGCGAGACATTGTTCGCCGTAACTATTTAGATTCCATATGCCTGTAGTCGTCGCCGATATTTATTTATCATTACCGAATTACCTATCTGATGATGTTTTTAGATTTTAAATTGTTTTTATACAAGTAATGATTCACTTTTGAGCAACTTCGAATCTAATTAATAGCTTAAAAAGTGAGGAGAATAGAGCAATGCTAGTACCATTTATATTGCTTTAAATTGTTCGTTGTGTAATGACAGTTTCGTATTTCAAAAATGTTGCTGATTCAACGTGAAAGTGCATTCATATGTACCTATGTAACTCCTTAAAATAAAAATAGCTTTGTATTTACAAAATAGTTTTTTACCAAGGCAACAATATTCTTTTTACAGCTATAATTTTGATGTCACCGAGATGAAAACCATAACAAAATGGCAAGTATCGATAGAAGTCTAGAATTTGTGCGCCTTAACAAAAAAAACTAGGAGATCACAAACGCATTGTCCAAAGTATATGCTCAGATGGTCACGTTGGAGCTGGAAGACAAGATCTAGACTTCCTCACCATTGACGCAAAAGTAGAGGAACTAAAAAAGTAATTTTCTGGCTTCCTTGAGGGAAGATATCCAGTTCATGCAGACAGAAATGAGCCATCCGCAGTCTTTCGGCAACACGATTTTAGAATTCCAAGATTACAAAAATGCAGACGAAGACTTCAAAGAGGACGAAATGATTGTGGTGCGATCCTGCAATGAGATCAACTGTCGTATATCTAAGTGACCATGGGAATAAAATTCAACAATCAGTTCCAGATTTACACAGCTTGGGAGGAGTCGCTTCTTCCAGATCTTGAGGCAAGAGCACTTTGTCTGAGACAAAATGCCATCTAATAATTTGACTGTATAACGTGAATTGTTAAAATGTATCTAATGTGTTTTCTTTTTCCGTTGTTGAAAACTGAAACAGTCTTGAACAATTCCTGTTATTCCACGGCTGAACTGATTATAGATAGTTGGAATTCTAGTGATTTTGTGTTCTGTGAAGCTCTTGATAATTTCATATTGAGTAATAAACTTGGCCTTTTACATTTACATAATACTGATGAATTAAAAAGAAATGCACTCACCTGTCTTCTAGGGTAAAAATATCACCTCTGAAAACTAACCCTGACTTTTCAAAAACTAATTTCACCAATAGAAGGTTTTGAAAGTTTTATATTTCGTTAAAAAAGTTTTTGCAAAGAAAATAACTGATGCAAAACTGTCTTGTTTCAAACATAGATATTCTCATTCTATGAAATCTACCCCTTTTACATTATTCTCTATCTCTTTTCGCAGAGGAAAATCGCATCATGAACACTCGTATTACATCACCACAAATACTGATCAACTCATAGTTAACTGGTTTTAGATTCACGATACCCAAAGAAAAAACATCCTTATTTATTTCAGTGAATAGAAATACCTAAAATTATGTCCCTTCAATCACAATAAACACATTTTACTCATGTGATGAATTTTAAAAATCCTATCAAATAGTTTACAAGTACGATCTTAAGACGAGACAGCTTTACAGAGCAAGTACGATCTTTATGAACAGCTTTACAGAGCAAGTACGATCTTTAAGAACAGCTTTACAGAGCAAGTACGATCTTTATGAACAGCTTTACAGAGCAAGTACGATCTTTATGAACAGCTTTACAGAGCAAGTACGATCTTTATGAACAGCTTTACAGAGCAAGTACGATCTTTATGAACAGCTTTAAGCAAGCCTATTCCCCATAAACGCAGTTGCATACATTTATTTGAAGAATGATTAAAGATCCAACCTTCTACTTTCCATACGCTATAAATTGTAAATGTGGTATTTGCACAGATAATCTTTTCTCTTCCTTCAAAAATAAAATCATTTTTTATTTCTTTCATTTTGTCCCCTATCTCTGATTAGCTCTTTGCACGGTACTTTTAAACGGTGTAACTATTATCAATTAGAAAACTAAATGTTTTTAGGACATCGAATTTCTCATTTACAACTGAAACGAAGTCTTTCGAAGAGAAAGCAATGTCGAGAATCTAACTTTTTCAGCCTCGCCCATCTTTTTTCCGTCGTTCTTTACATAAAGCGACGAATGGATGTATTAAGAAGTCCCACAGGTATCGTGTTTTCCCTTTCATTCGATATCGTGCCTGTCAGCTTGTAAATCTACCGCCAAAGCTCAAAGAGCTCTTGTTTGGGAAACGAAACCTTAATTTATCTAAAGTGTTTTGACTTCTCGCTCTCGGAAAACTGGGGCCTCTTTCTGCTTCATTATGAGGAGATGAGAGAAGCGACATCGATTAAGCAAGATTACTGAAGTTGAAGTTTATCGCGGGAGAGGGAATGCAGTGTGAAGACTTGCTCTCTGTGTGAGACATTTGTGTTTATATCACCCGAGACATTGTTTGGGGAAAGGCTCTTGCCATCGTAAAATACGCATCGAAGAGAAGGAAATGCTTGATTACTCTTAAAAAATCAGATTGAAATCACAAAATGTGACAAATGTTTCAATAACTTAAATCTTGAAACTACGTTGCTAACGGCAGTATATGTGAGTTGAGCAGGTCTGGTAGCCGTGTGGTTGGCTACATGGTCCTCGATTCAACAAGCTCTGGATTAAAATTAATTAGGAATCCTCTTTAATCTGTAGGTCATGAGCTAATAAAACTTTGTATTGCAAAAAAATCCGTAGTGTGATAAACCAACGAACCGTAATATATGAGAATATAGTTAAATATCATAGGTTAGTTGAAATAATATATCCTAAATTCGAAATATCTATATATATATCTATATATCTATATCTATATCTATATATATATCTATATATCTATATCTATATCTATATATATATATCTATATATATATCTATATATCTATATCTATATATCTATATCTATATATCTATATCTATATATATATATATATATATATATATATATAATTCAAAATTAAAAACCAAAATAAAGAGAAATCCAAAAATTTTAAAATCAAGAAATTTAAGAAAATTTTGAAAAAAATGATGGAAGTGTTGGTGGATCAGGGCATCATCAGGGAGGAGCCTCACCCAGTCAACCAAAGATAATATAATACAAAATTAATTTTAATTTAATTTTAATTTTGTATTATATTATCTTTGGTATGTGTCCTTGGTTGTCCCTGGTTTTGTTTTTCTAATTTTTGTTTTTCTAATTTATTTTCTTATGGTGTTTGGAGGGGTATGTGAACTACTTTTGGTATACTGCCGCTCACATGCAGAAAACACCATATTGCGTTGACTGGGTGAGGCTCCTCCCTGATCCACCAACACTTCCATCATTTTTTTCAAAATTTTCTTAAATTTCTTGATTTTAAAATTTTTGGATTTCTCTTTATTTTGGTTTGTAATTTTGAATTATTTTACTTTCCATGTTGTGTCTACAGCTTTAGCGCGCATACATGGACAGTTCTGCCTTCTGCTTTCTGGATTCTGCTTGACTATTTTTTACCCCCAACTTTTTTGGCTTTTTGGCTTTTTACTTATCTGCTTTTTGATCTTTTGGCATTTTGCTGGTCTGCATTTCTAATATTTTGACTTTTTGATCTTTTGGCATTTTGCTGGTCTGCATTTCTATTATTTTACGTTTTAATGTTTTGTATATTTTGTAATTTGATTGTTTTTATTATATATATATCTCTATATATATCTATATATATGTATAATCAGATATGAGCTCGATATGTGTATTTATGTATTTTAAATGTGAATTGATATTGAAAGCTTTTTTTCATAAGTATGTGATCATATGAAAATAATATCATGAAGCTTATATTCACACATATCGAACGACTGATTATACGCTGAACATACACTTACTAACTTTTATCAATATTTGCAAAACATTAAAATTTGCAAAATAATTTCTTTTATGCTTCAACTTTCTCTGATGCATTTTGAAAAAAAATTTATCAAGAGCAATTAGGGGTTATTGGACGACCAATTTTTTATTTGGATGTTTTAAACACACCATTTCTCAACAAAATCAAATTGATCTACACATTTATGAGCAATACTTCTATTTCAGAAACGTGTATCGTAAACTATATACTGCTTTTATAAAATGTATCTCTTCTAATTGACTGTCGTTGCTGAAGAAAGATTTACGTTCCGATTTTAGGTTATATTTTTATATAAAAATATTTCGTAGAAAAAGTTGAGACGATTGGCTTTTTCTTATTGCACCGGGAAAAAATCTGATATCTGGTTTCCGTGCTACATAGTCGTCCCTCTCCCAATTAGACAGAAGAAACACGGTTATTGCTAGCAATTTATTTTATACTTCCAACCACTGCATCATTTATACCGTCGTAAAAAAGAGCCACAAACATATTTCATGTGAGTAGAGGACATTGCCTCTCCAACTTTTTGACGAAACAGAAAGAGAAGGAAACTCGAAAAGGCTTCGCATTTATCTTCATCGAGTACCAGTGGGAAAGAAGTTTATCGTTTAATATTGACATAGGACATTTATGTCGAGATTTGACCTCATCTTATCGCATTATTAAACAGAGAATTATTGTTCTATAAATGAGATTATTGGCTTGTTCTTTTCTCCCATGTAGTACGAAAAGAACAACTGAGCATCTTTGAATGGCTTTTGTTCCATGTGTCGCCATTTGAGTAGCACATCTTGTGTCACATATCTGATAAATAATTCCATTATGAACTAGAAATAACATTATTTGGTCTAAGGTACCAATTCTGTTTCATTGGTATTTAATAGATCTTTGTACAACATGAATGTTTCTCATCTTTTCCTATTGCAATCAAGTGAGGAATACCCTTTTGAAAAACGATTTTTACATTCTTTAAATAGAGGAATCTAGAAAATATGTTGAATATAATTGGGTTGAGAGTATCTTTAAGACAAGATAAATTTTGCTTTATCATTTAAATCATAAATATAGGTTTTTAAACTTTTATATCAATCTTTGAAAGAATATTCAACTTTTACTAATAAATCTTGTACTGCTGTAAGAAATTATTTCAGTGAAATTTTTTTGATCAATGTAGTAAAATAATCTTTTAGCTTCAAGTAAAAAGGATATTCTAAAAAATATTAAAATGTAAAAAATATGTTTAAAAAATATTTAAAATGTATGGTAACAAACCCTTTAGTTATATCTTTGAAACTAATTATTTTAACTTAAAATATAATTTTGTAAAATTATGAGCTATACTATTGTTGACTTGAGAAGCTTATAAAAAGCTATATTTATCAAAATATTGAACATAAATATTTAAGAAAAACAAAGGAACATTGTTTGGCAAAATCGATCACTTACAAACATGAACAATCGTTGAAAAGGTTGTTTAGTCTCTCAGTTTTCTAAATTTGTGTTTCTTATTCATACTGGATGATGTTTACGAACTGAAAAAAGTCGTTTTAATACGAATTGCATCGTTCATTTTAACCACGATCTATTTTGATTAAATGCTTTCGAACTTGTTTTTATAACTTAACAGATTTACAAGAAATGCGAAAACTGCTTTTCCATTAACCTGGGTTGTACTATACCCAAGAATTTAATAGCTTGAAAAATTGACGATATGCGTTGTTTTTTCAATTTATACGCAATTTTCAAATACGCAATGGTATATATTTTCTTATTTAAAAACACATTTTTCCCAATGTTTGGTATTAAGTGAACCATTTCCATGTTAAAATATTGAACCTTTGTTTTCGAGATCCCAAAAATTAACGACAAGAATTGAAGAAAAATAGACCTGAAAAACCATTAATCTTTTTGATCGACGAAGAGAGCTATGAAGCTTTTATGTCACTAATGGGGCAATAAACTTACAAAAATAGGTATATACCTAGAGTCTTGGAACTCTTCCTAGTCATTCATCATTTCTGGTTCTTTTTAAATATATTGCTCGCATAATAATTGAATCATTTCTTGGTATCGCTTCAAAAAATTACATGAATCAAGAATTCGGCTATTTTTCAGGAAATATTATTTTTATATGCTAGAATTTTTATATTAAAAGTCTACATACAGTACGTACATTAGAGTCGTACAATTTTCCGACCAAGGAAAATATTTTCAACGCTAGATCTGTCTTAGAAAGTTTGAAATTGGATAAGAAATTAGAAATATTGGAATCTTCTCATGTTCCAGTTCCTCAACAATATGTGGTCGCCAATAGACGCGAATGAATTGGGAAAATTTTAGTATTTTACTTTCTTGGTTGTATAACTACACTGCTGGCCACCGTAAATGCAACACCCTGAAGGAAGCATGCAAATAATATGAAATTTACAACATGCATTAGCGGAGGTGAGATATGCAAATGATTAGAATTTCAGCGCAGACGCACATCACGCGCGCCTGTGGCGCCACTTCAAAGCGCTATTTAAGGCTTGGAGATTTCGACGATTTCAAGTACGGCAATTGTGTTTTTCTTGTGGTTTTTTCAAAAAAACGATCAATTATGCCTCGTAGAAAACAGCGATCATCTTTTGATCAAGTATCCGAGTTCGACAGAGGAAGGATAGTGGCCTACCGAGATTGTGGATTATCTTTCAGGGAAATCGGTAGTCGTGTTGGACGAAACCAAACAACTGTAATGTGGATATGTAATCGTTGGATGCAGGAGGGTACGACGGACCGACGTGTTCGATCGCATCCACCTCAGTGCACCACTTCACGTGATGACAGGCATATTGTGCGTATGGCAGTGACGGATCGCTCAGCCACATCACGAACCATAGCACAGCACATTCAGTCTGTACCGCATCATCCAGTGTCTGCGCGTACCATTCGACGCCGTTTACAGCAGAGTGGACTGTCCGCAAGACGTCCATTGCTTCGTCTACACTTGACGCAGAACCACATACGTTTCCGCCGCCAATGGTGCGATGAAAGAAGGATGTGGACGGCAGAATGGAATGAAATTGTCTTTACTGACGAGTCACGCTTCTGTCTGCAACACCACGATGGTCGGATTTGAGTCTGGAGACACCATGGAGAGAGGATGCTGAACAGCTGCGTTATGCACCGCCACACTGGTCCTGCACCGGGTATTATGGTATGGGGCGGTATTGGATATCACTCTCGCACTCCTCTAGTACGCATTGCCGGTACTTTAAACAGCCAGCGCTGCATCTCCGAGGTGTTGGTGCCAGTTGTCCTTCCTTACCTTCAGGGCTTGCCCACAGCCATATTTCAACAGGATAATGCGCGACCACACGTGGCACGCATTGTCCAAGGGTTCTTCGTCAATCGCCAGATTGAATTGCTTCCCTGGCCAGCTCGCTCTCCGGATCTTTCGCCGATAGAAAACATGTGGTCCATGGTTGCTCAACGATTGACCCAGAATACATCCCCAGCTGCCACACCAGATCAACTTTGGCAACGTGTGGAAGCTGCTTGGTCTGCTGTACCCCAAGAACACATCCAAAGTCTCTTTGAATCAATGCCGAGGCGTGTGGCAGCGGTGATCTCCAACAATGGCGGCTACTCTGGCTACTGATTTTGGCAGGAACCACACTTCACAGAAGTCTATAAATTTAATCATTTGATACTTGGTCAACATGTTATCTAGAAAATAAATTTTGTTGTGATATCTCTTGTCTTTCTTGGTGTTGCAATTTGGGTGGCCAGCAGTGTATTTCATATAGTTATATCGAATTTTAAATTATATGCGCAAGGGAACTTAATAAGGCAAAGATTTCACATAGCATCTTAACCCTCCAAGTGGTTTCGGCGCGAAATGTCGTCCATTAAGAGTTGTCCAATTCTGCTAATGACGAGATATCTCGTTCTCAAGATATTCCTGATTCTTTTTATTATGACGAGATCAAGATCTGGACAGTTATTTTTTAATGACGAAATATCTCGCCTATCAAGGCCTGATCAGTTTTGCTAATGACGATATACCTCGTAGAGACAACCACCAGGAGGGTTATTTCATAATCAGCTAGAAGTTCATTTTCACAAAATTTGTTTTGCGTCTCGAGAGTCTGGTAAAACAATTTTTCCAAACAAGTCCAAGAGAGAAATCGGTGCTTCTTTCCAAAACAACCTGTCAATTTAATTGAAGTATGAAATTTTAAAATGAAATCACAACAATGATCCATTAATGGAAATCTTAGGCATTTTTATACACCTTGGGAAAATTTGAGCCCCATTTTAAGTTTAGAATTAAACCTATCACTAACTTCCGGTAATGACACTGGTTTTGTGCAAGTTTCTTTGGAAAACAGATTTCTGGAGCACAAGTAACATATAATTAGCATTTACATACTTTGATTGTGATACTTTATCGTGATTGTTATTTTACATCTTCGTATTCCTTTTATTGAAATTAGAAAACCTGAAAACTTAATATACATCATAAAATGTTAAAGTAACGTAAAAAGTCGAATTGTATAGGTATAAAATACAATAAGGAACATTAAAGGCTATTAGGAAAAAGTTGAGAACGTTAAATCGTGTGGCATGAAAACGCATATTGTTCTAAGCTAGTTCAATGGTGTATAAAATCACTGCGATTCTCTCGAATTGAATCGGATTTAAAGGGATGGTATTATTTTATAAAAACGTCTTTATTTCAGATTTTTATGGCAGTTCACAGTATTTTACAGATGCATTTTCGATTTGGAAAGAGTAGAGCTCTGGGGAATATGACTCAAATAATATCCCTGGATGATTTATTCTATGCCATAATACTCTTGAAAGAATAGATAGAAAACTGTAATTTTGATAACTCAATTTTTATAAAATACTACTGATTCAAAAATTTCAAAAAGCACTTTTGTATCTTCGTGACTGGCTTTTATTTCCTCTTAAAATTTTTACCTCGATTTAACGCATTTAAATTATAACGCACCGAATGATTTATGCCTTAAAGAAACAGGAAATAATATCAGATTTGAAACTAACTCATCCACTAATCACAACAAATAAAAATATTAGAAGACATACCTGTTGTCGAGAGTGAAGTTATGAAAGAGAATATCATATATGTCAATGAACTTGGAGTATGAAACAAATGTCAATAACTCTTGTTATAGATGTTACAGTTGACTTTCTTCAAATGCAATAAGTGTGACTGAAGAACATTATGTTCCTTGTTTATCTTGTTTTAATTGATACAAGTCCAGAGAGCGTGATGAATTCAGTATGATTTTATTTCTTGTAAGAATCATGCCACTAACATAATACAAAAATTTCATTCCAACAATTTTCATGGAACATTCTCTTAATAAAATGTTATAATTGTTTGCTAGTGTTCCAATTATACAGTAGAAAATACTGTGCTTCCACTCAGAATAATTAAAGATAAATAAATTTAATGCTGCAATTTTTTATTTAAAAATATTAACAAATATCATTTGACAAAATTTATTTTATTCACAACATATAAAATAGATAATGGAGTAAATAAAATAAAATTAAATGCCTTCTATAGCACGCATGGTGTTTCTTTAAGGAAAAGTATAATTAGGCAATGTCAGTTTAATTTCAGTTTGCTCAATGAGTTGAATCGTGGAAATGTGAGCATATACAGTGGTCCCAAAATTATATAGAGCAGAGATATTTTTAAAGGTCCAGTGTAGTAAAAATTAATTTGAACTTATTTCTTATAGCAATGGTAAAGTACCTATTTAGGGAAATATTTGGCTAAAAGACAATTCATATTTGAAGTAATATCATTAAAGTCATATTTTAAACGTCAAATTTTTACCAAATTCCAAGTACTAAAATTGAGTATATACTCAGCGTATTTCATTCAAAAACAAAATAGGACGTCAAAATGTTTTGAGTACATTTTAGCCAGGATGGAGAACATTGAGGAACTAGAATTTGTGTTGTTTTCTGGATATTTTTCCCATTTCTCTGGTAGAATCATTCTTAAGTTCTTTTTCCAAATATCGTGATTCTCAATCCCTTTTTCCAGCTACAACCACAAATTTTCAAGCTCACTGAGGTTATGAGATCATGGTGGGGTGTACAGTTCTTACATATGATGCAGAAAAGGTTTTTTATTGCTTAACTATTGTGCCGATTCTCTCTCTCTCTTTCTGTGTGTGTGTGGAAAGTTACTTATTGACAGAAAATTTTGAGCCTAAATCCAAATTTTGAACACTTTCTTTTGAATTGTTCTTTGGTGGTTGAATTCTTTTCATCTAGATTTCATGAATAAAAAATTTCCTACTTCTCCTGTTAAATGGGCAGTCCTGTACAAGCACCGATATACCTCCATGCTAGGTTGTGGGTATAATGGTGTTAAGGTTGGTTAGTTGGGTTTCTGGCGCAAGGGCTATATTTCGCTATGTTGCGCCAAACACAAGGCAGACAACATCAAGTAATGGAAGTACACACACAAGGAAAGTTTTACTAACACAGAAGAGAGAAATACACTCAGGAAAGAATTGAAATTGCACCGCTTACAGCTCGCAGGTTGCTAGAGCAGTAGGCATACCCACTGAGCCCCATAACGTGTAGAGGAAGCAGCTCATTAGGGTTTTGCTAAACATGCTATTGTCCACCACCTTGAAAAATATGAATCAGTTTTATCGAAGAAAGCGAATTCAATGTTTCAAAAAATTGATTTATATTAAGTATACAGGTATAATGTATAATCGAAACACAAAAGAAATTCATATCATATTTCATTTCATTCATGAAAATACACTATTGTTTGTGAAAATTCCAACACCAGGAAGGAATCAGGCAAATTAAACGAAACTTGCAGGAAATGCAAAACAAGTTAGGATATGCAAATGATTAGAATTACAAAGCGGTCACGCATGTGTGGGCCGAGAAACACCCTCTAAACTTCCAAGTCAGCCGTGTATAAAAAGCACTGTAAAGGTGCGTTATAATGTACGTATCGTCGTTTGACTGCTGTAAATGATTGATTAGAAGTCAATATGTCTCGAAAAAAAAGCAGAGTGCCATACGAGCAACTAACGGAGTTCGAACGGGGCCGCATGTTCGGCCTACGTGAGGGTGGACTTTCGTATAGTGAAATCGCCACTCGCACGGGGCGTAATGCCACAACAGTGATGCATGTGTGGAAGAGATGGACCACGGAGAACCGGACAAGTCGAAACCCCGGCAGTGGACCAAGCAATATGACGTCACCACGGGACGACAGACACCTCATCCGCATGGCGGTGACGGACCGTACAGCATCCTCTCGTGCGTTGGAACAACATTGGAGCACGTCTACAGGTGTGTCGCTGTCTGCCCCCCACAGTTCGTCGACGTCTGCTGCGCCATGGGTTACGTGCAAGGATTTCCCTGTGCAGGATTCCCTTGACGCTGAACCACCGACAATTCCGACTACAATGAGCTCACCAACACAGCCAATGGCGTGCCGATTGGCAACAAGTCGTCTTCTCAGATGAGTCCCGCTACAATCTCTGGACTATAATGATGGACACGTACTCGTCAGACGCTACAGAGGTGAACGCCTTCTCCCGGAGTGTCTTATTCAACGTCATACTGGACGAACGCCTGGCGTTATGGTCTGGGGCGCTATTGGATATCATGGGCGATCCCGCCTACTCCAAATTGTGAGACCCTGAACAGCGGACGCTACACCAGGGAAGTTGTGGAACTCGAGGTCCTACCTCTCCTGCAACGCATTCCCGGAGCTGTATTTCAGCAAGACAATGCCCGTTCACATGTTGCTCGGAATGTACAAGCCTTCTTCAGTGCACGACAGGTTCCGCTTCTTCCATGGCTTGCACGTTCCCCCGATATGTAGCCCATTGGGCATGTCTGGGATTACATCGGACGGCGACTCGCTCGTACCGCTCGTCGGGCAGAGAGTACGGCTGAACTTTGACATCAGATAGAGGCCATCTGGAATGCCATTCCTCAGTATGACATTCAGAATCTGTATGATTCGATACCACGACGTGTACAGGCTCTCATCGCTGCGCGTGGGGGCTGCACAAGATATTGATTTTCAGCATTATTTTTGTTTTATTGCTCTGTAAATTTGATCGTTTATTTAAACCACTATAAGTAATATGTGGAATAAATTTCATTTATTTCTGATGATTCTTTCATAGTATTGCTATTTTCACAAACAGTAGTATATTTAAAAATTAATGATATTTGAATTTTAGGAATCGCATTTGAAACGTGAGGATAAAAACTCCTTCTGTAAATCCAATCGAGCACTTCAGCAATATTATTATTTTATGAACCTTTTTTCGTTGCCAAGTGTTTGAGTAGCTGGATTTAAAACACTTTAAAATGGTCTTAAATTAAAAATTTGTACTTTTAAAAATTAACTTATATAGCTTACAAAAACTTCCCCCATAAAACTAGAATGTAAGAAACTAAAAAATAAAAATAAGATGAAAAACAAGATTTTATTTGCAATGCAAAAAATATGATAAACACGAAGGGTATTATTTATCCTCAGGAATGGTTAAATAAATTGTAATAAGTGTGGTTGGTTCAGATGTATATCAATTCTTATAAGTTTTAAAATTACGAATAAAATGTGTGTCAGCTGTGGAATTTTCAGCTGTGGAACTTTTGATTGAAATTTTGTTTTTAAACAGTAACTTTAAAAGGTAAAAAAAATATAACTGAGTAATAACTTTAAACTTTAAGTTACTGAAGTGAAAAGTGAAGGTTTCATCATGATCATCGTAGAATAATTGTGTTATTAATTTTATAACATGTACGCTAATCTTCAGATTGGCATTAAAGTTTTCTGAAAAATCGTCCTTACATCGTATTAAAATCATATATGTCATTTATTTTAAATTTATCCCTTTTTAAGGGCCTTATCCATTCATAATTTATACCTCTCTGTCAAAAAGATTTCGATTTTCACGCATCATTAAAAGGAAGAACGTTCTTCGAACAATCAAGATTCCTTTGGAGCCAAATATTCTTTTTCGACGTCGCCCTCTTACGCCCACGCTTCCACCGCCAAATAACGCTGAATATAGAATAAAATCTGAAATCTTTTACTTTCCACCTCTTTGAAATTCGGAACTCTTTTTCTCTCCTCTACTCTCGAATGATTCTCTCAGGACCGCGCTGCTCTTTCTCTAACAAAGTAGCATCTTCTCATCAATATCTCCTGAATGGCAGCAATTGCGTAAAATATGGAAAACAATGATTCCCATTGGCCGGCGGGCGCTCTGACGTCACTACGACGTCTGATCGTAACGGAGGAAGGAGATCCGCGGAGTGGAAGTATCAGTGGAATGAGAGACGATCTCGAATTCAGACGATTTTTCCCGCACGCGCCGTGCAGCTAGCGTGGGAGAGAACATTCCATCTCATTCGGTAAGATTTCGTATTCCATTTAGAATAAAATTAACTAATATTAATCTGTGAATTAACTTTCATTCACGGTTTTGTGTTTAGAGCTTAAAAATTGTACAAACGATTGGCTTAAAGTGTGGGATTTGATTTATTCGAATAAATGAAATGTTAAGTATAAGAAAAAGAAACGAATTTAGAACTCGCTCTGTTTACTGGTAAATCTCAAATGAGTATGACAGTGATTGAAAAATTTTACTGTTCAGAAAGGGAAATTTTCCATACTTAAGTGGCCTTACTGAAATCGGTGTCTTTAAAAATTACACGTGTACTCGTCGTATAGGAATTTACAAAAGAAATTAGAACACTTCTTTTTACGCAGCAATTCTTAGACTTTCGATCGGAACGGTGTAAATTATTCAATAACAAATAACCCCTTTAAAAGTAATTTATACTTTGTATTGTGTATTATGAGTTAACATTTTTAATTTTATCATTATATTAAGGACATTCTTAACTGTTAGTTGAATGATGCACATACAAATTAATTTTCCTGATATCTCCTTGAAACATATATTATTTTATTCTCATTGTTTGCATTTGTATTCAATTGCGACTGTGTATATCAATTTTTATCTGAAGTTTTAAAAATAATTAATGGTATTTTGAAATTTCATGACACTGAATTTTATGACAAAAATGATTTATTACAAAATTATCCTTTTAAAAATTAAAATAAAGTCTATTTCTTTCTTGACATACGCGTAAACATTTAAGGTTACCTAGATGTAATTATTTATTGACTAAAAGTAAATTATAATGGCGTGTTGAATCACACACACACATATTTTGTGTGTATGCTATTGCTATAAAATGAAAAAGTAATTTTATGAGCATAAGTAGAAAATTGCACTAGCTTGCTTAAGTCATTGACATGAAACAAAAACGACTTGAAAACTATTATGAGCTATTTCCAAACTTCTATCATTAAAATACTTTGCAACATATACGGCTGGTAGTCGAGTTGTTTGTATTCAGGCTATCAGTTCATCAAGTACTTATTCAAATCCCACTGTGAATATTTATTGTAATTTTAATGAAGCCCAGGTTTAGACTTGGTCTATTAACCCTCATGTATAGGAAAATTTCTCTTTATCAAAAAGAATTGTCTTTATTCGACGTAAAATTTGTAATGTTTATAAGATGTACACTATCTTTGAAATGCAATAATATGTACGATGTGTATGGTTATGCTTCTGTACTTTAACCCTCCTGGCGGTTTATTTTCACGTCGAAAACTGCCCTGTATTGGCTAGCCTCTGGTGCAAAAACCTGTTCTAAACTGCCACCACTTCTGGGCTAGGGACAATTTGTTTACCCTACTTGAATTTTCATTTTCACTTGAAATAATAGGTCAGTTTTGTCTGGATGAGATATCTCGTCCTTTGCAAAATTGGCCAAAGGTACTTCATCGAAACACTTGGAGGGTTAATACCATGTTAAAATAGAGTAATATAATAAGTAACATTTTTCATAGTTATAAATGATGTTAGTCAAAATTACTTTACAAACCATCTGGTTTTGTTTAGCATGCTGACATTAAAATATCGTTTCACTGCTTTTAATTTGAATTGAACTGTGCATTTTAAAGCTAATGCGCTACGAAGTTAAAATTTTTAAGGGGAAATTCTCAAATGGTATTATTTTTAAAATTTGATCTTACAATTTGTGTTGTCAGTTTACATTATTTCAAAGTATACGTTTGAAGAAATAATTTCGAGAGTGAAGAGTTTTATTGACTCAAATTATTCATGTAATAGTAAGTGAGTGTAGAAACAAAAGGTTAATATAAAGTAAGTATTCAGGTTTAAAGTAGTTTGAGCATATATATATATAATCTAACTTGTTTAGAAACTAAACATGTCTATAGACTTCTTGGGCTGAATTAATGGTTCATAAAACTTTTTGCTAAGCTACCAACTTTACTAGATGTACAGATGAACAACACTTATTCCAATGAGATTTTGCATTTAAATGAGTAGCGTTTAAACTGCAATGGTTTCAACGTATCCTACGGAAATTGTATAGATTCAAGCATAGCTGGATTGGAAAATTGATTTTTAAGTATTGATTTTTGAAGTATTTCAGGTAAATATTGTATGAACTTCATTGCTAAGCATTATTAAAACTTATTTACCTTGAATACATTTTTGCATTTTTGTGAGGCTATTTACCTCTATATATATCGTATTTTAAAAATGACTCCGATATTCGGAGAGAATAAGATTTGTAGCTCTTATAATATTGAGAACAATACAGAGAGAGAGAGAGAGAGGTCAAGTGGCTGCCAAAGTGATAATTTAATAATCGACAAACATCAATTGTTAACGGATTAGGTAAAGCACTGTTACTATAGGATATAAAAAATCAAAAGGCATCAACTCTATCGAATTGCATTGTACATAATAAACAATTCCATCCATAAATAAAATTTCGCCCCAAATGTAAGATTATAATGGTTACTATCACCATGTGATAGCTGGACTGAACGAAACTAACATAGGTATTTTATGAACTCCTTGTTCATTACTTTGTTCACAAGCCCATAAAGTAGGAAGTGTGACCAATCCACGCCAAATTTGGTTCACTTATACTTTGGAACCCTGCGAGTAAAGCAAGCTACATATTAACCCCCGTTCTCTTTAACCTAGGTGTAATCAGGTGTGTAGAGAAGGTTAAATCAATTCGAAATTGCCTAGGAAAAACATTGAGCATAAAACGATTGCGGTACGCAACTCAGTTTGATCGAAAATCAAATTTTCTAATAAAATTGTTTTACCAGTATTGCTCGAAAAACAATTTTTTCCGAAACGTTATATTTAAACAATTTAAAATTCTAATTATGTTTGAACTGATTTTTTATTTCTTTCCACAATATAAATAATTTAGGAATATTTGAATGATGAAAAATGGATACTTAAAATACTTAATTTTACGCAACTTGCATTTTGTAATGGAACACGAAAAGCCAAAGCAAAAAACCTCATTGATCATAAAAGCGTAATTTAGCAATTCGGTATCTGGCAACGCCAGAACTACTGTTTCATTATTTGATCATTTCTGTTTTATAAATTTGTGTTCTTTTTGTTAATAAATCATTATTGTCGTTCAATATTTTTCAAACGTTTTTTTCGAATTGCCTATTTTAGAATATACTCAGGAAATCGAAATTCGACACGTTTTCTCATATCTTTCGTTTTACAAAATTCTTCATTTTTTCAATGATCGGAATTTCCTTTCTGTCTGTATTTATTTTCCAGTATTTTAAAGAATTGCTGATATATTATTTAGGAATTAAATTTTAATGAATTATTTTTTATTTCTTGTAAAATATCACTAGACGGTAATTTCTTGGCCGAATATGTATATTTCGACCAACCTTTCTTAAATCTGGTTGAATATACCTAATGATTCGTAGAATTCTGTTTCATAAAGATAAATTAAGTATACAAAGCATAATTTTTTTAAATAAGGTGTGTAACTTCTTACTTTAAAATGATAGGTAAAGCTGAAATAAAATTATTTTAAAATTAGATAGGTTACGTTAAATTAAAACGGATAGCCAAACGTCAACCAAGTATATTTAACACGAAAAGTCCAAACGAAAAACTCATTGATCATAAAAGCATAAGTTTGCTATTCGGTATCTGGTAATGTCAGAATTAATGTTTTATTTTATAAATTAGATTTAGAATTCCGTGTTTGTGTATTTGAGTTAAGACAGAAATGTTGCGGTCATATTTGAGCATTTCTAAATTTTGTAAATTTGTGTTCTTTTTGTAAATAATCCATTATTGTCTAACAATATTTTTCATGCATCTTTTTCGAATTTCTTTCTTTCAAAATATTCTCATTACGTCGAAATTCGACACGCTTGCTCAGATCTTTCGTTTTTCAGAATTCGACATTTTTCAATGACCAGAATTTTGTTTCTGTTTGTATTTATGTGTTCCATTACTTTCCATATTACAGATATATTATTTAGGAGTTAAATTGTAATGAATTATTTTTATTTTCTGCCAAATGACATGGGTAATTTCTTGGTGGTATATGTATATTTCGACGAACTTTCCTTAAGTCTGGTTAAATACGTTATAGTTTGTGGAATTCTTTTTTATAAAAATAAATAGAAACCTTTTTAAGTAAGGTGTATAACTTCTTATTTCAAAATGACTGGTAAAGTTAAAATAAAGTTATTCGAAAATAAGGTATGCTACTTTAAATCAAAACTGGTAGCCATACGTTGTAGTTGAAAGATATTTCTAAATTTTGACATATTTTCTCTATAAGACGATTAAAATAAATTTAATTTACATTTGTTTTTTATGTTTCATGGGTATTGTTGAAATCTGTACTCCATAGTCAAGTAACTACATCTATCATTCTAAATAGGTACGTGGTTTCCATAGAGAAACTGAGTCTCAAATGAAAAAGTACCTTAAGGATTCGATTTAAAACTAAATTTTTCTGTTGGAGAAAAGCGAATTTTAAATGAGACTTTGCTGATCTTGGAATAATATCATAGTAAGGAAGTATACAGGACTGTTGAAAAATAGAAATTTTTTGTCTAAAGTGGCAGAAGGTCGAGGTTGCTTACTTGAAGTTGAAACTCTTCGTATACAACTTGGGTATTTGTGAAACATTCATTGAAAGCATTGATTTTGTAAAAAGCGTAATCGATTGAGTTTGCTTAGTCTACACTGATGACATTTGTTTTAAAAACAATCTCCGTTATTCCACGTGCGTCTGAATAGAATTTTCAAGAAAGAATGTGTGCTTCAAAATAAATTAACCAGGAATGCTGTAACAGTTTAATTTGCCGTCATCTGACAATGATAATATAATTCGAAAACATCGAATCCATGGTGCAAGGGTACCACAAATAATAAATATTAATTGGAAAACTGAGTTCAAGACTATACCCTGAAAGTTACTCATTTTTACTGAAAATGAACTTAATTGACATTCGTAATCACTCCATGTGATGAATATGAAATGGATTATATAGATGGATATATTGTATACATATTTGCGTCCGAAGTAAATTGTAGAAACTATGAAAAAGTTAAAACGATGTTAAAAAATATTTTCTGTACACTTAAATGATACTTGCATTTTTCTATGAAATAGAATCAACATTTAACCAATTCAACCCGAGCATCGCCGGGTAATTCTGCTAGTGGTACTATGATTCAAAATTGATGTCTAATTGCAAATGAGCCGACAGTTTGTACCAGACTTGTTTTCAAACAGTTTATATATAAATTGATTATGAGGCAGTTTATGGACCGATAAGTTATTTTAAACACCAGACTGTAAAACATAGATGTTTTAACTGTAGGTTTGAACTCATCACCTGTAGAAATTCAATAGATTAAGTTTTTGATGGATGAATTCATTTTAACGACGGTAACTGCTTAATAACTAGAATGGAGAATGAGTGAATTTGAACGCTATTTGCATTACGGTGCCTAATCTTTTAAACTTAAATCAGGTGTGATATATTGCAATATTGAAATCTTCCAATGGATCTCACAGCCTACAATGGTGTATCTAGTCATAGCATCGCTCTAATACACTGCTGGCCACCGTAAATGCAACACCCTGAAGGAAGCATGCAAATAATATGAAATTTACAACATGCATTAGCGGAGGTGAGATATGCAAATGATTAGAATCTAGATTCATAGATATGCAAATGATTAGACGCACATCACGCGCGCCTGTGGCGCCACTTCAAAGCGCTATTTAAGGCTTGGAGATTTCGACGATTTCAAGTACGGCAATTGTGTTTTTCTTGTGGTTTTTAAAAAAAAACCGATCAATTATGCCTCGTAGAAAAATCTTTTGATCAAGTATCCGAGTTCGACAGAGGAAGGATAGTGGCCTACCGAGATTGTGGATTATCTTTCAGGGAAATCGGTAGTCGTGTTGGACGAAACCAAACAACTGTAATGCGGATATGTGATCGTTGGATGCAGGAGGGTACGACGGACCGACGTGTTCGATCGCATCCACCTCAGTGCACCAATTCACGTGATGACAGGCATATTGTGCGTATGGCAGTGACGGATCGCTCAGCCACATCACGAACCATAGCACAACACATTCAGTCTGTACCGCATCATCCAGTGTCTGCGCGTACCATTCGACGCCGTTTACAGCAGAGTGGTCTGTCCGCAAGACGTCCATTGCTTCGTCTACACTTGACGCAGAACCACAGACGTTTCCGCCGCTAATGGTGTGATGAAAGAAGGATGTGGACGGCAGAATGGAATGAAATTGTCTTTACTGACGAGTCACGCTTCTGTCTGCAACACCATGATGGTCGGATTCGAGTCTGGAGACACCGTGGAGAGAGGATGCTGAACAGCTGCGTTATGCACCGCCACACTGGTCCTGCACCGGGTATTATGGTATGGGGCGGTATTGGATATCACTCTCGCACTCCTCTAGTACGCATTGCCGGTACTTTAAACAGCCAGCGCTACATCTCCGAGGTGTTGGAGCCAGTTGTCCTTCCTTACCTTCAGGGCTTGCCCACAGCCATATTTCAACAGGATAATGCGCGACCACACGTGGCACGCATTGTCCAAGGGTTCTTCGTCAATCGCCAGATTGAATTGCTTCCCTGGCCAGCTCGCTCTTCGGATCTTTCGCCGATAGAAAACATGTGGTCCACGGTTGCTCAACGATTGACCCAGAATACATCCCCAGCTGCCACACCAGATCAACTTTGGCAACGTGTGGTAGCTGCTTGGTCTGCTGTACCCCAAGAACACATCCAAAGTCTCTTTGAATCAATGCCGAGGCGTGTGGCAGCGGTGATCTCCAACAATGGCGGCTACTCTGGCTACTGATTTTGGCAGGAACCACACTTCACAGAAGTCTATAAATTTAATCATTTGATACTTGGTCAACATGTTATCTAGAAAATAAATTTTGTTGTGATATCTCTTGTCTTTCTTGGTGTTGCAATTTGGGTGGCCAGCAGTGTAATAAAGGCACTTCAAGTGTTTAAGAAATAGAACTTTATTATTTTATTCAGAACTTGAAACCTAATAATTTTCTGTGGAATTTTTTACTGTAGACAAATACTCCTTAAGACAATACCCAAATTCTAAATCTAGATAATTAAAAGAGGATTTCCAAATGGGTAGCATTTTCACCATTGAATAAATTTAGGACTTAAACCGTGATAAATTAAAACCTGCACTAAATTTAGAATTCTGCAGAAAGCTCTCCAATCACTCCCTCAACACCATCAAAAGGTTGCCAACCTCTGGCGCGAAGTAAATTAAGTCGAGGGTACAAACCCCCCGAATCCGATGGAGAAAAACTAATAAAAAGGAACCCCTCCCACTTCATTGACGACCCGTGAATTCAAGTGGCTATAAGTATGCTAAAAATATTCTTCCGGGAACTTTATTTTTGGTTCCCAGACCATCCTGCTTACGCCATCGATTGACATGATCAATTTTGAGCGAGCTTTTTTTGGAGAAAAAGTTGTTTCCGAATGCTGCTGGTTCGGATTGATTTTTACGAGATATCGCAATTAGTAAGAAGTGCAACTGACCGCTCGGGGATGCTTCTTCGGATGAAAGGGAATCGATCATGTCCAGTAGCGTGAGGTCAGCTATAAGCGGATATTAGCTTTGTTTGGTCTTTTATGCTTGAATCTTCCTCTCTGACTCCAATTATTTCAACTGATTTGTTGCGCTTGCGACTAACCTTCTTTTTACTGAACATTCGAAGTATTAAGTGAGTTAAATGTAATCTTTTCCCGTGGGAATTTCGTATTTTTACATCATGGATTAAATAACTTATTTTAATAAGAGAAGATTTATAACTCATGCAATCATTCATTCCTAATCCAGGCCATTCAAAGGCATATAGGGCTTAAGGTTCGTCCAAGGAACGATTGGGATAACTATTACCGCATTTCATATACATGAACAGAGTAGCTGAGAATATAATAAAACATCACGAAACCAAGGGGGAGAAATGGACAAAGAGAATTATAATTTATGCATAGGGAAATAATAAAAAACAACAAAAGGAGATAACTCATTCACTTCGTACAATAACTCATGTATGTGATTTCTATTCCCATTTTCCTTTTTTGGAGTTCTCAAATAAGTTGTTTAGAGCTGGATCGGTGGGTTTGTCCATTGCGCTAGCAACCTGCGAGTTTCAGGCGGCGTAGGATCGATTCCTGTAGCGTACCCTGGGTGTGTTTCTGTCATTTCATATGTTCATTTACTTGATGTTGTCTGTCTTGTGTTTGCACAGCTGGTCAAATGTAGTCTTAGAACGATCTAAACCAACATACCAACCAACCTAATAATAATTTATGAAATAATTCGATGATGCCATGAAAAATGTAACAATATTGCTTTCTAAAAGTTAAGCGGGCCAAGGTAGCCCAGTTGGTAGTGTCTCAGATTAGCAACCGGAAGGTTGGTATAACACAAGACCTTGATACACATGGGAGTCATTCATGTATGAATATATATATATATATATATATATTTGATCCCGGACCATCGCCAAAAGCCCGCTGTGTTGCTCCAATGAGACGTAAATTCCACTACCTACCTACCAAAAGTTAATCAAGTAACAGAAACAAGAGGCCCTCTCCTTAGATTGACTCCAAATATCACAAGAAATTTAATAACTGAGTTACTTATTCATTCAAACCATAATAAAATTACAAAAATAATATATTTTGTATTCATTTTAATCTATATAGGATCCATTTTCACTTCGCATATTTAGGGAAAGAAAATTAGATGGTGCACAAGATTACCTCAATTAACTTAGTTATGGAAAATGGCTCCCGAGTTTGATGCAAGCTTACCATCGACAATTCAGTCCTTCAATTAGATAATCCAAGACAACCGAGGGCAATAATTGGCTTTCCGCTAACAGGGTAATTTACAACTCTTGGAAGATAGTCGTAGGGGGTAGCCGGGGGGAATCAACGACAGCTCTTTTCTCCGAGCATTACAACTCTTCGATGGAAACTCGTCATTTATATCGTACGCCTAATTTGCATATTTTACGTACAGCCAAATGCTACTTGGTAGGTGATTCAGTATTCGTTCATTTCACTTAAAGAACACAGGTTTCACACAATAAAATTCAAGTATACGTTCCCCATTTGAGAATTTGCATTCCGTACTCAAGTTTTAGAGGGCAGTGTATATCAGTGCATACTCTTAATACCCAAATATGTAGTGAGTAACTCCGTTATTCGATAAAGCATTTGTGAATATGGGTAAAATGTGTTAGTTTGAAATAAATTCCATTTTGACAGTGCGGCTCAGTGGGTTCGCCCACCGTGAGAGTTGTAAGCGGTGCAGGTTTGATTCCTGTCAGACTCATTTCCCCTTGGGTGCATTTCTCTCTTCTGTATCCATAAAACTTTCTATCTGTGTGTATCCATTTACTTGGCGTTATTTGGCGCAGCTTGGTCAAATATAGCCCTTTCACCATACAACCAAGGAAACCAACCATTTTGGTCAGCTGATTACTCTATCGTTTCCTCATATTTTGTTCACTCATTTTACATTTACATAACAATGTTAAGACATGAAACTACATGAACGCCTTTTTTTTCGACCTATCCATAAATTAATTTTCTGGCCTTTCTATCTTGCATTTTTATGTTATATGCTGTAGAATCTTGAAATACTAAAAGAATGTTAACATTTCCCAGATACAGTAAGAGAAATGGCGGTTATAAATACACAATCAATACAATAAGGGACTTCAAATTATATAGAGATAAATTTTAGGAAAAAAGGTTTTACTTGTCACATATGTTCATATATAGTTCAGATGTTGTTCCTGTCACAAGCTAAACCAAGTTCGTGAGTTCATGCACTTTCGAAAAGTCCAAGATGAGCAAATGGCTAAAATGTATATCCTTCCTGGTCAACCTCAGACAAACAAGATGACCAGGAGAAGCCTGCTACATATTGTATTCGGGAAAATCTTTACACCATGATCAAATGACATTGATCTCAGATGTCCACTAGCTTGTCCAGTGCAGTAGTTCAGATAATACAGCCATTACAAGTTGATAGGCCGTATTCAACTGGAGCATGAAATTTGAGACAGGTCACGAAAATCCTTGATGAAATTCGGTCCTACATATGTTTTCACTTGAAAAATGTAAATAATCATATTGGTTGGTCGGTGGTTAATTATTGTCGCACTGGAGCAATACAACTGTCTATTGGCGAAAGGAAAGATCCTAAGACAACTCCTCGCAATTTTGAACCACGATTCAGATGATGAGATCAATATCTGAGCTGGCATCCCACTCGCCAAACCTTCACACCGCGCCAGCTTGAGGACATTTGAGGTCATGACAGATTTAACGCTCGCAAGCTCCCGAATACACGACGGTCTTTGGTTGGTTGGACAGAGTTTCGAACGCCCAACATTCCGGTTTCCAAACCGTTACTCTTTCAACATGGTTACCGTGGCCCCAACAATTATATTGAAAAATGTATTAATTTACTTCACATTAAAATTAGCAATTAATTTGCTCTAAAAGGAGAGTAGAAGATAAATAAGTTATCAAACACTCTATCATCGCTCTATATTGTTTTCCTTTTTATATTTAAACTAAGCGATCTCTTACAGTGTGTGTAAAACCAACCTTTCATCAATGAAGATAAGAAGCCGAGGCTTCCTTTAGAAATAGACTTTCAGTAAGATACCCATATCATCAACCTTTTCATTTCACCGCGTGGTTTAAACAGCTGATCTTTGTGATGCCCGTCATCATAGCTGAGCTACAAAAAACTACAGGAAGCTTTATGTAGAAAAAACGTAAGATCCTCCACGGTTACTATGGTAAACTAAGCCCCAGCGGATAACGGAATCGTGTGTTGTCACAGCTTAATCAGTTTCTCATAAATTTCTCCTATCGCTCTCGATCGCTTGTGAGTTAAAGTGGCTTAAGCGTAACGGAATTTAATCCCGGGCAGCTAGATTGAATAATTACATGGCTTATGCATGCAAGGTTGCAATGTCTGCCGGTTTATTAGAAGAGTAGCTTTATTCTTGCCAATCGCTTTCTGAAATACGGGACTAACAGATTTTAGTATGTCGTATTTATTTGCGTATATTTGACACTTTTATAAAAGGTAGGTAGATAGGTAGTTGAATTATCGTCGCACTGGAGTAACATAATGAGCTATAGGTGACGGTCCGGGATCAATCCCGAAAGGAAAAATCCGAGTACACCTCGTCGTTTTGAACCACGGTCAGATGACGAGGTCAACACCTAATCTGGCACCTTACTCTCCAAACTTTCACACCACTCAAATGTGAAGACATTTGAGGCCACGACAGATTTAATGTTCACCAGCCCCCATGTACACGACGGTCTTTGGTTGGATCGAGTTTCGAACTCGCAACCCATCGGTTGATAATCTGTTAATCTTCCAACCGGGCTACAGCAGCCCCCATTTTTTGAAAAGAAAAATAATCTTGTAATTAGGAAAGTGATTGATTCATAAGAGAGATAAAAAGTGATGATACTAAAAGAATAATATTCAACTGGTACATTCCCAAAATTCAAAGCAATAAATACGCTAGAGTTAGATTTTTTCAACGTTCCCTGTTTCGAAGAGATAAAAACTACTCTGCTTATAGATAAGTTTTCAAGAAAAATATTTACAAATTAAATAAAAGGGGATGGAGGATGTTCAATCTTTTTTCTATAGATAGAAAAAACTGTAAGAGCCATGTAAAAATAAATTTCTCGTATAAAAACTATTTTGTAAGCACCCTTTTTGTTATGGACTGTTTACATGTATTTTTTGCATTTCACACGATATATCAATTGCAAATTAAGTAAAAAGTAGTGATAGCTCTCAGACAAACCTTTTTGAGTTTTTTGTTTTGAAAAAGCAAATAGTTCAAAATATTAAATAATAAATAATATTCCTGCATTCATTTCCGACCCCATTAAAACATTATACTTCATTAGAAATGAGCAAGAAACATCGTATTTGTTACCCGAAGATACTCAGAGTCTAAATTCACAAGTTTGTTCCGTTTTAGTCGAGAATAATCGTCTGCCTTGTAAATGTCGTGAACCTGGAGTAACCTTTGTGAAAGTAATTTCAGCGTCTACTGCTTCCTTTTCAAATCCTGAAAAATTCTCTTTTTCTTCACTCTTTTTGTTGCCTGCACAAGATTATTGTTTTCACGCGACAATAGTAAGGGAGAAAATGAGAATTGTTTCCCACATTTTGGATTTGTTGAGGCGTCTTTTTGTGGAAAATTACTCCAGTATTCTTTTTCAATATTCTAACACAAAAGTTCCACAATTTTATAGGTCTGAAGTTCATTGCACACCTTTAACTACGTTGAGTGCAAATAAACTACATATTATTTCATTCTTTTTTTACCACAGGGAGTTCTCATCGCATAGAGAGCTTTTCTATTACGGCTCTTAAAAAAGAAACAGACGGATTCTTTAAAATGGGTTTAAAAATAATGACGATGGTAAAAAGGTCGCAATTCTAATTCAAATAAATTACATGTTTATGTAAAAATACAATATTCTAATTATTGTACAGGATGTTATGTAAGGGCACCATTTTTTAAAAATAAAATTGTGATGAATGTTTTGAGCATATTGTTTATCCTGTTAGTGACAATTTATGGAACATAACATTGATCAAATGATGTCGTCTGGCTGTGCTGCAAATACTGACTCTTTCGACGATGTGATTTGCTCAATTTCTTGTCTCTTCATTTCGACATCAGTGGATATGTAATTTCACAGAAAACCCGTTATTTAGGATTAGAAAATCCTAGGTTAATTCATGAAAGTCCGCTTCATCCTCGTAAAAGAACTGTTTTGGTGTGCATTTTGGAGTGGACGCATTATTGGATCGGATTTCTTTTTCGAGGATTCTGATAAAAATGCGGTTGCTGTCAACTGTGAGCGATATTGCGCGAAATTACAAAATTCCTTTCTGTCTGAAATGGATAGACAAAAAGTTTACAGCATATGTGGTTTCAACAAGATGAAGGAACAAGTCATACAGCTCATGCAAACGAGCGAATTCAAAAGGACTTCTGGCAGAATAATGTCAAGATCTGGTAAAGTCGATTGTCCCCGATTTGACCAAACTGGATATTTTTTCTATAGGGCTACTTAAAGGAACAAGTTTACGTTAACCAGCTGACAACCAGCTTTTCAACAGCTTAAGCAAAACGTTCAAGAAGAAATTTAACAAATCACCCCGGAAATGTGCTCAAACTTGATGTGGAAAATGTGATCGAAGGAGACCATATTTACAGCATGATCAGAGGCGAGAATTTGATCAATGTTATAGTTCATAAATTGTTGGTAATTGAGTAAACGATATGTACATAAAAGTACTCGCAGTAAAAAAATCCTTTTTTTAAATATTATACATATTACCATCTTTTGTTAAAATATTATTGTGTAATGTACATTTGAAACATTATTTTTTCAAAAACGTACTAAAGTAGAACGAGCGTCTTAATATTGTATTAGCAGAGATGCATTACTTTTTATTCAAACTAAAACTATATAAATCAATTATTTAATCTCAATATTTTTTAATGTTTCCTTTCCTACAGAAATTTATATTTATAATCATATTTTTATTTTATTAAAAGATCTGTAGCTGAGAACTTTAATTTTGAAAAGACCTTGTCTAGGGAGTATAATATGGGCTGGTTAGACTACCCCAATATTGAAGTATTCTTTGGCATCGACTGTTTTAAGATATTGGAGCGTTTCTCCTAAACTCAAACATAAACGACTAATTTTCAAAATTATAACTCTAAACTGTAATTTATCTACTAGAAATTTTCTCTTTATATTAACTTAATGATAATGATACATATTTTATAAATTATACAGAAAAAGTGGTTATTTTGAAGTTTTTTTTGATTAGCAAAGTTTCTGAAATAATTTTGAGAAAACTGATTGATTAAAGTGATTTCTTTATAAATTTATGATTATATTGGGAGATAAAAATTTACCCTGAGATAGAGTTGTCTTGTTCTTATAAAGAATATTCAGTGCAATAAGGTTATATGTTCTTTTATCGCTGAAAGAGAGTTTAATAACTTCGTTATTCTAAAGTGGAAAGAATTTATAACGATAAGCAACTTTGATACAACTTGCTGAATTTTATTAAAAGAAACTGGTGTACTTAATGTAAGCACTTTTGGAGAAATTTAGAAATTTTAATACAGCAGTAAAGTTCTTTAAGCCTTTATTTTGTTCTTCGAATTCATAAAAAATAAGCCCGTCGGAAAAGATGTAGAAACTTTGAGACCTTGGTTTTGCACCTGTAAAAAACGTGCATTCTTCTGTCAAAGTAAAGTGATATCTTTTTATCGTCTTGTTAGCATAAAACAGATGGAATCGAAATGTATTCTATCATCCTGCATGTTGAGAAAATTTTCATGCGAAATTTAATGTTTGCAAATCAGAAGCAATATTTTTACATTTATAAAATATGCATTTTAGATTCTATTACTTGAGTCATACATAAATTTTTATATTGTAAGAGCTTGTTTTCAGCTAGGATTTTTTAAATGCAGTTACACAGCCTTGCTAGTTTCTAGTTATTTGAATTATTTATGTCCACTTGGTGATTTCAATTTATTTTTTATTTCGGTAGTTCATCGTTAAAAGGAATTATTTCAGTTTTTGAAGGAAAGCATTAAAATAGAAACAGGTTGCAGTTGGTTTTTTTTTTGACATACACGGCATTCGATATTATTGAATTATGTTAAACTCTCCCCAAAAATAGGACGAGCATAGTCATTCACACACACACGCACACATCAAATACACAATGTTTCGAAACCTTCAGCTACATACCCTTGCAGGGCTATAAATTAGACCTATTTTATTCATAGATAGAAAATATTAGAAATTTAACCCTCTGAGGATAGATTTTGTAGTCTTTTTGTCTAATTTAGTAGTCTAATTTGTAGTCTAAGTAGTCTAATTTGTAGTCTTCCCTTGAATGACTTCCAAACAAATTTTGACCTTATTGACCAATAGAATATTTCCTAATCAACCAATCTATGTGGTCATTTAATCATCATGTATGCTGTGGGGGAAAAGCAATACTACACTACTCGGAAATCTTGAGCGCTTAGTTGGCTAAAAAGAAAAAAATGTTTTTAATTTGACACGATGGGCTCTAAACCTCTAAGAGCTACCAAAAAATAATTTACTCAACTAAAAACTGGATTCCTTACAGAAAATTTTTGTTGCTTACATTGAATGTCTGTCTCTTATAATTCAGAAAGAATTTTGATAAAAGTAAAGCAAGTGAAGCGGAAGCTCTCTCTGACAAAAGCTTTGATCGTTTGGAAAAAAGTAGTTCTAAATATTAAGTTATCGATATGGTGTTTGTATATTACTGTAAAAGATACCATATTTTCCAAAAAAACTTGTAAATTGTTTGCTTATTTGTCCAATAGGTTCAAGAGATAAAACCTTCCGAATTGTTCTCAAATTTCGTAAAGCCCAGTTACTCTGAACATAGACACTATTTAAGTGGAAAAACCTCCATGTACGAAAATCACACGCAAAGGTAGGAAGAAAAGTCATCACTTTATGGACCACGCTATCAGATCTTTTCTCTCTTGAAGCAGAGTCGGCGTTTACGCTAAAAGCCCAAAAGTGCAATTCCGGTATTCTGAGATAATGATATTTGTTCTTCTACATCACCAGTATTGTCTCTACATACGCGGCAGCATGATATCTTTAGCTGGAAACGAAACTTCTAACATTTCCACAAAAATACGTTTATGGGCAGAAAGTATACAAGATTGTTTTTTTACTTACTGAATATTTCTTGTAGGCCGAAATGATCCATATTATTAGTTTCTTGAATGTTAAAAGCATTCGAAAAGCACACATTTCTTTACGGCAATATATATATTTATCCTATCTGCCAAGATACGATCCAAGTACGATCACTGTCTTCAGAAAACACGGGGGTCGCACTCCCTGGATACCCAAGTGATCTTTTTCTGTTTTCTTCCCACTACTCTGTTTCCCTTCTTTTTTCCCTTTCAAAACATTTTTTACGCGACGCTCTCTTGTGTTTGGCACAGCTTAGTCAAATATAGCCCTTGAGCCATACTCCACGCCAAACCAACCGTCCGGAAAGGAGTTTTCAGCATGACTTCAGGAAAATCCGGAAAAGGTGATTGGTATATATGTGTACCCAAAGTACACATGAAGATGATCCCAAGACCCCTCTTTCCATTTTCTCATGGAAAAAGGAGTTCCTTGGAAAGAGAAGTAAGATTTGTGGCAGATTCATTTGAAGAAGTATTTAAGGTTCTTCGTTGTTTTTTTGCACTTTTGTAATTAATAAATTTTGTCTTTGGAATGTCCTTATAAGAAATCAAGAGGCTTTACGCTTGGAACAAGGGAAGACAGATTTTATAATGCAATTTGTTTTAAAAACCCACCACATATCGCTTTGCCTTCTGACGTAAATATTTTACAATTAAATTTAATTTCAAAGTTCAGATTTAATAGCTTAATGTTCTTTCATGTAGTAATGAGATAATGGCTCTTGGTAAAAATTAATGTGTTACAAAGTTGAATTTTGTTTTCAAAAGTTTCTTCAAATTATCTAAACGAACTAGATATTCAATTGTATGTGGAATTGGATTGCACTGTTTTCAATTACCCTGAACCAATTAATCGTGTGATTCGAACATTTCCAGTATGCAAGAAGAAAAATGTCAAAAAAATAAAGGATAATACTGAATTTATAGGAAGCAGTCAGCTGATCTTAATACAATATAGCATACTCGGGATGCTCTAGGACGTAGTATTATAGCCTTTACGACACCAAGAACCCTAGAAGAGCAAAGACGTACTCTAGTACGCGAATGGGACTCCTTGCCACAGGAACTCTTGGACAATCTTGTGAAAAACATGTCTGCATGTTGTGAGACCTGCATTACGGTCAGAAGCCAGCACATTCCTAATTTGGTTGCTTTTAACAGAGCAATAAATGTTTTTCCCCCGCAATAATTAAAACCTACAATGTGTTCTACTAAGCGCATTTTTCGTTTATTTAATTCCCAGTGGCACCACGAGGCATATGGAATATTCATTTTTCATTTGAGGTACTTGGCACGTGATTCATCTCGAATAGATTTATCCTTAATTTTTGGACGTGTCAAAACAGTCATCGAAACTATTTCCCTTTTAAACAGGTTTAAACTTATTCGCTAACTTTTCAAATTAATTTTGTTTTAACTGTTTCTTGCTGGCTCTAATACACCTTTTGAAATATCATCTATAATAATAAAACAGGGATCAAATAATTTTTCTCAAATCCTTTCGGAGGGAATAAATTGTAAAGAAGAATGATTGATGACTTTAATATTCCACGAAATGAATTTAATGTGTTTAAGTGTCCCAAGTAAGAAAAGCTTCATCATAAATTATGATATTTATGAGAAAACGTAAGCGGGAACGATATTATCGCTTCCGTTCTAGGGTCTTGATCTATTCGTCTTCCGTTTCTTCAAAGACCATCTTAGTTGTCGATGCATTCTTCACTTCGATATTAGACTAGTGAATGAATTAGGAGTTTTGAATATATACAACGATAATCGTTGAATTTGAATTTATAAAGGTTTGAAAACAAATTCAACTATCTGCAATTTTTCCTGAAAAACCTCCACTACTTATCTATAAGAAGGATCCATAACAAATACAAAGTTCTTTTAGTTTTTTGAGAAAAGTTTTCACTCCTGATCTATAGAAATGTTTTATACCAAAATTTACTAATCTTTATTCATGAAGTTCGAATCTCACATTTCAATTATCTGAAGAACCACTAGTATCAAGCTATAAGGGTAGATTTTAAAAGAATTTTCAGAGCTAAATAATAGCTATTGGCAACAGTATATTCATGTTTCAATAAAAATTGTGCGAAAAATTAAAAATTTTGCAATCGTTAGCAAACAGATGACAGAAATGTGTTTTATTCGCATAATTAGATTTTAAACCTCGGAATTAAGGAAAAATACAGCAATGTGTCTGAAGTTATACGAAGTGAAAATAGTGGTTTTGATAATCAATGACTTGGTAACTAAGCGGCATTAAATTTACAGTACAACAAATATTGGGTACCATTGGATAGTAGTTCACGTATCTATGGGTTCTTTAATGTTATACTCAAGAATACAACTCGAAGATTGTACTCTTGTGCCATGTATAAAAAATCCAATACAATACGACCCTGGAAGATTGGACTACTTTCGCGAATATAATATCGAAATGGAATGAATGGTCCCAACAGTGTAAGCTCAGATTTATTAACGTCCTTTTTTATAACATATCTTGTTTATATTTGTAAACGGAATTTAAGCGACCCTTGGCTCAACCTACAAAACCAGCACGTGGAATATGTGACAAGCCCAACGAATTACAGGCACGGTTGGTTGATTGGGTATTATGGCGCAAGAACCATGTTTGGTAAGCTACACCAAATAACATTTATGTATGTTCATTTACGAGAAGTAGATGGACATACATACAAAAGGAAATCTTTACTGACACAGAAGAGAAAAATACACACAGGGAAGAATCGAACCTGACAGTTATGGAACATGTGCCGACTACAACACGCAGTGGTCAAACCCACTGAGTCATGGCGACCCCTATTAGAGGTATGAATCGGATCCATTTTAAGGATATGAAACTTAATTTTGTAGTATGGAGGAAAATCAACTCGAAAATAGAAACTCGGAATATGTACAATGTAGTAATTTAACAATGGAATATCTATATATTAATACGTGAAGAAAAACTCTGTACCCCTTTTTAAGCACATTGCGCGCACGGAGGAGTATGAGATTTGGCATAATTTGCCACCACATAAGTTAGTATTGAAAGTTAATTGCATCGTTTTGCTGATCAGAAACTTAAATACAAAGAAAGCATTAGTCAATGGAACAAGAATGCGCATCAAATTTATGCATCGTAATACTATTGATTGCGAAGTTTTAACTGGAACCGCACGCCATAAGAGAACTTTGATTCCACGTATAAATTTAACATATTCCGGAACTATTTTACCATTTAACTTTCAAAGAACTCAATTTCTAATTATACCTGCATTTGCGATGACAATAAATAAGTCTCAAGGACAAACATTCTAAAAAATTTGAATTTTATTGAGGCAACCTGTTTTTACACATGGTCAATTGTACGTCGCAGCAAGTAGAGTTCGATCATTCGATGGTTTGAGATTTTATGTTTCAGAATATAATGGTCAAGGGCATTTAGCAAACGATGAAAGAGTTTTTACTAAAAACATCGTCTACACAGTAGTTTTGAATCATTAAATTCATTGTCGAACTATTTCAAGTTCAATGGACAACATTTATTTTTTAACCACCCGGTTTTTTTTCAATAAAAAATATATAAAAAAATACGAAGCACGTATTCCTTATTTCATTTTTTGGATTTATTTTTTATTTAAATTTTATATAATTTGAAAAAGATAGGCAAATTAACTGTGTAGCCTTGGCGAAACCTGTGGCCAGTATAGCAATAAAAAAACCTCCAAGAAAATGTCAAACAACGCGTTATTGTTTTTTAGATACGGCTTAACCAAGCTATACCGCATTTTTCCTATGACGTATTTGTACATGCTCGCAGCTTACGTAATAGAACAAAATTCAAAAAAATTATATGCAATGAATATAGAGGTATACTCTTTGACAAAAGAACCTTATTAACGTTCAAACTTCAAAATTAAATGAATTATGGTCGAATTTCGACCACTGGGCGACCACTAGTCTTTATTAAACGTTTATTGAAGGTTTCATGTAATTTACAACTACTTTTGCAAAGGCTAACTTTACAAAGCTATTACTTTGTGCCATGCTTTTCTTATGTCGAAGTCCAGAACTTGTTATAACAAAAAGGTCTCCCACCTTAAAAAGAAATATTTTATTACTCTGAAGAAAAGCTAAACTCCCCCTCTATTGGCAAAACATAACTGAATGTCAAGCAGCCGATAAATTTGTCCCCTTTACACAATACACGACGTCGCAAAAGAGTCAACAAAACACCCACGGCGAACGCCCCCGTGCAGCAGAACATTATTCCTCCTATGGCGACAACCGAAGAAAGTGTCGGAATTGAAGACTCCCCTCCTTTTTCCATCAGACGGTTGCCAGTGGCAACTTACATTTAATTGGTAAATTACATAAAACCCTCGACGCATGTTCGAGCTTCTCCGGGTGAGGTCATAGACATCGGTTCCGATTCGGTAAATTTACTCAAGCACTCGGCTCTGCTGCGAGTTTGTCTTCCGGAGGCCCTAATGAAACGAGAGTTTCCTTACGGAAATCGATTGTGCAAAGACCCTTTCCCTGCCACTGAATTCTTATTTTGGGACTGCGCTTGACAATATTTCGTTGGGGGATGGTGGCAGGGACCTCCTGTTGCGTTCTCAGCTTGAAATTATGGACGCGCTCACAGACGTCGAATGTTGGATGCGAGGTAATTGAGTGGATTACTCCCTAAGTAAATCTAATGGGCGGGTGAGGGGGTTATAGGAAAAATTTAGTTTGGAGAGTAGAGAGTTAACCCTCTGAACATCACGAGATTTCTGAGAAGTTGGTTTCCCCCACAACACACATGACTAAATAATCACATCTATTGTTTGGAGAAATCCATGGATTTTTCAACTTTTAGGAAAATTCCTTTAGCCCTTTCCAATAGAATCTTTTGGAAATATTCTCACGCTCCTTTGCTTATTATAGAAAAAAGTTCTATTACGCCTTTCCTAGAATAGAATCCTTTAGAAGGATTATATTGGTACTTTTCTTAGAACAGAATCTTCTGAAAAGATTCCATTGGTGAAGAAAGTCAGAACTTGTTAGACAGGGAAGACTATAGGTTGCAAGGCGGAAGTATGCGTGTGAACCCCTCATTTCAATAAAATAATTTACCGGGTACGCCATGGCTCAGTGAGTTTGCCCACTGCACTAGTAACCTGCGAGTTGTAGGTGACGCAGGTTGGATTTCTGCAACAAGTGTATTTATCTCTTTTATGTTAGTAAAACTTTCCTTGTGCGCATGTCCATTATTTAGCGCTGCCTACTTTGCGTTTGGCGCAGCTTAGCCAAATATGACCTTTGCGCAATAAAACCTTCCCAACCAACTGGAAGCGATAACTCAGAAATATGTACAGTACATGGTCAACAAAATTTACTGCACAAATACCAAATAGATAATTTTATCTGCTTCAAAACCAGAAGTAAGTTACACATCGACGATTCATCTGCTCAGATAACAAGCATTGGCTGGTTTCCAATGCTTCTTTTACAGAAGTGGAAGAACAACGTTGCAACACATTTCTGCTTAAATATATTTTTAATGGTGAATTCAGACATTAGAACGCTCGTTTGTTATCTACACTTTTGCTGAAACCGCATTTCAATGTATAAAAGGCTGTTTCGAACGACGGTAAAACTTTTAACAGGTGTTAGATAATCTGTGCACAAGAGAGTTAAAAGTGTGCCTTTTTCACGCCCATTTGATAGAATGTTGATTTTGTAAAAAAAATAGTATACCAATTAAAATGATAAAACATGGAAGACAGAATAAGAAGGTACCGGGGAAAACTGCCGTAGAGAAGAAAATAAAGTTGGCACACGACGTTAGGAAAAAGTCTTATTGATGTATCAACTATTTTTTTATATTCTATGCTCTTAAATATTCTTAATATCAATAGTTAGAACAAAATAATATCTTTTACATTTCATTTTCAAAGGACACTTTAAACCAGCTTAATTGGATTTCGAATTAAACAACGTTAAGTATAAAACTGTTTATTACGAACAGACTTTTGCAAAATATATAATCTTCCTCGTGTATATATATTCCCGATGATTTAATTAAAATCTATTGTTTTTAAAATTCTAGATATAAAATATTAAACTGTATACAAATCCAAGACATTTTCTAAACAATATTAAGCCAATAGTTAACAAATGTATGAAAATTTAACCTGGAATATATTCCCTACACTGATACACAGGAAAATGCGAAAAGTAGTTTTAAACTTGTCATTCCATTTTAACCTATTTATTATCAATTTTTAACTTTATAAAAATCATAATTCAATTTGCTATTTTAAAAGAAGGCAACTAATTTGACCGCACGAAAAGTAACACATTAAATACATCGTAGAGTCTCTGCATGCCTTAAGAGATGCTCATTAATGCCATATGCTCTCAGAAATAAGTAGTTCTATGAATAAAATTTAAAAATTTTTAATCCATAAAACTGCTTTTCACCGTTACATACAAATTGTTACATTAAAATATAACTTAAAAACTTCAGCATGTATAACTATATTTCCACTGTGATTGAATTAAATATATTGATTTTAAAATTCTAGTTGCAAATATTTAATTGTGTGTATAAACGTCCTAGTTTTACAAACAAATTAGGACCGCAGTATCCAGTTGGTAGAGTAGCAGATTAGTAACCGGAGGGTTGCGAGTTCGAAACTCGTACCAACCAAAGATCGTCGTGTATGTGGGGGTTAGTGCAAGTTAAATCTGCCGTGGTCTCAAGTGTCCTCACGTTGGCGTGGTCGTGAAGATTGGAGAGTGGGGGTGTTCACCTAGTCATTTGACCGTGGTTCAAAATGACGGTGTTGTCCCCGGATCTGTCCCTTTGGGATTGATCCCGGACCTTTGCCAATATCCCGTGTGCTTCAATGTGACGCGAACGTTAATTTAACTACCCAACTCTAAGCATAATTGAACTAATGTTTAATATATGCATGAGAGTGAATTACCATATCTCCACAGGAAAATGCGTCAAGTAATTTTAAAGTTCTCATTCCTTTTAACCTGTTTCTTAACAAGCTTTTAACTTCTGTAAAGTATATAAAACATAATAAATCAATTGCTACTTTAAAAGAAGGTAACTAGAATTGACGGCACGAAAAGTAACGTATTTGTTACATCACAGTGTATCTGCATACCACATACATATTACATGCTTAATTAGCTTTTCAAAATTCGGAATATCTAACGAAAAAAATTCAAAACTGCAAATCGACTAATCAAAATCACGGTTCACTTTTAAATGAACACTCGTGACTGGACTTTATTCCCAACGATCTTCGTTCTCATCCTGAGGGGAAATGAAACGACTCTTTCGAAGACAGCCTCATTAGAGCGATACGGAGAGCGGTGTTTGCTTAAGAAAAGTGGCAACGACTTCCCTCCCGTCTAATTATGTATACTCTTCTTTCTTTTAAGTATAAATATATATATATCCCAAATTTTCCGAAAGTTTTTAGATTAAGTAACAGCTTGCTGAGAGTGGGCGATAGGGTCATTCACCCCTTCTTTCGAATTGAGTTTAAGACGGGCTCATAGAGCGAAGCCGTTTGATTCGTCAGAGAAATTGTGATTGTGTTTCAAATTGCAGTTTGGAATTGAGTCGCCTTGTTACATCATGGGCTCGACTTAGCAGAATCAGTTTTGTAATATGTTTTATAATGGATGATGGTTTGAATTTATTTCGTTTGATAGAAGGCCATCGACTGTCTGTTTAGCCTTATCTCGTATCTTATCAAATAAAATTAATACAACTAAAAAAACTAAATTTCTTTGGATTACCAAAAGATCAAAAGTGTTAAAGCATATTTTATTTCTTAATTCGAAATTTGTGGAATTTCGTCATGCCTTAACCCTCTGAGTTCACACGTATATATCCTTTCTGTAACCTGCATGACTTCTAACCCCCTTTTTGATTTTCCTTACCAATAAAATCTTTCCTGGAATTCTATTGATCAAAATCTAAAACTGGATAGTAGCCATGCAGGGAAATTGCAGGTTGAGTGGTGTAATTATGCATGCATGACCATCAGAGGGGTTATTGAAAACGTGCAGCTTATTTCCTGATTATTTGATTTCGGTGACAGTTTTATAGTCCATTATAATTCATTGTTATTTCAAATAATTAAATTTCAATTTTGAATAAAGGCATCCCGGTTGATAGAGTAGCGGATTAGCAAATGGAGGGTTGCTAGTTCGAAACGATGCAACCAAATACCGTCGTGTAGAGGCTGGGGCCTCAAATGTCCTCATACTGGCATGATGAGAAAATTTGTAGAGTGGGATGCCAGTTCAAATGCTGAACTCGTCATCTGACCGTGGTTAAAAATGACGAGGTGTTGTCCTCGGATCTTTCCCTTTTAGGATAAATCCCGGTCCCCGTTGTGTTGCTCCAGAGTGACGTTAATTGAACAACCTACCTACCATTTTGAAATGTGACACTATTTTCAAGAATGTGCAATGGCCTTAGGAATTTAATCTCTTTTTTAAAAGATGCTATAGCTATTTTATTTGAATTGTATAATCTGAGAGTAAGCCACATAAATTGACGCAATGTCGATTAGTTTGAGCACTCGTTTAAAGAGCGACAGATTGAAGCGCTTAGTTGTGTTTGATTCTCGCATGTGTCTAGTTTGGACCGATTTCTTACAGTTTCTTTGAGTCGTCCATCTTATCCAAGACTTCCAGTATGTGCCTCAGAAATGATTAAGATAGTTCGATTAGTTCTTATCAGGTTCACTTTTAGTTGTGTCTTCTTAAAGATTTGAAATTTCTCCTTTTTACTACTCTTAAAAATTAAGAGTAATGAGGAAGGCATGTACTTTTATATAGAATAGCTTATTCATTAGAATGTATAAAATCCATCACAAAAAATTCAGTTCGCAGACTTCTTTAAAGTTTATACGTTTATAAGTTTATACGAGAAACGTATAAACTTATGAAAACGCCACTTAGTAACAATGTTTCAAGGCACTTTCCTTATTTTGTGCTAATCTAGATATAGCTATCGTAAAAGGTCAACGCACTATCAGTTTACAAGGGTAATTCTTGTCAAAAGCTTGCGTTAGATCTTATCAATGGCCAGACAAACCATTTGACAACATCGAAAAGTAACACTGTTTTGGAAGAAAAACAGCACTCCTAGTTTTATTTTTTATCGTTAATAATAGGCTGTTATTGAGTTTACCTGTTCTGACTGTAAAGACTACTCGAAAATGGAAAGAAAATTGCACGTAAATGTTTTAAGTGTGTGTGTGCGTGCAGTGTAAGAGTATTCATTAGAATAATAAACCACATACAGAATCTCTTTCTGTACATTCTCGAGAAAAGCAGAACAACTTGAAATGGAAAATTTTAATATTCTTTAGATAACAGGGAATTTTACTAAACTCGAACAAACCATGAAAATCAAAATGAAGAAAATAGGCTATTCATTTTAATAAAGATAGAATGAAATTGTATAAAATTCGAAATGATAAATAAAATTTTCTTTTTTGAGTGCCACTTTTCACGAGGTGTAATGTGGTATTATGTAGCATATTGTAATTTAAAACGCAATTCTGAATTAATACGCTATTTAAAAATGTTTCATAAGTAATTTAAGCACTTACATTTGAGTTTCATATGCAGTTACATTTGTGTAAACCAATTTCAATGTCTTAGTCACATGTACTTATGTTACCTATTTTCTCTCATAGATATTTTTCTTGTAAAGTCGTCAAAAATCCCGATTCAGCTTTATAAAAATTCAATAGAAATTTTTTTTTCTATATATAGAAACAGATGCAATGACTGCACGGATTCAAAATAAATTCGATACGAAGATTAAGATACATTTATTGAGTATTTGGAGGTCTAATGATACATAATTATATAAGTTTAGTTGATCTGACAGCAAGACACGACATCGAGAGAGCCATGGAAACGTGTTAATGTGTTTCTTAAAAGTAGTCTGTTTTCTAAGCGATGTTTGTATACACTAGAACATTTTGTTTTAAATTTTGACTTTAAAAATCCAGTTTTTTCACAATAGGTCATTGGTTTGTGCTTAAACTCATTTTAGTGTGAAAAATTCTGATTAAGCTACTCATTAACTATCTAATTCGATATAATTATCTAATCAGCATGTTTTTTGAACAACGATATCTCAAATTCTAATGTGTTCAGAAAGACAATTCCTGTTGGAAATTATTCATAATATTATTCTTCATGTTTTGACCCTCCATCAACTTACTAGAGGGAATAGGTTATTTTTTTACAAATTTTTCAAGAAGGAAGTCTAAAAAAATCAAGATTTTTCAAGAATTTCAACATTTAAAAATCAACTAAAAATTCATTTCTTAACCAATAACTTCGACTGAGGATCAAAACATCCACTGTATTATATAGATTATAATGACACAAAAAGTAATTATAGTAGATTAATTTATTGTTGACATCGCTTTTCGAAAGGAGCATCCTATTGCAAAAAAACATAGTTCTTCAGAAATCGAGTTTAAGATTTTGGAAACGTGTTTGTCTAAGGTGACAGTACCTAACCCAAACCCTTGTAACTTGAAAACTATTTCGAATATTTACAAGATCTTGGTATCGTTTGAAAGCTAAGGGGTTGGACACTATTTTGATTTATTAAAAAATAGATCGATATTTTGGTCAATATTCGTGATTTCTAGTGTATATATACACCTCAAAGGGATAAATCTAATAAAGCTTTTCTAGTGCCCGAAGGATAAGAAGAATAAACTTTGTATATGTAAGCCAGTTAAGCGTCAGAGTTTGTAAAATAACGAATTTCATAAATATTCACTTCATACTGGTACTGGGGAACCCGAAATGGTCATGTACGAGGTCTGGTTCCAGTAATCTCCTTCAGCCACAAATTCAGTTCTAGGAAAATTATTCCTGGAACCTACTCCAGTACACAGACAGAGATATTTCTGACTAATGTGTTGAGCGTGCACCTTGAATATACAATTAGGGTAACCAACTTAAAATGTGTTTAGTAAATACAAAAGTAGCTGAAGCTGCAAGGATTGTAGAATTCATTTGCGGTGAACTAAAACTCATTAGTAACCATTCATTAGTAATATTACTCCATTATTACTAATGAGTGGGTAGGTAGGTACACCTCTTCATTTTGAACCATGGTCATATGACCTGAGCTGTTACCCCACTCTCCAAACTTCCACATCACGCCAACGTGGGAACATTTGAGACCACGACAGATTTAACATGCAACAGCCCCCGCGTACACGACAGTCTTTGTTCGGACCTAGTTTGGAACTCGCAACCCTCAGGTTACTAATCCGTTATTCTTCCAACTGGGCCAAAGTGACCTAATGAGTGGGAAGGAAAGCATTCAGATACGAAAATAAATTATTTTATATTTGCTCTTTGCACCACAGTAAATAATATTTATGAGTGTTTCCATCTTAATTTTCCCTTAAATTATCAGAAAATATTTATCAAGGGAGATTTATTTGAAACATCACACGTTTTTAGAAGGGTGACTTGTTGAGGTTTACACGTGAACAGTCACCTCAGGAATGGTTCTGGAATCGCATAAATTCCAAAACAAAACAGAGTACTTGCACAGGGATTACTTGGCACGGAATATCTATAAATGGAATTCCGTTCTCGCAGCTGGTCTGTTCGGGGGCGATGAGTAGGAAAGAGGCCTTTTTCTCTCGTACGATATTGGATTACACGTGCTTAACACGCCCCTTTCCTCCCGATCCTCTCTCATGACAGCAGTTGGCTGAAACGTCACTCTCTTCGCCCCACTGATCTACTGACATTGTACGGCTGCTGGAACGAAGAATGGGCGCTCGAATCTTTCGCAACATTTCAAAGAAATGCACACGGTGATCATTTTAACGAACAGGCTGTAGGTTCGAATTCCCGTCTGGGAATCGATGTTCATAGGGATAATGCAGGGTGTTTTTATGTGATAGCACCATTTTGCTTTGGAATAACTTTTAAATAAAACATTTTTTATTAATAGCTTTGTAAATATTGTTTTCGCAATAAATGACATTATTTCCAGAATATGACAAGGGTCAAATAACTGCCTCTGGTCGCGCTACAAATATGGGCTCTTTCGACCATGTGATTTGTTCAATTTCTTAGCGCTTCATTTCGTCATCAGTGGTACGTTAACAAACAGAACAGCAGTTATTGAGATCAGAAAATTCAAGTTTAATTCATGAACGACTTCTTTATCTCCGTACAGTAACGTTTTGGTGTACAAGTTGGAGTGAAGGCATTATATTGGCATCCTTTTTTACGAGTATGCGAATGAAAATGCGGTTACTGTCAATTGTATCGAAACGATATTGTACTATGTCGCAAAATTTCTTTTGGTCTGAAATGGATCTGCAAAAGTCTTGCAGTACATGTGGTTTCAACAAGATGGAACAGAATGTCATACAGCTCACGCAATCATGCAAGTTCTAAAAGACTCATTTCCTGGCTGAATAATGTCAAAATCTGGCGATGTTAAGTGAACCCTAGTCCCCCTGATTTGTTCACGCCGGATTCTTTCTGTAGGGCTATTTAAAAGAATTAATCTGCGCTAACAAATCGACAACGATTCAAAAGCTTAAACGTGTGGTCCAAAGAGCCCATATTTACAGCGAGGTCAGGGGCGGTCATTTGACCGAAGTCATATTCCATAAGTTGTCTTTAATTGAGTGAACAATATGTAAAAACATGTATAAAAATGTTTTATTTTGAAGTTATTTTGAAACAAAATGGTTCCCTTACATAAAAACACTATGTATATCACTCATGGGCTGTAACAGTGGCACAACTAAAAAAATTACAGTTTGACGAAAATAGGCTTAGTTTTCATTATTATAAAAATACATACCCTGCTATTTAATACTTCAGCTATTTAGTGGTCCAGTATTGAGTTAAGAGAGAGACCAATTTCCTGCTGCAACATTGAAACATGTACCAACTCCAAAAATCATGTTTTTAGTTATGCCACTGTTACAGCACATGAGAAATATTATAACCGCAAAGAAAATCCTTCAAAAATATAAAAATTTAACACCATTACCCTTTTTGTGTTCTGCGGTGACTGATTGTTGATTGTGTGTACAAATATTCTGATATGTTTGCTTGATAGGATCTTTATTGCTCCATTAAAATATTCATTGTAGAGTAAATTAGCCTTTAGAGCGTCGCGAAATTTCCTATTAGAGTGCGATTTCTCTAGCCCTCGAAGTGTTTTCGACGAAATATCTCGTCCATCAAGATTTAACTAATTTGCTAATGACGACACATCTCGTCACCAAGATATTGTCAATTTTTTATGATAACGAGATCAAGATCTTGTCAGTTTTCTTCTAATGATGATATATCTCGTCCATCAAGATCTGGTCAGTTTTGATAATGACGAGATTCCTTGTCGAGACAATAAACCAGGAGGGTTAACCATACAACACGCATAATGACTAAATAACCACATCTATTGATTGAAAGAATCCGAAGGAAGTATGTTGATCAAGAAGTCTAAAACTGCTCAACTTAAGGAATCGTACAGGAAAAACTGCATATTGCAGAGTAGAATAATACGCGCATGACTCTCATAGTGCAGGGGGTAGAAACATCAGAAGTTGTTTCTGACTGTTTCGGTTTGCCTCTACCATCATATTTACCACATGGATTTATTTACAATGTTCGAATCAAATGGAGTCAAAATCATTTTTTTGATGAAAGACTTGAAAACAAAGCTCAAATGAAGTTGTCAAAACCACTATAGCTCAAAATCTGAGAATTCGTTCCGGATTCGAATAACATATCCTTGTAGGAATTTGTTTAAGTCCTGGTCTGTGAATGGATCAAAATCTCTTTGTACTGTCTCGGATCTTTCCCTTCGGGATTGACCCTGAACCATCGTCAATAGTTCATTTTGTTGCTCCAGTGCGACGTTAATTCAACTACCTACCTCTTCTTGCTGTAGATCCCTGTCTGATTTACCCACGAGTAGCAAAAGAAATTCCTTAAAGGGACAGAACCCATACAATTTGACGAAATGTATCTTTTGTTTAAAATGCCCCGCGTAAGTATCATAGAAAAAGTTGATTCCTCTTCTGTTTTGTGAACTTTTTCCTTGGTCCCTTTGGGTTCATAAGAACGAAAGCCGAGTATTCATTATTGACCCGTGATTTATTATTCCAGAAGCAAAATGCACGTTACAACAAAGTAAAAATATCTTAGCCAAAATGGTAGTTAATTGGATAGTGTCTTAAAAAGAAAACTTCGGCTCATTAAATACGTTTAAAAACAAAAATAATTAGTAGCTTTTGGAAGGACTGTAAGCTCACGATTGACAGGACCAAAAAGCATTGGTTTTGAACCTGACGAGGGTCATTCATAACTTTTAACATATTTAATTAGTCGGAGTTTCCTTCGAACTCGTTACCTAATTTACCCACACTAAAATTTAAGTAGTTCGATTGAAGTCAAAACAAATTGCGTAGGTGGCCCAGTCTTCCTTATCTGGGAGTGGGGTGGCTTCTCTTTCTTGGTCTGGGAATACTTGGAGCGCGGGTGAGGGACTAAGTTCAACCTCGCGTGATGCTCACTCAACTAGGATTTGTCTCCTGTGCTCGTTCTTGTGTAATTTTCTCATTCTTGTATTTTGTGTACAAACTTGTTTCTTTTTGGCTAAAACTTTACATGCTGCGTTAGTCTCGTGAAACAGCATCGTGGAATAATTAACAGCTTCCTAGAACTCGATGTTTTACTGATTCTATCAATTCTCACTATTCCTAATATTAATCCTCATTAGCGTTTTCACCTCCTGAAACGAAATTTCAGCAAATAAAAACCCCTGAATACCAATGGACGTTATTCACAAATGTATGTTTTTTTTAATATTTAACTTTTTTACATTGTTTTGTTAAGCGTAAATTTTATTAGTGTTTAGTGATGATCTAACAAACAGAGAAAGATTTCGATCTAATAGACAGAGAAAGATTTTGTTTTATAAAATTAACGGGGAGGGGGGGGACGCAATTATAATTCTGCAGTTTAATTCTTTGGAGAAGTCCTAATGTTCCCCTACCGACTGTTTTAAATTATTAATGAAACTAAATTTAAGCTTTTGACTTCAAATGACTAAACGTTTATAATGAGAGTAACGTATACTAAATTAAAAATTAACAAAAGTATTCCACCAAATCATAGAAATATTTCCAATACTAGTAATCATTCTGATTAAAAACCTTAACCTGCACCTAAAAAATATTTCATTAAGTGTTCATGTGAGCATAGTTTTTGAAATATCAAATATTTTAAGGTAACGCTTTAGATATACAGTAGAACGTTGGTTATCAGAGGTAAAAGGGACCTCAGTGACCTCGGATAACCAGAAACTCGGATAATACGAATGTAGTAACACAAAACAAAACATATGAAATAAAGAAAAATTTACAGTATTATATGTTGCTATCGCTACTGAAATGTTCAAAAAGAAAGAACTTATAATATTTTATTTCCAGATTTGTGTGAAGATAATTCCTAATACTTTAGTTGAAACGAATTTATAAAATTTCACATTGTATAATATTATTAGAACAATAAAGAATTTACGTATAATACATCCTATATACTTAACATCATTATTCACTTTTTAAATATGAAAGATACATATTTTTTACCTTATAAAATATGATTTTTTAAATAAAGTATTTGACACAAAAAACTAATTAAGCTTATGGCATCCTGCTGCTTGATGAATTTCGCTTCGTTCATGCAGTATATTAAATTGCTACGTTAATGAGATACCAAAGTAGAGCACGTAATTAAATGTTAGCATTAAAATGGATTTGTTTTTACACTTTATTCTTTTCATTCGAGCCTAATTGTTTTCAGGCAGGCACGAGAAAAATATATTACCCCTCGGGATATTTTTCCTTCAAACAAGGCAATACGTGAGATATTACTCAGGAAAAGAAAAGAGAGAAATTTACTCGTTTCACCCCTGTTAACAAAATTAAACGGAAAAACTAAACACCTATATAAGAAGGGGAAACAAAAAAGTCGAAGGAAATATTTTAACAGTGTAAATGATTAATTAAAACTTCTATATATTTGTGAGTTTTATGTATTCCTGTTTGACATTTCGCATATATTTCATTTAAACACTTGTAAATATTGTTTTAATTTTAAAACGTGTTGAAATAAGACATGGCACAACTCACACAACAGTCTTCAACTTGAATTGTTATGTGGAAATTGCCAAAAATATGAAATTCGAATAATTGGAAAACATTCTTTTGGAGGGTCAACCCGGAAAGTGGAAAAAACACAATTTGACTGTTTTCATATAAAAGATAAATAGACTAGGGAAAATGGCTGAACTAATTTTCGTTCTCAATTAGTTAATAGTTCCATTTTCTTCCACAAAATGTCTATAAACTTTTATACTCTGTAGTCATAAATAAATTACAATTTCTTACCCTCCGTTAGCTGCTGAAAGAAAATTTTAACCCTTCAAGTGGTTTCGATAAAATACCTCGTCCATCAAGATCTGACCAATTTTGCTAACGACGAGATATCTCGTCACCAAGATATTGCCGAATTTTTCATGATAACGAAATACGATCTGGTCAGTTTTCTCCTAATGACGAGGTATCCTGTACATCAAGATTCGTAGACAATGCGCTTACACTTAGAAATTCTGTTTGCACTCGCCTGATTCACTTTTTGTCATTTTTAAGGATTTTTCAATCAGGTTTCGAATTTTTTTAATATAGGCTTTGTTTTGTTCTAGATTTTATTCAAACTTTTGTAGAAATACTTCCAAGTCACAATCTCTCTTTCATAGTTACTACAAAGTTCATTACATTATCGGTAGAATTCAACAACAGAAAAAAATCCCTGAATTTCCTTTCAACCTGAAACTAATATATAATTCATTGTATGGGATATTTCACATTAATATATCTGAACAAGTATGATTTGATTATGAACAAATGTTACTCTACTAAATCTTTAATGTCAATAATTATGGTCAATTCACTCTCGTTTTCAATCCGCCTATCCTCTGTAAATGGAACATGACTTATACAAATGATTAATCGGGAGAAGAGAATGTGAGTTAAATGCTTACTCTTCAAAGAAGAATGGAAATCCTTTGAGGCGGAATTAAAATTTATCCAGGCGAATAAGGTCGGAGCAGTGATTTGCAGACTGGGTTTAATGTATGGGAACATTTAAAAGACGAACTAACAATTTGCTTGGGGTCGACGATTAAGTTTCTATGTCGCTCTTGGGAATTCAGCGATACGGTTTGTGATTTGTATTCCATTTGTGTTGGGGTTAAATAAATTATATTTAACGCGAAACATCTAAGTAATAAATTGCATACGTCTGCTAGAACATGTAGCAGCAAACCATAAAGCACAGAATTCTTTAATGTGTGCAAAGTTGAAATACATTTGAATAAATCAAACCTAGTCTGGTTGAGATGGCATAATTCGTGAGAGTCCTGTTTTTTAACACTCAAGACAAATTTTAATTTTTAATAAAGATGCTTCGTTTGTTACTCTATAATAAAGCTTAATAAAACTGCCCATTTTCCTCTTTTAGTGAATTTACTCAATATATTTTCAATTTTAGTGGATTTGTATCACTAGAAATGTTCTATTTCAGATTTTTAGTCCTTAAACCTGCAAATTAATTTCTATTTTACTGTTAGATAATTAACAGATACAGTATGTCATAGTATAGAGAAAAAATACATATTTTGAAAAGGATTTCAATGTATAAAACTTAATAGGTAAATTTTTCCAATTCTGCTTTATGCACACATTATTCTAGAATTAAACAAAAATGTGTTGTTACTTTTCTATTAATGAATATTAAAAATCGTTATTCGCAAAAATTTGTATTGACTGCATTAGGTAAATTTCATAATATTGTTTCTTGATTAAGTCAAAATGCGAGCAAACATCGCCATTTTGCTTTCCTGCATACGTACGATGCTTGCAGGAGAACTGGTTTTAAGTTGACACTTTTTGCGGTCGACGTTGTGGTATGTAGATTTATTTTGAAATTGATTGGGCTATGTTCTATCTTAATCGAATCGATGTCAGGCCGTTGAGCTTCCGATAAATTACACCGATAAAGTTTCCTCGATTAAGCATGAATGTAGTGTAAAGCAGTTCAGTTTATCTTACCTCGGATTAAGGGTGTTACTACATATGCTTGTCAGAGTGACCTTTTTATTTCAAATTACTGAACTTAACCCAATTGAACTGTTGCTATTTCGCTTTTAACACATCATTCATCAAGCTGTTTAATACTTTTTAGTAAAAGCATGTAGTAGGTTGCAAGCACTTAAAGTAAGGAATAAGATATTACTTTTCACGATGGCCGACATTATTAACACTTTTTAGTTTTAAAAAGCATACAGAAAAAACTAAATGGTATTTTGGTGCAATAACAAATTGCATCGCTTTTTAAGTTTGGTCGTTAAACCAGAAGCTACTGAACTCGTTTCATCTATTCAATTTTATTTTACTTTATTTTGTTGTTGGTAGTGACGCAGAACTGTCTTTCAACCAGAGATCAGTATAGAATTAAAAAAACTTATATGTATTTGCTCCAAAATAATAAATTCAGAGATATCTTACAATTTAATTTATTTTCGAAAGATAATATACTTAGAATAAGGATGAAAAAATTAAAAGTTTGTTGTCCGTAAAAAGGGAACGTTTTTTATAGAACACGATGTGTTTTAAACGATAATATTTATTCTCTAAACAAGATATTGTCGGCTTAGAGCAGAAACTTATTAACCTATAATTTTTTTACCTTATAGATGCTGAACGACTTTTGTATATAGCACAAAATAAAAACTATAAGCATTTTGATAGTATTAGATATTTCTTAAACAGGTTACAATCTAACAAATGTAACCCTCATCATCATGAAAATAATCATTTAGTGTTACCAAAAAATGAGTTTATAACTTTCTGCTCTAAGCAGACTATATGTATATTGGAATTTTATGAAACGTATAAATGCAATGTTATGGCTTTACGGTAAAGTTAAATCAGGTATTCCAAATTTTGCTTTCTTTTCGTGTCAAATAATATTAAAGTAGATCTGCAGTATGTTCGATATTATATTATATGATGAAATTAAGTTGTGTAAAGAAATAATGAGTTAGAATTCGATTGGGGGGGGGCGAACACAGATCTGCCTATGGCTCTGTATTACACCTAAACAAATTAGTGATTACGTATTTTAAGATGCAAATTTAAAACAAAACTGAAAAATACGAGCGCTTGTTCACATGTGCAATGTTTAAGTCTTTGCGGTCGACTCATGCCTTTCGCGTACATGGATGAGAAAGAAAATCGAAATTCTACAAGGCACGGATAATTGGACTTTGCGGGGAAAGCAAGGATAAAGGAAAACTGCTCTGTTTTTGGAAGAAATCCAAGAAAACTCCGGATCCTCCTTGGATTTTAAAATAAACTCCTCGAAGCATGAAGGGGTTTTACTAAGGGATGGGTTATGCTTGTGAAAAGAAGTCCTCATGCATCACTTCAATGCTTTACATCTCCGAATCGATTCTTAAAGAAAAGTACTCGGGTGTTTCCCTTCTTTCAAGAAAGACTCGGAATAAATTTTTGTTCTTTTATTCTACTTCCTTTTGGAATAATTAATGGCGTCTGTACATCGTTGCCAACAACAGACCGAGATTACTTCCTTTAAGTTGAAAAAAAGGGAAGGTTTTGATTTTTTTCTCGAGTGTGTTTCTTAATCCGTTAACTTGAAGTTCAAGGCTTTGATAATTCCGGATCGTATTCATAAATGAAAATGGCGGGAAAGATCATTAGCTAGACAATGGGAATAATTTATTTCATGCCAATTACACCCTGTCTGCGACAGGAATTTGTCTCGTAATTTAATAGGATTAATCTTGGGGAGGGTGTATATTTTTTATAATTCATTATACTAGAAACGCTATGAGACAAAAAGAGTCAACCCAGGCGTTTAGAATTTTTAATCACATGTTTTACATTTCAAACTTGTTAGTCGTATTTTCATTCGGTTAAGTTTTTGACACATCATTATTTTAAGAATATCCCAGTGAGAATCCATTCCGTTTGTTTATCTGAGAATACTCTTGTAAGAATCAATAACATTTGCTCATTCTAGAATGTCCTAGTACGAATCTATTACTTTTGTTTTTTCAAGAATGTCACAGTAAAAGAATTTTTCTATTTTATAGGAGAAAAGTAAAAATGTAAAACTTCAAATTATGACCAATAAAGATTAAAAACCTGTGATAAATCGCCAATTGCCATTTCGGTGAAGCAAAGCATCTCCACCGTCATTATGGCAGAAGTAATACACAAGAAAAATTAAATTTGTTCTATAATATGTTGACATAACTCACTTGTCTAATAAAGCCTTTTCCGGCCGCATGTAAAGGCGGGGAAGCACTAGTGTATTCAATAACATAAAATATACAAGACTTCTGTAGCATTCAATTCCATCGGACCATTTTCTCTTGGTTTGAAATCAAACTGGAGAGAAAATTCTCAACAGTGCGATAGTAGATTTGTTTATTTCCTTATTTTTGACACAACACGAGTTCTTGAGACAGAAATTTCAATGCTCGCTTGCTTTGACCAACATTATCCGCACAACATGTGCAAGGAATGTGATATATTTTCCACCTGTTGGTGGTTATATATTAGTTACTTGGGTTGAGTTTTATAGCACAAGGCCATATTTGGTCAGGCTACACTAAACAACGTGAAATAAATGGACATACACACAAGGAATGTTTTACTGACGCAGAAGATCGAAATTCACCCAGGGTGGACTTAAACCTGCACCGCCTACAAATCACAACTAGCACAGTGGGGAAACCCACTGAGCCACGGCAACCTCTGGTTATATATTAGAATGCTCGAAAAATCCACTGCGCCATTCACAGAACCAAAAAAGATTTTACTGCAAGTTATATTATGGAGGTAACCAAAATATGTTGTTCAAAACAACAAATTCTACTGTTCTGAACAAAATGTAAAATGGACTATTTTTCAGACGCACCATCATATTATTCATCTGAGACCGAGCCTAAGATTTAAACAACAAAATGACAAGTATTTTTTTTCATATTATGGAATCCAACAATCCATCCAATCTCGCACTTGTTGAAAAACAACTTTCCAGAGCGCAGTCTCTTATCCGAAAACTGTTCTGAAGCTCCTGCAACTGACGTTAAAGAGATTTCAATATTGGGATCCTCAATCACATCACGTCATAAACACCACAAGACGCATCTGCCTCAACACCCACATTCTGCAGTATGAGTTTAAAGACGAAAATATTTTCCCCTCGAACAAGATGCATTTCACGCAATATAAAACTTTTCACTAGAAGTGTGCATGCATCCATCGGAATGCGAAAACACTTTTGCTCACGAAAAATATTGTTTCCCCAGAAAACCTCCGAAGGAAAAAAAGGAAGCAATACCAGGACGCTACTCGTGAGAGTTGTTTACCCTTCTCTGGATGATGAAGCTGTTATTTTGGAAATCGCAGAGGTCGTAAACAGGGTGGAATCGATGCTCTCTGACATTCCAAGCTCGAGAATAATGACTGAAAACAAGGTGGACGGAGTTTATTCGTGTCGTTTCAGAAGCTTTCGCACGCGAGGTTTCCATCGAAGGATTCTAAAAACATCACCCCAGAGTGTGTCGAATCGCTTAATGCTCCAAATTTGACATTTCTGTTTTTTCCTCTTGGTAGTATATCTTCGCGTCGAAAATGCCCTGTAGTGGCCAGCCTCTGGTGTAAAAATCTGTTCCAAACTGTCACCAGTTCTGAACAAGAGACAATTCGTTTTTCCTACTTGGATCTTCATTCTACCTTGGAGTAATAAGGCGGGTTTGTCTCGAAGAGATATCGTCCTTAGCAAAATTGGACGAGATATATCGTCGAAATACTTGGAGGGTTAAACGTTTTGTCATGATGTCTGATTGCTTAAGAGTAAAGGGTTCGATTGTTGGAAATTTAGTTTGGAGTTCAGAGCTTTGTTAAATATAGTTTTTTGGGTTGAATTCATTATAAAAAATGACTCCAATGCGATACAACTGAAATGGTATCACACAAACAATGAAAGTTAAAGTCCGGTAAGTTTATTAAATGTTTATAATCTCGATGTAAGTAATTTGTTTCGTAAACATATGAAATTGAAGATAGACTTGCAAAGAAAGCCACAGCAGGACCTTTTCACACACCTTGCTCACTAACCTATCATGAGTTATTCCCTATAAAAAGAGCTGAAATAATAAAGCTTGGTGAGCCCTGACAACAAATATCTGGTACCATGGTTGACCACCCAGGTGCCTAGCTGACGTGTACAGGTGAGCGAGGATGTCATACTGCCCTTTTTAGACTTGTGAGCGGGCACATCCTATGTCTATTCTTTGTTCAGAGCCGTGGGTCATTTCTAATTTGCCAAAGTTGGTCTGGCAAGGGTGAATATCAAGGGTTCTGATCTACTGTTTGACTTTTAAAGCGTGTTTGGGTTTATGAACTTGGTTTACCTGCCTTAGTTAGATCTTAAGGAATAAGTAACAATATACGTAAATATGTTCATAGAGTGGTAAAGTATCAGCCTGTGACAATTATCATACATGGAATGTAATAGAGGTACAACTCAAGAAATATGATTTTAAAAGAACATACATGTCGCTGTATGGAAAACAACATTATTCCCAGCATCAAACTAAAAAATCTCTAAATTCCATACTGGGCCAATTCATGGCTGGAGTGTTCTGTTACAAAATTTAAGAGAGCCCCGAAATACCATTATAAACTTCGAGCTGCAGGTCCCGATCTAGTTATCCCTAATGCTGCTAAAGAAAGCAAAAAAAGAGGGACGAATCATTCAGACATCAAGAATATACTTTTAAGCTGCAGGTATCAATCTATTTAGCCCCAATGCTACTAAAAGAATGCAAACGTGTAGTCATTCAGAATACTATAAACATTAAAATCCAATTAAATTAATTAAACTTATGAACCTCATATCTTTTTATAATCAAACTGTTATACTATATATTTACAGCAGACACGCGTGACAGACCACCCATTAATTGGACGATGCCAAATAATTATCACAGCTGCCCATAGTATTATTCAAGGACAGAAAATTGATATCTTAGAACATAAAAAATAATCGCTTTCAGAAATTAAGCACGTCGGAGAGAGGGCAATAGTTCAACCCCTCCCGGGCACTAAATTAATGGAACACAATCGAATACCAGAGTAGAGATAAATCATGCAAATGTGGACTTTGCTTAAGCATTCGAAGCACATAGCTTCCAGAATTTCATCACAGGCATTTGGTTACACGAAAAGTGATGGAGCACGGGTGAATATTAAATCTCACAGAGGAAAACGACAGATAATTACTCCATGGGGAAACTGGGATTAAAATTGAACGAGAATATGAATTGACGTGCTTTCGCTTCCATGCTAAACATCCTTCATCTCTAAAAAGGAATTTTTTAGAGGTTTAGAAACCTGTCAGAATTTTTAGGATTAAAGCCATAATTTCCGACAGTAATGAGTGATTGGATTGATATATCGCTGTTAGGTATGTTTACTTTACACCAACACATGCTCCAGTACATGATCACTGTTTGGGTTTTATCGGTTTTGATAAGCGTTGTGGAGATGCCAACACAGTTATCGTGTTTGACTGTGGTTCATTTGTTGCCGAAGGAAAGGGAACATTTAAAACTCAACGTTTATTCAATACGTTTATAGAACAAAAGTTACAACAGAAAATTACAACAAATGAGAATATTTCTAAAAGAAGCCTTACAGCGTACGACTGGTCTACAGTACCCAATCGACTCGCTCATTCACTCTCTCCTTTCTGTCTGTCTGTCTGCTCCTACCACCCACAACAGCAACCCCTCAAAGCATCACGTGGTCACATCTCTCTCGAATCCCGTGATACATATACTTCGGCTTTTCCCCATCGAGTTGGGGTTAGGATTTTGGACAATTTGGGGGATTTACAACAATTTTGATCGATCTCACGGAAGAACGCTTGGACTCGTAGCCTCTACCGCAGGATTTAACGTGCACATTCCCAATTTATATGTAAAGGAATGTCAAGTTTACATATAGTCATCCTTCCTGTTAGGTTTACTGTATACGAGGTCTAATTAATTATACCGATGGGCAAAAGTGTATTCTGAACATCTGTAGCCTACCTTGCAATCCTACCTATAAGTACTGAGAACCATTATAATAAACCTTTACCACCTGACCAGCTAAGGGCCCTTTTATGTCAACAGCATGCTGGTGAATCTAAATCCAGTAGTTGGTTGGTTTTGGGGCTTTATGGCGCAAGGGCCATATTTGGCCATGCTGCGTCAGACACAAGACATACATCAAGTAATAGACACACACAATGAAAGTTTTACTGGCACAGAAGAGAGAAATACACCCAAGGAGGAATGCATCTGACAGGAATCGAACCTTCTCCGCCTACAACTCCAAGGTCTAAATCCAGTAGAAACGGATTAACAAAGATTGGGAAAGTGTCTTACATAAGAAATAGCTTGTCTGCTTTAAAACTTCGCAATGCCTGAATCCAGAGAGTTCGGCTTTAATGCATCGGAATCTACGTTAGCCAGTTCCTACTGGGTTAAGATTGATTCGGATTCACACGGCTTGCATTGGTGGGAAGAGGTCCTAAAGTGTAATCAGCTCTGCAAAAGAGGGGCCGCAGTAGCCCGGTTGGAAGGGTAGAGCATTAGCAATCGGAGGGTTGTCAGTTCGAAACTCGATCCAACCAAAGATCGTCATGTATGAGGGATCTGGTGCACGTTAAATCTGTCGTGGCCTCAAGTGTCTTCCCGTTGGTGTGGCGTGGAAGTTTGGAGAGTTGGGTACCATCTCAGGTGTTTACTCGTCATATGACCGAGGTTCAAAATTACAAGACGTAGTTCTTAAATCCTTACCTTAGGGATTCATCCCGGACCGTCGCCAATAACCCGATGTGTTGCTCCAGTACGACGTAAATTTAACTACCTAACATAACCTTCAGATTACTACCTTTTTCACTTTGAGAACCTCATTAAGACACATTTAACAGTAAAATGTGTTTATTTTCACTACATACAACACAATGTTACACAATGCAACAGAATAATACACAATAGTAAGCACTACTACACAATAATTCTTATGTCTCAGTTGAATGAATTCTGAAACCAAATTTTTCTCATATGGAAGGGAACAAAAAGCCTCCTAAGGAACGGTAACTTTCATTGGTTGCCTGAAAAGTAGTAGTCCTTAAAATAAGATAATAATCTCAAAGCTTTATTGGTTACTAAATCCCTTCAGATCGTAACCTCTCACTTTGAAAACCTCGCCAAAACACTAAAAGTAAAATGTGTTTATTTTCACTGTATAAATGCAGCCCAAGCACACAATAACTCTTGTCTCCGTGAAAAATTAAGAGAATAGTCGGACGTCAAGTTTTATATTCGTGCGGTGATAGTATCTCTGAAAGATAATACCCATCTTTTCATTACCACTATTGGGCGCTTTTTAAACACTCGGGGTGCCTTGAAGCCTTCTTCCGATAAGACAGATGAAGAATACCTCCCTTTGTTTACTCAACGCCATTCTGCGTCGATAAGGCCCAGTCGTAAAATAATAAATTACATTTACGTCATGCTCTTTAAAAACTCCTTAACGTAATGATATTTCTACGAAAGGAGAATTGAGAAAAGTTCTTTTTCTCGAGTCGGAAACCGAGGTGCATTCCGTCTGTGAAAATCGAAGGCCGCCGTGAAGTTGGAAAGGTGCCAAATTTGGAAGATTCCTTTGTTTTTGTAAATTGCCAAAGACGTCAACTTCAAAAAATTTTTTTCTTTTAATTACGTTAATTCAAGAGGCGGAAACCTTTGGGAAAATGTTTGCGTCAGCTTCAGGTGAAATGGATCAAATTTCGGTATGTGGAATTAAATTATCGGACAAGATGTTTAGCAAAGTAAAATGGCTGTTGTTTCTCTACTCTAGGATCGTATTGTGTGCATCGATCAAAAAAGTGGATTTTCTTATTCCCGTTTTTATAAACGGGAGATTCCATGCACAGTTCAAATAAGAACGTATTCGTTCGTACTTCTTTAAACTACCTTGCCTAGATGCACGAGTAATATAAATTATAAAGATTCATTCGGGTGTAAAAACAATACACAAAACAAAACTGGAAATAAATCCATTGACAACGATAAAGCAATGGCATTAAATCACACGTGTTGACTGGCCCAGCCCATTGTGAAACAAGACTTGAATTCAAAACAGCACTTTACTCGTTACTCTGTATTTATTTAAAAGAATCATTTGTTTTCCGTGCGTCTCCAAGGATTAGCTTTGTTCTAGTTCTATAAAGTTAGAAAGGTACATTGACATTTGCGGCGACAATTAATCTGTACTGGATTCTAACACAAACATGACAAATAGTTGTTATTCGTTCCATAATACACGTGGAAACTTTCATCTCCAAAATGAATATATCGTCGGCTTAAATCAAAAACTCATTAACTGACAAAAAGATTTTTTCCATACAACTGTTTAAAGACTTATTTTTAGGTCATGAAATGAAAATGCTTATAAAGCATTTTAATAGTGTTCTTGTGTTTTTACCATTCCTGCGTCGAAAACTGCCCTGCAGTCAGCCTCTGATGCAAAACTTGTTTGAAATTTTCTCCAGTTCTCGGCAAGGGGTATTTTTTCCTAAATGGATCTTCATTCTGGACAGAATAACTTGCCATTAGCGAAAATGACCAGATCTTAACGGAAGAGATATCTCGGGGAAATCACTTTTGGTCGATTTAACAGATAACAACATAACAATGTATTTCTCATCATGAAAATAAGCATTAGTGTCTCCGAAAAACTGTCATTTAATGAGTTTCTATGGATGAGTTTCTATCCAACGATATGAGGCGCAGCTTGTACGCTTTGGACCTTGCGCCATAAAACCCCAACATCCAATCCAACGATATGAATGTTGGTATTTAATTAAATACGATGTAAGGCTTGTGGAGAAATGAGAATACGACACTTGAAATATACTTTGTGTGGCACAAAAATATTTATTAAGAATTCTAAGTTTCATTGAATCAGCTTAAACTCCATTGACCAGCTCTTTCGCAGTCCCACTTGGGGATAACTGTAGCCCTGTTGGAGGAGTAGCGGATTAACAACCGGAGGGTTGACCTCGTTATCAGACCGTAGTTCAAAATTACAAGGTGTTGTCCTAGGATCTCTCCCTTCGGGATGGATCCCAGACCGTCGCCAATATCCCGTTGTGTTACTCCAGTGCAACGTTAATTCAACTACCTACCAACCTATCGTTCACACTTGAAATTGAGGCCCAGTACTTTCGGTGAGGGAAAACTTCTCCGAGTAGAAACCTCCTTTCTTCTCCGAAAGAAAAAAAAGTTCGAAAATGGAGAGGTCACTTGATTGGTTGGCAGGTGAGGCACGGGTGAAAAAACCCCGAGTTAGGAAGAAAAGGGTTATCACAGATTGGATATGGAGTACAGAACGCTGTAACCGATAGTTATAACACGAAGTGTCAATTTTTCTACAAATTTCTAAGAAGCTTTAATCCTTACATCCTTGCCTACTCTAGCCCTTAAAGATATATTATAAAAAGTAGTACCCTGGGCTAAGAGCTCGGTAGGGTCAGAGGATGAAATAAAAAAGTGCCTGTTTTGGATCAGTAGGAAAACGTTTTGAATAATTTCGAATATACACGTCTCATATGATCAATCAAAACTTGCGAAATATTAAAAACTTTGAGTTATTTTTCAAATAAATACATGCAACCATGTTTACACAATAAGTGCTAAAAGCAGTTTATATAAAGCTCAAAGAACCAGGGAACTAAGGAGAGTTTTAGCTATTAAAGATTCAAATGCATCTCAACAAAAAGAACTCACTTTCGAATTCAATGGTATAATTGTGACTTTTAAGAAAAACATAGCGAAATATTTCGCGAATCATGTAAATTTTGTCATCGTATTCCATGATCAACACATTCCCAAAGGGCACTTGTGATAGTAAAAAAGGATCCATTGTCTTGAACTCCTGTAGCCTTGTACAGACCCTAATTAAAATTGATCGCTGGTTGTACCTTTGCTTACGAGAGAATGTTATTTATTTCCTTGTATTTTCTAGCCTATCTAGAGAAAACTTTTTCGCATGTTTCAATAAAATATTTTTACATAATTTGTTTTGTAATAATTAAAATCAGCTGTAGCAACGTTACTTGTGGACAATCTATGCCCTTTAGTCAATTGCTATGCATTTATCTATCTTTCTATCAAGACCTAGTATATATCCTTTTCAGAGCACTTGCTGCTTCCTCATTGTATATTCCATATGAACCCTCAACAACAGATTAGAAAAATCGTGCTTTTAACCACTTAGTCTATTTTCAACAGCGCCGTAGGCTGAATAAGGTGCAATCTAGAACAAAGTATAGTTAGGTATTTTTTATTGGAAAAATAAATATTTTTAATCTTATTTTTTAATGTTTAAATTAACTGATTCGTTAATTTAATCCTCCACATTTACAGTTTGTGCTCTAGTATTACATTAAATGACAATACTGCTCATGAAATACAAATACATATTTCAAGTGTTCTCTTTAACTTCATGTCTACCTGGTATATTGGTTAGACCTTTTGTCTGTCACCCAGTAAGTCCCAGGTTTGTAGGCGCATGGACGTTGGGAGTTGTCCCAGTTAAAAGTAACGACGACTGCCCACTGGCAGTGAGTATTTGTAAGGAGCGCTTCCCTTACAAATATCGGCCATTCCTTACCTTGTAAGTACCAAAGAGGTCAATGGTCAGGCAAAACAGTTAAAGTTCATTTTATACATTTCTCTCTTCTCTCTTTTTCTACACTCTTAACTAGGTGCATTTCCTTCTTCTGTGTTAGTAAAGCAGTCCTTCATGGTATTTATTAATTCCGAACTCATCATAGAAAAGAGACTTTACATTACAATATAAAGAAAAAAAATTTATGCATTTTCCTGAGTCCGTTACCATGGCAATGTCAACGTCCCCCTATTGTGTAACCTTACGCGATGACGTCTTATTAGATACATCCTAAGAAAGCACAATGTGTAATTAGCAGACGTACACTACCTGGTGAAAGAATACCCATGTATCATTTGTTATAAGACTGGGAGGGAATTAAGAGTCAGTGGGAGAGGGGGAAAAACAAACGAAACATAATGCAAGATTTTACTTCCGTTAACCAAATGCTCCACACGATGGGGTACTTTAATAAAATAGCGAAGTTTGGAATTTAATCTAATTGTTGTTGACCAATCAACTATTACATATAAATTCGGAATTTTTTCGTTGGAACTTTTATTGGCGAAGTGTTGATATTGTATTCTAAAACAAGACTAAGTACAGGAAACATGTATCGTCTCAGAAACACTACCGCCACTTGCATTCGGCTTGACAGAAAAGGTCTCTCACAGGTGGTGAAATGCTTAATCAGGCCCTGACTTTTTGGTCTAGACCCAACAGAAGTATAACTCTTCTTCCCTTCTTCTAAGAAGCATAACCTTCTGGACTTGATTTCCCATTAGGTTATCACGTGGACGTTACCAACAACAATAGAGACCTCGTCTCCTAATTAATCAGGATCAAAATAAAAGATACTGTCCGTTCAACGACCCCTTAATCGACCATTACCGCTCGCCAAATGCTTTCACAGAAGAAATTAACCGGAGTTAATCTCCTCTGATGGATTACTGATGTCATTTGATGTAGCTTTAGAGGGCAGAGCTATTGATTCCTTCGGTGTGGTTTCCCGGAGGATTCTTACAGCAATGATCTTAATGATTAAGTAACACCGAAGTAAGAATCATGTGGGATTTCACCATTTTGTCAGAATTCGGGAAACATTAGGGATATTTTGCGCATCGCTTACATTGGTTCTTGTATTGCATACTTATTCAATTTGTTTTTGTTTTGACCATAATTTAACAGCTGGAGCAGGCCTCTACATCCAACAAGGTTAGATGACGAACCCCTCATGAAATATGTGAATAATATTCCAAATACTCAAGGTCGAATTTCGGCAAATGTATAAATTTTCTCATTCTTTTCCGTCCTTGTATAGATTCATAAGTGCAATGAAAAGATTTATGACTTATTAACCTTCTGAGCATTCCGAGATTTCCAAGTAATGTAGTGTTGCTTTTACCCCACAACACACAAAGTAAATAAATCATACCATCTATTTGTTGAAAGAATCACATGAAAGATTCTATTGATCAAGGAGGTCAAAACTAGTTGGCAAGTAATACTGCAAATTGCATAACAGCTATATGCGTGGGAACCCCTCAGAGAGTAAAATCTGTCAAGCACACACACACACACACACACACACACACACACACACACACACACACACACACACACACAGACTGCACATTACAGAACAAAAAAGTTTCCATATTTCCTGTTCCCCTCAACTTTTGGTCACTTAATCATAGGATCGGCTGTCGCCATCTAAGTGCGAGGCCTTGGAAAGAGTAGAATAAGTGAACTCGAATCAGCAGGCAACTGTTGTCTAAATTTGAGCTTACTCTGGGTATGCAGGGGACAGAAAATGCATACATTGCTTAAAACAATTAAAAGAGTTTTCAAGGTCTAAGAGAAATCACCAACACTAAAGTGTTTGCCGAAACTATTGAGTACTCATCAGGCTGACAGCCTTTTCAGGGTCAGTGGATGTCAAGCTCACTTTTGAAACGAATTTGGGCCACACTTGTTTTTAATTGCTTTCAAATTAGAATTTATTTATTTTCATCCAATTTTCACCAGATCGTAAGACCTAAAATTGAGACGCATTTCGAATTTAGTCATGTTTAAAGTAGAATTGATTGATTTTGAATCAGCATAGCAGTGTTATTGAGTATCGAGACTTGAATTCAGCCAGTTTCTTTTAGTTATTTCAAAACTCGAATCAATTGCTTTCGAACAAGTGGGCTCTAATAAGGTCTTAAGATCCGAAATAGGCATACATTAATATTAGTTATGTTTTAACTGCAATTCATTGCTTTTGAGCTAGAATGTCTACTAGATTCACAAAAGCCTATAATTGAGATGTAATTATTTTAAGAGATATTTTTAATTAATATCGATGTAATTTGAATCTGTAGTGCCGATGTCTAATATTGAGTCACTGTAATTATCTTTACTTCTTGACATAAAATAATCGACCGAGTTTATACCAAAATTATAGCTTTTTGCAAAAATTGACTTTACATTTTGTTGTCATAAATTTATCGTTCTCATTTTAAGCTCACCATACGTCAATACAGCTTTAAATCAACTTAAAGGGCAATTTTTAGTTCTTTCTTTACATTACTGATGGCAACGAATTCCTTGACTTCCCGAAACAGAAGTAGGATAGTAGATAGATGTAAGAATAAGAGACACCCTATCTTTTCTTGCATATGAATTTGAATTTTTGTGTAAAATTAGATTTATAGTCTTTCCTAAAAATTAAATGGCACTAAAACTCATATTTAAAGATGAGAATTTATTAAGCATGGGTATGAAAACGTTCTAGAACTCATTTTTTTATTTTTTACATCCTGCAAAAGAAATGACGTCGAAATGAATAGTTGCCGTTCGAAGTTATAGATTTAACAGACATTTTTGAGTTCCCGTATTCTTAACTTTAGAGCACATGAAATATCAAATTCGAAATTCCCATAATTTTACATTTTGTATTAAACTTCTCTAAAAGGGACGAACTTACTCCTGTACTACCTGCAGACCTGGTCTGATCTGATCACAAGCTAAGAGATATGTCGTGTTTTTTTAATATACCGTGTTCAGGTCTTGTAACTAACTGTATTGAGTCTTCCGTGTTTATTAGACATCATTCCAAATTAATAATTTTGTAATAATAGCATTTTCTTTAAATAGTATTCTTTAAAAAAATCCCAAATTTAGCTACCCTTAAATCTTCCACTCTAGGCTGTATCCTACTCAGCCTTGTTAGAGCAGCACTGTATATAATGTAAGATAAAATCTGTGCAGACCATTAACCATTAGGCATCACCTTTTTTCACACGCCATTGTGTACGAACAAAACACCAGGCTCACTTGAAAGAGAAACAATTACCACAATTGCGACTGGATCTTTAATCCGAAATCGATGCATAATATCGGACTTCCATCACCATTAAATGTGGAAGTCATGCAACATGGAGTAAATGTGCATTGTATAAAAGCCATTAATTGATCAAATGCTGTTATACTTCGTTACAGAGCACTAACACTGGTGTAGCGTGACCTTTGTATTGGGAAAGGTAAACTCGGGAAACTTCTTGAGCGTGACAAATGTTATTGATTTTTTATCGGTTCTTCACCTGAGATTTGGTTTGGGCGTTACCCCTGATAGACGCATTTGCTTGACGCGTCACGAAATTTAAGGTCCTTGCACCGTCACGCTACCGAATGATGGATTCTTGTTTCGTTGACTGCGAATTTCACGCGCTACTTCTAATTTTCGCTCTAAACCGCCCCATTTTCACACCTTGTGACCACTGCCTTCACATGTTGGATCCACTGCTAAATAGAAAGGGGAATTAATAAGGGTTACGTGCATAGGGGCAGATTGATGTTAGGTAAAAAGCTGCATTTTGATCATCATCGCAAAAGTAAGTTATTGAGGTTTCACACGTTACGCAAAAATGCATAAGGATATATTGGTATATTATACTGTTTTTAGAATAAAGTACGAAAAAGCAAAATGTTTGAGTCGTAGGTCCCGGACAAAATAATGCAGCAAAACATAACCATAGTGACGAAATAATCTTAAAAGAATAAAAATCGGAAAATTTTCTAGTTTTAGCTGTAACAATTATTCAATTATAATTGAGTAAATAGTAAACACATTATCGATATTGATTGCCCATATCTTAAACGAAAGGACAATTTATTCATCGACGTTGTAATGACAAACATTGGATAATATTCATAACTTCATCCTTGCAAGAGTTGCAGCAAATTTAGCGTTGTTTAGGGTGCAGCACTTTAAGACTAGCTACATAAAACATTTATTCCTTTTCTATGCTTCTTTTTGTGCTATGCTTGTCACGTATTGAGACAGAGGAGAGAAACGAATAAATTTGTTTTAGTGATTTTGCAAGTTAAAATAACCTTTTAATTAAATAGACGTAGCATGTGAGAGGAGAGTTGCTGTCGTAAAATCTCAGAAGTGCTGGTCACGTGGGCTTGGGAATCGACTTGGACCGATTGGCAATCGAAAAAGGAGAGCACAAACAATATTTTTAATCACTCTTGATAGTCGCATTCTCTTTTCAGTAAGTAGTACTACATTAGGATTCATGCTTTCTCCCAATACCCCGTGAAAATCTCCCTTGGATCTTCAAATCGTGCGATTGGAAGAAACAACATAAAACAGCGGGCACATCATCCGTCGATTTCATCAACAGGTCCAGGAATCTATTCTAGTATACAATTGACACTTCAAGGGTGTTTTAGGCCTTCGATATATTATTCATCAAAGCAAGTAAATGAGTTGGGTGCGCTAAAAGTTTAAAATACATTTAGAAAATTTTATGACGTAGAAAAATAATCTACCAAAGCAGAATTACCTCTTTGGAAACAATAGATTTTGTATCATTTATGCGCTTTTTTCGTCAATTTAATTGTTTTGTTAGTAGCCTTCCTCACTGTCTTACAAATATAATCGAATTAGTATAATTAGAAGACGTTTATAAATATATTATCAAAAGTTATTATGAAAATAGTGTAATATGTATTCTTTATTCAGACTCAAATAAGACACGTAATCTAACATGTATAGTGTATATCTCAAAACCAAAAACAAAGTTAATGAGAAAATATGTTACTCTGACTCAATAACAAATGATTCAAGACATATTTTATAGTTGCACAATACCTTACTGGACTTGGGACTTTCTTCAGGCTTGATTGATTGCAGAGATATTAGCTCTCAGGCAATCGGACATCTTATATTAGAGTGTTATATTAAAGTTTTCTCAAAAGACAAAATTACATCCGAGAGCGATTGAGATAGATCAAGATTGGCTTGGCATTTTGGCTTTCAGTACTTATCAAGGTTAAGAAAACTTTTAATTACTTCCTTGAATTTCTTTCCAGTCTTTTTTAACTACTTTCTTTGCATTTAACGAGTCTTTTTGAGAGAAGAGAAACTCATGACTTTCCGTAAGATTATATCTATGGTCAGACGAGACAAAACGTTATCTATCCAAATTCTTAACTTTTCGTTACAGCAATTTTAAACTGTCCCCTTCTGAAAAACTGGCAATGAAAAACGGTAGCCCCCTAGTGTCTTTTATCCTAAACTACGAGGAGTAGTTTTCCAACTTCCAGATTTCAACTGGGCATACGTCTTCCGGGAGCGAAAAGCTGGAATTTAGCAATAAATCGAATGCTATCAAGAAATATTACAAGCTTGAAATTCATATTTTTTCGAATATGAATTTCATAATTCCTATCGTATACTAAAAAAATAACTTTTATTTCGGTTTATTATAGTAACATAAAAATTTATTTAGGATTATGTTGTAGAAAAATTATTTGGGAAAAAATGAGCAATGTTTATGAGGAAGGGAAGTTGAATTAACTTCGCACTGGAGCAACACAACGGGATATTAACGACGGTCTGGGATCAACCTCGAATTAAAAGATCCGAGGACAACACCTCGTAATTTTGAACCACGATCAGATGACGATATCAACACCTGAGCTGGCACCCCACTCACCAAACTTCCACACCTCGCCAAAGTGAAAACATTTGAGGCCACGACAGATTTAACGTTTACAGTCCCCCGTACGTGACTGTCATTGGTTGAATAGAATTTCGAACTCACTTGCAACCCTCCTATTGCTAATCCGCTACTCTTTCAGTCGAGCTTCCGCGGCCGTAGAGCAATATTCTGGAAAACTCTACATTAAGAGCTGAAATCTACTTGCTGGTAAACAAGAAACGGGAGTAAAAGAAATTACTTGAAACGGCGTATCCGAGGGTAAATTTTGATTTGGCTTTAAAATTGGGTATTGTTAATGGAAATTACAAAGTTTGTCAGCAATTGGATTTGAAGATAGCCCTTTATGCAAATTTTATGTACATGAATTCATATAAAACTATTCCCAAACGAATTCTATTTTTGAGTTCACTCTACTATAAACGATATACTAATAGAAACGTTGCATTTATAAAAGACGTTATTCGCAAATAAATGTTATCTTTGAATTCACTTTGCCAAAAATGATGTACTTTTGAAACCGAAGTATTTATAGACATTATTTCCAAACGAATTTGATTTTTGAATTCGCCTTACCATAAACTCTATCTTTGAATTCACTACCATTGTAGGAGATAAAGGATGTTCGTTTTTTTTTAAACTGTACCATATAATTATAAGAAAACTTTTGGAAAATTAAACTGCAACACTAGTTTCCCGTATGTGCGTGAACAACTTTCCCAGAAAGTTAAGTTCTGAAACATAATCGCTCCGTACCCGACTGCCAAAGTATCATATTGTATAACAGAGCGCAAACCGCGCAGCATTAATCTAAAACGTATCATCTCCATAACGATCGGTTCCTGTGTTAAGTAGGCAATACAGTGCGGGCTCACATAACCCTCGCCATTACACTATTTATATCTACAACACTGGGTCATTCGGCCATTATAACTGCAGCTCCCGTAGAAGCCCTGCGTCTGTTGCTATGGCAACCACTCTGCGTGCAGTTTTATTCCGGGAAATATGGCAATAACCGAACCTTACACGGGTTAATTTAATTTTCGGATACTGTCAGAATGCATTAAAGGTGTTACGATCCCCAAGTACAATGTCGCACCTTTTTTTGCTTCAAGGAAACTGCCTTCAGTTGGACATTTCCTTAGAAGTGAGAGCCTGCACTTTTAAAAGGCTAATTTAATTTCCGTGGTAATTTTTGCATAGTCAATGGGTGCAGCTATGAATTATGGCCGTCTTGTTTTTCTGTCTATCCAAGAGGGATATCTTCATTGGGGAGCTCTCTGAATAAATTGGGATATTTTGGGTAAATATTTTTAAAATTATCGAAATATAAGTGGTGTATCGTTTCCCCCACATGACTACAAAGTGGCAGATTAAAAATAAGCAATGAAACAGAAGTTTCTAATATGGATCTTTTTTATCGCATGATGTATTTAGTGTCTGAAGTTTGCTTCATCTTGAATTAAAGCACATTGCTTGACCTCGCTGGAACTTTTTATGCGACATTATTTTGTGACATATCTTAAAAGAATTCGTGCTAGAAATTTTACCATTGGTTTGTTGTTTGTCATAAAAAGTATCCAAAGTCAGTGAAAAATGTATTTATGGCACGAGAGACCAAATCATTAAGTGTACAGTTAGTGTATATATTGGTTAAATAGAGTGGAAAATGAAGAATGATAAATCATTGCAATATGTTCATCTTGAAAGTTTTTAAATACAAAAAAATATCCTTTTTCAATATATTAATTTGAGGAACAATTTCTTTTTCTCTAACTTGTGTAACTTAAAGTTTTCCTGACGAAAACTCTTTAATTTTCAAATTAATTTATATTATTTTTCGAAACAGCGGGAATCGCTCTTGGAGCTCCATTGTCGCTCTTAAAAGTTGAGTCACAATGAATAAAAATACTTTTTTGATAATAAAAGCTTCAACTCATCGATTTATTTTTAACAGACAATATATTGATAATTGCGACATTTAGCGAAATACGTCTAGAGAATCTGATCGGATGTTTAGAAGAGATCCGCTGCGCCATTAAAACACTACCGCAACATACATTTCGCTTGACAGGAAAAATTTCTCAGAGTAAAAACAAATCACGAAAAATAAAAATATGTAAATCACTTCAAATCAATTTTAAGAAAAGTGAATGTATTCAAATAACTGAGACATTACAAATTTCTTCAATTCGCAGGCGTTAACTAGGAGGAATGAGATTAGTAGTGATAACAGCACACACACACGATTTTATTCGAAACTCAGTATGAATTAGTGGCAAACATATTTAGTGACAGAAGTCCGAATATTCTCGACTGAATTTTTTTGTTTCCGCCAATTTATTTTTAACAACTATTTCACGTTGTCTGTTGTTATGACAAAAATCTAAAACACTAGGAAATTATTGTTTTCGTTTTTGATAGCAGATCATGTTTTATAAACGAATTTTCTCATTTATTACTTTCAGTCTTTCAAAAGTTCATTTGAGAATGAACTTTCCCCTTTTCACTGTTTTGTTACGAGCTGTCAAATTAATCATATCTTGATCAAAATAAGCGAAAAATCTGAGTATTATTAAAATCTAATAGACTCCAAACTTATATCATTTGTTGACAAAAAATAATGTCCAATAACAAAAACTAATTAAAAACAAGAAAGCAACAAAACATTCATTGTAACAAGACGGTATATGGTCGGCAATACAGATGAACACATTGTCAAAATTTTCGAAATGTGTTTTTAAGCTTTTCTAGACCAGAATGAGATGATCTTTAGACTGGTAGAGGACACTAATTTATCTTTTCTTTGCATTTTGGTTATATTTCTTCTTGAAAACACGCTTAGTGAGTATAGCAAGTGAGAAGAACTTTCCCCCTTCATTGTCTCAGAATTTATGTGTTTTGACAGTGTTTTTCACTTGTGAGCCAAGTATATAACTTCCAGTTCAATATAATAACTACTACTTAAAACTCTCCCTTTGTATAACAATAAACGATTTATCTCTCCGCTTACTTTAAATACTCTGGTTTGTTTTTCTTTGAAGTCCTCTTTTACTACCAGAGGGCTAGACCGGGACCTACACTATAGCTTATACAAAGTATGCTGTTTTTAATGAAAGGAAAGGCTGGCATTAATTACCCTTGCCAATTATCGAAAAAAACAAATAGGTCGACGCATTAAGGTTGCCATGTAAAAGCAAGCACCAATCTCACTATGTATGCAAGACGTGAGTATAAATCTCAGAGATAAATACATTAATAAATTCAGTCTAACCGATTACCTCAGTAGAAGTTTCAAGTTCCTCATGGTGGCGTAATTTGTTTCTTTAGCCATTCTAATTCATGCCCTTCTTCTCACCCTCAGCTTGCTTGAATTCCCCTTCTCGCATAGACCTTTTGATTAGAAGGTGTTGTTAATGACCTTGAAGCCGATCACAACAGATTCTACTACAGATAGCGCCGCAGGAATGCTTTTTTTTTTCGCTGAGCGTCGGCGCGTTTGGGAAACAAATGAGGCGTTCCGGTCGCCTCTTAAGTTAAGTGGCGATGAAATTATTTCGTTGTTGTTCACAGCTTTCGATTTTCTACCGCTTGGAAGCGATCGCCATCTGATCTTGTTCTGAAATGGATATTCATTTGAGTCTGTCCTGTCATCGTTGTTTTCCAGGACAGGTGTTTTGGAATTTGGTGATATTTGTGGTTTTATGGTCTTGTTTGAGGAAAACTTGGCAGAGTAGTTCTATGAAGCTCCAGAAGCCAGTTTGGTAGCCGAGTGATAAAGGCTTTAGGTTCAACAGGTCCTGAGCTCAAATGATTAGTGGTTCGAAAGCAATTTACAGTATTCAATTACCGTACAATTTATCAATTAAGCCTTAAATATGGGTGGGGCACGTGTGGGACAACCGCACAGATTTTAAACATGTAAATGGCTTTATCTTTTATTATTCTATATTGATCAGAAACCTTTTTTGAACTTAAACTATCTTCCCTTCAATTAATTTTATCTCAAATGTTTGGGAATATCTGTCATTACTTTCTATACAAAAAGAGCTAATATTAAAAAACGTCACTTCAATATCAGACAGCACAACACTCGAGTATGACTAAACTAGCCTCTTAGAAATCATTCCGGAGGTTTGGTTTGTCGCTCTGTGGTCAGTTTTAACTACACTAGTAGTCACTTTAAGCCTTAGTTACCTAAGGCTTAAAGTGAACTCAGGACCACTTCGAACATCCATGATGAGACTTGGATTCGGACCCAGAGCTTATCGAATCTGGGGCCATAGCGCTATTTACTCGGCTACCAGTTCGGCCATTCCGAAGGACTTCAAAGTTTTACAAATGATATGATGTTTTCACACTTCTTTCCTCTAGCAACTTGACTAAGAAAGAGTATTTTGGGACCTACAAATTTCATTTGGGCTTTCTTTTCTTGAGCCAATGTATATTGAAAGATCACGCGACAACAAACAACTCAGTCTCACAACAAATATTTAGCTTAACCCAAATAATGTACAATAGCAACTATTAATGTTGAATAAATCAGTATTACTTTCAAAATTGCGTTTCTGTTTTCATTCGGTTGCATGTAAAAAAACTCAATTAATTTTAGAAATTCATTTCAGGAAAAATACAGTCCTTCCAAACCAAATGTTTAGAAAAATATAAAAATATATTTCCTGTCTAAAGTATGAGCTATGTGGGCAATTTTTTCCCATTAAATTAAAATAATTAATTGAATAAAAATAATAATAAGTAAAATAATTCTTAATTATATCAACTTTTACTTCATACTATTACTACTTTTCTTCTAATATCTATTGCTAGTTCATACTGCAGATTAATTTTACTTCAAACTGTTGGGAAAATTTTGGTTGTTTGGGAGTATGTTTTAGAAACCAGCTCTTAAATTTCATCTGCAACCCCTTTTTTCAGTAAATGAAACACTTTCTCTATAAATAGCATTTGTAAACATTTGCACGCTATTATGATGCATTACTCAAAATAAAAACATCTTCGCATCTTAGCAAGAATTTAACTGTCAAATATATAAAACAACAAAGTTCGTCACGATTACGTCAGATATTAAATAAATCAGCACAAAAATACCAAAAATAAATGTTTCCGGAAAGGAGCGATGCATCGAGGCAGAGGATTTCGTGCCCCGAGATATCTTCTAAAAATCCATCAGTATCGGAAATAGGTGCTTTCCACTGTTTCGTAGCACACCGATTTTAATGAACCCGACTCACGCACTTTTTTCAGCGGGTGACTCCTGAATAATTGATTTGCTCAAGAGAGACCTCACCTTGATCTACATGCACCGGGGAAACAATGCAGTACTAATTATACGTAAGTTGGTAGCTTTTAGACTGGACTTAGTCATCAGATTTGTTAATGTTCTGAGGCTAATGCCTCAGAACAGATATGTTCTATAGTGTTTCTTCCTTTTTCGTGTCTCCAGAAGAACCCTCAAAACTAAAAAAATTCAACATTTTTCGGAAAATCAAAATCTAATTTATTTCATTGAATTGTGAAGAAGCATTTGTAGTTTAGAATTGGGATATTTGAGTATAACAGACTTATAACGCTATCCATCCTCGTAGATTTCGTTTCAAGCAGAGCTGAAGCTATATTTGTTAGGACCTGGGACAATTGATTCAAATGCTGCCTTTTGTCTAAAATCTGACAAAATCTAGGTATTTAAAAGGAACATAATGTATGATTATTTAAATCATGAATATAAAGTATAATTATTAAGTAACGCCTTATTAATTTTGTTTATAAATTATCGTTCAGATATTTATCTTTGAAATTATTTATTGATAGTGGCAAAAAGCAGTATTTTGTTTATGACGCCTGTTAAAAGGTCACGAGGACAGAAGTAAAGGAACCTTATGTCTCGTTTTGTACTCTAGACGTTTATGAGACTATAATTTTATTGCCTTGTCTCTTTTCTGAAGAGTATATATGATTGGATGGACTACATAAAAGGAAGAATTGACTTTAAAAGATGTATTCTATAGATGGAGTGCATGAAAGCATTCTCTTCATACGCGTAACACAGGTAAATATTTCTGGAACAAGAGAAAAACTGTTTCTGATTTGACAACCCTTTGGACATTTTTACTCGGGATTGCCGCCCCTACTAAGTTACGCCATTGGCCTTTTGAGGACCTTACTTGAAATGTATCTTTTATAGTTGTGATGATATTCTGAGAGATCTATCCCAAAATATTTTACGTAAAAATATGTATAGACGCGAGGTACAAAACTAAACGATAGAAATGCAACGAAAATGTATCAGGCTCCAATCTCAAATAACATACTCCACGTAAAAGAATGATTGCATATCTTGGAGAAATGAGAATCAATTTCAATTTTGAAACGAAACTGGTAAAGCACTTTTTTATCAAAATTTTCCTTACATAATTTGAAATCCCTTTTCTTATATATTCGTATGATTATACAACTTCGCCATTTCTTAATCTGGAAAGTCAAACAACATTTTTTACTTTAAAAGTTTTGCAACTTGACACAAAAATTGACATTGCACAAAAAAAACATTATTTTCCGAAAACCTTTTCTTAATTTTAAAAATGTTAATTGCCGAAAGCAATGTCGAATGCGTGGCATTATGCGATACATCTGAGCAGTCAAAGGTCAAACGGCCCAAAACAGAACATAAAGAAAGAAAATGAAAAACTAGATCGTGTAAGTTCGTGTATCAAAATTTCTGTTCAAATGCGAATGAATGAAAAAATAGAAACGAAACGATGAATGGCAATGTCTGATTCATTGGGACTTCCACCAGTGTAATGCACCCTAGCAGTCAGAGGTCAAACGACCCAAAATAGAACACAAAGAAAAGAAACGAAGAACTAGATCGAGTAATGTCGTGTATCAAAGTTTCTGTTCAAATGCAAATGAGTGAAAGAAAATACAAATGAAACGATGAATGGTAATCTCTGGTTCATTGTAACTTACACCAGTATTGTACAGAGCTCTTCAGAGGCAGGGGTCGAACCGAAAAAAAATAGTTCATGCTTTGGAAGAGGGGAAAGATCCTATTCTTTTATATGCACGCTCCTCGCACAAAATGCATCGAAATGAATTAGAAATACAAACTGGAATTTTGAAGTAGTTTACGGTAGGGGCAAGTGCGAACCCAAATCTTCAAAGTTCCTACTGAACCAATTACTGCTGTCCCAATATTTTTTAACCACACACTTCTAGACTCTACTATTATGTGTGTTTACATTCTTATTTGTTCAAATTTATCATTGATAGTTTTACCAGCTAATTTCACCGCTTGAGTGCTCCAAATTTCGGCAAGGAAGTCGCGCAGATCAAAGAAGAGTAGGAATTGAATGATATGCTGTTTCTGCACTTTGAATGTGGGGCTGGTAAGACCCCATGAAATAGCATTCAAAACTTTCCAATGCTATTTCATGCGCAACTTCCCTGACGAAATTCGAAACGCTCTAATTTGAAGCTAATCTATATGATTCCTTCAGGCATTTCCAACAGGTGGCAGTTCCTACTTTAATAACAGACATTTTATAACATTTTATATTTAGGAAATGCACTTATCCACACATTTCTCCCACCTCACCCTACATTAGACTATATTTACATGGAAATGCTAAAAGCTTCTAAAAAAGCTAAATATATTATAGACAATATACTATCAGATTCCAGGGTATGTACAAGGAACTCACTCTTGAAGAAGATAATGAAATGAATGTTGTTTTCAATTCTTTTAAGCACAAATATCACTAAATATTTTAAAGCTCACAAAACTTATCATCATGCCATGATCTACTTTGTTTTGCCAAAGGGCACCTGTGACTCGAAACAAAAAGAACTGATTCCAGCAAACACTCTTGAGCCTAATGTCGTGAGACAAAAACGAATTTTTTTAACCGGGAAGCGAACCTGGGAGGGACACCTATGAGAGAGAGCCAAATATCCTAATCACTAGACCATGTCGGATGACAAAAGAACAGGAGCTTGAGGCACTGTATGGTAAGTCCACCACCTTTGGGTACGACCCAGACTTCACCAAATAATACATTTCATCCATATTCATACGGAGACTACAAGAAATTTTCACAAAATTATCTTTATCGAGTTAATTGCTAAATTTTTTTCCCTGTCTCAAAGTTATCGGTCCCTCTCAAGATCTTGTAAACGATTGCTTTTTGTCGTGCGGACGGCCGATATCCTCATCGTGTGCAGATAAGATTTGGTGCAAAAAATCTCGTAGGAGTCGGTTGGAAATCAACCAAGATCGCTGTCGTGACAGGGGGTTTGGGGCAATATTCGTGTGAAGGGGGCTTTCTCAGAGCACCCTCATTTCTTGAGGGGACTACTGTTCACTGTTGCCTTCATGAACTCGGGGGAGAGGCAAAAGAAGCCAATAAAGCCATGCTAACGCCGAAGGTTGCTTACTAAATCAGATCAAGGGGCAAAGTGAAACGTGACCAACATGAGCAGCACGAACATCAGGTTGGAACTTATGTCATATCCTTCAGAAAGGGCGTTACACAACGAAACGAAGCAATTAATGGCTTCTTTTTAGCAAAACAGGAGAGAACGTGTATGCAGACCAGTAACCATAGAGGTGCAACAGTTGGAGGCAATGGGGCCATGAAAATAGACAATGAAGTGAACTTAATAAAAATTGTCAAGTATAAATTCGTTCTATTTAATTAAAACTAAGAATAATTTAATACCAAATGCTAAGCTTTCTGTGGTTTCAGTTGAAGAGAATGAAAATGAGGATTTTATACATATATTTTTAGGTACTGCACGGGTTTCTGTCTCAACTAGAAACAAATAATGTGCATCTATTTTTGTTGGCTTTTTCAGTATCAGCGCATTGTTTGAGATAGAGTGGCATAAAAAACTCTGAAATAAAGGCATTACCGCGATTGTATTCGTAAAAACAGCCCCTGGGATAAATTACTCTTTTATATCTTCTTTGTTTACTGTTGCGTTAGACAGGTACTATAAAAACTGGGAAGATCATTTGTCATTTTATACAATTACCGGTCAGCTGTTGAATCTGAGAGTGTTGTATCAATCACCACCAACGTTCGATTACCCTTTGTACCTATTCCGGTTCGAGTGATGACAAATGACGTGGGGATCAAACACAACAGTTCCCTTAATTTTAGCTATTTGCGGAAAAGCTGTTTACGTGGTTGGTGTCAGATGGCGTCATACAAAAACCCGTTGATGAAAGATAAAGGAGTTGTAGCGAATAAGTATATCCAACCCGCAAACCAGATAGGGCCAGCCGGATAGGTTTAAAGGCCCGGAGACTAGATATTGCCCTCCATATCTAGTCTGCGGGTATGGAGAGTGGGGTGCCAGTTCAGGTGTGACCTCGTCATCTGACAGTGGTTCAGAATTACGTGGTGTTATCCTTGAATCTTTCCCTTCGAGTTTGATACAGGACCTTCGTCAATAAACATCCTGTCGCTCCAGTGCGACGTTAATTAAAATACATACCTACACAACAGGTATTAGGTACCGTAATCTAACGCATGTTTTTGTTACAGGCCGGAGGATGGGCGAAGACGAGGGCAACAAGCCTCGAAAGGCCATCTTCTCCTTCATCACCCCTGCGACCACAGTCCGCGCTTCATACTCGGTGCAGAAGCGCTCCCTCACCAAGGCGCTGCAGAGGCACCGGTGGTTCGACGAGGGAGAGCTGCTGGACACCATGGAGAAAGGAGGTAATTTCTAATTAGTTGCACGTACTCTCTAAACTTTCGAGTCTAATCCCGGCCACTCACTGCGACAAGTCACATTGCATGCACATGCGTACTCCTTTTCTGCACCGAAAACATGCCGCTACGCATGAGTATTTCAGATTGTCTAGCTTCACAAGACTGATGTTGGACCGATGAGTGACTTGCCTTATCCAGATTGGTTGGTTGATTTGTATGGCGCAAGAACAAATATTTGCCAATGCTGCTCTAAGCACAAGTCAGAGCATCAAGTAATGGACATACACACAAACAAGGGAAGTTTTTACTGACACAGAAAAGAGGATGGTAGGTAGGTAGTTGAATTTGCGTCGCACTGGAGCAACACAAAGCGTTGTTGGTGGCAGTCAGGGATCAATTCCGAAGGGAAACATTCGAGGACAACACCTCGTCATTTTGAACCACGTTCAGATGACGAAGTCACTACCTGAACTGGCACCCCACTCTACACATACCACACCAACGGCAAGATATTTCAGGCCAGGATAGATATAACGTGCACCAGCCCCCTCGTACATGATGATCTTTGGTTGAATCGAATTTCGAAATCGCAACTCTTCCCCACATTGTTAATCCGCGATTCTCCAAACTGGGTTAGAGCCACGACAGCCGCCCATGTACGCACTATAGTTTGGGAACCCATTGTCTAATATAAGCTTTTTCGGGCTATAGCTTGGGGACCTTATTCTAATGTAAGCTTTTGCATCCTCTGTAGAGCATCCCAAGACGTTTTACAAGTGCATCTTAAATACCATCAGCGTTTCTCTCCATACGTTTATATCAAGTCGAAGTCAAATGCGCACTTGAAACATTCGTTTATTAGAGGCTTTTTCTATCAAACTAGATATAAGTACCGATAGATTTTGCGGCGGAACGTTCTCCCTGGACGTATTCCTGTCGGTACGTCACGGCTTGTATTTTGAATATCATTTCACTACTTCACCAATAAAAATTCCAATTAAATTAAGAGTCAAACGTCACCCAAACGACTGCAAACTGCACTGTAAGGTAACCTTGATGTGTATCATTTGAGAAACAGTATAATGTGGCTCCGACTAGAAGGAAGTCAACCAAGAGTCAGTTGGGTTTTGAATATGTGTGAAAGTTTGTTAGAAGGAGGGCTGCCATATGTAAAGGAATGAATGACGATCGCCGTGGATGGCTCCCCTTTCCAAATACTATCAGTTTCGGCACCGAACGATAAACTTAGAACTATAATCCGTGTTAAAAAAGTCAATTGTGGAAACACTTTGTTTATGTTCTAACCTATCACCTAATTTAAAGATTTTTAAAATTTCCGTCTTCCATCTGGTTTGTTTGTTTGTTTACAATGAAAATCCTTCTCGTAAACACGTTTGTATGGGTGCCCTGGGTTGATCGAAGCGGTTAAATCAACCAAAGCGAGTTACAACACAGCTCATAGGGTTTAATGTCGGATCTATACTTTTTTGGTACTTGAGGATCCAACTATGTATTACATATTGAAACAATTTTATCTGAAATTAATGCTAAATGTATTATGGAAACCCAGGACGTTAGATAATAGAACTTGACGTCTTTAGAAACTAAATTCATTGCAATTTCAATAATGTTCTTAAGACCTAACAAGATCTAACCAGACATTCTTGACCAATAGAATCTTTACTGATTCTTTCAACTAATAGATGAGGTTATTTACTCATTAAGTTTGTTGTGGGGTATGATCAGTTGTTGAATTTAAATCGCACTCGAACAACACAACGGGCTGCAGTCTGGGATCAATACCGAAGGGGAAGAGTCGAGGACATCTCGTCATTTTGAACCAAGGTCAGATAAAGTCAACATCTGAACTTACACTCCACTATCCAAATTTCCAAACCACCCCAACGTGAGTGTTGTGGGGGAAAAGTAACACTGTAGTACTCGGAAATTTTTTGACGGTCGGAAGGATAACAAAGCAAGTGCTTAGTTGATATAATTCAAGGGTAAAATAAAAATAGACTTGATATTTTTTCAATTTTCAGACTTTAGGGATTGAAAAGTATCAAATGTAATCTTGTGATAAATTGTATTGTGTTAAAATAGCTACAACAAAAATTTGGTGCCTGCGTTTATGAAACAGCTGACAGTTTAAAAACCCGCATTATTTTTCCGGCAAGGATAAAAGTCGTCATCAACTTACAATAAACACATTTTAAAACACAAAATAATACAATTTGTTAAAAGAAATTACAAGCAAAGAAAACAGTCCGAAGCTACAAACAATTCGATTGTTTGTTTTATGAGTGAATGAACGAAGAGAAAATGACCTCATAAATGCGTTTCAAAGAATGTTGAATGGAACAAGTATGAAACTGAAAGGAGGCCCTCCAGCAGGGGAAGATAACCACTCAATAAAGATAAATGGGAGATACTCTCGAACAACGTTACACACATTTCATTTTTCTATTGAACAATCAATTGTTTAAAAACATGTCGATAACGTTTTACTGTCATTACCGAAATCAGCGCCATCTGGTGTAAAGGATTGACATAACTTCGGCAGGCTCATTAATTCACCTTTTTGTCAGGTTTAAGTGGCGTTAATGGAAAAATTGAACAACAAAGCCAGACAAAGCGACAAAAGACGAAATGTGCGTATTGAAAGTTTGAGTTGCTTGAAGAGAGTTGTCTGACCGGTATGGATCTGCGATGCCGTTATTGTCCCGCATTCCATCGGGACAATTTAGTGGCATGGCGTCACCGTTTCTTTTCTTTTGCTTTTTGCCAGAGATTTCGCGGTTTCTTCCCTTTCAATTATTTCACGGTTATTTTCGAAAGATTTATTTTTTTGTGCTACCTCCCCTTGCGTTAATGGATAGTCTTTTGCATTCCAATGTTGAGATAGAATCGACAATTCTTTCAAGCTTGAGCAGCAAAATGTAAGAGAGCTTCTTCGGTGTAACGAGGACTCCATCCATCTTAATTCCCCTTGCTTAAAAAAAATCAAGGTTGCCTGTGCGTATTTAGAACTCTTTCACGTCGTAATTGTCATCGGCTAACTTAACACATTTACAACTTTTGTGGCATCATTTGTGTTGTGATAGAACAGAACTTCATGGGAACTGTCGAAGGTTCTGTTTGCCCTTATTTAGCTTTCTCAATCTCGTCTTGCAAAATTTCCAAGTGGAGGTTTAATATGCAGAATTCTCTTACAGATTATTCAAAAAGAATTTGATTTTACATTATCGTTAGGATTAAAAAGCCCATGTTTTTATTGGAATTATAGTACATTTAATAAAAAAAATTAGCTTCAAAGTTTCTTAAAGCAGAAACATTTATCCATGCATTAGAATAGTGAGTTTTTAATAAATTTTTGAAAATGTTAGATGAATGTAAGCAATTTTTTCTTTTATTCTGCGGGGAAGCTGTAGCTCAGTGGGCTTGCCCACTATGCTAGCAACTTACGAGTTGTAGATGACGTAGATTTGATTCCTCTCTGAGTGTATTTATATCTCCTGTGTGATAGAGAAACTTTTCTTGTGTATGTACTTCCTTTTTCCTGACGTTGTCTTCCTTGTGTTTGACGTAACTTGGTCAAATATGGTCCTTACTCCATGAAACTCAATCCAACCAACTAACTTTTTATTCCCTTATATGTAAATACAAGATACATAGTACATAAAACGGGTTGGTTAAGAGTTATGAGTCTATTCATGACGACAATCAGACGCAGATATTTTGGTACATGCAACATATTAGACTCTAATAATGGATCGAGCATATTGAATTGTTTTAACCGTAGCAGCGCAGGGTAATTATAATATCCGTCCTGTTCACGATATTTCTGTAATTTAAACTTATGAAAAAGAAATTTGTCTTTTAATTGAATTTTAAAATTCCAATTCATTTTTTCGTTGTTTAAAGGCAGTGGCTAAAAGGTATTCTCGGAAAATCTTTCTTCTTTAAAAAGAGAGGAAGTTGGACAGATTTTGTATTTTAATTAAAGCAGCTGAACGAAATAGACACATCGTGCCCATCCACCTACGTTGAAAATTAATTAATTACGTAAACACACGAATTATTTAATACTCTTTACACAGGCTCATCAGAGTAGAAAATGTTCATTAAATGAAATAAAAAAATTATGGAAATAAAGTTTAACTTTCTGAAAAGAGGAAACCCGAACTTTTAGAATTATAATTAATTAACGTTTAATTTCTTTTTAGCGAAAAGTTTTAACAAGATAGTCTTCCAGGATTATTTACAATGAGCATAATTAGCATGAATTAATTAGGCCAATTTAGTTTCTGTTAATGTTGTCTGGTTGTTCGAATGCTATCGTATCCATATAATTACTGGGAGTAATAACGAAATATTTTAACGATATTCCTAGACATTTCGCATGGAATGCATTTAGCCACTTCCAGGCTAGTTTTTGAAAGAATTAAAATCGAATCATAACTTTTTATTAATTATATTTTTGGTGATTAAGATTTCTATATTTCAACGAAGACAGCTTACGATACCAACAGAATTCATACTTTTATTGATGATGAGATACTAATGTTCGCATCGGCATGGATTACTTAATAGTTAAGATGATATCCCCTTTATGCAATACTTTTTATGTCCTTTTTACAATAAAATAAGTTTAATATAGTTGAAGGTTTTTCTGAAATAATTGGGCAAAAGTTTACTTAAGTTAAAAGCCCGAAAGTTTATAAGTGCCTGTATTTACACTAGAGAATACTTAACATGTTTCGTAATTGCCATGAGCAGGTCTCTATCTAAGGTGCTCCGGTACACTGGTACCAAAACCAGAAGGTCCAGAAACCAGAAGGAATGTGAAAAGTTTGTCTACTGTCATGAGAGCAAACCGTTTCCTACGTATAAAATTTATAAATCACAGGTGTGTGGGTATGATGGGTAATATTAAAGACATCTTAATCAAAAGTTAAATAATTAAACAAATGTTTCATAAATATGTTGTTTTTATACTATCCAACTTATGCCTAGTTTTAACTACACCTTGGACGACTCGGTGTTAAGTCTCGTTTTAAACAGTATGGAATTCACAACGATCAAAAAATGTAACTGATTTTCGAAGTAGTGAATTTGAAAAACATTTAAAAACCTTTTTTTCAATGCCAGTTTATGGCTCCTATGACTTTTTAAGGAATAATTGGCGGGAATGTGGCGCACATTGCACCCACAGTGAACTGGAGATGGTGGAGACATGCCTTCTTGGAGAACTTTGGGGAAGTTGACTCGCATTTACGTATCGTATCGAAGAAACCAGCTAACTTGAAGCAGCCAATTCGACTTCGGCAAATACGACATTCCAACTCGTCAACAAGCGCTTCACTTTAAGTTCCTTAAGAGCGAAGCCTTTAGCATCTCTGTCATTAATGCTGTGCATTTTTGAAAGATTTTAAATTGATTAATTTCTTTAAGCATATTTATAGTTCAAAATCATTGAGAATTTCATAAACGAAACTAAATAACCGAAATTTATGCAAGGGTAAAATTTTAAACTCGTATGATCAAGTTGAGACGGGAGGTATATCTACTTAGAATTATTTAATGGTTTTATTACTTTAGAAGGTAGGTTGGTTTGGGGGTTTTATGGCGCAAAGGCCTTATTTGACCAAGCTGCGCCAAATAACGTGAAGTAAATACACGCAAGGAAATCTTCAATGATACAAAAGATAGAAATAAACCCAGGAAGGAATCGAGCCTGACAGGAATCAAACCTGCGCCGCCTACAACTCGCAGGTTGCTGAGTGGGGTTTAGTAGATAGGTATATCAAATAGAAAACGAGACTATTGAATACCGAAGCAAATCCAGTCCGCGTCTTTTAGCTCTAACACTTCACGTGTGTTCGCTCTTTGTATAGTTAAATATCTGTCTTGGATTTATGTCTTTCACCGAGTTCATCGACTCCTGAAAGCGATATATGTCCGCACTCGCGTTTAAATTCTTCGAATCTGTTTACGGAGGAGTACAGTTTCCTTCCTTCCAACTCACGTTCCGCATCCTCAGATAGGAAAATAGACAGAGAGACGAATTGCGAATCCCACTTCATCCATCGATTTTCGATTTCTTCTCGTTTCTGAGCGAAAGACGACTGGATGAAAAGTTTTTCCTTCGGGGCGGCAAAAAGAGTGAATCCGGAAGCTTCGTCTCCGTGATCCTCGGAATTGGATGTGAAAATGTGCTGTGTGCTTTTTTTTCGTTCGTGTTGAATCCCAATTTGACAGACTTCGAGACGGCCGATATAAATAGCTGTCTAGATCTTTCTTAAGCCTTTGGAAACCAGAGGGTCTTTTATCTTGTAAATGTTAGGTGACATAACTTTCTTTCACAGATGAATCCGTCGAGTTTTGATGTAGTTTTAACGTTATAATTTTTCTCCACTAGTGAAAGATAAATTCGTTCTACTTGGGTTATTCCGCCTGAAATGTACACGCAATCCGTTTGGAAAGGAACTCAAAAATTCGTCCTCCTCTTAGGAAACTGCATATATTTAAGATATACAGAAACATTGAACTAAGATGGTCTGTGCAGTTGCTTTGCCTAAACATTAGGCTCGTCTTTTTTCATTTCAGAAAGTTGTCCTTCCGGATTCTAGTTCAGCTCTCCAAGAACTATCTTGCTATCACAATTGTCAGCGGATTCAGGACATCAAGACACTATTAATAGATCTCATAGAATATCTCTACAGTGGATGCCTGCACATTGTGGTGTGCCAGGAGATGGAAAAGCTCTGACTTTTTAACCAAATAAGATGTGATGGTGGTGTAGAAATGTTCAAGATCTAGAACATTCATTCTTCAAAATTAGATATCAAACTGATGCAAAGGAAAATTTTGAAGCGGAGTCTTTCGCTGACTCCAAAGGAAAGCGTTGAAGCATCTTTTGAAATAGCATTTCATTTGTTACTGACTGTCCTCGACGGGAAGCGGTTTCCAAGTTCAAATTGCTTACTGGACACGCCTGTCTTCGGGTCAATTTCCACCAAATAAAACTTGCTGATTCCCCAGGTAGTACTTTGTATAACTTATGACAACCTATATCTGGTGAGCATTTGGAAAGAGCCATGCCTAGTCACTCACTGAGAAGGATGAGTCGCTGGTTTTGTGCTACCAATTTGTCAAAAAAGGCTCTATTTTCGCGGAAAACTTTTTAAATCATGGTTAACTATTAGCAGTCGGTTCCTCTTTTTGGTTAAAAAATCAATGATAATTACTGTAGTTAGTGTATCTGTGTAGTCAAGTGGATAAGTGTTTGCTTAAAACATTTTTAGGTGACAAATATTTTAGAATGTTTTTTGTCCACTCTTTTTCCTCGATGCTCCAGTTTTTCCTCCGAGTTTCACATTTTACCAAACCACCCTCAAGATTCTTTCGGCTCCCTCTTCGGGAAACTATGTTGTACAGAATGAGTTGGGAAAATACTAAGATCGAATATTTGATGGATAAATCAAAAATTTTTGCTGCTATCATATTAATGTCCCATAAATTATCTCTAGAGCGCGTAACAACCAATTAATTTCAATGACAAACAAATTGACATTTCCAACACGTTTTAATAGTCTCGTTCAGAGTTCCATCTCGTTTGAACTAAGTAATAATAAAAAATATTAGCATTCATTTATGTATATAAAAGAATTTTAAACAAAAATCTATTTTCTAAAGTGTTTTTAAAGAAATCATAATTATCGTTTTCCTCCACAGTTACTCCTAATTGCACACCTGAACTATTACTGCGGATGATTGAATAGAATTTTATGTCCTAAAGTCGTTTGCTAACCCGTCATTACATTTTCTTGCAAGGACAGAACAGCATTATGAAATCCCGGATGCAGTAGGAATTCACTTGGGAAGAGGTGAAACATTAAAATTCTAAGTGCGGGCATAAAATTTCCCAATTGGCTCCTCGTCATTTTATACAAAAAAAATAGCTCCCTTAAATTGGGCATTAGTTTATGTAATTGGACGGATGGGGATTTTTTTAATTGTTTGGCGTTTTAAGTAATGCCGAAGCGTATTCCTTTTTGAATGAGGATTACCGGAAATAACTGTATGGGAATGGTTGCTATTAAAATGTAAAACACTATTTAAAAGCGAACGGTCTTTCCTTGAAAGATACTATTGAATTGTTTAAACAGTTAATGGAAACGTGAAATTGCTCTTTTTTAAAGTAAGCTATGAATCTACCGATTTAAGTATATTTAGGGGAAAAATTTATATTTTTTATTAAAACGACGGGATGGTCAGAATATATGAAAAGGTAGGTGGGTAAATAGTTGAATTTACGTCGCCCTGAAACAACAAAACGGGCTATTGGCTACGTGCCGAGATAAATCCGGAAAGGAAAGATTTGAGGGAAACATCTGAACTGGCACCCAACTCCAAAATTCCATACCACGCCAACGTGAGGACATCTGGGCCACGACAGATTTAACGTGTACCAGCTACCATGTACATGGCTGTCTGGTGAAAATATGAAAAAACGGTACTGTCCCGTTGAAAGAGGTACGTGTTGTCAGCCTATATATTCTACGATGCTCATTTTAAAGGGAATTAATCTGTATTCCAAATTATCTCTAAAATTAAGACAATATATCAACAAACTTTTCAGTAAATAAGTTGACTTTATGTATACATACAAAAATCTCACCAAACAAAATATGTATTTAAATTGATACCTTGGAAAGTATACTATACTCTGTTCGTCGAAAAGAAAATTCGACAATTTACATTATAGCTTGAAAATTGACTACATTAATCACATAAGCCCGACCACACATTGGAGCAGCATGCGACAAAACATACGACATGATCATGTGTACACCATTTCTGTACAGAAAAGATGTCGATACGCATGCGTGCTTCTTTTAATTTAGTATCGCTAGACTGATGTTGGACCAATGTGGGACTTAACAAACAATTACAAATAGTATAAAAAGCGCCACGTTTGGCCTAAGCAGGACGGGTGTTTTTCGCTTTTGTCCTTCAAGGTATTTTTATTACCAAGCCTAAACCACAAAGTCAAATGAATTGACAAAAACAAATTATCTAAGCATAACATTTGAAAAATGAAACTCGATACACATATACCCCAGAAAGTGTACATGGAAGTTGCTAATAATAGAGAAAATATTACTTACGAGCTCATGAATGTGTAAAAAGCCTTTACACCAAACTCAAAAAGATACCGTTAGTTTTCTTTTCACAAAGTGTGAATGCACGTGTTTGTTTCCCACGTCAAAACATAAATCTTTTGTGCACCGTTCTTTATATGAAAAGAAAAGTTGAAAATGATTTTTTTATTCAGTGGCACAACACATTTTCACTCATACTTTAAAAAAACATTTCACATTTGAATATTTCATTTCAAGAACTCATGAGAGACCTAAAAACTTTTTTTCTGTTATAAAAAGAATTCCTATGTACTTTATAACCTTCCAACTTCTGTAATTTATAAATATATATGAAATGAAATTTAACGGGGTGGATTCAGGGAAGGACCAAGGGTTAGTTGAATGCTGTCCCCATAGCCTGGAACTTTTATATAACTTTTATTTACTCTTCCTTATATATTATTTTGTTCTAATCTCAAAATACTTTTATAGAAACAAAATACGAAGATATGCTTGTATCCTCCACTATCCATTGAAATAGGAAAATCTTAACGAAAGCAATTACGTAAACTTCTATGTGTAGCATGTTCTGTTAGTATGAAAAATTACGAAATTTAAATTAACATGCCATTTATAAAGTGTATATATATTACGTGTTCAAAATAATGATTGTCATGTAGACATTACATTTCAATCAACCAAACTATATTTACGCAACCAACCAAACCATATAAACTTGACCTCCCCCATATAATTATTCTGAATTCTCTCCTGGAAAGATATATATGTGTAATTTATGTATTTATAATATGTTGCATTTAAAATAGCATTGACTTTTCTTAGCATTACTTCTTCCATTCTACAAAAAGAATGAGAACATCCATTTTCGCTTGTACAATGCGATATGGTACCATTTCAATTTCAATAATTATGTTTGTTTACAAGTCTTTCGGAGAATCGTGTTAAGCGATATGATCACATTACTATATAAATACTAAAATTTTATATAATTTCTCGTACCTCTCCTCTCCTCTAAATGTTTTTTGTTTCAAGGGCTGGCTTTAAAAAACAAAATTATACTAAAATGATCATTATACACTTTTTAATAATATGAATATTAAATATTGCACCAATTATATTATTTCTTCAAAAAATCCAAACGAGTATTTTTTGAAAGGTATGTTCCATCTTTAATTACTTCTTAAGTAGTTTTCCTCAGATACCAAAAGATAATATGAAAAGTAAAATAAAAACTCAAGATTTAGAATGAGGATAGCTCCTTAAGTAACATTTTAAGCCCTTAAATCTTATAGCTAGAGACAGACAACTAAAAAACATTTAAGTGTTGGCGCTAAGCACACCATTTCAAAAGCATGTCGGAGTTCATTTCAACTTTGGATAGGATTCATTAAAAAGTTTTTAAGTAAAACAACTTTGTGGATATCGTCTATTTTGAGAACTAATTTGTAAAATCTGTTTTAGAAATGAATAAACCTAAACAGTTCTTTTCATACACAAATCATTCTTTACACAAAAATATGAAGCTACTTTTTAAACTTTCATCGACGGAGCAAAGGAAAAATCTACTTCATTTATAGATGGATCAACTAAAAATAACACAATTGATGCGTATCAGCGATCTGAGAAAGTATGTCTTTGAAAGCAAAGAAATGTCTGTCTTGTGCTTGGCACAGCTTAGTTAAATATGGCCCTTGAACTATAAAACCCAAAACGAATCAATAAACCTTGTTTTAATAGGTTCTCGAAATTTTACATAACATTTTTCCATGGTCTTATAATTTTTTACTTTTCCAAGCAAGATGACAATAATGTAACGTATTAAAAATGCTAAAGATAAACTACATCGAGCGAGAGTCAACAAAAAGACAGGATGATGGATACACAAACTTACTTTTACTTTTCTTGGTATTTACATTACATTACTTTTCATATTACATAGTTTCGCCTTGAAATCGAGTTCCGATCTTTAAACTAATTTACCTTTCATCATTTGAGAAACAATTAATCACTTATTTGAATTCTTTCCTGCTTAACATTTTAAATATTCATTTTATTACAATATTTATGTGTTGCTAATAGTTTGTTTTGCTATCAAAAGGTCATGAAAATTTATATAATAATAATAATGAATAAATAATTTATTATGTAATAATTTATTCAGTTATTTATGTAACAATATTAATGAATAAGCAATTTATAATTAATTAAAAGTAATATCAAATCATTAATTGTAGTTTTTAAACTTGTGTTCAAAATAATTATTTTATGTAATCAATAAATAATATAATAAATTTTATTTCAAATGTTGGAAATTTTAAGTTTTAGAAATAACTAATTTAAGGCTCCAATTTTGAGACATTAAAGGTTCAGGAAGAAATAATTACACAGATACAGAAAGCAGAAATTTGTTATCTCCTCTTGAAGTTGGTACTATTTACTTATCTATGGTTATGAGAATTTCCCAGTATATGTGTACTTTTCATGCATGAATGACATGAAATTGTGCAATCCGCATTGAAAATTTTGGGAATTTATATCACCTTTATACTTAATTTTAAGAAACTATTATTTTAAATCTTATGTAATCAAAATTATGATCTTCTATGTGCATCACCCTTTTCTGTAATGGCGAATAAATGAAACTAGTATACTCGCAACTACTCTCGAAGTTAGAGTTGAACCAACAAAAAGGATTCTTCAGTGAGGATTCGTGGGACGACAAATATTTACATTCAAATATTTACCATTCAGATTCTCAAGCACATTCTTCGGTTGGAGACCTGAAGTTTATTTTAGCTTACTGAGTTTAGTCTATGAAGTGAATTAGCCACGAATCTTCAAGATCAAAATCTTGAACTAAGCACGAGTTATCTTTATGGTCATTGTTGGAAATTTCGAAAGAATAGAGTGCATTAGTTCTTATTTTATTAAGTTTAACAATGAAACTGGCAATATTCAAAAGAGAGTAATGCTATGATAAAATTTCCCAAACAATTCAGTCGCCAGATGGTAAACGCGATACTTCCATTTTCTTAAATTTTCAGAACAGGAATTAAAAATTTTGTTCTGCTTTGTGGGGAAATGCGGTGTTATACCCTTTCTTTAAAATAAATAAACTAAATTAAACCCCTTGGCTCAATTGGTTTGTCCACTGCCCCAGCAACCTGCGAGTTACAGGTGGCGTAGATTCTATTCCCGTGGGTATACTTCTTAACCTGGGTCTCTGTTCTGTGTCACTAAAACTTCACTTGTGTGTGTTTGTCCCTTTCTTGACGTTGTGTTTGTCTCAGCTTGGAAAAATATTGCCCTTTCGCCATAACACCCAAACCAACCACCTAAAAACTCGTCTAGACACGTATGGAAGAGAGCATTTCAGCTTCGACAAATAACTGACCTATTATTACACTTGGCCATCTGACCAGAGAATTAGTTTCTTGGAACTGATTTATTGGAATCTTTTCCCGACAGGTCTCCCTCAGATCAAAGGACGCATTTGTTAGACAGAATATATAAGCTCTATTTCATCCCTAAGTACTTCTCCCAAAGCATGTTTGAATACAAACGACGGAGTAAGGTGCTAATATATCAACGTAAAGAAGCTCATGAGGTGTTGAGATGCACGACGTGGACACTACGTGGCGCCAGTCGTAATAATAGTGCATCGTAAGTAAGATGTCAACATCAAACATTGAATCACCTTGCATTCTGGAAGACGGCCTTTGTTAAATTATTCACGGAAGACGACTCCAGAATAAGTCCAAACTTACAATATCAGAGATACAATACAGAACTGTTAACATTTACATTATGGCATCATCGTGGTTGCGAAAGGTCCTCCACACAATGTGCGACCGCAAAGAACTTTGATCTTATAAATTGAACAGACCATATACTAATTTGGCTTTTAAACTACTAATGATGGTGATATAGAACATACTAATCTAAAACTAAGTCAGTTTGAAGTTAATCGTATGTTATGCAAATATGATGATTTGCAATCAATCAAGGTTAGCCAGAAAACAAATATTTATGTAATCTTAGCTTCATTTTACATAACATATTGTTATAAAGTTTTATTTCAAGATCTTCTAGTGAGTTACAGTTAAGTAAGCATGCAATAGTAAAATTTTGTAAACTGTTTAGTCATTGGAGCTTAATGAAATGATTTCATCTCATTGTAAAATGCAATTATTTGGAACTTGATAGAGAAATACATACTCCGAAATGGAACCCCTTGAAATTTCATTCGAGTACCTTTACCCATTTATATAGGATCCATTCTCTAGGAATATTCCATTATTCTTAGAGAACTCCCACCCTTCTCCAGTAGACTCTACACTCAAGTCTCTTTATTTATAGGCTCACTTCCTCTTGCTCACAGTATGTACTATCCTCTGTTTACACGGCGTGACAGAAAAGTAAAATCATACTTGCTCTGCTTATTTTATCACACCCAAATTGTCTTTCGTTGAAAGTGGTTAAAATCTTAGGATAGGGCCACTTATCTAGACTACTAATGCGTTCGCTATAGTATATCGTTTTTGAACATATTGTTGTGCGTAATTTTTTATAGCAAAATTGTGTAATGTGTGCACAAACAATACTGGTACCACCTGACTTCTATTAATCTTAGGTGATTTTTGAGGTTAAGTCGTCAAATTTTTGTAAAAACCCTTTTGAGACGTTTTTCTAATGAAAAGTTGTCACAGTCGGTAAATGGAGCCAAAGGTGCACAAATAATCTCTAATTGTAGTATTATTTTCCTATGTCAATGCTTTGTCAGTTATTTTTACTGACTTACAATGCAATTATCCCTTCAGTGATCAATCTGAAAAAGTTGGCACGGAGCCAAGTGTCTTAGGGGCCGGAACCTATTGCCCTCCACCTGTATTATTAAGGTTGTCAACCCCCAACGTGAGGAATAAATTCTACCAAGATACAGATAATATGGGTAATATGCGTCATCAAGTATGCAAACTGGACTTCATTCATTAAGTCACATGACCGCTGTATCAGGAGATAGGGGTGCAAAGTCCTAGGAACCCGATCCCCTTGGGACCCTTGTATATTTTTACAATTCAAGCCCCCAACAAACATGAGGTATATATATCACAACTATACAGATAATATTGATAATATGACCTGTGTAAGCCAAAAGAAAATTGTTCTGAAGACATATGTCGGCTTGGATCAGAAACTCAATAAATGATAAAAAAAAATTCTTCACCGTAAAGCTATTTAAAGACTAACTCTCTCTATATATATTAGTTTTTAGTAAACAATAATAATTATAAACATTTTGATAGTATTGTGTAACTTTTAAACATATTGAAACATGACAATGTATTTCTTATCATAAAAATGATCATTTAGTGTTTCCAAAAAAAATGTCAATTAATGAAGTTCTGCTCTAAGTCGACGATATGAGAAGCAACAATTTCCCTAAGTTGTCAGCACTGGTTATGTACCTCACGTACCCAGTTCGAACTGATGAAGGAAAACTTTTCGTGCAATATTCATGTAGTAGATGACTAGTAACTGGAAATGCATTCATAAGTAGATCGTAGATGCAGTCATCACAATCGAAATATTGTGAGACAGATCTGAATAGAAGACCCACTGAAGAATCTGCAATTCAAATTCTATGCGATATGTCTAAGACAGCGCTATGAGATACGCTAGACAATAGAGATCAATAAGAAACGGAGGACTGTCTTATTCTTATTCCTTTATTATTTAGTTTAACGTCTCAATTCTTCCGGCTTAGTTGCAAAAAGAAGCATAACATAAAATCTTCAGGAACATTTTCCACAAGTGAGGATAAATGCTCCCAGACTTCTATTTTTTTTCTAATCCGAATTCCAATGCACGTAAATGGTTTTGAGTTTCAAAGTATAAGACAGCATATACAGGAAATGGAAGTTCGATACAAAGGTAGAATTCATTGTGAGAGGACGTTCACCTTAAAAACCTACGAGAATTTTAGAAACGAGATAGAACATATAGTCAGTGGATTTTTTCCTAGGAAATGCAATTTCCTCCAACGCGAAAGTATATATTTTCAATGATACTCTTATCCATAAAAGATGAATTTCATTTATACAACAATAAAAGAAAGATTAGAGGAAAGAAAACCATTTTAATAAAAATATTAAAAAGGTATGTGTATGGAAACCTCAGATGATGCCTTTGCACGATAAGAGTAGGAAAAACAAAGTTGAAATTCAGAAAAGAATTAAATTTTGTTTTAACTTGGTAATAAAACCGGATTTAGTATACGGAAACTGAACTCGATTTTAATAGGAGCATCATTTTTAAATTATTTTTTTTCTCATTTTGTACGTTAAGCCTGTTTTAAAATATTTTTATCTTAAAAGTTTTGAACTGTCAGTAATAAATCATCATATATAGCCAAAACTAGACTAAAGTTTGTAAACATCTTGGGACATATTTAGTACTTCATGTAGGTTTCGGATATGTTTTATTTTCAACTTTCAACACTACATTATTATGTCGAAAATATGTGTATGAAAGTTGAGTGTAAGGATTCGTAATCTTTTGTATCAAAGAATATTTCTTATTAAGGTACAAGATGGATGAGCAAGGTACCGCTTAAGAGTACCGAAAGGTACCTCATACGATGGGGTGCTTCCGTGTGGTAATTTCGATTCATGTTTTAATGGTTACGTCCTAGATTGTGTCAACTCATTTCTAGTCATTAAATTACCTTTCCAGTATCGGCGGATAGCGAGAATCGATCATTTTTAAAATTTAAATGAATGAAAATGTATCCCAGATCCAAAATGTCGACCAATCGGTCTAGTGGTTAGGGTTTCTGGATTTAAATGTTCCTGATTCGAATCCTGGGCAAGGCATGGATCCATGGCATGGCCCGTCTGAAATGAGTGTGTGGCCTCTCTATAAATGGGCTGTGCCTAGAATATGTGGTATGTTTCTGAGGTGTAACGAGAACCCACTCCCGTGGTGCACCATGGTAACGCTAAGTGGTTCACAAATCGGCCCTTATATTAATGAATAATGTTCAATTGTATGGACATTAGGATAAAAACATCCGAAATTTCTTATGAATTTCTCTCGTTGATGTTCCTTAATTTGCAAATGAAAATGACTTTCGTGACAAACTACATTATAACAAATTAATGAATGAGTATTGAGCAAGCAATAAATTACGCAAATCAAGATAGTTTTTGCTTATTCGTTATAGGGGTACTATAATAAAATACGATTGCGTTTTTAAATTTATGGCCATTTGTGGAAGATAAAATAAATTTTTGAAAATCTATTCAATATATAATATTGAAAAGAATGAAGGTTTTTTTTATGATAACAGATACGTCTAGACCAGCGGTTCTGTTATGAACACATTTTATTCTGTATTTATTGATGCTGCATTTCTCTCCATTTCTTCCCTCATGGAGCCAAGTTTATCTTTCAATCCAACAATTCTCAAAAAGAGTTGAAGGACATATTCAGATCTCATTGGTTTGATCAAACCAGAGTGTGGAGGAGAAATACTGCTTGAACTGTCTGAAAGGACAAAAAATAGCAAGCGTTTTTCTGTCTACAAAGGAAGGTACGAGAAAGACTAGCGGAAATATTTAGTTAACGAAATTTTTGATTGAATGTGAATGTGTTATGCTAGTTTGATAATAGAAAAAGATAAATGGATATTAGTTGGTTTTCATGCCTTATATTTGCTACTATTGACTTATTAAATGCTACTAAAACATGATAGACTTTCTCTATGAGTGGATGAATGAGGAATCTTAATGGGAGACTGAAGGCTCAATATGTTATGTTATAATCTTTCGGTCATGCAAATAAAATAAATTATCCAATTCTTCAGTTTCGAAATTGTGTGGTATGGAGATACGGATAGGAGATAATAACAGAGAGTATGCAAACGAAAGAGTTCCGCATTCATAAAACACAAGAAATCGAAATATTTACAGAGTATTTGGAAAGTTTAAAGAAATTGAACTCGACAAAAAATGCTGTAGAACACGCTCTACATAACACTTCAGCATGAAATAAATTTATTCAAAACTAGATAAACTACAGATATTTGTAAAATGACACTTTAAAAATTGCTTTCAAATCGAATAGTCGGATTTTGGTTAAACGGGGGAGATAACTTTATCTAGTGACTCATCCGTGCATTCCTTTAACAACTAAATTATGCATCAGTTTCTACTTCCAGCCAATCAAAATAGACATATATAACATTTTCTTTTCTTGTTAATGACGCTTCACTTGAAAAACAACAAAACAATCATAGGGAATATTCAATCCCAGCAGACACCACTACGCAGTTCCACTACATAGGAAATTAGACTTTTTCATTTTTATCACACACACTGAAGGAATTTACTTTTCGGGCGAATGTGTCAAGTTGTTTAACGAGTCCACAAGTTATATGTTGCTACACTAGTAGTACCAAACACAACTCTTCAGCGTTTACTAGCCTTTTGTGCAAATACCTTTTCATAGTTTGTTTCCATTCATGAAAGAAAATCGAGATTGGGAAACTTGACTAAGGATCCAAAATCAGTCGTCAAATATTCCAATCACCCCGCCGCAGCAACCGGTGATTGGAGAACTCGTTTGGAGAGAGATGGATTGAAGTATTTAGTTACGAGTTTGATCCTCGCATGTGATGATGCCGGGTTGCCTGCTCGGAACACTTCCTGGTTTCTTCAAGCCGTCACATAAATTCCCCCTTCAAGTGGAACTTAGGACACGTTGCCCAGTCTACCTTGCCACAGCCAGTCATTCATTACAAAGCTACTCAAATAACGTACCTAAGCCTTGAGTTAAAGTTGATTTTTTTTGTTTTGTTCATGCATGGTAAAAAAAGTGTCATGACTTTCTTATTTAAAGTATGGCTTGCTATATCTTAACGTAGGCATCAGATAATTTTAGGTTTTAAATATTCGAAGCATTTTATTCCAAAATCTTTCAATGTGATGCTACATACAATAGTTTCTCAAAGAGGGTGATACCGCTCCCTGTGGGCACTGAAAGATTCTTGGGCTTGGAAATGCTGGACCCAGAGAAAATATGGGGGGAGGACTTTGAGAAGCAAGAGTGGGCAATAAGCTGCTAAAACATTTGTCGCCTAAAATGTTCTAAGCAAACTCATCCACGTGACCATACAGGCACACACAAGGTGATGTATTTTTGCATGAATTTTTTTTAAATACAAGTTACAACTGTCGGTCTAAAACAAGACCGCAAGTCGTAAGAAGCGGATGTTAGCTTCTCCTTAATTGGGGCGCTACCCCTCCGCACCGATTAGCTAGTCATTACGAATATAGGGAAGGCCTAAGAGTGGGGGTGTTAGCTTGTAAGTATTTGAGTGCACTTCCGACTTGCGCAGGTTCTCACAAGTACAGAAGCAGGAATCGGCCATGTTATATCAAGTTGGTTGATTGATTTGGTGTTTTATGCCGGTGCCATATTTGGCCAAGCCTCGCTAAACACAAGACAGATAATGTTAAGTAATTATGAAGAGAAACGATGGAGGGGATAAAGTAGACAAAGTTGGCTTGGGCATCCTGGAATTGCGACCCAAATGTTTACCAGAGACAGTAAGCCTTACACATCTAAAGATGAAGACTAGCCCTTGAGGGGGTTATGTCAAGTTTAATGTACAATACTATAAATAGGTAAGAAAACAAATCACTATTAGACTGTTTCCGAATGGTGTAACGGTGGCCGTGGTAAACCGGTTCAAAGAGTAGTGAATTAGCAAACTGAGGGTTGCGAGTTCAGAACTCCATCCAACCAAAGACCGTCGTGTACGTAGGGACTGGTGCACGCTAAATTTGTCGCGGCCTCAAATTTCCTCACGTTGGTGTGGTGTAGAAGTTTGGAGAGTGGGGTGCCAGTCCAGGTGTGATCTCGTCATCTGACCGTGGTTCAAAACTACAAGGTGTTATCCTCGGATCTTTCCTTTCGGGATTAATCCTGGACCGCCGCTAGTAGCCCATTATGTTGCTCCAGTGCAACGTTAGTTCAACTACCCACCGAATGGTGACCAACAGTTGTCGGCTTAGTGCACACCTACATAAATACAATTCAAAACTTATAGACACAGCTACACTCACAATTTATGTTTGTTGGGATAGAGTTTTCAAGAGGGAGTGCCAAAAAATTGTCTTTGAAAAGGGGATGCTGAGCCAAAAAGTTTGGGAAACTGCTTTTAATATTAAAATTGAGCTCAGTAACACTAAAATGTGTACAAAATATTTTTTTTTCAAAAGTAGACTTACTGAATTGCACGAACTGACATGCGATTACCTTTCTCCCTCTTCAGCTTATTGCCCTTTTCACAAAAAGCTCATTGTGCACTCTATCAGACTACTTCTGCACATGATTCAACAGAAAGCTGACACTGGTCCGTTTCTCATACTCCCCCATTCCAGGCTCACAAGTGTTCCGTTAAAGGCAATTTCTCAATTCCCTAGGATACAGCTCATAATTTCCCATGACGTCCAACAGACCAGATGTTTGATAAATAATTGCCTTAACAAAGCGTTCAGTTTCGAGTAGCTTAAATTCAAAGGAAATTAATAGCCTGAGATTTATTTTGCCCTCTTGCTACTGTCAAAAAATACTTTTCGTATCTCCTTCGGCTTAGATTGTACATTTGATGGATATACACACATAATAACTATTGTGATACCTTAAAGAGGGCTTTATTATTTGGTTTATTGTATCAAGTTCCTTTCGTACCGTCATAAAGTAATAGATGTGGGAAAGACTAAAATGCCACAAATTTCATACTTAATGAGAATGAAGTTTCGCAGAAGTACAAATTTCGCATGCTTTTAACCTTTGATAAAATTCTCTCTCGATCAAGATTGTTTTATATTAAACACATAGGAATGGAGCTTGTTCTTTAATGCACTCTACTGACTCAAAATCGTGACCATGACTTATGATTTATGATACGTTTATTAATACCATGACTTTAATTTTTGAAGATCCCTCAAAATCTACAGTTCTTCCTAAAAAGTACAGAAACAATAAATACGTTAATGCTTAAGTTACTTCACAACACGAACCTTCACAGTCCTAATCATAATATAGCGAGGTTTAGATTTGGAATCTAAATATCATGGGTCTATACTATATATAGCAACAGTTAAGCCATGAAGGTTTTAGTAATAGCTTAAGTAACCATTTAGAATCATTAACTAACAAGGCCTTGAGACAGTTTAACCCTATCCTAATTTTTAATTATGGAACCTTGAAAATCTCACTCTCAAATAATAAAACACGCACTTGAAAAATCATATTTCTAGTAGTTTTTTTAATGTCCCTGTGTTGCCTTTTTTACACGTTAATTACAGTCCTATTACAAACTGTAACTAAACACAGTTCCAAAAATAGATTAGTCACATGTTGTCATAGCATTTCCACGACACATTCAAAACATTTCATCACGGCTGCACGACACCTTTGTTTGTAATGATTTTTAAACTAATATTTAAATAAGCAGAACCCTATATTCGAGCTTTCAGCTGTGCAATTGTTTATATTGAAGCGTGTATACACAGAACGATAAAATGTCTTTTCTGATATAAATCCATAACAAATTCTTAAAACTAATTCCAAGTGCATGAATTTTAGCGAGGCAGCTAACATACAGTAGAATATAAGAAAGCCAAAATTGGAATTTTGAACGAGAATATATTTAATTCACTTTCATCTGCATTGAAACAGTAAGTTTTATAAAGGACTAGAAGAATTATCCGGCGTTGCTCGGGTTCAATTGGTTGATTGAAAAATGATTAGACTAACCACTTTTTTCATAGAAAAAAACAAACATCATTTAAGTGTACAGAAAAAAAATGTTAACATCATTTTAACTTTTTCATGACTTCTACAATTTACTTCGGAAGCAATATGTATGCATGATATATTCATCCATATAATGCATTTCATATTCATCATACTTCTGCTGTAAAACAAACTACAAAGGTTTTTTCTAAGGTGACTTCTTCAGAAGTCGATTTAGAAATATCTTTGAACTACAACGTTTGACTACCTGTTTTAATTTAACGTAACATATCTTATTTTAAAATAATTTTATTTCAACTTTACCGGTCATTTTAAACTAAAATGTTACACTCTTTATTTAAAAAAATTGTTTTGTATACTTAATTTATTTTTATGAAACAGAATTGTACGAATCATTAGGTATTAACCAGACTTAAGGAAAGTTGGTCGAAATATACAGTGGCTCCAGAAAGTGTTTGTAGACTTACGAATTTCAATGAAATACTGCTCTATCTATATACAGTGCCTCCCAAAAGTGTTCGTACACTTACAAATTTGTAGAAAAAGCGCTGTAGCCCGGAATTGAAATCGAATATAAAGTCCAATATTTTTTCATATCATCTCCATGTGATTCTGAATAAAACCTATAACATTCTTTAAAAAAAATATTGACTCATTTTCTATTTATAAAAATGAAAATGCAAAGAGGCAGAGAAAGAACACGTCACAAAAGTGATCGTACACCGAAACATTTTCGAATAAATTCATAAATAAAATGATCGTTTGTCGCTTTTTTTATTTTTGCATTGTGGTGACAGTTAAAAAAATCGTTTGGCTTTAATCTTTGCTTGCTTACTTCGTAATATTCTATTTATTATTTAAAAATGGCTCGTAGTCGTAAGGAAACAACAAACAGCATTCGAAATTTGATTCTTTTTCATCATAGTAGTGGTAAATCAGTTCGGAATATCTCTAAATTAGTAAATTTATCCCATTATACGGTGCAGTATGTGATAAAATGCTTTAAAGAAGAAAATCGGATCGAAAACAAAGTAAGGAAACGTCGTCCGGCAAAGTTAACTCAACGTGATCAGAGATTTATAGTCAGAAAATTTCTGAAAAATCAATGTTTGAGTGCTGTAAATACTTCTACAGAATTTACTGAAAAAATTTCTACTCCAATTTCATCTGAAACTGTTCGACGAGTGCTCAGATCAGCTGGATTAAATGGGCGTTCTGCCCGAAGAAAATTTTTGTAAATGCGAAAAATAGAAGGCTTAGGCTTTTCTTCGCAAAATCAATGATAAATAAGCCCGAAACGTATTGGAATCATGACTTATTTGCAGATGAAAGCAAATTTAACATGTTTGGTTCCGATGGGTGTATAATTGTATGGAGAAGAACTTAGTTGGAACAGTAAAGATGGCGATGGAGGTGTCCTTGTGTGGGGGTGCATGTCAGCATCAGGACTAGGTAATTTGGTATTTATTGATGGCATAATGAATCATGCTCTTTATTTAAATATTTTAAAAGACAATTTAAAATTATCAGCCCAAAATTTGGGTATTGGAAACAACTTTTTTTTTATCAAGATAACGATCCTAAGCACACGGCTCTCACCGTTCGCCTCTGGTGTCTCTATAAATATCCACAGGTTCTGAAAACACCACCTCAGTCACCGGATTTAAGCCCAATAGAACACATTTGGAGAGAACTGGAGGTTAGATCTCGAGCTCGAGTTAGAGTACGAAGACACGACGTTAAAACTAAAAGCGAACTAAAACAGTAATGATTGAAGAATGGAGGCACAATGATGCAGAAATTACAAAAAAACTAGTGAACTCTATTCCCAGACGTTTAAAAGCTGTTGTGGATGCTATAGGATGTCTTACTAAGTACTAATTTACCGAAATATTACAATATTTACTAATATGTAGAGATTCTTTTAAGGTGTAGGAAGACTTTTGTGAGGGAACATTTTCGTTACTTTTTGATAAATGATTTTCCAAAAAAAGTTTTACTATGTTTTTAAAATATTTTATGTAGTTTTGTTAAGAACAAGTTATAGATGTTATTAAAAAATTCACATTCTGAAATATTAATTTTTATTAATGGATAGAGCAGTATTTCATTGAAATTCGTAAGTGTACGAACACTTTTGGGAGCCACTGTATATAAAGTAGGATGTGTGTGTATGTATATATGTATATTTTCTATACAAATCTACACCGTTTGACCAATCCACACCAAATTTGGTACACTTATACTTTAGAACACTGCGGTCAGCATAGGCTAACTCTTAACCCCCGTTCTATTGGCCCTATGGGGCTAAAAACTATTCGAAATCGCCATAGAAATAACATTGATCATAGATTGATTGCTTTAGGCAGCTATGGTTGCCTTACCAGTGTTGATCGAAAAACAATTTTTTCCGAAACAAATTAAATTACAATATCTATGTTTGAACTTACTTTTTAGTTCTTCCCATGATGTAAATAAATTATAGATATTTATTGATGAAGAAAGAATATTTTAAAATATTTATTTTTGAAAGGAAATTCATGGAAAGGTTATCAGGAGTTCAAGGATTATTTTCAAAGAAAGTTGGTGTATATTTCGACCAACTTTCCTTAAATAATTTATTAAATACGTAATGATTTGAAGAATTCTGTTTCATAAGCTTTTTAGGTAAGGCGTGTAACTTATTTTAAAATGTCCGGAACAGATACATGTGAATCCTCCGTTGAAAGCAGTGATTTTCTTTATCAAAAGTTCTGTAAAATCGACCTTCTGCTTTTTGAAAAAATTTTATCTATTCAGTTTAATTCGTCTACAACGATTACATTTATTTCTAACCCAAGCACCGTTATTTCAAAAAGCACAAACGAAAGACTCATTGATCATAAAAGCATAATTTTGCTACTCTATTTGACAGGTGTAATGTGCATTTTGTTATTCTTGCTCCTGGAGGTGAAACTAAAAATATTGTGTATAATTAAGTTTTCTGTTACATTTATATTACAGTGAATTTGTAAAATATTTTACTTCATGATGTGTGTACTGTCCTTATACTTTTAAAAACCTATTAATGTAATTACTTTGATTTTACACTAGATTGATTTGATTCATTTTCCTGTCTAATAGATGATTGGGATAAATACCCGGGCATAGCCATGATTCGGTCATGTTTGAGCATTACTAAATCTAACTTTTAATTGATTGTATAAGTATTTCCTACTTTATTTGACAGGTGTAATGTGCATTATTGAATTAAAGCTCATTATTATTATTTTATTTCTATGATGAGTTTTATATTTTTACAGGAATATTATGAATATTTGATTGATAAAAAGAGAATACTTAAAATACATTTCATTTTTCATAATTTACATTTTGTAATGGAACACGAAAAACTTCAACTCAATCATAAAAGCGTAATTTTGTTATTTTAGATTTGGCAAACCAGAATTAATGTTTTATTATTTTATAAATTTGATTTAGAATCCCGTGTTTGTGTATTTGAGTTACTACAGCGAAATGTTGCAGTCATATTTGAGCATTACTAAATTTCATAAATCATTATCGTCTTTATCAATATTTTTCAAATGTCTTTTTCGAATTGCTCTATTTCAGAATAGACTCAGGCAGTCGAAATTCGACACTTTGCGCATTTTTCGTTTTTTAGAATTCTGCATTTTTTCGTCGGAATTTCGTTTCTGTTTGTATTTATGTCTTAATCTTTTACATATTGCAATATATTCAGGAATTAAATGTATATATTTGCGTCCGAAGTATCATGTAGAAGCTATGAAAAAGTTAAAACATATTTTCCGTACAACTTAAATGATTGCATTTTTCTGTGAAAAAGAAGTGATTATTCTAATTCACTTTCAAACAACATTTAACCATTTCAACTCGAGCAACGCCGGGTAATTCAGCTAGTTCATTGATAAAAATTAAAATTTCAGAATGGTAATTTTTTAATAACATCTATAACTTGTTCTTAACAAAACTACAAAAATTATTTTAAAAACATAGTAACCTTTTTTTGGAAAATCAATGATCAAAAGTAATAAAAAAGTTACGTCACAAAAGTCTTCGTACACTAAAAAAATCTCTACATATTAGTAAATATTGTAATATTTCGGTAAATTAGTACTTAGTAGGATATCCTATAGCATCCACAACAGCTTTTAAACATCTGGGAATAGAGTTCACTAGTTTTTTTGTAATTTCTGCATCAATGTTCCTCCATTCTTCAATCATTATTGTTTTTAGTTCGCTTTTGTTTTAACGTCTTGTCTTCGTACTCTAATCTCCAGTTATCTCCAAACGTGTTCTATTGGGTTTAATCCGGCGATTGAAGTGGAGTTTTCAGAACTTGTGGACAATTATAGACACCAGAGGCGAAGGTTGAGAGCCGTGTGCTTAGGATCGTTATCTTGATAAAAAACAAAGTTGTTTCCAATACCCAAATTTTGGGCTGATAATTTTAAATTGTCTTTTAAAATATTTAAATAGAGAGCATGATTCATTATGCCATCAATAAATACCAAATTACCTAGTCCTGATGCTGACATGCACCCTCACACAAGGACACCTCCACCGCCATACTTTACTGTTCCAACTAAGTTCTTGGGATTAAGTTCCTAATTTTTCTTCTCCATACAATTATGCGCCCATCGGAACCAAACATGTTAAATTTGCTTTCATCTGCAAATAAGACATGATTCCAATACGTTTCGGGCTTATTTATCCTTGATTTTGCGAAGGAAAGCGTAAGCTTTCTATTTTTCGCACTTACAAAACATTTTTTTCGGGCTGAACGCCCATTTAATCCAGCTGATCTGAGCACTCGTCGAACAGTTTCAGATGAAATTGAAGTAGAAAATTTTTCAGTAAATTCTGTAGAAACTTTTACAACACTCAAACGTGGATTTTTCACAAATTGTCTAACTATAAATCTCTGATCACGTTGAATTAACTTTGCCGGACGACCTTTCCTTACCTTGTTTCGGATCCGATTTTCTTCTTTAAAGCGTTTTATCACATACTGCACCGTATAATGGGATAAATTTACTAATTTAGAGATATTCCGAACTGATTTACCACTACTATGATGAAAAATAATCAATTTTCGAATGCTGTTCGTTGTTTCCTTACGACTACGAGCCATTTTTAAATAATAAATAGAATATTACGAAGTAAGCAAGCAACGATTAAAGTCAAACGATTTTTTAAATGTCACTACAATGCAAAAATAAAAAGCGATAAACGATAATTTTATTTATGAATTTATCCGAAAATGTTTCGGTGTACGATCACTTTTGTGTCGTGTTCTTTTTCTGCCTCTTTGTATTTTCATTTTTATAAAAAGAAAATGAGTCAATATTTTTTTTAAGAATGTTGGGTTTTATTCAGAATCACATGGAGATGATATGAAAAAATATTGGACTTTATATTCGAATTCAATTCCAGGTTACAGCGCTTTTTCTACAAATTTTTAAAGTGTACGAACACTTTTGGGAGCCACTGTACACATTCGGCCAAGAAATTATCCAATTCTAATGATATTTTACAGGAAATAAAAAATAATAATTCATTAAAATTTAACTAATAAATAATATATCAGCAATATGTAAAATACTGGAACATAAATACAAACAGAAATGAAATTCGAATCATTGAAAAAATGCAGAATTCTATAAAACGAAAGATGTGATCAAGTGTGGAATTTCGATTTCCTGAGTATATTCTAAAATAGAGGAATTCAAAAAAGACATTTTAAAAGTATTGAAACACAATAACGATTTATTAACAAAAGAACACAAATTTATAAAACAAATACTCAAATATGACCGCAACATTTCGCTGTCTTATCTGAAATACATAAACACGGAATTCTAAATCAAATTTATAAAATGAAACATTAATTTTGGCGTTGCCGGATATCGAATAGAAAACTTACGTTTTTATGATCAATGAGTTTTTAGTTTGGGCTTTTTGTGTTCCATTACAAAATGTAAGTTATGTAAAAAGTCCAAGAGTCCGAATTCCTGGTCGCCCTCCTCAATATTTTTATGGTTGCCTCATCCAAGAAAAAACTTGATAATCATATGGTGATAAACTTTTCAGTAAAGCTAAATGTAGATGGAGCCAGTGGTTTTGTGGCCAGGTACGTAGTGAGGAAGTGAGGTCATGGCTACATTTTAAATTAATTCCTTTATCTACTGAGTTAAAGCATTGGATAACAGGAAATAAAATCCTTGGTTCCTTTGGTTACACTGAAAGTTCCTATCATACACAGATAAGTGTAGTAAAATGTTTAAGCAAAATCAATTGTTCGAAAAACTCGTATATGTGATGTAAATTCTTACTTGCTGCCCCCCCCATGCACACAAATAATTTTTCCAAGTTGGCGTGAGTGTGCATATTAATTAAAATGTAATCGTCCACTTTCAATTAATTAAGTTTTGTTTCTTAAAACTTTTTCTAATGCTTTTAACGCGGATTACTTTTAATTGCTTTTTTCTTCTATTTCATTAGCCAAATAATCCAGCAGCTTCCCGAGTATTATTACGGGTACATGAAAACATTGCATAAAACAAGGGTTACTTGTCATGCTGCCAAATATAGTTGGCACTCCTTGCTTGTGATGCGAGTCTTTAATCTCTAGAGAATTATATCGGAATTCCAACGGATTTCCGAAGTAGCAATCTTCGCTGATAGGGTGGTGGAGATGCTTCTTTGGCTATTCTTTTTGCCATGATGGCCGCTGAGAAGGAAAATTGGTACTCTTCCAAAGATTTTCTAAACTAGTAGTACAGCGAATTTGGCAAAAGCAGCTAGAAATTCGTTATCTCGCATTTTTTCTAGGAAAGGTGCCAATTTAATCGGTGAATAGTTTGCTGGCGGATTAGTAATTGATTTCATAAATATTTATGAACGTAACTAAAACTTCTGATACACATTTTTCCTTTGCTTTCCGGTAAAATAATTTTTTGCAAGCCTCCGAAACTATTCCTGTTTTACAATTTACTTCGCTTGCTCGTTTATGCATACAACGAAGTTCCGAGATGTGAAAGAATTTGAACTGTAATTTGAACCCGATATACTGAATAAACAATATTCAAATTGAATACTACGATTCAATAGTTCATTGGTAACCATTTTCATTAGTTTGTGGGCTCTTTTTCATATTAACGGACTCTGGGTTCGGTTCTGAAACTATTTCTGAAACAACTATGAATACCACTTTTAAAAATGTTCAATGATCCCCACCTGATTATTCTGACTTAACCCCATCTGACCACTGACCATAGAATATTATCATAGCAGCATAAAGCATAGAAAGTGCACATTTTTTTAAATATCGTCAGCGTGCAAGTGAAACACACTAAATCATAAAATATAGTTCTGAGAAAATGAAGGTGAAAAAGTTCTACTACCTCTGCTTTACTCAGTAGGTGAATTTTTCCAAGAAGAAATCTTACCATACATGCAAAATTACCAATTTCTTAAAATTTTGAAAGTGCGCTTCACTTATAAGTTGACGAAATTCACAATTTTCACCATAATCATCTTTTAGAAAGTACAAAAATATCCCAATCTATTGAACCAAATGTTTTTCAATTTTAAAAACTACATTGATTTCTATTTGATCTTTTTTATACTAGTATTTCCATTTGGTTTACCTATGCTTTGTATCACAAAGTACCATCTATATCTTAAATTATCAAAGCCACATTCCGTTTTGCATACTTGTTTTATTGACTCCACAATCAGTCCAATGAAACTGACAAGTTGGAAATAAAACTAAAATGTTTTATTTCCACTTTTGTTTCTCGACACTGTTAAGAGAAATTTAATTCCAAAATATTTCTGAACAGTAAGCAAAATGTATCGGTCATTTATCCTAGGAAATTGCTTCAGTTCTGGGGATCTTACAAACACGTGTATTTCAGAAAATCAGATAGACTTAAAGCAGATAAATGAGTTCCTTCGGAACTCCAGAAAAATCCTGAAAAGTAAAGAAATATCATAGAGGATTAGATAACCCGAAAGGCGGATTAAACGATTTTCTTTGGAAGTTCAAGTACTATCCAGGAATGTGAAAAAATATAGAAGATTCGATAAACCGAAAAGTGGATGAAAGAGTTTCTTCGGGAGTTCCAGAACTATCCAGAGAAGTGATCATACAAGATCGAGATACCAAAATTTCGATTAAAGAGTTTCTCACGAGTTCCCGAACTATACAAGAAAGGGAAAGAAGTATCATAGAAGATCGGATAACCGAAAGACGGATGAAACGTGTTCCTTCGAGTTCCCGAACTGTTCAGAAAGGGAAAAAACTATCATACAAGATCGGATAACGAAATACGGATAAACGAATTCTCCAGGGAGCTTCTAGAGCATCTAAAGAAAAAAAAAGCTGAAATGCTTCAAATAAAGAAACAAAAACCAAAATACCTCCGTACATCTATGTACCTTCCGCGACTGAATCATTTTTATATTATTATTACTACCAGAGAACATCCATATTTACTCCAGAAGACAGATTTCCAGCCTCATTCATTATTCATGTAGCCATTTTGCCCTTATGGAGGCAGGAGAGGAAATGTCTTACAGAAGAATGACTAGGTTCTATTAGATTGGCCTATTGCCATTTTGAGGAGGGAAGAAAGCCGCTCTTTATAATGCGTTTGCCTCAATTTCCTCCAAGCCTCCTCAGCTCTTTTTTCCCCTCTGCTCCAAGGAACAGGATTAAATCCCGATCGCTGGCTTTGATGGTTTCGGATTGAATTAGCTCTATCTCCTCCAAGTTTCGCTTTGCGTGCAAATATCAAAAATAGATCAGTCCGTAAGGGTGTGGAGGTTTTGCAATTTGAATAGTGAATATTTTAATGTCGACGCATGGGAAGGGAAGATTTTTACAGGGGTATATTTATTCAGGATTTTTTTGTCTGAGCTAGGAGCGAACAGGATTATTTATGAGCTTCGAAAAAATAAAGAGAATCGTAGGACAGTGTTTATTTTGATATTTAGGCGAACCGTTTAACAGAAGAGTTGCATATTCAGAAAACTATTATTGAAGGAAGTCTAACTTACAGGAATTGAATTTAAACTGTTTTCATTCCTTCGGTTCATATTTCAAATAAAATGCTATGGTTTACGTTGTGAACAAGTTCTGTCTGTTTTAAAAATAGGACGTTATTATGAGTGTTACTTATTATGAATATTTTTGGAGCCAAAAGGTTTGCTCAAATAAGTATGTGTTAAGATTGAACGGTGGATGTTTAAAAAAACAAAATGACATTTATATATACAAATAAACATAAGTATGAACACGAAAAAAAGTGGAAACCATTAGGTAGAGGACCGCACTTCAACTCTGCTTCAATTAAGGGCCCATTCATACCAACCGAATCCAGATCAATCTCAATCGAGTAGAAACTGGCTTATATGGGCCCTAACCAAAATGTTTCCTTATTTTTACACCATCTCTCACACAAACTTATATTTCAACCACTCAACTTTACGGTTACAGTTAGGGGTAAGAGTTCGAGTGATCTCACAAGTGTTTTTATGAAAAGTTAACTAAATTCTTTCTTGACCATTGTGATATAATTCGTAATATACTCGTATGAAAGAACAATACCCATATAACCGTGTAAAAAAAAATTGACAGTTTAAATTTCAAATATGTAAATTTCAAATACATGAATACGTAATACATAAATGCTTTTAATGTTTTACTCAATTTATTATTTTAAAACCTTAGATGAAAATGCCACCGAAAGATATTTCTGAAAGACGCTTTTGGTATTTATGATTCAAATAAAGTCTTGATGGCTCGAGAACTTTTTTAATATCTACAAGCCGCTTGATCGATGTTGATATCAATTACAACATTTTTAGATTCTGTCTCAGCATCCTATTAATGCAATATTCTTATAGCACCCTACATTTGATCACATGCTACTTAAAGTTTTACCTTGTCTTATTTTGATACATAACAAATTGCTAATCATGACTTTTTCTAAAGTATTATAATGTAGTCCGTCGCTTCTTTTAACAAATCGTTCGGTATTTCCTTTCATTATAAAACATAAAAAATGCATCGGTTAACTTTTGGGCATGGTTACATAATTGAAGTTCTCTTTTTTAAATTTTATTTCTGTAAATTGCTCTAACGACATTTAAAATTCAAGTTCTCCATTTATATTTTACAATTACCATGTATTACAATCTTCAGTGGTGGTAGGTAGGTATTTTATTTGACGTCGCACTGAAGTAACACACGGGCTATTGGCAATGGTCCGGGATCAAACCCGAAGGGAAAGATCCGAGGACAACACCACGTAATTTTGAACAACGGTCGGGTGACAAGGTCACATCTGAGCTGGCCCTCCACTCTCCAAACTTCCACACCACGCCAACGTGAGGACATTTGAAGCCACGACAGATTTAAAGTCCACCAGCCCCCTTTGTACATGACGGTCTTTGGGGATTCAAACTCTCTATCCTCCGGTTACTAATTCGTTACTCTTCCAACCCGGCTACCGCGGCCCCTTCAGTGGTGGAGATGCGTAATTTCATCTTACTATTTATCGTCTACTTCTGAAACGATAAAAAAAATCACCATCTTTCCTTATGCTTATACAAAATAGAATAATGCATTCAATTTTTACAATTCTCACATAATGCTTATTATTCAACACATGAAAAAGCTTTGTCCCGGAATAATGAAAAGAGATGTAAAACATGTCTAATCCTTTATTAAATAGTGTTATTTTGTCTTATTCATAGCAAAGCTATTATGAGCTCTATTTGTTGACATGATAATACTAAGGAAAACACCGATGCAGACATATTTTTTTAGTTTCTCTTGATTGAAAATCAATTTTCGCGTGCAGTTTGAAAATTTTCATCACCCCGATTCCCTTTTGGAAGCATTCCAAACATGTTCCCGACTTCCCGCTTCTGATTAGTAATCGCTTTTCGATGTTTAATCTACCCTTATTTCACATCATAAAGTTTTGAGTTTCGAATTTTGATAAAACTCAAATTAGTGTGATGTTTCCGGACGCTATTCGTCACTGCTAGATAGCTCTGACAACCCGATAAAATACATCATGGGCAGTGATGTACACGCTCCTCAAAATATACATGTATGTCAAAAGTAATGATAACTTATTTTTAAGGGGAAATTGAAGGTCCAATACAATATTATTTTGCTTAACTTTGATGAATGTACTGGACACCAATAATAATTTGTTCTGCATAATTTTCAACATTTACCATATACTGAAATGATTTAGTATTATATAACATAAGATTTTTTAATTTTTATAAAAAATTAACCAAAAAATCAACTCTCTTGTTTTAACTATATATATAGTAAATACTCAGAAAGGTTGGTAGAAAAAATGCTCATTTTGAGAAAATTGAGTTTGAAATTCAAAATCTGAAGTTAATTGAGCTATAAGATTTATTTATAAAATTTTTCAATGACTCGAGATAAAAATAAGGTATCTTTTTTGGAAATGGCATAAAATAGATCAAATCTCTAAAAACAAAATCACTTAATTATAAAAATTTTGGGCTCTAACCCCTTAACTTTTGATAGCTTTTAGACGGTGACTTGTATTTTTGCATTCCGTATGTGTTCTAATGTGTCATATTGAAAATGGTTCTGTTTAAAGCATTCTGTTTTATTCTTTTAGTTATGTATCCAATAATCCACTACGCAGAGGTGTGCCCAAATGGTAACAAACCCCCCATGGCTCTTCAGGACCCTATGGCACTGGGTCAAGAGTTCACCCTTCAGCAAGGTATGTAGTTACACCTGTTACATAGTAAAATATTGTTGATTGCATAGTTATTCTCAAACTACATTCAGGATCGTTCCTTAGGTATCGCCTGGCCACACGCATAGCCTTAAAACTTCTCTATATTTAAAAACATTTGATACCACAACAAAATCTCTTGGTAAATAATTTCATAACTTGGGTGAAAATTTTAAAAAGTACTGTTTGGCTTATGTGTACCATTTATCATAAAATGCAAAACATAAGTTTAAATATTGATCAGATATAATTCCGTTTCATATACTTCCTGTCCTTCTGTCCATTTGTTATAATATTAATATAGTAATTGAGTTTATTGCTTTATGCAAAGATTGCCATAATCTTTCTATATAATGTATAACCATGTAAATAGAGAACAATCCCTCTTAATTCTTAAATTGATAAAAGTATAGCAAATTCACAGATACCAGGATAAAGAATAATTTCTATACAACTGCATAAGAGACTCTTTTATGTATAAAATTACATATTTTCCAGTAACAATACCAAATTTTGAATTCACATCAAAACTCAATCTCGGATATCATTTGTTCCAGCGGTTTCTAGATTTTGAATATGTAAAATTTTAAAATAATTTTAAATTAATTTCCAACCCTCTTTTCCGTACCGTCCGAAATAATCTTCCCAACGCAATGCTTTTATATTAATTTACTATTAAATCCCAAATAAAAACTACAAAAATGATACATTTTTATAATCATCTTTAGAATATAATTTTTGAATTATGGAATCAAATTCCAAAAAAGGAAGAAAATTAACCAAGATATATTTTGATAGAAATGGATTCAGGACTTTATGAGTGGAAAATTTCAGCTCTTTACTCCCTATAGTTATTTTGCTATATTAAATTTCATTACTTCATTTTGCTTGTTACATGAAAAAGAAATGAATCACCGGAATAAAAGGGTTGAAATATCACTCTTCGAAAAATTTATACTATTCATTAAGCAATAACGTTTTCTAAGTAGTCAAGAAACTATTTCTGATAGCAAAATTTTATCAAAAGCTGAATAAAGATCAATTTTTAGCTGCTGAATTAAAAATATGTTGTGCTCACACTAATCAGTACTGTTTAAAATCCTTTTCCAAACCTGAAGTTCACACAGCCAGAGCGTTGAAAATATTCACACAGAAAATAACCAACGTTAAAATTTTAACCATGGAAATCTCAACCTTCTATGTACCATAAAAGTCGTATGAAGATCTTTAATATGTAGCCAATAGAGAAATATTAACCAATTGCTGTTTTATTTGAAGAATGCTGTCAAAAGTAAAAAATTGTTAAAAAATAATAACTAGTTTTAAATTCTGTATCAAGTATTATTTACAAAATGTGTGCATAATGCAATCTATTAAGTAATTCTACAACAAAGAACGTTAAATGATTTTTTCATAAAATAAACAAGAATTTATATGAATTACTTGTCACGGTAATATAATAAATTAAAATTGATTATTTGATGGCTTTCGAATAAAAACTTTTAGGATCAAGCTGCATTTACTTCAAAGTTTTATTAACTTTAATTACTATATTTAGTTTGTGAGAGAATTCCTATAAAAAACACATTACTAACCGAAATGAAACGTATTATGGAACGTATTATTTTATAACTACTATTTTAACTTACACTCCTGGGAATGCAAAAGGATCTATTTTCAAAATGTTGCAAACGTTAACAGTAAGAACTTCAAACTGCCAGTCGGCCAATGCAGTAAAACATCGATCACTTTTGTGGGTGAAGTTTATCATGGAGCTGTGTCCAATCTAGTTGTTATTTAATGTGTGACAAGGAAGCAAATGTGAGGTGAAAGATTTTTTTTTCTTGGATAAAACAGAGGGGGAGATCGTAAATTCATCGAGCTCGACACCACATAGAGCTTGTGTATTTTCTCTGCAAAAAATAATCATAAAAAGTTTTTTCTTTGAGTTTTAAATTTCGAGGACCTTGTCAGAGAGACTGGTGAGCAAACAAAACTTTTCCATAAAACGTCAGTTTCTTCATTATTCGGCACACTTCTTTTTGTACTTCCACTATTATTCTACAATTTCCTTACAGACAAGTTTCGCTTTTACTCCAGACTAGAATACCCTCGAGTTGCAATCTCTTTTAATCATTTTCTTTTTCAATTAATGTCAAATGTGAAACATGTACGTGCGCTCGTGTTTTAATACTATAGTCAAACTTTTATTTAACGAACTGTTTCGCTATTTCATTTATAAACGGATTTTATTTGTTGAAACCATTTGCACACTATAAACAATTTACAAATTTATTTGTAAAAGTATCTCCATAATTATAGTGATCTTAGTTTTTCTTATATAAATATTTTCACGACTTTATCCCCATACGATTTTCGGACGCACATTCCAAACTTTTCTTCCCAAACCAATTTTTTAAAGTGGCCAGATGTATGACAAAATGAATTCGTATGGTTGTCAGCAGTGAGTGCAGTGAGTCCTTAGGAATCGGGCTCAAGGTCAGATTATTTTTGGCATTTACAAAGTGAGAAATCACAACAGTACAATAGTGGATTGTGATGGATGTAAAAGTCGAACTTCTCAGAGCTCGCAAAAGGAAATTATGACACATTACAGACAATACGACGAAGTCTTGATTTGAAAAAACAGGGTGTTTTTCGAACCTTGCAATGCATTACATTATTACAGTGATTGTGAAACATGAAAACTACTTAAAACAATCCATATCAAACTGTGCTCTAATTATGCATCCTACTATTTCGAATATTTACGATATATATTTTTTGGAATTATATACACGCAGATTATTTCTAACCTTTCTGCACAAACTTTAAGGTGACGTGGGACACACAAAATTAAACCTTGTTCACATAAATACGTATGCCCGCAAGCGCCACCCAGATGTGGTAGAGGGAACATGGTGCAGAAATGAAAGACAGCAACATTTTTACTAGCGCAAATTTTGCAATTTGAAGCAGTAGTTTTTTACAGCACTCGGTGGAATATTCCGGTTTACCACAAAGCAAATATTTGAAGATTCAGCACATGTCTCACGAGGTACCGTTCATGACACCGTTCACCGATTCACCGTTTCCGTCAGCAGTCTCATATGAATAATGCCAGCCATCTGAGCATTCGTGAATTGATACATGTTACTCGTTCGGTCAGTGTCTAAAATGAAGATTGTCCAAACTGGTCAACGGCCGCTCCCTATCATGACCCTCAAACAAATGTAGGTGGCACTTGCTGACGACATACGTCCCTTTGAGAATACGATTTAATTTTGTGTTCCCTACCTCTACATTCCTAATATCTACAATACATTCTTTTGCCACAGTTAATACATATATTACCTTATTTCAGTGAGATACTTGGGCTTGTTTCTGTGAACACAACTTTTTTTATATCTTGGTCTATGGTCGAAAGAGCCACACGCAATTCCTAGTCAAGACTTTTCAATGATGATCTTTTTAAATTCTTGATAATGAGCATAGAAGAGAAACTTCGTTCACACATGTATGGTGTAGCAATGGTAAAAGAATGTTTATAGCTTTTCAGTCGATGGATAGCCCTTCGGTACCGTCACCCCATAATCAAATTCGCGGTTAAATTTTTCGCGGCACATCGGTTGGGAAGCAGTGCCTTAGAGTACAAAATGTCTGAATCTTGACCTAAGATAAATAATTTAAGTCATTCTAAAAGAAATTTACTTTTAGCTTTTTTAATCATCGTTCTTGAATATAGATTTCGATTCATCTGGGAGCACTGAATCCATCAACCTCTTTCTACTCTACGATAAACATGGACTGATAAAAAATTACAGTACTCAACTCTTGCATCATAATTGAAATTAACGAACATAATTTAATATAGTGTTTAAAAAAAGCCTTTAAAATTAATAACTTAATAATAGGAGTGTTCACTTAACCCCGTCATAATTTTACGCTTTCTCTTAACTTAATAAGGGAGGTGAAGTTCCTTTAGCCTTCGTTGTTTAATTAAGTTGAATATACCTTACATTTTAAAATGAGAAACTGTTAATGAAATTAAGTGAGCCACTTAAGGGATATAGAACGTGTTTTATACAAAACTGCCCAAACTCGAAATGAGTATTTTCCCCCAATTTTTTGTAATTACATTAAAAATGTTAGCTTTCTGAGTTTTACTTTACATACCATCTTAATTTTTCGTGTGGGTAGGAATAAATTTTGCGCGTTAGAACTTTTTCACTCAAATGAGTACGTTTAAAAGTTTACAGTTGTGTACTAAATTCAGAATTCATACCCAGGGATTGGTATGAAACTAATATATGATATACGATTGATTATGTGAACATCTCTTTCGTGTTGGTCTTGCTGATTCTCCTCGGTGGATTCTTTGAATATTAACCAGTCTATGAACTCTAATCATTTGGACGTTACAGCACACCAGAGAAATTTAAAAGTAAAATTCATAAATATTGGGTAGGCAGAAGTTTAATGGCGTAATACCAATCTGTTCTTCATTTAAGGTTAGACAATAAATCAGATGCAACTTGAATGGGAACACAAATTTTGAATACGAATAATGAATTAATTCCGAATATGAAATAATCGAAATTGGGTGCTTAACCCTATTTCCCCGATTGTTCCGAAAGGCTACGTGAATAATCACTAGGCTGATTTGTGTGCACAGAAAAATAACGCTAGAGAACACTGAAGGGTTTTAATAACAAACATTGGGATGCATGAAGTAACATAATAAAACACGAAATATCAACTTAGGGTCCACAAGTGCGATAAAGTTAAAAATTTTGGTGTTGGATGGACAAAAACCCAATTACGGACAACCCCTGTTACGAATGAAGATGCGACTCCTTTCAGCATTCCAGCAAGACTGACCCCGTAGTGTCACACTTCTAGAGCCCCTCAAGGGGATGGGGAAATGTTTTGTTTTGGAACTGGGAGGTTAGTTCAGCTTGTATTGTTCTTATAGAACAATTGTTTGTAATTCTTTCCACATGCTCCCTCTATCATTACTCAACACCTGGTATTTGAAATTTTTGACTGTTTAGGTTGTAGTTTAGTAACTTATATTAGCATAATTCCTAAATCTATTAAGAGTTACATAAGATATAAGGTTAATCCTGTTCTGAAGAGAACTGTCACCCAAAAATATCTTTTTTTTAATCTTCTATTCTTGTATTTAATTGTTTACTGTCCAATCTGTTTCAGGTCTGTATGCCGAAATAAAATTCTCTAGTCCAGGAATTATCCATAAGATGTCCTCCACCAAAGACGAGCTCCTGCCCCACAAGGCATGTATCTTCATGGGGTTCAAAAAACTGGACAGTCATTTCAGCGAAGTGCTGGAAGACAGCTGGAAGGACTGGACCGGCGCAAGGCTCATATACATGAATCTGTCAGACGAATTCGGACTCTCGAGGCTCTCCTTCTACAGGAGAGTAGCGCCCAAAGATGCGGACATGTTCATGTATATCATGATGGTGGAATGCGATTCCGTCACGTCCAAAAACCAAATTCGTCTTTTGGACTTCGTGCAGCGGCTGAGGGTGGAAAGAATGATGGGCTACTTGTCTGTCTACAAGGTAGAGCGACTCATTCCTTCAACGGCCAACGTCATCAATGGACTTCTGACCGAAGCCGTGGACATAGAGGGGAAAGTCAACATATGACACCTGGAGGAGGTCTTGGGATTCATAACAGATTCCGTGTTGAAGTCTGATCAAAGGCCAACTCCAGTTCGTTTCAGAAATGCAAGCGGCTGATGAGACAGCGTGCTTCAGTTTTCCAGAACATGTTGAAACTTTTCTATTGTTGGCTTTCAGATCTTAGGATTTACCCAAGCATTCCACGAAAAGTGGAATTGCGTAAATTATGGATAGGTTAATGATCGTACTTCTCAAATTACATTGTTTCGTTGTGATTTCCTAATATTTTGTTAATAGTTTGTCGATTTTCAAAAGAATCGTCGCAATCGAAAAAGATGTACTTAACTTGATTCTTTGTTTTTGGAAGTAAATAGCATGTGCTGACACTCATCAAAAAAGTTATGGCGATGTTTGAGGCATAATATTAGTTTAGAGTAAAACTTTCTACACATTCCCTCTATTAATTTTAGTGAGTTGTGATATATCTACTCGTCAATTAGAGATATTTCACATTCTCAATTACAAAAGTGAATGGAAAATATATTGCTTTCAGAACATGTCTCTAGGTTACATAAAAGTTTATAACAATTGAAATTTTAACTTCCAGGTTTTAACATAAGGTATCAAAAATGGCTAAAGATATATTTAAATTTAAATATTTAAGCAATCAATTAACTTCTAAAAATAAACTGTTTTCAAAATATGTAAAGCAATTTTTGTAGTGTTTTATATTTTATAAGTCGATTTTATATTATGTTTATGTATTTAATTTTTAACAAACATCATTGTTGGAAACCTAATTCGTTTTAACGTAGTTATGGCTCATGCGTAATATATCTGTTATAGTACAATATTGCCGTATCTCGCAACAGTACCTAAATATCACATGTCGCATTTTATCAAGGAAAATGAGACAGCCTAACACTTCATTTCAATCTATATTGAGATGTGTGAAATATTCAGTCATATAAATGGCGTCCAGAAACTACTACTCATAACGGTTGAAATTTCAGTAACTATTCAGAAATAAAAATTAATTTCAAAATTTTTGTTTAAAAACCTACTAAACTACGAAAAACATGAATTTTTTTTACATTTGTGAGTGATGAGCAGAAAGTACCTTTTATAATTCTTAGACATGCAAATCACTTTTAAATGGTTTAATAACATGCCAATACCTATGCTCCTTTAAAGCAAAAGAATAATGAACAGTCAAACGATTTTATTCGTGATGTGTAAAATTCGATTTTCAAGATGTACATACTCATGCTACTCATCCCAGAACTCTTTAAACAATGAAGAAGTTTTATTTTAACTTTTTATTTAACATCCGTGAACTATTGAAAATGCATTAACAAGGTAGTAGAAATACGAAAGGTGGATCCAGTATGTAACACAAAATGAACAGAATTTTAAAAAATACTGTATAAAATGTTTTTGATAACACGCATGATGTAGAAACTTTCATTTCTTCTCTTTGTAACTCTTTTCTTTATTGATTTGAACTTCAACTATGGCGAAAATAACATCACCCTAACCAATGATGTAACCGTATTTTCCTAATTTTAAACTTCTGACGTGAATTATACTTCTTAATTTTCTAAAGCCGAGAAGACAGTTTTTTCTCATCATTGCAAAGTACTAATACATTTGACAGCCTTCGACATTTATGTGCATGGAATAGATGCTACATTTTGATTCCAGTGCTTTAGTTTATTATAAGAATCATAACCATACCTCACGTGGTCAATTCTTGTATTGCAATACATATTAAATTTTAAGTTAAAGTTTGGAGGGGCATTTTTCTTCCATAGGTTGGTTTTGACCAACAAATTATGTAAAGCGAGCTTTATGATGAATTGAATCATGTTCTCATATCTTATTCGGATCAAAAGTGATACGCGAATAACTCCTGCTTCGTTGTCATTCATCCTCTCATTGAAATCAATAGGGACTTAAATCAATAAGTTTACCCATCGGTCTAATTATTTCATTGAGAAACATTCCTCATACAAATTGAAATCAGTCTAGATTCCCATCATTGGATTTCCATTCTGATAAGAATCAGATTCCATTCATATAATCTACCTTGCTTTTTATTGAAATCGTTCTTTATCATAGTATCCATTTTAATTTATTTTTACAGTAATTCCACGCGTTTTGAAATCTTTTTCTCTATAAATACATGAATCGAGGAACACTATGAAAATAACAACACAAAATGTTTACCACTCTATTGCTAAAATCCCTGACATACAAAAATCTGTAGAGATTTCAATAATGCACATTAGAGAAGATACACCAGGCACCTAGCAATTGATAAAAGCAATAAGAAACGCAACGATAACGCTCTTACAACAGCTTAAACTCTTTATCATACTTGCTTATAGATATAGAATTTAAAAAAAAATCATTTCTATGTAGCTAAAGAAATCAGAAGTTTTTATAATTATTATGCACTAATACAATACGTAATCAACAAGTACGTAGCGGAATCATCCGGCTACTTACATCTCTACCTAGTGCTTTCATTTTCTACGACTGTAATCAAAATGTTTGTAATAAATAGATAATAACTAGTAAAGTAATAGAAATGCTAGCGAAATGAAAGATAAGTCTTTCAACGTTAACTATCTTTATGAACATTGTTTATAAATATCTAAAATAAATTTAACTCTGGCCTTACGATTCATCAATATGCCTTAAAATAAGTATCTTTGCTCCCCTGATATTCTATGCTCTTATATACAGACATTTTAACTTATTCTTCTGATATCCTACTTTAAATCTTTAGAACACAAATAAATACTAAGTCGGCATGTTTCGTATTTCTTCAAATTAAATGTTTGAAGAATGCCTTACTTTGAGGCCGAATACTTAAAGTTTATCTAGCATTATTATAAGTCGTCCCTTCATTTCTTATAAGTGTACTTCATAGTGAAATACTTTCGTTAAAATTCCAGTAGACTAAAATGTGCTTGTACAAATAAATATGATAAACGTGGATTCATTTCATAAAATATGTAATAAATTTAAATATACAAGAAAAAGGTTTGAATACTCGCGAAATAAATTTCAATAGTAAATAAAAATATATTTTTGTACCATGCAAATAAGGACAAAATATGTCACTAACAAAATCTTGAATGTAAAACATTTTGACTTAAAACAGCTAATACTGTATATTCATCAGACTTCCAAATAGTATGTTTTAAGGTATGATAATTGTTTCTTCGAGGTAGAGGAGCTTTACTCACTCTATTTTCTGCCCTCATTTTTCTCTCAAAAATATATATAGCCGTTTATAAAATTTTCGTGAGAAGCAGAATAATTTTCAGCTTTGAAAGCACTGTTTAAGGTCTGTGAATTATCTCTAAGATTTATGTTACTTTTGTTTAATATAATCTGGCTTTTACATTGATATATCGTCGACTTACAAGTGAAACTTTGTCAAAAAACATACTTCTGAAAACCGAGGGGGATTCTACTTAGTAAACTGAACTCACTAAGTGTTTCTCAAGAAGAAATCTAACTTTCATGAAAAGAAAAAAATGACTAAATGGATTTCACCAGCCAAAGATTCTTGTATAGAGAAGCTAAAAAACGCATTCTAGAAAATTTTGACTTAGTGTGTTTCACTTATTAGCCGATGAAATATAATCAGGGCTGGCCAACCCAAGTCCGACGGGCTGCATGCGAACTACCAAGTCACCTAAAAAGCCACGATAAAAAATAAAGTGTCAGAAATAAAAATGCAATAAAGATAAAAAAGTACCGTTAATTCCAATTCACTCATCACGATCTCAAGTCGTCTCGATATACATTATACAAAATTTAAGTTTTATTTGTAGATTTATTTACCTTGGTACAAACATGAAGTGAATTCTCATTAGTTAGGAATAAGTTATATTTTGAAATGTTTGTTTAAAACGATATGAGTTAAAAATAGTTAAATTTTGAAATGTTTGCTTAAACAGCAAAATACTGCAAAAAGCAGCTCAAGAAACAAAACAAGGAATTAGGAGGTTGAAAAGTCTTTTCTGCTATAAATTAGGTTTTTGTTCCGTTTGTCAGTATTCTCTGCTTTTTTTCACTTTTCAAAATGAATTAAAGGTATTTTTTCCGAAAATAGATGATTCAGCGACCATTGATGTAGACCTAAAAATTAGTGATCGCGATGAAGTAAACACACTCCCAAGAGCAATTATTTAAAAGAAGCGAATAAAACAAATTTTATATGCCTCCCGGAGATTTAGGTTGGCCATGCATGTATATACTAATTCTTACATAGAGTAAATTATTCTTTAAATGCTTTTAGTTCCTTACACGAGCTCTAGCACTCACATTCACAATTATAATACACATTTTCAAAGAAAATTCATGTAGTTTACCATATATTTTAATTAGAATAATCACTCAGTGTATGTAATCTCTACAATAAATAATCGCATTTTTTATTAAATCACATACTGCATTCAATTTTTAACACTTCACCGTCCGGGTAATTTATATTTAACCCTAACAAAGGTAACTACTTAATAAGCTCTTTTCTATAGATTGTTTTGTTTCCAGTCTTCCTTTCAGAAAATACTTATTCTAGGAAACTCTTTAGAAATCTAACAATTACATTTCTTGAGAACATCTAGATGTCAGCATTTTATTCACATTTAGAATTCTTGTCACCGAAGGAATGGACTTTGAATTCCTTCATCGACCAATTAGAGGCAGGAATTAGACTTAAATTTCTCAAACATAGCTCTTATATTACGATTTGTTGACTGATCAGTGTGGCCTAACGGCTGGTTCTAAAGACTCAATGATGATATGAATGTGTTACACTGTATATAAAATTGATATTGTGATAGGCAAGAGAAAAATACTTTTAGAGGACCAAGTGAGCTTTAGGGCTTGAAAATCAAACATGATTACTGAGTGTAGAAGTCATTCATTCCTAGATAATATAAATTGTATCATTACATAGAATTATCGTCTCTCTAGAGTTTTACACTACTTTTGAAACCAAAATAATTTATTACTTTTGAGATCTACTTCCTGAATCTGTGAGATTTCTTTTGACTTTTCATCTTAAAAGACTTCTGGAATATTTTTTATTAATCCTTATTACTGATGGAACATGTATATGTCCTGCGAAATCAGTCGTACGATATATTCCGACTTTTTTCATTTTAGTATATTTTACCACGATTGGGACCCTATTTATTCTGACCTCTAATTCAAATTCATTCAGTTGAAAAAATTTGAAACTATCACATTATCTTAGATAAATAATAACAATCAGTTCAAACCTTAAAATGAAAAAAGTGGTATGAAGATACATACTCCAAAGTTGATATTGTTTATCACATTTCGATTAAATCAAGACTAAGACCAAAAAAGCTATAGCTACTTGGAAAAAACTTTCTGGAAATAATACCCAGAATCAAGACAAAAACTTCTTTCAACCAGTAAATGATTTTATACAAACACTTAGAAACGTTTTCCTTGGTTTTACAGATCGATTTTTTTCCATTAATTATGTTTAAAACTGACTAAAAATGGGATCATCTCGAAATGCATTCAACGACGAAAGAGGATTTTAAAACCTGTAGAAAAATGAATAAAGTGTTTATAGTTCTTTGTGTTCTTGTATAGAATCTTCATACTGCACATTTTATGTAAAGCAAGTAAATCGCAATGTAAAATATTAAAAAAACAGGTGTATTCCTTTTGTTGTCTTTTGTAAAATTTGGTGTTCATTAATAAATCTATTTTGTTTTTAAAATGTCTAGTCATTAATTTTCTATAAGCATTCATTAAGTCATTTTGTAATACAACGGTCAAATGCAAAATTCAACTCGTATATCAAAGGGGAAACATCAGAAGATTGATTGCCGTAAATGTGTCGCTTTTTTTAATCAAATTTAAAACTTTGATTAACAAGCATTTTCGGAGCAGTGCTTACCTTGAAAATATTATGTGTGTTCACGTTCAAAATTTCATTCCATAGCTAACTATTCAAAACATAGCTAGCATAGAGGATATTCCATATGGGGACACCTGGTGGGTGTTCAATATTTGCTGAGATACGGGAATTTAAAAATTGGTCAATTTTACCAAATGGCGGCCATCTTAGATTTGCCAAATTGTCTATAAATGACCCCAACTTGAGAACTAATAGTTCACATTTATTAACTTTGGTACCAAATGGTAGCCATTTATTTCAGGAGTGTATACAAGCCACAAAAACAATGATCATTTTATATTTTAGTGTATTTTTCCATGTAAAGTGAAAAAAATCACTTAAAAACAGTCAACTTTAAAGGCTATAGCAAAAATTAACCCTCTTATTTTTTCTGAAACTTTATGGAAGTATTAACTAACATATGTACTTGAATCTGACAAAAATTCAGAGAGGTAAAATTCTTCATTTCTGAATAAAAGCTATTCTAATGACAGCATATGTATTTCAAAACGGTGGTCATCTACAGTGCAAAAATGACCATAGCTTAAAAGAATATGGTTAAATTTCAGTTTTTATGAAGTGCTAATTCAAAGCAGGCTCACATTAAATGTAAAAATATCAATAGAACATCAAATTACAGTCGTGTATTTTTTAAATTTATTTTATCACATGGTGTCTTTGAAAAAGTATATTAAGTACCATTGAAGAAAACTTGTTTTTATTCAATTTAATTATTTTTAAAAAATACTTTACAAAATGTTATTGTTTTGTAATATTCGATTGCAATACTTTTGTTAAATACTTTTACATTATGCTTAGTATGCATTGTATCAAAATTACACCTGGAAATTTGTATACTTCTCAGTTTCTTAACTTAATTATTACAAAAGTACTTATAATAGCCCCAAATATATAATACTAATATCCATTATTATACATAAATAAATATTAGCTCAATATAATACAATACAAAATATATTACAGTTGACATTATTGAAATATTTTAAGCTGATCTAATATTTTTTTAGAAACTTTGTAGAAAATGTGCACACATGTACTTTACTTACAATCGTGAAATAAAATTAAAATTTCTGGGCACTGGAAATTTTTTAAAAACATGTCTTTAAAGATCAAAGAAATGTGTGAACAATACATTGATAACATTATCGAGAAATTTTTAAAAGACAAATATTAAGCATAAATAAAAGACCGCCATATTAATATTAATGGTAAAGTTAAAAGCATTATTACAGTGATTCAATTTGTCTTGTAGTTTTGGAACAATAGTTCAATTGATTTTCACCAGGAGCAACATATGTTCGTCCAGTTGTAGTTATGGGTAAAGATAGGATTTTCATTCTTTCATAAGGATTCCATGCTTCTAAAGGGTCTGACCATATATAGGATGCACTTGGTCCATGATGAAACATGAACATAATTTTGTAATCATATTCCTCACAATAATCCCAAATCTTTCCTTATCCACCAATTAATTCCATATAAACATGCAAGATATTGTTCATTTTGGAATGTTGATAATTTGATGGTTTTCACCAATTCCATGGTAGCAACAAATGTTTTTGAGGAATCTGAAAACCTATATGACTGGTATTGGTGTATTGGTGTAAAACAGTGATTAGTTCTTGATCTTGTTATTGTATTTGCCATTGCGTACCTATCTGCTAATTGATTAGTACAAATTACAATTTTTCTACCTAAAGTATACATTTTTTTACTGAACTCTTGTCAAGTTATCCACAAGTATTTAATATTCCTTAATTATTATTCCTTGCACAGACGCTTAAGACTTCTTAAAGTGGCCTACACTTTATGGTTCCACCAATATCGTCACAAACTCCTATTCCATGACAAGAGGCAAAAAAGTACCACTCAGCTTTTACACCATGATTTTTTATGTCAAAAATAATAGTTTTAAAACTTGTATTAGTCTGAGATCCCATTACTGAAAACTTTGTATTTTAATTTGTGGAACTTGTGTGATTAAATGTTTGATAATTATTTTTTGAAAAGTCCAAAACGTTGAAGTGTCATGCACTGACTTGTCACTTATAAAACACATAGAAACAGATTTCACACATAAAAAGTATTCAAATAGCACATTCAAATAATAAGCAAGCTCAAGGAAAAGATCCTTAAGCCTGCTGTTATTTGAATGAATGTTTTGAATAGCATCTTGTGTATAATGCAGGTATAATTTTCAGAAAAATCTGCTACTATGATAGCAGTATTCACACTCAATTCATACTTTTCCTTAATAATGGTATTGAGATTTTGTGGAAAAAAGTGATGCATACATAAAGCAAATTAGCGGTGATAAAACGCAATATTGAAAATATAAATTTATTAACAAAAGTTGTTTAAGCATACATGTAAATTTTGTAACAGAAATATTGTAATTAAATATAAAATAACATAAAATTTGTATGGTATTTTTAAAAATAATTTAAATAAATAAAAACAAGTTTTCTTCAATGGTACTTAATATACTTTTCCAGACACCATGTGATAGAATAAATTAAAAAATACGTGACTGTAATCTGATGTTCTATTGATATTTTTACATTTAATGTGAGCCTTCTTTGAATTAGTACTTCATAAAAACTGAAATTTAACAATATTCTTTTAAGCTATGGTCATTTTTGCACCGTAGATGACTACCGTTTTGAAATACATGCTATCATTAGAATAACTTTTATTCAGAAACGAAGAATTTTACCTCTCTGAATTTTTGTCAGATTCAAGTACATATGTTGGTTAATACTTCCATTAAGTTTCAGAAAAAATAAGAGGGTTCATTTTTTCTACAGCCTTTAAAGTTGACTGTTTTAAAGTGATTTTTTCACTTTACATGGAAAAAATCCACTATAATGTAAAATTTTCATTGTTTTTGTGGCTTGTATACACTCCGGAAATAAATGGCTACCATTTGGTACCAAAGTTAATAAATTTGAACTATTAGTTCATAAGTTAGGATCATTTATAGATAGTGTGGCAAATCCAAGATGGCCGCCATTTGGTAACTGGCTAATATCTCAGCATTGGACAAAATACTTAAATAATTGAGATCTATGGGTTTCACTGCCATGTCTATCTATGGTAAAAATTTGAAAAAAATCCGTGACTATGGTGCAACTTTTTCTCAAAATGGGTGTTTTCACATGGAATGATCCATAGATTACGAGTAGCTAACTATTCACTATTCGAAACATATCGGAACACTTTAGTAAAACTTCACTTGCAACAGAGAGGCCAGAAGAACAAATGCTTTTCCTTTCATTCATTTCTCGCGAGTCCGCATGACAGATGTTTGAGAAATTATTTTGCCCTTTCAGGAGACTTTCTTTGGCATCCCACTGTCTCTGAAAGGGTTAAGGCTACAAACAATAAATTTATATTAAACCCTAAATTTTCCAAAAATATGAATTTTGGAAATTTTAAAAATTTAGATAGTCCATTTTATGCTTTTTCAAATGATACTTCATTTTTGTTTTAATTTCTATTAGAAGTTTTTAAAATATAAATCAAACTAATAAACTCACATTTTTTTTAATACTTAAAACTCATTTTCTAATAAGAACATTTTCAGCTTCAAAGTACCTTTTCTAAGAAACTACTTCATGTAAAACATGTTTAGCAGCAGAAATATACTGGTAATAGTTAAAACATTTTCACTAATGTTTCAATTTGAATTTTATTTGAGGTAGGTAGGTATTTCATTAACGTCGCACTGAATTTTATTTGAAAAAGTAATAGTAAATCAATTACTGGTCCAATCACTATTGATCACTTGGTACAGCTGCAGTCTGTGCCGCGCGGAGTGGCAACGCGTTTTTTTTCCCGCACTTTTTATGTCGCCAAGGAAATCTTCCAAAATTGAATATATACTGCATACATATGGATTAAATATATAAATCTTGATAAAACAACATTTTGACTAGTAAAACACTGCAAATATGGATTAAATATACACAAATATACAAAAAAAAATATTTTTAAACAGAAATCACATCTTGACTAGTGAAACATTGTAAAACTAGATTAAATAAATATACAAAAATATACCAAAAAAAATTTCACGGAATTAAATATATAAATCTTGATTAAATATAAAACACTTAGACTAGTAAAAAAATTTTCTAATTGTGTTACCACAAAATCAGAAATTACCTCGTTCACAAACTGCCACCAATCGGCTAAAGTGTGGGACATAAAAAAATACTCTCCCACTATACCTCACTCTTTGTGCCCTTTAAAATTTCATAAGTTAAAAGAAAAAAATCTCCAACTTCAAATTGCAGTTGCGAAATCATGAACCGTGTCTGATCGATTTTTAGCTACGACTTATCCCGACGATTCCTACAAATCCAAGTGTATCCATCGCTAACTAAATTCCTCACAGAAAACGTCATTTTCCCGTAGCATTTATCGCAAAATTTTGATTTTATTAATCCCGATTCCTTTAAAAAAGTCAAAGAAAGCTCTTTATCGCGACACAACTCGTAACAAAATAAACGATTAGCAACTCCCTCACTCCCGTAAAAAACGCTCCCGACCAGACCACCAGAAAAACTAAACTTTAAGTTTCGAGAAAAATTCTCTTGAAACTTATCAACTACACTAAATGCAAAGAACAATCTATGCAAGAACACTTGACCGTGTCGGAAATAAATAGAACAATCTAGAAAAAGAAGGATCTGGACACTTCTGGACGCTGGCAAGGTTGCCATAAAAACACGAGAACCCTAACCATAAAACCAGAGAAAATTCGAGTTAAAAATGGGTTACCATCAGCCGGCATTAGTCGCTTAAAAGTAAGCAAAAAAACGCGCCAATAGTCGTTGCCACTCCGCGCGGCAGACTGCAACTGTACCGATCACTTATTGAACTTAGAGAGAAAATTTCGATTCAAGTTATCAAATATTATTGAAATTATTTCTAGGGGAATTTTTTCATGAAAAAAGTGCGCTAACTGGTCAATTACTGGCTGGTTTACACTGGTTTTTCATGTGTTATGAATAAAAGAAAAAAGTTTAGTCCATTTAAGTACACTTCATTGCTACTTTTGTTTAAAAGTGTTTAAGACATTGAAAATATTAGAGCTTGAAAGCTACATAATACGTGCCTTGAGAAATCCGTTGACTAGAAGAGAAATATGTTTTACTGTAAGAATTCTAATTCAATATTGCTCAAAATAAGTGAATTATCTTCGTAGTATACTAGATCACGGTAAGAACAGAAGTAAAAACTATTAAAATAGAGATGACATAGTTTGTCATTCAATAGCATAACAATTAAATCTGTTTAATCACACCGAATTAAACGAATGCAGCTCTCAAATTAGCTGCTTCTCAAAGTCAGCTTTTATTTGTATGAATGGGAATAATTTTTATTCTCTTCACGACGAAAAATATTAGTCGTGTTCTTTCTACTTACGATAGGTCTTATTTAGGCTTTCAGTTATAAATAATTCTTGTTAACACGATAATGCAACCTAAAGATCAAATAGCATTAAAAATTCGAACGCTGATTCTGAGGATACAGAAATTTCCATTATGGAAATACAAACAAAACACAAGGAAAGAACAAAAATGAGCATTTACTATATATTGTCTTGTTATGATGGTAAGTAAAAGCACAAGGACAAATATATAAGTCAATAATTCTTACCAGTTCTTAATCTTAACCAAGTCACAGGAAAAATTCTTTGAAAACACGTCCTGAATTCTTAAATGCATTTTTTATTTCATTCTGTTAGAAACTAGTCGTCTGTTATTTTAAGTTTACTTGTAAGAACTAATCGGACTCATCGAAGTTATACACAAAAATCATTTGCAAACTCAACAGAAGTTGTCTATGCATGCAATTTTAGTTGAAAATAAAATACGAAGAGAACGAAGAATGTGAAGAGATAAGCAATATCCAAATGTAATTTCACTACACTCACTGCCAAAAGTTAAGCACAAAGCGATAAAATGCGAAAAAATCGACAAGTGCAGCTTTGATTGACACGAAATGCGGCAGGAAAGTAGCAAATATGTTTATGCATGAAACAAAACAAATACATACAATAAAAACAATATTGAATTTTCATAAATTATAAGATGAAGTCATATTGGAGTAATTAACAAAATGATGTTTAAATCCAAAACAAACAAACAGAACCAACATTAATAGGATATGTGACCACCCCTCATCTTCATGCAAAGTTTAGTCTCATGCTTTCCATGAGGTGATCAACCACCCCAGAGTCAAGTAATCGCCATTCCTCCTGTAGAGCAGTTTACAACTCTGTGAGAGTGACTGAGGGTGGGAAACGTGCAGACACAGCACGGCCGAGGGCATCTCAAAGATTTTCAATGGGATAAAGGTAGGGGAGAAAGGTCGGTCAATCCATATGTGCAATCCCCTCACTCTCCAGGTAGTCGTCAACGATGTTGGCTCGATGGGGACACGCATTATCATCCATTAAAACGAAAGCCGGACAAACTGCTGCAGCGTACAATTTCACAGTGGGTTCTAGGACTTCATCCAGATACCGGACAGCCGTCACAGAACCCCGTCTACAGATATGCAGGTCGGTACGATATCCTAACGAAATCCCTGCCTAAACCATGATGCTTCCACCTCGGAATGCGTGATGCTCGATGACGTTCTGGGGCCGATTGCGTGTGCTTTGTTCTCTAAAGACCCTTACATGCTTGTCATCTGGCTCCAGGGCAAATCTCGACTCATCCGCGAACATAACGTTGGCCCAATCAGACAGTCCAATTCACATGTTGCCGACACCACTTTAATCGTGCCCCTCTGGATTGGACGGATAGAGGAACACAAATTCGTGGTACCCGGGCGTACAGTCCATTCATGTGTAGCCTTCGGCGAACAGTAGTGGCAGATATCGTCTTACCAATGGACGCTGCAACCATAGATGTCACACGTGGAGGTCGTTCTTCGATTCCGCTTGGCTAAAACAGCAATATATCGATCTTCCGCGAAGGTCGTAACCCTTGGGCGACCGGCCACAGGTCCTCGGACAACTGTTTGGTTTGTTTGGAATTGTTTCCATAATCGTGAAATGACGGAATGATGAACGCCGAAGAAAAGAGCAACATCTGTGATTGATTGTCCTGCTTCAAGGCGTCCCACAGAGCGCTCACTATCTGCCATTCGTCTTCTGGAAGCCATAGAAACACGTGTCTTGAAAAATAATCGTACGAAAGTTCTAAACACCACTTACATGAAACTCCTCTAACCCTTCACAATGCTGGTTTCTAATACGACTGCCTTTTTTTGCATATTTCTCGACACGAAACCGTGATTGGCTATTACAGAACATATTTGCACACTTCCATCTACCTCTGCAGCGAAATGCAGCCTCTCAAATTCAGATTGGCTTCCGGAATTTAACATTTTCCTCTCCGTGCTTAACTTTTGGCAGTGAGTGCTTTAGTCGTTTTTACAATTCGTTAAACACATTCTCTCATAGAATTTCAATTACTGTTAAGGAATCTATTATTTATCTCTATTTGATTATCCATTGAAAACAGAAACTGATGCTATTCCTTATATATCTACATAATCATTCGAAAATAAATTGAATTATCTTGATACAATACCAAATATTTTTTTAATTCAAGGTTAGAAAAGTCTGTCAATTTTGTTATTTTTTTCATCCACTGCAGTGCTCTGACCAATCAGTGAAGATAAATCAGCCACTGAATAAGTTGACTAAATTAAACAAAAACAATACTTGTTTTAAAAAATTTGGCCAAATGATCAACGTTAATAAATAGCTACCATGTATTAAAATTGTCAGACAGATGGTTTGTTTAGAAGTATTAAGCTAACGAGCCCACTGCTTTATAAATTATACTACTCTCACATAAATCTATATTTTATTACCTTTTTTACTCCTAAACAAAGAGATCATAACTATGTATCACTCAAAACAGATTTCCTAAAATTGTCTCGTCATCTGACCGTGGTTCAAAATTACGTGGTGTTGTCCTCGCATCTTTCCCTTTGGGATTGATCCCGGACCGTCACCAATAGCCCGTTGTGTTGCTCTAGTGTGACGTTAATTGAAATACCCCCCCCCCCTAAAATTGTCAGCATCGAAACGTTACTTTGTGCTTTGTGTGTGTGATTTATTTTTATAAATTAGGATCGAGTTTTTAGGAACAGGAATTTACAAACCTATAACGGGAACGAACTTCTCCGAAACTTCGAGAACGAACACACCTATATATAAGGGGCAGTCAAATGAAAACGAGACAGACTATATAACGAGCATGGCGCGGAAGTTGGTAACGCAGGTAGGTTTGTGTATAGAAGCGCCCTCTATTGGGAATCAGGAAGGAACAGCGCGAACGTTCACCGCTGTGTCATTTGTTAGACGTGCTCGAAGTGAGGTCAGCGAGTCGTGGGTGCGTCCGACATCACTATGGAGGCCGGGAAAGAGAACAGCGTGCTGTAGTACGTTTTTTGACTGCGGAAGGAGTGTCAGGAAGACAAATTCATGGAAACTGCAAAAATTGAAGCGCGCCATCAAGTCCAAACGCCCAGGAATGTTGACGAACGGCATCATTCTGTTGCAGGATAATGCCCGCCCACATGTTGCTAAGGTTGTTAAGACTACGCTGCAGAAGTTTCGCTGGGAAGCCCTTACACATCCTCCATAGTCCAGATCTCTCCCCATGCGATTTCCATATTTTTGGAGCCCTGAAGAAAGACATTCGTGGCCGTCGATTTGCTTCGGACGAAGAGGTGCACGCCTGGGTACAATCATGGTTCCGTAGGCAACCGCAAACATTTTTCCATGAAGGCATTGACCGTCTTGTCTCACAGTGGGATAAATGTATTGACAGTTATGGCGATTACTTTTGAAATAATAAACAGTTTACTTACTTTTTTTCCATCTGTCGTTTTCATTTGACTGCCCCTTATACATTCGACTTATAAAAGGCTTATATGCTAAAGCTTATAAAGGAAAAGCATCAACCATCACACTAATTCCAACTAGAATAACATGTAATTCCCATATCACATGTTCTAATCTTCAAGAAGCATTTTGTAAACAATGCTAGATTAGTAATATCAGGTAAAATATGCATCATTCTTTTGCAATTAAAATTAATGCGATATTTTTATTACCGAAATGAGATTTCTCATTGAAACCCAAAGGAAGATTTTAGCGCTGTAACATCTACAACAGGAAAATATCTCAATTTTAATTAACTGACGTGGGTGACTTTGTTCCAGGAATCAGTTTAAACTATTGTAGGTGTTCTTGATTTTAGGGGAAAGCAGCAAATTGGCATCCCTTTACCATTTCGTATGTATTCGAATTTAGGTCAGGAAATCCGCTTTGCGTACGATTGGCTCCATCAATCAAGCTCGGAGTTTTCTTGGCAAAGAATGTTACATCTAGCTTTTCAGAAAGATAAGGATAATAGAAATCATCTTTATAATTCTTATCTTACAAATACTTAGAATAAAAGATAATATAAGGATTTATATTATACTCTCAGATCTGTCATGGTAAATAAAACAGTACAATAAATAGTCCCTAAATCAGCCTAAAACCAAAAGTTAAAAGTATAAAAATTTAGTAATATGAAAACAGGGCGTTTTGTCTGGAGAATCAGGTATGGATAAAAACTTTCAAATTTCTAAGGGTGGGCAAACTAAAATCAAGAGTTGATAAAGTTAAAAAGAAACAATTGTTAAATTAAAAAAGGTGACTTTCAAAGCAGGAAGTTTGAGTGGCTGCCAAGTGATGTCAGTATTTTGATTGACGTGATGCAGCATTTTAACACCATCAGCCAGAAGTCTTCACCCTCTGTAAATAAACTTGCAAATAAAACAAAATTTTTAAATGAGCTACAAACTTCAGGTAATGATGCTGCTTTGTTCAAACTTCCATGCCTTGTGCAGTAAAATTCCGAATTTCAAGACAAACTTAATTTTTATGCAGATTTATGAAACAATTTGTGACAATTAATAAAAAACAGGTGTGTATGAAAACAATAAAACATTTTTTATTTAAGATACATCAACAGGGTAATTGCAATACACAGTGAAGTAACTTTTATAAAATGTACAGAACATTTATCAGTTGCTCAAGCCAACAAAAATAAGCTATACATTGCATGTTCAGTGAATTACTTTTGTACTCAACATGCATATATATACACTATGAAGAATAAATATTGTTTCCAAAATGTCTAATTTTGATTAGTTGCACTAATAAAACAATTACTGATTTGCATACCATATGGTACAAGACCATTTCAACTTCTTTCCAATACATTCTCTGGACTGATATTGTTTACTATAACAGCAGGAATACTCTTAACTGAATTGAAAATAACCTTCGTTTTGTTTTAAAAAATGACACTAAAATACTAAATGATAGCACCACATTATGTCATGCTGAAACAAATCCAAAACTTTCACTCCACAAATGTAGTATCCAAGTTTACAGTAGCATTTAAACACAGAAGTTCTGTGGTGTTCATTACATAAACATCATAAAGAGAACACACAAAGTGCATATATATCAACAAACACCGAACAAGTTTTTCTACCACGTGGCTGTACGAAAATCAATCTAAATATTATTACAATCAATATTATTAATACAATTTATACAAGTAAAATTCGCGTGTAAGCATTCATATTCTTAATGAAAACTCGAAATATTTAATAGGAAATGTGAGAAACACACAATACAATCATTCGCATGCTTTCATTTACACATCCAAGGTGCCAAGACATCTAAAGAACTCACAAAAGACAAGCTTTTGTCAAAATACTTCAACTGTTATTATTTTGAGAGAATCATAAAAGGGTACTTTACAATTCTTTTCAAAAGTTAAAGACTTTGAGAGGATAAATTTAAAAACTGGACAAGTCTAATGAAAGGCAACAATTCGGCAGTTGTTGGTTAGCTTCAACTACTTTTTGTCAGGATTCGTCAATCTATTTACTCAAAGAGAAATCACAAAAATCAATACTTCATGCCTTTTTTTTTTTTAAATGAAAAACAGTTCAATTGAGCATTTAAGATAAAATAAAAGAAATGCTTCAAAATAAAAAAAAATTCTAATAAAATATGTGGTATTAAATAACTTAAAAATGAGATGCTTCTCTAAACAAATATTACAAATTTATCGTACATTGCAGGTATCTGAAAGAAATGTACTTATATAAACTGTCCCAAAAATAAACAAAAAAACGACCAGTATGCTCATATTTTCACATCAGAACAAGACAAATATCTTTGAAACATTTTAATGCCAAAATAAAATTAGAAATTGTTGTTTTATGAAACACAAAAATTGTTGTAAATACAGATAAATGCCTTAAAGTTCAAAATACTAGGACTTTGAGCATTCTTTCAGTTCCACAAGTTAAATAAAACTTAATTCCTTAAAACAATTTTAGTTCCAGCATTGAATATCATAGTATTCAGATATGTAAAAATAAAAGCAAAATAAAAAAGAATAACAAAATGTATTCAAACCTGCATGACTATCATTATGAATGTCATGAGTGAAGTTGTGCAATAGTCCAATAAAATTATTGCAGTTTGTATAAGTACACTCTCATGCAAAATGAAAAGCTTTTTACTTTCAAGACAGTATATGATACTGGTAGTTTCAATTTACTTATGAGAATTGTAGAAAGAGTCACGTATTTTCTGTGTACTTAGTTCCAAGTGTTTGTAAAAAATTAACTTTCCATACAAGAAAATTCAACAATTACTCATTTTATTATACACAATTTAATTTTATACATTGCTATATAAAAATTCAGGCATAAAGCTTTTGCAATATCTATAGAAATATATGGTAGTTACTAATCAGATAAAATAGTGCTATTACAAAATTTGGTTTCAAAGCTGTGTTGTATCTTTATGGGATATATATTTTTAATTTGTAAATTTGGCCATTGTAATAAATTCAAATATTAAAGCAACAAGAAATTCATATTTAGATTTCACAAGCACTTATTTTTCATCATCAGCTACAGAATTCTCTTTATGTTCTCAACATTTTAGTAACTATATTTTTATATCTGCATGAAAATCTCAGTAAAGAGTTTGATACGTTAGCATTCTGATTAAAAAGAATATTTAATAGCAAACCAAATGCAATACCAAAATGTATTCCATTTTTATGTACAGAAAATTAAATGTGAATAAAGAGAAAAATCGATAAGCTAATGTCTTCAGATAAAATTCAAAATCAGGCAGAAAATTATATCAGATTATCCACTACAACATGTAGTTTCACACATAACATGGAACGAGTATAATACTAATACAAATCACATAAGTATCACTTCCTCAACATCACATTCTTTTCCTACATACTCAATTATACATATAATTTTTACTATGCCTTAAAAATAAATGTTTCTTACTTCATATTAAAATAAGATCCTCAAGGGCTTAAAACATAATTAAATGTAAAAGCAGACACTGCTAAGCAAAAAATGACAAATGAACCAAAGTATACGTACCCACAAAAGATATTCTCACATTATATATACACTTTTTAGGTATAATTCAAGAACACAACACCAGAACCTTGCGAAATTGGTGCCTCACATTTTTATCACCAAAAGGCTATTTGGTTAGCCCGCCATATCGAATGTAGAACATGTAGCAAATCTACAACAGCATACTATATTCCAAAATTATCGCCAATTAGCGATGGTACTGTGTTCTTGAGTCTAACCCACTTTTTACTCATTAATTGAGCCTGCGATAGATATTTACAGAGTTACGTTTAGTGTAAGATATGCAATTAATGCAAAAATGATTATCAATCACCTTTCTGTACAGAATTGCTGTTTTCTACTATAGAACTTCAGATATATTTAAAATTTGGCAAATTGTAAAATAATTTCATCACAATTATCTTTTCTAAACTTTTCATAAAATACATCCAGAGACAAGGTAACAATCATCATATTTCTGTATTCTTTCTACAATCCCATTTTTCTTTAGCATCACAGTGAATTCATGTTAATTGTGTCCATAAATTAAATAAACACTATTGAAAATATTAAATATAACATGTCCATACTTTTAAAAGTGAATGACAAACATATTTTGCAAAGATTATTCTTTATAAAATTAATAAAACTGGATTTTGGTTCAAACTAATCTGGTCTTGATCTTGATATACTTTAGATGTAATCAATCAAATGTAAATATATACTTAACCATATAATCTGATGAATAACAAAGCAATTCAAGTTGAAAATGAGAAACTTTAACGTTTTGTACAGAATGTAAAAATTGTTAATAGTTGACTATTTTCATGACATAATACTTTGGTGTGGTATATAAGATTGCAGATTTTTACAAAATCTTTGAGCCAAAATTTAACAGGTCATAACGAGTTTGGAATAGTGTTAGAATTCTTTGATAAAAGTCCTACATTTCATTTGAATAAGAGCAAGCTCAAACTGATGTAATTTACATTTTAGTTATTTTCGCTTTTCTAGCTACTGTTTTGTTTTTATAGGTTTTGGGAAGATAAAAAATATCAGCAAATTGTTTTTGGATTTAATGGAACTTACAAAAATAATACAGATATCAGCTCTGTTCAAAGTGGAATTCAAATTAAATTTTAACTGTATTATTACTTTCAGTTGGAATATGCATTCATGTTTCCAATGTTCAATTCTTAATATTTTGCTTGTGCTGATGCTTTCAAGTCAATTTATAATTTTTAAAATAGAATATACTGATTTAAAAAAATAGTAACAATCAAAAATTTATAATTTTTCCTTCCCTTTTAATTATGAGGGCAATGGATCATGTATTTAGAGCACAAATCATTAATGTTGACTATTTTAAACAATATCTGTCAATATTTTTCTAATCACAAATATTGTGTTATACTTATCTCCCCCCAAATGAATAATTTCACAAGAAATTATAACAAATATTCCTAAAATGTGTCCAACATATCAAGATTATTTTTTAAATATCTTATTTATTTTCAGCATTAAACATAACTGAAATAGAAGTTTTTACACTGCTATGATAGCAATAGTGTACGCTTAACTTAGACCAAAGAAAATTTTCGTTTTAAGCTAGTTTTGGCATTCATTCTTAGCTTGAGTGAATTTCCCACCATTCACCCAACTTCTAACAAGCATAAGATTCAGTTATAAAACCTTACCCTGTACATAATTATAAAAATCAAAACAAAAGTTGTCTATAACAAATTAAACACTCAACTTGACTTAAAAAGTACAAAAGTCACTTCGGAAGAAAGAGGAATGTATGCTCGTACACTTATTAAGATAAAGACCATTTTTGTTAAGATAAATTACCACATGCAACATAAATGTAATGATTTAAATAAAATGCAAAACATAACATGAGTAATGATTGAGAATGTAATATAAATATAGGGTGGGCCAAAAGTCTCGAAGGGGTCTGAAGTTTTAATAACTTTTAATTTTTTTTTCTTCAGATATTTTATAAAGATCTAGGGCATTAACCATGGAAAAATTCACAACCAAACAGCAAACACAAATTGTGAAATTTTACTATCAAATCTAAGGATTAATAATTCTGATTCTATGAGCATATTGTCACCATTGTGGCGTGAAAGATTCTCTAAGTGAATCAATGATTAGACGTTTGACCAGTCCTTTTGATAAACAATGTTCAGTAAGCAACCTTCCACTAACAGGCAGACCATGTTCGGTTAGGAATGCATTCACCAGATCTGACAACTCTTGATTTCTTCCTATGGGCTATCCATTGCCAAGACAAAATTTATATTAACAAGACTCAGACACTGCAACAGCTGAAGAACAATATTAGGGCTGAAATCAGAGAACTGGAACGTGAAGCACTAAGAAGTGCCATGCTAAATGCCTTGGAAAGGGTACAATTGTGTGAAGTAGAAAATGGATGCCATTTAAAAGATTTGCTTTCTCACACCTAGAGTGAATTTATTTCATTATAGATACTGTTTAAGATTTAACAATATTGTAAATTTTAAACAAAATAAAGAGTTACTAAATACAAAAATCCCTTTGTGACTTTTGCCCCAGACTACATACCAAGACAGATGATTGGAATGAATGAAGATGCTTTGAATTTTGAATGGAAATCAAAAACTAAACTCTTAATTAAATTTCAAAAATAGAGAACTTTCAATAACAATTATTTTCAAAAATATATGAATTGCAATCACATTTTAACACGTAGAATTCCTCTTTCACTTATATATGGCACTAGTGTTTGTTCTTAGAACAGATAGTTACTTTTTCTAATGCTGTTTGTCAACAGAAATCAGCACTTGAGCAGATATTTTGCGTACAGTCATAACAGTATTTGTAAATATAATGGCATCATTAACAAAATTATTCATATATATTTTGATGTGAATAGAATCCAAAAATAACCTATGTGATTAGAAAGGAATGGTTCTTCAATAATGAAATCCATGTTTGAAATTAAATGTACAACAAACCAAAACAATGGAGTGATAATTAAAACGATAGTTCATCAGGCCGAGGCTGAGCTTGGGCGTTATTTGCTGTCCTAATATCCGATACATACTCTGTTTCCACATTAAGTAATGATATGACCTGAAAATATGTAAAAAAAGAATTAAGAAATTCCATTAAGTAAAAGCTAATACAGAAACATGCTTTTATCAATACAAATACTAGAGGATACCATGAATGCATCCAATTTTCAAAAACCACTCGATTCATATATAATTGTGGTTTGTATTTTGACTTATATAACTATCTTGGAATTGCATGTGCTTAAACACATGAGTTTACAAATTTATTGGATACAAATTAATTTGTTGAAAATGTAGTTATCAAAACAGTAGTAAATAAATACTTGAACAGAAATAAAAATAGGTAATTAAATTAAATAAATTTGGTAAATAACTACAAATAAGTATACAAAATCGTGTATTCAGAACGGATTTATCATCTTTACACGCGATCATAAAAGCAAAACATTTGAAAAGGATAATCCAGGGTCTTGGATCATACATTATTTACTATCTTTCTTCCACAAAATATTTTCATTAAAAATGTGATAATTTCTAAGTAGGGAAAAAGTGTAGTATCAGTAAAAAAACAATATGAAGGTGAGTACTTCTACTTAGTTGGGTTTTATGGCACAAGGGCCACAGTTAGTCAGGCTGCACCAAACACAATGCAGTAATGAGGGAGGTTGGTTTGGGGGTTTTATGGCACAAGGGCCATATTTGGCCATGCTGCACCAGACACAAGATATAACATCAAGTAATAGACACACACAATGCAAGTTTTACTGACACAGAAGAGAGAAATACACCCAGAGAGGAATGCACCCGACAGGAATTGAACCTGTGCCACCTACAACTCGAAGGTTGCTAGTGCAATGGACATACCCACTGAGCCACGACGGCCCCACAACAAGGGTGGGAAACAGAGCAAAAAGCAGAAGGGTAAGCGATGGTAAAATAGAAGAGAGGACAGATCACCCGGGTCCCTCAGGTTACACACACAAGGAAAGTTTTACTGACACAGAAGAGAGAAATACACCTAAGGTAGGTTGCTAGCATAGTAGGCAAACTAACTGAACACTATATGGAGCTGAGTACACCTAACTAACACCTCTCTATTTGTTCTGCTGCTGTTCAGATAAATTTGTGTTTTTACTAAGCAAAATTTAGACTTGTATTAAACAAAGTACAACTTTCAAAGACATAAGTACATCAACTAATGAGTTTGATCACAATGATGCCGTAAGAACACTCAGAACAATTAAAGTTTTTTAACTAATTATGAAACCAATCACATTACAATTGATTTTTATGGGTACTTTAATGAAACATAAAACTTTCCATACAAGAATCAAGTTTAAAAATTTTCTAGTTGTAATTTGTTCAAGTTAATCTTTAAATAAGGGTTCATAAAAGAGTAAAAAAACTGAGACTAATTTTCTGTCACTTCCTTTGATTAAACGTTCTGAGAATGTGCAAAGCATATGAGTGTGGATTGCTATCAATGTTGTAGCTACAATTTTTTAATCCTTGGACAACTTGTCAATTTCTGTCCCTAACCTCTTACAATAACCCTAATGGAAAAGTCAGAAATTTCAAGAAATGGATATTGCTTTCAACCTTGATCCTTTTTTAGTTGGTGTGAGATCTGAGTTCAATAGGTATAATACAATTCATGTGCTCCTTTTCACTCCAACTGATCAAGTGAAAAATTAGTAAATATGGAAGGCTCATTAAAAGGGAAGTAAAATGTGTTCTATGAATCTATGCCCTTGTTCAAAAAATCATTTGGGTTTGTAAAATAAGAGTTCATTAAAACAAACATCAACTATATTAGGTGATTACTCACAAAAGTTGAATCATTAAAGTTCTTAAAATTGTTTTATAAAGATTGATAAATAGCAGTTACATAATTTGTAATATAATGAAATGCATTTAAAATTTTTCTAGAATAAATTTTAAATTTGATGTAAGGAACAGCCTTTTACTTCTTTCTGCAGTCAAAGCATGAAAGAAGCTGGAGTTATTTTACTTATTAAGAACCGTTTAATTAATTTCAAAGTTCAAATTTTAAATAATGGTAAAACGTGTGTAAAAGTCCAACCAGTGAATGTTCTTAAGGGAAGTTGGTACCCAGAATTTTCAAACATGTAGATTTAGATATTTTGAGTCTTATGTTCTTACAGCATATTTGGCCAGGCTGTACCAAGCAATGTTTTTCTGTCCAATAAATGGATACGCACACAGGAAAGTTTTACTGAAACAGAAGAGAGATACATCCAGGAAGGAGGTTGCAGGAATCGAAATTGCACTCTGTCTATAACTTGCATTAAATGATCTAGGATTTATTTTCATATATAAAAGAGATGTATGGACAGATATAGCATGCATATATATTTGCATAAAAATAAAAATTCCCAAATATTTTACAAATGTTAAAAATGCATGAAAATGAAGACATTTACATAGCAATATGCACATGAGATGAATCATTAACTTCCTTACTTACATGAAATTTGAGCCATTACTTGTATCAAATTTTAAACTGAAGATCATTGAGTAATTTTTAAGTCCTATTATAAAGTAAATACATCCAAATTGCTTATAAGGTATAGATAATATAATCAGCTTGCAAGCGAAACACATGTCAAAAAATTTTAAAATATGAATTTAGTTTTTCTACACCAGTATATGGTGATCGTTAAACTGGTGGTTCACTGAGTCATTTTTTCTTTGCATGAAGATTAGATTTAAAGAAAGACACTTAGCGACATTTGAGACACACTTAGCGAGTCTAGCAGTGAGTGTAATTTTTTTTCTTTGTTTTCAGAACTGTGTTTATTCACTTGTGCTTCACATATAGCCAATGATATACATTTTTCATGCATAACACCAGCAGTTTAAGATTTTTACTAGCATTTTAAAATAATGTCACGTATGACAAAATGTTTCAGACATTTCTTTGGTATGAAACAATAACACATTAATATGAGTATCTCATTTACTTCTAAAAAGAAAAAGTTTATTTTTTGATATGACTGCACATTTTCTTAATTCTGAAATTAAGAAAATTTGCTAATGATATTACCATATAAGTACTTTGCAGTACATCCAAACAGAATCTTAAATTTAAATGGTGAGGAAATAAGGATTACCTGTTTAAATTTAGCTCTGATTTTTAAAAGTTTAGTGACTGCATCATCATCTTGTATATTTGTATGTGGAAAGCTTTCCGTCATTTCTTGCAAGGACTTTAGGGCATTAAGTTTCCTAAAGAACAAATAAGAATTGGCATAACTTTTTCAAGTAAAATCTAATTGCTTAAGAAATTATTTGAAATAAAAAGATAAGGATTATTACATTTTGTCAAATACACATGATTTCTAGGTCTTGACATAAAACATCACATGATATAATATACAGAAAAATGCTTTATAAGTAATAATGTAAGCAAAATGTTGAACACAAAAATTCTGATTGCCCAAGCAATTATATTTTTAAATGTTATATTATACAAGATACAAAAAAGTGTATAAAACAAGTTTAGAAACTAATTAGGGAAAATTATATTGCATTTTTATTACTTTTTATCCCGACAACTTTAAAATTGCTCCTCTAAGCAAAACTTTGTTCAAATTATAGTCTTACATAGCTAATCATATCATTCGTTAACTTGAGACACTATTATGTGTAGATACTAAGGAATATTTCACCAGTTGAAGTTTATTGCTGTATTGCAATTTTAAAAAAGGTTTTAACTCTGCAACTACATTACCAGCTTTGTGGAATGTTTCCTTACAAATAATGGATATTTCTTAAACAAGATTAGATGTAAGAAAGTTATGTACACATGTGTTTCAAAATAATCTTATATTTAATATTCAGATATATTTAAATTATGAATAAAATATTAATGAAGTAAAAAGCAAAAAGTATATGAATTGATCTTTTTTAAATCTAGTTAGTACTGAATGAAGGAAATATAATTCTAAATGAACAGTAAAGAGAATTAAATAAATACACATAAAAGTAATACATTCCAAATCTTTAAGAAAAACTACATCAGATAGGACCATATACATTGAGTTGATGATGCATGATGGTTTGTTTTCAAATAGAACATAATCAGTAGAGCTTAGTGTAAGTACTCTTTATGTTTCAGCAATGCCATAGTTAAGAGATCTGTTTGTCTTATGAAAAAAGGATAGGTCAAATTCTACAGAATTTCAGGAAAACACTTTAGGTTGGTTTGTCGCACTGGCCATTTTTTGCTACATAATAAAGGCTAATTAGAATTAGAGATCGGTTTAGAATGGGTATTGGTATTTTCAATTAACGTCACACTGGAGCAACACAACGGGCTATTGGTGACGGTCGGGGATCAATCCCAAAGGGAAAGATCCAAGGACAACACCACGTAATTTTGAACCACGGTCAGATGACGAGGCAACACCTGAGCTGGCACCCCACTCTCCAAACTTCCACACCACACCAACGTGAGGACATTTGAGACCACGACAGATTTAACATGCACCAGCCCCCTTTGTACACGACGGTGTTTGGCTGGATTCGAACTCGCAACCCTTCGGTTGCAAGTCCGTTACTCTTCCAACCGGGCCACCGCGGCCCTGGTTTAGAATGGGTTCCAAATAACTAAAAACATCCATGCCAAGACCAAAATTTGAAACCAGAGACACTTGAAATGAAACACTACTGCCACTCAGCTGCCAGAAAAATATAGATTGATTAGATCATCAAATATTATTTACAAATACCACCAAATAATGAATTTCAAATGTGATTTTAACTGTTATTCATTAATTGAGATTTTTCATATTGTTCATTTTACAGCTGTGAAACCAAATTACTTTCTAATTTGGGTGTATTCGTAATGTTTAAGTTTTGAATGATAGACTTTAACCCTCCTAGTGGCACACCCAAGAACAATTCAGAGGAGTTTCTGTGTGGCAGCAGACTCGGAATATTTCAAAGAGCAAGATGTCTGGGGGTCCAAGGAAGATGCTCAAATATTTCAGGTCTGTTACTTGCTGGGTGGGAATTTTTTAGGACTGTATTCAAACTGAGTGTTTTGAGCTGTATTCAGCATGCTACTTGGAGGGATGACAGATGCTATATATGTGTAATAATTTCTCGCAAAAAATCTTTATTTACTGCCTAACTGATTTAAAATTGGGGACAAACCTTGTCAGACTTTTATTGCTTAGAAATAAAAAAATGAATTTGAATATGTCTATACTAATTTTATAAAGGATAAAAACATAATAAAGCAATTATGGTCAATATATGAACAAACTTCTTATAAGTGATCAAACCAACATGAGTGAGCCTTTCTCATATTGAAGGATCGATTTAAAATAATTCAAAGGTACAAATATTTGAGAATTTGACAATTTCAGCAGTTTGGGAACAGCTTGTATTGAACATTTAAATTGTGTGAAACATTTAAGGTTGATAAGTTGAGTAACAATTACCTTTGTTTGGCAGTTTCTTCTCCTTCTAAAACAATCATCCATGCAATTGCAAATCCTTTATAAAAACCAATCTACAATAAATAAAAATAAAGATGTTAACTTTTATATAATTCGTTTAACATACTTTCATTTTCAACATGCCTATATTCAATAACAGGTTACATCTTCACAAAATATCTTAGGGAAAAGTTTCACAATAAAAATTTAATTAAACATCAAAATAATAACAATCCATAAGGTGTTATTATAACTTGATGATTAAGGAATTAGAATGAAATAAGAAAATAGTAAATAGAAAGTCAATCATAAATGTAGAAAACACGCTTGCCTAAATTATACACAATGCCTTCAATGCAAAATGAGATAAAAATAATATTTCCATTCTCAAAGACGATTTGGTATAGATTTTAGCAATTCTAAATGCAATAGCTATGAAATTAAAGTTGTTCATTTAATCCAACTCTGAATATTATGATTAACTATGTTAAGATGGTGTTGGTATTAATGAAACAACTTACTTTATATGAAAAATATTAACACACAAGCTGAATGCTAGTTGTCATGGTAGGTAGTTGAATTTACTGGAACACAATGGCCTGGATCAATCCTGAAGGGAAAGATTTGAGGACAATATCTAGTAATTTTGAACCATAGTCAGATGACAAGGTCAACACCTGTGCTGCCCCCAACTCTTCAAACTTACACATGCCATGAAGACATTTGAGGCCATGGCAGATTAAACATGCACCAGCCCTCATGTACACGAGTCTGGTTGGGTCGAGTTTCGAACTCGCAGTTGATGCGACCCTACAGACTGGGCTACCAAGGCCCCCATCCAGGACAGGGGAAAAGCAATAAGAACTCAGTACCTGGATTGTGCAGCATACAGTAGTTTCAATGGATGACAGAACAAAATGAAGTTCAAGTTTTCCCATCAAAGTTCTCAATGAGCAAAATATAAAAAATGTACAGCTAGTTTGCATGAAAAATAGATTACACTCTACCAACTACAGTAATAAACTTCTAGGAAGGTAAATATATTCATTGTAAACATGTTCACTCCGATTTGGCACAAACTTTTTAAATTTGAGATACCCAACATACATTTTTAATCTGTTAATTATGAAAATAATGAAAGAAAATTTTAAGTTTAATACTTAAAAATTTTAGAGTAAGACATTGCAACAAACATTCTTTCTGTAAATCAATCAGAAGGTATGAATAGATAAAGTATTGACATACTTCTGATGCTATCTGTGCCCCTCTCTGAAGACCCAAAGCATAACCTTCTTTATATCCAGTCTCTTCCCCTAAACTGAAACCTCTTGTGAAGCCAATCTTTTGATACCTGGGAAAAGGAATGATCAATGAATAACAGAAAAATGCCAGTTTACATTTAGCAAGTTTGTAATAGATTAACCACTTCAGAGTTGGGCCTGTAAACTTAACTTGAGGTAGGGAAACTTTCAAAAACAAACCCCAAACTACATTCCATGTGGTTTGGTTTTTAAACATTAATAGATGGCAACAAAAATCAGGAAAACATAATTTGTAATTAAAACCATTGGCTCTTTTGGGGTTTTATGGCACAAGGACCATATTTGTCCTAGCTGCATCAAACACAAGACAATAAATAAGGAGAGAAAAAAGTAAAAAGCAGAAAGGTAGGTGAGGGTAAAACAGAAGGGAGGACTTGGGTTCCTTGGATTAAAAACATTAAGAAAAAAATTGAAACATTGTTTCAGTGAACTAAATTCCTAACTTGATTTCATTGATTTTGCAAAATCAGATAAAAACTCTCTATTATACATAAATCCAATTACTGATATAAACTGAGAAGAATGGATGTTATAACTCCTTTCATGGCCCAGTGCTTTTAAAACATATTGAAATCTTTTATGTGGCATTTTCTGTCAAGCTAAATATAGGTGACAGTAGTGTTTCTGCAGTGATACGTGTTTGCTGAATGTATTCTGAACATGATTTCAAACAAATTCCAAATTGATATATGATAGTTAATTGGGTACTTTTCCGTTAGCCGGGTGCAAATGTCGCCAATTGTGAACCAAACGCGAGCCAAGTCGCCAAGCGAAGCGAATGACAAAACAATCAACGGAATAAAAGTCGAAAACGTTCAACTATAAACAAATATTAAGTAAGCAAAACAAGTTCAACTATAAACAAATATTAATAAATAGTATAAACAAATATTAATAAATAATAATAACTATAAACAAATATTAATTAATAGTAAGCAAAACAAGTCCAACTATAAACAAATATTAATAAATAGTATAAACAAATATTAATAAATAGTATAAACAAATATTAATAAATAATAATAAATAAATAATAATAACTATAAACAAATATTAATAAATAGTAATGAATTCAGAGAATAGAGCACATGGCCCCAAACGAACATTCCCCTTATGGTTATAAGAAATTTGGTGAAATTCTACATTATTTGGCGATTTTTCGCTTGCGCCCGGCTAACGGAAAAGTACCGTTAATTGATAAACACTAATTAGATTAAATACCAAATATTGTTAAACTATATTTTAAGATAACTCCAATATGTATCATGTGAGAGCATTTTTCGACAGCAAAATTAAAATCTTCTCAGGATCATCTGGTTTGTTTATTTACAAAATAAAAAATAATGCATTCTGAGGAATTTTCAATTTTTATTGGAATAATTAGTAATGTGTTTTGTGAACTAAATATTTTTTCACAAAATGTCATTTATAGTTTTTGCTTTCACGTTCATCATTCAGATTTTTGCAAAACAGCACTCATTATTCCACTGACATGAACAGGAAATGTCAATCACCAGGCAATTTGAACTCATTTTTATTACCGAGGAAGGGGATGAAGGGATTTCAGGAATGGCAAACAAAAATTTTGACCACAAACTTCTAGCTGTGGCTATTGGATTTAATATTTTACATTTGTACATTTACATTTATATACATTTACTCATTGTACATTTACATTTATACACATTTATTCATTGTACATGCATTACTTGTACAAATGAAATATAATCAATGAGAGAAACGCATTGGAACAGCTGTGTGTGGTGATAAATTTGTCGCAAATTATCTTTTCATTTTGATGATCACAAATTATCTTTTGCTACTGGATAAAGTAATACTATGAAGACAAACTTAAAAATACTAGCAGTATTAAGCCTAGAAAATGAGGAAAACTTCAGATGGTTTTTGAGAACAAGAAAAATATTAAAAATCTAGCTGTTATTGTCCTTTGCTGTAACCTTTGTATATTACTTGCTTATAGAGAGTAAACATTGATCTTAGAATTTTTCTTAAGATCTTATAATGCATAAAAGCATGAATTTGTTACAAATATACTCAAAAGAATCTACCCATAGTGAGATAAAAATAGAATTGGAAGAAAAGTATAAGAAATGTAATAAAATTAAACTAAATTTACTAGACTAACAGTTTTCTTTTAGTTGCACATAGGTAGGAATGATCATGACCTTTGAAATGGAGCAATTGATGATTAAATTTTTGTTTTCTTTAAATTTGCTTTCATTTCAATAAAATTAAACTCACTTACAATAACGGATACTTTCAAAATTTCGTTTTATTTTGATTTATTAAGTTAAATAATAGTAAACATAAGTGGTCTCTTAAACAATCAAAAAAGTAAATGCTTTCATAATATAAAAATCTTGTTAAAATATGTTTTTAAAAGTTTAACGGTTTTAAAAATTTTTGAAGATTACTTCCATAAAATTCAATAAGTTTAAAAGATAAAAGAAAAATAAACAAGCGTATTTATTTTCATACAAAATTGCTTAGAAGCTTACTAAAGGAATCAAAAGAAATCAACCGTTATGAGGTCGGCGTAACAAAACATAAAGGAATCAAGAATAGATCTTAAAGTACTCCAAACCTATTTTCTGCTAAAGCAATTTCATCGAATACTTCGTTAATGTCCCGTTCCATTTTCTCCCTCTACCTCTGACCTTTCCTACTCGTTAACTCTTCTCTCTTTTGACTACACACGCTCAGAGGGAAGATGTTTGAGTTAAGTTGAGATGTTACAACTATTCCGAAATTAAGCAGACAAATGTTTCTGTCAAACTACAGTGTTTATCCAAAATTATCATTATTAAGTGAATTTTGAACAAACGGTTACCTACGGAATCGAGTACTGAAATTTTTAGAAATTTTTATTTCAATTTGTAGCTAACAAGAACAATTTTCTTTGACATAACATTTAAAACATAACAAACTCAATTTCGCATAATTGACACGAGATGGCGTGTGTTAAATGCATTTTAACATGTGTAGCAGAGTAAACATTTAATATCTGGCATTTTAATAACAATGTAATATAAGTTTTTCTATTAAAATTGAAACTTAAAATATTTTCTAATATACTCATTTATTCTCAAAAACTCATCGTCCAAGTGATAGTTTTCTTTCAATTTCACTATTTGTAAAAAATTTGTTTTGGGTATACCAATTCTTTCGTGTTTGGAGGCGTTTCCTGTTTGTTGATCGTCGATCGTATAACAATATCGTTCGTGGTATGTAATCTTTGTAACAAACATTATTAGAGACATCAAAATGCCGGCAATAAAGTTGATACAAACAAACCCTGTCGAAGAAGTATTTTCAATTCCCCTGTTTATCTTTCCCATATCGAATGTAAAGAAACTCATTGCATTTAATTTCAAGTTCGTCGTTCTCTGAAACACGGATTATAAACATTCAGATGATTTTATGTAGGAAAAACGATTATGCATATAAATGATAATTTATAAGACAGACATTACTGTCAGTTTAAAGTATGTTTTTATCTTTTTCATTTCTAAATCTTGCACGTTTTTGTTTACTTTCGTCATTTCTCTGAAATCTTTGTTTTGAAACTTGATTACAGTAACTGTTCTTGACCGTTAAAAATTCATTGGATTATAACAAATTTTTGGATGCTGCAGATATCATTATCCCTTGACTAAGAAAAATCGTTCTCAGAAGCTACTGTGAGAAAGTTAAGTTTGGTGATGATCATCCGTTGCTCAATAAATGATCAAACTTATATTGGCTGGCATCAAAATTAACATTTCCTTTTAATTCTGCACAGTGAAAGTTGCCTACAGGATACACATAAAAACTGTGTAGGGATTGTTACTTGAACAGCCCATTCTTTACTGTAAAATTGATATAAAAATGTTATTCGTATTAAAACAAAAAATTATTTGCCTAGAATACAAAATATGCCAGCCAAAACATTTTAAATTTTAGAAGAAAAGACATTTTTGAACTTGTGATTTTCATTGACTTTTAAGTAGTTGATACAATCATAAAGTTATTCATTAAATGTAAGATAAAATATTAGTATACAGTTGGCATTGAGAAATCCTTGTTTTTGATGTCAAACCAGGAATGGGCCTATTCTGTGGTACAGGGATGAGACTAATTGAATCAAACTTCCATTTACCATGCTGACAGGTGGAAGCAGCTGATCTTCAATCACTTGGTGATATTTGATAGCATTCACTGGCCAGTTCTGACCCTTACTGAAAACAAATAATATAAAATAGTAATGACAGATCAAGAAAGGGATTATTTTAGTAACTCTGAACAAAAACTCTACTGATCTATTCTGCATTATATATTGCAAATAAGGGCTGCGGTAGCCCAGTTGGTAGAGTTGTGGCTCAGGTTCGATTCCTCTCTAGATGTATTTTTCTCTTCTGTGTCAGAAACCTTTCCTAGTGTGTATGGTAGCCCAGTTGGAAGAGTAACAGATTAACAACTGGAAGGTTGTGAGTTTGAAATTAGATCCTATCAAAAGAGTCATGTACATGGGAGCTGGTGCACATTTTATCTGTCATGTCCTCACATTGGCATGGTGTGAAAGTTTGTTTAGTGGAGTACCAACTCAGGTGTTGACCTCATCATCTGACTTAAGTTCAAAATTACAAGGTGCTCTTGGATCTTTCCCTTTGGGGGTTAATCCTGGATCATCGCCAAAACCTATTGTGTTGCTCAAGTGCAACATAACTCTTCAGCTACCCTCCTACCAATTCAATTTAAATAGAATAGTTTAATTTACTTCATATTTCCAAATTAAATACCTCTAAATAAAAACATTAAGCACCTATATTTTGCACGTGAATCATAGGCATATTTCAATTTTGCAGGGAAGCAACTTATTGGTAGTGGGAAAAAATTATCTTAAATAGCTTATAGTTCATTTAAAATGATTATTAGTGAATATTTTCTGCTGAATATTTGAACTTTTATGAGTTTCAGTGCAAACCAATCAGATGGAAAATAGATTTTACTTCCACTACCCAAATGTTCTTGCATGGACATCAGGATTACATCAAAATGTAGTTTATTAGCATTTGGGCTACATTTGGCATTTAATCTAATTGGCACCAACCAATCAATTATCAAAAACAATTCAGAATTTATTCTTTTGAAATTTTATTAGTGACTTTCTATAATCATATTTGAAAAGCAAACCAAGTGACATTAGAGGAAGCATGTTCCACCAGGAAAACACTACTGCCATCTACATGTAGCTTGACAGAAAAACCTCTTATTGCAATTTTTGTACTCTTTCTCTAAAACTGAATTCTTACTAATTTAATCTATTTTGTTTTACAGAAAATGAAAAACCTATGCTCCTTTAGTAGAATGTAACTTCTCACTTCTATATTTAAATCAAATTTCTTTTGCCTAAACATGCACCATGAGGTCTCCAACAACTATCAGACAGAAGCACTTTCCAATGGATCCGCAAACAAGAACGATACCCAGATATCCTCCACACTGCAGGCGAAGCAGGACCAAACTCAATGCAACAGCAATGGTATCAAGAATGTAGACAACTTGCAGCAAACACAGAAGCCCGAAGATGTGGAGAACGTGGAAGTACCAGAGCCTTTGCAGAAAGAGCCTTCCTCTTCCAAGGGAGACTCGGCATCCTTCTGGAAGGCTTCTTCCAGAAGGTGCTCCAGCGATGGAGCCCTGAAGGCTATGCAAGGGAATGGTGTTCAGAAACCTGAGCGGGGCAACAGTTTTTCGGATTCAGACGAAAAAACTGCTGCCTTGAAGGCAAAGATTCACGAGAAGTATGATCAGCTGGAAAAGGAGATGGCAGCAAAAGCGACAGCCAATGGGATACTATTAAATGGAAACTCCCCTCCCTCCAAAGCTGTGCTGGAGCTGGGCGGAGAGACAGCTGTGCTGCTCTCTCCTGACCCAAGGTAGAGTTTTAAAATTTCATTTCTAAAGTTGTGTTGCAAAGAGCTATATTCAAGCCTCCTTTTTAAAATGTAGTACTTATGTGTGGGATCTTGAAATGAATTAAATTAGATGAGAATTTGTGTTTTCTGAATTTGGACTTTTCAATATTTTATACAAAAAACATCTAACGTGAATGAAATGAAGTTTACGTGTTTATGTTCTGTTAAAACTCAGGATTATTTACTTGATGGTATGTCTGCTATGTAATGGAATTAGGAATGTACCATTGTATGTGGTTTTCATTTATATATAGAAATAAAACACACAAATTATAATGCTGACAGTTTTACTCTGAATATTTTCTGTTGGACATCTTAACTATGCTTATGCGTTTTATTCATCGTGTTTGGTAATTTAAAAAAATAGTCTATTTGTGTGTATACATGAAGTGTTAAACAAGTGCCACCAGTTTCTGCATAATTTGATTTCTAAGCATAGCACACCTAACAAGAATAACCTAATAACTTAGAAACTCGTTTTAAGTCAACATTGCAAATTCTTAAGGTTTGAATCTTAATGTGGAAAGTATCTTTTGATTTGCAAAACTTATTGAATAACAGTGATAATTTAATTCCTCTTGGAATATTTTGAGCAAGAACAACTTGAATTTTACAGGAAAGTTCCTGTTAGTCCTCAAAGGAAAATTACATAAATCCTATTTTTGACTATGACAGATGTTATGAAAAGGTATAATATTGCATTAGAAAAGTGACTAGTTTAGATAAAATTTGTTTGCTAGATCTCAAGATTCTACTTAGAAAATCACCAAGCAAAGGACTCAGACTAAGAACGCTTTTTATAGGCAAAGGAAAAACTCATGAAAGGAAACAAGCAAATTATTTCTACCACGTCATTTCACGGCCAGGTCTGAGTGGCATAATAACCTGCAAACACCAAGTATTGGGTGTTCATACCCTTTCAAATGCACTTTTGTTAAAAAGTTTTTTAACTTTATTTTTAAGATTTAAAGGGGTTTTTTGATAAAAAAACATTTGAATAAATATATTTGAGTGGGTTTTGTTTTTAACTTTATGAGTGAAGACCTTTAAATTACATAAATGTATTTTTCAGAAAAAATATTTTGATTTTTAAAGGGTGGTAAAGCCACCTAGAGCCATCTTAGACCATCAGATCAAATGAGATATATTTATATACCTTAGCAGCCTTAATATACTCGAATATTTATTTATACTTTGTCTTTACCATTTCAAGAAGTGGAATGCCAGATCTCTTACCACCCCTGAAAGGGTTAATACAATTTAATGTTTTCATTTGACCTAATGATATCTTGTTCTGGCATAAATCAATGTATTATCTATTCTAACCAAATTGTCATCTCTTTGTATATTTGTATTTCTTTTTACTTTAATGTAGAACAATGCCACCTGAGGATACATGCATTTTTACAAGTGGTGGTCCAGCAGGTGTTTTGTGGGAATTGAAAACCACCGATGATTCCCTCCCAGGAAGAAATTCCTTGATGGCTGAAGTGAAAGAATTAGCTTATTCTCGTCTCCAACAAGAACTCCATAAAGCCCAATTAGTAAGATTCAACTCCTAAATGGCCCTAATTTATTAGATACCATGCACTTCAAATTAGATCATATTCTCAATTAGAGATTGCATTAACCTTACTTTATATATTTATTCCCTATGCAGGAATTGAAACTGAAAGATGAAGAAGTAGCTAGGCTTAGTCAAATTAGGGATGAAGTTGGTGCTGAACTGGAAGAATTAACGGCTAGCTTATTTGAGGTTTGAACGTTTCCATCACTACTTCTTGTGACTTGTAGCTTTTCATTTTAAGATGTTTTGAAATTTCCCTACAGGGATGGTCAAAACTCCTTGGGCCAGATTCCCGTATGTAACCAAATAATAAGTCATTTCTACTAAAAACACTTAGCTCAAGTCACCCAACTACCCTTGGGGTCCCCCTAATATCTTTATGAGTGTGGCATGGGACACCCAAACGTGATGGATAAATTACAAATATACAGTAATATGAGTTACCGAGTAGTCAGAAGGCTCAACCTAACTCATTAGGTCATTTGGTTGCCATCCCAGGAGATGGGCACTGTTCTGTCTTGGGCCTCAATATTTTATAGTTGCCCCCTCCAACATTAGGTATAAACATTACAAATACTCTGATAATGGTAACGTTCTGTTATTAACAAAAGAAGTTGCATGACAGATTTTTTACTCCTTTTTAAACAATATATATGAAATATAAAAATACAATAATTGCTTTTGGAAAAAATGGAAAACACACTTTCAAAATTCAAGATCTGGTTGACCTTGAATTTAAAAAGTCATTCACCAGCTCATGTAATATATCATTTTAGAGGTCATGCACTTATCTACGAAATAATCCCTATTTCATCTCGATTGGACAATCAGGTGAAAAGGTATAGGTGTTTGGTTTTTGTATTCATGATTCTATTTTAAATATTTTTTTACTATGAACCCATGCATGTCCCTATTTGAAACTTTGGGAAAGCAAAGATAAATAACATTCCTTTAACACATAAACTTTAAAAAAAAGATACACATTTTTTTTTATTCAAGGTCAAAGATGAAATTGAATGACCTTGAATTTAGTAAGATCACTCAGAAGGTGATGTTATATTATTAGAATGTTTGAACATATATCTAAAAAATTAGTTCAATTGGACAATTAGATCCAGAAATACAGGCGAGTTTGCAATCTTGAATCGTGGAAAATTATCCAATTTTTCAAGCTTAAAATGGTATAACTAATTGATAACTAGATATAACTAAAAAAATATTGGGTACTTTTCCGTTAGCCGGGCGCAAATGTCGCCAATTGTGAACCAAACGCGAGCCAAGTCGCCAAGCGAAGCGAATGACAAAACAGTCAACGGAATAAAAGTTGAAAACGTTCAACTATAAACAAATATTAAGTAAGCAAAACAAGTTCAACTATAAACAAATATTAAGTAAGCAAAACAAGTTCAACTATAAACAAATATTAATAAATAGTATAAACAAATATTAATAAATAATAATTAATAAATAATAATAACTATAAACAAATAATAAATAGTAATGAATTCAGAGAATAGAGCACATGGCCCCAAACGAACATTCCCCTTATGGTTGTAAGAAATTTGGCGGAATTCTACATTATTTGGCGATTTTTCGCTTGCGCCTGGCTAATGGAAAAGTACCAAATATTGCAAGTAGGAAGCTAAACTTTTTCACATGCTCTTATTTGTGGCTGGGTAACAAATTTGTCAAATTTTAGAAAATTAGGGGATTGGGTTGTGGGCTGTGGATTTGGAATGACCAACTGGAATGAAGGAGCTAGAGATTATACTTAGGCCACCTCAATAATTTCCCAAAATGGTCATCACTGCCTGTATGATTTTACTTGGTGATAACAAATACAATTAATCTTAAGAGTTTTCTTTATTACAACTTTTTGAATAGTCAAACTAATTTAATTTTGAATAATTATACTTAAGTGGATTTTTAAACTTCCCTTGGCTGAAAATATTTTGAATGAAAACAGTTACATTTAACATTATTCCCTAACCAGAATTAATAATTTTGAGCATTTGTTGAGCAGAGGTTACATTTGTATTGGCAGTTTTCAAAATGTAGAAATTGAGAAATCGTAAATTAAAAAATGCTGAAAATAAGGAGTTTAGAACTAAGGTATTTGGTTTCTTATGAAGTCTTTCTTAGTTCAAAATTATGTTGCAGTAGCTCAAGACCACCAAAGTTGTGTTTTGGATTTCAAAGTATTGCACAGTTAGAGAAAAGAATTGTTATTTTAATGGAATTTATTAAAATATGTGATGAATATTAAAATAAAAGCCTTGTATATGTCAATCAATAAAGACACCTCTTTCAATTTTTTTTTTCAATCTGGATATGCCTTTTGATGACTCAACCACCTGCAGCCAGAATCATAATTAGGTTCATTTCATGTTAATACTTTGAACTCTTGAATAAAGCAATATCTTTTTTAGCATTATTAACTACTTTAACTGACAGGCACAATTTCCAAAATTCCATCTTACCAATCGTTCTATACTTCTGAGTAGATGTGACCAATGACTTTTGTTAATTGCAGGAGTTTAAAAACTTGTCTTAAGAATCAGTTTTCATTTATATTTTGTGTTGCTTTTTAGAAAGTCTGTTAATTCATGAACTTGTGATTTTTTTTAATTATAGGAAGCTAATAATATGGTGCGAGATGCAAATGTAAAACAAGCATATGCAGAAAAGTTACTGAAAGAAGCAAATTTAAAGGTATAATTTTCTATTACAAAAATGTGTGACTGTTTTGGTAATCTAAAGAGATTTTACAGATTATTTGTGATTCTCTAGTCACTTGTTACATTTTATTATTGATCCTCTACTTTGTGGGTTAATTGTTGTAATATAAAAAACAATTCAAACTATTTCAGTAGAATTTAATACTTTATTTAGGAGTGTGTTCGATTCTTAGTTATAAGGGGGGAAATAGGTTTAGAACTACGTTTTTTTTTACTGATTTTCATGAATTTTTTTGGCAAGGAAGGAATGCATATAATTTATTGAAACTTTGAGTACATTTTATACATATATTTAAGTAAATACAGTAATTTTTTTGAAGTATTTCCTGGGAAAATATTGAAGATATCAGCTGCCACCCATCGGAGGTCACCATCAGACGTAGCTGTTTGTGTACACTCTGGAGGCCACAGTTTTCATCTGAAAACAATAGGGTTTCAAATTTACTTTAAAGACATGTCTTTCTTCTATATGAACCTAACTTCTCCCAAAAAAATTGAAAATTGCATTTTTTAGAGGTGTTTAAAAAAGAACATAATTTTTTTGCCATTTGTTTGTAACATTTTTTGCAATGAAAAAATACTTTAAACAATGATATTACTCTGAATTTAGGTTCATGTAGAGCGTAAATGTATAAAGAAACTAACTATCAATTTTTAAAATGATTGGTTAAGAGCTTTTTGAGCAAGAGTGTACACAAATTCAAAAAAAGTCGTTTTGAGAAAAACGCGTTTGAAAAAAAATGACCGAAAACAACAAATTCAAGGCAGTAATAAATGTATTTGAACTACTTACTGGTTAATCAGCGATTCGAACGCCATATAGCAATCCTTCTTCATATCCTTCATTTTGAGCTTGCAACTCTTTTCAAGCTTCCTTAGTCTCCTTTATTACTCCCTCCTACGATTTATCTCAAATCCAGTATTGATGAAAGGACCTGATGGATTTGTTTCGATCCACACTTGCAATTGATAATGAGCTTGAACCCGAGGCCGTATTCCAGTTTCTGCAAATTTAACATCCTGCTTGCAATTTCGACAAATAAGAATATCCGACAGAGCTGTGAATACGGTAAAAAATTTAATAATTCTATAACAATGTTGAGGATTAACAATCACATTTTTACTAGTGGCATTCGAAAGTTCTTTTGCGCTGATACTTTCTTTATCTTCGCCACATTTACTTGATTCACTATTAGAATACTGATTTCCGTGGAAGGATCTTTTACGTGGTCTACTAGTGTGATTAGAAGTACCATGCTCTTTTTTCGGATACGTTGACATTTTGTCTCCAAACTTGAAACACACTTTACGAATGTCGGTGCTAAACTAATGTTAAAACACATGCTTTGTCAAAACAACGCCAATGCTTTTAGTAAATATCTTCTACTCAAGGTCTCTGTTGTGCAAATGAACCGTTTTACATGCTACACACTCCGGCACTTAACAAGAGACGCTCATAACTTCAGAACGAATTGAAATTTTTATTTGAAATTTTTGAAACATATTTTTGAATAGTTTTACTAACAATTTATGGAATAAAAAAATCAATTTTTTGAGTCGTCTAAACCTATTTGCCCCCTTAGGATTAAAATTGTTTTTAATCATGCTTGTGAATACAGGTGACATTTTGCTACTATTTTTCAACCTTGGCAACTAGGTGTACTTTTTAGCAAAATTATTTCGAAAGCTCTTATTTTCAAAATTTGGACTGCATTATTTTAATTAACAGGTCAATGAAAATTTAATCTTTTGGGTGAACATTTTCCAAGGGAGCCAATTTCGAAGTTTTAGCACCATGTTATGACAACCATGAAGTAAAACATTGGAATCTGTAGTTGCTGGATGGTAATGAAAGCCTTATTAAGAAGATATTTAATTTTCCATTTCAAATTTAAATTTCTTGACAAAATCTTCAACGTCTGCTTTTTTACTTAATTAACACATTTTGTGTTTTAGGCGATTCATTTTGTATGAGCAACTAAAATAAGGTTTAAGAGGAAACTATTTTTACTACTATTTCACAAGTGCTTTGGCTGTGGCAGTCCTGCATAAAATGTTATTCTTAACAAAAATTCACTAATTCACATGAGTGTCACAAATATAAATAATAGATTTCTTCTACATCTTCATGTATACTGTACTAGTATAATTAAGATATTTAGTATATACTAGAGTGGGTAGTTAATTTAGTACAATCAGAGTGTTAAGCTGCTTCTTTTGAATTTTATCTCAGCTGTTAAAACTTGTGTTTCTGTGCTAGATTGAAGTCCTTCAGGCTGAAGTACAAGCTCTGAAGACGCTTGTAATAACGTCTACTCCCAGTATGCCAAATCCCCACTTGCATCCACAGATTGACAAGCGCCATAACGGTGTCCGGTCTTTGTTCACTCAGGGCCATAAAAGATCTCCCAGCAACTATGAACTCTGCTCCTTCAAAGAAACACCCCCAGGATCTCCAACTAAAATGGCAGCTCTCGCAGATTTCAGCCCTGATTTCTATGAGGTAGTCTGTTTTAGACAATGACGTTTATTCATATCGAAAAATGGCTCCTAAGCAATCATTTTTGTTAAAAAAATATCTGTGTGATATTTGGGATATTCTTTCTATTGCATACATGATTTTAAATTTGGTAAAACCTTTCGCTTTATAAATAACTCATTGAATTATTACAGGAAAAACCTGTTTAGCATGCATAGAAAGATGTGAAACAATCAATATATTCAAAACTTATGGTTCAAGATTGTAATTCAATGCTCTACTTGAATTAACTCATTTGTTAAACAATGGAATTCATTTTATTTCAAATGAATGTATTGTGAACTCAATAACTTCAAGTAGTTATAATTTAGTGCTTTTGAATCTTTAATTTCTTAGTAAATGCATGTAATTATATACAAGAAATTATTGTTGTGCCGATTAGATGTTAAATATATAATTAATTTATTAGTAAAACTTAATTTATTTTTAAGGTTGACCCTGTATTCCATCAAGAGTTTGTGGACTGGCATCAAAACCCAAAGTTTGACAAAGCTGATCCATTTCTTGCAAACATATACAAAGAAGATATTTTACCTTGTTTAAATTTCACAAATAAAAAGGTAAGGCTTGAACTAAGCTTACTCTTCTTCAAATGGAGTTTATGAATGTATTAGTTACTGTGTTTAATATAATCAATTAACACTAACTAATACATACATTAGTTACTAATACATACATTAGTTACTGTGTTCAATATAATCAATTAACACAGTAACTAATACATACATTAGTTACTGTGTTAATTGTGTGTATGCATAGTAACACAGGCTACATGGTATTAGAATTTGAGAAAGTGTGATTTTATTTGTAATAATAAAATTTTATCGTGATTTATGTATAGCTCTCTGAAGCTGTTTTATCTGCCATAGAAGAAAATGCCATAACAATTGAACAGGTCAACGGAAAGAATCCGTTTCCAAAGTAAGTTTTTGGAATTTTATGTAGGCATGAATTTTTGGCATATATGGGTAGCAATTACCCACTTTATTTCCAGTCATCGCATCTTTTATTCACACTAAGCAATCCAATTCTGTATGTTTAGTATATTTCCTTACAAAAGGTATAAAGGATATAGTTAGTAAAGTCTAAATGGATATAATTTTGTGTTTTTATTGTACTTTAAAAGGGCAAAATTTTATGGGGGTTAAATTTTAAAAAATCTTGTCATTTTGGAAAAAGGAAAAAAATGTTACGAAAGTTAAATGGAAATTTATGACAGACAATGTAATATTTTATTTGCGAGGTTTAAATTTCTGATAATTGCTCAGTTTACACAAAAGTCTGCAAAATAAAATTTCTTATGAGTACATGTTTCATTTCAGTATGAGTATTTATTTCATTTTTAACTTTGGATAATTTTTGTAACATTAGCAATAAATAAAATTCCATGTTAAAATACTCCTATAAAGAGGCACAAAACCTAAAGTTATTTTTGAAAATCCAGTATATATTTGTTTATTTGTCAATATTTTCTATTAATTAGGAGGTGCTCCTTATTAGAGGCTCCAAAAATTTGCAAATATCGTATGAAGCTTGGTGAGGATCCAGAATGGTATTACATATCCCAGTTATGTCGAAATAGGGTAAGTGCTGATTTTTATTGAAGCTCAAACAAATTATAAACAAGAAACATTCTCATTCAGTTTTTCTTACAGATAGCAGCTGTTTGTGATTTCTTTTGCTACATTAGGTATATTCAACAAGGTCTGGTCAAAAGTGCTGGTAAGTGATATGTGTTATACTTATTACTGTCTATTAATATGATATGTATTCTAAAAATGGGTAGAGAGCCCTGTTTTATTTACCTTTAGACAACTAAATTCCTTCTATGTGTCTAAGTTTAATGAGCATCATCAATTTATGCTAAATTTATAGTTCTAATTGTTTGAAAAGCCCAAGAAGGAACATTGTAAGACATTATTTAAGATTCAGTTTTTTTAATGGTTTTAACATTTCATCAAATTTTGCTTGCCCTTTGTAACTTGAGAAATACTACACACAACTTTTATTAGTATTCGCTCACATATTGTACAACTCTGGGGAATTGAACCATCTGTCTTTTTTGTATTTTTCATAGTAGAGCACATTCAAGGGTGTCTTTCAGTTGGCAGTAATGTCTCATAAATTCATATGTATGAAAATGTGCTTAAGGGGTTATCTTTGTATTGAATTGCCTACACACTTCATAATTACCAATGACAATACCCAGTTTTGATGCCAGATATCGAATCTATATCAAAACATACCTAGAAATCCAAATTTCAAGTCATTTGGTCCAGTTGTTTCCGGAATACATGTATGGAAAATTTGGAGCACCCAGTGATAGTTTCCGAGTTTTATTTTGGTCTTCAATGTAATCTTATGCTAAACATTTTACTCCATTAAAATTAAAGAACCCAAACAAAATCTACATAATGTTCATTTTTGTATGTTATGAATTAAATTACGAGTAGCAGTTTTTATATTTGCTGGTGAAGATGGATACTGAAGGAACGTATGTGAAAAATATTTAGGCAGAAATTAGCCATTTCTTTTTGCATAAAAGGATAATAAGTAAAAATAGTGAATATTAAATTTATAAGGGTGAAAAACTACTGGGAGAAATGAGCTGAAATTTTATTTGACATAAAGTGTTCTGAATCGATTTTCATTGAAATATATAGACTCGTAGTTTTTATATTCATAGTTTTTTAATATTAATTTCATAATTAATAAATTAATATTAAAAATAAATTCAAGAAAGAACATTATACATAATTTTATTTGGTTTCTTTAAAAGTTACAAAATAAAGATTTTTGGTTCAGCTTGATAGCAAAATAGTTTTGAAAGATATGAATAAAAGTCTGCGAAACTAACTTAACATTAGTTCCAAATTTTCTATACTCATAATCTTGATAGGGCTGGATTAAATGACTTGAAACTTGGTATTCGAGGTTAAGTTTTAATATAATTTTGAAATGTGACTTCATAATTCGATGTCGTCTTTGGAAATTATGAAGTTCATGCACAGTTTAATGTGGAGGCGACTCCTTGCGCATATTTCAGACATATGATTTTATAGATGTTATTCTGAATTTAATGGGACATTTGAATTTATTCTGAACAGTAATCAGAAAAAGGAGGTTAATTTTTTTCCTCTGCTGCTGCCCGTAATAGTATTACAAATATTTAAAATTTAATGCTACTTAAAATAATACTAGTCAAAAGATATTTCCTTTTCTCAAGAAGCCCTCAGGAAGCCTAACATCTCCTTTAGGTGTGTATGGGCTTCATGTACCTGAGTGATCTTTTCCAATGGGGTTTACTGTTTTTAATAAGCTTGGGGGTCATGCTCCAGGACCCAAGCGATGTTTTTCTGCTTTCATCCCACTATGTTCCCGGATTCTTTTTCCTTTCATGATATTTTTAAAATTCATATTGTCTTTTGTTTGGTGCAGCTTGGCCAAATTTGGCCCTTGTACTATAAAACTCCAAAACAACCAACTAACTTTACTCAAACAATCCTTTAAATTTGATGAAATCAATGTTTAAGAAATTCCAAACTTTTGTTAGGTTTATTGATCTGAATTTTAATATGTAAAGGAATAACACATTAATTGTATCTAATCCTAAAAATTGAATTGATCTTTACGTCAATATTTGTAGTATGCACTTGTGCTGAATTAAATTTTGTGAATTTGAATCATTAAAATAATTGAGCAACATTTTTCTTCATGCCTAAAATTGTAATGATTGATATTAATCTTTATTTCAGAGCATGAGGTCTATTGGGAAGTTATAAGAAAACGACGTGATGTAACTCTAGCAAGGCTTGGCATATTGTCTTTATAAAAGTATATCTTGTTTCATATACACCCATACCTCGCTTTACGGCCTAGGTACGTTCCGGAAAAGTTGGCCGTAAAGCGAAAAGCCGTATAACGAATCAATTATTTTGATACAAACCCATACAAATTCAATTGGATCTGTTCCAATTTTTCATAAAATAACATAGTTTTTACTTCATAAAGCATTTTATTCTTTTTATTTCCTATAAAAATGCTTACATTAAAATAAAAGTACAAAATGCAATAATAAACAGAAATTCAAAAAATAAACAAATTAAAAAACAAAAGAAATCATGTGCACATATGTATACATATAATAAAAAACATAAAATAAAATGTTTAAAACTGTTTTAATCTCACGCGTGACAGATTTTCGGCTTCTCTTTTTATTTTTATCAGTATCAATCTCCAAATTCAATGAACGTTTCGGTGGAATTTTTTCTTAAAAAGGGACAATTATATTTAAAAGAATTAATGAATTAATTAAATATGTAATGAAAATACAGTCTTTCTAATACATACGTACCAAATATGTTTACAATTCACCAATTAATACAAACAGAAACAAAACCCAACCAGAAAACAAACAAGAATAAATACGTCTAACTACACTAAAGTGACAACGCAGTAAAATGATGACAATGTTGTGCCCAACGTTCCTCATATTTTCGTAAGGCAACAAGTAGCAGTGCCGCCTAAAGGGAGAAGCTGAAACTAAACAGAAGGTCTCTAACAGTACAGCATTTTTTTTGGCCGTATAACGAAACATTGTGGGCCGTAAATCGAAAAAGTGCCATAATTAAAAAAGGCCATAATAGCGAAATGCCATATAAAGAGCGGCCGTAAAGCGAGGTATAGGTGTACTTGTTACCTAAATCTGATTTTTCCATATTTTAGTGTATTGATTTTAAGCTATTAAGAAAAGGCTGGTAAAAATACTCAAAGGTTTCAGTTATTTCAACTGCAGGTTTAAGTAAAAATTTGTGTAATAATATGCTTTGTAAATCAGTTAAAAGTGATAATAGCCTTGACGGTTATAAGATAGAATCTCGGAAATAGTGTGTTTAATTTGAATGTTTTTGCTTAAAATTGCAGAAAACTACTGTAAAAAGTTTTCTAAGTTTGCCAGTGTTGTATATGTATTTCTGATATACTGAAATATGTTTCTTTTGGCTGTGCTAAATGAAAAGTAAGCATTATGTGCATAGTTCCTTGTTTTCTTTCATTTGATTCAGTGTGGGAAATAATACATTGCATCGTTCTTGGTCTCATCTGGTAAAATATGATTTATGTATTTATTTCAAGTAAATATCACATAAATGCAAATGTGTTTTCAAAATATGTATCATACACATTACTACCAAAAGTATTCAGTCATATTCAAGGGGAATTGTTCAGTGCATTTATTTAACAAAATCATACTCGCTTACCTCAGTGACTATCAACTTTTTTGGCATGTTTTCTACATCTGAATTTAATACCAATTTCTAATATGTTTCTACTGAAACATCCTCAACTGAAGCTACCTCCTGAGAAATCTTGGAGGACTTTCATTTGGATATAAATTCTGTGTCTTTCCAAATATGTTTGCTCAGATTCAGTTATGGTCCTTTAGATGTGTACAGGCTTCACTAGCACGAGGTACTCTAGTGATCTTTTCTTTTCCAATGAGGTTTACTGTCTTTAGTAAGCACTGATATCGCACTCCCTGGATATCCAAGCAATCTTTTTCTGCTTTCAACCCATTGTTCTATTCCCAATCCCTCTTTTTCCCTTTTTATGACATTTTTTATGTGAAGTTGCCTTGTTTTGGCGCAGCTTGGCCAAATATGGTCCTTGTGCCGTGAAACCCCAAAACAACCAAGCAGATTAAGATATGGACTGAGTTGGCCACTAACTTTTATACTTTTTACTCTTACAACCAGGTCTAGTGTAGACCTTGGAGTATTGTCAATATAAATTGTTCCTCAGGCCAGTGCCATGACTGAAAAGGTTTGAAACATGAACTCTCCACTCCTCATGACTGCTCATCTCCTATTGTCTTATATGAGCTATGATACTCCAAGTCATCTCCTGGTATTAAATTGAATGATCTAGGACTCGTGTGCAGCTGACCCACCATGTCAAGCAATAGCTTGAATTAATTGTAGTGATACCTATAGAGTTACTGAGGCTCAGAAACCAAGTCTGATACAATGTGCTGACTTGTGTTCCCTCACAACTTGTGGCTTTGATCTGGTCATCAAATCATGGTAATTGTTAAAGCCAAATGTTTGACTTCAACCTTATCTTTCAATGGCATCAGTCTGTTGATTTTGAGAGATCCAGATTAGCTTTTGTAGCAGATTAGTTTCTCAAATAGCATCTCATCTATCCCTCTGAAAACCCACGAGTTGGGCATTGTATCATTGTTGCCTCTCCAATGAAATCTAAATATCCAGTTTACCGTGTTTATAAATAGCAAAATACACATTGCACATGTAGAGCTAATCATGAATTACAAGTTATAAGGTGTACGAATACTTTTGGCAGTATATGCTGTATGCAATAGAAGTTTTCTTATAAGAGGAAGTCTGAGAAATCTGTAAAACATTCAATTCTGATAGTTAAATATATCCTCATAAATTTCAATAGATTTGCCTTTTTGTGTGGTATTGCTAAAACTGCTCAAAATATTGTGTGCGTATTTGTTTTTGAATTATTTTCTGTTATTAATTATGAAACCATGTTTGAAATTGAAAATAAATGTAGGACTTGATCTTGATTACATTTGAAAGAAAGGTAGTCCAGTGAAGTGGACTTTATTTCAATGAAACTATCCTTACCATTCCATTAAAAGTGAACATATATTTTTTTTATTTATTTGAATTTTGTGAGTGACAGTGATATCTCCTGTTGGTCTGTTATGGAGATACAAAATGCTGCTTGATTGCTCTCGATTTATGTTTTAACTCAATCTCAAATTTACATTTTAGAGGAGTTATTGATTCTGTTTCTTACTCCCTGAAAGAAACTAAATGCATAATGTTTGTTGCAAATTGCATTCTAAAATACTTGAGCAACATTTGGACATTTCAGATTTTTGTATTACATTTCATGTGTTAGGGACCTATTTTGTATAAAAATCAGGATTAATCACTTTTAACCCTATTTTACTCATTTTAAGGCAGGCATAATGTTTTGGCTTGTGATTATGCATTAATTTTTAGCTCTTGTGTTACCAATCAGCTTATATATATATATTTTATTTGTCTTTGAGAAATTTGTATCTTGATATTTTAAAAATTTATCAAGATCTTATTTCAAAAAGTGTAGATGCATACCTATTATGTTTTAGAAAGTGCCAGATTTATTATATTTTTTATATAATTATTCTTTTTTAACAGTGACTTTACCAAATGGTTCAGTATTAAATGTTATTCCTAAGAGATAATTACAGCCATGACTTCAAAATTGGTTGATAAGCCTATCTTAAGAGTGAAAATATGCCGGAACGTGTAGGTATGAGAGCTTTACACAAAGAAACATTATCTGTCATGTAATGCGGTTAAAATAGATTTGAGATTATAGGAGTGCTTATAAAGCATTACAAAAATAGATAATTGCATGGGCAGGTGAGATGAGAATTGGTTAGGGAGTGTTCAGTTTTTTGGCCAACCCAGTTTACAGAACAATCAGTGCTGAACAATATGGTAAAATTGTTTTTACATTTATTTGTACTTGTGTGTGCTATTGAAAGGAGGTTTATCACTCATTGTAATACTCAAAGGCATATGAGATATCTCCTATTATAGATGTAAGCCCAAAAAATTTGGAAATCCCAACATACTTATAAAAATATGAAATATAGGATTTTATTAATGTGTACGACTTTTCGATTGGTTAAATTGTACTTGTATTAGCACATTGGTTATTTTAAATTAATATGGTGAAAGAAATCTACAATCATTCTGGAATTAAAATTTATTAATCATGTATATTTATAATCAATAAGATAGAGGTATATTGTATAAGTAAAAAAGATATACCTTTGTCTGTAAATGCATTGTATTCTCCCTAAAGTTCATTTTCCCTATGGATGTTTAGATATTTTCTCATTATATATTTACTCTAATAATGAACAAGAAACATTTTTTGTTTTAAATTGTAAAGTCGTACATTGAAGAAAAAGATGAAATACTCACATAAAATGCGAATTTTAAAACCCTCTTAAGAGCTATTGTTACTTTGAGCAGATATTTGTATTTTTCATGGGTTTATTCTGATTTGAGATATATTTTCTTGTATTTAAAACTTTCTTTTTTGAAATGGTGATTGAGTTTTGGAGTTATATTTGTATATATATTTCAATGTTATAAAATATTGAGTTTATGATTTAGTTTGTGTAATGAGGTCATCTTATATAGCTAATAAAAACTCCTAGTTGTGTATGAATTATTTTATGTATTTATGATAAAATGTTTATGTAAATATTTTGTTGATATCACCCACCAAGAATGTTATTTTGTTATAAAAATATTTTTAATGAATGACTAAAAATTAAATCCTGACTTTTTCAAACCAGCTTATTGCTGGCGATGGGATTGAATTTATTTTTGTTGAAAATGGATTGCTGTGTGACTTACAAATGATTTTTGATTTCCAGATTATTGTTGCAAACAATTTGCATTTTCCTAATGCCATTTAATCATGAGAACTGTCATATATAAAATTCCGTGAAATATGCATAAAATTGTACAACGTAAATGAAAAATATTTGGTTGAAGAAAGAAAGTATTTGGAGATTAGACATTAAACTTTAAATACTAATATTATTTTACAGCACTTAAATTATATTCACAATTATATTGCTATTTTATTTATTTAAGTATATTAATTTGAAAATTATAAATATAGATGAATGATTTAAAGTAAATTCTTAAAAATATATTCGTGAAGCAGAAGTTGAGAAAGATAAAATAGTTATCTTGCAAAAATGCTACTTTATGCTTTTAAAGCAATTCTGTCCTACCAAATCTTGTCCCGAACATACTGGAATAAATTCTATATGAAGATCATTCTTAACAATGGATCCCAGATTTCAAATATTTTTATACTTAAAATAATGAAACAATTAGCAAAATACTGTAGTGCTTTTTCTGCAACTAATTAGTCCATATCTTAATCTGCAGTTAATTTTTACAAAATTTTCTCAATAATTAAACTTGTTTGAAACTCCTTTTCTTTTGCTGTATATAAATAGTGCAACGTCTTATTCTCTTGAGAAATTTTATATTTCAAACGCAAAGAAACTTTCATTCACTAAGTTCATTTTTTCAAAGATAGGCTCTACAGCTGAAAGTCCATAGAAATGGATTTTTCATGGTTTATAGAAAGTAAATTTGTGTATAAATGTATATGGAGGTGTATCCTTTAGAAACAAGGTATTTAGTTTTTCAAAAAATTAGACTTAATTCATTTTAAGTTAAAAAAAGTAATTTTTTCTATTCTCAAACTAATAACATCTTTTATATAGGAGCAAAAGGCAGTCTTTTACACTGTATATAATAGATTTAGGTAACATTTTGGGTATCATTGCTTTTTAAGATGGAAAAATTTGAATAGTTTTTAAGGTAATAAAAGTTCATACATTTGAATCTCTAATCTCTTGCTAAGTATTTCCTCAACAAGTAAATTTAGTATGGGAAATTTTCTTTGCATTAGTTCTTTTACTGTATCAAAGTTTTTGTGGGTGAGATTTTACTCATTTTATTGCTCAAATATACTTTTTACGAGCTTTTTTGTGTTGACTGTTTTAGACAATATAGGGATATTTTATAAATAATGAATAAAAAGCATTTTTTGCTTTTATGTACATAGAAAATTTATGTTTATAGTGTAAATTGATTGTCATGATAAATGAAATTTTTTTATTAAATGTGACTGAATTTTCCTCTCATTTGTAGATCCCCATTCCCAATCATATATGTTTCATGTGTCTTAATACTACTTTGATTATACTGTGTAATCTCACTATCAAAAACGGTTGCTATATGAAAATATGTGGCAATTATACCTGTGACTCATGTACCCCATTTATATGTGAAATACTATATAATGCATAGATATCTTCCAATGATAAAACTTGTTCTATGTGCCATCTGTATATGTTTTGATAGAGGATTATTTGCTGTGTCAGTCTGAAAACAACTTTTTTAAAGTCCATGAAAATGTTGAAATATCAGGTTTTTGACTACAATTGGAATGTTTTTAAGAATATTCACTGAAAGAGAATCCTATAATAGATCTATATCTGAATCTCAATAGATCCAGTAAAATTCATTTTAATGTGGAAGAAAAGCCAATATGACTATTTTTCACCAAGAGAAAAAGCACTAATCCTCAATATATCATGCTTCTTGGTGGAAACAAAGAAATATTTTAATATAGCAATGGCCAAAAAAACTGAGAGAAATATACTTAATTATAACACATGCATTCATTTTTCCATACTGTAACTTGTATTTTCCTTTGCTTGGGGTTGCTAAACAGTTTTTGACTTCATGATTGTTGTGAAGTTCGATTCCAGGACTGATCAGAATTTAATCCATCTTTAACTGAAACTTTTTAAGAGAGATAAGAATCAGTGTCCAATCAATCAGAACAGTGTTCAATGGTCGGTGTCTTATAAATTCAGTTTGTGTTTGGCTTCAGTTCGCACTTGGTCGTCATCTCGAATGTTCGTGTGTGATCTGTATGCTTTATAATTAAAGTAAATAGTTATTTTCGAATGAGTTTCAAATTCACGAAAACAGTATGGACCAATCAACACAGCTTTCTATAATTATTGCAACCGAAACTTGGCTATTAATCCATTAAATTTGTTATAAAGAAACAACAATAATGTTCTTTAAAAACTCAATGCTCAGGGGGTTAGTATTTAAAACTATAAGTTAAATGCAAAAATGATACAACTTTTAAAAATATAACGTAAAGCTTTTTTTTTTGAAATTGTAAAAATTATTTTACAAACGTTTTGAACTTGAAAATTCTTGAGTTTATTTCTTATTTTTGACTGCTTTTGCAATGAAAAGTGAAAAACAAATGAATTTATTGGATTTCAATGATATGCTCGGGTTCTGAAGTTTTGTGCATCTTTTCTAATTGTACAACTTGAGTCATTGAAGCCCCATTCTTCACGGAGCATGGAGTCGCTGTGGCTCAGTAGGTTTGACCACTGTTCTAGCATCCTGTGAATTGTGTGTGGCACCGGTTCTATTCCTCCCTGGGTGTGTTTCTCTCTTCTGTCAGTAAAACTTGCCTTATATGCCTGTATCCATTTACTTGATGTTGCCTGTCTTCTATTTGGTTCGGCTTGGCCAAATATAGCCCTTGCACCATATAAAGCAACCAATCATCAAGGAGCATACAATTAAATTTACAATATTCAAGAAAAGGTTAGTATATGTAAAATGTTTGCACAGCTTTGAATCCAGAACTTTTATTTATACATTACCATTATATTAAGAAATCTAACTGCTAATTTCCTTGATATAATTTTGAGATATCACAATGAGTTTATGAATCATATTCAAGTGAATGCAAATTCTTATTAAACTTGTTTGAAGACTGACACATTTGAAATAAATGTTGAATTAATATATTACTGTGTATATATTTGTCATTGTAGCAGCTGGTCTTAAAGGTTAAGTCATTGGTGTTATCCAAAATGTTTAATGCATTTATTTACTGTGCATTTTGTTAGTGAAGACTAATGTAAAATGTTAGTTATAAATGCATTGTAAAAATGTGTTGTATAAAATGTATTATACAAGATGGTTGGTATTGTTCATTCAATTGAAACAACATTCATTAAATATCTTGAACAATTCAGAGTATTACATCTTGCATATTACATTGGAAGAAAAAGAATCTAAAATAAAAAGGAAAAACTTTTTGAAACTGGGAATTGATAATGGATTTCAACAAATTTTATCTTTCAATTTAATGGTGTTTTTATTTTGAGATTATTTTTTGATGGATAGGCTTTTCTACTTAGAAGCAAAGGTGTAGGCATTAAGTTAATGATTGAAGTTCAAAACACAATGAAAAGTGGAATTGTAAAAGTATTTTTTTAATTAAAACTGATATATTATCCTTAATGTCACCACTATATAATGGTAGTAGCAGGAATTAAAATACTTTTGAATAAATTAATGGAAAGATCTTCGAAAATTAGTGCAACCAGCTTTAACCTGTGTTCCTTTATTAAACCATTATGAAACAATAAATCAGTCTAGAAATGTAAAATCTAAAATATCTCAAAAGGATCATGGGAAACACTGATTATATTTTCTCAATGCCAAATAGGAACTGTTAGTTGTCTCAGAATTGTTCTAATAGCTCATTTTGTACACCATGAATGTTAGTTATTTAAATTAGCAAGTGTTTAAAGAAATTTATACTCAAGTTAGACCAACATTCAGAAAAAATATTTACAACGAAACCTTTTGCATTTCAAATTAATAAGATAATGCATATGAAAAGATTTATCAATTTTATTACAGCATCTTTGTTTTATGGTATGGTGATAGGAGACATGAGGGTTTGGACAGTTAGAAAATATGATTAAAATACATGTCATGAATTTTGGAATATATGCCATTAAAAGGTATGTGTTGATGCATTTTTTTTATATTTGTTTTAGCAGAAAAACCATTAAATTAAAAAAAACAATCAGTTACATTTATCGAAAGCTAACACTTGATGGAGGCACGAAAAGTTCTTACACATTTGAGCAATGTCAAATGCAAAACATACTAATGATCTGAGGGGTATCGGCAGCTGAAGTGGATACACTTAAAATTTATTGCTAGTACTCATTTTAAAAATGCATTGAAAATTTTTGGCAGCAAACTTGGATTAAAGCACAGATTTTAGTCCAATGTGAAAACCAAACTATAGTGCTTTGGATATAAAGGTCGGATTGATATACAGTAGATCAAAACAACTCAAAATCTGACTTCAATTTTAAGGAATTTTCACTACAAACTTATGAATACGTAAAATTAGTTGGAAACATGAGGTAAACAAGTACTTTTGTGATCCACTGTATGTCATGTTGGTCAAGTATGCTAATATGCTGCTGGGTATGCTTATCAAACCTTACCAATGATAACACTCGTACGGTTCTTTCTGTTCTAAAATCAGCAAATTTATACAAAAAGTAAACTTGCAAGGTTAAGAATCAAGCTTAGTGGAATGGTCAACTATAGAATCTATCACTGAGTTGGTAAAGTAGCATTATCTTTAGCTGAATATGAATTGTTAACATGCTTCTAATCAAGAAAAATAATTCTAACCAGAATCATTTAAATATACTTAAAATTATCTGTAAGGTATAAGAAAAACTGACTGTTATTGAAGCATCTGGTCAGACCAATCTTAACTGGTAGGTAGTTGAATTAATTTCGCACTGGAGCAACACAACAGGTTATTGGCGAAGGTACAGGATCAATTCCGAAAGGAAAGATTAGTCAGAAGACGAGGTCAACACCTGAGTGACACCCCACTCTAAACTTCCAAGCCAATCTGAGGCCATTTAAACAGCCTCTATGGTACAAAACGATCTTTGGTTGGATAGTTTTGAACTCACAACCCTCCAATTGCTAACCTGCTACTTCCAACCAGGCAACTGCAGCCCTCTTTCAACAGGAAAGGAGGGCTGCAGTTCGAATCCAGCCAAACACCATCGTGTACAAAGGGGCTGGTGCACGTTAAATCTGTCGTGGCCTCAAATGTCCTCACATTGGCATGGTGTGGAAGTTTGGAGAGTGGGGTGCCAGCTCAGGTGTTGCCTCGTCATCTGACCGTGGTTCAAAATTACATGGTGTTGTCCTCTGATCTTTCCCTTTGGGATTGATCCCGGACCATCACCAATAGCCCGTTGTGTTGCTCCAGTGTGACGTTAATTGAAAATATCAAATACCAATCAACAGGAAAAGGTTGTAATTGAGTAATAATATAAACATTCTGAACTGAGATGATTGAAATATACTGCTTATAAAATTAAAATACCTTTCGGTAGGTCATAACATTCTACAGAAATCAAAGTCAGTCTTATTCTAAAGTGGGTCTCATACAAGATTTAAATTTACAATTAGGACGTGACATTAAAACTGGAGAGATTAACACCAATTTCAAAATATAATACTTTATTCACTAGTAGCTGCTTGATTTAAATAATGACAAAGCATTTGAGTGTGGTGATTAACAGTTCCTTTGATAGTTGATGGTATGTAATCAAGCAACTGAGCTAATTCTTGAAGTCCATCTCTTTTTAAAAGTTCATTCACATTTTGTAACTGGCTTCTGCTATAAAATTGATTTTCAATGATCCCAGCTGGAAAAGAGGATAATGGATTAACTTTACATATTTAATAGTAATTTCCCGAGTTAAAAACTATTACACCAATCCTTCAAAAGTGACTATTCAAACTCATTTTCTGAATTATTGAAAAATTTAAAAATCTTACAAATAACCTATTAATATTTGATGCTTTCATAACCTAAACAATTTCCTATAATATATTTTAACACTACAGAAACTAACAAATAGGTATACATTACAGAAGGGCACATAAAATTTGTTTCCTGAACTGTTATTTTGAAGTCACTAATGGTGAGATGTGATGTGCATATCTTTAAATTCTAGTGATATAAATTAAAATTTATATCCTTCACATAGCACTATTCAAATAAATGTGATCAGATAACATGAAAAACAACACCAATTACTTTAAATGGATATAGAATATTCGATAAAAATTACCAATACTTGAACATTTAATTTAAAGCTGATTTTTAATTTTTCCTGAACTGATGCATTAGTTTAAGCATTTTCTTTTATGACTTAGTGATTGTGACACAAAGAATAAGTTATTTAGGGAATGGAGAAATCAGTACAGGAAATAAAGTTAATTTTTTAGTTGAAAAGGGCAAGACAGTAGAAGGATTTAAAAATGTGTTTGGATTTCCAAGATCACAAGAAAGGTAATGTGTGGCAATGCATAATACAACAAAAATTTCAAATATGACAAATTTTGCTACAAGTACATCACCAGTCTTTTTAGAAAAGAAAAGTTGATTCATGTAAATACTGGCAAAACAATCACTATTCAACTGGAATGTGCAATTTGAGATTGCAACATAATGCATTTCCATGATTTTCAGAGCCCAATTTTTGTATTGTAGTGTTTTGCTTCAATAGGTTTTCACATCAAAATGTTCTGTTCTCCATTAAAAAATGTCCCCCTCCACCAGAAAAACTGGACTCTTCTCTGAATTATATCTACAGGTAGGCTTCAGTTACATGGCCTATTCTAGTTTGGGATGCAAAAGTACCAACCTTTCTAGGAACTGAAATATATACCAGGTTATTCTGTTCCTGTTGAAAACGAAAAGGATGTACCCCAATACTATTTCATGCACTACACTTACCTTTTGCTGCATCTGGGGCTATCCTACAACCTGCCAAGATCTCCTGATTTGATTGTAAAAACATGAGAGATGCATGTTAATGTCTATAAGTAATGTTCATATGCTAAATTACTTAATGTTGGGTCTGCTTTAATCAGAGTTCATCGATATGAACTGATACCAGTTCATATTGATGAAATTACTTACGTAATTTCAGTAAATTTTTTAAATAGTCGAGATGCTCTTTCTAACAAACCCCTCTTTTAAAATCGCATGATTTTAATAAGTCCCACATAGAACTAATGCTAATTTTAATTCTATTTTCTAAACAATTAGGTGTTAGTTCAATCGTTAACGAGACAAAAATTGCTAAGAAATATAGAATACCAAAGAACGCATTGTCATTATAATTAAAGTTACAGATAAAAGAAGCAATAGCAAAGGAGTTGCACCTGTCCAAAAATTTTCTTGATATGTCAAAACTTCAAAATGCTTGTTCCTTAGCTTATAAAAATTTTTTAAAAAATTTAACTGTTTCTTTTAAAGCAAAGATATCTGGGTATATTTAATGAATAAATAAATCAATTTTACATGTTTTAAATCTAATTAAGTAGTACACTAAATATATTAAATCAAATTTAAATAATACAAATTACCACATATAATTATTACTTTTGTGCACAACTTTCGAACATTCTTTATAAATACATAATCTGTAATGCATATGTATTTTTGAAAAATATCTGCATTAATTCTTTTTAATGAACTTTCAACTTCGCAACCTTCTTTCCCTGATCCTGAAGTATTTGCAAAATTCAGCACTAATTTTATATTTAAAATTGATAATTAAAAGTGTAAATTTTTCTTGCTGCAAAAATATTCCAAAATTTATCTTAAGACCAGTCTATTTAGAAATAGTAGGGCACTTCATCCATTCTTCACACCTATTGGTTTCTAACCTCTTCTTATTTTCCTTAAACTTTTGGAAATAGTAATCCTTAATAGAATTGCACCCATTTTAAGGATAAGGACATTAATCATTTCATTTCTTTTAATACTATAAGAAGATACTGCAACCTATCCTTGCTTTACAGTTTAGAATGACTCTTTTTTTTATTGGCACAGCTTGTCTATTTTCGTACCTTGCTCCATAAAACACCAAATCCAATCCTCATTTCTTTAAATCAATGTAAGTAATTTTATCATACCAACAGCAAATGTCCTAGAACCTGGCCCCTATTTGTATTTTTCCATATGAATAGCCATTGCTAAAATGCAATTAACTAAACCCTCTCACTCAGATCAATCACCCTACTTCAGCATCAACTATACTTGATAATGTTGGCAGGTTAATTAGGCCTGGAGAACTTCCATTCAAATAAGATCTGTCGAAAAAACAGGAAATTCATGTCTTTCTGAAGTTACGTCTGTTAAACCATTCAAATTGCCAGTCTTACAATTCATGTCAAGAATAAAATCCTTCCTTTTTATTCAGTTTAAGTATTATATTATTTTCCCTTTTATGTCCTTTCTCACATTCTGTGTGTTTCAACTCTCATATTTGATTATTACTGTCACAGCATTAATTGTCACTTCTTCATAGCCAAATGAGACCTGCGAGCTGCAGTAGTCTGGTTGGAAGAGTAGCGGATTAGCAAATGGAGGGTTGCAAATTCGAAAATCAATCCAACCAAAGATAGTCATGTACTTGGGAGCTGGAGCATGTTAATCCTGTGGTCTCAAATGTCCTCATGTTCGTGTGGTGTGGAAGTTTGGAGAGTGAGGTGCCAGCTCAGGTGTTGACCCTGGTTCAAAATTATGGGGTGTTGTCCTCGGATCTATTCCTTCGGGAATGATCTAGGATCCGTGCCAATAGCCCAGTTGCTCCAGTGCAAAGTCAATTCAACTACCAAACAACCAAGACCTGATTGCAATATTGAATCCAGACCACAAATACTTTCCCAGGCTCTCTTTGATAACACCATCAGCCCTGTAAACGCAATGTGTTAAAAAATAAGCTCTTTCTGGCCAGGACAATCATTATGTGGGGAGCTCAGGGATGAGCTAATTGTTGTATCAGGAAGTAGACCCATCATCCAAATGTTTAAGCCACAACTTAAAACTAACTTAATGAAAGTATAAAATAACTGATAACTGAGCGTTGCTCATTTAATCAGATAACTGCAATGATTTACTTATTATGTAAAAGGATAGTTAAAACTGAGTTACAAATCAGCTATCTAATAATTCCGTTTCCAGTTTAGAAATGGCATTCTTCACAGAGACTATTCAAGAAGAGTGCCAAAGAGGCTAATGCCCTACAAATATCTTTGGAGTGAAAAAATAATCAAACATGTTGATAAGCTAGTTTAACATTACAGTATTACAATTGGAACTGTGTTAATTACCAGAGAAAATTAATGTTGCTTGTGGAACTTATATTTTGTTCAAAGAATTATAGTTCAAAAGTTTGATTGAATTTCAGAAAAACTTACCCATCAACAACACCTGTGGAACTTTTTTATTCACTTTCAGAGCTTTAGCTATAGAAACTTCATCACTAAACACCACTGCTGTATTTGAGTCAAATAAATGATGAACTGATGAGAATTGAGTGCCCTTAAGTGCAACCTTCAGAACAGTACATGAACACAGGTGAAAGAAAAGATCCTGGAAACAAGCATGGAAATTTTTTTAAAACCGATATTTTACAACTTTAAAAGAAGAGTTTTATGCATACAACTTACATTCTTGAAAAAGGCATTCCGAACTTCCTTGTGTTCACGTCCACCCAGAGGACCAGCGTGATAAAACAGTATCATTTTTGATGAATCCCAATACTTTCTGATATCCTTAGCCAAAAGCTTTTCATAGGGGTGAACCTTTTTCCAGAAATAAAGATATTAATAACAAAGTCGACAAGAACTTTCCATAAACTTTTGAAAACAAAAATTTATGAATAAATTACATAAAAAATTGTTGCTTTGTTGGGGGCTAGATACTTACTGAATCTTCTTGAACGTTATTAGTTTTGCAAATCTCCCACAATGGTGCTTGAACAGGCAAATAAATGGGCTTACAGACTTCGATCATCCTTTTCCGCTCAAAGTGAGGTTCAGGGGGGTTGCGGGATTGAAATTTTGACCTTGAGGCACATATTCTTAAATTTGATAAAGGTATGCGAAGACCTAAAAAGGATCAAAATGGCAATGGAAACAAAACTTTCGAAAACATCAAGAGGTTATAGGATGATTGTGTATTTCAAAAGAACATATGAAATATACACAAATTTGAATTTCATCAATTGTAAAAAACAAAATCGAACACAAAGATGTAAAACAGAAATGCAAGTGTGAAAAAAAATTCGAATCGAAGGGATTTCTTACTAAAAGAGCTTTTAAGAAGCATCTCGTGAGCTTGTTTTCTGTAATTTTTGTCTGCGATCGCGTTACCGAAGATGTTTGTGTTTACAATTTTTCTTAGTTGAGGTTGAGAGCTTCTTGCATTCTGAACGATACTATATACCTCTATTGCTGTGTTTCTAATGCCTACTAATTTACACTTTAAGTTATTTTACCAGTTTGCTTATCAGATCTATTGCAAATGAAGGAGTAAAGACCTCCAAAATTGGAATTTCGGAGTTTTGAAAAATAATCTAAAGTCATATACTAAACTATACAATAAACAAAAATCAGAAATTTCGTCAACCAAATAAACAGTGATACCTTAATGGTAACCATACGTGACGAATTTTTGACACAAATGATGAGTCGCACTAAATGTTTTTAAACACTCAGTATTGTTGAAATTTTGAAAAACAGCAATGCAAAATCTCGTTGTTTCTTCACTCCTTATCAAATTTGTTATATTTTTAAGATCAGAATATTATAAGCGTAGCATTATAACACAACGGGCGTCAACGAGACGCGGGATCAATCCCAAATGGAAAGATCCGAGGAAAACACCACGTAATTTTGAACCCATGGTGGTATGTAATTAATTAACGTCGCACCAGAGCAACACAATGAAACATATGAAAAGGATTTTAAGTGTAAACAAACTAGACGGTCTGCGAATATTTAACTTTTGCTGCCTATGCATCGCATGATACATATCGGGGTTACCTAAATACGTAGTTTAGCACCGTTTTAACAACGTCTGACGTTTAATCTAATTAATGTTAACCAATCAACCAGCATAAATCAATTCGGAATGTATTCTTTGGAATTTTTATTGGCGAAGTACAGCTCAGGTGTGACCTCGTCATCTGACCGGGGTTCAAAATTAAGTGGTATTGTCCTCGATCTTTCCCTTCGGGCTTAATCCTGGACCGTCTCTGTTGTGTATTAGCATTTATGTAACTTTAAGTGGCAACGGTTTTTGAATTGTAGATCATGTGACCGACATCGGATAACTAATAAAATAGTCTGTGTTCTTCCTGACTCGACGCTTCTTTCTCTAGACTTGTAAGCGATACGTAGCATTTTGGCGTCGAGGATGGGATCCCAAGTTTAATGCAACAGTCTCAATTCTGCGCCCACGAATCGGTCCTAGTTAGCAACCAAAAAGGAATTAGTGATGAAACAGGAATTTTCAAACGAAAACGAAACTCATCTATCGAAACGTTCACAACGATGCTGAACTATTGAGGTACTTTGATGTGAGTACGCTTTTCTTGTTTTCTGACTTTTTGTGAATTTTCGCAATCTCCGAATTTACAATGACCACTTTTGGAAGCATAAAACCCTTTGGGTGGAGATGTCGAATCCGGGGCACTAGCGATTTATCGCCAAACATGGTAACCTTGGTGTTTTGATTCAGCTTTATGGCAACCCTATGCAAAAGGTTTTTCGCGTAGTTCACACTTTGCACCCAGGCCATCCGAAATATTCCAGAGATTCTTGTTCTATAGAAAAAACCAGCATCCAGGAGGAAGTGTCGCTGCATTTATCGCATCTCCATCTCTTACAAAGCCTCCATTTGACGTGAGACTATAATCAGAAACCTGTTGAAATTTTAGAGCAGTGCATGGTCAGTGTCAAATATGCTTCATTTGACGGAGAACTTCCACTTTTGATTTCTAAGAAACAGCGTCTAGGACTTCTAGGATTAAACTGGTTTCAACCTCTAGGAATCAAAGTGACAGGAATCTATAACATAAGAAATCCAACATTAGATGAGGTCTCGTGTGAGTTTCCTGACGTATTCAAGGAAGAATTGGGAAGTTTTAAAGGCATTCCAATAAAACTACATTTAGATCCCACAGTGCGGCCAATTTAATTGAAGGCAAGAACTGTACCATTTGCTCTGAGACCTAAAATTGAGAAAGAATTGCAACGATTACATGACCAAAAGGAGTTCTTGAACCTGTGAACTATTCAGAATGGACAACACCAGTTGTTCTTGTCCTTAAAGCTAATGATGAAATTAGGTTGTGTGGAAATTACAAATGCACACTAAACAAGGCATTAGGAAATCATCCTTATCCTGTTCCTGCTGTTAACTAAATTCTTGCCGAACTGATGGGAAGTTGTCATTTTATCAAACTTGATCTGTCCTAAGTTTACTTACAATTGGTTGTCGATACAATTGGTTATCGAGCCTTCTGCAATGGCACAAACAATTGTAACCCACCGTGGAGCTAAACGTTTACAGTTTGGAATATCTTCAACTCCTGGAATATTTCAGCGATTCATCGAGAGATTATTAGCTAACATTGCTGGAGTATTACCATATTTGATGATGCCTGATCAAGGGTTCAACTGTAGAGGAACTAGCCGAACGATTTCGAGAAGTCCTTCGTCGTTTCTCTGATTCTGGATTGCGAGTCAATCGAGAAAAATGCGTCATCGGAGATCCCAGTATCGAATTCTTGGGATATCAAATTGATGAGAAGGGTATTGATGAGAAGGGTAGACCTACTAAAGACAAGGTTAAAGCTATCCAGGGAGCACCTACCCCTGCAAAGAGGAAAGAACTCCAAGCATTCTTGGGTCTGCTCAACTTCTATCATGTATTCTTGCATGACAAAGCAACGGTGGCTAAACCTCTTCATCGTCTGCTTAACAAAGGAACACCGTGGAAGTGGAACAAACATCATGAAGCGGCTTTCGAGAAGATAAAAAAATATTATCAGCTGATACACTTCTCGTACATTTTGATGAAAAGAAGCCAATCATTCTCACTTGCGATGCTTCTCCGTATGGTGTTGGAGCTGTGTTAAGTCATAAGATGGCAGAAGGAGTCGAAGCACCAATTACATACTACTCGAGAACAATGAACCCAACTGAACGTTGATATGCACAAATTGACAAGGAAGCTCTATCCATCATTCAAGGAGTTAAGAAATTACACAATTATTTCTATGGTCACAAGTTTAAAATTCGTACTGACCATAAACCATTGTTGGAACTGTTGGCTCGTGACAGACCTACACAATCTATGTTATCACCAAGAATTCAACGTTGGTCCTTAACACTAAGTTATTACGATTACAATCTTATGTACAAGCCAGGAAAGGCAATTTCTAACGCAGACAGAGTCGCTTGCCGCACCCGCAGAGTGTAAAGGATAACCCATCACCCATGGAAATCTTACTACTGGAAGCACTGCACAAACCACCTCCAAGCCAAAGATATCGCCTGAATGACTGCACATGATCCTGTTCCTTCACGAGTGCTCAATTGGGTATGGAGGGAATGGCCAACAGAGAAGCCAAGGGAAGAATTTGCTCCTTTCTTCCAGAGAAAACTTGAAATTTCGGTTCACAAGGATTGTTTACTCTGGGGATGCAGAGTTGTGTTACCTACGAAAACTCAAGATCAAATGCTGGCTACTCTTCATGATTCTCATCAAGGAATTGTGCGCACCAAAGCCCTTGCCCGCAGTTATGTATGGTGGCCAGGGATGGACAAGGAGATTGAAGACACTGTGAATGCTTGTAATATATGTTCCTGATTGTTCTGGATTCATACTCCAAATGGTTGGAGGTAGTAAAAGTTCAATCAACCGATTCCAAATGTACAATTGGAGTACTGAGAAAGCTGTTCAGTACGCACGGAATACCCGATACCATTGTTTCAGATAACGGCACGGGAGTTACCTCATCAGAATTTCAAGAGTTAATTGAAAATAATGGTATTCGGCACGTCCTGATTCTACCTAGACATCCATTATCAAATGGTCAAGCGGAACGAATGGTTCAAACTACAAAGGATTCGCTACGACGAATTATCTCGGGGAATCGGAACTTGAGACTAGCATCATTTTCATTAACACAACATGCTACTCCTAACACTTCCACAGGAGTTTCGCCTTCTGAACTGTTAACGAACCGTCGTTTGAGGACGCTTGGATAAATTGCATCCAGATTTTTCTGAGTCTGCAAGATAAAAATACTGCAGCTAGATTTCGAGTGTGGATTGGATCCTGTATGTGCTCTAGGGTTTCTCCCACATGCTAAATGGGTACCTGCAACCATAATTGAAGTAATAGGATTAACTACGTATAAGGTGCAGACAAATCAAGGAATTGTTTGGTAACGTCACATCGATCAACTTAGAAGACGCCAAGATGTTTCTGAAAATACCAGAGTCCGATGGCAGCTTGTGGACTCCTACCAATAATCCATCGCCAGTGATCCTGGACGTTCCATCAGAAGGGTACAAAGATTCAGAATCAGTTGGAGCAGCCACTGACCCTCCGGTCACTTCGACTGTGGATGAAAGCCCAAACCCATTCAGGGCCTGCCTTACCATCAAGACCTACTAGGAGCAATCACCCACCTACCTGGTTAAAGGACTACACTACCTAGGGGGAGGAATGTTGTGTATTAGCATTTATATAACTTTAAGTGGCTACGGTTTTTGAATTGTAGATCATGTGACTGAGATCAGATAACTAATAAAATAGTCTACTGTGTTCTTTCTGACTCGACGCTTCTTTCTCTAGACTTGTAAGCGATACATAACAGTCTCCAAAAGCCCGTTGTATTGCTCCAGTACGACGTATTGTCGAAGTACTCGAATCCTATTCGAAAACAAACTAACGTCCCGTTCAGAATTCGTACGTATCTCGCCACAGAAACAATACACCCGTATTTAGCTTGACAGAAAATGCCTTTCATTTGTAAAAGCAGACAGGCATCAGAAAAATTGTTTGAGGCAAATTTGTACACACTGAAAATCCCTTAGTCTTTGTACTCTAAAAGCTCTTGCACAGTTTCTCTGTAATTAATACATAAAAATTATTTTTGTATAAAAAGCATTCAAAACTTTCAAATAATACATTTTAAAAGCAGTAGTAGACAACACGCATTCCACTTGCGCGGAAAAAGCTATTGGAATTATTACTTGATATATTTTACGCATTCATATCGGTTCCATCTGTCATTCATGATCAGTATAATTGCTGCAATATTTCTTTTTTATATTAACATATATTTTTTTCATGTATTATGGATTCACATGTTTTTTCTTTCAACCTATTGTTATCCGTAATTTTGAGACATCTGTGCATTCATTCAGATTAAAACGTATCTGATGATAATTCGCTTTTAAAAGGAACACTTTTCGTACCTCTAAATACCACAAAAAGATGCAAATCAAGCAGAATAGAACTTATGTACAGCAGAAGTCCTGCAATATCTAAATAATTTTATAAAAATAAAAATATTTAATGGATTCCTCAAAAATTTTTCGATTGAAATCCAAGTTATGCAGAAAGTTTATTTTTAAACATCCCTGTTTGATCAGGAGATACGTCTTCCTATCAATTTTTTTATAACATCGACAGATATTTAAAAAATTTCACAATGATCAGATGTTACGTGAATCTTAAAGAATCCTACAGAGAAAATTAAGCGTTCGTAAATTCAGCTTCTGCACTGGAGAAACATGTCTCACAACGGATTATTTCTGGTTCTTTTTTAATTTTTCGGAAACTTGCTTACAGGGCTCGTTCGTAAATAGATACTTAGATTGCACGAGATGCGAACCGATCGTGCCATGTCTAAAATTGTACCCAGCGTATAAAACTAAATGTTCTATTATAATCGAACCGAAAAAAAAATTTGTTTTGCATAGAGCTAATCGAGATTTTTCAGTGCGATCAGTGTTGTGAAATTCAAGATGACACCGAATGCAAGTAAACACAATATTTTCAATGCAAAACTTAACTACACTGGAAGATTAATAATCATCGTTTACACTTTGTACTTTTCTAGGTCAATCGTTTGCAATATTTTGATCTAAACTTTTTGCTTTAGAATTTAAAGTAAACTGAATTTTTGTTCTGTCATTCTGATGTTTTGCGGTTGCTACTTGTATTCTAAAAGCTTCAGAAAAATTTTCTGTAATTTACAGGTAATCAGAAAGTTTTTGTTATGTAAATAGCATTAAAATATTACTGTTAATAGTTTCCATATGAATATATCATAAAGGTGACAGCTGACGATACGTATTCCACCCGCGTCAAAAAAACTCATGAAATTATTTTCGAACATATTTGTATCGAATCAGATTTTTATACGTGATCACAGTAAATCTAAATATATTCCCTTATATTAATAATGCAACTTATTTAAGACGTTTCAGAAATACACTGTACACTTCCACAAAAACTACTGTGAGAAGTTCAAATCAAAACAACATATATGACAACGTTAAATATACGAGGGTCATTTCGTAAGTAATGCACAGGTTATCAATACTGCGGAGTGAATGACGGAACAATTGTGACAATTACATCATTTGTAGTTCAAGGCTTGAGGAAGAAGCACGTGTTTTTGTTTCATCGATAGCGTAATTTTTTTAGAAACACGAGTTAGAAATGGAGCTTGCACCAGGCTCGGGTGCTGTGAGGATCAAAGATCATACATTAAGATCGAAACTTACGTGGCAAAAACCCGACAGAAATCAGTGCTTTAAGTGAAGTTTGCGGTGAATTAACAGTGGACCGTAGTACAGTTTCTCGTTGGGCAAATCGTTTTCGTGAAGGTCGTGTAAGAATAAACGATGACCCAAGACCAGCATATTGGAAAGCCGGCGTCTCACAAACTGGCGCAGTCGACAGGATTGACGGCCAAGAGTGACGCTTCTGCATGGGGTTCTTGATTTATTTACGTTTCGTTACAAATAGATATTACAACAAATCTATTTGTAACGATTTGTACTATTATTACAACGAACTATTTGTACAAAACATTTACAGCGAAAGGACCCTCGCATGTCCGTACCCTTCTGCATCCGCCAGTCAGTCTCCCCTTTTCCCCTCCCAGTTCTCCCTTTTTCTTTCTCTTCTGGCCCGGATGATCGTTCAAGGCACGCCACCCTCGTTGACCCAATGGTGCCTTCCGGCCAAAATTCCTCCATGTTTTGGACGGAGAACCTCACACTAACCTTGGCTTCAACTTAGGAAAATTATTAGAGGGGGGGGGGGGGGAGTAAGCAAAACCCGAGTGGCTTCATATACAGTGGATCTTAAAATTGAATGTATTTATACCATTGAAGAGAAACTAATAAATTATCATTTGAACTTAATTGTCATAGTAATGATTACGTATACAGTTACTAACATATTAGGCTAAAAACAATTGCATATTCGCCGTAATATTAAAAAAAAAATGGGTTTTAAATGTCGAATTTGCAAAATTCTAGGTCACAAAATCGAGTATACACCCATAAAATGGCTCATAAAATCTGGGCCGAGTATACACCCCTTTTGGCCCATAAAATTTAGGCCAGAAATAATAAGAACGTAAAATAAATTATTGTAGTACATATTTCTGCATGTGAAACAGCTTTTATACCGATTAGCACTGAATTAACACGAATTTAGGACGTTTTTTTTTATATTTTTGTCCACTTCTCTCAGAATTGTTCTTACGTTCTATGCTTTGATTATTAACCTCTTCGGGATGGATCAGGGGGCCGTCGCCAATAGCTCTTATGTTGTTCAACTACCTACCGTGATTATTAACTACATTTTCCTACTAGGACCGCACATTTTCAAGCCAATTGAGGTCCTGAGACTATGGTGGGGTGTATAGTTGATGTTTAAGGTAGTGAGGAAACTTTAAACGAACTATTTTAGCTCTGTACCTCTTCTCTCTGTGTGAGGACGTTATCTACGGACACAAAAGTTTGACTCTAAATCCAAAACTTGAGCGCTTTTCTTAAAAATTGTTCCTCAATAGAGTTAAACATTTCACTTTTCCTTGATTTTATCCATAAAAACTAAATTTACAACTTTTCCGGGCCAGCATTTCTCCTACAATCACCAAAACATTTCCATGATTAAGAGGGTATTGTGTGCTGTTAAAGTGGTTCAGCTTTAAGACTGATGCAAATATCATTAGTCATTGCAGATAAAAACACAAAGCCTTTTTAGCAAAGAAAGCAAATTCAATGTTTATCTATGTGATGCCAATTATGTTAATGAGAACCCTAAACGTGATTAGCTTCCTCAGAACACTATTCCCAAGCATGGATGTGCTCCACTGCTTGTATGGGTTGTATGCTGACTGGAGAGGTTGGAAATTTAGTTTTTACGGGTGAAATCATGGAAACAAAATATTTAACTCCATCAGAACAATTTTTCAAAATTTTGATTTATAGTCAGATTTGTGTCTATATATATATAACATCCCCAAAGAGAGAAAAGTACAAAGCAAAAATAGTTAAGTTAAAGTTTCTTCACCACCTAAAACAACACCCCGCCATAACTTCAGGACCTCGATGGGATTGACATCTCTAATAATTTTCCAAAGTTGCAGCCACGTTTAGTTGCGCTAAATAGAATATTGTAAATTCATTATTTAACAATGATTTTTCAGATCGTCAATTCGCCACTCCTCCATCTTTAAATAATTTCCCCAAACAATCCTTAAAAAATTATTATAAAGTTTTAAACTTTCACAAATTTTGTACATCAAAAAGATTTTTCTACCATAAACGTCTATTGTAAAAATTAATACTTTGCAAAACATAAATAAATAAAAGAATATTTAAATATCTCTATGATGCTATCTTCTTACTCATGAGCCCATCAGGTTCGTTTGGTTTGATTTGTAGCACACTTTTTGCTACACGAAGGCTAATTAGACCATAAGGATTTTAAGGTGAACGCCCTATGGAACTAATCCTATTCCCATTTCTGATTTTGAAATTTATAGTCTCATGATGCCCTGACAACAAAACTCAATGGCAAGTACCCCTCATTAAAGTAAAAAAATGCCAATAGGGAAGCCGCCGGTGCAATTATTCCAGGACCTAAGGGGGTGGGACAGTGGTGATAAATGGTTTTTGGGCAGTAATGTACAGTTTCTATTCTAAGTTTAAAATTTAAATTCATTGCAAAGGAAAATAGAGATTTGTACATTTGTGAAAATTAAACATTGAGTCTTCTGGAATAACGCATTTTCTTTACTTTAATGAGAGCCCGTCATCTAAATTGAATCTGGGGTCCGGCCTGGAGATGTAGGGTAGTGTTTCTCAACCTTTGTGAGACCGCGGCAACGAAATACTTTTATATAAGACGAGAGCCTGGTTCCTTCAAATTTACTCGTAAATACCTCTCCAATTTTTTTAAAGTTCGTACATGAAACTAACATAAGAAAAGTTATGGCACAATCATAAAGACAGATTACCTTAATTTCAATTTCAGTAGGAAAATTTCCTTTATAAGAAAAGTTATGGCATAATCATATAGACAGATTACCTTAATTTCAATTTCAGTAGGAAATTTTATGGCACTGATTCCTTGCTGATTGATCACTGACATTTTGACACAGATATATTCTGGGTTTGAGCTTATCGATGGTTCAAATAGTATTTGCCTCAGGATATATCTATTATACAATATTTATTCGTAAGAATATTTAAAAAAAAATGGCAAATTCCAAGAGAACCCTTCACGGCCTTCTATAATTGAGGCCAGGGCCCGTTACAACCCAGCGGTTGAGAACATTGGTGTAGAGGGCTTGCTCCAAGGATATTTATCCGTGAACAGGACGTTCCTGTCCAAGGACAGGTTTGGCTGCCCTCATGCAAACCTGAACAAGCTGTACAGGATGCCTTTGAGATATTCCCCAAGAAAGAAATCAAAGCGTTATAAATCAGGTGATCGTGGTGGCCAAGCAACGGGTCCACCTCTGCCAAAGCATCGAGCTTCAAAAATACCCTTGCGGACATGCATCCACACGTGAATACCTTTTAAATGTGTTCCTATCTCCCTTGAAGTTTGTACAAGAAGTTTTGAAATACCCTGTACCTTTTCTCGTAAGTATACTGAAATGCCAGAAAAACTGGTACACCAGTCTAACTCTTGACAGGCCTCCCACGGGAGCATAGAACTGCAAAAATACAACAATGCATGTATTCCACTTATGGTGTTTATTTCATATTTTATAGCGCTTTACTTATGCGATGGCAATTTTTTTTGACGGAAAAAGGCTGCTTTTTGGTGGACTACCTACAGCCTGTGCAATGAATTACAGTTTAATCAATGTACCATATCGTTTGTTAACGTTTAAATGGCTCCCAAATACTATTTTGACCGGTTGAAGGAGTACCGGATTAGCAACGAGAGGGTTGCGAGTTCCAAATTAGATCCAACCAAAGAACGTGGTGTACGGGGGCTGGTGAACATTAAATCTGCAGTGTCCTCAAATGTCCTCACGTTGGCGTGGTGTGAAAGTTTGGAGAATGGGGTGCGTGACCTCGTCATCTGACCGTGATTCAAAATGTAGAGGTGCTGTCCTCGATCTTTCCCTTCGGGATTGACCCGAGACAGTCGCCAATATCCCGTTGTTTTGTTCCAGTTCGACTTTAATTCAACTACCCTACCAACCCCAAATACTTTGGCAATTAAGCCAAATTTTTAATGTTTGGATACCTCAACGAATAGTACAATAAAAAAAGATGGAATTTTTTGTATTTGACTAATTTGATGTGGGACATTTCTTCAATTGCGTTCCTTAGTAGAGCGCCTGCATCAAAACTGAATTTTCGTATCTTTAGTTACGTACAGTCTTATGAATCAACACACACGGGGAGCTTCAAAATATCCTGTATAAACTTTAAGGGGAGGAAAGAAACATAACTTTAAACAGTATTCATAGGGATTAATGTCCACAAGCGCCATCTGGATTTGCTAGAAGGAGTTGTCTGTGACCAGTTTGGACCAGTCATTTTAGACACTGACTTCGTAAGGGCAACTAATAGCATTTCACGAATACTGAGAATTCCGACATGCACCTAATAGAAACGGACGAGCCTCTGTGAGATTATATCATGAACGGTACCCCGGAAAAGACGTGTACTCCGGATGGTTAAGCAATCTTTTTTTATTGGTTCGTGGCATTTGACAAGTATTTTATAAAGTAAAAAGTATCAATTTATGAAAAACAATTTAATAAGTGTAGAAACAAACGACTATACATTTACGATTTCATAGAAGTACTTTTTAATTTAATTTTTCTTGTTCTCTCATACCTTTCACAACTTTCCTCTAAAAATTCATGCTAGTCGATTGTGCCTTCTCGAAAATATGATAATTATTATATTATTATTCAAATAAAATAATAATTCTCTTTTAAATGTAATACTTGACAGAGCACAGCTTAAATGTACTTTTAAAATTCGAGTTTGGAACTACTCATCTCATTCGTTATGTTTGAAATCCAGTGAAAAGATGTATGGATTTTCCATTGCCAGATTTTATTCGCGAGCAGAATCACGTGAGGCCTCACCCTGCCGTTGCCATAAAATAAATATGAATTAGGTCTGTTTTCGCGCCATGCAAGGGAAATTAGATATCGATTGTTGCTTTTCCATTCAGTTTCTTAATCAGGTGAATAAATTTTGGAAACCCTGTAGGATCATACTCAAGTATAGAAATGGGCTGCACTTAAGGGCATCATTTGACCTCAATTAAGATATTGGGTTAAAAGGTATTGGTCACGAATCTGAGCTCTCAGATCACATTTGACAGGCTTCCTTTCTGGAAAGAGGTAATCGAGTAATCTTTACTTTTCCCATGGGGTTTACTGTCTTTAGCAAACATGGGTGTCACGCTCCTGGATACCCAAGTTATCTTTATCTGCTTTCATCCCACCGCTCTGTTCCCGAATCTCTCTTTTTTTCCTTTCACGATATTTTTTACTTGAAGTTGTCTGTCTTGTGTTTGGCGCAGCTTGGCCCAAAAACATGGCCCTTGCACCATAAAACCCAAAACAACCAACCTACCTTTTCGGTAAAGAGAAACCTAAACAAATCTTTTAAAAAAGGCTGAGTCAAGGCTCAGATCGAGGGCTAATTTCTTCCTGCAACAAACAGCTGCAATCATTACACTCATCAGTCAGCCCCCACCCCCACTACAGTACTCCGGACCCCAGAACGGTAAAATAGCGGGTCCCTAATAAAATACCAATATATATCCAAAGTACCCTTTCAGATGGGGCGACGCATAGAATCCTCCCACCTCTTTAAAGAAATTTTCATCAGAATTCAACCATATTACTGAGAGCATGGTAGAGTCGCGGATTAGCAACCAGAGGATCATGAGTTCGAAACTCGATCCAACCAATGACCATAATGGTGGGGGCTGGTGTGTGTTAATTCCTACGAGGCCTCAAATGTCCTCACGTTGGCGTGGTCTGTACGTTTGGAGAGTGGGGTGCAAGAACAGGTATTGACCTCGTCATCTGACAGTGGTTCGAAAGAACGTGGTGCTGTCCTCAGTTCTTTTCCTTCGAGAATGATTCGGATGGTAGGGGAACAGGGGCAGCGGCTCCAAACGCTTATGTCTAAGGTAAGTAGGTAGGTGTTTAATTAACGTCGCACTGGAGCAACACGGGCTCTACTGGCGATGGTCCGGGATCAAACCCAGAGGGAATGATCGAGGACAACACACCTGAGCTTTCACCTCACTCTCCAATCTTCCACACCACGAACCTTTGGAGTCACGACATATTTAACGTGCACCAGCCCCTATTAAAATTAATATGAATTCTTAATTATTTAAATCATTGTACTTTATTTTCATTTTAAATACGATCAAATAGATTTCGCTTTGGATAGAGGGCGACTTCAGCCACATCTGTCCTAGATCCTAAAAAGTTTAACTTCCTCTCTGAAAAATCATCCTTTTAGTCTCTCTGAGATTACCGATACCAGAGACTAAATCGGTATAAACGTACAAAAAGGGTATCAGATAGATATGCAAATCCTAAAGTGCGCGTTAACTATTAGATGTAGGTACGCATGTGCGCATCTCTGTAACGGCGGGTCCAGTCAAACACTTTTTCAAGTTCGTTTTCGACAAGAAATCGCGTTTGAGATTTATTTGACCAAGCCATACTCATATATCATTTACTATAACCTGACATTGATGTTAGTTTATTTCGTATAAATCGAAGATTTCGTTGAGCAATCATGTAAACGAAACCGTAAAGATGTCTGAAAGGAAACCAATGCTCATTTAGCATTATGGTAAATCGATGAGATCGGGATCTGAGACAGATTGGTCAAGTATTTTTATCTGAATGCGGAAATTTTTATCTGAATGGTATCTGATGTTTTCCTGGTTATGGCACCACCATTTCTCACCCGATCTGGTAAAAAAAAAAATTCGAAAATCATTCGATTCGAATGATCGTTCCATTGATCGAAGTAAAGATTTAAAATGAAGCTATAGAATTTGCAGTATTTGGGGGGTGGGGTATTTCAATTAACGTCACACTGGAGCAACACAATGGGCTATTGGTGACGGTCCGGGATCAATCCCAAAGGGAAAGATCCGATGCAGTATTTGGAGATACATCTGTTCAATCAATGGCAAAACTGATCAAGAAATTTGCTAAAGACTACATCACAAAAGGCTTGTTTCAAAGTTTCCGTTCAAATCTAAAAGAACGAAATGAAAATTTAAACACGAGAAATTGTGACGAATTGTGATGAATTATAATTTTGTCCAAACTATAGCAATTTCCCAATGTTCACTTCCAAAAGTGTTTTCATGGGCCGCGGTAGCCCGGTTGGAAGAGTAACGGATTTGCAATCGGAGGGGTGCGAGTTCGAATCCAACCAAAGACCGTCGTATACAAAGGGGGCTGGTGCACGTTAAATCTGTCGTGGCCTCAAATTTCCTCACGTTGGCGTGGTCTGGAAGTTTGGTGAGTGGGGTGTCAGCTCAGGGGTTGTCTCGTCATCTGACCGTGGTTCAAAATTAAGTGTTGTCCTCGGATCTTTCCGTTTGGGATTGATCCCAAACCATCACCAATAGCCCTTTGTGTTGCTCCAGTTTGACGTTAATTAAAATACCTACCTACCAAAAGTGTTTTCGCATCAGTTACCCAATCAATCGAGTAAGGCAGTCGCTGCATTTTTATAACACCAGGGCGAACTGAATCAAGATAAAATGGACGAATCATATTCATCCCCCAGGAATTAATTCGACAAGTAAATCAATAGACGCGACAAAGAAATGCACGGAGTTTCTTTTCAAAACTCCCACCTGTACCTGATGTTAACCATTGAGCAGCGGTTGCGCCTGTATTATCCTCTTCTCCTTACCTGCCGTCTACAGAACTGGGGCCACGTGACGCAATGACACATGTTGCGCCTGTCCTCTTCCCTCCTGCACGTTGTTTTCTCGGCAGTTGTCCGACTTCGGCTGGTAGTTGCCATGGCGACCGCTGAAACCAACCTCTTCCATTATATGCACCATCCCGTCGCTAGTTTTCACACCGATCGGCCATGTTTAGGATTCTGCTCAAAGGTAAGTTACCGGCTCTCGGCGTTTCCCGGCCCTTTTCGCACGCCGATGTAACTACGCACTTAAAATTGAAATAAGAGTTTCTAATATCTTTGGGAGCAAAATGCCTCTAAGAGACAAATAATTTTCTGCTCTACGAATATGAAAACTATAATTTTTTTTTAATTAAATTGTTTGAATGGCAATAAGAATAAATATATTTTGCACGAAAGCTGCAGAGAAAATTAACTTAATATTTTTCCTGTTTTAACCTTCCTGGTGATTGTATCGACGAGGTATCTCGTCATTTGAAGAAAAATGGTCCGATCTTGAAGAACGAGATATCTCGTCATTAGAAGAAAACTGACTAAATCTTGACCGTCATCAAGAAATCAGCAACATCTTGATGACGAGATATCTCATCATTAACAAAATTGGTCAGATCTTGATGGACGAAATATCTCGTCGAAACCACTTGGAGAGTTAATCTTTTCTCTTTATAATGGTTCCTCCCAGAATTTCATTGTTTTCGTATATTTAAAGAGAAGCTAAAATTATATTTTGTATAAAGTATTTGAACTTTTCCCTAATTTGATTCATGCTAAGCTACAATTGAAATAATTTTATTCCATGATTAACCCCGTCAAAATTGGGCAATAAAAATATTGTAGGCCAAGACTTTTGGACCGCACTAGGATTTGTCACCCTTGGTGTGGGTGTTTTGTTGAATCAACTTATTTGGTTTCAGATCGGTAGCATTTTAATATTTTCCCTTCACTTTTAGGATGGGGTGGCCCTTTCATAAAATAATTCCGAGTAAGAGTTCGGGCCCCTACGAGTTGCCGCTTTCGGGTGCTAAAATTATGCTTCGGTTATTTGATTCACTAGATTTATGCAGTTATTTTCCTTTTTAGTCTCCTATTGTGCTATTTTGGTAGCATTTTTAATATTCCCCCTTTCCGTTTGAGATAGGGTGGCCCCTCCATAAAATTCTTTGGGAGAAAAAGAGTTCGGGCCCTTGGCGCCTTTGGGTGTTACGTTTCAGTTGTTTAATTCACATTATTTATGATGCTATTTTCTTTTTTTAGTCTCCCTATGTGTTATTTTGCTCGCCATAGCCTTCAATTCCATCCTAAAGAGAATATGGGTCATCCATGGCATCATAGAAGTACCACGGTCCCGGTACGATATTATTATAGGTAAGTAAACAATCTATTTTCATATTGTGTAAGCTCATTGGCGAAAAACGTTTTTATAGCGGAATATAAGAGAATCGTCTCTTGCTTGGTAAAAAATTAAGCCTCTAGATCGGTAAACCTACAGAAGTTTTGTATCCACTCATAGTTGGGACAGTTTGTTAAAGAGTTGCTAAGGCAACAATCCAATACAAACCTCTAAGAAATGGGGCATACCTGATCCTCTTATATTGTGGTTTGGGTTAAGTGGGAGAGTGTTAAACTTTTTGTTACAAGAACACAGATGGCGCGGCTTACCTACTGTTGAACCTTGCCCCGTAAAACTTAAAGAAACCAGCCAACTAAGAAGGCGTAAAAGAAAACAATAAATCCGTCATTGTTCAACATTGTTCATGGAGTTAATATCACAGTGGAGCGGCCGGGTGGTACTCTATGGGCTTAAGTCATCCCCTGAAAATGTTGGTTTCATTGGATTTTTAAATATCTGCTAACTAACCCCTCGATATATCGCGCTTCTAGAGAGACAAAGCGTGATATATCGTGGGAGCGATAGACCGAGAGTCGAGAAAAATATACTAACTGGAGAAAGAAAAAAGCGCGAATTATGCATTCCATTCTGAATTTTTTATTTAAAAGAATGTAAAACTATAATGCAGTTGAATATTTTTGCATACACACAGATAATTAAAGACTTTTCTACATTTCCTTTCGGATGGTAAGTAGTTGGACGTTTAATTAGCGTCACACTGGAGCAACAATGCGGTATATTGGCGCCTGTCCGGGATCAATCCCGAAGGGAAAGATCGAGGACATCTCGTCCTTTTGGACCTCGTCAGAGGACGAGGTCAATACCTGAACTGGTACCATACTCGTCAAACTCCACACCAAGCCAGCGTGAGGACATTTTCTAGAAGTGATACCTGTGAGGTGCAACGTGACACCCCCTTCCCCGTGGTGCACTAGGATACAGCAAATTAGTTTACGAATGCTCCCATGCAGTGCCATAATCTATAATATTCAATTGACCGGGGGCAATAGCCCGTTGAGCTGATCCAGTACGACGTAAATTCAACTTTCTACCTATATTGATCGGGCATTGGAAAAATATTCTTTGAATGAAACAATACATATATTTTATTATTAAATTGACTATATATTTTTTAGCCTCGACCACTAAACTCTTCAACACTACAAGGAGCATGGTCGCTATTTGAGTGGGAAAATCCATTGGGAAAATCTCTTTGCTCCTATCAAGGACAACCACTATCCATGCGCTTACAAATCAACCATCAAACCCAGGACCTGCTGGGCGGCAGACAAACGTCATGACCCTTATACTAGTGAGGCGGAGATTAGTATAGTACTAAAATAGCTATGTCTTGTAATGTTCTCATCCTTTTACAGTGGGCGGAGGTTCCGCAGGATGCGTGGTGGCCCGTCGTCTATGGGAGAAGAGCAACATGTCCATCCTGGTAATTGAAGCAGGAACCACCGCCCCCTGGATCAGCGCCGTCCCTCTACTCGCCCCCGCACTGCAGGGCTACACCGCCGACTGGGGCTTCAAGACGACGCCCCAAATGCACGCGCAGCAGGGCTTGAACAATCAGGTGAGTCTCTTGCACTTACGAGGGCGAAGTGGCAAAAAACCAGAGAGAGTTTGCTTTCATTATATTTGTTAGTAATTTTTTGAAGCTTTTACAACTGGTTACTATTTTTGCTAAGGTTTTTATCTTTTACTCAACCCCTCCCAACAACGTTTCACGAACCTCTTTGAGTTCATAGCAAGTATGGCCAACCGGTCGGATCACTGCAAGCGGTTCTATGATGATTGAGAGTCCTGTTTTCAAGGCGTGCTGCAATGTACTGGACAGGGTCCACACACTCCAAGGAGCCCCGCCATGAATCGGATTGAGAAAAGATGAATTTACTATTAAATAATGTTATCCCTAAATTATTTAGCGACACGCAAACGACTATTTTTGCTTTAAAAGTGTTTTCTACAGTGAACTGCTCAATTCACTTATTTTAGAAAGCGTCGTTTGGTTAAAATTTTTGCTTTTTAATATTTTGGGACCTTTTAATATTTGGGTTAATTAAAATATTTGCTTTTTAATATTTTTTTATTCAATTACCTCAGAGGTTGATCGAATTGTTTGCTAAGAACGACACAGCCAAAATACAATAACTATTTATTAGACAGGAATTTACCCTTTTTTCATTGGAATTTTAAAATATGGTCTGTTGAATACAGGCATCTAGGTCCCTCTGTTGTGGGTGATGTAAAAAGAAATTAATATGTTACGGAAATCTACTCAAAGCGGCCAACGACAGCACGCCAAACAAAAAAATTCCGTTCAGTTCTAGAGTTCGAAGTCTTCTTCCATCCCTCCAGTCAACATTGAGGGACAATTAACTAAAGAGGGGACTTAAGAGCACCCCTTAATGATTCTAATTATTTAAAATATTTGGACTATGTTGTAGTGATAATGCTAAAGATCTACACAGCAAAAACAGTTTAAAAAATCGCTCTCTTGAAAAGTAAGACAGATTCAAATCATCTAGGTTGAAAATTTCATGTTTCTTAAAAACTATTATTTTCTTCCATTTTTTCATTCACCATTTCTTAATCCATCTTTAAATTAGTATACATATCAGCTCAAAGTTCATTGTTGACTGTTTCACAGTTTAAATAATTAATTTCTGGTTATGCTGTATGTACAACAATGTGCGTATAAAATAAGAGAACAATGAATTATCCAAACAATGCATTCTCTACCAACAAGGGAGCTGAATTTTTTACAAAAAAGCAAACGATTTTTTATTTGCGTTGATGATTTCAAAGCTCATTTTGGTTATCAAAGCGACTTAAATATGAATAGAATATCTGCTATTGCAGCTGTTTTAATGTTCCCTTGGTTCTGGGATTGTTTGGATTTATCATTTTTGGAATGCATATTACATTGTATCGCTGTCTGTGTACTTGATGGTAATTATTACTTTGGAGCGCGAGAAAATGGAAAAGGTGGCAGGAAATGGAGGTCAGAGAAAGCAGGCTATTGAAGAGACTAAAGAAAAAGTGAAAGAGAAAAGCACTGAAATTTTAAGTTATGGTAGCATGAAGGGAGAAATTACTGAAGCAACAATTGTGCATGATACCTTTGAAGAGGCGGAAGAAGACTTGAACAAGGATAAAATTTTGGCTACAGCAGCTGTACTAATGTTTCCTTGGTTTGGGGGACTGATTGGATTGATCATCGTTGGCGATGTGCATTATACTGTGCTGCTGACGGTGTACTTGATGGTGGCTATGACTTTTGAATGCGAAAAAACTGAAAAGGTGGGCGAAAGGGACAGCTGTGATTTCAGAGTCCAAAGCAAAAGTGGTAAAATACACTGTAGTTTTTGGATTACGATAGCATGAGTGGAGAAGTTACGGAAGAAAACACTGTTCATGATACCTTTGAAGAGGCGGAAGATGACTTAAGAAAGGATGCAACTACCACCATAACAGTTGCATTACTACTGCCTTTTACGCACTGTTTGGATTGATTGTCGTGGGCGATCTATGTTATATTTTCCTGCTGGTGGTGTACTTGATAGTGGTTGTGGCTTTCGACAGTGAACAGGAGGAGGCGATTGCAGATTCCAATGAAAAATGGAGAACTACACTGAAGAACTGTATTATGATTTCATGGAAGGAGAAATTACCGAAGAAACATCAGTAGATGGTACGTATGAAGATGCAGACTTTATATATGGATGACACTTCGGCTATAGCAGCTGTGTCATTGTTCCCTTGGTTTTACGTGCTGTTTCGATTGATTGTCATTGGCGACCCATATTACATTTTACCACTAATGGTGTACTTGATGCTTGTCTTAGCTTTCGACAGCGAGCAGAAGGCAATTGTAGAATCCAATGAAAATATGGAGAACTACGCTGAGAAGAGTTAGTTCTATGATTGCATCGAAGAAGTTCCTGAATAACAACATTGCATGATACCTATGAGGAGGCGGAAGAAAACTTAAATATGGATGAAAATACGACTATATCATCAGTTATACTGTTCCCTTGGTCTTGGGTACCGTTTGGATTGATTGGCGTTGCCAATCCAAGTTACATTGTACCGCTGACGGTGTTCTTGATGCTGGCTGTGATTTTCGACTGCAAACCTTAGGGAACGGTGGCAGAAACAGGGTGAAACAGAAAGCAAGAAATTGCAGAGTCCAAAGAAAAAGTGGAGAAACACACCGGAGTTTTGGACTGGTTTTGGGGAGTAGAAGTTACTGAAGAAACTACAGGGCATGATACTTATGAGAAGATGAAAGAAGTTGAAGTGGACGAATTTGTTTCGAAACATGAATTATATCGATATTAAAGTGTTTTGTTGAATCTGTTGTTGGGGCTTCAAATTACCCAAAAACACTTTGAAAAAGAAATACTATCCAACGAATTCGACTCTATGAATACGGTGAAAAATTTAGAAAAGTTTATTGAATATTAAAATCTTGTAAAGGATTCACTGAAGTCAAACTATGGCAATGTTTTGGAAATGCCACTTCTAGCTGTTTATGAAAGTATTGAAAAAATATATTCAACCACAAGACAAATATTATATAAGAAGAAATGCAAGTTGTATAACGTGGTGATTCGGTGAATGTGGATATACTCTCAATGAATGACATATAAAACTGCGAATCTTAAGATGGTAGATAGAGGCCAAAGCTTCATTTAGATGAGCCCAAGAGACTAAACACAACGAGGATAATTTTGTATTACAATAACCCAGATATATAGGAGTAATCCAAAGCTCTCTGACGTCGTATATCGCTGTGCATTTATTCACAACTGTGGAAAGAAAGTTTGACGAGATTTATTGCAAAATTAATGATTATTACCAATTTATAAATTAATAAATTTTCAAAAATGATTCAATAAGTCTTTTACACAAAGCCTTCGGACGTCGTTAAGGAAAAAACTGACTCACCGTTTAAATCTGCATTTATTCACGATTATGGAAAGCTAGTTTGACAAGATTCATTGCAAAATTAAAGATTACCGGGCTTTGATACAATAAATTTTCAAAAACGTTTCAAAAAGTTTTCTCACAAATATTTTTGAAGTTAACAGTAACCATAACGAATATAAAGAAATAAACATTTTCCTTCCTGAGCGCAAATAGTTATGAAACGTTGACAAAGATAACAAAAAGACGGGTCTGAAGACTGAACTCGGGTGAAAAATGGACCAATAAGACACTGTCAGGCATACCGTGGTAGAAGGTAAAAGTTGCTCTTCAACGGTGACGGTTCAAAGACATCAAATATTTTGTCCCATAGTCAATGTTAACATAATTATAGTTGGAATAACAATGCTAATATATCATACAAACCAATAAATATAATACATTTTCATAAAAACTGTGTCTCATTTTTGTTTGTGTACTTTCCTCTGTGGGTTCAGGCGAGATTGTTCTGCCAATCATGCTCTTCCTCGAAGTCTATTTGTGCAGCATAAGAGCAAACGTCACATTTATCCCTCCTGGTGGTTGTCTCGACGGAATATCTCGTCATTCAAAGAAAACTGACCAGATCTTGATGGACGAGATATCTCGTCATTGGAAGAAAACTAACCAGATCTTGATCTCGTCATCATAAAAAATCAACAATATCTTTATGACGAGATATCTCATCATTAGCAAAAATGGTCATATCTTGACGGACGAGGCATCTCGTCGAAACCACATGGAGGGTTAAGGAGAAAGTAAAATACACTTTTCCTAACTGTTACTGTTTTTATTTCAGTTACTAATGATTGGAATTTCTGGTTGAATCACTTAAAAAAAATGCTATTAAAACAATGTTCATAGGTCCTAAAGCAGGATATTTTATTACTGTTATCCAACAACAAGATCCTCGTATCTGCATTACTAATCCCAGTGCATGGGGAGATAATCTCTCATGAATTTCAAATATGTATTCCAAGCACTCAATGTTTAACTTGGACATTTGTACAAACAGTGTATTTCAAAACTTCCTATACGAACCTACGCGGAAAAGGTAAGGAACACAGAAGTAAACCGTATTCACATTCGGATAAAGTATGTCCGCAAGCGCGTCTGGATTTGATACTGCTTACACTACGGTAAAGAAATGCACAGCAAGCATGTGAACAACATTTTTATATCAGACCTAATTTTTATAGTTTGGCAGTAGTTGTGCACTTGCAGTTCCACAGTAGGGGCTCAAAGTTGCGACGAACACAGTAATGCATGGTTTACAAACACAGCGTCGCATGGTTTGCAGTACAAACTGTCCAACTGCCACGCTGCCGAACAGTGCCCTCTACACATCTGGATGACTCTTGTGGATATCCACTCATATATGAATCCGTTTAAATTTTGTGTATTTTCCTAAAGATTTGAAATTTTCTTTTTATTTAGAAAACAGTATAGAGACTTTCGGGAAAAGAATTTATATTTTTCGGACCCTTACCCTTGTAAAAGGTCTAACTCCGGTGCAGGGAATGATCCCGATTTGGGGATATCGCATCAATGTGTGTACCCACATTAGGGACATACCTATGTGAGGCCCTACATAGGCAAAATGACCCCTCCAATAGGACCAGACAATAGATCATCTCGTGTGATAATTACGAACTGCAGCAATATCTTCAAGGAAAGGAGTTTCAAGATGAGAAACGATGCTGTTATTCTATTGCAACAAGTATACGAAGTCTACTCCTGTAAGGATAACTGATACATTTGGTATTGTTAAAGTCTAAAATTGTGATTACTTTAATAAATATTCACTAAGTAGTATTTACTTCGCCATTATTTACGCTGAGTGGTTCACATGCATATATCCTTTCTACAAAGTGTAGTCTTTCGTGTATGATTTCTAGGACCGTCGTGACTCAGTGGGTATGCCCAATGCGCAAGCAACCTGCGAGTTGTAGGTGGCGCAAGTTCGATTTCTCCCTGGGTGTATTTCTCTCTTCAGTGTTAGTAAAACTATCCTTGTGTGTGTATGGTTCATTACTTGATGTTATCTGCCTTGTATTTGGTGAGGCATGGCCAAATATGGCCCTTACGCCATAAAATCCAATCCAACTTGACCAATGATTTTTAACCTGTTTTGATCTTCGTGACCGATAAAATTTTTCCTAAGATTCTTTCAACCAACAGATATGGCTCTTTAGGGATAATTCCGTGTTATAGGGTAAAAACAACTCTACATAACTCTGAAATCTCGTGGCATTTAGAGGGTTAAAATGCCTACAAATTCTCAAACTAAAATGCGTGTGTTGATGGATTTAGAAAAATTACTGAAAACTGGCATTTTGCTTTATTTTATATGAAATGCTAAACATTTATTGTAATTTTCGTGTTTAAATGCATTAGTATATGTAATAATAAAGTTTTTATAATAGGCAGTAATAAAGATTTTTTTTCCAAAAGGATTTTGTTCAGAAAGTGCCTCTTAAAGGGTTAAATCTTTCTTTGTAGGAATGAATGCCATATGGGATAATTTGCGTCGTTATTGTCGCAGTTATGTACTTCGATTTAAAACAAACCTACGTGGCCGAAGTGGGTTTGCCCATTGTTATAAGATTGCGATGCAACGCACAGGAAGAGTTAGTAATGTTGTTTAGGTAGTGCAAAATTTTCATTTCACGCGATACTATGTCAACATTAATTACAAATCAAAACCAATGACCTTCAGTTCTGAGATATTGAAAACGAAAACAAAATTATACTCGCGGCGCGAAGAATAAAATGGAACAACCACTTTGACGAGCCGTCCCTTCGCACAGAGGGTCAAAATCCCGTAAACGTAATCGAATTCAAAAATCAAATGTATTCATATTGTATCGAAACTTACGTCTAATTTATGAAAAATAAGAATAACATATTTTATTAACAAAAAATACACTTTTCATCAAAAATTAATTATCCGTTATCCCATAATTACTCTGTACTTCACTGGAGTCATCTGATGTCGCGTTTTTTCCTCTGCATCAAAACTGACATTTGGCGATTGAGTTGATGATACTTTTGAATCTTCCACCTGTTGCCTAGCTTCATAAGAAATGGCATTGGTATCTTTTGTTAGTGGCAAGTGTGAACTAATAAAAGGATCTGAATATACGAAGAGAAAGTATCAAATCCTCATTCGTTGCTTCCCTCGACAATTTTCTGGAAAAACTTCCCCTAAGGCCTTCCGGGACACATCTCCTTTAGGTGTGTACGGGCTTTACGAATCCGAGGCACTCTAGTAATCTGTTCTTTCCCCATGGGGTTTACTGTCTTTGGTAAACACGGTAATCGCGCTCCCGGGACACCCAAGAGATCTATTCTTCTTTCCTCCCACTGTTCTTTCCCCTAATCCCTCTTTTCTCCTTTCACGTGTATTACTTACCGTTGTCTGTCTTTTTTTTGGCGCAGCTTAGCCAACTATGTCCCTTGAGCCCAAACCCAAAACCAACCAACCTAAAATGCTTAAGACCCTTGTTTTTGCATCTTGAGCTTCTTCAGACAATTGCCCAATCGACAGCAATGAGAGGGATGCAGTAGATGCTTCGGTTCAGCTGTATCTTATGGACCGATGCAAAACTAGTCGTTGTTGAGCAGTTTCTCCTACAATATGTATCAAACATCTCTACATTTATATTGAACTCTGAAGCCATGACCTGTAAAATAGTTTCAAAATATTTTATAAGATTTTCATTAACTCTCGTAATCGTGACCGAATCTTGGTAAAGTCTAAAGAAGCGACGAGCACAGTTTCCTTCATTAGATATACCTGAGCCTCCTGTTTGAACCTTAACCTTCTATATGTGGCTTTTGTGATAGCAATCTTGTCTGTTTCTGGAACTGAATTCTTAATTCTTCTCATTTGAAAGTTTTCTCTATCAGTTCGTTGAGAACAATATCTTACAAAAGTTTACACCTCACGTTAGCATATGATCCGTTCCTTCGCTTCCATAGGTGGAGTAATACTCCACATTTAATAAGAGACCAAAATATATATTCTCCAGACTTGTCCCTATTCTCCAGACTTGTCCCTATTCTCTAGACTTGGCCCTATGCCACTTCTCCTTGTTTCCAAATTTGAAAATTTGACTAGGTGGAAAAAATTCTCGTCGAATAGGGATAGCATTGTCGCCGTCAATCCGCAAGCTGCAGCCTTTGAGAAAAGTACTTTTCCGACGGCATAAAAAAAATTCTCAACTCTCTGGACCAAGAGTGTGTGGCTCTCAATGGTGACTACGGTGAGAAACAAACTCGAATTTTTCTAAAAAACTTTGATTAACTTGCCATTTTACCATACTTATTAAACGAGCCTCGTATGTAGAGCAATGTAACCTATCTCCACCATGAGGTAGTTTTTTGGTAGACAGAGTTACGTTTTTTTTCACACACAGGTCTTGCTAAAACACTTGCAAAATTTAAATCGCCTCCCCGTTGAAGGAACTGATGCTGCAAAAGTTACAACTACTGGAAAGGCAAAATACATCGAAACACAAAAAAGGGGTCAAGTTGAAGAAGCCAATGCAAAACAGCATCGACGCAAGAAAGGCTGCTTTAAGCCAATTACAACGTCAAGACTATCCCTCCACTATTAAGGGATGAAATCTCCCGATACTACTCGCCATTTCCTGACCGGAGAATCTACCCGAAATAGATAATGCCCGCTCGATAAAATAGGAAACCTGCGAAATTGAGTGGAGGGGCCCTAATTAGTATGAAATTACATTCTTCCGCACTACTTTGAACCAACCGACGATAATGTTGATCAAATTAGCTCCCGGAATCGGCTTTCGGGGTGACACTTTCCTTCCATTATCCATCTGATCGAGAGAACACTTGGGATATTTCCGAGCAGAATATTTTAGAATAAGTGCGTTGCTAAGAAAAAGGTGTAGAAAAATAAATTTCGGGGATAAAGAGCGAAATAAGGTTATGGGTCTAATAAGGTTAAGGGTTGCAATTAGTGTTTTGGTGATGAAAATATAATTTTTTTTAATCTGGGGAATTGTAGTCTTATGGTTTGATTGTCGAAATTATCACTGGGTGTCGATCTTTTGTGAGGGTATGAATCATTATTTCGTTTTATTATCTAATTTTCAAGATCAAAAGTCAATTATTATTTCGGTTTTAATAAATTAATCGTTTATTACATTTCTACTTTCATAGAAAAAGGGCTAATGTCCGAATTTGCTGATTTTGAGTAATGTCCACAAATCACTAGAAAGAAATGAAAGTTATAGTAGAAAAAAATGCTTATGTCCTCTTATCAATACATTCTGAAAGAATCAATACAATGGGTAGATTTTTGTAAACTGTATTGAAAAGTAAAAAAAAAATATTAAATCAGCTGTTACCAAAAATTTGCAAAATGGATATTGGCCCTTTTATTCCCAAGGTAGATTTATTTTTTCATTATTCCGTCTTTCATTCATTCGGTTAATGGGCTATTTGTCGATTCTTCAGATTTATTCAGTTGATGTTTTTATATTTCTACTATAACGATCACTAACATTCATAGATTGAATTCTTGTTCTGTCAATTCGGATTTTAATTTATATGATTGTATATAATGTACAACCTCAGCAGTGATTTTTGTGCAGTCCAATGACTTTTGTCACTAATTCTAAGGGCCGCGGTAGCCCGGTTGGAAGAATAGCGGATTAGTAACCGGAGAGTTACGAGTTCGAAACTCAATCCAACCAAAGACCGTCTTGTACGTTAGTGCACGTTAAATCTGTCATGGTCCCAAATGTCTTCACGTTGGTGTGGAAGTTTGGATGAAAACGTGAAGTTTGGATTTTGGGGTGCCTGCTCAGGTGTTGACCACGTCATGTGACTGTGGTTCAAAATGACAATGTGTTGTCCTCGGATCTTTCTCTTCTGGGCAACTGACGTCACATTCAGAATGCGAACAGGAAACACGTATCGCCACAGAAACTACTGCCACCTATATTCAGCATGACAGAAAGTGTCTCTCACAGATAAAAATGCGGTCACTTTTCTTTTAAAAGTAAATAATAATCGTTAAGAGGACTGCACAGAGCCGAAAGGATCATATCGAAGATAAAAATCCACAGGTGGACATTTGTTTTGATTAGTCTAGGATATGTCGAAGCCTGCATTGGTGTATGTATTATTGCTTCCCCCACAACAATCATAATGATACACATCGATTTCTTAGAAGAATCCTTTGGAAAGATTCTATTGGTCAAGAAGGTCAACACTGGTTAAAAGTCATGCGAGTTGCAGAACGGATATATGCGAGTGAACCCCTCAGAGGATTAAAGATAATTCCATTTTAATTCGAGCGGCCGTAGTGGCTCAGCGGATATACCCACTGCTCTAGCAACCTGCGAATTGTACGCTGCACAGGTTCGGTTTCTCCCTGGATGTATTTCTCTCTTCTGTGTCAGTAAAACTTTCCTTGTGTGTGTACATATCCATTACTTGATGTTGTCTGTCTTGTGTTTGGTGCAGCATGGCCAAATATGGCCCTTGCGCCGTACAACCCAACCGACCGTTTAAATTGGAATAAGAAAATGAATTCTCATTCTCTTTCAGCAATCGTCATGGCCCCGAGGCAAGGTGCTGGGTGGCAGCAGCGTCCTGCACTACATGCTGCACACATGGGGTGCTCGTTCCGACTTCGACCACCTGTGGTCCTCTGGTGAGGCGGACGAGTGGAGCTTCGATGCCGTCCGGCGCTACTTCAAGAAGTCGGAGAGCTTCCGGAGCACATCTGTGTCGGGTTAGGCACCGTCGAATTCCTCATCGTATGTTGTATGACAGTGGTGTACTCTTTCTCTCTCTCTCTCTCTCATCCTCCTTTTCCTTTGTCCCTTCTTCCTCTCCGTGCTCTCTTCACGTTGGCGTGGTATGGAAGTTTGGAGATTGGGGTGGCAGCTCAGGTGTGACCTCGTCATCTGACCGTGGTTCAAAATTACGAGCTGCTGTCCTCGATTCTTTCCCTTTCCGGATTGATACCGGACTGTCACCAATATCCCGTTGTGTTGCTCCAGTGTGACATTAATTAAATACCTACCTACCATCCTCTCCGTACTCAGACCTGATTGGCTCAAACAGTTCCGCTGAACACCTTGACGAATTACAGTTTTCCAGCGCACATAAGGCAAATATGGTTTTTGAAAATATAGATAATATACATGTAGGATCCATCCCCCATAACGCCACCAGATGTCGCTCCGCGCTCTCGGAGCAGAACTGTAAACTGTAACTTTATTCGTGTTAAAATCAGTTGAGATTGGAATTGATCTACACGCTTCCACGCGCATTCCAAAACTACTCAAAAACCATGTTCCAGCGTGTAGGATGTGCCACAATTTCTGCATAACTCCTATTTTGTATTTAATTTTAACATTTAATTAAACATTGTGTTCCTCCTCATCTCCGTGTAATCCAGCTACTTCAAATCTTCACCATACCCTAGACACCATACTACATATATTTTACGTTACTCGCTCATCTCTCTTATAATTGCATCACAGTAGCGGATCTCCCACTAGGCTGTAACGTAGGGTCCAAAAATACGACGACTCAGACAAAATACGATTGAAACAGTTATTTATTTAAACAGAGGAATTTACACTATATACAAGGATTTGTGTCCTTGATTGTGGGCGCTGTAAAAGGGGAAGTCGGATCGACTGGCCCGAGAGCACGCGCCATAAACACGTCCACACAGTTTGAGTGTTCGAAATCTTCTTTCGTCCGTCCAGTTGACACTGGGTGGCAGTTAAAACTGAGGAGGCCGGCGTACACCCCTTAAAATCATCTGGACGGGAAGGAGATCTTCCAGATAGATATATCCAGATATACGACCGGCGGTCAGTGGTGCAGGTTTAACCTCTGTCCCCGTGCTGTTAGTATGGACGTTACAAGGCGCACTAGGCCCGCGCTTGAGATATATTTTTACAAAAGTGTCCTAAAAACGGAAAAATATTGCTGTGAATAATCTCAAAAAAGCATTTTCTATGAAATTAACAATTCTTCATTTATAATTATCTCACTTAAATTTCGTTTAAGAGGCTAAACAATTACAAATGTACTGGAATTAAAATTGGCTTATGATGTCCTATAAAAGATAATGTAAAAGTGAAGTGAATATAACCTTATAAAAATAGTAGTGAAGGTCCTACCTCAGAAAAGTTCTACTTTTGAGTGACTTCTGCAGGTTGGTAGAGTGTTTTCCAGAAGATCAATCTTAAATTTTGAAGAAAAATTATGATAATCGAAAACGACTTCACAACTAAACATGCCTAAATTATTTATGTTATACGCTTTGGAAGGGAATAAATTTCATTCTTGACCATTCGGAGCTCTAGATCAAGGGTGGGGAACCCTTAGCACGTTTGTCAAACGTGGCAAGGCACGACTTTTTTCCGGCACGTGAAACCCAGTCTCACATTAAAAAAAATAACTAAATAAGTAGTTATCAAATTTCTTCGATGAGTTGTATATTTCAACTCAGTTGATATAAATTGGGAAAATAAATTAACGCTTCCTTTCTTATCTCTTATCTATTTCCCTTACTCTTGGTGATGTTAAAAAGTGCGTCTTTAAACAGTGCGACTGTATATGGCAGCTAGTATCAACACTTAAAGACTATTAATAAAATACTCACGCTAACAACAGTTTGGATTCGGTAGCATGATCTTTCAGTAAAAATTCTGTCACTAAATTTTGCATTCGCTGAAAATCTCATGACTTACAATAACCGCTCTAATAATATTTGATTTTATCACTCTAGTACGATTTTTTGAGAAATTGAAAAGGTTCTCCCAAGACTTAAAAGACATCAAATCAAATGTTCCTCGAAATTTCCTCTACAGCTTTGATATAAAGACTTTTTTGTGACAACGATTTTGGTGTACTTTTTGTAACGTTGTAGCAGGCAAGCAATTCAGCTTTATTAAGATAATGGCAACCTCGCGATTATTTGAATCCCTTTTATAAATTTTTGGAAATCATCTTTTTGATTTCACCATGCCTAAACGACTAGTTTGCTAGAATTAATGTGATCTTTTATAACATTCATAATGTATAGTCCATTAGATTTAAAACTGATAAATTATTTAACATGGACAAACTTCTGACAATATTTCAGAAAAAGTAAAAAAATGTTGATTAAAGTAAATATTTTATGTAGTATGGTAAGAATAAAATCAATTTTTTGAATTTTTTTCTATTTTTAAAGTTCTTTTCGTTAATTTTTCTAATTATTTTCCGCTTAACCTAAAAAGGTGTTTTATCTAAGAAATTGTTTATTTTCGACATAAAAAGCACGCCAAAAACGTTTTGATGAGAAAAAATTTGATATAAAAATTTTACCAAATTTCGGTTGGCTCGTTAGGAAATATTGAATCAAAGATTTGATGTTTTTGACTCGCACACTTAAAAACATGGCCCTTCCCTGCTCTAATACTTAATTCCTTATCCTCCATGACCTGAATCATATCTTCATAATTTTTATCACACAAGAAAAATAAATTCTTATAATTGTCCCCTCTGTTCCCTATATCGATACCAATCGTTTTTCTCCTTGTGTTCCAGAAGTCAGAGGCAAGCGTGGACCTATGCCTGTAACTGAGTTCGACATCTCGACCTCACCCCTGGCCCGGGCCTTCCTAGACGGGACCTCACAGCTCGGCATTAAAACGGGAGACTTAAACGGAGATCTAGAGAACGGAGCTATGCCGTCTCAAAGTAAGCATTTGTTATTTTTTAATAAGGGATGTCACTCATAACGTATGAAAAAGAGAATACAAGAACACAATCTTCGCCAAATTGGCTATTACAATTTCCGTCGCCAAACATCTGTTTGGATAAGCCGATATTGGATGCCTTCCACTTGCACTTCTACTACTTCTACTACTTCTACCACTTGCACTAATCTTCCAACCGGGCTACCGCGACCCAGTGTAGTGTGATGAAGGATAATTTGTATCAGTTAGATTTAAGAATATGGTATCATCACCAATCGGCTATACTTTTGGAATATGATAATCCGTCGTAGGTAGCCCGGTTGGAAGATTATCGGATTAGGAACCAGAGAGTTGCAAGTTCAAAACTCGATCCAACCAAAGACCGTCTTGTACGTCAGTGCACGTTAAATCTGTCGTGGCTCCAAATGTCTTCACGTTGGTGTGGCATGGAAATTTGGAGACTGGGTTGCCTGCTCAGGTGTTGACCTCGTCATATAACCGTGGTTCAAAATGACGAGGTGCTCTCAGATCCTTCCCTTCAGGCTTGATCCCTGATCGTCACCAATAGCCCGTTGTGTTGCTCCAGTGCGACGTTAATTAACTACCTTAATCTTAACCTTCATCACACTATAAGACTGATCATTAATCAACCTCCAGGGTATAATGAGTTGAAGCACGATTAAATTCTGATTTAAAGCGCCAAATACTATATTTCTGCATTTTTTTAAATTTCAGGTAACATTTGGAATGGTTGGCGAGTATCTGCGTTTGATGCCTATTTAGACCCAGTAATGGAGACATCCAACATTCATCTTCTTACTAGTACACAGGCGATACAGGTACGGAACAATACTGAAAGTACATCTTATACCTAATAAAATATTATATGAATTATTTTAGTGGCAGGTAAAGTTCCCACAGTCTACTCACATATCCAAAAATTGAATTGTCACTTTGTGTAGGTACTTGGCGCGGGATTTCTTCTGGGATTGCCTTATCATTAACTTTTGGACATGTGTGTAAATACCATTAATTCGAAATAGGTCTTCCCGGAAACACAGTGTCTGTTTAACAAGGATTGAATTCTAGCCACCCATATTCGAAAAAAAATACTCTTTTCCTCACTTATACGACGAAAATAGTAATAGGAATTCGCATAAAATGCAACTCTTATATGGAAACTTATGTACACAAAATGTAGGAAAGTCAACTTAGACTTTTAACAGATTGAACTACATAAAATTATTGATCTATTTGAGTACGAATGAAATCGTCTTGCTCACTTCTCTCTTTTTAACCCTCCTAATGGTTTCTCTTCGCGTCGAAAACTATTGTATTGGCCAACTTCTGGTGCAAAAACCCATTCAAACTGTTTCCAGTTCTAGACAAGAGACAATTCGTTTTTCCTACTTGGATCATCATTCCCTGTTGGAGAATGGGGTAGTTTTGTCTCGACGCGATTTCTTGCGCTTAGGAAAAAATACCAGATCCTGAACGAGATATCTGATCAGAACACTTGGAGGGTTAAGTATGCATGTGGATATTCAATTTTAAAAATGGCTCTAGCCTTCCTAAGGTTCTAAATATCCGATTGAATCTTTTTCAGGTAATCATGGATGACAAGAAAGCCGTTGGTGTGATGGCCGTCAATCTGTACTCAGGGGTCACCCATCGTATCGAGGCTGATTGTGAAGTGGTCATCAGTGCAGGAGTCATTGGATCACCCCACCTGTTGATGGTGTCCGGCATCGGTCCCAAGGAGCAACTGGAGGATCACGGGGTATGATATATTTCAATAATTATAAAGATATAATTATTGAAAAATTGTCTTAGAGATAAAACACATTATGTGATATCCTATTTCCTGTCGCAATCAGATTCCCGTGGTCATGGATCTTCCAGGTGTTGGCCAGAATTTGCGAGATCATCTAAACGTGCCCCTTTATTTCCACATAGATTCTCCTGTGAGCACTACGACCACCAAGATAAGATCCATACCTGATGTCTGGAAGTATTTGACGAAAGGAAAAGGTATGGAAAGTTATTTTTAATAACATTTTATGTTTCGATAGTTCCAATGTCAATAGAAGCAATCTTTCTGCTATATGAAGACTGAATTTGTTCACGAGTAGGATAGAAGCCAAACCTGTGTGTAAGGATTTCATATGGTCGATAGCAATTCAGTAGTCCTTATGCATTGGAGTCCTATTAACTCGACTGTGCTTATGTGAGGCTAAGAGTTAATGAAACACAAATAAAAAATTCTTTATACTTCAATGACAACTGTGATTGTATTTACTATTAAAATATGTTTTAGTGTTTTCTTAAATTATCTATGGTTGTAGCAATGCGACATTTTAGGATGGGAGGAATTCTCAAGTTAAACATCAACAAAAATTTTATTGGACACAAAGACATTATTAGACATATAAAGGAGGACGGGATTTAAGATAAGATTTCTTGAATACAAGTTTGTCCCACATCGCTCAAAAGTATCTGTCTCCCACGGAGGATGAGCGCCGAATGTTCTAGAAGTTTCTAGCGTGCGTCACTTGGAATGACCACGTGATATGAACAACCAATAGGTTTTCCCACACGAAAAGACTAATATGGGACAGTAAGTCTCAACACTGGAAAAACCAGAAGTGTTACATGGTGTAAATATAAAATGTAGAGAATATTAAATAAAGCAAATGTATTAAGTTGTATACTTAAAACAATTGCAAAATACTTAGTTTTAAATGTGTTATTCGGTAGTTTTTGGTGTGTTACATTGTGACCCTATGTCTAGGACACGTCTAACAAATCACAGTTCGATATATATAAACGATACTAAATTAACCCCCTAAAATATAATTTCCACCATCTCTTAATGTTCTAGAATAATTCTCCTTTTATTCTCCTCTTTTCATCTCCTAGTCTGTCTCAATGCTAGAGCCATATGGTCCCTAATACATCTTTTCGCCTTTTTGAACTTTCACACCTGGCTAACTAATTTATCAAACAGACACGCCCACTCAAGTTGTTATTTCTTCTTCCCTTTCCGATGGCTTGTGCATTCCACCGCAACACTTGAAAAGCTTAATTTTTAACTTTTCATTCCCTCAAGAACTCCTTTAGGAAATAGAGCTTAAAGAGATCCCACACCCTTCACATAAAACACGTAAAACCTCTATACTCTGATGTATCTCATTACTCTCACCATTGGATTAAATAAACTATTTTCTTACTTCTGTCAGCTCTTCAAGTGGTTTTGAGGAGATATCTTGTCCACATCATCCTGATCTGACCAATGTTACCAATGGCAAGATATCTTGTCATCAAGATATTGCCATTTTTTAAGCCTTTCCATTGAACTGTTATTAAGAATATTTTCTTGATCACTGTTAAGCTGATGCTGTTTCCTTTCAGGCTACCTTGCTCACAGTGGAGTGGAGGCCATCCTCAGGTTACCCGTACCTGAGGACAACACAACGCAATCGAAAATGTTTTTCATGCTTTTCAACCTCGGTAGTGTCAACGAGGGTTTGTTCACGTCCATTTCGAATTTCAGAAACGATGTGAGTATTCAATCGTTTGTTTTATTGCATTCGTATGTTTGGAAGAGATGTTAAAAGTAGATATTTTTTCCAAACCATCTTGAAATAAAGTGATAAAGTTAAAAATATGACAAATAAAATAAATTTAGTGATTTTTAAACAACGAAGTAATATTGAAGACTTTAAATGATTTTTTCAGTGAATTGTAAAATTATTGCAATTTAATTTTCAAAAGAAATGTGGAATTAATTAATAATTTCATATAAAAAACGTTTAAACGTTCTACCTATTACAACTAAAAACATATAGTGGGCAACATAAAATGTTTAAATTATATTTGAAGCATAAAAATAGTTAATTTTCTTAAATTAGTATTATGATTATATGAAAAGTATAGTTGACACGACTGTACACTTCTGGAGCTATGCCTGACAATACTGAGAATATAGAAAGCAAAATATCTCCCTAAGAAGCTATAAATCATTAAACAGAAATTTCAGATGAGGTTAACGATGTTTTTATTCTAAGAAATTAATATTTGTAATTGTGTTTGGAATTAATGAGCTCGTTAAATCATGCAATACTTTGCAGACATTTTTAGAAACTTTTCCGGATACGAGAAACGATTCGAAAGAAGGCTTCATCATTCTGGCATCGTGCACGCAACCAATCAGCAGAGGGGAAGTTCTTTTAGCGTCGCCCAATCCAATCGACCCCCCACTTATAGATGCCAATTACTTAAACAGATTCGAAGATGTCAAATGCCTTACCAAAGGTAACTTCCCTTGTCTTTTCAATAACTATCATAACTGAAAGATAACTACCATTATTTAACAATTATTAACATTACTTTGTTTTCAGCGGTAATTTTTATATATTTGATATAACAATTTGTACCGTCTCCAATGGACTGAGATAAACATAAATTACGTAATTCCATTAGGTATATATGTTTAAGAGCTGGTTTAAACAGCGTATGCAGAAAATCGTAAACAATTATCCGTTTTTTCTACGTTTGGGTGGAGTCGAAGATTCGCATTGACGCGGAAGTATAAACGAGGCTTAATTCTGAGAACATAGGAAGCATTAAGTTCGATTTCGCCTCGTTCTCTACTCAAATTTAGTTTTTGAGTTCGAATAATAAATTAAAACAACATATTTTATTTAAACAAAGTAAAGAGCTGCGAAAACTATGTTCTGGCTTTTCTTTTCCTTGTAACTCCTACATGTGAAGGAAAGTCCAAAATGTTTCGTGAATCTGTTATTAAAAGATTTTATTCTAGAGACCAAATACAATAATGGTAGAAACATATTTACACATTATTTTCCACCCCTGTCGATTCTGACATTGATACATCAGTTGTCTTGCTTCATAAGGTTGAAGTGGCTGCGCTCTTCAAAGTTCAAGGACTGCTGTAGCTCGGTTAGAGGAGTAGAGGATTAGCGTTGCGAGTCCGAAATCCGGTGCAATTAAAGATAGTCGTGAACGTGGGGGCACGTTAAAACTGTTGTGGCCTCACATGTCCTCACTTTGGTGTGGTGTGGAAGTTTGGAGAGTAGGTGCCAGCTCAGGTGTTGATCTCGTCATCTGACCGTGGTTCAAAATTACGAAGCGTTGCCCTCAGAACTTTCCCACCGAGATTGATCCCGGACCGATGCCAATAGCCCGTTGTCATACTCCAGAGCGACGTAAATTCAACAACTTTCATTACCTGTAGCACACGTCAGTTCACCATTATGACTTTCGCGTATGATTCAAGTCATAGACGTGAAATATACTGAAGAGCAATTGAATTAGGGATACCTGTCTAGTAGCGCGTAATACCACCTTTCGCCTTGATGACGGTGGCTATTCGTCTTGGAATGGACTCGACAAGACACTGGAAGCGATGGGAAGCCATACGTATCCACGACTCAGGGAACAATCTCCCACAATTCACGAAAATTACATGGAATGTGGTCTGAGGCTCGGACATCTCTTTCAATTGCTTCCTAGATGTGCTCGATTGTATTGAGGTCAGGTGATCTTGATGGTAAGGTCTGTGGAATGTTCATTCGGATACAATTCGGGAGTGATGGCACGGTGCATTGTCTTGCTGAAAGACAATCTCTGTAGTGGGCTGTCAAAAACGAACATACAGGAGCAGATGGTCGTCAAGGATATTCCGGTAACGTTTACCTGTGAGAGACGATGTCACACGTACCAGGGATCCCATTTCAGTCCATGTGAACACACCCCAGACGAGAATACCACTTCCACCAGCCTGAAGAGTCCCCTGCTGGCGCGAAGGATCCATCGCTTCATGTGGTTTACGCCGTACACGTACTCTGCCATCAGCATGTACCAAAGTGAATCTCGACTCATCACTCCAGGCAACATTTTTCCACATCTCTGACGGTCCATTGGCAATGCTCCCGTGCCCATGCTAATCGTTGCGCCCTGTGTTGTGCAGTCAACAGAGGGACTCTCGTGGGACGATGGCTTCTGTACCCCATAGAGAGATGGTTTTGGATGGTGTGGCAGCTTACATGTTGCTGTGCACCAGCGTTAAATCGACGGGTGATCTGTTGCCCGTCTATCCGCTGTTACAATGCGGGCTAGCCGCCGCCAACCTCGCTCATCCACACGCTGTTGTCCGCGGCAGTTGACCCTGGCAGGGATGGTTTTACCGGAATCGACGTACTCACGGCACACCCTTGACACAGTGGTGCGTGAAAATCTAAGTGCTTGCACTACTTCCAAGATGGAGTGACCCATTCGTCGGGCCCCTACTATTTGCACACGATCAAATGCGCTTAGATCTGTACTCTTACCCATGCTGCTTTTGAGTATTACTACTACCATGAGCAGCACTCCTTATCTTGTCAAACAGCTGCTGACGTCATTTGCAAGCCGCTTCCAGGCCTGCGTACACTCCAAATTTGCATAATGCCAGTTATCCCTAATTCAATTGCTCTTCAGTGTATAAGTAGATTGAGCGGTGTTATTGAGAGGAGCTTCAAAAAGTGTGACCAATATGTCAACTAATAGTTACGTGACTGCTCTGAAAAATTTACTTGCTGGGCCGATTTGGCATCTCATTACCTCGTTTGGCAATATAACATCTAACTACAGGGTAGATGTGTGAATGCGCATTTCTATAGTGGTGACAAGTGGAGAAATCGCCAAAGTTTACAACCATATCGAACGGACCAATCGGATGATGACTCAATCGATGTGCGTCTCCCGTCCCGTGGACCAGTTAGATGAGGCATGTTCGGTTTCACCCAGCAGACGAAAGTAATCTAAGGGTCGCGTTGGCTAATAGTTTTGGTCACATGATCTGGGGCACATGAAAAGATTACCATTGCTCACTCTACTTTTACATTTCCTCTATGATTCAAGCACGCTCTGAACCCGTACAAAGTCAGGCGATGACCCCAAACATCGCCTTCTAGCGCATCCAGGTGACACTTGTAGACACACATCCCTATGTGAATATGGTTTAATTTTGTGTTCCTACCACCCCTCCTAGTTTGTACTGGGAGTTTTCTAATACCCTGTAAATAGTCGTTAACGATAGAGGTATGTGTTCATCAGAAAATTAATAATCTCTATGCATCGTGATTCAATGCATTTCGAGTATAATACACAAGACACCATATAATCCAGTAATCCTCGTACTCATGAATCTTCCAGCTATGAAGATGGCAGCGAGACTGGGCTCGACGAAGCCTCTGAAGGAGCTCGGCGCTCGACTTCACCTGCCCGGCTACAGCGCCTGCTCCGCGTTCACCCAGAGCCTGGACAACAACAAGTATCTCGAGTGCTGGCTCCGGACTGCGGCAGTCACCGGCTACCATCCGGTAGGCACCTGCTCCATGGGATCGGACGACGATCCCATGGCCGTGCTCGACTCGAAACTCAGGTGATTCCGTCTTTGTTTGCCCTTCAATCAGATTCGCAGAGAAATGTAATTGTGCATTGCAGACCAATCGCTCTGGTGGTCAGGGTGCTGGTTGCTAGATCGAAAGGCTCCTGGTTCGAATCCGTGGTAAGGCATGAATGTTTTACCGTCCAGAGTGATTATGTGGCCTCCATAAACGGGTTGTGTATAGAATGTATGGTATGTGAGGTGCAACGTGACCCCCCCCCACCCCACGTGGTGCACCAGTCAAGTGGTTCACAATTTCGCCCTTGTAGTGCCATGTTGACTAAAAGTACTTCTAACAAGTTCAAATTGGTCGGACATTGACCAAAAAAATGTAAGTGGGCATTAGGGTAGACCAAAATATCGAATTTCACCGGAAAAAAATTCTAGTAAAGGCCTTTTCTCCCAACAATGTTGAAGTGATACAAAAGAATTATTTCACTTGTAGAAACTACCCAAAACACTTTAAAAAGTTTCAATCGTGTCAGTCGATTCGTGTCAGTCGAAACAGCCCAATTTCTGCATAAATGTCTACAGAATTTGCCCTAGGCGACCTAATATGACTAAGAATGCGTCTATGCAAATTTCTACCAAACGGTTTTCTTAGAATTATGTAGTTTTTAATGTGCAATATACAGAACAGTCTTATATATATATATATATATATATATTTCTGTGCTTTTCGTAACAACCATGAACTCTCTACAGAGAGATGGCTGCACATCGCGTCCCACCTATTCTCGTTCAGCCACCTGTGGAACGTGTTTAAGGTAGAAGAGGTCGTACTACTTCTTACTGCCCGTTTGTTATATAAAAAACATTATACAAATAATAAAAAGATTGGTTAATTAATGACAGATCTACCTAATCGATAGCGCCACAAATCTTGAAAAAAAACCGGAAACTAAAATTAGCAAATCGAAACTGAATTATGCTTTAATTTTCAACTTATTCATAATCGTCGCCTTGAGATCGTTGTTTTTTACGATTTTGCCATCAATGTGTTGGCGATGGCCGTGACTTGAATAAAATAAATTTGGCAAGCTTTTTTTTTTCAAAAATTAACTTTAAAATAAATGTAAGAATGTACATTGTAAGAATGCTATAAATTACATTAATATAAATAATTATCGGAATTCTTAATTGATAATTTATTTAAAAGTAGAAGAAATAGCGAAATATATTTGGCTTTAATTAGGGTTAAGCAGGTTTCAAGTTTAACAGCATTTTAATGATCGATTAACATAATTCTATGCTGGTTCCCGTGAAAATTTTAAAAATTTAATTAATCTTTTAAATATTGCAAAATATTCCGATTTCAAAGCTAAAAAATATCTCATTGAGTCGTCACCGTTAATAAACGGTAAATCGCCACGTCGATGTATTGAAATCGGATTAACCAATAGGGTGGGAATTATGATGCACATCTTGTACTGCGGGGTTAATTGGTTGCATTTATCTAAGAATCTTTGCAACAAAAAAAAACATCGTGCAGTGCTGAGATGTGAACGAACAGATGCCAAAGAGTTTCTGTAAGGCTTGCTTCACCTTTGTAAGATGCTAAAAAAGAAAAAGCCAATTACGCTGCTATGAAAATATTTTATAGAATGTCCCATCCAGGTAAATAGGGGCCGGGGTAGCCCGGTTGGAAGAGTAACGGATTAGCAACCGGAGGGTTACGAGTTCGAATCCAACCAAAGACCGTCGTGTACATAGGGGCTGGTGCATGTTAAATCTGCCGTGGTCTCAAATGTCCTCACGTTGGCGTGGTGTGGAAGTTTGGAGAGTGAAGTGCCAGCTCAAATGTGACCTCGTCATCTAACCGCGGTTCAAAATCACGTGGTGTTGTCCGAGGATCTTTCTCTTCAGATTTCATCCTAAACCTTCATCAATAGCCCGTTGTGTTGCTCCAGTGCGACGTTAATTAAAATACCTACCTTCCAGGTAAATGCACAGTAGTTCTCACTTTTAAAGTTCATAAAATCTTGTAAAACGTGAATCTGAACCGATAATAACTTATTCAAGTCATAATTTATTTCCAACGAATTTGTAGTTCTATCGAATTCGTTTCACTGTCGCAGTTTTTCCACGTTAGGATGTTAGGGTTTTATGGCGCAAGGTCCAAAAGCTGGCGCCCAGTTCTTCCACGTACTACGCAGGAGCAGAATTCACTCGCTCACACATTGAAAGGAAATTTTATATATTTATGCTTTATTTTGCACCACTAATTAATTGCTGTTAAGCAATCAACCACATACATCAATTCGCATTTTATTGTTTCGAATTTTTATTGGCGAAATTCCGAAATCGTGATCGAAAAACAAGCAGTGACATCACGTTCGGAATACTTCGCCTAGTGACGTCAAGGTAACACTACCGCCACCTATATTTAGCTTGACAGTAAATATCTCTCAAATTTTTATGGGGTTGGGGCTCCGCTACACACTCTTCAATAGAGGGATAAATATTACAAACATACCGAAACAATACAGGAATTCTGAATTGAATTGAATTGCTGATTTCCACCTTCCATGGATCCCTTCTCATATTAAAATTAAGGAAAATAACATAGAGGACGGACTGGCTAAAGAAGGTTCCTTAAAGTCTAGTTATTGAACCAATTAACGTCCCAGGAAATGTTCACTAAGTACAAGATCTGCAGTAACAGTATATGGAGAACTCCCCCTGCTCATGAATGGGTATAGGAAAACTCGCCCAGGTTATTCTTTGGAGGTATTATGTGATTGAAAATCATAGAAGACTTTGTCGAGATTCAGAAGTGGCCATACTCACACTTTCAAATTTCAAAATGGACATAAATTTTTCCTTCTTGTCCTAAATGCGCAAACTCTCAGGTTTCTCCTGCTCAAATACTGTCATCTGACCGTGGTTCAAAATTACGTGGTGGTGTTCTTGGAACTTTGGGTTTGATCCCGGATCGTCGCTGATAGCCCGTTGTGTTGATCCAGTGTGACGTAATTAAAAATACCTAACTACCGGCTCAAATACTTTCGTGTGTCGGTTTGGATTCCCGTGACCTTTTTGGGAATCTTTTGATGGTTTGGGACTTCTTAAAGACGAGTGGTTTCATGGACTTGGTGAAGAATGTGTCAGACCAAGAGTAATTAAAAACAATACAGGAGTTCCGAAACCACAGTTAGGGCCGAGGTAGCCAGGTTGGAAGAGTAACGCATTAGCAACCGGAGGGTTGTGAGTTCGAATCCAACCAAACACCGTCGTTTATAAAGGGGTGGTGCACGTTAAATCTTTCATGGCCTCAAATGTCCTCACGTTGGCATGGTGTGGAAGTTTGGAGAGTGGGGTGCCAGCTCAGGTGTTGCCTCGTCATCTGACCGTGGTTCAAAATTACGTGGTGTTGTCCTTAGATCTTTCCCTTCGGGATTGATCCCGGACCGTCACCAATAGTTCGGTTGCTCCAGTGCGACGTTAACTAAAAAGTATACCAATATACCGAAACCACAGTTTTATATGAAACAATTTGGAACCACTGGATACGCTTCTGGGCACGACGCTCAATTCCCTTTATTCTTCAGGGTCCGCGGCATGAAGAACTTGAGGGTGGTCGACAGCTCTGCCTTTCCACATCATACGTCCGGAAACCCGCACGCCGCAGTCCTGATGGTGGCCGAGAAGGCCGTCGACCTCATTCTGAGGGACCTGAAAAGGCGTCATCCGCAGAAGATTCACCGCATTAATTAACGCATTCATATAGAACACAATCAGGTAGAGAATTTTTAAGCCCAAGTCCTTAGAAATCGAGTACATTTGATCATCCGGACATCCAAAAATATTTTCTCTAAACCACACAGCAAACGCGATCAAAACATTCCTTTTAAACTCAATTCATTTCTGAATTTGATTTACTCGAACTCTCAGGGGTATTGTTTATACGTTTAAACGTTGATTAATATCCTGCTAGGTAAATTTTTACTTTGGTTTTTTGAATACTTGAACACGAATAGGCGATAATCGTTTCAACAGTTAATTAGAAATTAATATTTGCCCAACGTATACGGTTGGATCGAGTTTCGAACTCGCAACCTTCCGGTTGTAAATTCGTTACTCTACCAATCGGGCGATCGAGGCCCCCTTTACAAAAAAAATCAATTGAGGAATCTTAACATGAGCAATGATTTCACTCATGTCTTCGATCGAGCAGCCTATGGTGATGTCCTTTTCAAACAGCTTTATCCAACAAGCCATTTGTTAAAAAAATTATTGCTCCTTTTTATATCTTCGCGAACCTGTCTGCTGCAGCAGCACACACAGGGTCATTTTTGTCTTCATAGATTTTACTCAATGGGATGGTCACTTAATATAATAAGTTTCTTAAAATAACTAAACGTGTTAGCCATACAGTATTGGAGCTTTTTTGCGACACTTCTCTACTATTTATTAGTATTTTCATCATATTACCTCTAAACTTTCTTTTATTACAAAAATTGTACTCATAAAATGGATAGTTTTTGTAATAGAAAAAATGTGCTAAAATATATTAGATATATTAGGTAATTAAGTATGAAATGTCCGATTTCGAACTGAAAGTTTGGTTTATTATATCTCAAGCAAGAAGTAGTATAATTAATCAAAGTATACGCCTAAACTATCTATGCAGTTGAGTCATCTTACCGGTAGCTTGTTAATGCCGGCAGCGAAGACTGGAGAGCAGTGGTGAGAAAATAGCGAAAGGCGTTTTCTACAGCTTGTTGGGAATTAAATATTTTTCCTTGCAAGAAGTGGTCCAATGCCTGGAGGAAATGGTAGTCAGTTGGTACAAGGTCTGGGGAATACAGTGGGTGACAGAGTTTCCAAGACCAGGTCCTGTAGTTTGAGCAACGTTATTTGTGCAACATGTGGTCGAGAATTGTCCTGTCTTTGGTGAATATTCGGTTTCGGTTTTTGGCACTTTATCTTTATCCAACCATTGTGCCGTATGCTTGCGATTGTCGAAAAGAATCCATTTTTCATCACACGTAACAATACGGTGTAAAATGGTTCGCCTTTATGTCGCGACAGCAAAGAAAGGCAAGCTTCGAAACGAGTTCTCTTCTGACGCTCGTTTGATTCATACGGAACCCATCTACACAGCTTCTTAACCTTACCAATTTCTTTCAAATGGTTTAATATTGTTGAAATAGCAACATCAAACCTTGCTGCTAATTCACGCGTATTTTGAGATGTATCCGCTTCCACTGCAGCTTTCAACTCATCATTATCCACCTTGCTCTCAGGTCGTCCACGTGGTTCAATTTGAAACTCAAAACCGCCAGATCGGAACTTCTCAAACCATCGACGTACTGTGCATTCATTAGCCACATTCTTGCCAAACACTTCGTTGACGTTTCGAGTTGTCTGCTGCATTAGTTCCACGACGGAACTCGTATTCGAAAATAACGCGAATTTTTGACTTATCCATGGTTTACAAAATTTAATCTGCAAAAGGCAATTCGACAGATAATCACAAACCAAAACATGCGTCTGAAAGGCTGATGACGTACCTTCACAATAAAAAAAACCCAAGGAATATCAAAATATCAAAGATATCGGGTATCAAACTTGGTACTTGAAGTAATCGGACATTTCATATACTTAATGATCTAATATATATCTTAACTTTTAAATTTGAGTATCCATATAAGGATCTTTTCTGGCATTCAAGAGGATTTTCCATGATGCATGATTACATTGCATTCAGGAATAATTACTTCAACTTATTAAAATTAGATTAAATTTGCTCATTTTAAACGCTAATTAAAACTCAGCCAAATTCTAGTTTTTCTATTCTCACGTCTTTCCTTGACTTTTAAAACGCCTCTTCAAAATCATTTTGGAAAGCTTTTGAGTGTGAAACATTGTGTATCATATAATGCCAAGTTGTGGGCATATTTAAAAATTGCCTGAAATAATTGTGCCATCTTCAAACAGCTTGGATTGGTCATAGATGATTTTGCTGTTCTCTTGTTTGTGTTTGTAGGATAACTCTTCCATTATTTTCACTTCATAAAAACCTTTGAAAATTGTCATCTTAGAAAAAAGGTTGGACTTGTTTTAAAATACACTGCTGGCCACCCAAATTGCAACACCAAGAAAGACAAGAGATATCACAACAAAATTTATTCTGTAGATAACATGTTGACCAAGTATCAAATGATTAAATTTATAGACTTCTGTGAAGTGTGGTTCCTGCCAAAATCAGTAGCCAGAGTAGCCGCCATTGTTGGAGATCACCGCTGCCACACGCCTCGGCATTGATTCAAAGAGACTTTGGATGTGTTCTTGGGGTACAGCAGACCAAGCAGCTTCCACACGTTGCCAAAGTTGATCTGGTGTGGCAGCTGGGGATGTATTCTGGGTCAATCGTTGAGCAACCATGGACCACATGTTTTCTATCGGCGAAAGATCCGGAGAGCGAGCTGGCCAGGGAAGCAATTCAATCTGGCAATTGACGAAGAACCCTTGGACAATGCGTGCCACGTGTGGTCGCGCATTATCCTGTTGAAATATGGCTGTGGGCAAGCCCTGAAGGTAAGGAAGGACAACTGGCTCCAACACCTCGGAGATGCAGCGCTGGCTGTTTAAAGTACCGGCAATGCGTACTAGAGGAGTGCGAGAGTGATATCCAATACCGCCCCATACCATAATACCCGGTGCAGGACCAGTGTGGCGGTGCATAACGCAGCTGTTCAGCATCCTCTCTCCACGGTGTCTCTAGACTCGAATCCGACCATCGTGGTGTTGCAGACAGAAGCGTGACTCGTCAGTAAAGACAATTTCATTCCATTCTGCCGACCACATCCTTCTTTCATAGCACCATTGGCGGCGGAAACGTCTGTGGTTCTGCGTCAAGGATAGACGAAGCAATGGACGTCTTGCGGACAGACCACTCTGCTGTAAACGGCGTCGAATGGTACGCGCAGACACTGGATGATGCGGTACAGACTGAATGTGCTGTGCTATGGTTCGTGATGTGGCTGAGCGATCCGTCACTGCCATACGCACAATATGCCTGTCATCACGTGAAGTGGTGCACTGAGGTGGATGCGATCGAACACGTCGGTCCGTCGTACCCTCCTGCATCCAACGATCACATATCCGCATTACAGTTGTTTGGTTTCGTCCAACACGACTACCGATTTCCCTGAAAGATAATCCACAATCTCGGTAGGCCACTATCCTTCCTCTGTCGAACTCGGATACTTGATCAAAAGATGATCGCTGTTTTTTACGAGGCATAATTGATCGTTTTTTTGAAAAAACCACAAGAAAAACACAATTGCCGTACTTGAAATCGTCGAAATCTCCAAGCCTTAAATAGCGCTTTGAAGTGGCGCCACAGGCGCGCGTGATGTGCCTCTGCGCTGAAATTCTAATCATTTGCATATCTCACCTCCGCTAATGCATGTTGTAAATTTCATATTATTTGCATGCTTCCTTCAGGGTGTTGCATTTACTGTGGCCAGCAGTGTACTTATATGATAGAACAAAGCTGTAGTTCCACATAACACTATCTTGTTTCATTGAAAACTGATCCTTCTTACCAACCTGTATATCATTTATGCAAGTATTTCTCTTTCATTCCAGAGTGCTGAACCAGACGTCAATAAATTTAAATACAAAATTGATGATTCAAAAGCTTGGTTTGGGAGTATGATTGCACAAAGCATACTTTATTATAACACAGCACATGCTATGCATCAAAATTGATTTTGAGCTTTTAAATTTTCAGAAGTAATGAAACAGCAATCAAGTCTCATATATTCATGACATGATAGGACACTCATATAAGGTTGTTCAATTCTTGCAATGAGATTTTCAGAATACAAGTTTTTAAAAATGAATGCAACTATAATGTAAAATGTCCAATCCAGCTGTTATTTGTTTGTGAAAATGAATTCAAATAAATTGTTCATAAGAAACTATTTCTTTTATAACTTTTGTCATGTCTTGTTATAAATTTGAAATTCCCATTAAAGTATTTTGTCAGTCATTAACATTTATTGGAAAAAGAAAATGGAATTATGTTAACACTGTTTTTTAGTGAAGTTGTTTTTATGCGTACATTTTACAAAGAGGAGTCTTGAAAAGCATAACATTTCTATTTTGATAACCCAATTATAATTACTAAGTTAACTGGCATATACATAGATAACTTTCAAGAAAAATTATTAACTTGAAATTTAATGACAATTATGTATGAACTAGCTGTAAAGAGCCCGTTGAGATAAGAAAACAACGGGTCCTACCTAGATCATTCCCTTTTGCTGCCAATAACAAATAAATATCAGTAAAGATTAATACATAAACTTAATTCTAAAACTAAGGAAATTAACCCTTCTGATGGTTGTCTTGATGAGGTATCTTGCTATTAGTAAAACTGACCAGATCTTAATCTTATCAGAATAAAATCGGCAATAACCTGATGACAAGAGACATCTCTTCATTAGCAAAATTGGTCAGATCTTGATGGACGAGATCTCATCAAAACCACTTGGACGGTTAAAACATTAAAAATATTTTACAGAACATAAAGTTTATACTTATATTACTGCCTGATAAAATATAAATCAGAAGTTTCTCTTTTGAATAAAGATCGTCTGGTAAAAAAATATTATTCCTGGTATTTTACTCATGTGACATTACTCCCCACCAATACACCAGAATTATGAACTTGGTTCATGAATTTAAACTCTCGAGCAGTTTCATTTTCACTATTATGCCATGATTCAGTATTTATATATTGTGTGCAAGCAATTTCTTATAAAAGTATTTAAGTGTACTTTCAACCAATTGTAGTGAAGATAAAAGGGATCCACATACATCGCTAGTTTTCCTTTTATATATTAAGATGATTGGCTATACCTCAAATAAGAACTATATTTCCTACAACAATATATAGTTCTATTAGGCATTTAGTAGCCTGGAACAATTTTCCTACTAATACTATTTCCACATCAGTAATACAATCTTCCTATAAACTAAAATTATATACAGTGGCTCCCAAAAGTGTTCGTACACTTACGAATTATGAAATACTGTTCTATCCATTAATAAAAATTAATATTTCAGAATGGGAATTTTTTAATAACATCTATAACTTGTTCTTAACAAAACTACATAAAATATTTTAAAAACATAGTAAAACTTTTTTTTTGGAAAATCAATAATCAAAAAGTAACAAAACAGTTACCTCACAAAAGTCTTCATACACTTCAAAAAAATCTCTACATATTAGTAAATATTGTAATATTTCGGTAAATTAGTACTTAGTAGGATATCCTATAGCATCCACAACAGCTTTTAAACGTCTGGGAATAGAGTTCACTAGTTTTTTGTAATTTCTGCATCAATGTTCCTCCATTCTTCAATCATTACTGTTTTTAGTTCACTTTTCGTTTTAATGTCGTGTCTTCGTACTCTAACCTCCAGTTCTCTCCAAATGTGTTCCGGCGACTGATGTGGTGTTTTCAGAACTTGTGGACAATTATAGACACCAGAGGCGAACGTTGAGAGCCGTGTGCTTAGGATCGTTATCTTGATAAAAAAAAGCAAAATTGTTTCCAATACCCAAATTTTGGGCTGATAATTTTAAATTGTCTTTTAAAATATTTAAATAAAGAGCATGATTCATTATGCCATCAATAAATACCAAATTACCTAGTCCTGATGCTGACATGCACCCCCACACAAGGACACCTCCACAGCCATGCTTTACTGTTCCAACTAAGTTCTTGGGATAAGTTCCTCATTTTTTCTTCTCTATATCATTATACGCCCATCAGAACCAAACATGTTAAATCTGCTTTCATCTGCAAATAAGACATGATTCTAATACGTTTCGGGCTTATTTGTCATTGATTTTGCGATAAAACCTTAGCTTTCTATTTTTCGCATTTACAAAAAATTTTCTTCGGGCAGAACGCCCATTTAAACCAGCTGAACTGAGCACTCGTCGAATAGTTTCAGATGAAATTGAAGTAGGAAATTTTTCAGTAAATTCTATAGAAATTTTTACAGCACTCAAACGTGGATTTTTCACAAATTTTCTAACTATAAATCTCTGATCACGTTGAGTTAACTTTGTCGGACGACCTTTCTTTACCTTGTTTTCGATCCGATTTTTTCTTTAAAGCGTTTTATCACATACTGCACCGTAGAATGGGATAAATTTATTAATTTAGAGATATTCCGAACTGATTTACCACTACTGTGCTGAAAAATAATCAATTTTCGAATGCTGATTGTTGTTTCCTTACGACTACGAGCCATTTTTAAATAATAAATAGAATATTACGAAGTAAGCAAGCAAAGATTAAAGCCAAACGATTTTTTAAATGTCAACACAATACAAAAATAAAAAAAGCGATAGACGATAATTTTATTTATGAATTTATCCAAAAATGTCTCGGTGTACGATCACTTTTGTGACGTGTTCTTCCTCTGCCTCCTTGTATTTTCATTTTTATAAAAAGGAAATGAGTCAATATTTTTTAAAAATATTAGGTTTTATTCAGAATCACATGGAGATGATATGAAAAAATATTGGACTTTATATTCGAATTCAATTCCAGGCTACAGCGCTTTTTCTACAAATTTTTAAAGTGTACGAACATTTTTGGGAGCCACTGTACATACTAGCAAAATTGCCCGATCTCACTCGGGTTGAATTGGTTAATTAGATATTGAAAGTGACAAGAAAATAATCGCTTTTCTCTTTTGTAGAAAAATGCCAAATCGTTTAAGTATGAGTAAAATAATTTTTTAACACCTTTTTCACATTTTTATAATTTCTACAACCTACTTTGGACACAAATTCTATACATGCAAATCCATCCATGTAATACTACATTTCATATGTATCGCACCCCTGCTAATAAATGGACGAAAGGCGAGATACTAAGGTAAGTGCTACAAAAGACAATTTTGATTTAGGATTAGGAATTCCCTTTCTTCAGTTCTATTCCTGTAAAATTGCTCAACTCAATTCGTAAAAATGACGAATCTACACTGTGGGGATACTCTCTCACATAATTTACCTGCCAATCTTTTTTATTTGTGTCTCTTTTCCAATTTCACTACCATTAAGGAAAATATGACAAATTAATTTGATAAGATATTTATCACTATGTTTGTTTTGAAAGCTAATACGTTTTTCTTGAAAATTCTGTTTCGTGGCACGTGCAATAATAAAAACTTATTTTAAAATTTGATATTTTCAGTTGTGAAGCAAAGGTAACCTATTACCATTCTTTTAATGGTAAATTAATTTGACAGCTTTTCTTCCAAGAAAATCATTGTTTTAAACAAATTTTCCCTATATAAGTTGTTTAAATATAGCTTCAATTCGTAAAATAAGCCACCTTGGCCATCTGTAGCTATGAGAAAGAATTTGTAATATTTCAAAAGTCCTAGTTCGGATATTTTTAACATTAACGTTCTTTCAATGACAAAAATCCACTTGAAATTTGCTTTATTCTAATTTACATGCCACTTTAAACAGAATACTTTGCGATGGTGTTGCGTGTGATAAAAAGGAATTACAATTTATTAAAATAATAAATATTTAAAACAGAAAATAAAACAAAATAAAAGTTAGCGGGAAAAAGTTCTAAAGATATAAATTCATGATTCTTTTTTCTCTTGATCTCGCAGTTGCCACAACTAAAAATTAGATAGAATTTAAAAATACGAAATTAATTCGGAGCGAGAAAAGATATCACTGTACGTGGCAAACGAACACGAGTTTCCGTTTCGTTGCAAAATATCATGTCCCAAATGTACGGAAATAGTTTATATTTTGCAAAGAAAATAAACAAGGCTCTAAATTAAAGTATTTGAATTTAAATTCTGCAAATATAATTTTTTTTAAAATAATTGATTTTTCAACAGTACTGGTGAAACAATTTAAATAATTACAATGCTGAATGTGCATTCCAGCTTCTCCAAAACTACCAAATTATGGTTGATTTAAGCAGTTACTCAGATGTTTTGACATGAAACTTTCTTAAATACGTAAGCAAAGGAGTTTAAAAAATAATGCATTCTCTACACTAAAATATGGTTTATCAAATGTAGGACATTGTATTAAAATATTTTGAATAAATCTTATACTTGTACAGACACAAAATCGAACATAGAACCGGAAGACGGACAGACTTGCGCAACCAAGCTGTCGCTAAATGAATGTAAGAACTCACAATATGCAAAGTTTCATGAAAATATGTTCAACCGTTTGGACGAAGCACAAGTACACACATACAAACACCAAACGCGCGAGTCGGATTTTGCATCAGAGTTCAAAACGGATAAAAAACTTGAAATGGGTCGAAAATATTCAATGTACAAACACTCCATTCTTATTTAGATATATATAGACTATCAACAAAAATCAAATAAGATAACCCAACAAAAACAAAACGTAAGTAATAACAAGAATAAAAAAGATGAAATAAAATAAAATAATGACTCTTTAGATGAACAGCGCTAAAAGCCGCAGAGAACAAATAGAGAAATAATAAGTAAAGCTATCTATGTAAATGTGGAGTGAGTCCGCTTACTTTGTCAAGGGAAGTAAAGCAGGAGTCACTTTTAAGAGATGTGCTTTGAGTTTTTTCTATACTTGTGTGAGGCTTAGCCAGAGACATCAACACAAGTTACCCCCGAAAACTCAAAGTACTACCAAAGAGAGGAAAATCATACAAAATAAAACATTATCAAGGTTTGAAAGGAAAAATCAGTAGAGCAGCCAAAAGAATAAGACAACAAAAATACAACCCTACCATTTTAAAATGTTAATGAAAAATTTACTTTTAAGGTAGCTTTAATTATTATACAGGGTGAGTCTAAATTGTTTTTACAAAATAAGAGGGGTGATAGTACCCATCCAGACAAGCAATAATTACCATGGGACATAAGGTCGCATTCCACTCTGAGAGGCAGAAAAGTGTCGAAACGCGTCGAGACATGTGGTTGATGCACAATGGAGCCCCAGCACACTTTTCCAGCACTTCTTGAATGCCACATATCCCGCGCGATGGATCGGACGTAGCGGATCTGTGGCTTGACCTCATCGCTCACCGGACCTTTTCTTCTGGAGGCACATGAAATCTTTAGTGTACCAGACGCCTGTGGACTCGGCTGAAGATCTCGTAGCGAGAATCGGTGTTGCCGCAGACAAAATTAACCACCAGGAATCTTCGAGAAGGTGCGCCAGTCATTCCTTCGCCGGTGTGAACTGTGCAACGACACGCGTGACCGCCACTTTGAGCACTTGCTGTGAGTTTTTCTCTGATCAATAAATCAGATTGTGCAACTTTTGGTATCGTTCATTCGCTTGCCCAACACTGTTGTAAGTTCATGTTGAAATTCTAATTTGACTCTTTTCTGCCTCTCAGAGTAGAATGCGACCCTATGCTCCACGGTAATTATTGCTCGTCTGGATGGGTACTATCACCCCTCTTATTTTGTAAAAACAATTTAGACTCACCCTGTATATATGCAGTAATACCTCGACTTACGCGGTTCTTGATTTTTTCGTTTGGCATTACTGCCGCCCGCTATCTTCAGTGTTTCTCTTGCTGTGATACGCATTGGACGCGTTTCGCGCGAACTCTACGTGCACGATTGATTCTACGATCGACGAGAGTTAAGATTTTGTTATACGTTTTCTAAACCCTTAAAAAACTATGCCGTCCAAACGAAGTAAATCTGATTCTCCTGCGATGTGAAAGATGTGTTTTTGCCTCCAAACACAACCAGCTTGCTTCAACCGATGGACCAGGGAGTCATCAAAGCATTCAAGGCTTATTATACGAGGCGTTCGTTTGCACATCTGAATGAAGCTAAAAGGCAAAACAGTGAGATATCTGTTGACTTTTGGAAATAATTCAATGTTTTAGATGCTGTAAGAATCATTGGAAAATCTTGGGATCAAATTTCCAAAAAATATTGAATGGTGCCTGGAAGAAACTTGGTCCATTTTTTTCAAAAATGGACAAAGTTAATCTTGCCAGGCAATTAGATTCGGAAGTCAATGGTGATGAGCTGTTGGATTCACAGTTAGGAGCTGACAATTGATGAGCTCATAGAGATGCATGAGCAAAACGTCACTGAAGTATCAGACCCAGTTCCACCAGAAAAGGACATACCAATTGCAAGCTTGACAGGTCTCAGCTCAATTGAAAAGAGCTTACAAATTTTAGAAAACAGACTCCAACGAAGAATGCGTTATAGCTACAAAGCAAGGAATAAAAAAATTATTAGCTTGCTATGACGAAATTCTGCGTGAAAAAAAGAAGGCATTATGCCGTCAGACGAATCTGTTATTTTATGAAGCCATCGACATCGAAATAACTTTTTTTACGTAACTCATTTATTTTTTCAATATTGTATTAATATGTATAAAGAACTGCAATTCTATTAAATAATTTTCTTCTAAACTAGTGTTTTTGTTAGTCCTTGGTCCCAATTGAACAAAATTTATATGAAAAGTTGTATCCCAACTAACACGAATTCGACTTACACGATTTTCGTCGGACCCACCTACCGCGTAACTTCGGGGTATTACTGTATACATTCAAAAGCTAATGTTTTAATTTTTCCAAACAATTATACATATTTTGAAAAATGTTATCTCTTGATTATCCATTGAGTTCAGCTGCATGTTTTAAAAATAAAAGACCATAAAAACAGGTTAAGCATTTTATTTTGATGTAACATGAAATGATTTATTTACAATGTTTTGAAAGCATCAGATGATTATTGTGATGCTTAAACAATCATGTACACAGAACAAATGGGTAACTTTACATCTGAATTTCTTCTTTTCTCGTCTGGTAAAAATATGACACTTTATACAATAAAACATGGATCTGAGTCTGTTTTAATCGAAGATTGAGGAATTCTGGGCATCAATCCAAAGCCATGCTATCTGAACACTTGTCTAATTTATAAGATGACATGACTTTCAGAGCATGATCCAGTTTTGAAAAAAAATGTTCTATCTGTTTGCACCCAAGTTGAACTCTTTCTCTGAAAAAAAAATTAAATGACATGTTACAAAAACAATTAAACTAAAAAGGTACAATAGTTTTGCAGAAACATCAGTCTTTAATTTAAGAATTTTTTTCACTAAAATTAGACTTTTTGGGATTTTTTACTGATGAAACTATAAATGCAAATTATGATGAAGGAATCAAATTAATCCTAACTTTGTACATCTATTTATTATCGTTCCAAGTATTCCAAAAAACTTCTTTAATCATTCTCATGAGGAATCACATGCTTACTCATCTCCCTCTCGGTCATGAAACTGCAGTTGCTGGTTGGCATGATTTCTCAATTCCGAGATCTTCAACAAATAAATTTTATGGCAGTTTACTCTATACACATGTAGCTACCGTTTGATGACCCCCCCCCCAAAAAAAATTAATATTTGAGGTAATGGTGACTTGTCACATCTAAAATCGCTGATTTAATTCAAAAACTGGTATACACACGTATTTTGTTATAAAAACAAGTAAAGGCTTGTCAAACAATAAAAGGACGTTTGCTTGACATGCTGTACAAATTTCAAGTCTATCAATCTCATAGTTTTAGATATCATGCCAACTACTCGCAAAAAAGCTGTTCCGAGAAAAATGCTTTTAAATTCTACATCTGAGCACATCTGTTAAAGACTTATAACTGGGTCAATTTTGCAAATTTCAGTTTCCAATTTGGTACACCTGTTCTTAAGACACTAAAAAGTAAAATTACGTGTGAACACAAAATCCATTTTTTTCGTTGGAAAAAAGAAAACCCCCTCTTAAATTAGACAATAAAGAAACCATAATTGGAGTAAATGAAACACAGGCTAAAATAAAATGAACCACAACCACGTTTTCAAAAAAATAGTTCTATTAATATAATATAAACAATAAATGTCATAAAAAGGTCAGGTATGAAAAATGTGTTTCAAGGGTAAGTGCATATCTTCACCCAGTAAAAAGTTGCAAAATTCCTTTGCCATCTTGAGGGAACATTACTTTTAAATGCGCTGAACTGCTTGAGCAAAACATATCTAGGCATAAAACTACTGTTTCAAAGTCTCTAAACATTGTAATAAATTAGGTCTCTAATCACACATATTTTGTTGTAACTTAATTGTTTTCGTCAACTTTTGCAATAAAAAAATTTGATATTGAAGTCATGAAAACTATTTAGCAGTTAAAAGGTCCATTGTTAGGCAGTTACAGTAAGTCATCACTTGAAAGAATTCTTGGAGGTGCTTATCTACCATTTGTTTGGTTGGATTTTTATGGTGCAAGGCCTATATTTGGCCAAGCTGCACCAAACAGCTTTTAAGTAAATGGACACACACAGAAGGAAAGCTTTAGTGATACAGAAGAGAAAAATAAGCCCAGGGTCAAATTACAGGAATCAAAATTGTGCCACCTACAACTTGCAGGTCCTCCATATGGAGGACCTGTTATATCAGGTATGCAATTACTGATATAGAAAAACAAAAAGCTACCAGGTGTTCAGGGAAATTTAAATGCACTCTGCTCAAGTACAGTAGAGTCCCGCTAATCCAAGTCCTGTTAATCCAAGCTCCGCTTAATCCGAGGTAGCCTAAATAATGTATTTTTTCCCTCTCGCAAGTGCACTTAAAATTTGTCACCGGCCTGTTGAGCCGACGGTCAGTTTTTCTTGGAATTTTCGCTTTTCTTCTCCACTTGCCATTCTGGTTTGGGCTAGTCCATTTTGCTTCTGAGAGGTGTCACCCCCCCCCAAAAAAACGAAGTACTGTGCTACCGTCACGAGAAAAACCCCAGTCACCAGAGTGGTGGCGGTCGTTATGGAAACGGGTTATTCCACTGCATTTTGGGGATAAAGGCAAGTTCATTTGGTGACAGGCATGGCAAAAGTCTCATTTAGCTATGGTATCATCACAGGCGAAACGGATTCTTTGCCAAATGAAGTGTGCTTAGTTTGCCAAATATTGCAGTTCATTTTATACCAGCTTCCTTCGACTCTTCTACTCACGGCAACCCTGTTCAGGGTTTTTCTCGTGGTGGTCAGACAGTAGAAAGGTGACAGTGTCCGACTAGTGTATCATTCTAGTTCGAGAACTCATAGAAGACGATAAGTTTGTGAGGAGAATGAGCGGAAAAAGGAAACATGTGTCTGTTTCGTTAGATGTTAAAAGACGAACTTCGATTTTATTATGTAGTCCACATAATCTGAGTTTTCAGTAATCCGAGTTGGTGTCGGTCCCGATCAACTAGGATTATTGGGACTCGACTGTATATCTTTTTTTTAAGATACTGCATGTGGGCATTACAAACCTAACTGTACTAGGAATCAAAAAACCAGATGAATGCATTGTGGAAAAAAAATTTTGAGGTTGTTATGCTCTCATGGTTTGGTAATGCATTTGATGGTTAGTTTTTAGAGCAATAAAACTGCAAATTTTGCTTCACTATTCAATCAGCACTTTAGGAAGCATTTGGAAACTACTCTGTGAGCCAGAAATCAGGGTACAAAGGCCATATTTGGCCAAACTGCACTAAACATCAAGTATATATATATATATATATAAATGGCATTGGTATTTTCAATTAATGTCACACTGGAGCAACACAACGGACTATTTCAAGTAAATGGACCTACATTCCCAGATATAAAGTTTTACTCATACAGAAGAGAGAAAATACACACAGGGAGAAATTGAATCTGAACTGCCCACAACTTGCAGTTTGCTAATGCAGTCTGACCCACCCTCCGAGTCCAGGTGAGCCCCCTGCAGCAGTGAACCACACTGGTTGGCAAAAGCGAGCAGTTTTCTATTATGCTGACTATAAGTAAAATTATGCATGATGAGTGAAAGATCATGGGTTCTATACATTATATTATTTTAGAGATTGGTACTAAGTTTATACCCATTTATTATTCAGTAGTTAGTGGCTTTCCAAAATACAGTCCTATTTGCCAGTCACTTTGCAAACATTCCCAGTTCCCCCAGATAAGACATTTTAATAAGATTGGAAAGATGTAGGCAGAAATGCTGGTTAGTTGATTTATTTTTCTGTCAAGTAAATTGTTGGGTTTTTTAATTTAGCCCATTCTACACTAAAAAAAATTCAATGGAGAAATATAGGAAATACAAGAAAATACGCTAAGATCATTGACCTATCCTAGGAGACTGTTTTAAGGAGTATATTAGGCAAATTATTGTTGATCACAGCAGTGTGAACCTTTATCTGTTGGTCTTGGGAATTTTATGTATTGATACATAAGATAATTGGAATACAGGAAGCAATACTTCATGAAAAAATTTGGAAACACTGCTTTAACACTCCTTTTGCATGTTTAAACATTAATTGCTTCATATTTACATGATCATTCAAAAAATTATAGCACTAAATTATTCTAAATTGGCAGTGCTACTACTTAATATTAAATACTTTAAGTATTCAAATATGAAATTAAAAAAATACAACGAATATTTTAGTTCATTATCAACCTTTACAGTAAATTGTTTAATTTTCTATTGTATATCTTGTTTTCTATTGACACTACAAAAATTAGCACACAAAAATCAAATATGTACTCTTGATTCCAATTTAATACAAAAATCAATAGATACAAGATCTTAAGATTCTTGTTACACTTACGTATTTTCAGGGTTACGACAATACATTTCCAAAGCTTTAGGATTAAAATTGGGCACACTTGGATTATTTGCCTGTAATTTAAAGAATAACAGATTAGCATAATAGCAAAATTTTTAGCATTATCAAGATCTACGTATTGATATATTATCTTCAATACATTGATATTCCAAAGTGGAAATCATAGAATATATGTAAAAGTATTTCTCATATGTTGCTTTCTTACATATATATACTATGAATTAGTACTATAACTTATTTTATTGTTTCCAAAATTATAAAAACAAATAAAAATATTGTTACTAAATTGATATTGTAAGACATATTTAAAAGGATATAAAATAAATATTCCACTATTATAACTAGATTTATATGCCATTGTTCCAGCTTTAGCAAAACAATTGCTCACTTTCATTCAGTTTTGAGCTTAGAATATCTGTTAGATGTACACTGCTTTCCCCTGCAGTTTCTACAATAGTAGTATACATACTGAATTCAAAGCAACAAGTAATTAAACAAAATCTTAGAACTTTTTACATGTGATTCTTTCATCCTACTTCAATATGGAAATATGCACGGCGGACAAAAAGAAACTACTCGGTTAAATTCTACTTGTAGTGTTAAGATTTAATGTTTTTAAGCAATTTCTTGGATTTCTATAAACAAAAGAAAAAATAATCCCCATTTTTTTACAATAAAGCTTTCACTTCCCACTACAAAAAAGGTTGACATACTATTTCCTGAGGTCAAATTACTTTGATGCCATTGTTATAGATGTGACTAAACAAATCATGTGAAGGCCTAATTTCAAGATTATTCCCCAAAGGAAGTTCAAAATCAAAATACACTCACTGCCAAAAGTTAAGCACAAAGAGGTAAAATGCGAAAAAATCGACAAGTACAGCTTTGATTGACATGGAATGTGGCAGGAAAGTAGCAAATATATTTATGCATGAAACAAGACAACGAATTACATACAATGATGAAAACAATATTGAATTTTCATAAATTATAATATGAAGTCATATTGGAGTCATTAACAAAATGACGTTTAAATCCAAAAAAAGCAAACAAAACCGACATTAATAGGGTATGTGACCACCCCTCATCCTCATACAAAGTTTACAGCGTGTGGCCGTGCTTTCCATGAGTTAATCAACCACCCCAGTCAAGTAATCGCCATTCCTCCTGTAGAGCAGTTTGCAACTCTGAGAGTGACTGGAGGTGGGAAACGTGCAGACACAGCACGGCCGAGGGAATTCCAAAGATTTTCAATGGGATTAAGGTCGGGCGAGTACGCCCAGCCAATCCATACGCGTAATCCCCTCACTCTCCAGGTAGTCGTCGACGATGTTGGCTCGATGGGGACACGCATTATCATACATTAAAACGAAAGCAGGACCAACTGCTGCAGCGTACAATCTCAGTGGGTTCTAGGACTTCATCCTGATACTGGACAGCCGTCAAGAACCCTGTCTATAGATATGCAGGTCAGTGCAATATCCCAACGAAATCCCTGCCTACACCATGATGCTTCCACCTTGGAATGTGTGATGTTCGATGATGTTCTGGGACCGATTGCGTGTGCCTTGTTCTCTCCAGACCCTTACACGCTTGTCATCTGGCTCCAGGGCCAATCTCGACTCATCCGTGAACATAACGTTGGCCCAATCAGACACAATCCGATTCACATGTTGCCGACACCACTTTAATCATGCCCCTCTGGATTGGACGGATAGAGGATAGTGGTACCCGGGCGTACAGTCCATTCATGTGTAGCCTTCGGCGAACAGTAGTGGCAGATATCATCGTCTTACCAATGGATGCTGCAACCATAGATGTCAAACGTGGACGTCGCTCTTCAATTCCGCTTGGCTAAAACAGCAATATATCTATCTTCCGCGGAGGTCGTAACCTTTGGGTGACGAGCCACAGGTCTTCGGACAACTGTTTGGAATTGTTTCCATAATTGTGAAATGACGAAATGATGAACGCCGAAGAAAAGAGCAACATCTGTGATTGATTGTCCTGCTTCAAGGCGTCCCATACTATCTGCCATTCGTCTTCTGGAAGCGATAGAAACACGTCTGTCTTGAAAACTAATCATACTAAAGTTCTAAACACTTTTTATCAGCACTTACATGAAACTCCTTTAACCCTTCACAATGCTAGCTTCTTATACGACTGCCTTTTTTGCATATTTCTCAACACGAAACCATGATTGGCTGTTACAGAACATATTTGCAAACTTCCATCTACCTCTGCAGCGAAATGCAGGCTCTCAAATTCAGATTGGCTTTCGGAAATTAACATTTTGAACATTGAGTAAAAATTGAAAATTGCTTGCAACAAGTATTTGAAAACTTGATTTTATGTTAAGAGAAATCAATCCCTTTGCTCAGTCTTATCTTCAAATGCACTGACTGGTACAAGAACACCTAACTACATCTGTAAAAATGATATTTTTGGAAGATAAAAATTTGGATATGCAGCACTAATGCTTCTACTTTGTGCACTATAGTTGCAGCTATATATTTGTAGGTGATAATGGAGAGCCCTCAGCCAACCGAGACATTTGTGTGTACCCAATCGGTGATACATGCCAAACCATTTCACCACTAAATCAATGCTGTGATCCAATGACCTACCCTTTGTTATTTCCAAGGGGCTAGTGTAGTTGGAACACTGGAATGGAACATGTAGAAGAGAGAACAGCAAAGCACACCTGTGTCACTCAACTACAATATTATGCAGACTTTCCCAGCGAAATGGTTTCAGTATTTTGCGCAGTAGTGGTAAACTTTTTCAGCAATATATTGTTGATGCATATGTGAAAACTGAAGGCTCAAGTTTACATCTTTTGTGATAAAATCAAAAAGATTTAAGAATTTAACTTTATCGGGGGGGGGGGGCTTTCAGATGCTTTAGAATATTGAGCACATAAAGAAAATATGCGCACAGGAAAACTTATTGTACTGCCATCTTCTTTCCAAGGGAGCCCACGTCATATTGCAACAGAATTACCAAGATGCAATGCTAATGGTATTGCAGGTTTGGTAAGCCAGCAGATCTCTTTTTGATGTTTCCTTGCAGCCCATCTTGGCCTGAAATTTTAAATTGCATAGAGGAAGTACAACGTCCAGAAAATTGACCTGATATTGTTGTGTGTTTAATATAAAATTAAAAGAACTTTTAGAAGATATTTGCAAACATGCAATATTTGGAACTGTTTTGGCCTATATTTATGTTATTGAGTTCCAAAAGCGAGGTTTGCCTCATGCACACATTCTTCTAGATTCAAAAAGCAAAATTCGCACAAAAGATGATATTGACAAGTTTGTGAATGCAGAACTTCCAGATCCTAGCACTGATCTTAGACTCTTCCAAATTGTGACAAAATGCATGTTACATGGCCCATGTGGAACTATAAATATATCTTCTCCATGCATGAAAGATGGACAGTGCTGCAAAAGTTTTCCCAAACAATTCAAGGATGATACCGAGGAAAATGTTAATGGATACCCTATTTATCGCAGAAGTAACCTGAACCTGTCCAAGTAGGTTCAGTGGCTCTTCTGCGATAAATAGGGTATCCATCCAAGTAGGGAAATATTCCATCGATAATAGATGAGTTATCCCATATGATCCTTGGTTGCTTAAAAAATTTAATGCACATATTAATGTTGAAGTTTGTGCTTCAGTTAAAAGTGTTAAATACTTATATAAATATGTATACAAAGGACATGATGCAGCCTTGGTAAAAATACATAAAGAAGGTGCTCTTGATCATGATGAAATTTTAAGTTTTGTTGAAGGTAGGTATGTAAGTGCATCTGAAGACATGTGGCGTTTAAACGAATTCAGTTTGTCAGATAAATCCCACATTGTGTAGTGCGCTTAGCTGTGCATTTATAAAAGCAACCGATTGTGTATACCAAGATGGTCAAGAAGCGCAAGCAATTGAAAGAGCTGCTTTAAGAAAAACAACACTCACATCATGGTTTGAACTGAACAAAATTGATCCTGAAGCTCACAACATTTACTCAGATATTCCACAATATTATGTGTTTGATAAGAGTACCACAAATTGGAAGAGGCGACAACGTGATGGACAAAAAGTTATTGGGAGATTGCCAGTAATTAGTATACAGGATACTGAGAGGTACTATTTACAGATGCTACTATTGCGTAAGTCAGGAACAGTCAGTTTTGAAGATATTTTGACGGTAAATGGATTGAGATGCATTACATTTAAACAAGCATGTCAGGAGTATGGACTTCTTCGGGGTGACCAGTAGTGGCATGATGCTTTGAGTGAAGCCGCTCAATCTCTGAGACAGTTGTGCATGCTGTTTGCAATGATTTGTGGCTTTGGAGAAGTGGAGGATTTCCTGATCTATGGGTGCAGCATCAAGTTTCACTTTGTGAGGACTTTGTGCATCATTATTCTGAAGAGACTGGATCTCACTATGCACTTGCAGATATTGAGGAACAACTGCTTACATCCTACAATTTAAGTCTCCAAAAACTGCATCTACCAACCGTAGATTTGCCTGCAAGTGTTTTGAAAAAGCGAACTCTGATGTCGTGAAGGAGCAGACTAAAGCTAACAGTTATACTGCAAAGTTAAATAGTGAACAGCGGAATGTTGTTGAAATCATATTAAGTGCAGTGTATAACAACTCACCAGATGAACCCAAGTGTTATTTTTTAGATGGTCCTGCAGGAACTGGAAAAACTTTCGTTTATTCAACTTTGCTTCACACAATACATGGTAGAGGTGATGATGATGTTATTCCTGTTGCATGTACAGGTATTGCTGCAACTCTATTAATAGCGGGAAGAACAGCTCATTCTGTTTTTAAAATTCCAATTGATTGAAATGAAACATCTACTTACAATTTGAAGCCAAATACAAAGAAGCAGACATGGTGCTGAAAACCAAGTTAATTGTGTGGGATGAAGCACCCATGACACATGTCCATGCTTTCTTAGCTGTTGACAGACTTTTACAATATCTCACAAACTGTAAAGAATCTTTTGGGGGCAGTCATGCTATTGGGTGTAGATTTTCGCCAATTTTTTTCTTTTATTTGAAGAGGTTCAAGAACATTGACTCTTGCCAGCTCCTTACAAAAACACTATTTGGTTGAAATTCCATAAGTTATATCTGACAAAAAATATGTGTGCCCTTGAATCTGAAAGGGATTTGGGTGCTTGGTTGTTGTAAATTGGAGAGGAAAAAAGTGACTCAACGAATAAGTTACCTTTGCAATGCTACCCTTCAATACAACACCCTATACAGCAATTGTACAGTGACATAGATTTTTCCAGTGTGACCCCACAGGAGCTTAAAGGTCGAGCCATCCTTACTGTTACCAATGAGCGATCCATGGAAATCAACAACAAAGTGCTGGAATGTATGCCGGAAAATGAAACTGTTTACAAAGCAGTTGATATGGTCATCAGTGAAGATTCTCAAGATCAATTGACATTTCCTGAAGAATTTTTAAATTCTTTGACACCAACAGTATACCTCCATATGAGTTAAAGTTGAAAATGGGTTGCATTGTAATGCTGTTGAGAAATTTAGCTCCCTCTAAAGGATTATGCAATGGCACACGTCTAATTGTCACAAAATTGCAGCAAAACATTATTCAGGCAAAATCCATTGATGGTACAGAGACATTTCTCTTTGATTCCATCTCTGACTAATATGGCTTACAAATTTAAAAGTATGCAATTTCTCATTCGTTTAGCCTTTTCCATGACAATAAGTCGCAAGGCCAAACTTGAAAAGATATGTTTGGTGCTCAATGAACCTGTTTTTAGTCATGGACAACTCTATGTTGGTTTATCAAGAGCACGATCTTTTGAATCAGTTTCTGTAGTAGCTCCCAAATGTGAAATATTTAACTGTGTTTATGGAGGAAGTTTTCTGTGGTTGATTGTCAAGTGAATTTTTTTGCTTTACATTCCTAATTGATATCAATGTTGTAATATTTTATATCTGAATGTATTGAATATGCACATATCTGCTTTCAGACAATTCATTTTTTGTAGAGCACAATCTTTTGAATCAGTTTCTGTAGTAACTCCCAAATGTTAATATTTAATTGTGTTTATGAAGTTTTCTGTGATTCATTGCCAGGTGTATTTTTTGCTATTTTTTTTAATATGCATATGCATGCTTTTAGACAATTCCTTTTTTTATGTTATCAACAATCCATGTCATGTCCAGATGCATTAGAGGTTGAAAATGTAGACGTTTCCTGAAATTAGGGAGTTGGTCATCCATACTTATTGCATGACAATTTGTGTAAAAAATTATAAACTGCTTTACATGGTAATTTATTGAAATTTGCATCTTAGACAATTTATTTTTCATGCTGCATATTTATATTATCAAGAATCTGCCACAAACAGAAAAACTACTGACCCATTAGACTAAAATGGGTTAGTACATGGTGAGCGAGCAGGGGGCTGGAGCCCCCTAGTATACTAGTTTAAATTAGAACTGTAACGAATGAACAGTGAAATCAGCTGCCAGTTTCGATTGTCAACTACAAGACTTTGAGACATCGAACCGTAAATTTTGCTCAAGATTTTGTTAGTGTTTTAATAACGTTTGTGTATATTTGGTTTAAATTGTTTTATTACTCTTATGTAACTGGATAGAGTGTCTATTGTTTCTTCCATTACAATACCAAAATTTTAAACCTATTCACAATTTTACACATGTTGCCTAATTAGTTGATATTTCTTTTATAGCTTTTCATTTTTTCATGTTTGAACAGGGTTGTTTTTTTAATTATTTTGCATTTTCTGTCCTTTCTTCCACAGAACACTTGGGTTTCCTTTCTAGTTCATGAATTGTCTAAGTTTCAACTATTTAACATACAATTTGAAAAATGTAAAACACCTTTTAAAGGGATTTTCCTACAAAAATTTAGTGTAAGTTCTATTTTTTACATTTGATTTTTTTTATTGCTGTAAGAGCATTTTCAATCTTTTTAGGTACAAAGCCCATACATCAAAAGTTTATATTATGTTCTAAACATTTTACTGTTTAATTATATTAAAAAGAAAACAAACAAAAAAGACAAATTTCATTTACTAACATTCCATCAAAATAAATTATAATAGAATAATTGAAGTAGAAAAACCTATTCTTTTTTCTGTAGATATTGCTAAAGTTCTAAGGAAAAGTTTATGAAATCAAAGTAGCAAAAAGGCACAATTGGAACAAATTTAGGGCACCAAGTTAAATTATACTATGACATTATTATATAATACAAATATTAGTAAGAATATTTCTTTTTTGAATAACACAAAGAATTGAAAAATTAGATAACACTGGTGAGAATCAAATTAAAAAACAAACCTGAATTTGTAAGGTTGGAACTAATTCATTCAATGCTTTATAAAGGTCTTTAAATATTTGATCCCTTGGATTGTGAGTTTTGATAGCAGCAACCACACTAAAATAAGAAAATTAACATAAATAATGAAGCTCCTCATTTGCAAAATATGCATAACTAATAAAAATATTTTACAAATTGGATTTATTAGCATAAATAAGAATGATCACATTTAATTAAAAAAAGGAGTTACAAGAGTCAATTTCCTTAATAAAACCCTATCTTTAAACTCAGATTTTAAAAATGAAAAATTAGATTTATGAAAGGTTATAATTATTTTCAATTTCATAGAAATGCATTTTTAAATGCACAAGCTTTATGTAAAATAAATATCAAAATACAGTCAAATAAAATTAGTATATGCTGGTATAGAACCGGTTAATTTCTATTTATGTGCAAGTACATAGATTTTTACGGCAGATTTTATAAAACTGTAATGTCGCTATTTATTCTTTATCGATGTCATGAGAAAAACAGTTCAAACGTTCCTAAGAGCAAATTTTATAAAATGTATGTAACACTAAAGTAATTTATATTGCAAGGTAACACAATACATAGATGTAGCAATAAAATGTAATACTTATATAACTCAAGTTTCTTTAACATGAAATGGTACGATCTGTTTCATACGCCTTTTTTAGGATTTGTGTAAACGTTTCTATGTACTCTTTTATCATTGTAACTAATCTCAGTATTGTAATAAAAATTAAGATTATTTTTAGAATTGTGTATTATAACTGGTAAACATCTTTTACTTTTTACAGTTAACCCTTAAAACTTTAAGGACATACTGCAACATGTAATGCGGAATAATATGCATTGCTCCCAATCAGTTTTAGCCTTCCAGAATTCCGTAAAAAGAATAAGCACAGCTATTGAATCATAAAGTTAAGTATAGGGTTAAAACAATAGTACTCTTGCAAATTGGGCTGAAAAATAAATGATATGCCTACTAGATTTTTTCAGAGTAGGCTATTTTTATGGGGTTAAAAGACTTAAATCTGATACAATTATTATTCATTCAAATTCTTTATTCACAAATTATTAATTTATATCATAACATTTCCAAATTTCATAAAATACTTACCCTAACATAAGCTTCTTTATATTTAGAACACTAGGGTATAAAGTTATCATTAAACGACGAAACTCTATTTCTGATGGTATTGAATCAGGCTTTTCATACACAAAATTGTGCTGAATCTGATAAAAATCCATAACCATGCCACTAGAACAACAAAATTTTGTTTAAAAAAACAAAAATAACATTACAAAATGTGATATTGAACTTAATGTCACATATTTTGCATAATTATTCAAAAACATCATTTATACAACTTTCTAATACTTGATAAGAGATTGTTTGAAAAACTGCTAATAAGCTACATAAGCTCTTTCAGACAACATAATTTATCCAAAATAAACTGAATGAAAAACTATTGTGAAGGGATTATGTTCAAATGTTAAGACAATATTTAGACAGATTCAGATATTTGATTTTCTTAAACTAATTTACAGTAACAAAATACAGGTAAATTAATATATAAAGAAAAATATAAATACCTCAAAGTGCAAAACTCTGCTCAAATTAAATTTAGATATAACAAAATACCTATTAAAATTGTATTTTTTAAAAATAAATGCACAGGTGATAAAAGTGAATTTGATAATAGAAAATTATTAGTGAAAACTATAAGCCCTATATGCAAAATTTGCAATCTTGAAATGAAACATTTCACATGTTCCCTGGTTGTATGAATTGAATAAAAAAATATGTTTTGCAGTGAGAAATTTCATAAATACAGACAATAAGGTTTCAGATAATACTTTTATAAATATTTATAATCATAATTTAGGGAGGAACTCACCACAAATGATTTATTACAGTCCATGCGTTTTCAAATGCTAGTAAAACACTATCTGATTCTGATAAATTGATTGCACTGTAGGAGAACCAAAGAACATATTTCAATATCAATAAAAGTTAATAAGTAGAGCACAAGAAGCAAATAATGTAATTGCACTGTTTAAAAAGCTCATGAAAAGTTGATATGCATACTAATATCACTGCTTATTAATGTTTGATATTCCTTAATTCATAATAATTATAAGCTAATTTTCCCTAATAAAAATAATTTAAAAAATAAATTACAGGGTGCATACTTTAAAATAAAATTATTTAATTAGAGTACTAGAAAATAAACAGTTTTCAAGAATAGTTTTATGCAACCAATTTTTGCCAAAACATATTTTACATAAATCAACTTATTTTAGAAACAATTACAAAAAATAATTTTCCATTTCTAACAATTATAAATCACAATTGTGCAATTTTAAAAACTTACAAAAAAAATCAAAAGTTTATACGTGACTTTTAGATCAAAACCTTATCCACACATAAGCTAAAGCTTTATATAACCAAGAAAATATTATTTATAACTTTAAATTATTTAAAATTCAATTAAAACTAACCTTTTACCTATAACCTTCCAGAACCAAAACTTTAAATGTAAGAATATTTTAATTGGAACAGGTAACTTAGATTTTAAAGGAATCCCTAATAAATTCTTGACCTGCAGATTTTAATTCATATTAAATACATCAAAAATTTCTGAGCTAAGTTATAACACATTGGCAAAAAATGCAGTACTGTAAAAACCATAAAGGCGAACCATTTTACACCGTATTGTTATGTGCGATGAAAAATGGATTCTTTTCGACAATCGCAAGCATTCGGCACAATGGTTGGATAAAGATAAAGTGCCAAAACACACTCCAAAACCGAATATTCACCAAAGAAAGTTAATGATGTTCGTTTGGTGGTCCAGAGCTGGTGTTTTCCAATACAGCTTCATGAGACCTGGTCAATCGATTATGGCGGATGTCTACTGTAACCAATTAAACAAAATGATGAGGGAGCTTAGAATTAAGGAACCAAGATTGGTGAATAGACAGGTCAATCCTCTTGCAGGACAATGCTCGACCACATGTTGCACAAATAACGTTGCTCAAACTACAGGACCTGGACTTGGAAACTGTCACCCACTGTATTCCCCAGACCTTGTACCAACTGACTACCATTTCCTCCAGGCATTGAACCACTTCTTGCAAGGAAAAATATTTAATTCCCAACAAGCTGCAGAAAACGCCTTTCGCTATTTTCTCACCACTCATTCTCCAGTCTTTTTTACTGCCAGCATTAACAAGCTAACAGTAAGATGGCAAAACTGTATATAGTTTAGGCGCATACTTTGATTAATTATACTGCTTCTTGCTTGAGATATAATAAACCAAACTTTCAGTTCGAAATCGGATATTTCATACTTAATTACCTAATAATTTCGATTGTATATTTGTACCTTGGTAGAAAAAGGCTAATATTTGAATTCACTGATTTTGAGTTGTCTGCTAATCACTTGAACATAATGAAAGTTATACTAGAAAAACCTGTCAATGCATTAAGAAAGAATCAAAATTGAAAAGTGTTTTTAGTTTGGTGTTTTACAAAATTTTAGAAAAAAAAATAAATTCTAAATCAGCTGTTATGAAAAACATGCATGACATTGGCTCTTTTCTTACCAATGCACAGATAATCCCTAGTTCTACACTCACCTCACTGCCAAAAGTTAAGCATGGAGTGGAAAATGTTAATTTCCGGAAGCCAATCTGAATTTGAGAGGCTGCATTTCGCTGCAGAGGTAGATGGAAGTATGCAAATATGTTCTGTAACAGCCAATCAAGGATTCGTGTCGAGAAATATGCAAAAAAAGCAGTCGTATAAGAAGCCAGCATTGTGAAGGGTTAGAGAAGTTTCATGTAAGTGCTGATAAAAAGTGTTTAGAACTTTCGTACGATTAGTTTTCAAGACAGACGTGTTTCTATGGCTTCCAGAAGAAGAATGGCAGATAGTGAGCGCTGGCGTTCTGTGGGACGCCTTGAAGCAGGACAATCAATCACAGATGTTGCTCTTTTCTTCGGCGCTCATCATTCCGTCATTTCACGATTATGGAAACAATTCCAAACAAGCCAAACAGTTGTCCGAAGACCTGTGTCCGGTCGCTTAAGGGTTACGACCCCCGCGGAAGATCGATATATTGCTGTTTTAACCAAGCGGAATCGGAAAGCGATCTCCACACGTGTGACATCTATGGTTGCAGCATCCATTGGTAAGATTATATCTGCCACTACTGTTAGCCGAAGACTACACATGAATGGACTGTACGCCCGGGTACCATGAGTTTGTGCTCCTTTATCCGTCCAATCCAGAGGGGCACGATTAAAGTGGTGTCGGCAACATGTGAATCGGACTGTTTCTGATTGGGCCAACGTTATGTTCACAGATGAGTCGAGATTTGCCCTGGAGCCAGATGACAAGCGTGTAAGGGTCTGGAGAGAACAAGGCACATGCAATCAGTCCCGAAACATCATCGAGCACCACACATTCCGAGGTGGAAGCATCATGGTGTGGGCAGAGATTTCGTTGGGATATCGCACCGACCTGCATATCTACAGACGGGCTTCTTGACGGCTGTCCAGTATCAGAATGAAGTCCTAGAACCCACTGAGATTGTACGCTGCAGCAGTTGTTCCTGCTTTCCTTTTAATGTATGATAATGCGTGTCCCCATCGAGCCAACATCGTCGACGACAACCTGGAGAGTGAGGGGATTACGCATATGGATTGGCTGGCATACTCGCCCGACCTTAATCCCATTGAAAATCTTTGGAATTCCCTCGGCCGTGCTGTATCTGCACGTTTCCCACCTCCAGTCACTCTCAGAGTTGCAAACTGCTCTACAGGAGGAATGGCGATTACTTGACTCTGGGGTGGTTGATCAACTCATGGAAAGCATGGCCACACACTGTAAACTTTGTATGAGGATGAGGGGTGTCACATAACCTATTAATGTCGGTTTTGTTTGTTTGTTTGTTTTGGATTTAAACATCATTTTGTTAATGACTCCAATATGACTTCATCTTATAATTTATGAAAATTCAATATTGTTTTCATCTTTGTATGTAATTCTTTGTTTTGTTTCATGCATAAACATATTTGCTACTTTCCTGCCGCATTTCGAGTCAATCAAAGCTGTACTTGTCGATTCTTTTGCATTTTACTGCTTTGTGCTTAAGTTTTGGCAGTGGGTGTATTAAATTTTACTTTTCGAAACTTGGGCAGAGGGAATACATATTCTGAATTTCTAAAAAAAATTTAATTTTTTGAAAAACCCCTTACAAACAGCAGTATTAAAACAATTTAAATGTACTACAATTGATATAATTAATATTATAAAATAAAAGTAGTCACAAAGATTCAACTTTTCATAAAAAGCAGGCATACCTCTGAACTTGTGAAATGGATATATCAATGCTATTATGTTTAGTAAATGTATCATTACATCTCAATCTCAAATCTTCTACTTTTTTTATTGGAATTTCTAATTGAGGCCACTTTCTCTTGATGCGACAAAATATACCTTCCATTGCAGTTAGAGTACCGAAGCAATCTTCCCTATCACCAAGAAATCCTACGAGATTAAAACATAATATATATGTAATAAAACTGTTATTAAATCAGAAAGTTCTAAAACTTCCAATTTCCATTCATACAGAATGTTAGACAAAACTCAATGACAAAAATTTTCTGTAGTTAAAAAAATGAATTTTTAAAATTTACAAATTTAGAGATCGAGTTAACAATTTATTCCATTCAATACACAGCACAATATTTATAACCATTCAATACACAGCACAATATTTATAGCCATTCAATACACAGCATTATTTCAGTTTTGCTAAAAAAAGCTTTAGGCAAAATAAGATATGTCAGTTCTTTGTCAGGAACATACATTGATTTTAATTTTTCATTCCATCCAATATCAATAAATTGTGAAATAATTTGGTTAAAAATTATTCAAAAAAAAGTTTGACTGATTTCATCAGCTTCTCTGCCTTTATTTTGATTCCCCTTAGCATGTCATGCAACTTCTCAATAAGAAAATGGTAGGTTTTGTCGACAAAAACCGCAGTTTCGATGTGAATATTCGGGCCTGATGTTGGATTGCAGAATAATCGAAGCAGGCATAGAAGATTCGAATTGTCTATTGTGAATATTCAACAATTAATTAGTTAGAACGAATCAAGTGCAATTTGAGATTAATATTGAAGGATAATTTTAATGATAAAGGCCAGTGATTGTAGCCTAGTTCCGTAGTTTTCAAATGATACCACTTAGGCAGTCCTCACTCCACACAACCCAAAGTTTGCCCAGCACTGCAGAATTTAGACATATTGCAGACCCCGTCCCTGCACACTCAGTTCAAATGTCATATGAGGTACGGATACCCTTTGTCTACACAATGCTATATTTATCTTATGATTTCAGAACTAGAAGAAAAATTCAGAAGACAAAACATTTGTAACGCTTTTTGTAATGCTCGAGTTCTTTTCGTGCATGCCGTCCAATACTGTTCCGATTTTAAGGATGTATTCAAATCAAAAACAGTTAACTTAAGCACACACAAATGCAATATACACATATAACTATCCTTTATATATATTGTAAAAAGCATATTGTTGAATGCCATGTTTGATTGTTATCAGTGTTCCATTTTGTTTAATATTAATTAATTTTTCTTGACCTAATAATTAAGATTTTAATTCCAATTTACATGGGACAATGAGTTGGAACACCATTGTGTAGAATAAAAAGTTGTAACAAATATCAATAAAAAGAATTCTAAATACCTTCAGGACGATTCACTTTCTCCTTCAATAACTCAATGTTACGCCTATCTTTTTCTACAAAGTGGAATGCGAAAACGGTTCTCCAATATCTAAAAGGAAGATTAAAAGATTAAAAGGTTACACATTTCAAATCACACATAAAAGGACTGTAGATAAGAAATATTAATCAAACTTTTAGAAGAAATCACTCTTAAGTTTGCTGTTATTTCTAGGAATAAAAAATATTTTTTTAATCCCAGAAATGAAAATTATCAATAACAATTTGAGCTGCAAAATTAAATATTCCTTAAATGTAACAGAATGTTCAAGTTTTCCATGTTAGCAAAAGCAATTAAAGATTTGCATAAAACAGTAGTTATTACTTTCAACTTCTAAGTAGGAAGTTTTAGATTATTCATTTGGTGTAAGTTCTATTTCAGTGACTAGCACTGATGTCATACAATGGAATGGCTAAACAGATTAGGTAGGTATTTACCTACCATTTATCAATTTCAATTAGAAACCAAAGTCAAATATGTCAAATAAGACCCCTCGTAGTCTCAAATCACATGCTATAAGACAATGTTATAATCTAAAAATTAAGCTGCTAAAGTACGGAGGTTTATTTCTCAGAAAAAAACAAATACTACTTTTTTATCTGACAAATCGGCTGATAATGAAAAATGAATTGGATAGTCATTGACTCCTATGCAAGAAAATTCTAACTATATACTGTGATCCCTGACATTACATAAACCTTACATCTATACTGTTTTCTATTGCAGCCTTTGAAATTTCAATAGGGAAAATTGCATGTGCTTGGATTAAAAGTATTGACAGCTTTTTGAAATTTGTAAACTTACCTTAAAATGGCATCCAAAATCCCATTCAAAAGTTGCTTATTGATTGGAAATGCATTCCTACAAGAATTAAGAATTCATTTAACACACAATGAAAATACAGTGGAGGAGTTCTAAAATGAACACAGAATAGAACTATTTCAAAAAACATAGGAAATTTAAGATCCTTGAAATGTGGGTTCCATTTGACAATGTTAATGAAATATCCTGGGGTGACCTCCTTCATCAAAGTTCGAACTAACCTTCATCACGCATATGCTAACTTATTCTTCTCCCAAACTTTGTGAGGAGCTAACAAGACATCATATTCCTGTAGCTCTATTTGATTTTTTATTGTCTCGTAAAAGTGCATCTGTCCTATATATTAATTAAACTAATTTGATGTTATTATGATGGCACCGAGAAGGTTCACAATCCCTTAATACTTTCTTACAGGGGCATAATTACAACATTTAATATAACATACATAGCGTAAATTTTTAAAAATAGCAGCAAAAGTCTCCTTTTAAGCCTTACTGTAGCAATTTTAGTTGCTCAGATACAAAATGAATCGCATAAAGCACAAGATGCGCTAATTAAGTATAAAACATAGATGTTGAAGATCTCGCTAGGAAATTTCAAATTTAAAAAATAAATATTTGTTTAATAAGGTTTTCATGACAATCTAGTTACCAGTTTATGATCTTTTCTTTAATGGTTACCAAGTCTTGGGTGCCAAAAGTTTGAAATTGATGTCCCTAGGAAAATGTTCTTATGTTTTACATTTACCTCTAAATTGCAACTAGAAGCCAAAATAAAATGCATCTATTGTTTTTTGTTGGCTTTGAGAGATATGGATAAAATACATTTTTGAACTGGTAGCAATAAATCCTATTACGGTATTTGTTGTGACTGCTGTAATAAATCAAGCCCGGCCAATCCATTTTCAAAATGGCAAAAGTTTTAGCATGCTGCACTTATTACATTTTATACATTTTCAATGCATTATGACCATATTTCAAAAGTTAAACTGCAATATTTTAGTCAATTTAGACAAACCAATACAATTACATTTCAAATTTAACATTCCAGTAAAATGTGCAAATAATGTGGATGTTTCTATTTGACTTAAAGCTCAATAAAAGAAATAATTTCCAAAAGCTAGCAAATACAAATGATTTTTTCATACCAGGGATCTCCATAAGCTTCATTCATTTCTTCAGTTAAAAATGACAGTAGCACATCTTTCAGCAGCTGTCTCGCTTCAGACATGATGGTGTGTATTTCCTAAAAGCAAAATTTAATTGTAAAGAATTATTGTGATGAAAAAATAATTTTAAGTCTAACGTAAAAAATTAAGTATTTAGGATTGTGCCAAGACTAAAAATATCCAATTTTGAAATAATATGAAATGTTGCACATATTAGCATCGGATTGCTATAAGTTAATTTAGAAGTCAACAAAAATTGCTTTTAATTTTAAAAAATCATAACTTATAACTAATCATTAAGAGCTGATAAATAAATTTTTTATTGCTTTAATCAGATAGCTGATGTGAGATATCAAAATCTAAACTTACTGTTTTACACACATCCTGTTCTTTTATCAGTTTTTCACCCAGATTCCTTTGATTAGTTTCTTCTGATGGCTGCTCTGGGGTTTCCAGTGAAGTCTGCACAAAAAATTAAAGTGCTTAATGAAAAGATGGAATAAGCATATTTGAATTACTGTATTACCCTTCAGCAAGCAACCAAATGTTTACATAACCACACTGCCTTCCAAAAATTAGGCACGAAACAGTAAATCTAATACAATTTTTAAAATTCTCTTTTCAATGACTCCAAATTTCAGAAGTCAATAACCAAGTTATGCATTCATAGAAATCTTAACAAATAAAAAAACAATAAATTTAGGTTTTATTTTCCCCCTTAAATGGTCACTTCACATTTTCTACATTTGAGAAAAGAAAATTGTATGGTGCATAAATGAGCTTTATAAAAGAATGTGGCAACTTTCGACTGATACAAAATTTGCAGACAATTCGGCTCTTTTTCAATCAAGTGATTTAGAGTAGTAGAGGGCAATAGCTGCCATTCCTCTAAAAGGTAGATTGCAGTGCAGCTCTTGGAAGGAAGTCAGAAGGGATAGACAAGTTACAGCAGCCCTTCCAAGTACCTCAAAGATTTTCGATCGGATTAGGATCTCGGATATTAGCTGGCCACTGCACCCTTGTTGTTAAAATACTATTTTACTAACTTTTCTTCAAGTCACATGCTCACGATACCACTTTAATCGTGCTCCTTTGACCTGGGTTCCAAAGGGATACAAACTCAGGGCTAAGACCTTTTTGCATGATTTCTAGAGTAAAGGATAATTTTATAGAAACAGGATGATAAAAATAACTTTTAAAATATCTCAATGTTAAAAGTAGTCCATTTGTGTTTATTTCTTTTGATTTGATCCTTCTGGATACATTGCTAGATCTGTTTCTTAAATACATATTTTAGGTTAATATAATTTTTCTAAGAGCTTCAAATAATGCTTCTTATTTCATTATGAAACTTTAATAGATTAAAATGAAACTTTTTAAAAATTGACAATATATCATCAGTTTACAAGTGAACCCACAAAGTCAAGATTTGATATATGTTTTTAGGTTTTCTAGACCTGAATGAGGTGATCTTTAGACTGGTGCAGTTCATTAAGTCATTTTTCTTTGCATTTATTCTATCAAGCTATTTATTCTTGAGAAACACTTAGTGAGTGAAGCTAAAAATAATTGTTTCTTTGTTTTCTCAGAACACTTTTTTAGTGTTTCACTTGTATGCCAATGATATTTAAATTTTAAAAGGAATTATTAATGCATACCATTTTATTCTTCCTTCTCTTCTTTTTAGATATACCTAAATCTGAAAAAGCAAAAAAATTTGTAATGCGCTATCTTTTAAAAACCACACAATTAGAATACTAATCACTAAAGACAAGAAAATATAAAACACTGGGTAATTTGTTTCAGAATCATTTGCTGTTACTTATTTACAGAGGGGATTACCTATGATTATATATAAATAATTTTTAAAAAAAGCATATTATTATTTTATATTTGGACCCATCAACTAATTAAACATATTAATGGCATGCAAATCCAGAAAATTTAGAAACTAACCTTGGATAATCACATCAGGTTTTGCTGCTTTCATCAGGGAATCCCAATTATGGACAACTATGTCACAGATCAAGGCTTTGTTGATTAAGTTCTTATCATATGTTATCAAAACCACTTTTTCTGGGGGCACTGAAAAGTCATTTTTAAGTCAATACAAGTTTACATCAATATAAACACTGTAATTCATAATGTACTACAAAAATATATGCATCACAAAATAAATATTAAATACCAGCTGAAAGTTGTGTAAAAAAAGATTAAAACAAGAAAACTTTTATATAAAAGACATAGTTTTCCAGAGTAAAAACCTTTCTATTCATCATTTTACTCAGAGAAAATGCGATCCAATTTGTGATATCACAAGAATAGCATCAAGTAACTCTAGACATTAAGGATATATTGTTAGCATACAAGTGGTTGGTTGTTGGATTTTTATGGCACAGGGGCCATATTTGGCCATGCCTGTGCCAGACACAAGACATACAATAGAAAGTAATGGACATACTCAAAAGGAAGGAAGTTTTACTGACACAGAAGAGAGAAATACACCCAGGGAGGAGTTAATGGCTTGGTTTGGTTTTATGGCACAAGATCAGTTTGCAGAGAAGCGAGTGGAACATGGCAAGAATTGAACCTGTACCACCTACAACTCGCAGGTTGCTAGTGCAATGGTCATACCCACTGAGCCATGACGGCCCCAGCATACAAGTGAAACACCGAGTCAAAAAACGTAGTTCTGATAAAAATGAAGAGTTGAAAATTCTACTTACTAAGTGTTCCTCAAAATGGAATCTAACCTTCAGGCAAAGAAAAAATTACTTAGTGGACTTAGCGAGTCTAAAGATCATCACATTCTGGTTTAGAGAAGGTAAAAAACTTATTTCTTGAAATTTTCAATTTGGTGTTTCACTTTTAAGTCGACAATATATTGTAAATGGAGTAAATATAGAATTGTAGCTGTGAAGTAGAATGAGACCTCTTAGCACACATAGAAACAAATATTTAGTTAACAGGTTTATAACTCAAAATGCATTCAATTCCTTTCCTCTAAAGTTTTGAAGATTTAACTAATAATTGGTTCATAACATTCCTCTATTAGTTCAACTGATAAACACACAAATATACGATTTATTGACACAAAATAAAATGATCAATAAATAACTAAGCAGATAAAAATTGGCTTACTTTTTTGGGCTAAGCTCATACAGCATTCTAAAATCTTATCATCATTGCATTCACTGTAAGTCTTAGCACAATCTTCTGCCTATAAAATATCGTTCCAATTTTACATAAGTGATTTTAAAATATAAAATTTTGAAAGGGACATTTAAAAATAGAAAACTATCAGACTAAGGAGAATTTCACTCAACGAATAAAACACTCAGAATTTCAAGACAAAGAAAATTACTTCTTGAGGTGACTGTCCGTGAAATCGAGGGTGTTTCGATTTCAGTACTTTATTCAAATACCGCACAGCTTGTTGAGCAGCTCTTCCTGGTCTAGAAGTCTAGAAACACAAGATGATATTGAAAATTCGTGTTAAAGAACTTAAAATGTTATATTAACTTATAATACAAATAACCGAAGACATTATAAGGCAACAAATTTAATTGATGAGGAAAGTTCTATCAAACTCAAAAAATTTATTAGAACGAATCAACAGTATGGGAAAACATGTGATATTTTTCAATTGCAGAAAACTTTATTTTAAGAAACCTCACAGATATAACGAAGAGATACATTGACATGATCTGATTTAAACAATAAGACTAACTACAGTCAGGGTTAAGTGCTGTAATCAGCTTTAATTGCAACATACAACTTACCCTTGTAGATCTCTTTAATGCATCAAGCTCTTGAATGACTATCCAGGGTATGAAGATATGAGGGGGTCCACAGCCTAATGGGAAACAAAGTACAAACATAAGTACCTAATAAATTATGTTACCTTGCAAACATATTCAGTTCAAAAGAAGCAAGTTCTTTCTTGCTTATTGGGAAAAATAATTACCATTTAATGGAGTATCCTTTATTTCATCAATGCGATTCAAATTGTCGATCAAAACATTGGTGTCGATGACAATGTAGTAACTCTAGAATGAGAATTTTAAAATATTTAAAAGAACCGATAAAGAAAAATATAATAATGCACTAGAAAAAGAGAATATTTCTAACCTATTAAATAGTTATAGCACAAGTACAACAGGCAAATTTTATAACTTTTTGGTAATATATATACATTATGTTTAGCAAGGAAGTAAACAAAATGTGTATTGACTTATTTTACTTTAAGAGGAAAATGAGAAACGCTTACACAAAGATTGTCTGCTACTTGAGTAGGAACAGCAAGATCATCTATTTTAGTTAGATCAGCTGAAACCTACATAAAGAAAACATTCAATTTATGCAAATTCAACTGTAAGGCAACCTCCATGATATAGCATTTTATGTTTTTTTAAAAACACCATATCTGGATTGGTTCCTATCCAGATCTTGGTTAATTTAGTTCACCAAATTAGCTTTCTGCTTCTAGAATAGCAAAGAAATAAAATGGCATTTCAAGAATTAAAACCTTATTCTTTATTAAAAATAAAAGCTTCTGCATCCTCTTGAAAGCTCTAATTAACTGTTATCATAAAAGCAAAACACAGAGAAGGATCCTAAGAACCACGATTCAAGCATCTGGAAATACTGTGGATATATTTCATTAGTTTATATTTGATTTCCTAATAAACATCAATTAAGATAAAATCACATTTAAACTAAATTATCTTCTTTCAAGGTTTGTTTTACTGATGAAAGCACATTTGAAATTTGATAAACAAACCTATGTTTGTATCAAGACAACCCAGTGAAAAACATCACCTTGATTGTGTATTGCACAATATGAGACTAGCCATCATAATCCGATTAGTTATCAGTAGCAAGGGATCTGGTGGAGCTGAATGAGTTCAATTTGGTAGGATCAATCGTTGAAACAAGCTGATGCCTCAACTAAAAGAATACCCTAAACCCATAATTTTTATACAAGACAGAAGCACCATGCCAAATAGCAAAGTTAGCGAGTCTTTTGTGCAAGAAAATACTTGTTACCTTCAATAGGAAAATTCACCAGATTCGAATTTGATTGAAAATGTGAAAGCTAATAAAAAGTGGTAAAAAATGCAATTGCCATTAAAAACAGCTGAGTGGAATTTTTATGTTGATTCGAACAGAGATGCAGGGCAGTGTGAGTATATATTAACAGTATGCAATGATGAAACAAAGCTTTAAAACTTGCATTTGGACGTCCCCATATTGGCGACATAACAGTAATGTAGCGCATCAGCCCCTTAACGTGTGTCTCAGCGATATGCGCCTTGATTGGCGATGGCGGACCACGTGACACACTCTCCGCGAAAGAGAATGAACCATTTTTCTCTAGTTGTTTCCCAAGGCGAGCGTAGAACTGACGCGCTGAAGTTTTGTTCCCCCGAGATGTTACTTTTTATGTTTGTTTATTCTTGTAATTGTTTTGTCTTGTGCTTAGTGTTAATTAAAATTGCTCTTTTGGCCAATTCTTGCATTAGTCATTGGATTCAGCTCTAAAATTGACGCCCAATCTTGTGGCCCGAATTAAAGCCTTTGGGAACAACTCGTTTTTTGTTCAGGAATCTAGGTCCAATACTGTTGGTATTGAAAGAAAAACACACCCTGTGTTTCATTGATGTTTAGAAACTCATCCCGAGTTAGCATACTGGTAGGAAAAGCCATGGTTTTAGTGTTCTGCAACGGCATCGAACTCACTATTTTAGGAAGCCTCATCCCAGGTGTATCCTATTGAATATAGGTGGAAATCCCTTCCACGGATCATCCTTATGCTCGTATCCCCAAGTGGTGATGAAGAATGAGATAAGTTTATTTTAATTTGTTTAAAATCATTCTTGTCTAGCAGTACTTTCGATTTGGCCAACCCGTGTCCAGCAACAGAATTTTGAAGTTTCGTTTTGTGTTCAAACAGTATTCTTGTTTAAAATATAGTGTGAAATCACTTCTTTAAATGTTATTCCTTTGGTTCACAAGTGCAAAGTATTTGTGTTTTGTGAAAAGTATTTGTGTTTTATGAAAAGTTTTGTTCTTAAAGTAAAAGTGCAAAGTAGTATTGTTTTGATTAAGTGTACTGCTAGAATAAGTTTTTGAAAATACGTTATGTGTATTCATTTTGTAATAAGCTACTTTGTAAAAATATTAAGTGGTGTGAATTAATTGTGTTCAAAAAACGAAAGCTACAGCGTTATTTCGTTTTAAAAGTGCAAGAACCGATCGCATTCTGATTCGGTCATGTTCATGAGTCATAACTCAATAGATTCAAGGTCTGTTTTCTGCCAGCTGCATTAAAAAAAAAACCTTTCTAGATGTTTAAAGCGATTTTTTTTCTTTATTTTATGTTTGAGCTACACTGGGATTTCCTTTTGAGTGTTATTGGTTTTGTTAATATATGTATGAATCAAGTTCAATGTGCGCAGAAATGTGTTTATATTATGCCTTTAAGGATTAGATATTAGGAAATATAGATTTCATTTTGTTTAAGCATTGGTATTCTTTTGGAATTTTGAAATATTACGGGAATTTATTATTTCTTTTGAGGTATTATTGAAATAAGACTAACTCACGAGTGGAATGTTATCTAATGTGTTGGTTTTGAATATTGAAAAGTGTTTTGGAATTTAATGTTCATAAATAATATGTGTTTAAGTGTTATTGGACAAATGTTTATGTTTTAAAAGTAATTTGTTTAACAATGCTAAACAAGTAGTACCTATAAGAAGTGGTCATTAATTTAATTTTTTTTCTTGAAAACAAACTGTGTGGGATCTATTAAAAAAAAATTTTTACTGAACTTGTTTACTTTCGTATTCAAAATTATTTGTACACTTCGTAACCTAAAGATGTCTTATTTGGCAAGAGCTCTTAAATGTGACCTGATAGAGTTGGCGAATGAACTCGGCATCGAAATACCTGCTGATGCTAGAGTAGTTGATATAAAAAGATTTATCACTGGAGATGAAAGTTATGATGAAGACTTCACGAAAAATCTGCTTCTGTCTATAAGCGAAAACCGTGCAAAAGAGAAAGCAGAAGAAAAAGAAAGAATAGCACGTGAAAATGAAAGAATAGAACGGGAAAAGGCTGAGGAAAAGGAAAGAATAGAACGGGAAAAGGCTGAGGAAAAGGAAAGAATAGAACGGGAAAAGGCTGAGGAAAAGGAAAGAATAGAACAGGAAAATGAAAGAATAGAACGGGAAAATGAAAGAATAGAACGGGAAAATGAAAGAATAGAACGGGAAAGAGCGTACGAGTTGGAAAGACTCCGTCTGCAGGTAGAATCACAGAAATTGGAGCAGGTCTCTGGTTTTAATCCTCTGTCTGCAGACCATCAAACCAACTTTAACTTGAAAAAGTTGCTACCTGATTTTGATCCGAATGATGGTGATATGACATTGTTTCTTCAGTTATTCGAACGACAGATGAAAGTTCTTAAAGTAGGGAGACATAACTGGGTTGCCTATCTCCTGGGCCTATTACCTAATAGCGTGGCACAACTCATCGCCAGAGAACCAGAACAGAAGTCTCATGATTTTGATCACATTAGAACAATGCTGCTTCAGAGATTTAAATTAAGTGCTGAGAGAATGCGACAACTCTTCGCAACTCACAAGAAAAGTCCTGAGAGCACATGGAAGGACTTCCATTTTGAACTGCGTAGCTATTTTGAAGCATGGCTAGCAGAATTGAACATAACGGATTTTGAGAAATTGAAAGACCTCATGATCCTGGATCAAATGAAGAAACGTGTTCCTTCAGAGGTTAAGAACCATTTCTTGGACGTATGGAGCGAATGGGTCACCCCAAGTGACCTAGTGGAGAAGATGGACAGTTACGACAACTTACGTACTGTCAACCCGAAGCTTCCACCGAAGCAACATGAAACAAAACCCGTGTTCCAAAAAAGAAATTACTATAGAACCCAACAATCACAATTGGAACACAGAGATGACAGACAAAGTCTGCCAGGGATTCCCAGTAACAGTAGGCGGGATCCCGGGGTCCTCAGTCAAAGTAGGAGGGACTCCTTTTCACAAGGCAGAATTACACCAAGGGGTATGGAAGAGAAGAAAGAAATATCGTGCTACAGATGTGGAGCACCAGGAACCATCAAATCAAAATGCAAAAACTGTTCGTCATCGACAAGAAGGGAGCCATTCCAAGCGAACTCTATCCGCATGTATACCTGTCACACCGATGCATCCCCGTTAGCGCTAATAGATATCTGTATATCGGGAGTAAGAGCCAGGGTTTGTGTTGATAGTGGTGCCAGCAGAACAGTCGCTGGAGAGATCATGTACCACCAATTAAAAAAGAGAGGAGTAGAGTTCCAAAGAGAAGTAGTAACAATGACTTTGGCAAATGGTTGTCAAACAACTGAAGAGGCTTGCACCGCCATGGTGAAAATAGAGATTGAAGGAAAATCAGTCTCGCTGAATTTACTGGCATTACCAAATGCAAAAAAGAATCGTACTCTACTAGGAACCGACTTTTTGGAAAAGTCCGGAATTGTTCTAGACATGAAGAACAAAAATTGGCATTTCTCTGACAATCCCTGTCGGAAGATTGGTTTCAAGAAAGATATCCCTGTAAGATATCTGCTATCTGTTGAAGACCCACCAGTAAAGAGTCAACAGCCTGTCGACAACTGTAGCAACAAAGGAAATTTTCATGAAGATGAACGTTCAAGTTGCAACCAGCAACTCTCATACAGCCAAGCTATATCACCAAGCTCATTGCGTTCTGATGAAGGAGAACATTTAACGTCCGATCAGCGCAGAAAGATGAATGGTTTGTTAGAAAAATTTGAGTCTACCTTCAAGCTAGGGGGAGAGCCTACCCCTTTTATAGAACATCGGATCAATACCGGTGATCACGTTCCAGTAGCGGTGCCACCCTACCGGATGAATCCTGCTAAGAAAGAAATCTTAAAACAAGAATTGGACAAGCTTTTAGCAGAGGGAATAATTGAAGAATGTGAGTCCCCTTATGCGTCTCCAGTGGTTCTCATCCCGAAACCCAATGGTGCGATGCGTGTCTGCATAGATTACAGAAAGCTTAATGCTGTCACGGTTGCTGATACTTACCCACTACCTAGAATGGACGATCTCCTAAATGAAGCAAAGCCAACTGCTTATATGTCCACAATCGATCTTCGATCCGGTTACCACCAAGTTAAGGTCCATCCTGATGATCAAGATAAGACGGCTTTTGTGTGTCCATTTGGAACATACCGTTTCTTGAGAATGCCGTTCGGATTACGGAACGCTCCCGCAACATTCCAGAGGTTAATTGATCGTTTCCGAAACGGTCTTGATGATGTATTGACTCTCACTTACCTAGATGATATAATCGTACTGTCAGAGTCATTCGAGAAGCATCTCTTGGATCTCCAGGCTATCTTTGAACGATTGTTACTCTTTAAGCTTAGAGCCAACCGAGAAAAGTGTCACTTTGTGTCTTCTCGAGTGAAGTATTTGGGTTTTTGGATCACGCCAGAAGGAGTTGAAGTGGATCCAGAAAAGGTCTCTTCTGTCCGGAACATCCCATCACCCAAAAATGTGAAAGAAGTGCAATCCTTTCTGCAAACATGTTCATGGTTTCGTAGATATATTCAAAATTTTGCTGACATTTCACGTCCTCTCAGTGAATTGACAAAAAAGAAGAAGCCATGGGAATGGGGATTCGACCAACAACAGGCATTTGAAACCCTTAAAACTTGCCTTGTCACATCTCCTGTGTTAAAGCAAGCAGATGGAACTAAACCCTATACGCTACGAACTGATGCCAGTAGTTATGCTTTGGGTGCTGTGCTTCTTCAGGGAGAGGGATCAAAGGAACATCCAATAGAGTATGCAAGCAGACTACTTAGTCAAGCGGAGCGCAATTATTCTACTACAGAAAGGGAAGCCCTTGCTGTCGTTTGGGCTTTAAGGAAGTTCCGTGGATATTTGGAAGGAGCCGAGGTCACAGTAGCCTCCGACCATCAGCCTCTAAGATGGTTGCTAAGTTTAAAGTCCCCTACCGGACGCCTTGCAAGATGGGCTCTTGAAATCCAATCCTACAACGTAAAAGTGCAGTATATTTCCGGCAAATCTAATGTTATAGCCGATATGCTTTCCCGACCAGTCTGTGAAAACGAGGGTGTTCCTGACTGTGAGGTTAATACTCTCATTGTGGTCAACATGCCAAACAGAAGTCCGAAAGACATGCGTGAGTCACAGCTTAAAGATGAAAGTTTAAAGAAGATAATAGACAGTTTCGAATCAACCCAAAAGACAGAAGATTATGCTAATTGGACAGAGCGTGGTTTTTTAATGAACAACGGAATATTATACCGATACGCTCCTGACTCTGACTCGGAGGAAGCTCAGTTGGTTGTCCCTACACATGAACGAAACCACATCCTTGAGGAATACCACGATGCTCCTACCGCGGGACACTATGGTGAAGAGGGTACGTATCATCGTATTGCACAAAGATATTACTGGACTGGTATGCGAAAATTCATATCAGAATACATAAAAAATTGTGAAGACTGTGCAAGATACAAAGCTTCAAACCAGAAACCTACTGGACTTCTTAGAACACCTGTGTACAATCAACGGTTTGAAACACTTGCTATTGATTTATTCGGTCCCCTTCCGGAAACAAGTGACGGTAAACGCTGGATCTTCATTGTCGAAGACTGCTGTACAAGATGGGTCGAACTGTTTTCTCTCTGCAACGCATCTGCCAAGGAGTGTGCTGTCACTCTCGTTGAGGAAGTCTTTTTAAGATTCGGACTTCCGAGAAGCATTATAAGCGACAATGGCACTCAGTTTGTAAGTCACACAATGCAAGCTGTTTGTGAGATTCTTGGTGTTAAGCAAGAACTGATACCTGTATATCATCCTCAAGCAAACCCCGTTGAAAGAAAAAATAGAGATTTGAAGCCTCGCTTAGCGATCCTCGTAGGAAATGACCATACGTCATGGCATGAAAAGCTACCAGTGATCCGTTTTGCCATGAATACTGTAAAGTGTTCTTCAACTGGGCAAAGTGCTTCTTTTCTTCAGTTCGGCAGAGAACTTAGAACTGTAGACGACGTACATCGGGACATTCGAGAAATTGCGTCAAATGAAAATTTTATACCGGAGATCACTCCTTACCTAAAAAGATTTGCGGAAAATTGTAAACGGGTACAACTCTTGATCGAAAGAAAACAGGATCAGCGAAAAGTTTACGCTGATCGGCGCAGACAAGCAGGACCTACCTTCAGTCCTGGTGATCACGTTTGGGTCACCATGCACCCTGTGAGTAACGCAGAAAAGAAAAGGACTGCCAAATTCATGCCTCGACGTGACGGACCTTACGTGGTGCTCACTCAACGGTCACCTACAACTTATGAAATTGCAGATCCCAAAAATCCGACCACACCTATAGGAGTTTATCACTCTTCAGCTCTCAAGGCATGTAAAGCTACTGACAGTACTCCTGTGGTCCCACTAAGAAAGAGAGGACGCCCTCCTAAAGCACGTAATGCTGACTCCTCGTCGGGACGTCGTCGGAGCCAGAGGGGGAGGTTGTAGCGCATCAGCCCCTTAACGTGTGTCTCAGCGATATGCACCTTGATTGGCGATGGCGTACCACGTGACACACTCTCCGCGAAAGAGAATGAACCATTTTTCTCTAGTTGTTTCCCAAGGCGAGCGTAGAACTGACGCGCTGAAGTTTTGTTCCCCCGAGATGTTACTTTTTATGTTTGTTTATTCTTGTAATTGTTTTGTCTTGTGCTTAGTGTTAATTAAAATTGCTCTTTTGGCCAATTCTTGCATTAGTCATTGGATTCAGCTCTAAAGTAATTAATTTTAATGTTAAGGGTTAATAGCTATCAAAAGCCATACAACTAAATATTTAAAATTTGAAAAACTTTTGATGGCCACAAATGAGAAAATCAAATTAATAGATAATTATCAAATGTGCTTTATTGTTCCACTGATATTTAAGGACATAAAATATTTTCTTTCAGGCATGCAAAAATTAAATTTGCTTTTTCTTTTAAGAACCTCCATCCTATGAACGATAGTGTCTAACAATACGGCCAGACATAACTCGATTCTTTTATTTATATCATAAAATTACCATAATGAAACAAAAAAGAATCCAATTTTAGCACTAGATGAGCAAAAAGCAAACTAATTTTGCAATTCTAGCGTATCTAATAAGCTTGGCAAAACATTTTTTAAGTCAAAAGTCGATGGAATATATCAGTGTAAACTTACATCCAGCATTTCAATATCTTCACATGAATTACTTTCAATTCCACTGAGAATTGATGAAGGTTCCTCCATTTCAAAAGTCATATCTAAATCTGTATCATAATTCTCAGTACTAGATGCACTAGTCGAAGAGGTGCAACGATTTGATGGAACTAAAATAGAAAATATAGATTAGAAAGAAAGGACAATCGCTGGAATTTTAAAATTTTCAACTATATTGAAACTGTTATTTTAATAGCAGAACTTCCCTAAAATTGCAGCTTAACACATTTTTTCAAGAAACTCAAACCATAGATGTGTGAGTTTTGGCCGAGGATAATATCCTATACAGATAGAAATATTAAACTGTCAACCAGGTAAGGAAAATTATTTTCAAACACTTCAGCTGAATTTTCTTAAAACTCGATACCTCAAAATAAATGAAAATGTAGTAACACTATTAAAATGTTTTTTATACATTTACAAGTTGTGGACTGGTATGGTTCGATCATGCTTATACCTCAAACGTCACTACATAAACTGGACTGAGGGCATCACGAATAATACCAAAATGCTAAAAAAAAATTAGCAGACAGCAAGCTTTTGAGCTTTTCGATCAGCCTATTCTTTCTTAGACATCTACAAGGTATTTATAGCTTCGAATATAATATTGAAAAACTTGAAATCATTCAAAATCAACAACTCCCTTTAATTACCGGAGATATTAACTCCATTACAAGTCATGCAATTGCTCACAACTATTGAATCTTAACCAGTATTGCAAAACAATGCTGTATTACTTTATTTTATTAGAATTTCTTTCATTACAAATTTTTACAAAAATTACTACTCACACCTTTAGGCAGAAGTGTGGCCTACAAATCTGAAGACCCAGAGTGGATTCCTCCAAGAGGCTTCTAAGATTGTGAGGGAATTAAATTAGATGTTCCTCATGAGGCAGTTATTTTTCCTCCCAAATTACTTGGATTCAATATCTTTGATGGGCGGGAATAACAGTACAAGTCAAAAAATGACATTTTTTAAGAGAACAAAAAAACCATTTAATATTTCATATTATGAATGAATAAAATTTATAAAATCAGTTCTGCACCTTATGTCTGACAACTTTAAAGGGGAAATTAGGAGAAATTTTGGATGTGGCATTACAAAATTAAGTTACGTGTACTGTTTGTACCAAGAAAGTTGTGCACATCACAACTGACTTGCACTGTTATTCCTGCCCATCAAAGATATATACTTAAACCTAGACATGAATGTTAAGAATACAATTAACCCAGTGCAGTAACAAGCTATCCCCGTGACTACCATAGAAAATTGTTAACCCTTGTGACACCTGGGTGTTAAGCCACTTTTTCTCTATTTGGATTCCTTCATGTCAAAATGTTTGCCCTTTGGATGTAGTTAAGTTAGGATAGAAGAAGTTACTTTTATTGCTCCCCAACAGCTTCTCATTTACAAATATAGCTTTAAAAGGCTGTGATCGATTCAGTCTGCCCTTCAATCCCTGATTGAATAAGGCAATGGACAGCATAAACATCCTGGACTGTATGAGATCCCTGATTGACCCAAATGCTGCAGCCCATTGTGGCTATCTAGGGCAACAAAATGACAACCCTTAAAAAAACCTATCATTCAGCTTAATTACTTACCATTGGAAGTTTCAATCTAAGGGCAAAATCTAAACTTTCTCATGTAAGAGATGGAAGCTACTCATTGATAAGATATCTTGCCACAAACTTCCCAAAATGTATGGCAATTGCCTATTTCAGACTTTTAACAGGTAACAATTGCCTGTACACCCATCTTTTTCCAATGGGCTTCACTGACTCTCCTTTTGTTTCTTTCTTAAGCAAATCCACACAAGTTGGTTACAATAGATTTAAAGACTGTTGCATACCAAAAGTATTTAAAAGCCAACAATCTCCAAAAAGCTGAACGATACAGCTTCTTGAAGACTGCTGTGCAAAAGCACTGGAGAACTTGCGAGCTAATGACATCATCACCAATAGTTTGGCAGTTAAAAAACATTTTTCTACTTAAAAATATCAATTTTTTTAAATCAACAGTTGAATCTAACTATGTAACAAAATTCTACCCATTACATATAGAAAATGCTTAAATTATTGTTTCAATGAACGTTTTAGACGAAATTCTGCAGAGTGCCTGCTGCCACTTTTGTACTAAATCTCAAGAAAGAGACATCTGCCACCTGCAGATTTGAATTGCATTCTCCAGTCTGGATCTCTATGGTGGATACTGAGAGACCAGAGGGCATATGGGTAACTATTTCTTTTTATGGTCTTACCCTTTCTTATCAAATTATGTATTTTTTGTGTGTATTTTTCTTACAATTTTGTAACTGGTATTTTGATTTTCTGCCTGCCATTGAAAAATAAATGTTTATAGACATTTACTTTGTATCATAATTTTAATATCTAGTAAATGTAACTGAAATTTTAATTTTTACAATTTGCTTACTTTTGATGCCTCTCTTGCAGCATAAATAATTTATGACGAAAAAATCTGTTAGTTCTATCTCAACTTTTAAGTTTTCTTATATATTTCGCATTTTTTATAAGTTGTAGAAAAATCTTCTAAAAAATTTCGACACATTAAAAATACTTCATATTTAGAAAAAATTTTCATGTAAAAGTAAAAGCAAATTATGAAATTTTAACCATATTCCATTACATCTCACAATTTTAGATTTGACATTTTAACTTAAATCAACTTTTTTAATGTGTTTTAATGTATTATTTTTAAAAATGTAATTTATTAGTCCACTGAAACTCATCAATAATTTTGACATAACATTATGCAACAACTTTGAAACATTTAAAATAAGCCAATTCACTAAGTCTTTAATTTCAACTTATGTTCATAACAGAAGAGAAAGATTGTACCTGTAACTTTTTTGTCTGTTTTATGCAATCCACCCACTGGTGCAGATACAGACAGACAGGACTTGTTCTTGAACATGCTTCCGGAAGATGATCTTGCTGGCATTTCCAAAGCTTCTTTGACTCCTTTACTCGTAGATGGTGTGCTTGAAGAAAATATGGCCAACTTTTGCTTTTTCAGCTGCTTTCTTTTGTTCTTATAAACCAACTTAATGCTATTATGACTTGATGGTAAGGACGAGCTAGGTGTTGAAGCATTTTTCTCGAGAACTACAGGAGTGACAATTGCAGTTGGAGGATTTATTACAACTCTGGAAGTGTCTGCAGTCGACGATAATGGTACATTACCTTTTAATTTTCGTTTCCGAGACATAGGTGCTGGGCTAGACAAAGCTTTTGATTGTTCTGGTAAACGAAATTCCTTTCTAGCTTTAAAAGACATTAAATTATTAATTGCCAATGTCCTTGGTAAGGGAAGTAGAGGTAATGTCTCTGGTAAGGGAAGTAGAGGTAATTTCAGTGGTAAGGAAAGTAGAGGTGATTTCTCTGGTAAGGGAAGTAGAGGTGATTTCCCTTTAAAGCTTTTAGCAGGACATGTGGAAAGCATACTATTAGTTTCTAAAGTTGTCTTTATTGATTTGTCTGGTAAGGGAAGTAAGCCTTTTCTAGAAGAAATCTTGGAATGCATGTTATTACTTTCAATTGATTTTGTCAGTCTTTCTGATGCAGCAAGTAAAGTCTTTGTAGTTGGAACTAAGCACTCTATATAATTTTCAGCTTCTTCAGGCTCGGTCACAGGAAATAATAATCTATCCCCTGAGCTTTTATTCAAAATACTGGTGTGTTTAGAATAAGTTTCCTAAAATAAAATACCAAACAAAACTTACTTAATTACATTGCAAACTAACAAAGCAACAGACTTTTGGAGGGAAGAATTGGTTGAGATTAAATACAAATGATAGGAAATAAAAGTACTTTTGCAAAATGTTACAGGTTAATCAATATCAATTTAACTCTCTGAGGGGCATGTAAGTATTATTCAACCATGCAATCTGCAAACTTCCCTGCATAGCTTCTAACCAGTTTTAGACTTATTTACCAATAGAATCTCTCCTATGATATTTTCAATCAATAGATGAGACTATTTAATCATCAACTGTGTTGTAAGATAAAAGCAAAAATACACTTATCGGAAATCCTGTGACACTCAGAGGGTTAAATTAATAAATCAAATTTAAACAGATTACAATTTGTAATAAAAAAAAGCTTCATCATGACAAGTGAAAACATGAACTCCCATTTTACGAAATTGGGATTGTTTCTCTTTAGAAGTTTCCAGAAACAACTTCCTGCAAAATTTGGGAGTGAGTATTTAAGAATGTTCTACTTAGAACTGTAACTGAGATACCGCTGTTCTGGAAGAACGATGACAAGTGGAATTCCATCAATTTATTCAGTAAAAGAAAACTAAAAAGAGTTCATAATTAATATTAATTACGACAGGTGAGAAACTAATGGTAATGAAAGTGAGGGTAATGATAGAAAAATTTGTTACTTTTAAATACTGCCACTCATGCAGATATACCTAGAAAATTCACCCCAATTTTGTAATGTTTTTTTTTTTCCAGAACAGCTAAGTATCTTTAAAAATTTGAACACAATGTGCAAATAAGAAAAACTTAAACTGATTCTACCAATGATTCATGATACACTATTAGTATTTTACAAGTGATTTGAAAATACTTAAATGTTATGAAGATGAGATTTGTGAATTTAAAAAATAAAATTCCATGATATTAGTAAGAGTTAAAAAGTTTTAAACTACCAAAATCTATTAATTGACAGAGTTGATTTATTGATCTTTTTCATTTTACTCAAGAAACTTTCAAATTCTTTTATTGATTAAAGTGTACAAGTTTTAATGTGTCCTAATGAAATGGAAATAATAAAAACGAAAAGAATTAACACCCAATTCAGCTTTAAAATTTTAAAAAAATTTCTGTCAAAAATCTCATAGCGTGAGGATGTTTTAAGAGTTTTATCATCGGTAAGTTCAATAAAGTTCATGAACAACTACATTTCATTTTAAAGTATAATAATCGTACTTCTTTATCTTCGGGTAATCTTGGAGGATTTAATTCAGGGCATTCCCAAGTTGAGGCACCACTGACTACATTAAAATAATACACCCTGTCCGGATACTTCTTGGAGGTTTTCACAATCCAACCATGAGGTAGGGAACCTTTTGCCGATACTGAGGCCATAATACTACCTGGCAACAAAAAATGAAATACGATCAACAGACTTATAAAAGATTGCTTGCTAATCACACACAACTAACTTTTAATTAACAGTTCTTTGTGATGACAATGTTTTCTATAATGAAAATTATACTAGAAATAATGAAATACAACTAAAAAATTCTCTAAAATACCACTTAACCCACCAAGTGGCATGACCGAGTGCAGTTCAGAAGGGTTTCTGTGTGTTGGGCAGCAGACCCGAAATATTTTGAGGAGACGTCCAGGGGTCAGCGTGATATGTCTGAACATTTAGAGTCTGCCACTTGCCATGTGCCAATTTCCCTGGGCTGTATTCAAACTGAATTTTCTGAGCTGTGTTCGGGCGAGCCGCTTGGAGGGTTAATTGATAAATTAAGGGAGTATTGTTTTATCATATTTGATTTGAAGGCAGCCACTTAATTGATCAATTAAGAGAGTACAGATCAACATTAAGAAAAGCAAATTTTTAACCCACTTAATACAATAAAGAAACATAAAACACTCGAATTTCGCCTTGTAATTAAAGTGCTGAAAAACTTAGAAGGCAGGCTGGATGGTTTAGAATTGCATAAAATGATCCATGGGTCAAATATGCAATAATGGCCTCCATTGAAAGACCTACCATATCTGATTCTAAGCATAAATATCTTATCAGTTTAGGGGTATTCTGAAATCAGCATAACTTTGAGCAGTCTCAAAAATTAGTCAGTTTCTATATCAGGAATCATGCTCAATTCATCTGCTTGTTACAGTACCAATGATAGTGTAGCTTTGGTCACCTAGCATCATCAGAATCCAGGTTAATGGAACATTAACAGGTTGTTCTTTCCCCTATACCTTCCATGGTAGGGATTCTGCAAGAGCTGTGAAATCAGTGGACAAGTGGGAGTTGTTCACTGATGGTGGACAAGTGGGAGTATTCGCTCGAATACGAAACGAGTCTGAATAGCGATAGAAGTATTTCACAAGTTTCAAGCCAGACAGGCATGTACTTTTAAATACTAATTTTACTATATACTTAGTAATGGTTCAAATATATTTTTAAGAAATGCATACAAAGTTCCTTCAGCCTTCACTTCAGAAGAGATGTCTGTTTTCTCAAATGCAGATGGTTATGAATACAAATTAATCGATACTTGAAAATAGTTCATTTGTTTTAAGCCGACTTTAAAATGATTGAAGGAACATTTTAAACAGTAATAAAACTTTATACAGTCCCGATATGGGTGGTAACAATGGAGATTTCCAGAAATAACTGCATGAAAGAAAAAATAACTTGTTCAATGAAAGACATTTATTTTATCTCGATGCTCCACATCTACTTTAATTTTCACTACAATAGCAATGTGAATGTTTTTATCAAGATTTAAAATCAGGCTTTCAGAGTTTCTGCATTGTTATCAGTGTGGTTGGTTCTTTTCAGGGGTTTTATGGTGCAAGGGCCATATTTGGTCAAGTTGCACCAAACATAAGACAGACAATACAGACGGTGGAGGAAGAAAAAGCAAAAATGTAGAAGGGTAGGGTAAAAATAAAAGGGAGGATTACTCAGGTGCCTTGGGGTTGTGAGGCCAGTACACACCTAAAGATGTGCCCTGAGAGCTTGTTATCAGTGTCATTTATTTAAAAAAACACAGGCAACATGGATCTGTGATAACTGCAATGTAAAATGGAAATAAATTCATTTTTCAAAGTACGAGCGAAAGTGTCTGCAAATTGGACCCCCAGTAAAATTAGCACAATATGTTACAGATCTTAGGTTGTATGATATGTCTACATAAAGCTTAACACTATATTTTCTGTCTTCTTAAGCTCTTTATCTCCGACCAACATAAGGGTCAGATTCGAATCACTTAAGTCATTATCACTGCTTACTTCTGGCATCCAATGATAGAAACTCAAAACTAGCACATTGTATTCACATAATTTAACAAACTCATTTAAAATATTGTGACTGAAATGCCAACTTTTACCAAAGCTAGAATACACCTGTCTCGGGTTTAAATCCTAGTCCACACATATAATAGGCCTAATTTGGAAACATAAAGAATGCTTGAGTTCAAAATTTAAGATGGTATGAATCTGCCTATATATATATTCAATAATGAATCCTGCCCTCTCAATCTGTTTGGACAATTTTAAGTCGAAAGTGCAAATTCACTTTGTAATTCAAGTTGATCCTGACAAGTGCAGTAATTTTTTTCAATGTTACACAATGAAAAGAATAACTGCAAAATGCATCATTTATGAAGTTAACTAAATATTTTTTAGTTATTTGGTGTTCAGTACGTCTTAAAATGCACGTGTTTGGTTGGATTTTATTATGCAAGGGCCATATTTGGCCAAGCATAATTATGTTTGCCACACATTAATTATGTGGGAAGTAATGCAAGCATAACTAGGAAAGAAAAGGTTGGATCACCTCACAGATGCACTGTGATCTCATTTGTTAAAAAAAGATCTGCGCAGAAACGAAGAGTTAAACAAATTGCCAGAACAGAAAACAATGAAATTTTACTTCGAAAGTTAGGGCTAATATTTTGCCTTGATAATTTTTAAGAATGTTTAACTTAAATTCATCCAAGTGAGTAGAAGGTGTATTTCCCTCTACATGTAATGAACAGATAAAATTACCTAAAATTTAAATTTATTGAACATCTTAGAAACAAAGAATGTTTAATGAGGTCATTCAGAATGTAGAAAGAAATCAATATTACTTACAAAACCACAAATCAAATTAAAGTGAAAAAAGTAAGATGTTTGTACAGTAGAAATTTTCTTTCTGGAGCACAAGGAAAATTATAGCTCGGCTAGAAGTTAACAAAATACTTAGCGAACAGAAGAATAAAACTTTAGAACAAAGAAATCATTTGCATATTGTTGGATATCTTTTAAAATAAAATACACAATTCAGCCGCTGTGCTTGCAAAACATCAAGATTATATATATGTACTGAACAAGACAACAAAACTTTTAAATAGACAATTTCGTTATTCATTTGAAGGATTTTCAATTTCTTACCAATTTGTAAGAGAGTACTGAGGAATGTTTAACTGTGCAGCAAGGGATTTCATCATTACACAACACGCTGTACTTTACTCGAGAAAACAAACAAAATACAAAAATAACAATACTTACCTTGGCTCCGCCATTGCCATTGCCATTAGAGTTTGACAACAATGGAAATGGAATAAGCGATCTTGATTTCAAAAAAAAATTTTGAAATTGCTGATTAGGATAGATCGTTAAAAAAATTAGTAAATATTTGCTGGAAGTATCACTTTTATACTGAACTTCCGTTAAATGGTGGCTGGATCAATGGAAATCGCCTGTCCGTTCGAAATTTTTCAACGTAAACTGAAATGAACAATCGAAGAAAAACTTCCGGTTAACAACTAATTTGATTTATTATCATTTTGACAATTTTTTTAGTTAATTTTTAATGACATTTTCTGTCAACCTAAATACAGGTGGTGGTAGTGTCTCTGCGGCGAAATGAGTTTCCTGTGTTTTCCGAATGTGATGTCCGTCTTGTTTTGAGGTAAAACTTTCTTCTCGGTAGGGGGATGGTATTAAGTATTTCATTAACGTCACACTGCAGCAACACACGGGCTATTTGTGACGGTCCGGGATCAACACCTCGAGGGAAAGATCCGAGAACACCACGTAATTTTGAACCACGGTCAGACTTGGAGTCAGTTTGAGTGCAAAGGTAGGTATTTTAATTAACGTTGCACTGGAGCAACACAACGGGCTATGGAAAGTAACTTGGGTAGGTAGGTATGTTAATTAACGTCACACTGGCGTAACACAACGGGCTATGGAAAGTCACTTGGGTAGGTAGGTATGTTAATTAACGTCACACTGGCGCTACACGAGCTATTGGTGACGGCTCGGGATCAATCGCAAACGGAAAGTTACGAGAACAACACGTAATTTTGAACCATGGTCAGATGACGAGGAAGCAACTTGGAAATTGACCGTGTCGAAAAAGTGACTCTTTCCCACCACTACTGCTTACATATGACACAAAGGAAGGCAAGTATTTTTAATTAACGTCACACTGGAGCAACACAACGGGCTATTGATGATGGTCCGGGGTCAATTCCAAAGGGAAAGATCCGGACATCATGTAATTTTGAACCAAAGTCAGATGACGAGGCAACACCTGACCTGGTACCCTACTCTTCAAACTTCCACACAACGCTAACGTGAGGACATTTGAGGCCGACAGATTTAAAGTGCATCAGCCCCCTTTGTACACGGATTGGTTGGATTCGAACTTTTCCAACCAAGACACGGAGGCCCATCATGACAGAGTGCATATACTGTTGGAGAAAGGAAGCTTCAAACGAGATATGAATGGATGCTACCTGTTAATACTAAACAAGATACCCACATCGCACAAATATCCTACACGTGGCTCGTCATTGAGTGTTCCCGCGTCCCTTTAGATAGGTAGATATTTTAATTAAAGTCACACTGGAGCAACATAACGGACTACTGGTGACCGTTCGGGATCAATCCCAAAGGAAAAGATCCGGACATCACGTCCCTTTCGAAAGTCACCACGTATGTAAGACGCGTCATAGAGTTGATGTCAGCATCTCAGTTCGCAGACGTAACTAGGCTAGTTTCCACCCGGGGCAAGAACTCGCCTTGGCGCCCCCCAACGACCAACCGAACCAAAACCCTCCCCGACATTTGATATCGCCCCACCGCAAATTAATTCCACTAGTCCAAATTTTTTTTATTCAACTTAGATGATAAATGCTGGATTTCAAAGATAGATTAATTTGCAGCAATTTGATTTTTAGTACAAGATAAAATACCTAATTAATTCTAAGATATTTCATTGACAAATAATCTAAGAGTAGCATGTTTGCTATATTCTTTCACACTTATAATCGCTGCAAATGAAATGAAATGGTTTTATCAAATGATATTGGGATATGTGTGGGCTGCATCAAAATCAACATTTGCTTTAGAATAGGATATTTAATTATGATAAATACAGAAGCTGTTCGGACATTTTGTGAATGATCTTGATGAGCTGTAAAAAAATTGTATGCTGTGAAATAATTTTATTTTTGCAGTCACTTAAATAGTTAAAATATAACTTATCGTCTGCTAACTCAGTTTTGTTTACTTTCAAAATGGCGCTTTTAAATAAGCAATGGATGGAAGGCTATGTTTCCGCTCTTTCCGAAGAGAATTATGCTTATTCAATTATTCAAAAACGCTGTAAAAGTCATTTCTATATCTAAAGGTACGATAAGTAATATTAATGACAAAGGAAAAAACGCGTAAAAGTGGAAAAATACTTCCAAATACGTATCCAAAAAAGAAAATTTCTGAGAATATTAGTAAGGTAAGATCTTTAATTTTAAAAGAGAATTCAAGTGAAATGACTATTACAAAGTCATGAAAATGTTCAGTTTCAACTGTAAATAAAATAATTAACATTGATTTGAATCTTAAAAAGGTAAAAAAATACAATGTTCATCGTCTATTTCCACGACATATTGCAGAACGCAGAACTCGCTGCAGAATTCTATATGAAAAGCATTTAGCTGGAGACAGATGGAAAAATGTTGCGACAGTAGACGAGGCGTGGGTGTATTTAAAAGATTGCAATAAAAAAAGAACAATTTATTATCATAAAAGAGGAGAAATATATTAAAACGTGGTTCAACTTTGTAACTTTAACGTGAGAACTTTCTCTAAGAGATTTAGGATTGTTGCCGGTTTTGCATATAATGGAAAATTAAAAGTAAAAAGAGGGGGAATGTAAAATCAACTCCCACATATTATCAAGACCCTATTTTATCCTCGATATTCAAAAGAGAAATATATCTTTACCCAGTGCCAACAATCAGTAGAACTGCATCAGGATAAAGCAAGCAGCCACATATCTAAATCCACTATTAAATTCTTGGAAAAAATGGAAGAAACTGGTATCAAGTCAATAAATACCCTTTACTGATATTCCTGCTCCTGTCTCACCCATGGACTTTTGTGCTTTTGAAAAGAAAATTATCGAAACGTCGATCGAAAACCATTCAAGAATTTTGGAAAACTGCGGAACAAGAATTAGGAATAACAGATTTTACTCAAGTTATTATCTTGAGTATTATACTTAGACTTTTTTTCACAATCTCTTAATCTATTGACAAAATGTGAAAAAAAATAATTTAAACACAGAAAGCTTGAACTACAACTTAACTTTTTCGGCTGGAAACATTTTTACAATGTCCTCAAAAGATAGCTTTGAAGCTAACGTGCTCTATTGATATGATGCTTAGTCGTTGTTGTCCTGTTAACTTTCTGAGGTAATTTTTTATGATCTTTAGTTTGTTAAAACTCCTTTTATTTGAGGTGACTGAGACTGGTATTGTGAGGAAAATTCTCAACGCTGTCGTTATGTGGTGGACGCGTCTTCAAGTCCGTTATTGTATATTAACGTCAAAAGACCTGATGGTGTAGCCGTTTTCATATTAGGGCTTAAATCCAAGGCATGATACTCAAAACTCCCCACTTCTATCGCCAGCTAGTCCTTGTCTCTTCTTTATGTGATAGTTAACTCAAGTGCCTGGTTCTTCAATTCTTCCCCATTCGTTGTTTCAAACCGAGCTCCATTGAGGAAACCAAAATAAACTATTCATGTTTTGAAACCTTTGCCTCAATTCATTCAGAATCCGATCTATTATTTGTATAATCAATAATCTGAACTTTTTCTTCTGAGAATTCATAGCTTTCAACTTCGCCCTTCTCCATCAGACATCCACTTCTTCCTCCTCCGTACTTCTTTATAAATGAGGATCCCCTAGGTTAAGCTTTCGAGCTATTTCTTCACACATTCTGCATTTAGCTCTTTTTATAGTTTTCGTAGTCTACTAAGTTTTCCTCTTCATTTTTTCTACGTAAATATCTATAGTAAAAAAATACTCGGCCAATCCGGCGCTTGGGGCACATGCCCCGTCTAGTTACGTCCCTGTCAGTTCGTATAACTGGAAAGCCACGAAACCCGGCGCTTATCATGCCGGCAGGAAACCTAAATTTAGAACGGGCTTATCAGGGTCAAGGAGGAACCCAATTTAGGTAGGTAGGTATTTAATTAACGCCGCACTGGAGCAACACAACGGGCTGTTCCCAATTTAGGACCCGAAAGTGAATCATCTTAAAAATTTCAGATGTCCAAGGTATGTTGTTGATTAACGGTCGCACTGGCGCAACACAACGGGCTATCGGCGACGGTTCGAGATCCATCCCGAAGGGAAAGATCCGAGTACCACGCGTAATTTAGAATCACTTTGTTGCTCCAGTGCGACGTTAATTAAATACCTACCTCGGAATGGACCAATAGAATCGTTCCAGAGTTCTAGTCCAAGGAAAGAGCCAATAAAATTGTTCCAAAGGATTCTATTCTAAAGAAAGGACCAATAGAATCTCTAAAGGTTGAAATAATCCATCGATTCTATAGAAAGGGGGGGGGCGTGGTAACCCGGTTGGATTGGTTGATTTTAGGTTTTAAAACGCAAGGGCCATATTTGGCGAAGCTATGCCAAACACAAGATAATGTCAAGTAAAAAATGTCGCGAAAGGGAAAAAAGGATTGGGGAATAGAGTAATAGGATGAAAGCAGAAAAAGATAGCTTAGCTATCCAGCGAGCGTGATCCCCGTGTTTACTTAGAAAGTAAACCCCATGGGAAAAGAAAAGATCACTAGCGTACATAGGGTCCTTGAAGCCCGTATACACCTAAAGATGTGCTCCTGAGGGCGTAGCCCGGTTGGAAGAGTAGCGGATGGATTGTTACGAGTTCGGAATTCGATCGAACCCAAGACCTTCGTGTACGTGGGGCACGTACTGTCGTGGCATCAAATGTGCGTTGGCGTGGAAGTTTGGAGTGGGGTGCCAGTTTAGATGTTGACTTCGTCATTTGACCGTGATTCAGTGACGAGGTGTTATCCTTGAATCTCTCTCTCCTGGATTGATCCCGGACCGTCGCCAATAGCCCGTCGTTTTGCTCCAGACGTTAATTCAACTACCTACCTTTAGAAAGATGTAGCTATTTAGTCATTAAGTGTTGTGAGATTAAAGCATCATTACCACTACTAAAAAGCTTATAGGGTTGGTTTTGGTATTTTAAGGCACAAGGGCCATATTTGGCCATGCTGCGTCAGACACGACATACACTATCAAGTAATAAACATACAGTGAGTTTTACTGACAGAAGAGAGAAATACACCCAGGGAGGAATGCACCTGACAGGAATTGAACCTGCGCAACCTACAAATCGCGTTGCTGGAACAGTGGGCATACCCACTGAGCCACGACGCCCCCCTCATAGTGTTAAACATGTTTATAAATAACATTTATAGCAATACAAATTTTATTAACATTTATAGCAAACAAGTCGATAAAAGCATAACACATAACACGCACTTACCCATGAGGTAACTCCGGGAAACTCCTTCCCAGGTCTGATAGCACAGCCATACACATGATCACATTTGGAAAAAAATTGGATGTGCATTTTTAGGGAGATGCAATTAAATGGATGTTGAACATTTTTTGGTTCAAATTGTTAAACATTTTACTGTTACAGAAGATTGGCTGGGAGAAGGTCTGTTAGTTAACAGGACAATCTATTAGGGCTTTTGTTCAGTAATAAATATGAACTTGACGAAGGACAATACGCTTTCATAGGCTGAGTGAATTTGAACTTTTCTAACATGTATAACAGATAAGATATGCTATCACGAGCGCAAAAGTAGATCGGAATTTCAAATACAAGTGCCACCATTCTGAGAAAAACATTTTTATAATTAACATATCTGAATTTAAATGCGTTTCAAGAACCAAGATGACGTCATTCGGTTTTAGTTTTGGCACTCGTTAAAGCGACTCTACTCCTTACTGCATAATAGATCAAATAGGCGTGTGAACGAGCAGTAAAATCTTTTTTAAATTTTAATACTTAATCGCGTCTACGTTATCTTGAAGTGCATAAGCTGCCAGCAAGGAGAGAGTTGATATTGAGTACACAGATTCTTTTGAAGAAAAAATTTATCCCCAAAATGTATCTAAAATTCACATAATTTTAGTACACTAATACAACAGTTTATAGTTCAAAATGAGATATTTTTGTATTGTTTGGATCCTATCAAGCTTTGAATGCTGCACAACGTACAAAGGTAAACGTAATCAATTTGTAGACGAATCAGGCTATATACATAACATCACGTAACAAAAATCATGCATATTTGCATTAGAAAAGGTTTTTCACTGAAGTATAAGCTCAACTATCATTTTTATCACCAATTTGTTCAAGATTTCGTATTTTGTTCTATAAAACACATAGCCATTAAGCTAAAAAATTGTATTTTTAACTTCTTTTAAAAGACCCTACAAATTCTTTACTGAAAGTTACCCCATATTGGATAACTTCCACTGGCGTGCAAGTGGAAGTGAATGTAACAAACCTACGTGTTACCATATTATCGTCAATTGGCGATGGTATCGTGTTCGTGAGTCTAACCAAGGCATTTTTGTTTCACTAACACTTTTACCCACAAAGATCGCTTCACGATTTCATTTCTTATCACCTCAGCTGAATCATACTTCGATCGTTTTTCGTTATGATTGGTAGTTTTATGGCACAAGTCATATTTCGCCAAGCTGTGTCAAACAACGTCAAGTAAATACACACACAAGGAAAGTTTTTATCGACTCAAGAGAAATCCGTAGATTAAAGTTACGGGTAATAAAGCTACAATTAACTGCTTGAAGTAATTTAGATGCATTTTCTTCTGGAAGAATTCTTTGTGGAGTGATTAAATTACATTTTTATCCCTTTATTAGTATCTCTCCCTTGTCTTGCAGAAACAATGGGGATGGAAAAACTGAAATCAAAGCAAATATTTCCTAGAGAAAATGATGAATATCGACAACATAAATCCACAAAAGCAGTATCTATTGGGAAAAATTCGTCCAAAAGAATTTTAATTTTAGGTAATACCTCTTTCAGCAACTTAACAAGCAATAAAGACACAAATTATACCGAGGAAATAACGCAATCTACAGATCAAACTGAAGACTGTTATCATAAAACTATTACCCAAATACTAGAGTTATTAAAGGAACTCGGAATATACATAGAAGAAAAAGATGTTGAAAATCTCCAATTCTCTACAAAACACATTGCTTTGAGGGGAACAAATCTGACACGCATGACTTTTGGGATTGACCTGAACTTAAAAGAATTGCTCCCATCAAACATGGATAAAAAAGTTAAACAAAAGGTGTTTTTACATAAACAGATTCAACAGATACAAAGTATTATTCCCCCAAAAGCCATTGAACTTGACTTCGTGGATAAAGCAACGATAAGGGCAAGATCTAAAAATTCACACTGGAAAAGAAAATCTAATCTGGAGATACTAGTAGAGATTGATACTGAACAAAATATCTATTTCCAAAAAGAAGGAAAAACTAATTTTCTGATGCATTCGCCCAATGGGGGCATCTTAAGCAGATTATTCGACAGGAAAAAATGGAGAACGAAACCTTTACAACTCAAGACATTCACAAGTAGTAGCTCTTATTTTGGATGTATTCTAGCCATCATATCAAGCACTCTTTGTGGCTTGAGTTTTGTACTGAAGAAACGAAGTCTTCTTAAATCGAACAAGAATGTCGCATACTATCAAAACAAAGGATGGTGGATGGCGCATTCGCTGATGGTGATTGGAGACATTCTGCATTTCCTTGCTTTCTTCTTCACATCCGCAGTTTTGGTCTGCACACTGCAGATGCTGATGGTACTAGTAGTCGCAATAGCATCGTCCTGTTTTTTGGGAGAAAAGATAAATACATACTGGAAACTGGGATTCGCATCCTCTCTTGGAGGATGCTTGGTGATCATCGTCCATATTCCCAAGGAGCCACATATTCACAGCATTGAACTTTTCCTTTACATGATTACTGCTCCAACATTTACGGCATACAATTTCATGCTTCTTTTAGTGACCATAGTAATGATCCAGATCTTCATTCCTCAATGGGGACAGGTAAATTCCTTGGCATATACATTGCAAAGTGCAATTTTCGGATCAGTGGCTGTTGTAGCATTAAAAGGCGTCCTTCTTGTGTTCACAGACAGATTGTTCCATTGGTTACCATTCATCTGCTTTCTGGTTTTCGCTGTCTGTTTACTATTGCAACTCGAGTACTTGAATCGGGCTTTGACTTATTACAATACTTTAGTGGTAGCAACACAGTACTATGTTCTGTACTCAGCACTCATCATAATGGCTTCATTTATGCTTTTTGAGGTTTGGAAATCGAGGAGTAATGAAACTATTATGATAATTTCGCTTGGATTTGCCACTACAACATTGGGAGTTTTGATTTTTGCTATATTCCAAGATAATGTGACTTTTGATTTTTCAAAGCTGTTTCATGGACCAGAAGTTAGACAGACTTAAATTATTTTTCAAACTTAAAAAAATAATCTTTAGTTTGAATGCAATTTATTATAAATTGATGTAAATGCTGTAATTTTGAGCAGAAATTGTGAATTCTTAATAATTCAACATTACTTTTACAAAGATTTCTTGACATGGATCCTTCAACATTGGAAGACAATTTAATAGAAATCTTAACTTGAACTTTGGTGTTAGATAATTTTAAAATTGCAAATCCTACATATTAAGATATGCTATTCTTTTAGATTGTATTTGTAGAAATCAACTTACCTGTATCTATTTATGTTAAATACAGCCTGGCCTGTATTTACAAGCAATTAAAATTCTAGCAAATAACTACACAATAAATTGTGAACATAAAGTGAGTCTTACAATTCATTAAAACAATTTAGATACCATCTGAAAATGAGAATTGAAGGAGTGCTTAACATATTCAATAAAATTTATTTTACATGAAAATCTGTTTTGCTTATAAAACTATAAAAGCTACACACACAATTGTTTAGAACTCACTTTTCTTATTTGAAATGCACTAGGCGTTTGGATGCTATTTGCAAAAATCAACCTACCTACTTCTATTTATAATGCTAAAAACAACCTGGATTTTATTTTAGAAGCAATTAAGCCTGAAAACAACCACTCAATAAATTATAAATATTAAGTAAAATGAAGGTAAAAGAGAAAAATAGTTTCACATGAATGCATATGCATATAGAAGGGAAAACATTTTAGATACTAAAAACACAACCAGGGAAATACAAAGCAGAAAATAACATGAATAAGTATCATATCATTAATTAGTTTAAAACAAAGAAGCCAATCTTTTATACTTTTATTGCAAACAGCTAAAATGAACCCCCCTTTAGCAAAATCTCACTTGACACAATTTGACACATAATTTACAAAAAGTTCATTTTGTTCAAGAGGTATTATCACTGACAGGTATATAAAATGTTATTAATTTCTTTTGCATCTTCAGATTTTTTTCATTGAATTCAGTTTCAATCATTGATAGCAATGCATCATCCTCGTTATAATCTTCAGCTGTTTCAGGAGGAGGAAAACCTACAAAAAACACACATCTTTAAAAATATCCCCACAAAATACAGATTTGTTTGTACTAAATACACTGCAGACAAAAACAAGAAACAGTCAGCAATATTGTGATCTAAATTGATTCTGTATAATTGCTAGACTGAGTTTATTTGCTTAAGTTGTAACTTAGACCTCATTTGAAACATAAAATAATAAGAATATTGCGAAAGATAGTTTCTAGTCTTTAAAATAGAACAAAGACATGACAAATAATCTCCAAAATTAGTTTGCTTAAAATAAATTTAGTTAATTACAACTACAAAATATAAAAACCATCACAATAAGTTAAAAATTCATCTACATCTTATTGGATGTCCAAAAAATATTGTACTTATGAAGTCAAGTCTCATCTGTTTTTTTTCCCTTACAATTCAATGACTTCACAGATTACCACCAAGTCATGTTTTATTTTTGCTATACCCCTATAATTCATAAGTTAATTGAGATAATATCTTAAAGATAAGCATGACCATAGAAAATAGTTAACTACCAAAAACAATCAATATTTTGCTTTTGCAGTTTTTTTGTTCTTCAGCTATCTTTTGATACAAAGGTGTTAGATTGACCAGGATCTACAGCTTAAAGTATCAACTTGAGAGGAAAAGTGAATGCAGTTGTACCGCTGTATTCACAGATGAAAAATTAGAAACATTGTAAAATGCGTAACAATAACGTGGTTTTCAATACTCATATAACACTTAGATGAAAAGCCATGACTTATTGTCTGTAATTCCATGAAACTGTACATGACATTGACAGCTTACAAGCGAAACCACTGTCCATATAGCAAAGTAACACAATGGTAGGCGTGAGATCCACACCCTTAACTGTAACCGAAGTGAGGAGAAAGAGTTTGCATGGAAGAGTGAAAAGACTTCCTGTTACAGATTGAGGCATGGTGGACGACCTAACACGACCCTGCTCTGTCAGGTTATACTTTTGTTTTCGTTTCATGAAAAAAATACTGAATTGTGCATGTCCTGTAATTGTAATGTCCTCAACTACTGAAAAAATAAACGTATTTGCCCTTAAAAAACTCTTTAATCAGATGCCATGCATTATAACAACGAACCAAAGTAATCCAACAGTAGGTCTTAGAACATATTACCTGTGAATGCAACAAGAATTTCAATAGTAAGCATTGCAAGTAGTAAGGCTGAATAGCCCCATACATTTTCCTTTGTTTCATAATATAAATAAATTATACAAGCTTTTAACACTAGAACTGGCACTCCAATCACCCTAAAATGTTCGCTGAACTCATTTCAATACTAGTAAATAAGCTAAATCATTTCTATGTCATAGTTACTCTATTTTACATTTTAATTCACTTTTAACTTATTTTACAATATTTTCAAAAGCTTACAAATTATTTATGCTACATAAAGGTACAGTATACAATACATATCTTATTTTCAATTGATACAGTAATAAGCCATTTCTTCAGCACAGCTTCCACACCATTTACACTTATTTGTTATGTGTGTACCCATTGGTTGCATATAAATTACATTTTTAATTTCACACTTTCTGCATTTAAGATATTTTTTTATCGCACTAATCCTGATTTATAATTTTGAAAGTTTTACTCTTGACAGACTCATTACATCTTGCTTGGAAAAATTGGTAAGTCTGTTACTTTCAAGTAAAATATATCTAGCAACAAAATTCGCAAGTAAAATTTTTCTGGTCACCCATTATATATTATCCTTTCTGAGCCATCCTGAGTGATAAATCCAAATTATTCTAGGTTTTGTTAGCATCATCTGTGTGTTTTTCTGATTTCTTTACCAGAAAATCCGGTTTTATCAGAATCTAAATCGAAACAGGAGAGCTCACCATCATAAGGTTCACTCTTGGATAGCTCTTGCAGCAGATTTGCAATTTCTATGAAATTTTTCGCGAGTCATTGATTTTGTTTTTTAAAGGATCAAAAATTACTATAAATAATCATTGTAATAGGAATAATAATTGCAAACGATGCATAAACTTAGGATGAACACACAAGTAAGACTGATCCATTTCAGCCTTTGAAAGGGTTGCTAATACATTCAAGGTCGAATAAAACAAAAGCACTATCAAATGAATTATGGTTATAAATCTGTTTGGTTTGCTATTCTATGGTCATTTTTTTGCCAAACGAAAGCTATTTAGACTGGAGAAGGTGATTGGTTTCAAAAAGACACCAGCAGAATTCGTTTGCTGGTGTCTATTGAACTATCCTAGGTAAATTTAGTTGTAGAAATTTTCTAAACTGAGTTACTCACAAAAATATTTTTGTTGCATGGTTCTCAAGTAAAATGATTAAAAGTCAAGAAATTATCAAAATCAAACGAAAGTTGCAAGAGAAAAAAATATTATAAGTGCTATGACGTCAAAATGACAGACATTCTAGTATTAATATAAAACAAAATCATACCTTTATCCCATGGAACTTTTTCTAATGCTGAAGCAAATACATGATCATTGGTTAGAATCTGGTATCGCCACTTTGTACCATTAGGGTCAACAGATGATGGAAGAGTATAAACACCTAAATATAGTTCAATAAAATTATTATTTTCCCATCAGAAAAAACTACATCTAGAAGCATTTCACTTTGATATTACTCTTAGAAGGATTTATTTTACTAGAAATCTCATTACATCACACTATGACTTCAATATAAAAATAAAAATATTTACTGTCACAGTTAACAGGGCTACTGCATCCAAAGCATTGGCGAAATAATAGCATTAGAAGAAATGTTTAAAAATAGTAGCAAAACGTCTCCTTTAAAACCCTAATTTCGTTGCTCACATACAAAATTAATCAGTTAAAATACAAAATGTGCTAATTAAGTATGAAAATGTTAACGATCTTGCAAAGAAATTTAAATTTTAAAATTAATGTATGAAAAAACATGATTTGTACTTGAAAAATTTTAAATTCAGATATTTGACTTATTAGTTTCCCTCATAGATTTAAACTTATTAGTGGTTAGACATACCAGTCAGAGAAATTTCTAGGTAGAATTGAACTATATTAACTATATAAGTTCAGAAATATTGCAGGGAAAATTTTTTATATTAACAAAATTTTTTCATAAAATATATAAATAAACTTTACAAAACACAATTCAACAGAACATATACTTTTATAAACTTGCGATAAAAATGTTTTAAAAATTTTTGAGCAAAACAAAAATTTATTTTTAGCCTTATTGGCTTTACCCTTTCATTTGAATTCTATTTTCTAATACAAATATGTAATACTTGAAATTCCAAATTGAAAAATTGACAAACATTTAAAAAGGGAGAAGTAAAATGTAATTTACAAATTTGTGAATTGCATAACTTTTTATACATTATAACTAAATGAATTTTAATTTTCCTGCTTTTTAATTATCCAACTTGTTTCAAAGTTTCAAGCGTACAAATTGTAAGTTAAAAATGGAATGATACTAGATGAACATTTTGCTTTAATGAACATTAAGCAGCTCTTTCTATTCAAACTCATATTTACTTCCAGGAGGGTCTCATAAATAAGCTAGGAAGTGCAGGGATGCTATGATTGTTATGGAATGAAAACTACTCATGCTGAAAAAGTGTTGATTTGTTTATTGGAAATAGCAAATTCCCTCGTGAAAGATCATCAGTTCAATCTTTTCCAGGGGGAAGGTTATATAAAAATTAACCAAACACACTTCATGCAATATATGAATAGCTCCCTATGTATATATTAGTCTACTTAAGTAGGAACTACTTTTAAAAAAAAATTTCATGAGAAACACGAGAAGAGGTGTGAAAATGTGAAGGGAGTGAGCCTGCTTACTTTGTCAAGGGGAGTAAAGCAGGAGTCACTTTTAAGAGAAGAAGCTTTGAGTCTTTTTCTGTACTTGTGTGAAGCTTAGCCACAAAGAGATTAGTACAAGTTATCCCCCGAAAACTCAAAAAAAACTACCGAAGATAAGTGGAGTGTAAAAATCATAGGATATAAAACATCATCAAGATTTGAAACAATGAGAACATTCAAAGGAAAAATAACAGCCAACCAAAAATTATAGTCCTACCATTCAGAAATGCTGCCCTGTCAAGCTATTTTGGAAATCTGTTGTTGCCAGAATCTGTTTAATCAGGAATATCAGTTTGATCAGTCTGCTTATACATAGATTTGTAGTTTGCCTTGTTTTCAGTAACCAAAGACAAATATTTGCAGGGTAAAATGTCATTGCCATCCCAATCAATACTAATATCTCTAGAGTATCCAAAAAGTAAGAAAGCAATTTTAATTTTAAAAAGGATCATTGGTGCTGCTTACTGGAATTTAACACATTTTGAAAACTGATTTAAGTAAAATAACTTGCATCCTGATCCTAGATTATTTCGTTTTCTGTATTGAATTTTAACAAAGGAAAAGATATCTAAAGATTGATTTAAACCACAACTTTTAAAAATAAAACTTTTAATTTGATTTTAAAATCAAGATTTAAAATAGTATACTCTGGTATTAAACCATAGTGCATTTATTAATTTAATATTGCATAATTTACCATGAACTCTTCTCAGGTAATGGCCATATGGATACTTTGTTTTGGCTTCTTTTGTTTTGGATTTCCTCTTTTTCTGTTTTGCTAACCAAAAACTAAAATAGAAAAATCAGTTTTAAAATTAAAAAGTATTAATTAAATATAATAAAAAAACCTCATTTTACATTCAATGCATGGTTTTAACATGACTTGAATTTTTATTTAATTTTCAGTTAATTGAGTAAAATATTGCAAAATATTTCCAGAGTATTACTAATGAAAAATATACAGAAAAGTGAATGAATTAAACCAGCAGTAGTTAAGTTAAAATCATTAGAATGAGGATCAAAAACCCCCTTCTGAACCAAATTTGTTAGAAAAGTATTAGTACTAAAATAAAGTGCAACTCATGCAACACAACTTTAATGAGCGTAAAACTCAATAGGTGTGAGAAGCATATGCAAACAGAAGTTACTTTCTACATAATACTTGTACAAAAACATTACTTGTTATTATTAAAAATACTTATACATTCTTTTCCCAAATTTGTTAGAATAGAATTGGTTGAGAATAAGTTTACTCTGTAAGGTTAACAAATTCTCAAAACTTGTTTAAGTCTTGAGGAAATCAGGGCAAGAAAGTGTCAAGACACTTTCACTCTTCTGATGTGATAAAATTATAACTGTCCCTGTTTGATGTCATGCTTCCAGAAACTTTGGAAATGGTTAAGCAAGTAAAACAGTATTATACACTGCAGGTTTCAAAGAATCCTTGAAACTAGTTTGCAATTTATAATTCAGTGAAAAAATTGGCCAATTTAATTGAATTTGACCAAAAATGGGGCAACTGTCTTGCCTTGATCAAATCAATTTACAAACATAACTTTTAATTAATAAATCTTTGCTGAATACTGAAATTTAATGATCATAAAAAGATATGTTTATATATTCATAATACAACTATTCTTAGAACAGTAATGAAATTAAAACCTGATAAATGTAATTCACTTACGAAGGCGTATAATACAATTTTTGAACAGCTTCCATCCATCTTAATAGGTATTCCTTAAAAGCAGCTTGAGTGCTTTCATTGGCAGAACAAGTAAAGTCGTGGAAAAGTATTATCCCTTGATCTAATGGAGCTTTGGAAAATATAGCTTTCTCCCGCTCAGCAGGAGAATACATCTAAAATTTAAGTCTCAATTACTACCTTTTTGTAATAATATTGATTTCTATAGAAGCAAAAAATTATATTACTTCATTCAGCTAATTCATTTTAACAGAATACTATAACATGTTTTAAATTCACAAAAGTACTAATTGAACCAATATGTTAGTGCAGAAACAGCTAGATTATTTAGCTAAAATGATCTATATAAAACCCATGTGCTGTTTGACTGAATATCAAATGAAATCAGATCAGTAGCATATGTTAAACCAGCCTAAAGATGGCTAAATTATGATCTATTTGAATTGACTAAATAACCACAAATATAATGTTGGATAACAGGCATGGTAAATTAAAACACAAGTATACCTTAAAATAATTAAAAAACAGCCAAAAGAGGTGCCGGAAACTTTTGCCCCAGAATATTTTCTTTTAGTGATTATTTTGTATTTCATTATTCTTTATTAAAGCACAGATCTGCTATATTCTAAGCAAAGGTTGTCTAAATGAGGCATTCGAAGAAACACAGAATACATTGTCTTAAGATAAATCAATTTCTAAATCAAATATTTGAAAATTAAATATTCTAGTTAAAGGCATTTTGAAAATAAAATAGGTCAGTTCCAAATATTAAAAAAAGTAAAGTATTTAAATATCTCCCCCGGCAAAAAAAATTTTATATTTTTTTAAAGATTTTTTCTTCTAAAGTCATCTCGGGTCAAGTTCATTTATCTCTTATTTTTACAAATGAATAATTGCGGTACCTCAAAAATAAAAATTTATCTACACTGCTGGCCACCCAAATTGCAACACCAAGAAAGACAAGAGATATCACAACAAAATTTATTTTGTAGATAACATGTTGACCAAGTATCAAATGATTAAATTTATAGACTTCTGTGAAGTGTGGTTCCTGCCAAAATCAGTAGCCAGAGTAGCCGCCATTGTTGGAGATCACCGCTGCCACACGCCTCGGCATTGATTCAAAGAGACTTTGGATGTGTTCTTGGGGTACAGCAAACCAAGCAGCTTCCACACGTTGCCAAAATTGATCTGGTGTGGCAGCTGGGGATGTATTCTGGGTCAATCGTTGAGCAACCATGGACCACATGTTTTCTATCGGCGAAAGATCCGGAGAGCGAGCTGGCCAGGGAAGCAATTCAATCTGGCGATTGACGAACCCTTGGACAATGCGTGCCACGTGTTCTCGCGCATTATCCTGTTGAAATATGGCTGTGGGCAAGCCCTGAAGGTAAGGAAGGACAACTGGCTCCAACAGCTCGGAGATGTAGCACTGGCTGTTTAAAGTACCGGCAATGCGTACTAGAGGAGTGCGAGAGTGATATCCAATACCGCCCCATACCATAATACCCGGTGCAGGACCAGTGTGGCGGTGCATAACGCAGCTGTTCAGCATCCTCTCTCCACGGTGTCTCCAGACTCGAATCCGACCATCGTGGTGTTGCAGACAGAAGCGGGACTCGTCAGTAAAGACAATTTCATTCCATTCTGCCGTCCACATCCTTCTTTCATCGCACCATTGGCGGCGGAAACGTCTGTGGTTCTGCGTCAAGGGTAGACGAAGCAATGGACGTCTTGCGGACAGACCACTCTGCTGTAAACGGCGTCGAATGGTACGCGCAGACACTGGATGATGCGGTACAGACTGAATGTGCTGTGCTATGGTTCGTGATGTGGCTGAGCGATCCGTCACTGCCATACGCACAATATGCCTGTCATCACGTGAAGTGGTGCACTGAGGTGGATGCAATCGAACACGTCGGTCCGTCGTACCCTCCTGCATCCAACGATCACATATCCGCATTACAGTTGTTTGGTTTCGTCCAACACGACTACCGATTTCCCTGAAAGATAATCCACAATCTCGGTAGGCCACTATCCTTCCTCTGTCGAACTCGGATACTTGATCAAAAGATGATCGCTGTTTTCTACGAGGCATAATTGATCGTTTTTTTGAAAAAACCACAAGAAAAACACAATTGCCGTACTTGAAATCGTCGAAATCTCCAAGCCTTAAATAGCGCTTTGAAGTGGCGCCACAGGTGCGCGTGATGTGCGTCTGCGCTGAAATTCTAATCATTTGCATATCTCACCTCCGCTAATGCATGTTGTAAATTTCATATTATTTGTATGCTTCCTTCAGGGTGTTGCATTTACGGTGGCCAGCAGTGTATATACTTTTCACTTCAAAATTATTAGGCTAGCCACACTTTGGAGATATCTTCAAAACTAATCAGTTTTCATTCTAATCACAACAATAAAATATATTGTTTTAAAAGTTAACATTTAATTAAAGCAAAACTGGGTATTGAATAAATGATCATACAAAGTTTTAATAAGTAAAATATTCAATAAAAATTTACTTTTACTAAGAAATTAAATTTAAAAAATTTGACTAACCTGCATGCATGGTTCAAAGGAAATTAATAATTTTCTAGTTGCAACCAAAGAGATAACTTCTGGTATTATTGCTTCCAGTGTCAATTTGGGACATTGACTGACACTCATTCTTTTCAAAGACGGACAGTAATGCAGTTGGAACATTTTTAAAATACGACATGCTTGTACTAAAAAGAAAAATATTTCATAGATTTTATTATAAGTAAAATATTTATTTGTGTACTGGTTTGATATCTCATAAAAAGTTTCAATAAAGTTGCTTAACTAAGATGACTTGACAATTGCAGTTTAAATGAAAACATTCTTTTTCATGAACAATCTGAAACATATTCTGTACAATTAATCCAATACCATAGTGAATATAACAGTATGAATCAATGTGGTAATAGTATAAAAAAGATTTTTGAAAAATTGCAGTTATATTTTTTAGAACTCATTGAATAGGTTACATGGAATCAAAGATTAAGAATGAGGTAAAATTCAAATTTGTGCATACTTGAATTATTTCTATTGGCATGAAAATCCTTTTCCTTCCAAAAAATGCAGATGCTCATTAGTAAAAAGATAATATCAGTTCAAAATCATAATAAAATGAATAACTTCTTCCATACAATTCTATGCTATATTTACAAACAATTTTATTAAAATCTTACAAATTAATATTAAGGAATTAGTTTTAAAGAACAAGTAAAGCAAATGAAATCATTACATATTTTCGTTCTTAGATGCACTAAAATTGATATATCATGATAGGCTATTTTTGTAAGGTTTTAACCTCAATACAATGTCCAGAGAAAGAGCCATTCTTTAACCCTGGAGAACTCGCTGCGTGGGATTTTCTCTCACGCCAAGATATATTTTGCTTCCCGCTCAAAAGTAAGAAAGGTCGGAGTTTCCACTCTTGTCCAACTGGTAGTGGGGAGTAGGGGGAAAGGGCTGGCACAGCCATCTTCAAGCAAGATTAGCATCAAAATAAATAAATAAAAGAGAATCAGACACAAAATTATTTGAATTATCACTTTTAATTACAAAGTTGAGAGGGGAGGAGGGTGAAAGAAGTGAAATTTTTGGTTAGGTAACACTTTAATACTCTAATATTGGCAAACATTACAAAATGTGAGAAATCTCACATACGAGTTCTCGTGCACCAGCAAACCTAGCGAGTTCTCCTGGGTTAAAAAATAATTTGATTGGTAACTTAAGGTACTTTGAACTTAAAAAAAAGAAATAATGGGTCTTGGGAGATAATGTCCCCAAATGGGTTGATTGGGTTTGGGAAGCAACAAGAATTACAAATATATTTTAATGTTTTGAGGAAAAGTTATTACTTTAATGGAATTCAAATTAAACTCCAGGAATGAAGAGATTAATAAAACATAATTTAAGTTTTGCAGTTATTAAAGGCATTAATGATTACATTATCACACATAGTTTCATAAAAAAGCTAAGAGAATAGGGTAGAATTTCTCACAGAACATGAGTAACTTATTTTTGAATGAATACCTTCAACATGAGTCATGCTATGACAATGATCTATGACAACATCAGATATTCCACAAGATATAATAGTCAGGCTGATTAAGGTTTCGGACACCAACCGCAAAGTCTGAAAATAAAAAAAATTCTTTAAATCAATACAAAATCAGGGGAAATCGTTATTGATCCCCCCTACTGAACCTTCTTAAAAATAAATCCTAGAAGAAAATACAGCTTACAGTCATGCTTTCAGGACTTCAAATCTTTTTTAATACAAATCGGGATTATAGACTGCTAATGCAGTAATAAATATTGTGTAAATTTTAAAAAGCATATCATTTTACCATAAAGGAACATTTGAATACATCAAAATTTAAAAAACCTCAAATCATAGGTTATTTAAACAAGTAAATATGTTATAAATACCTGTACAGCATCATCTTCCATCAGAGGATCACTAGTACTTGTTGATTTATTATGCGTAACTATATTTGGTTTGGTTTGCTTAGATCTTTTAAGCAGCTGACGAGTTGATCTAAAAATGACAAAAAGAAAAAAACTATGGTTACATTTTTACAAGACTTAAATATTCCAACGTTCTGCAATAAATCTATATTTACGAAATATTAAAATATAACATTTATTTTCATTCTATCTATCTATAATCTACATTTACAAAACATATTTAAATAAATTACCAATTATCTACACCAGCTATTTTCAAAACGTGCGAAGCAAGAATGGCATGAGTGTGCCCGGATGGTGAAACGGCTTAAAATGTGTAAGATTTATTTAATCTAAACGGTTTAGGTTTTGCACTTTTGACAAGAGTTCCCAAATAATTTCAAGTAATACCATATGAATTTTGAGCTATATTTTTATTACAAAATATCAAATAAATTTTAAAAAAAAATTAAGTCACATTGGAGCAAAAGATATAGGCAATTTATAATTATTTCTTTGGTGCATCAAAATTATGCCTTTTTACAGATTGGCAAAAATATAATAAATTTTTTAATGTGCCACAAAATTTTAGTAATTAGTTTATGAGATGCCCCAAGAAATGAAAATGTCGTTAGAAATCGCTGATCTAGACATTTCCAGAAACCTACAAATAATAAACTTACATAGAGCTATGTGATCGATGATGATTTCTACAGTGATCACTCCCTCTCCTTCTGGAGCAATTTCTTTGACGCCTGAGGGATCGCCTGATATCAGCACTTGTTGCTTGAGTTCCTTGATTAACTATATTATAATCATCATGATTCAATCGTTTCTTCTGGCTTCTAGTGAGAGGCCTATTTCTACGGTTGACTTTTTGGAATTTCTTTCCTTTTTTACACCTTTTGTGCTTGTGCTTCTTACGTTTTTTGACTTTTGAAGACTCGTCCTTTTCCACAGGAGCTTCCTTTTTGGAGACGATTACATCACTTTCAGATTTAACAGTCCCTGCGCAATTTGAATCAATCCTCAAGTCATTATCACCATCTTTCATACCACTTGGTTTAGCACCTTTAATTCTGTACTCTGATTCCTCCAGCAAGGGCTTTGAGCAAGATGGTGTTTCCCGTTTATTTTGTACATTTTGACTAGTTAATTCTGGAGCATTTCTTTTTTGGATGGAAGAGGCTCGTGCACTACCCCTTTTAGGTCGAGGAGTAGAGCAAATAGCGGGCTCTACTTTAATATCAGCATCTAGTACCCTTTTACGTTGCCTTGTCAAAGGGCCTCTAAACCTTTCATCCTTCACATTATTTGGTTCATGTTTCACACTACTTTTCTCAATGCTAAAATTATTATGTGCATGTGGCTTCTTATCTATATCAGCTGTTTTAGTAGTATCTGACTTTCTTTTCTTTGATATTCCACTATCAATAGTGGACGCGTTCCTACATCTTTTGTTATTTGTCCTGGATTCGATTTTGAGGGGCTGATAGCTTTTGAGTTCTGTATCAGAATCTGCACATGTACAATCAGGGCAATTTCCATCTTTTGATGTTGAGGGCTGATTAGGATCAAATCCCTTTGAGCACTTATTTCTGCATTCTTGAGCATGATGACATTCCTTTTCATAGATTTCAGTTTCTTTCTTAATTAGACTAGACTCGCCTCCTTCTACTATTGTCCGTGTTTCTGGTGGCGGTTCAGAATCAGAAGATTCCATGAAATCATCCGAAGAAGTTTCATTCTCATCAGGTGTTTCAAAAACAATAGTGTCCACTTCAATAACCTCTTTCTCATCAGAATCAATAGTTTCCACATCTATAATTTCATTCTCATCAGAAGACGACTCTGATGAAATACACGACTGAGATGCATGCTTGGGTGGCTTATGGTAATTACCTTTTCTTTTTGGTTTCTCTCTGCTACATTTTCTTGAGCTGCGTCTAGAATTCTTTTTCTTAGATTTTCCACCACTCTTGTTTTTAACAGACTCATCAATATTTTCCTCGTCAGAAGTTGATGGCTGTGAATTGCCAGAAGAAATACTTCTTCTGTCTTCATCATCACTAAGTTCTCTGTACTCAACATCATAATCCTCATTCAGTTCTCTTCTAATGCGATTTTCAGGGACATCCTGCTCCATATTTTCAATTCTATGTTCAGGATTGATGTTATCTCTCTGAACAACAGGTGCTGGAACTATATGGTTTTCTTCATCAAAAAATTCTTGTTGTAGTACCATGATGTGTTGATCCGGGTTTTCATCATTCTCAATGTCGATGAAGTCTCGATCCATCTCATCGTTTTCCATGTGGTCATCTGGTTGCAGCTCAAAATCCTGCTGAGGTCCTTGAACCGCAATGTGTTCATCTTGATTGCTAACTACTGCAGATGACATTCCAAGACCGGTTCCTGCACTTAAACCGACATGACTGCAACCCTTTGGTGGCTCTCTAAACATGTCGTTCAATATGACAACTTCAATTTTAGGCAAGAAAGCTAAGAATAGAGCAAAAGATGGTAGCTGCAGACAGTGACACCTTTGAAGGGTCAGATCAGTCAATTCTTTCCAGGCTTGTTCCCCTGAAAACAAATAGACAGCCATCAATACAAATATCACATTAATTTAAAAAAGGCAAATTTAGGCTGAAAAACTTAGAAAACCTCTAAGTTACCATCTAAGTGCAAAAAACACTTTCTAGATGAGATTTACCATTTTGTTTTAAAATGAAGTTCAAGAGTACTAAATTAATTCCACTTTTAAATAGAAATCTTTTATAAATTCTGAACATTAGCAGAACTTATTACACATGAGAATAAAAGTAGCAAGTCAATCAGTCAATCTAAAAATAGCTTAGAATAAGCATAGGCACTGAATAGACTGCTTAGAATAGGCACTGCTATTCCTGTTTCTGAACAGATGATTAAATAAACAAAGTGCAATAAAGAAAAGCTGGTTGGGTTTTATGGTGCAAGGGCCATATTTGGCCATACTGCACCAAACACAGACAACATCAAGTAATGAACATATACACACAAGGAATGTTTTATTAACTCAAAAGAGAGAAATGCACCCAGGAGGAATCAACCTCATAGGAATCAAATGTGTGCCACCTACAACTCGCAGGTTGCAAGTGCAGTGTATACTCACTGAGTCACAAAGGCCCCACAATACTGTAGAAGGGGGAAGTTAAGAGGAGAGAAATATGGTTTTTAATATTCTCACCACTCCCCTCACACTTGCCTTATTCCCAGTGGTAGAAACATTTGCACCTACCTTCCTGTTTCTAGGTAAAGCTATGCTTGTTTCAGTAGTTTGCCAGTATTATGTCACATTTTTCACTTTAATTATTTACAGAAAGGATAAGCAGATTTCAAGTCTTATTGGTATAGATGGAAAATCTTTAGGGGAAAGCTTCATCTGAGAGGTACATTGAGAACTAATTTTCTTTTTGCCAGTTTTTTCTGAATCAATTTTAAAGTCAATTTTGCAGTGTTAAATAATTTTCTTGTATTATAATTAAAATTAAAAAAATCCCCCCAAGAGTATATTTATTTTCCAGAACTCTTAAGTAAATTCAACACTCGTGAAAAATAATTAAGCTCCAAGAATGTTCAAGGATTTCTAGGTGTGAACAAATCCAGTTTCGTTGATTAACTATGGGTATATTCTTCAGGTTTAGTAAATATGTTTCAATTAACATCATTTTGAAATTTAGGAATTCAAACTACACTTGATTTGTTGATGCTATAGAGAATCAATCAAGAAAATGTGGCTAACTTGTGGAAAATTATTTTTTTCCTACATCAAGAAAAGTCCAGGGACCATAATTTCCTATGGGCAACCCTAAATTAACCTAGCTAAAAAGGTCGTCAACTAAGATATCGTCAGATAAAAAAGTGCAAGATAAGAGATGACTAAAATCCATAAAGCTCCCCGTCAAACAAAAGGGGCAGTCAGGAGAAGCATGCACACCAATGCGGTGTAAGTGTCCAGTTAAAATTTGAAAATTTGCCATAGCAATATGTCTTGGCAAATTAGGTGGAACAGGGTCAGACAAAAGCTTTCTTCTTTCGTGTTTTCTCCGAGGCCTTAAGCTTTTGATGGTCGCACCGGACTTATTTATTTTTCCGCTCTACCAACCTGCAAGCAAGGAGGTAAGGGAGAGAGCTGGACGGCTGGGGTAGGAGACAACCATCTTTAGCTAGCTTGTCTGAGCGTCCATTGCCTGGTATATCACAATAGCTTGGTATCCATTGGAAGGAAAATTATAAAGGTAATATCCAGGCTGTGTTTGATAAGCAAAATTATTTATGAGCATACGTTTGTAGGATCTAAAATAGGGAAGAATTATGGAAATCCCAAAATGTGTTAATAAGCAACTTGACATAAAATGACTCAAGAGTGAATGAGCTAATTGGAAATATATAAAATATCTTGAATTCAATGCAGTATATAATGAATATCTTAATGCCATGATTTCCTTTTCTAACATGTATCTGCCTGAAATATTGACAAAATTAATTCACAATAATTATTTTAAATCATGATAGTAAAGGCATTTAATTATAACTTGCATGAATTTGAGGCCTATGTCTATTTTCCAAGTCCCATTTTTTTCTCTTCATGGTATAGTTAGTCAGTCAGCAAACAAATTTTTAAGAATTACAGTAAAAATACACTGCAAAATAGTTTTATAAATTATATTTAAAAAATTAGAATCATGCAATCTAAGTCTAAAAAATTATAAATTATTATGTGTTTACATCTTGAACACAATTGTTTTAAACTACCTAAATCCTTTAATTACAAAATTAATAAAATACAATTATATATAAAATTTCTGCTGTGTGCTGATAAATATAACTTATATCATGCACAGTACCATGAATAATGAAAGGCTATAAAAAATTGCAGGAAAATGTATTACCATCAATAGGTGACCATTGGTCCATTGCCATGAGGTGTGGACAGTTACTGACCGACATACTTTTAATATTCGGAAAGAGTTGACTAATAACCTTCATTCCACTGTCTGTTAAAGATGAAGGAGTGTCAGGAACTTCAGCCAAACCAAGGGATAGTAGAACATCGTTGGACCATTCTCCTAAAATAACAGTATACAAACAAATTACTATTGGTTGCTTTTATGACATTTAATCACAGAAAGTTAAGAACCACTGTTTTAATTCCTTGACATAAAAGGTATTACTGGCAATGAAAAGATAATTTCTCCCTTTCTCTATTCTGTCAAGCTGTAAAACCTGATCACATGCTTTCATTTTTTACTATATTTACCATGAAATTAGAAGTTCAGCAAATTAAGAACAAATTTGAAAAATCAATTGATGGGAACTCTGATGACAGAATATAGGCATTTTGAACTAAACGCAATAGATTTAGCAATATTTTACCATGAAATGGCACCAAATTTTCATAATTAGCAATTAAATGTTTTCTTGAATGTTTTTGCAGTAAACTTGTGGGTTTCTAGACTTGTTATTAGTCCAATGAATGTTTTTAACAAATTAGCAACCACTGATTCAACTGCTTTTCTTTCATAGTTGCCAAACTATGAAATTGGCATAATTTGAAACTTTCCTTCCTAATTATTTATAATTTATTTATATTCTAAAATAATTATTTCCATCTGGAAGATTGGAAAACCGAGAATTTTTCCAGGACTTCCAGAAAAGTTGGTGAGCATGTCATAACTGAAACTGATTTGGGATTTATGGCACAAGGTCCAATGGACAAGCTGCATCACACTAAAGCTGATATTGTTGAGTTGATGTTAAATCATTGATTAGGTAGCAGTCAATATTTACAAATCAGACTTCATTATTGATCAATATCCATACCTGATGAATTGAGCTTGTCCACAAAACCTAAATGAACATTTTTCAGCTTTGGAAATTCACACTGCGCAAAGGATAGAGAAACAAATAAACTATCCCTTGTAAGGGAGGGCTGAATAAAAATACTTTCCAAATTTTTGCTTGCTACAATCATTAGGTGACCTAAATCAGCCTCCAATACACCCTGCAATAGAAATTAGTTACATAAATGAGCTGAAGTATATATATTTTACGGTAAATCACTTTTTTTAACATTGACTATTTCGATAAATTAAGTAAAGTTTTTCAGTACCTTACATCCAGAAATGACTAAAGATTTCAGGTTTACAAATCCATTATGCCTGTAAGAGTCTTCAACAGCCCGCTGAAAGAGACCACCAGGTAATGGTACTCGCACAAGTTCCAATCGAGTTAATGATGGAGATGAGCTTAAGGCAATTATGAGAGATAGATACCTATGTAGATCAAATGAAACTCTTATTTAATATGTAAAGCAAATATAATGAAACATTAAATAATTTTTATATACACCTTTACCAATGAAATTCTTTGGTTTGGTAACTTATATTGCTATTTCAAATCTCTTAATAATTAAACTTATCGATAGACAGACATTGAAAACTATTTCGATACGTGAACAACTTATGCAGTTCATATAAAACAGATTATTAAAATATAGGAAGTTATATCTAAAAAAGAAACTTAACTTTTTAAAAATTCTAAATCTTAGGCCTAAGAAACAAGAAACAAAAGGTTATTCAAAATATGATCCTTACAAGTCGAAGGATGGATACAATATATTTCCGTAAATCATTTTTGAGATGCCAGCAATAACAGTTATGGCAGTTGGTAAGGCACAACTACACACAGATCAGTTTATTGCCAATTTCCTTTTAAGAAATAGTTGTACTGACAAATCTGGTGAATTTAAGAGGCGGGTTGCATGAAACAAACTAGATTTTAGGCTAACATTTCACATACACCCCTAATACGACATACTTGAAAAAAATTTTATGAGACAATCACCACCAACTTGGGAGTATCAGTTTAAATATTTCTTTTAAAGTTTTCCCAAGTTTAATATAAAATTTAAAGTAGGTTTGAAGTTCCACTATTTTTTACTGTGATGTGAATTAGTGCTGCTATTTCAACCCAGTTTGTATTTCAAAAACATTTAATTATTTTCTGAATTTTTACAAGAGAATAATGTGTACCTAAAATTCAGCCTCTAAATGCTACTAATTTCTTGGAGGAAAGTTGTTTCTTTTAAGATGCATGAATGTGTTATAAGACGAGCATAATTCCGGAAAAAAAGGGGGTAGACAAAACATAATTCACAATTGCCATGTTTAAATACTTTGAAGTTATTAGACAACATCTAGAACATGCTTCTTTTGTATAAATTTCATCAAATGCACTTGTATTTAAAATCCTACTATCGTACTGATTTAAATCTCAAATGTTTTTAATGACTTTTTACAATGATTGCCATTCAAATTCTCTTACTGTTTTCTAAACATGTAATCATGACTAAATGATATTAAATAAGTATTAAGTTTTTAAATAAGTTAAAATTGATCATTTCAACTACGAAATAATTTATATATGTATTGCAACACTATTTAAATAAACAAAGAAACATATTTAGACATAGTACCGTAAAGATAGAGATGGTCCCATACAATGCTTCATAACAAAAGTCTTCAAGTTTTGTGCCAAGAAAGCTCGAAAAGGTTGAAGCTTAGTGAAACGAACACATTGTAAATGAAGGTGCTCCAAATGTGGCATGGCTGTAAGTTCTGGAACTTCTACACCTTTAATAATATATTAAGAATGATGTAAATATCTCATTACTAATTTCACACATTCATAGTTTAGTTAATGAAATATTGCAAATGAAGTGCAGATGTTAGCTAATGAAGTTGGACAAATTTAGCTGAAAAATAAAGTATTTGTTCATATCTCCATGACAGTTGGTGAGAGCCAAGAACATTGCCAACTTCTCTTTTTCTAGTACCTGATCTCTTGAAGCGATAAGTCGACATCACCAGCATTGCATTCCATTCCAGGAACCATTCTTTGTGTACATTGGATAGTACAACTCTTTGTGTACTTAGGACAGTACAGCAATCAATGTAAATAAACATTGTTACAGTACACTGAAGTTTGTATTCTTGATTAATATCCCTGACAGTTATTCGTGCTAAGAATTTTGTCACATAATTAAGATATATTTTTCATTTAATTACAAATATAATTTGTGTGAGCATCAAACTAAAATGAATGAATTTATTTTAAAGCTTTTTCATATGGCTCAATTAACTTAATGAATAGGTTACTCTTAAGGTCTTGCAACACCATTCAAAAACAAGGGGTAAGCTATTCATCATATTGACATCTTTAAAACAGCAGCAAGTGATAGGAAAACTATTCCTTACTCATCTTGGCATTGGGTAAACCAATTCATTTTCCCTCTTCGATGAGTCTAGTGTGACACCCATTTCACCAAAATAATTTTTACATTTATAAATTCACTGTCATATATTTCAAACCTTATCTCCCATCTGATTTATTTTAAATCAATTGATCTGTGATTAAATGTCATACTTTATTTCTCACCAAAAATTTCAATATGCATATAATGGATTTAATAAACATATACATAATTAGATTAAATGGAAAGTTAAAATGTTAATTCATTTATACTATGATTAGGGTAAGTAAGTTTTTAATATCTGCTAGAGGCTGCAAAAAAATTCATGATCAATACAAAGGAACATGGTTTGTAGGTTCAATCATGTCAAATTTATAAAGTTAATTAATTGCATAGTGTGTTCGTTCTTGACAATACATTTATTGACTAATTTTCTTTCAGTCCTCCTGTGCTAAAAAATGAATTTTTGTCAAATGTTTTTTCAAAAAGCTTTTAAAACACAACTGGCGCAAGCTCCTTTGAAAGAGATTATTAAATGCTTTAATATGTAACCAATCATGCATTACAAATCGATTGAAAGAAATAAATAGGCAATTTTATTTCGCTTTTTTTAAAGTTTTTAGATTTTATTACAATATCTACTAATTGGGTATATGGCACAGTTCTTAACAGATAGTATGGTTTTATTCATTAATTAAACACTCACTTGAAAATGTTTCTATGAATTCAGTAGAAAACTACAAATCAGTTATAGAAAAGTAAGATTTGATTGTTTGCTCTCAATTGACAAGAAATTGCTGGACTGCAAATGCAATTTCTATGAAAAACTATTGGCATATTCCAGAATGCAGAAAAAAATTCCCATACTTAAGAAAATATTTAATATTTATTGTCACCACTTATGAAATTTATCTATGCTTTTTATTTAAATTTTCTTGTAAATGATTTGTTTAAAAAAAATTTCAGTTAAGATAGTTCATTTATATGTATCCAACAATTTTTTGTGACAATTCAGAGTAGAAAGCATTTGAATGAATTTTTTAATTTTTTATTGTATTGTTTGAAAATTGATAATTTTATCATTTGAGACCTAAAAATAGTCCTTTGCATTTAAAAATAAATCAAGCAGTCAGAATCAGAGTTTTGAAAACACCAACAATAATTTAATTATGAGGATACCCCAGCTTTATGAGGATAAAATTTTCCACAAAATAAATATTTTAAAGAAAGTCATGAACATTGTATCAAACAAAATTGTCATGTTCTTTAGAACACCACATTAGAATTCAGAAATATATGTGGAATACGTTTTATGGTTATAACCGTTACGCACATTTGTAAGTTAACCCTTCAAGCGGTTTCAACAAGATATCTCGTCCATCAAGATCTGAGCAATTTGCTAATGACGAGAAAACTCATCAAGATATTGCCGATTTTTTTATGACAGATCAAGTCAGTTTACTGTTAATAATGAAATATTTTGTCCATCAAGATCTGATCAGTTTTTTCTAATGATTAGACACTTCATCGAGACAACCACCAGAAGGGTTAAGAAATATTCCAAATATTGATAAGGAAAAAGTATTCAGTTCTTAAAATGACATTTAGTATAAGAACTAATTCTAATAATTTTCAATCTGTAGAGAAGTGTTTGAATCAAGTGTGACAATGTTTTTTATAAAAAAAAAATAGCAGTTAAATCAATTTGTTCCACAGCTGTGCATGGTAAGGCAACACAATGTTCTACCTCCTTTGTTAAATATTGCTGTGCTTCTATATATATGTATACAATACACCGTACGAGAATTTTTATTGCGGTTTATTCACTATAATACTCCCTCTTTAGCATTTAGTAGTAGCTGAATTAGATAGATGCTATTACAATTTAACTGACAGCCAATTGTGAGAAACTGTAAGAGTGGTATTAAATCAGTTATACTTTTGTATGTGTGGTTGAATAATTGATAATTGTGACCATTTGATTACCCAATTGCCTTTAGCAATTAGCAAGTGAATAAATGTAAGCTGCCATGGGAAGTGACTGAGGTAATGAAGAGTGAAGCCTCGAAAGTAATAGATGCAGTTTGTTATCACAAGGCTTGAGACATTAGAAGTGTATTTGTATCACATAAGCAACATAATGGAAGGTGTATAACAATTATAGCATGCATCGAACTTCAGACTACCAAAATATATTTCAAGGTTAATGTTTATTGCATTGCTATATATACTATATTAAAATTTAGTATTGTAGTGATCATATTCCCAGTTTGAAAATAAAGCGAAACATTTTTGTGTTTGTCACACTTCACAATACAAAACAAGAAACAAAAAATGTCAAAACTTTAACTTCGTTAGATGAAAGTGTGGCTAGGATTATAAAAAATTAGAATGGTGTTTTGATAAGCTCTTCCCACTGATTAAAATAAATACTTCGATATACCTGATGTCCACAACAAAAATTTAAAACTAAATATTTCGGAAATCCCAAAATTTAGTAAAATGGTAACTTTAGCATTATTGTTTACAGTATAAATTATCAATTTTTTAATATCCTGGTAAGATTGAAATCAGAAATGTTCTGTTTGTTTCAAAGTATATTTTTCTGTCATTATCAGCCAAAGTATAACTGTCTGATACAGCACTGAATTTATTCCATTTTACATCACTTGCTAAAAAAATTTGCATTTTTGTTTTTTTGATTAAGATAATGTAGAACATAAATATCACTAAGGTTTAGTCTTCATGGATTTTTAAATGTTCTATTTAGACAAATTAGAAGATTTTTTACAAACAAAATTTATAATCCCACGATGTGATGAGTAACTCAAGTCTTGTAAAGAAGTTCTTTCTAAAGGTTAAATAGAGAATACTACTGACAAAAAATTTACTTAACAAATTTTTGTAAACAAAATATTTTTAAGTTGTATTCAGCACATCAAAACCTGTAGGACAAATATTTATTTTCTGAGCAAGACTTTCAAAAAACATCATTGCTTCAAATGCACAAAATAAATTTGTAGGGCACATGGTACAAAATATACTTATTTCAGCTATAGAGTATTAGTATCATTGTCATAAGTAATAATTATCCATGAAAAGACCCCCAAAAGTTTGGCCCAAGCTATTTGTAGCCAGTTAAAATGAAGCCACTACAAAACATCTGCCCTGAGCTTATAAGAAAATACAGGGTATGAAAAAAATCATGATTTTTATTAAAATATCAAAAACATTGAATTTATTTTATATTAATCAGATTGTTTTTTTATTTAAATCAGATTTTTATGATTTTAATTAATTCCTTGCACATACAAGTTTATATTTGTAGGACATGAGACATGCAAATTATAGTGTAGTATCTAGATAGTTTTGATTGATTTAAATATGAATTTTTTATGTAAAACATTAATGTATTAGGAATATAGCTGGGTAAATTTTTGAAAGATTAAAAGGCAACATAGGATTAGCAAAGTAAATCACATGATAGAGTAAATAGAATAGTGCTCCAAATGCCAAGCATGAGCAATGTTTTTCCATCTGGTTCTCAAGTGGTTTAGATTACTTTGAGTTTAACTCATAACCAGTGATGTGAATTTTTCGGACCCAGATAAATAAGGTTGCCGGATCCCCACCGACATCATATTATCAGTTTTTTCAATCATATAAATCTCAAGAATTTTTTTGCATTTTATATTTATCATATGAATCAAATGTTTTGAATTACTTCAATTATTTTGATATAAAATAATTAATTGATTCAAGACTTTCTTTTGAGAAAAAATCATGTTATGAAAATAAAATAAAACTTACATCTTGAAAAATTATACCCTGATAACATATGTAAAATATAATATTTTAGCTTTGATACATTTATATTTGAATCCGTATTTGATAAGGATGTACGTTGCAAGATAATGGTACGAAAAAAATTATGCAGTTTAGTTTGCATTATGCAAAATTTACAAATGCAGGTTTAAATTAAAACAAACTTCTTTAAAACAAAAGGAAATTACGCAAGTAACACTAAGTTTTTTTCACTACTCAAAGCTAAGCTCAAACCAAATCTTTAAGGGGAATTCGAAAGTACAATATCAACGTCAATTTACTTAATTTCTAAATATCTTTTCTCAGAATATACTGAAGGTAGCTTGAAATTTGTTTGAAAACTCAATGGAATGAAATTTGCCATTTATTAGAATGAAGATTTATAATGTTGAATTTTTTTAAAAAATATTTATATTGTACAACTCGAAATTCAAATTCCTCTTTTTGTTCTTAAATATTTGCAAAGAATAATTTCACTTATAACAAAACGACCACTGCAATTTCTTAGAAAAGGTACCTAGTACATATAACAAGCTCATTTTGAGAAAATCAAATTTAAAGTTAAAAAAAATCAAATTACCAGTTTTATTTATATTTTAAAACTTCTGATAAGAGTTGAATCAAAAATGAAGTATCATTTGAAAAAGCATAAATCAGACTATCCAAATCTGTAAAAATTGATATTTTGGGGTTTAACTCCCCAAAAGTAAGTTTTGACCAACTTTCAACCATATCACTATAAATTCAAGCATTTTAGTGACACTACAACAAATATTCATGGAATGGATAGCAATGAACAAAACAATTTACATTGTATATAATACATGTCATATAGAATACAAATTTGTATTTATATTAGTCCTCACTTGTATGGATTTATTCAATGATGCTACAGAAATAAGCATTTTGAACTTGTGCAAATTACAAAAACTCTACAATTAGTCTATTGCTGCCATTAGCTCCGACTTAATTGGTTTTAAGCTGCTTTAATTTCTGATTAGTCTATTCCTCATCAATGATAAACTTTCATTATGAGGATTTGAGTCTGAGATGCTTAAAACAAAGCCTAATATCTTATAAAGTTTAGAGCAATTTATTTCTTAAATCACCGATTTTGTTCTAAACTTCCTGTTCACAATCCAAAAATCGATATATTACGCTATTGATTAGTACATGCTACACTTTCAATAGATTATAGGTAACTTTAAAATATTTATAGATGATTTTTAACTGTTTAAAAAGTTTAAACTGTTGATAATGACGACAGTTTATATCAGAATCTATTTGGTGGGAATATATTTTTTTAATTTAACAATCTTAACTGTTAATGAAATAAAAGGTCAATACTGGGAGGATCCAAAAATAGCTATAATACAGAAGAGATGGTTATTCCACACTAAAATGGCTACAGCTTTGATAAGATTTTTCGTGGCAATGCTTTTGGTGTGCATTTTCTAGCAAGTAGTGGCAGGCAAATGCAATCCTGCTTTCTTAGATTCTGGCAATCTCATTTAAATATCTTTTATTCATTTTTGCAACTCATTATCCTTTTTTATTGAACCATGCCTAAATAACTCTAGTTTGCAAGAATTAATGTGATCTTAACTTCTATAACAATATTTCAGAAAAAGTATATATATATATATATACTTTTATATATATATATATATAAATCTTTTCATTAAATTCTCACCCAATTGTAAAAATTATCAGTTGTCTGGATTTTTTCTATTTTCAAAATTATTTTATTAAGTACTTTCCACTAAGAGCCTAAAATGGTGTTTTTTCTAAATTGCGACACAAAAAGCATGCCAAAAAATGTATCAAAAGCATTGCCACCCAAGTTTTGAAATCAAAGCTGCACTCTAAAGTTTTATGTAAGTAATGGCATTGGCTAAAGCAGTTTTTCAAAAATGAGTTTCTTACCAATTAAATGCAATGATGAAATCCGAGGATACGGCTGAAGTTTCAATCTTTGAGACGCATGGGGAGGAAACACACCATCTCGATTTTGGAAATGGCCAATTATGTCTAACTGTGGAAGATGCTGCATGATGGCTTCAAGTAACCTTAAATCACTTGTTTCAATCGATTTTAAATTGCAGCATAAGCTCAGGGCTTCTATAATGCCAGGGACTGTAAGAGCAGACCTCTTTCGCAACCTACGCCTTTCTACCTCTAATGGATGCAAGCCATATACAGTTTCTAGGTGAGGGCATTTTTTTAACAAAGCATGCATGTGATCATCTGTGATGGAAGATGGCATGTAATCATAAATCTTCCCTTCACAAAAGTCAATGTCTTTGCATAATCGCAGATGCATGGCAACAGCTGATGACAACTTTTTACACAACATAGAAATTGATAGTATTTTTTTGAGTGGAAGATACTGTAAAATATGACAAAGTAACTCGTGAGAGAAATCAGTTAAATTGGGAGATTTTTGAGCAGCCATTATAAATTTTGTTCACAAGTCTAAACTAAAACTGATTCAACATGAAAGCTTCACACAAAATGTAAACTTCAAACATAAACAGCATCTTTATTAATTTTTGACATTTTTTCTACGTTAATTTAATCACCACGGGAAGGAAGTCTTCTACCACGATCAGCTATCTGTTGCCTTGTTTCGGGATCTGCAAATAAGAATACTATTTTTACACATTACAAACACGTGTTGGTAATTATAAACATCCTATCAAAATCAAACAAATCAGTAAAATAATTTTTAATTTGCATCCAAGTAACACCATAGAAAACAAAGATCACTTCTCAGAAAGACAAGTATCAGATTAAATTGACAACTATAAATAGGTGTTTGAGCACTATTAAACAGACTTTTGGAAAATTTCTACTTTTTAATCAATTACAAATGGCCACTTGGAAGAAACTGAAGTTTTAAAGCCCACATTAGTTATTGAATTTTTCTTTTTCTAGATTAGTAATTTAAGGAAAAGATATTCGAAATTATATTTTATCAGTTGCATAAGAATCAACCAAAATTTTATACCTATCGAATACGGATCTATAGTAGATGGTCTGAAAATCATATCGTAAATAGGTCTACTGAAAAGTATAAGCATTGAAGTGCCTATTAGGGCGTAGAAATATGTTTTGGGGTAACGATAAGAGAATGGGACTTTCCGTGAAATCTTAAAAAATGGTTTTTTTCGTCTGGGATATTCCATATTAAGATATTTTAATTTACCCGCTTGGGTCACCAGACAGAATTCCAACTAGCAATACATTCGACATTGGATTATTTGGTTGCTTGTTATGGTTTAGATTAGAATCATGTTGAGTGGTCACAAGTCGAATGGTTGTAATGAACTTTCAATTAATTGATTTCTACTTAAATAAAAAATTATAACTATTTTTAATATAAATAAAAATTTGGCACGAATTTCTTTTAATTAGAAATCGAGAATATTTGAAATATGAATAACAGAGTAACTTAAAGCTAACTCTATTAAAAATGAATTTTTCTGTGGCAACTCAAAGCACATTGAAAGTTACTTTTGGGAGCGAAAATGCAGCACTGGGTTACTCTAGATTTTCGGAGGTTGCTATAGATTTCGCCGTCTTGGCTCGAAAACCTTTCTGTCGTGGAAGCCAATTCGATTTCAGCCAATTTTGATTTTGGAATGCGTTGCAGTGGTCAATCACGCCAGTAGCTCAGTGTAACCTTGCTTGTAGGGATGGGAAATACTGTTCTTTTCGGCGAACAGTTCTTTGATGTTTCGTTCTTTTTAAAAGAACTGTTTAACCTGTTCTTCTGTTCTCAAATGTCTCTACTTGAAATGTACAAGCCCTGTTCCTCCTCGTAGACTATGTGGCGCCAGCAGTTTTCGCGATAGATAATGACCGAATTTTGTTGACGTCATCTTTGTTAGTACTTTGTATAGGCGTGCATATATAAAAAAATACAAATGACTCGGAGTCTTCGTATTGTTATCGGCTGATTGATTTTTTTATGGTGCAAGGGGCAAGCCTATTCAAGCTGCGCCAAACTATCAGTAATTGAGAAAGAAAATCAGAATTTTTCCGTAAATTGGAAAACGTTCTTGCAAATCGAAATGCTTAAATTCTCTTCCCAGTGGCATCTAATAATGTCCCACATCTGAACCATCTCAACTAGTTTCCCAAACAGATATGAGGTGCCTAGGACAAAACAAATACGAAAGCGAAAATAATAATTTTTTAGATTCATTTTTAAGTCAACAAAATGGTCATTTAAGTCAATAAAACGACGGTCCGTGATCAATCCCGAAGAGAAAGATCCGAGGACAACACTAGGTAATTTTGAATCACGTTATGCAATAGGGAGTTGCCTTTTATAAAAGATTATAAACACAAAAAACGCATACCGGGATTACCACTTGGAAAGTAAAATTGGTTTGAAAAACAGGTTAATATTATATGATCTACCTAAACACGTTTAAAACAAAAAATACAAGTCAAAAAATCACTTTCGCTTTTCAACACATTAGTTTTATGGTTGCATTCTTATTTCCGAGATGTCTTTAAAATCGTAATACCTGACTCAATGATATCCCTTTTCAACTTATAGAGGAGCATGACACACCCGATCCGAATTTCCTTTTCACAGTGAAATATGTCCACACATTTGAAAATTTTCTTTCCATTTTGTAAAATGTGGTTTTAAAATAAAGTTAAAACATTGCAAATCCTAAGAACGAGTAGAGGCGACACCACCAAAGAGAAAGCTGGATAACAAAATCTTGATCAGCAATACTAAAAAAAAATTTAAATTCGTTTAAAACTAAAAATTCATCATTATGTCATTGCCTAACAATTATAAAATTTCACAATTATTAAGCTAACTTCTCACAAATTCATCAGACGTCGGGGCTTGGTTCAGTCGAGAACAGTTCCTGGAGCAGTCATCGAGATCAGCTCCGCGAACCGTTCATCGAGAACAGAGAACTGCTCTGAGAACGGAGAACAGCTCTGAGAACGGAGAACAGGGTGGGAATCATTTTCCGAACAGGAAGTAAAACAGCTCCGAGAACGGAGAACAGGGTCGGATCAGTTTGAGAGCAGGAATCGATTCCTTCGGTAAATTTGATTCCTGCTCTCAAACAGGAAGTAGTCTCAGAGCAGGGAGTAGGTTTATGGACAGAGAACGGATGAATGAATCAACAGGAAACAGTGAGTCACGAACTGTAGGATGAACAGCTATGTTTCGGACTTACCATAATTTAGAATATACGAAAATTTTTGCGAACCTTAGAAAATTCGAGAAAAGAGAACTTTGCAAAATTCCCACCTGTATAAAATCGAAGTAAAAAAAATTGCAATGTTTCTTTTAACAAAAAGAACCGAGAACAGGTTTTTGTGAAAAGTGGGAACAGACTGTTCCCGTTCTTTTTGAAGAACAGGTGAAAAAGAACAGCTCGTTCTTTTTTTCCCCATCCCTACTTGCTTGATATCAGTGCTGTCAGTGGGTTTGATTACTCTCCTTGGTATTGCGAAGCTTGTTGGGAATCGCTTATCCTTTTTCTTGCATATTTCGTTATTTTGAAAGTTATTTTGTTTTCGATATTCATTTTTGTACTAATTGCGTTTGTCAGTTCTCAAATATTTTTTACTGTTTGTTTAGCGCTTTTTTGTATTCCCATTGATTTGTTGTATTTCCATTTGTTTTCATGATTTTTACTATTTGTTGAATGTTTTAAGAGTTTATTTTGCATTTTTGAATTGAATGATTGCATTTGTGCTGTAGTCTTATTTGTTTGATTGTTTTCTGTGACCAGTTTCTATTTTTTTAATTACTTTTCTTGTCTGTAAATTATCTAATAATTGTAAAGTATAACTATGAAGGTTTTAATTACTGGCGATTCTATGGTTAGATATTTAGATCAGTATTTACCATCGCAATTACATGGTAGTGTAATACATGTTCTAGCTTTTCCAGGAATCACCATTGAACGTTTAACGGAAAAGATTCCATCTTTAAAGAATAATTATGACTTGATTCTGTTGCATGTAGGTACCAATAACACCTACGATAGCCTTGATGGATGCTTCTCAAAATTTGAGGACCTGTTTCAAACTATTTTAAACCGAAATCAAGAGACACGTGTTGTGATTTCAGCTTTATTGTCTCGGGATCAGGATAAATGAAGAACTCTCCCTTGAAGAACAAGCTGTAATGAGACCTTTTCTTCAGAAAATTAATCAAAAAAATTATCTTCTAAACCAACGGCTGTTTTCCTACTGCCAAAAGGAGCAAAATGTTTCTTTTTGTAGATCCCAAGTCACTTGGAAAGGTTGTATGGAAAGGGATGGCCTTCATTTAAACAGGAAAGGGAACCTTCAACTAGCGCAACTCTTTATTGCAATGCTAAAGGAAGCTCTGGCGAGCATCAAGCTTGTGATGTAGAAAGGCAACAGGAGTAGTATACAGAGGTCTAGTAGATACGGAAGTGACGTCACACCACGGGACCGGAAGTGGGCGTGACCTTGTGACGTCACTTCCGTATCTACTAAACCCCTGTTGACGTCATGTTGAGTGGAGTTGAGTTGTTTCTCAGTTTCTTTTTTCAGGAATGGCAACACCATTCTTTTCAAAATGGCGGTTGTTTGTTTACATACGGTGTTGGACATAGGACTTACATAGGACTTGTATTTTTTCTTAGTATTAGGAATGGGTTATTTTTAGAAAATGGTTTGAATAATTGCATAGGGGTTTTAATAAATGCTTTTACAAAATGACTTATGGCGCCATCTAGTGATTTTAAAAGTAATTAATCTAAAGAACGAATTGATTTCTTAGTGTTTTTACTTTATTCATCACCAGTGACGTCAGTGTGTTTACGTTTGGGACTTGGATTTTTTTCGTTATTCGTACCGCCATCTATTGTCATTTACTTGAGTAAATAGAATAAAATCCTAAGAAAATAAAAAATATTTGATATTTTGTTGGGGGGCTAGAACTTAGTACAAAAGTACTCATGGTCGAGGGTTAGTTGAATGACTATAACCGTTCGGCCACGAATACCTATTCTACAGAGATTTAAATGTTTAGGGACCTTTTTTTTTAAATTGGCGCACGCGTGACGTCAGTGTATTTTACGTTTGGGACTTGGATTTTTTTTCCTTTCTGAGATTTCGATGTGACGTCACGATTATATCCATCAAGTCAGAACTTGAAAAACCTACTCACAGTACATTTCCTACGCATGTTACGCGGAGGAATACATGAAATGGGCCAATAGGAGGACAGGAATGTGACATCGTTACCGTTTCCTCGAATAGGAGTAGCGTATAGCTTTTAGTGAATCACAACACCGTATGATTACAACATGAATTAGAATTATTTACTGTGCTATATCATTCAATGTATTCAGTTCTGTCGTCGACCCCGAGTGCACACACACATCGTGTCCATTTTAATTGTGATATTTGCTGCTTGATTCCTTGACTTTTCGTAAAATGACCACAGCTAGCCATAATAAGAAACGAAATCTTACAGAAAATATGCCGACTGAAGAAAGCCACAAGAGAATTAAGAATGCACATAAAGTAAGTAATAGTCTTGATTTGTTATGATTTTTAAAATTTAATCTTTATGAATTTTTACATGTAATTGATATCTTATTATTTTAATCTTATTTTGCAGGGTGGAATCTTTACAGAAGATGGAATTCCAGAAGAGATGTTTCATATAGGAGATTCCATATTCGTTTATCCAAATACTTTTCGAGGAAACGTATTGGTGCACATCAGACGGTTTACAAAGTATGGATCAACTTTCTATCCGACGAAAGAAGGTGTGACACTCTACCCTGGATGGATTGAATTCATCATGAAACCTGGTGCTTTACCACAAGAACCCCGTGATCTGAGAGGAAGTTTTTTCTTACCCGAAGATGAATTCAAAGTTGATAGTGTGGACTTCGAGAACTTTACATTCACTCGATTCCAAACTACACAAAGTGGTGATACCTTGAAAAAAAGCATAACTCTCTCTTCTCAGTGGGCTGAAATGAAAGAACAGTATAATTTTATTACTGCTAGTGTCTTGGATCATGTTTATGGCGCTATGGACCTTTTGAGTGCCTACAAGACTTTCGAACAATGCGTGAACATCGATGAAAGTTTGCCGGACTCTTTAGATGTTAGTCTTGGGACTCAATGCCTGATAGAACTGCTGAAAGATTCATTGAGCCATTGCCTAAAAGAAAGGGGTTTGAAAGAACCCGAATTATTATCTGAGGAACTATGGGCCAATAGGGTTGAGAGTTTTTATTCTGCAGCAATTTCTTTGGAAGTTACTGAAATCGTCGATTCTTTTTACCACAGATTGTGGGAACATAAAGACTTTTTGTGCTTGTCAAAACCTGCAATGTATGTTACATCACAATTTTTAAAGAACATTCGATTAAAAGATGTTCTGAGAGAGGTAAGAAATGTGCTCTGTCCTCCATATACGTTTGAATATTTTGATGATTGTAACTGATTCATTGTATTTTTTTCTGTGCACAATATGTTTAAATAAATAATTGTACTAGCATTTCTCTTTGGTGTTTTATTTTCTCATAACTGATTGTCTTAATATTTTTGTACTTGATTATTCAGTTTTAATATCTTAAAAGAAAAAACTTTATTTCCTTTTGTACTTAGTAGTGGAGATTGTCATGAGGAGTATATCAATACTGTATTACTTAAAATTTTATCAGTCATTATGAATATCAGCATTAGGTTAGACCACAACCGCTGCTGCAATGGAAGAAATTCTGAATCAGACATATCGGAATCCCAAACTTCCCGGCAGCTTTGGTGGTATCAATGCTTTACAGCGTGCTTTAAAAGGTCGCGCGAAAAGAAAACAGATAAAGAATTGGCTACAAACGAAAGATTCGTATACTTTACATAAGCCTTTACGGCACAAATTCCAGAGAAATCGTGTAATAGTAGGAGGATTAAACGATCAGTTTCAATCTGATTTAGTGGACATGCAATCTCTCGCCCCTCATAACGACGGGTATAAGTATTTACTTACTTGTATTGATATTTTGTCTAAATATGCATGGGCCATTCCTCTATTAGATAAAAAAGCTGCAACTATATTGAGTGCTTTTGAAAAAATATTTTCCGAACGTACTCCTCAATCCTTACAGACAGATGCTGGGAAAGAGTTTACCAATAAACTAGTGCAAAATTTTTTTAAAAAGAAGAAAGTTCATTTCTTTACCACACATAATTCAACAAAAGCTTCAATCGTTGAACGCTTTAATCGTACCCTTAAAACTAAAATGTGGAAATACTTTACTGAAATAAATACGAAAAGATATATTGACGTCATAAACCAATTGATGCATAGTTATAACCATACTTGGCATCGTAGTATTAAAACAGAGCCTTCATCAGTGACATTACAAAATGAAGGAAAAGTATGGGATACGTTATACGGTCAGCAAACTGTTGCAAAACAGAGCAATTCAGAGTTAAAGGTTGACGATACTGTTCGTATTAGTCGGGAGAAAATGCACTTTGAAAAAGGATGCGAACAAAACTGGACAAAAGAAATTTTTACTATCGATAAAATAATACATCGGATACCTGTTGTGTATAAACTGAAAGATTTAGCAGGGGAAGTGATACAAGGAAGTTTTTACAAAGAGGAATTGCAAAAGATCTCGGATTCCGGATTTTATCCAGTAGAAAAAGTTTTAAAGAAAAGAAAGCGTCGTGGAAAAATAGAATACTTTGTGAAATTTCAGGGTTATCCTGAAAAATTTAATGCTTGGGTTGAGAATGTCAAAATGATATAAATAGAGCTGTCACCATACTTACCTTCTCATTTTCACTGTACGATGTCGTTCTACGTTACACTTCCCAGCGATAGCTCTATCGAGTTTTATCCTGGCAACACAATGTCTCACTTCTACACGAAACTCCCTAAACGTCTGGAACTCTCAGGTGAATGGGAAGTAGGAGTAGTTGAAATGATTTATCCCAGAATGTGGAATAAAATCATTGATGGTGAAAATTCTTTCGAATATGATTTAGGAAACGGAGTAAAAGTTAATGGAAAAATAGCGTGCGGATTTTATGATTCTCCGATCGACATTTTAAATGCATTTCCAAAGCACATAAAAATTCAAATGAAATACAACAAACACACTAAAAAGGTGATGGTGCAGCTCACTAACGGTGCAACGGTGAAATTATCCAAGGGATTAGCTGAAAACTTAGGTTTTGAACCTAATAAAGTGATTGGAGAAAATTTTATTCCAGGAAATGGAGGCCCAGATACAGTAATCACTGAGAGTCCTTTTGTTGCGGATCCTAATGTTGATTTACATTTGTTGTACGTTTACACCGACATCATTCAGCCTGAATTTGTTGGTGGGATCTTAGCTCCTCTTTTACGAACTCTGACAGTGAAGGGGAGAGATGGTGATATGATTCAGGAACAATTTGAGAGACCTCATTACTTACCAGTTTCCAGAAAAAATTTTGACTCGATTGAAATCATTATAAGGACGCACACTGGTCGTTACGTCTCATTTGAACGCGGAAAGTTGATAGTGAAACTACATTTTCGCTTGAAACAAATCATATAAAAGAGTTCCTTTCTGAATTGATTCATTTTTCATTTTCGCATTCAAGAAAGAAGTAACAAAATGTTGGTTCCTTATACGTGTTGTAGTAAAAAGTTTGAAGATTATTATTCAGAGCAAATTGGAAATGGCTTGCCCTACTATAAAGGAGTTGTTTTTCAGAAAGGGCACGGAATAGGAGGATTTTTTGCAAAACTATTTCGCAGAGCATTACCTTTTTTGATTAGTGGTGTAAAAACGGTTGGAAAAGAAGCTTTACGGACAGGAACAATGGTTGCTAATGACGTGTTATCAGGCGAAAATTTCAAAACATCAGTTAAAACGCGTGCAAAAGAAACTGGGAAAATATTAGCAAGAAAGGCGGTTAAGAAAGCAGATGAGATGATTGGTCATGGAAAACTTAAAAGGAAGCGCAAAACCTCGAAACGTGTCATTTCATCTAAAGTCAGAAAGCTACAAGGACGTGATATTTTCGACTCGTAACACCATGGCTTTTCTACTAAAAGATTTTCCAGAATGTGTAAATCAGAACTAGAATTATTCTCTTTACCTCCAACACAAACTGTCATCGAGAGAGGTCAGTGGGTTGAATTTCATCCCCTAGCCAATGTTTCTGGTGAAAGCCCTATCGAATTCAATGTCTCTGGAAGCGGAGACGAATACCTCGATTTGTCACAGACCCAATTATATGTTAAAGTTAAAATTTTAAAAAGTGATGGCAAACCAATCACAACTGAAAGTAAAGTAGGCCCTGTAAATCTCTTTCTGCATTCCATGTTTTCTCAGGTGGATATCAGTCTAAACGAAAGACTCGTTTCCTCCAGTAATAACACTTATCCATACCGAGCCATGATAGAAAAATTACTGAATCATGGTTATGATACTAAAACTTCTCAATTGTCTTCAGAACTGTTTTTTAAAGATACCGCAGGTCGTATGAATGTTTTTGATACAGCAGATGCTCAACCTAACGATGGATTCAATAAACGGGCTGAAATGTTTAAGCTAGGTGCATCGGTGGATATGATTGGCCGTTTGCACTTGGATATGTTTCATCAAGAGAGACTCCTTTTAAATATGGTGGATGTGAAAATTAAGCTTATACGCAGTAAACCGGAATTTTGTTTGTTGGGAGACGGGGAATTTAAAGTTTCATTGGAATATGCTTCCTTGTTTGTTCGTAAAGTCAGAGTGAGCCCAGGTGTTGTTATAGGACATGCAAAAGGTTTGGAAAAAACAGCAGCTAAATACCCCATTAACAGAGTACTGTGTAAAGCTTATTCCATTCCGGCTAGTAATATGAGTTTTGTTCAAGATAACATTTTTACGGGACAGATGCCTAACCGCATTGTGATTGCCTGTGTCGATAACGACGCGTTCAACGGACACTATAAGAAGTCACCCTTTGAGTTCAAACATTACAATATTAATTTTATAGGAGTCTATGTGGATGGTCAGCCAGTGCCTCATAACCCACTCCAACCAAATTTTGAAAAAGATCAATTTGTAAGAGCATATCAGAACTTATTTACGAATGCTGAAAATAGAGGCCTGTACCTCTCGAGGTCAGAATTTTCGAAAGGTTATTCTTTATTTTGCTTTGATTTATCCCCAGATTTGTGTGATGGTTAACATTTAAATCTTGTTCGACACAGTAACTTAAGAATAGAAATAAAATTTGGAACTACGTTACAACAAACAGTTTCATTGTTGGTGTATGCTGAGTTTGAAAATTTAATCGAAATCAACAAAGCTCGAAATATACTTTATGATTTTGGGAACTAATGAATTCATCACAGATTCATAGAATCTTATCTCGTGATTCTATTTCGGCGAGATATTATGGTGGTGTTTATCCCTCAGATAAAATACCAACTATTGAAAAGTTTCCCTCTGCTATAGTGCTCAATACTGATAAACATGATGAGACGGGTTCTCATTGGCTTGCTGTGTACGTTCAAGATAACAAGACTATTGAATTTTTTGATTCCTATGGATTGCCTCCCGACGCATTTGGAAAAGACATCGCAAAATTTGTCAAGAAATTTCAATACGTTCAATGGAACAAGGTTCCACTTCAAAGCTTAACGTCTAATGTATGTGGACACTATTGCATTTATTTTATTGTTAAACGATGTCAAGGATTTTGTATGAAATTTATTATCAATCAGTTAGCAGGAAAGAAGAATGATTTTAGAATATTTCAATTTGTCAAAAAAAGATACGGTGTAACCATGATTTTTAAAAAATAGTAATAAAATTGTTTTATTGCCATATATTTGTTGTGGCTCAACCCTTGGCATCCTTCAAAAAGTCGCCATTTGGCGTACTACGGCATCCTCGCTGTGTAACCGCCTGTCCTCAGGCAATCGCTCTTTGGAATTGACTCGTATTGCAGTCACCAGTGATATGGTTCACTAATCCTGGCAATGGCGCCAGTTATTATGGATATAAGACTGTATATATGTACATATTAGTAAACTTGTGGTTATTCAGATTAATTGCCTCATAGTATCTGTTTTCATCTTCAAAAGAATTGTTACAGTCCACTTATAGAAAAATGAACCGGTGACCACACAACATATGGTCCTTCTCACCGGAGACTTTAGTTTCGGTTGTCACAGAACTGGCTTTAGTTATAGATAAATAGAGCAACTATGACGGATAAGAAAAAAATACCATGCCTCAATAGGCAAAGAAGTGCTTATAAAGGACAATTAACAAAAATCGCAGCATTTTTGGACAATACCGAAGAAAAAGATGACTTACAATCTCAAATGAAGCTGGATAATCTAAGAAGAGTTATAGGAAAATTGGATGATTTAAAAGTGCAGTTCATCGAAAAGGTCGTCGATGAAGCAGAATTGGAAACGCACCTGCAAACCTTCCTAGAATTAGAAGACGAAGCCGAGCAAATGGAGGTAAGGCTTAGAAAACTCCTATTACTTAATGTCAATATGGAAAATCCTAGATTAAAAGACTCTAAATTAGATAGTTCTTCGATGAATGTGAAATTACCTGAGGTACCTTTACCAAAGTTTTCAGGACATTATCAAGATTGGTACACATTTAAGGATCAATTCGTAAACTTAATTGATTCAAATGATAATTTGAGTGATACTCAAAAATTATATTATCTGAAGTCTACCCTTAGCGGTAGTGCTTTAGACGTTGTTACTATGGATGACACATACACTTCGCTTTTTAAAGCATTAGAAGATCGTTTCCAAAACAAACGTTTAATTGTAAATTGCCATATGAATGAAATATTAACAATAGAAACTGCAGCTCAGGATGCAGCTAAAAGTCTAAGAGCAATAGTTGACGGCTGTCAAAAACACATTCGAGCTCTTAAAAGCTTAGGACTGGAGCTTAATCAGTTTTCAGAAGTTATGTTAATAAATATAGTTCTTAAGAAACTTGATAAAGAAACGAAAAAACAATTTGAACTATCGCTTACCACCACAGAATTACCTAAATGGCAAGGATTCATTGACTTTTTGCAAAAACGTTGTTTGGTTTTAGAAAATTTACAGTGTAATGTAAATATAAAACCTAAATATTCGCACATTGATAAAAATCAAAAGTTGAAAACTTTATTAGTGAAAAATAGCTATAAAGATTATAAGTGTGTTTTATGTCAAGCAAATCATTCTATTTTCAAGTGTGATATGTTCTTAAAACTGAGTGAATACGAGAGATATTCAACAGCAAAAAAATTCAACCTGTGCCTCAATTGTCTTAGTTCTAAACACAAAATTGCGCAGTGTCATTCGAAAGGAGTTTGTAATATTTGTTTCCAAAGACATAACTCTTTACTTCACAGACAGCGTTCGGCTCCAAACGAAACTGAACAGACATTTGGCGCTACGCAAGTAAACAAAAAAGAAAGTAGCCCGCCATCCAGTGATATGAACGGTGCCGCGAAAGAGGTGGGGGAAGCGAATGTTTCGAAATCTCTTTGCAATAAAATGTGTTCATCTGGAAAAAATAAAAGTAGAGTACTTTTAACTACATGCATTATTCATGTAGAAAATACGGATGGAATGAGAATTCCAGCCCGCTCGCTTCTTGATTGCGGTTCACAAGCCAATCTAATGACTAAAGAGATGGTAGACGTATTAGGATTAAAGAAAAATAAATTGAATGTTTATGTTTCTGGGATTAATGGGAATGTTACAAATATCAGATCCCAAGTACGTACGAACATTTCAAATAAAGATGGTTCTTTTTGCAGATCAATTGACTTTTTAGTAGCACCTAAAATAACGGATTGCGTTCCTTCTCATAATATAAATATAGATAACGTAAAATTGCCGTTGGATATAGAATTGGCGGATCCAGACTTTGGGAAACCAGCTAAAATAGATATTCTAATTGGAGTAGAACTTTTCTATAAAATTTTAGAGGCTCATAAACATGAAATTTCACAATTAATATTTCAAAAAACAGTTTTCGGCTACATTGTTTCGGGAACAATAGAAGATGTTTCACATCAGATATTTTGTGGGTTTATCCAACCAACAGATGCTTTAGAAGAAAATATTCAAAAATTTTGGAAAATGGAAGGGGTGGAAGATGAATCACGCTTGGTCAGTTTCGAAGAACAACAATGCGAGAATCACTTTAAAACAACGTATCGTCGAGATAAATCAGGAAGATTTGTAGTAACTATGCCTCTAAAGGAAGACGCTAGTACCCTTGGAGATTCGAAGGCTATTGCAGAAAAAAGACTACACCAATTGTGGAATCGTTTAGAAAAAACTCCTTTAATGCGAGAACTTTACTGTTCTTTTATGAAAGAGTACGAGAGTCTCAATCACATGAGAAAGGTTACTGAAGATATAGATGAGTCATGTTGTTATTACCTACCACACCATGGGGTATATCGCCCGGAAAATTCTACGACAAAACTCCGTGTTGTTTTTAACGCTTCAAGTCCTACAACAAACGGAAAATCATTAAATGACATTCTTTTGAAAGGACTCGTAAACGAAGATTTATACGAAATCATGATTCGTTTTAGAAAACATAGGTTCGTATTTCTCGCCGATATAGAGAAAATGTATCGCCAAATAGTTATAAATGAGGAGCAACGAAAGCTATTAAGAATCGTATGGAAATCAGATGCTAAGTCACCAGTAGAGGTTTATGAGTTAAATACAGTCACGTACGGAACATCCTGTGCTCCGTTTTTGGCCATCCGAACTTTAAAACAGCTCGCTTTGGAAGAGGCAGAAAAATTTCCTGCTGCGTCTGAAGTTCTTTTGAATGATTGTTATATGGATGATGTTATTAGTGGGGAAGAAAGTTTGGACGGTGTTAAGGAGCTCCAATGTCAGCTTGTTAAACTTCTGGAATTTGCTGGAATGCACTTACATAAATGGAAGGCAAATCATTCTACATTACTGAACAATGTTAATGAAGAAAAGTTAGAAGGTTATTCATTTACTGAAAATGAGACTACAGCTTTAGGAGTTACATGGAACCCTAGCTTAGATGCTTTTACGTTCAAGGTAAAAATCAACCTACACGAAAAACTGACGAAAAGGTCCATTTTATCCGATATAGCACGAATCTTTGATCCACTGGGTCTTATCGGGCCTGTCATCACGAAAGCTAAAATCTTTATGCAAGAGCTCTGGAAACTAAAGTTGGACTGGAATGATACTGTTCCTGATTTTCTTGCACAGTTCTGGTTTCAGTTCACAAATTCCTTAAAATCTTTGGAAAATTTTAATGTCAATCGTTACATGTTAGCTCCGAATGCGCAACAAGTAGTTTTGCATGGATTTGCTGACGCGTCCTCAGTGGCGTTTGGAGCTGCTGTATACATCCAGTCTTTCCATCACTCGGAAATTTCATGCCATTTGATTAGTAGCAAGTCGCAAGTAGCACCTTTAAAAACAGTTACCATTCCTAGACTGGAACTATCTGCTTGCCTCCTGCTATCCAAGTTAGTTGTAAAAATTTTGAAGGCATTGAAACTAGTCATACACGATGTCTACCTGTATACAGACTCAACCATAGCCTTAGCTTGGATCCACACTCCGCCATGGCAGTTAAAAACTTTTGTTGGAAACCGGGTGGTTAAGATCCAAGAAATGACCCAGAACTTTCATTGGAACCACGTCTCGTCGAACAGCAATCCCGCTGATTTAATATCTCGAGGTGTAGATGCAATAGAGCTAGCTGAAAATCAAGTGTGGTTACATGGACCAGACTTTCTTACTCAAGAAATGGGTTTTCCCAAACTTGAAGACGCTCCTGTATCTCCAGAGGATCATGAACTTATCTCGAAAGAGATGAAAGTCGATCCTGTTAATGACAAATTCAAAGAGACTATGAACATTTGTGGAATTTCAAGCTTAACTATAGACTTATTTCCCAGTGACTTTTTTAATGACATTTTGGCCTTGACTAATAATTTCTTTAAATTAATTCGAATTTGTAGTTTTATTTTTAGATTTATTGCAAATCGTAGAAACTCATCCAAGAGAGAATTGGGACCTTTATCGACGTTAGAACTGAAAAAAGCTGAGACTTACCTTATCAAACAGGTACAGTATAGATATTTCGCGGAAGAAATAAAAAATCTTCAAAACCAGAAGACCATTTCAGGTAATAGCAAATTGAAATATTTTAACCCTTTTTTGGATTCTGATGGAATTATTAGGGTTGGAGGTCGATTGCAAAATTCCAGTTTGTCCTATGAAAGCAAACATCCCATAGTATTGCCACATAAGCATCGATTAAGTGAACTCATTTTTGAGCACTTCCATAACAAGTTCTTCCATGTTGGGCCACAGGCACTTTTGCATCACGTCAGGCAGAGGTACTGGGTTATTAATGGAAGATCGCTTGCCCGTAAAATAGTTCATAAATGTGTCATGTGTTTTAAAACTAAACCCGTAGAATCCAACCAAATTATGGGAATTCTACCCGCAGACAGAATCAATCCTAGTCATCCTTTTCAAAAGTGTGGTATCGATTTTTGTGGACCCTTCTTAATTAGATATAAAAACCAAAGGAAAGGAAATTATAGTAAAATTTATGTATCTTTATTTGTGTGTTTTGTCACTAAAGCAACCCACTTAGAAATCGTAACGGATCTAAAGTCCGAATCCTTTATTGCCACCCTTAAAAGATTCTTTGCCCGCAGAGGAAAGAGTTCAATTATTATAACCGATAATGGTTCTACATTTGTTGGAGCCAACAATGAGTTGAAAAGATTACATGCTCTTGTAAGTAAACCAGATGACGCCTTGGTTAATTACTTATCATCTGAGGCCATTAATTGGAAATTCATTCCTCCTCGGTCGCCTAATTTTGGTGGACTATGGGAAGCCGGGGTGAAGGCGTTTAAGTACCATCTTAAGAGAACCTTAAGTAATTCCTTAGTAACATTAGAAGAATTTTTAACGATAATTACACAAATTGAGGGAGTTCTCAATTCGCGACCTTTGGTACCTTTATCGTCGGATCCAAATGACCTCGAGGTCCTGACTCCAGCTCATTTCCTAATTGGCCGCCCAATTACTTCACTACTTGAACCTGATATAACCGCAATAAGCGAAAATAAACTATCTAGTTGGCAAAAAATCACCAGAATGACGCAAATCATATGGAAGAAGTGGCAACGCGACTACTTGAATCATCTCCAGCAGCGTAAGAAATGGTTCTTTGAAAAGAAAAATCTTAAAGAAGGTTGCATGGTTGTCCTTAAAGACGAAAATTTACCCCCTTCTAAATGGATTTTGGGCAGAGTTATTAACTTAATATCTGGTTCTGATAATAAGGTTAGAGTAGTAGATGTTAAAACCGCCACAGGTGTTGTTAGAAGAGGAATTTCCAAAATCTGTATTCTTCCCATCGAAGATAATGAATGATATGTATATATTGGAACTTATTAGTATATCACAATTATAATACAGATTACTTAACTTCATTATCCTATGTAATTAATTATATTTGTTAAAATTGTAGTATTTGCAGTATTGTTATATTTGTAGTTATAATAGTGTCCATGTGCCAAGTAATTTCTAATTGTATGAACCTGCTTACTTCATGTTATGTACTATTGTCATTTATTATGTCATATTCATATAGTTGAATGTTGAAACATGTCAACGGGGGCCGGTATGTTGTGGCTCAACCCTTGGCATCCTTCAAAAAGTCGCCATTTGGCGTACTACGGCATCCTCGCTGTGTAACCGCCTGTCCTCAGGCAATCGCTCTTTGGAATTGACTCGTATTGCAGTCACCAGTGATATGGTTCACTAATCCTGGCAATGGCGCCAGTTATTATGGATATAAGACTGTATATATGTACATATTAGTAAACTTGTGGTTATTCAGATTAATTGCCTCATAGTATCTGTTTTCATCTTCAAAAGAATTGTTACAGTCCACTTATAGAAAAATGAACCGGTGACCACACAACAATATTGACTCATTTTTATTTACTTTTTCGATGTGTTTTATTTTTTTCTGACAAATAGTTTTTTTTTTGGGTAAAATCCAAGAGTTTAAAAGGGGTGACGTAGGAAAAAGAAAACACTTTGTTAAAAATATTCACCAGAGTAAGTCGTACAAAAATGCAAAGCACAAAAGTCAAATAATATTAGTTACATTACTTATTTTTTCCTACGTTGTTTTTTCTGCTTTTATTACTTGGACTTGTCTCAATTGGCCCAAACATGAATCATGCAGTTTAGAACAAAATAAAACGACGCTTGAAATCTATAAAATTTACCAAAAAATTGATTTAGTAGGATTTATTAAATACAATGAATTTTCTAATTTTAATTTTAACAACTCAGTTTGTGGGAAAACAGTATGTGAATGTGTTCATAATTCTTTAAATGTCTTTGAAAACCACTGTTTAGAATTTACTCAAAACATTGTTGATTCGTTCAGCGAGTGTCGTCTCGTAGCAAACACAATTAAAGGGTGCACAGACATGTTCTGCAAACTATAAAAGTGGAAACCTCAGAAATAAATTTATTATTTTAGAATATGGAACTCCCCCGGTTAGTTCATCCTTCGACATGCCTCCTCAGTGGGCCTACAGGATCAGGGAAAACTGTTTTCGTAAAGAAACTGATAGATCACAAAATGTTCCATCGAATGCCTACACATATTGTCTACTGCTACGGAAGTTACCAATCTATTTTTAATTCTATGAAAAATGTTAATTTTGAAGAAGGTTTGCCCTCCAACCTCAGCTCCATTCGAGATGCTTTAATTATCATAGATGATTTGATGGTAGAGTTATCAAGTGATACTCGCTTAAGCAATCTTTTTACAAAAGGTAGTCATCACCGAAATCTTTCAATCATTTTTATTACGCAAAACTTTTTTTCATCAAGGCAAAGAAATGAGAAATGTTCATTTGAATTCGCATTATGTAGTTTTGTACAAAAATCCTAGAGATAAAAGTCAAATAATGCATCTAGCTAAACAAATGTTCCCCAGAAAAATCAAGGCTTTTCAAGAAATATTTGACGATGCTACCTCAACGCCCTTTAGTTATTTGCTCATTGACTTAAGACCGGAGACGACTGAACGGTTACGGTTACGTACAGGAATATTTCCTGGTGATAAGCATTTCGTGTATGAACCTCGATAGGGTCATTAAAGCGGGTACCTTCGAAATCTATATAAAACAAAGTGAAAAAGCAGAAAAAATTATTTTTATTTAGAATGCCTTCTCAGAAGGATGTGGTATGTCTGAAACTCTTACAGAAAAGCAGGAGAAAAGCAACTGTATTGAAAAATTGTCCAAACAGTCTCATTAAATCAGTTTGTGAATGTGTTTTAAACCTTTTAAAAGGAAATCTCCCTATTGATAAACGTACCAAGAATCGACTCGTACCATTTAAAAGAACTTTAAGAAAACTCGCTGAGAAAAGAGTACCTCTCTATAGAAAAAGACGACTTTTAGTACAAAAAGGTGAAGGATTTTTATCCTTTCTTATTCCAGCTGCAATAACCGTCTTATCATCTCTTATACATGGAACACAGTAAAAAGTTTGCACTGGTACCGTTAGATCGTATGCAAGAATTGGAACAGGATCATCTGAGTGAAATAGATGCACAGATTCAATATATCTTGAAAAAGAAATTAAGTGACGATGAAAAAGTGAAGTTGTACAATCAAGTTTTACAAAAATATGTCACGTTCCCAAACGTTAATAGAACTAAACCACTCGACGAGAAGCCTCCCGATAAAGACCTTGAAAACAATTTTGATATAGAAAATGAAGTTCTTGGATCCGTTCCTGTGAAACATAAAGAAACTGCAGTGAAAATTATGGAGTTCTTAAAACACCATAAAATTTCCTGGAGTCAGAACAAAGAAGTCAAAGTGAACGATGAGATTATTCCAGGCTCAAATGTTATTCAATTCATCAATTTTCTTTTGAGAAACAGAATTCGAAGACCAGCGGCCTTTGAAAAATTTAAGGAAATATTAACATTCAACAATTTTCCTCGAGAATTTGTGAAAAATACTTATTTAACTGATGTGAAAACTATGTATGCCAAACCTAAAAAATCCATAAAGAGACCGTCTTCAAGCAAATGGCTGCAGTTATGAAAAGCAACTTTGTAATTTTTTCTTGAAAGTTATGAATAAAATACTTTTTCCATTACTTACTTGTGAATTTTATTTTAAAGTTAAATATTCATAAAATTTAATAGTTAGGCCAGTTTATTTTTTTACACAATAAATTAACTTTTTTACTTTAAAATTTTAGAAAAGGTCATATAAAAGGTACTCGTTTTTGAAAAGTGAAAACAACATTTATTTGACACGATATATATAACATTTTTTTTTTACACCATTTTACAAATAATTGCAACACGTATTTACATTAATATCCGTATGGAAGTGTGGAAAAATTGTCTTGCCTTACTCTTTTTTGTATATGCAGTTTTGTATATTTTATTTTTCTTCCTTATTAATAACTTTTCGTCGTAATTTTAACCTGCGTAGGAAATGTACTGTGAGTAGGTTTTTCAAGTTCAGACTTGGCTTTTTCAAGTTCAGACTTGATGGACATAATCGTGACGTCACATCGAAATCTCAGAAAGGAAAAAAAATCCAAGTCCCAAACGTAAAACACACTGACGTCACGCGTGCGCCAATTTAAAAAAAAAAGGTCCCTAAACATTTAAATCTCTGTAGAATAGGTATTCGTGGCCGAACGGTTATAGTCATTCAACTAACCCTCGACCATGAGTACTTTTGTACTAAGTTCTAGCCCCCCAACAAAATATCAAATATTTTTTATTTTCTTAGGATTTTATTCTATTTACTCAAGTAAATGACAATAGATGGCGGTACGAATAACGAAAAAAATCCAAGTCCCAAACGTAAACACACTGACGTCACTGGTGATGAATAAAGTAAAAACACTAAGAAATCAATTCGTTCTTTAGATTAATTACTTTTAAAATCACTAGATGGCGCCATAAGTCATTTTGTAAAAGCATTTATTAAAACCCCTATGCAATTATTCAAACCATTTTCTAAAAATAACCCATTCCTAATACTAAGAAAAAATACAAGTCCTAAACGTAAACAAACAACCGCCATTTTGAAAAGAATGGTGTTGCCATTCCTGAAAAAAGAAACTGAGAAACAACTCAACTCCACTCAACATGACGGCAACAGGGGTTTAGTAGATACGGAAGTGACGTCACAAGGCCACGCCCACTTCCAGTCACGTGGTGCTCTGACGTCACAAGACCACGCCCACTTCCGGTCACGTGGTGTGACGTCACTTCCGTATCTACTAGACCTCTGTATACTACTAACAGGTTTTCCACGACCTACTTGCTCAGTTTCCCTCTCAATTCTTCAACTGAGAGTTCGAATCAACCTGTAGTTCCCCTGAGACTAAGGCTGTTGAACTGTATTCTGCTATTGTTACCAAAGGTTCTGTTCAGTGCAGGTATTAATATCCATTATGTTGTACATCAAATATCACTTTTAAATGTGTAACGTTGTTTCCATATTCAAGCTTTAGTTGAGGCTTGGCTAACAAGTTCCCTTATTTTCACTAGACGTCCTAGTCCAACTTTCAGTAGTAAGAACTCTGGAGGGAGAATCGCTGTTTTGTCAAAGCGTCAACAACATCCCAGGATTGAGCAGTCTCAAAACAAAAAGTAAGAATAACTTTTTCTAAGATCGGAAGTTTTTATTTTTCAAAAAATATTAATCACAACTAGTATTTGAAATATATAACTAACAGTTGCAGCGTATTAAAAGCCAATTATTTTTATTTTCACTTAGACATCCCAAACCTCAACTATCCAACTACTCTATTACTAACACGGATCATGATGACTGGATTACTGTTTTGCCGAAGGAGAAACAGAGGCGAAGAGTTAAACAGCCACAAATTAAGAGGTAAGGATGCTTTCTTTTTCTGTAATTATGACTTGATTATGTTAAATGTAGGTACTAATAACACCTACGATAGCCTTCACGGATGCTTCTCAAAATTTGAGGACCTGTTGCAAACCATTTTAAACCAAAATCAAGAGACATGCATTGTGATTTCAGCTTTGTTGTCTTGGGATCAGGATAGATACCTCTCCCCTGAAGAATAAGCTGTAATGAGACCTTTACTTCAGAAATAAAAAATAACTTTTTCCAAGAACTGAAGTTTATTTTTCAAAAAAATATTAATCACAACTAGTATTTGAAATATATGACTAACAGTTCCAGCATAATAAAAGCCAATTCTTTTTATTTTCACTTAGACATTCAAAGCCTCAACTATCCGACTACTCTATTACTAACGAGGATAACGATGGCTGGATCACTATTTTGCCGAAGGAGAAACAGAGACGAAGAGTTAAGCAGCCACAAATTAAGAGGTAAGGATTCTTTCTTTTTCTGGAATTCAGAAATGAAATTTCTCTTCAAAAATACATGAATCACAACCTGTATTTTTAAAAAATGCAATGAATCATCACAGTATATAAAAATGTTATTTTTCCCATAGACATCCTAAACTTCAATCTGACTCTCCTAAGACCAGTTGTGAGGGCCATAATGGTTGCATCTCTGTTTCCCCAACGAGTGAACAAAAATCAAAGCCTGTGGAGTACAAGAGATGTGGTGGTGGTGATAGCTGTGACGATATGGTGAATGGTAAGAATAATGAGGGAAGTGGTCTATGTTCTATTAATTTTTCCAAAACTTGCAAATCTAAAGTTTCCAAATCTGCAGAATTTGTTTGTAATAAGTGCCAAAAGGTATATAAACATCGAGGTAGTCTATTTAGCCATCAAAGAATTTGCCAAATTTCTGATAATAATAGTGATGGATATTATCCTTGTGTCTTTCCTGAATGTGATAAAGCATTCCATTCAAAAAGTGTACGTGATAAACATATAGTTGATGTCCATGACAGTAACATAAAATTACAGGAATACCAGTTTGATTCTATGGAGCAGTTTCAGGCATGGTTAGATGAAGAAAGCTCCAAAACTTACAGTTACATTTAAAAAAAATCTGGAAGCAAATGTGTTGCTGGTAAAACCTACCATTATTATGTATGTCAGTTTTATTCATCTGAGTCTGAAATTCAACGTCTTGAACAAAGAAAAAATTGAAAGCATAATATGCTTCCTAACTGCAACTGTCCATCAAGAATATCTATATGTGAAGAAGTGGATCAAGTTAAAATCAGTTTTTTCCCTGGACACAATCATGAATTAAATTTTGATAACACTAAATTTCAACCTTTGAGACAAAGTTATCGAGATCAAATTAAAGCTTATGTGGAATTGGGAACATCAACTTCCAAAATTCAAGCCATTTTACGAGATGGAACAGGATCACGAAATAACAGAGATTGCTTCAATGTGAAGAAGTCATTCGTATCTCGAAAAACAATAAATTACTATATGAAACAAAATAAATCATTTTTATACCCCAATGACAATGACGCCCTTTAAGTAGCTGCTGTAGTTGAAAAACTCAGCAAAGAGTCTTATAATCCCATACTTATATATAAACCACAAGGGCAGCCTACTGTATATGGACCCAAAGGTCTTGATAAGCTGCCCTCATCTCATGACATCAAACCAATCAATATGGTTTTTATTTATTAAATTTGATTGTTCCAGATGAATTTGGTTCTGGATACCCTGTAGCCCACTTCATTGTAAACCATCTAGACCAGGATACATTGTACCATTTGTTTAAGAGCACTAAAATAGTAATTTCTGATTTGTAAGTCAATTGTGTAATGACAGATGATGACCATATAACGGCATGTATTCAAAAAAGTATTTGGTGAAAATGTTCCTCATTTATTATGTAAGTGGCATATTTTAAGAGCTTGGCAGCATCAATTGTTGGCCAAAGTTTCCAATTGTAAATTGAAAGAAGAATTATATTGTGCTCTATTAACATTGCTTGAAGAAAGAAATTCAATTAAGTTTCAAACAATGATGGACCATTTTTTGCAGAAGTTTCAGACCATTGCACCCTCATTTATTGAGTATTTTGAAGAATATTATTACAGCAGAGCAAGTCTTTGGGCAATGGCTTATAGGAATTTTCCCCATGCCTTCACTGAAACGAACATGTATTGTGAATCATTTCACAATAAACCTAAAACGACTTATTTACAACGAAAATTTAATAGGCGATTAGATCAGCTGATTGAAACCCTCTTACAAATTGAAGAAGATATATTTATGACCCACAAGTATAATATTTTTACTAACTGCCCAAAGAGCATATATCCACCAACTTATCAAAGACGACATTTATCAGCAATGAAAATTCCTGATAATCATGTACTTGAAATAAATTGTCAATCATGGATAATAAAATCTGCATCTAATGATCATACTGAATACATCGTAGAGCAGATTTACAAAGCATGTCCTCAACAAGATCATTGTTTTTTCAAGTGCTTAGATGGGAAATGTTTAAGTCTATGCAGTCACTTGTATATTTGTAATTGTCCTGATAAAAACCCATTATGCAAGCATATCCATAAAATTTATTCAATTTCTTGTAGAGAGGCTTTGTCTATAAGTGATAATTCTATCGAAAAGATAGAAATTTGCTCGTTAGAATTAGTGGCAAAACCCAAGATTTCTCCAGATGCTATGCCACATTTTGTTGAAGACAAGCTTGAGTCATGCAGAAATTTAATGTCTGAGCTACTTGCTCTTATTCATGATCCAACTGTTAAAAAAGTGTTATTGCCTAACATTACCAAAACGTTAAAAAATCTTGTATCTGAATGCAAAGGTGCAGTTAAATCAAAGACTTTGGAAGAGTTTAGTAATAAAATGCCATTTGTACCTATATCTCCAAATCAAAAGTTGACACACCAAAGCTTCTTTAAAACAACAGCCACTAAAGCTTCCAAACTCAAAGCAGGTAATTATCCTACATTTACTCAAAAAAAAGCCATGCAGGACAATTTGCTAGATTTGACTGAGTTATTTAAGTAAAGACAATAGTTTATTATGTCAAAAAGCATTTAACTATGAAAATTACAAAACTTTTACTTCAAAACTTGATTTAAACAATATTACTAAGCCCATATTCTATACTGATGACATTTCCATTAGCTTGCTAGAAATTAAATCTCTTGATCCCTATATTCCAAACGAAGAAATTTTGACCTTGACAACTGCAGCATCTGATTTCAGTTATTGATGGATTTTTAAGTAAGATCCTTTATGGTACTAATTCCTTGGCTCACAGGAGTATATGGAAAACGCCGGTTCTGAAACAGGCGGTGCCGGAAGTGACGTCACGCGGAGTTGAATTGTTTGCTCCTGCTACCGGAAGTGATGTCATAAAACCGGAAGTTGTGTTCAGTTGTTTTCTCCTGTTACCGGAAGTGACGCCATAAACCGGAAGTTGAGTTGAGTTGTTTTATCATGCTGCCCGAAATGACGTCATGTACCGGATGTTGGGTTTAGTTGTTTTCTCCTGCTTCTAAAGATGACGTCATAAACCGGAAATTGAGTTTAGATGTTTTATCCTGCTTCTAAAATGACGTCATGTACCGAAGTCGAGTTTAGTTGTTTTCTATTTAGTTTTTAGGGATCTGGCAACAGAAATATTTATCTTTAGCAGAATGGCAACGAATTTATCATAGGAAATGCCTGTTATGAGCAAATTGCGGTGCCGTAAGTGACGTCACAGCGTGGGATGTTTAGCTGGTTAAGGGCTTCTTGACTACGAAGTGCGGTGCCTTGTGTGACGTCAGACTCAGTGTACGAGAAAGGACTCGTTCTTACATGTCTGATCTTGTTCCCATTGCAAGTTCTCTTAGGAGAAATTCACGTCATATTTTCATTTCACTTCGCTTTTGAACCTGCTAGGAATTTTTTCATTGGTCATCTACAGTTTATCTTTAATTTTGTTGTTATAAGTCGACCACTGCATTTTAAGCTTTGATATACGTTGGTGAACATCGACTGTCTCTTACTTGTTGACTAAAACTTTTTTCTTGATTTTTTTCACTTCTAAAATCTAAAGATGAAACGGTTCAGCAATCAACCAGAAGTATGCAAAAGAGTTCGTTTTGACGATCAAGTGGTTTATTCGGAAGTGCCCAAACTAACGATGCAGTCACTTCCTGACACCATGTTTCATCTTGATGACTATTCATTTGTGCTGATTAACCACTTCATTGGTTCGACACGAGTCCACATACGAAAATTTGCTTTGGACGAAAATGGTATCTTGCAACCAACAAAGGAAGGTGTCTCTCTACACGCGAAAACATGGGATATTCTGATGGGGCAGGTGAGTACGCACATGCATCTGTCTCCGACGTTAAAGTAATACAGAAGTAAGTCTGTCTTTCTAAAGTGGGTGATACCAACGAAATGGGCTTAGTTATTCAACGAGTGTTTATGAAAAGAGATCGCTCTCTCCAATTCCTCCCGAACTGTGTTTTTCTAAATTCAGATCAGTATTTTAAATTGTGTGAACACTATGACAATCTATCAGAAGTGCTGAAAATATCTCTTTTGAAATATTCCCTCCCGCATTATGTGAAATGTGAAGTGAAAACAAAATTTCCTAGTGAGGTTTGCACGCCTTACTACGGAGATCCTGATAACTATCTGGGTTGGAGAGAAGTTACAGATTCACTGTGCAAGTGCCTGAAGGATAGTGTAGCGACAAACATTAATATTCTTCTGGACTGTCTAGGTTGCAAAAATGAAATTATCAGTCAATCTGTACATGCATGCATGAACATGAATGCTGATGAACGTTTTTGTGAATTTTTTACACATGCTTTATATGCTATAAATTGGAAAGAATTTGCTTCGATTTTTGTAAAAGAGAGTAATAGTATTGTAAACTTTTGTTATATAATATCAGATGCTGACTTTTTCGAATGCTTGAATACAACAGACGTTTTCAATAAGGTCAGAGATATGTATGTGAAAGATCTGTAAAAAAATAAGTACAATGTATTCTCTAATAAATGTAACTGAGTAACGTCTTACGTGCTTTTAATAAATGTTGATGTTTTTCAATGGTGTGTCATTAAAATTATTCTTTAACAATCATGAATTACTGTTGAGAGGTTTCAAAGAATATACCATTTTTTAATTATCTAATTTAAAGAATATAAACTAAAAATTAAGTTTAACTTAATTACTAGAAATAGAAACTCCTTTAAGCAAAAACGTTTTACTCAGAAATATATTAGAAACACTATTTCTTTTTTTCTTAAAAATCATTTCCCATTACCATCCATTAAAAGTAATCAGTAATCACATCAGATGCTTCAAAAATGAAAAATGTCTTCAAGTCTAATTTTTTAGAACAAATTAACATAAGAATCACATTACTAGGTCTTTTCTTTAAGCAAAAACCTTTTAAGCATATATTAGAAACTATTTCAGAAAAAATAGAAGGATTTAAATAATAATAATAAATAAACACGATTAATAAAGAATTTAAAATAACGAATTTTATTTCACCACATACTTTAAAGAAAAAGTTACAATTCTGAGGTTAAGTTCTTTGGACATACGTTTTTCAAATGAGATATTTTGCATCTTTCAACAAGGTTTAGATTTAGTTTCAAATAGAATAGTTTAGCACTCAAACAAACAAGAGACACATTTTCGTAAATAGTTTGTAACGCAACCTCTCAAACGGTTACTCTTACATTAACATACAAAGTCATGAAATAGAAGTTAAATTCCTCCTGTTATAAGCAACAGTAATTTTCCGACCAATTTTCATTTTTAAAGTTCTATTACATAAAATCCCATTTACATGATCAGTAACATGAATGCCTTCGTCAAAACACAGAAAGATTTTCGTTTGTATATTCAATGTACATGACTAATTCTAAAATTACAAGTAACAAAAAATGCAAATAATTTTCGGTTTAAATATTTGATCACGTTCCATACTGCTGCTAGATTCTTCTAGTTTCACCTGTTAAAAACATGAATGAGTGAATATTTGTATGAACACGCAATTTATAGTTACGTATTGTAACTTTTATAGAATACAAGCAAAATATCTACACACATATATACATAAACGCGTAGGGAAAAAAACCCGTTGAAATTATTACAAATTAAATGTAACGTTTAAGGGAAAAATACACAAAATAGATTTTTATATATATATATATATATATATATATATATATATATATATATATATATATATATATATATATATATATATATATATATATATATATATATATATATATATATACTTTATGTTATTGACTCTTCAGTTGATTACTTTTCACTTAACATTATTTACAATATCTTAGAAAGGGAAATAAAAAGTATTTTACTTACTGTATTTGATGATGCCCCCAAGCGTAAGTAGATATGCCGTCTTCAGAAACGAATCTCTTTACATCCTCCGGTGATAATGCGAGTTTGTTCAGCTTCGTTGTATAGATTTCATGACTCGCACTACGAATGCTTTGCATGGTCGTGTACTTTCTATTATCTTGAAACACATAATCTTTGTAATCTTGGAAAGTGATCCTCTTCTTCAAGGCAGCTTTTTTTACTCCTTTTAATTTTTTGACGACATCTCCACCTTGCACTCGATAACTGTACACTTTACTGCGGAGTGCAGCAAATTCTATCATTATACCACCAGCGCATTCGTCCTTCATCAGACCAACTTTCTTCTTGTTCACTTGAGGCAAACCATACACATTATTTATAGGATAGTCAGAAGTGTCGAAAAGATGCAGAGATTCTTTCATATCCTCATAAGCATCGTGGGTTTGAATGTGAAGTATAAAAGAGTCTGTGTCGGTGTACATGAGACTGACTTTTCTTCCATACTTCACTTTTAAATAATTATAATAAAAATCGTACATTAAAGTTTTTGAAATATCAAGTATTGCCATACCAATTGCGATAGGTTTGTTAAATGTTATCTCAGTTTTACTCAGATGAATGGCTACTAATTCGGGAGTAAAAATACTTCTATCACAGAAATTTGACTTAGCAACCAATTTCTCTACTTGTTTAGAGCTGCAGCATAAGCGAATATCTTTTCTTCTTCTCACATCCTCCATGCACTTTCCAAACACACTATTGTTCATTAATTTGTAAAAGTCTTTTTCAAACGTATTAAGGGCTGCTGCTCTTAAATTAGTGTTATGGTCTATATAGGGTTTTAAAAAGGCTGATTGCCGAAAACGAAGAATTCTATGGATTTTTACTAGTTTAAGCCCTTGCTGCATATAAAATTTTAAATTGTTAAAATGAACAATGTAATTTTTTTGTTTTCTAACGTGAGAAGAAGACGTTTTTCTTTTGAGCCGGGAGGAACTTGGGTTGATGGAGCTAAGGGATAATCATTGTGAGTATCGTGGAGTTCTGTAGGATAATCAAGATCCACCTCTAAAACATACCCAAATCCATCGTCCTCTGATGCCAATAATGTATCGAATGAGATGTCTATCCACTCGAATTCATCCAGTGGAAGTGGTTGGCTCATAGCCCATCCATACAAATTATTGGCATCCAGGTAAAGAAGATAACTTTCAGGTTTCCTGCCACATAATCGACCATGTACTTATTGTTGGAGCGAGCGTATCGGTGACTGCATTGAGAAACTCCGCCTCGTATGCCCTTTTCTTCAAAAAGCAACTTTTCGTAGTCCGTGAGGAGCTCAATTTTGACACCTGTAAACTTTAACATAGCATCAAAAGAGAGGCCGGGAGCCATAAAATACCACACCATGTCCAATCCATACATTTGGAAACAATTTTTTCGAAAGGCTTGGAGGACATCGGCGAGCAACAGTTTTTACATACAAATCTGTATAATCGCCCATATCCTTTATACCAAACTCTTTCCAGACGTGTTGAGCATGCTGGTAGTCTTCGTCGGTTATGTGAGATTCATTTAAGAGGCTGTAAAACGCTTCTTTGTTTGGTAGAGACGTTTCCTTAAATTTTGACATGTCATCCATGTAATCATATGGATAGACGCCCTTCCTCAGGAGCAAATCAACTTGTGAAGTGGGGAAAACAGTTTTCATATAATGAAATTCATCTTTTTTTCAAATTGTAAACTAAGGATTCCAAACTGCTCGCCATAAAGAGGTAGGAATCTAGGAACCGTAAGTTCATTTTCCCCACCTGCTTGCTGAAGGAAATATATTTCTCTTCGTTTTCAGCAATAATGTGTATGGTTTTTTCATCTAAGCCAAGCTCCTTCACAATGAAGTGTGAGTCATATCCAGATAAGTTGTGAAGGAAAACAGGAATAAAATTTGGCCTTGTCAATTTCAAATTGCACGTATTACACGCAGCCCCTCGGTATGCTCCTGTTATGTGATCGTGATCATATACTTTCGGATTTTTTTCCGAAAATTTACCACCACAGAGATAACAATTCGTTTTGCTGAAATGTTCACATTTTCGTTCGGCAGTCAGATACTCCATAGGCACGATGTTCTTGTATGTTTTTTCAATCTCTTCAGCTTCTCCCATAATCATCTCCATGAACTTTTGAGGCGCATCACTTCCTCTATGCACCACAGGAGGCTTATAGGCTCCATGCGAATATATAATATAATACGAAAATGAGACACACTTATGCTTTTGATATTGCATGGTGAAGGACGCGCTAGGGTTTGGCTGGCACCCATCGATGCGTTCAGTTATTGCTTCAAAATCTGCTACAATAACAAAAGGAATTTTTTGTTGGTGTTTGATATTTTTAAAAGAAATGAAGCTATCTTCTGAAGGCATTTTTACTCGAGCAACATCATGCTCGGAACATAGAACTTGATGTTTAGTTAAAAGTTCAGGTGCACCGAATGAGTTCAGACATCGTCTACAAATATACTTTTTCTTTTCACTCCCTGATATTTGTGAGGATATTAACCGTGAAAGATTTTTTTATCCATGCGTAGTGCGCACTAGCTTGAGTTTTCATATATAACAAGTCAATATGAATGGAACCATCTAATTTACTAATGTGTAATGGGAAAATTTTAAATTTATGGTTGTAGCCAAATTGTAGCCAAATTTATTGATATATCATTAAGCTTCTCAAACTTTGATACATCATTGAGATTTACAGGAAACTGTATTCCTGTAAAATCCAAAGAATCACCATGTTGTTCATAGTTGGTCTGTCTATAGGCATTTTCTGTAGCTGGATGAAGAGCTGATAAAACAGCCCATTTGAAACACATCGTGTCCTCGTTCTTTACATTCACTACAGCCTGTTTTTGCCGTATGGTGGTAGGTAGAGGTATATATGAAGTTCCCCTTAAGGGATTGTAGCGATTGTTTCTCAGTTCCAAGTACAAAATTTCAACGAGACGCCATCCGGACTCTTTTTGCTCGAACTCCGATGCTTCTCGACACAATTGGTCAGAAGCACTCTCATAAAAATTGCACAAATCAGTGGTTTGAAGCACTACTTGATTGCGAGTCTTGAAGTTTTTTGTTTCTTCGATGAAACCACCTTCCACAGTTTTTTTGATAATTACAAAACAGACGAAAATTAACTTTGACTTCGCTGTTGGGCAGAACATCTATCAGATGATCGCACACTTCCGATTCCAGTGAAATCAGAAATCGTCGAATGTCCAAGAAGCCGGCGGAGTTGTCCAGACTGAAAGTTTCCATTAGATCCTCGAATGCACGCTCAGTTTGTAGAAGGTTTGATTTCCGACGAGGTATTTTCACTGCGGACCCTTGTTCACTGGTAATACTTGTACGCTTTCTTGACTTTGCAATAACAGGTTGCTTGCTGTGAATTCTTTCATGACGCAACAAAATATCCTTCCGATTAAACACTGCATTGCAATCATTACATTTGAATGAAGCTATGCCGCTATGCTTAGCTCTATTATGACGTAAAAGGCTTTTCTTGGCAGTAAAAGAAACTCCACAAACTTCACAGGAAATCATTTTTACACCAATTCAAAGTAGATGAACTCTCACGAATACAAAATTGCAAAATGGTATGCAATTCAACTAAAAAAATAGTCCACGAATTGAATAACACGCCTAGAACTAGGGAGCAAATCAGTTTGAAGCAAATCGAGACGAGAGACACAGCTCAGAATGGTTAGATATGCGTGGATTTCAGCTTATAACATGTCTAGAACTGAATTCGAGATAAGACGGATTAGCAACTAATCTCGCTCAGAGTTTCCCCGCCGCTCCCTCCCTCCGCAGCACCGCTCTTAGACACTAATGATTCACATGCATATCAACGCAAAGCATATCAATGTAACAACTAGATCCCTCCCTCCCATTCGAAATAAAATCTATGTACACTTTAACAATTATATTTTCTTCAAAGGAACGCTCCTAACAGTAGACAATAAACACATAGAAAGCAGAATATAATGAAAAAAAGAAAAGAAAAGACTACATAATTCTCTAAAAATAACAATTTTTTCCTTTTATTAATATGATATCCATGACCTAATTTTATTATTAGATCTTGTTACACGCTTATTTTTAACAAATGCACGATTATTTTTAACAAAGGTTTTTTGGAATATTCAATTCGTGAATGGAGTTAAAGAATTGAGAAAATCCATTTATTTCTTCTTTGTCTGGTGGATCCTTTACAACAGATTGAATCAAGTCGATCACGTTAGAGTTTGGACTTAGGGTCCCATTGTGAATGATTTCTCCTCTCTCATTCCAGTTTATGACGTGCTTGTGCTGTTTTAAAAATGATAAAATGTTTCTAGTCATAGTCTTTTTATTTCTGGGCTTGTGTTGCTCCAGTGTGACGTTAATTGAAATACCCAAATACCCAACCTTATTTCTGGGCGCTGCATTTAATATCAGCTGATCAAGAATTTCAGTTGAAGGTTCCGTTTTGATAGAGATTTCCTCGGACGATTCCTGAACCGGAAGTCTTTCTCTCTGTTTCTGACCAGGAGTAGTTGTGTATATTTCTTCAACAGGTTTCTTAATAGAGGGATTATGTGTTTCAACATGAATACGCTTTTGAAGAACTTGATGGTAAAGCTTCACTTTTTCATCGTCAGAAAGCATGCGTTTCAGTATTGCAGACATTTCTTTGTCCAGATCCGATAAGTTTTCTTCGGTAGGTACGTGTTTTGAAAGTTGATCATGAGGTACCAGAACAAATTTTTTCGCAAACTCCATTACTTAGCAATAAGACTTGTTAAAACACTCAATGCGGCTGGAATCAGCAAATTTAAAAACCCTCCTTTTTGCACTAAAAGCTTGCGCTTCACATACAACGGTGTTTTTTTATCAGCCAATTTTCTGAAGGTTGTTTTGTATTGACGGAATCGAGCTTTTTGAGCTGGTCTTAAAGGCACATTGCCTTTTATAAGATTTAAACAATATTCACAGATGCATTTCAAAGTTGATTTCGGAAATTTCCTTATCAAGGATTTCCTCAATTCAGGTTTGCTTGCACTAATGGCCAGCAGTTTTTGAACGTATTTCTTATTCGGTGGCATACCTCACACTAAATTAATACAACTAATGTCGTGGTTGATAAACATACGTTGTTTCTCCTGGTAATATGTTGGTTCACAAACGCAAGGACTCCTCGGTATCAGGTTTTAAATCAATCAATAAATAACTATAAGGTCTCATTGTTGCGTCTTGAAAAGCTTCCATGAAAAATTTTGTATTATGAGGACACAATTGTCTTCCAAGATGCGTAATTTGATTGATATCTCTACGTGACTTGAATAAAAACATATAATGGCTGTTTAGCGATACTTCTCTGAACTCTTTACCTTTATGAAAAATATTTTGAGTCACTGTGATGATTGATAGATTGAGATGATGTGAGCCTTTATAGTATACAAATTTGTTAAACGTTTATCGTTTCCGCATTCAACCATTAGATCATCGATAATGAAGAATGTATTTCCATCCAAATAATTTTTAAAATTCTCTGGGAATCCCTCCTCAAAGGTCACATTTGTTATCTTTTCATACAAATCCTGATAGATACCGTAAAACCATACAACTTTGTTGATATTTGCATGAATCACCTCTGTTCGGTGTTCGAGAAGTTTTTTTAAAAAGTATGACTTTCCACATCAAGTCGGGCCTGAAATTAGAGCAGTAAAAGGATGTCGTAACACTAAAGGATTCATTGTCTCAAATGAAGAAAGCAAAGTCATTTCATATAATTTATAATATTTTTTTATTGAAACAATTTCACATATACATTATGGTTTCTTTTAACATAATTATACATAATAATATCATTATTCATTGAATCATGTCCAAACTTAGATAGAATTTGCTTAAAAGAATTATTTCTACATCGCTGTTTAAGGTAATATATGCAGTATTGTCCACAAACAGCTGTTCTGAAGTTTTGCAGCGGGAAATCGTTGTACGTCACATTGGAAATTTTTTTTAAATAATAGCGGATGTAATTGTTGAAAACTTGAGGGGAACGTCCAAAGGAGTCAAAGAATTCTATATTTCTCGACGATCTCAGAAAAACTGCTAACCAGTGAGTACCTTCTTCGTGAGCAGGCTCTGTGTTAATAACCATGGCTGCTGGATAATGATTCAATCGCATTGGAATATTATCACAGGCAAACACGCCAAAGAAACAATGTCTTGTGTAAGCATCTCTTTTCAGAATTTCATTTATTTCAATTGAATTCATATTGAAAAATCACATAATACATTGCGCGACTTGGTTATTTCAATAACACTTTGAAATTCGGCATATACCAACACTGAAATGGTCTTTGGTAGAGCAGATGCGAATTTCAATTCTATGCGTAAATTTCCTTGTTGTATCAAATTAAGGTGGTTTCCATCGCAAAGATCCGGAGTCAAGTCGAAGGGATATAATGAATATCCTTTTGCAAACTCATCCCTATTTATGTATATTCCTTTGTCTGATATCAATTTTCCACTTCCTAATAGTAGACTGTTATATGCTCTTATATATTGATCGCTAGAAAAATCCGGTGTGATAAGTTTGAAAGCGATTGGATTTCCATCCACATACACACCGATGAAGTTTAAATCATAGTGCTTGAATTCCAAAGGGTTCTTCTCAAAATTTCCATTGAAAGCTTCATTGTCTATGGTGGCGATAATTAGTTTATTCGGCATAGCACCGAGAAAAACATTATCCTGCTGGAAACTATAACTTCCACCTGAGACGGCGTACATTTTACATAAAATTCGATCAATGGGATATTTAGCGTTTGATTTTTCAAGAGCCTTTGCATGTCCTAATAGAACACCTGGGGACAATTTTTGTTTCCTTATAAAAATAGAAGCATGATCAATACTGATGTTGTAATTTGCTTTCTGCAAAGCCATCAGACAGAATTCCGGCTTGTTTCGTATCAGTCTAATCTTCAAATCCACCAAGTTCAGTAAAAGTCTATCTTGGTGGAATATATCGCAATGCAAGTTTCCAATCATATTTAAAACTTTGCTTTTGGCAGTCATTGATGTCCTTTTCTTTAAACCTTCGTTTCCTTTCGATGGATCATTTTCCCCAATATGATCGGCAGTGTCTTTATAAAAACCTTCCGAGGTGAGAAAACTTTTCTTGTAATCCGAACCGTAATTTAGCAAAGTTTCGATGTAAGCTCTGTATGGATACGTATTACTGGACGATGAAATCAGACGATCATTCAAACTCACATCTGCTTGAGAAAACAGAGAATGCAAGAACAAATTTATAGGGCCTACAGGTTCAGTATCGGGTAAGTCGGCGCCGTTCTTTAAAATGCGTACTTTTAAATAAAGCTGTGTGGCTGATAGATCAATGTATTCCTCGCCGCTCCCCGAAATATTAAATTCTATGGGTGACTCATCTTGTATATTTGCAATTGGGTAGTATTCCAACCATTGTCCTTTTTCTATCGATGTTTGTGTCGGAGGAGTTAAAAACAAATCAAGCTCGCTCTTTACTGAGGGATAGGAATCATTACGTATTAGAGCCATGTTATGGCTAGTCGAAAATATCTGACGTGCTCTGCTTGCGAGATTTCTTTCGAATGAAGCGTTTCTTAGTAAGACGTTTCCTTTTATGTCCACCAACCATCGATTTCACTTTGGTTGCTGCTTTATCAGATAGAACGCTTGCTGCCTCTTTTGCTCTTTCTTTTGCTGACGCCTTCAGATTTTTCCCTTGTACGTAGTCGTTGGCAATATCCACCCCAGTCTTGAAGGCCTGTTTTCCAAAAGCCTTTGCACCAGATTTGAATAACGGCAGAATCATTCAGTACATACTTCTAAAAATACCTCCAATACCGCTACCTCTTTGTAAAGAAACTCCCTTGTAGAAAGATAAACCATTTCCAGCTTGATTTGAATAGTATTCCTCGTAAGAACGAGTGCAGCAATGATATGGTTGATACATGGTTTATAAGTGCTTCAGTCTAAAGTGTAGTTTCACGATCACTTTCCCACGTTCAAATGACACGTATCGTCCCGTGTGAGTTTTTATAACTATTTCGATGGTCTGAAAATTTTTTCTAGAAATTGAATAGTAATGAGGTCTATCGAATAATTCGTGTACCATCTGACCGTCCATAGCTCGAACTGTAACGATGCGTAATAGGAGGCAACGACACCACCGACCACTTGAGTCTCAATTATATCGGTATACACGTACAGCAATTGTAAGTCAGCATTAGGATCAGCTATATAAGGACTCTCAATGCTTAAGGTTTCAGAAACATTATTTTCCCCAATTATTTTATTGGGCTCAAAATCCAAACATTGCACTAATCCATCACTCAGATTCAACTTTGAACCTTTAAACAACTGAAGTTTAACTTTCTTATTATGTTTATTGTAATTCATTTGTATTTGAATGCGTTTTTCAAAAGCGTTTATAATGTCTTGCGGTGTTTCATAATAACCGCATGGAATACTGTAGTTCATTTTTCCACCAGAACCTAAATCATACTCATATTTATTGTTACCGTGAGTAACATTATTCCACATTTTTGGATAGATCAATTCAACTATGCCGCATTCCCATTCTCCAGACAGTTCAAAATTCTTCGGAAGTCTCGTTATGTAATGAGACAGAGCATTATCAGTGAAAACATCAATGCTTCCGTAACTAGGAAGAGTTATGTAGAAACTCATTTTTCTTTATACAAATGATTGCTTCCTTACTCTCACACGTCTTTTATAGGGAAAACAAATTTCTGGAAGGTATCCAATCATTAAATTTATTTGAATATCCCTTAAACTTTACGAAGTACTCTACCACGTTTTTCCTCTTCCTCTTCTTCAGAACTTTATCCACTGGAAATTTTTCACTGTTCGCTACTTGTTGCAATTCTTCAGCATAAAATGTACCTTGAATGTCTTCATGTAACAAATCCTTAATTTTATACACGGGTATAGGGTTGGACACTAATTCGCGTATTACAAATAATTCTTCTGACCAATTACTTTCATATCCTTTTTCGAACGTTATTTTCTGCTTTGAAACTCTTACAATATCTCCCACCTTAAATTTGAAAATAGGTTTCTTACGCATCTGAAGTGCATCCCCATAAAGTTTTTCTACCGATGCTCGAGTGAACGGTATTGTTGTAGTTGTGAACCAACTTTTTCAAAACATTAATGTAATTGAAAGTGTTAGCATGAGTAAAATATCGCCACATACGGGTTTTAAGTGTGCGATTGTAACGCTCAACAACGCTTGCTTTTGTCTCATTAAATGTAGAAAAGAAGTGAACTCCCTGAGATTTTAAAAAGGACTGAAATCTTGTATTCAAAAATTCTGAACCGCGATCACTTTGCAATTTCAAAGGTTTGCGTTCCTTAAATATAATTTTAAAAGCTTCCACTATACTTTTACCTGTTTTATATTTCAAAGGTATAGCCCATGCATATTTCGAAAATACGTCAATCACAGTTAACAAATAGCAATATCCTTGGTTGAATTTGGAAAGACTTCTTAAGTCAACTAGATCTGCTTGATACTGCACTTGTGCACCTGAAACGTAAATGCGGTTACGGGGAAATACTTTTCTAATTGGTTTATGTAAAGTATATGCACGTTCCTTTTGAAGCATAGACCTTATGTCTTTAGAAGGGACATCTTTAAAAAATTTCTTTAAAGTTTGAACGTTTCCCAAACCAGCAGGATGAGCAACGTCGTTGAATACTTTCTTCACCTCTTCCATGACTGATTGTTCTGTGGAAAACTAATACATTTATATAGCTAAGATCGGTAGATATTCGTGGCCGAGTGGTTTTAGTTGATCAAATACTCGGAGACGAGTATCTTTTGTCACGCGTTCAAGTCCTGAAAAAGTAGATAATTTTTCTCTATATAAAATTAAAAAATTGTCTCTTTTCATTTTAAAAGTGATCGCCAGATGGCTCCCCGGGTACCGAAAGTATCACTAAGTCATGACGTCACACAAGGCACCGCAATTTGTCGAACACGCCAGACTGTGACGCTATAGCAGCATTGAGAACATGATCAGACATGTAAGAACGAGTCCTTTCTCGTACACTGAGTCTGACGTCACACAAGGCACCGCACTTCGTAGTCAAGAAGCCCTTAACCAGCTAAACATCCCACGCTGTGACGTCACTTACGGCACCGTAATTTGCTCATAACATGCATTTCCTATGATAAATTCGTTGCCATTCTGCTAAAGATAAAATTTCTGTTGCCAGATCCCTAAAAACTAAATAGAAAACAACTAAACTCGACTTCGGTACATGCGAAATGACGTCATTTTAGAAGCAGGATAAAACATCTAAACCCAACATCCGGTACATGACATCATTTCGGGCAGCATGATAAAACAACTCAACTCAACTTCCGGTTTATGGCGTCACTTCCGGTAACAGGAGAAAACAACTCAACACAACTTCCGGTTTTATGACATCACTTCCGGTAGTAGGAGAAAACAACTCAACTCCACTTCCGGTTTCATGACGTCACTTCCGGTAGCAGGAGAAAACAACTCAACTCCGCGTGACGTCACTTCCGGCACCGCGGCACCGCCTGTTTCAGAACAGGCATTTCAATATACTCCCAGGTGCTTTGAAACGAATTATATCAGTAACACTATTGAAATATTGAATCGATTGGCTGGAGTGCAATTTGCTCTTAGTGAATATTTATTTATACCTTTAAATAAAAATTATCATTGAGTTCTACTGGTTGGAAAAATTCAAGAGAAAAAATTTGATTTCTATGATCCCCTGGGTACAACTTCTGCTGAAAATTACAAAGATTCCATTCTCACTTTTGGAAAAATCAGATCTGTAAAGCTTTAAATCTTCATGAAGATTGGTTAATTTCATGCCCTCCTCACTTTAATCAGACAGATAGCACTAGTTGTGATGTCTTTGTATCATACTTTGTACATCAGATTGTTAAGAATTTTAGATGTTAGAAAGGAATTTAATACTTTTGACTTTAGGAAATTTATTTTTGAAACTGTAGCTACTGACTATCCATCTAGCAATAAATTAGTTTTATTAAATGTTGAGAAGACAAGACAGGCTACAGGTTTTGAAGATTTACTTCAATCATTTTGCATTGTCAAGATTATAAGATGTAATGAAAGATCAAGATTGTTGAATTAAATTGTCAAGAAATATTTTAGATAAGTAGCAAATAAATACAGGATGATTCTAAAGTAACCTCACATATTCATAAGACTCTAGCTACTGCTAAGATTTTAGTGGGAAATTCGAGATGTAGCCATTTCAAGATATACCCTTGAGATTTATGTAGGTCAAAAGCATGGTAACTACTTGAGGGTAAATATAAACCATTGTATCGAAAGAAACGATTAATTTTTGTTTGCAGAGTGCTTCTCAAGAGGTTTGTATCATTGTACTTTTATGTAAAAAGAAACAGAATTAATGTTTCTTTTTCAGGATACAACTCAAGAGGTTTCTATCATTGTATTGAAATTGATCTTTGCATGCAAATAGAAATACTGGTTTTCTTTTCTAGCTTGAATTTGCATTTTGTTTGAATCTAACTGAATACGGAAAGCTAAAATAATGCTGCAATTTGATGTCTCTTGATCATCCAGTATTCTGCTATAAATAACTAGATGATGTTTGTTTTTGGTGACCATTTTCTATGGCATCAATAATAAATTTCTTTTAGTTAAGATAATCAGTAGATTATCGAAGTGCAACATTGGAAAGATGCAATAAACGCGTTAGAATTGAAATATATTCTTAGTGTTGCAAAGTTGTGATTTTTTCCCAGTCATGAGTAAGATTTAATTTTAGACTTTATATGGTGTTAGGCTCAGCTTTTCAGAACTTTTATTTTACTATAATTTTAAAAAATCGCAGTAGTATTTCCAGCTTTTCTGAAAACGACCCAAAATGTTCTGGAGAAACTTCCTCAAAGGAAAACATTTTATAAACTTCCCCAAACATACCAAACGCAATTTTTTAAAAATAAGTTATTCGAGTTTACCAGAATTTCAGGAAACAATTTTTTTTAATTTTACATTTTAGAAATTCTAGCTGCACTCAGGTAATTTTATCCTTTGCAAGGAAAAGTAAATGATAAGCGTCTGAAAACTAAAGGATGAAAGTTGAAAATACCTGCTTATAATTGAAAATCTACAAGGGAAGGAGGGATGCAGGATGTGCACGCATACAAAGCGGGCTTAATGTTTTCTTGCCTGGGTGGTTGAGCCCTCTGCCCCCCCCCCCCATCCATTCAGTGGTCTTAGCAGCATGCGAAAATTTGCCAAAGGCAATGTCCGCAGTCTGGTTTTCATTGAGATTAACGAGTTTTTCTCAGTGGGGATTCAATGGAAAAGACATTCGCGCCAATCGATGGGGTATGGAAACTTTCTCAGAAAAGTGTCGTATGTGGGGGAGACATAGGAGTCTGGATGCGGCCTTTTTTATCAAGACAGCCTCGAACATCCCCTTTGGCATAGCTGGTTTTTCTAGTGTGGGAAAAAACCTCATTCTCGCACCGAAGTTTTTCGAATCGAAGGGGACTATAGAGAAGGAATAATCTTTAACCTCTTCTATCGTAGACGCCATGAGTGGTGAAGAAAATGCTTCTACAGTTTTGATTCAAATAACAAATTCCAGATACATGATATATATCAGGGATATGGCAAAATATTCTCACTTTTAAAATCCCTAGAGCAAAAATGTTGCCGCTTTAAGGTATCCGACTACCTTTAAAACGCGATTTTCGGCGGAAATTGCGATTTTCCAAATTTGATATAATATGAAAGCCCGATTTCTTATCTTTCCAAATCTGTTTAAATTTTGTTCCTACCATGCATAGAACGTAAGATACAGGTCTTTTAATACTACATAGTCGACACTTTTTAAAACCGGAAGTGCCTTTCTGCAAACAGGAAGTGAACGTAAAAGTTTGTTTACATTCTTATTTTAACAAATTAAAGCGTTAAAATTTGCTCTGAAGTGTGGATTTTTTTTTATTAATTAAAAAAAATTAATTAAAAAACTACTTTTTACACAAAAATACATCTGGCAATCATGTTTAACTTCACAATCTGGCATCAAACTTGAGTTTCAGTTTGTACACAATTTGAACTCGTGATTTTCGATCGTGCGTTCAAAAAGTTCTACAACTTGATAATTCTTCTTGCATAAAGTGATTTTTCTTTACAAAATGGGAAAGAGTATTGCCAGGAAGAAGAAACACCACTTCAAAGGTAATCAACACTCTAAAACACTGAAGACTAACAGTCTTGAAGATCCAGTGTGCACAGCCAGTGCTTCAAAACTGCAAGCATCTAGCTCTTCCAAATTCGAAGTTTTGAATGAGGAACTGTGTGGTAATCGGATTTTCGACCTGGAAACTTTAATAAATATATTTTTGGTGCTTCCATGTCCCAAATGCTTTGCTTCTGGTTTGCATTTAGTTGAAGACTCCAGGTATGGATTGTGCTCACACTTCTCTTTGAAATGTCACAATTGTGATTTTGTAAAAGGCTTTGCCTCCTCCAAAAAGAACAAAAATGTACCTGAAGTGAACTCTAGAATAGTTTATGGGATGAGGCAGATTGGAAAGGGATTTTCTTCAGCGTATAAACTGTGCACCACGCTGAATTTGCCACCAATTTCTAAAGCTGCGTATAACATCCATGAAGAGAAACTCTTGAAAGTTGTGTCCGAGGTTGCTGAATCTTCAATGTTAAAAGCAGCTGATGAAGTTGGTTCAAAGGGAGAAGACAGTGAATGCGGCGTGTCTGTAGATGGAACGTGGCAGCGTAGAGGGTACACTTCTTTGAATGGTTGTGTTGCTGCCATTTCAATTGACACGGGAAAGGTTCTCGATTTAGAAGTCATGTCCTCATACTGCAGAATTTGCAAAAGATTACAGAAACTGAAGAGAAACCCGTCATTTGAATCACAGGAAGCTGACCATATATGCCAGTGCAATTTTAAAGGGTCATCAGCAAAGATGGAAACTGTTGGTGTCGACAGAATTTTCAAGAGGTCAGTGAGCACTCGGAAGCTGAAGTACACGAAATACTACGGTGATGGGGATTCTAAAGGCTATTTGTGCGTCCAAAACACATATGGCGAAAAAAGTGTTTCAAAACTGGAATGCATTGGGCACATTCAAAAACGGGTGGGTACACGTCTGCGAAAATTGAAAAGCAAAACCAAAGGTCTGTCTGGTAAAGGCAAGTTATCAGATGTCTTTATCGACAGACTACAAAATTATTATGGCATTGCGATTCGCTCTAACGTGGGCAACTTACAAATGATGCAGCAAAATGTAATTGCAGCTTTGTTTCATTGTGCTTCATCACCAAAGAAACCGATGCATGGCCAGTGCCCTATTGGTGTAGACAGTTGGTGCTATTACCAGCGAGCTGTAAGCGAAGGGAAAGAACCAGAAAAGCTCAAGCATTCTGGTTTGCCCAACAATATTTTAAATGTAGTCAAACCAGTGTATTTAGAGCTTTGCACCAGAGAACTTTTGAATAAGTGTCTGCATGGCAAAACTCAAAATGCCAATGAAAGTTTCAATGGTGTTATTTGGCAGAGAGTTCCGAAGGAGGTTTTCGTCAGCCTAAAAACTGTAAAATTAGGGGCTTATGATGCAGTAATACAATATAATGATGGATTTGAGGGTTGCACCAGTGTTTTAAGCAAGATGAACATTGAAAATCTTGGTTACTTCACATTAAAAGGTTACCAAAGTTTGGATCGCATTAGAATCAGTGATTCCAAGCGCCATACAACACCCGTTTCAAAGAAGCGCAGGAAGGTTTTGAGGGCAATTAGGAAAAAAAAAGTAGTTGATTTAACTTCTATAGAAGGTGATCTTTATAAATCAGGATCATTTTAGAGCTACATTTTCCATTTAAAGGTAAGATTCATTATTGAATTTTGTTTTTAGCTTTTTCTTGAAATTGACATTTTAGAATTTTGCTTTTACGCAAAACATGAAAACTCAAAAAGTTATGCTTCAAATGTTATGAAATTTGGTAGGAATACTTTCAAAGAGTTTATAAAGGGAATGTACCACTTCTGTAATTGTGCATTAATTAGTTTTTTTATTTTTAATTATAAAAGTTATGCGTTGCTATAATTTATGGAAGATTTTCTTCTTGGTTGTACTTGAACCTCTCCAGTTTTTAAAAGAACTGGTTTACAATGATGTGAGAGGTACATTCCCTAAAGGAGGTTTCAATCTTCAAAATAAAATTTACAAAATAAGAATATCTTAATTTAAATTTAAGTTATCATGTTTTGCGGTGGTGCTAGTTTTTGTCTATTTTTCACCCCTTTTTGGGGTTTAAATTTTAAAAAAATTATTAATTATTTTTTTTATATGTTATTCTCTAAGTTTTTAACCATATTCTATAATATAATGCACAAAAAAAGTCAAATTTCAAATTATTTCAAAAAATCCTTTCCGAAGGTAGTCGGACACCTTAAAGCAAAATCGTACCTTTTTTAGATAAAAGCAATTTATTGTGAAAGGAAAACGTTTTCTTTCAGTATGAAAAAAATTATGTCGTAGCCTTTAATTTTGTTAAGATATTAGTGATTCAAAAACACTAAATGCAATTCCTATTTCTGGGTACCTTGCATGATCCACGAAAACATCACACTTTTTGTGTGAGAGGGGAATACTTTGGTTTATATCTTCATTACAATGATAAATTGCCAACTCGATACCTTAACTCAGTACTAGATTATTTAGATTTAGGCATTCAAAAAATTATTAAATGCAATGCTCATAGAATGTTAGCTCAATTCTATTGGATTGAGGAAACGGGAGAGGGAAGACCTAGTTATTCCGAAATTGTTTTCTGATTATGTACCTGGGTTTGGGTTTACTTTTGTTTGGTCGCTCTATAGTAATTTTTTCCTAAATGAAGGCTAATTAGACTGGAACCTACGAATTAAAGTGGATTGCAAATCAATAGATATATTCTTTCTCAGATCAAGAATCGAACCCAGAACTTTTTCAACCAAGGGTCATTAATTCGTGTCTGGATAAGGAAATATTCCTGTTTCAGATAGACTCCGCTCATTCATTCTAATTCACTCGTTTAGTTCTAGGTTATCCAGAATTACAAAGGATAGTGAAATTTTTCGGGAGCTTGAGCATTACTTTTGTTGAATTGTGTAAAATATTTCTCTTAGTTGTGCAGAGGGGACTAAAAACAATTTCGAAACCCTCATAGGAATAACATTGAGTATTTTTACGATCACTTCCAGACCAATTCACACCAAATTCGGTGCATTCATTCTTTAGAATCCTGCGGAAAACATAGGCTATAAACCACCGTTCTATTTGTCTTAGGTCTGGAGAGGAGGCTAAAAGCAATTCGTGATCCAAATAGGAATAGCATTCAGTATCTACTATCATAATTCGACCAATTCACAACAAATTTGGTACACTAATTCTTTGACTACTGCACGTAGCACAGGCTATATATTAACCCCCGTTCTATTTGTCCTAGTTCTGTAGAGAGAGTGCTAGAAATTCTTCGAAATCCCCATAGGAATAACTAATATTACGATGAATTACAAACTATTCAATCCGAGCAGCGCCTGGTAATTCAGCTACTCTTTTATAATGCATACGATTGTGAAAAATAAAGTATGGCTCTTGACGAAAATAACCTTGATACAGATTCAAAACATATATAACTCAGTTGTGTCCATCATATATTATGTATGTGTTGAATGTTTCTGTCTTCTCGGAAAGGTAATGATCAGAACCAGACGTTCGTTCTGATCATTACTTTTGAAGCCCAGTTGATTTATCCCTAATGTAACCAACCTGGGAAGTCAGAAATATGTTAAAAACAGCTCAATAAATTAAATCAAATATATTTGGAGTTTTTCGAACTTTAGCTCCCATAGCCCCTTCCACCTATGTATTGTATTGCGTAGATGTTTAACACTGAAGTGAAATCTGTGACTTGTCTAATAACAAATTTACTCACGAAAGACGGTCTGATTCCATATTCCGTTCATAAGCTTCCATTCAGGTCTTGTTCGCTTAATTTGTAAAATTACTTTCCGAATAAAATAAAAATGGCATCTGAAATTATGTGAGTTTCTGTATTCGGCAGCTTTCATTAATAATATAATCCACACCGTCAGCTTAGAGCAGAAACTCATTACCTTCATTCTTTCGAGGACACTAAATGCTTATTTTCCTGATGATGAGAAATGCATGGTCATATTGAAATATGTTTAAAAGATATATAACACTATCAAAATGTCCATAATTCTTATTTTCTTACCTAAAACTAATAGTTAGCCTTTAAACAGCTTTATGGTAACATATTTTTGTCAGTTAATGAGTTTCTGCTCTAAGCCGTGATATGCATATTTACGAAATATGTTGCTCGGTGAGCAAGGTAATATTTTATGGTAACGAACGGTGAACCTTGTAAAGTAAAAAGTATAGGATACATGAATGATTGAAAAATAAATTAAACTTGAGTTAAATTTGTTTTTAAATCAATCATTGGAATCGATCAAGCACTTGCACATTTTCTCAGACGGGTGTGGGACACAAAGTACAGACCATACCCTTGTTAGTATGTGCTCTGCATTAGTTTCCCGAAGACATTCGTTTCTACCGTGTGACCGCGATTTCGCCGTTAAAAAAATTGTTCGCATCTCCACTGTCGAAAAATGTGGCACTTTTATTAAGTCTTTTGTTTGAGGTGATAAGGAAATGGTGTTATTGATCTGAAAATATGGTGGACCAAACATTATAAGACGATGCTTTCCCATTGAATTTATCTTCCATCCCTTACAAATGAGCCAGTATATCGAATTCCTATCAAGGGGATAATTCCCCTAGAAAAAAAATTGAAGACATAATTAGATATTACTCCAAAGCTAAGATTTCGATGGCATCTATAATTTTATGAAAACTGAATGAATAAAGCCCATGTGCATCTTCAAAAGAGAATGATTTTGTGTGGTCCGCCAACAAATTTTAAAGATCCTTTTAGGAAAAATATTTTTTTCGTCTATTACCAACGTTCAAGAAAGGTGAAACATGTAATTCAAATTGAAAAATCATCTTTACAATTCTAGTGATGAATTACCCACTAGACGTGCGACAAGGATGTTTTATACAGATGGGCCTCACAACGGAAAAATATTGTATAAATAAGCATTTTTCATATTTCCAGCAAGAAAGAAAACTTTTTTAAATTTTACTTTTTGCTGCTTTCGTCGGACCGCTCCCAAATTTCTTAGAGGAAGGGACTGATAACTCAAAAATGTCTTTCTTCTCAATGGGTCAGATAGTCATTTTTGTTATCATATGTACGAAAAATTCGTACTTTGCTGATACTCCTAACCAGTGGTCGATATAGACCCCCAGGGGCGATAGAAAAATAGAAAACATCATTATATGGATAATATTAATTCGGTTCATATTTTCCACTTGGCTGCCTTATTTTCAAAATTTAATGACATACCGACCTGTTTACAAGATAAAGCTACCACGATTATTCAAGCTTGGACGATTCTTTTAGATTTCCAAGCTAAATTAGCCTTATTTAAATCATCATTGTTACGAAAGGATTTTCAGAACTTTTCGAATCTACGGCAATTAAAAGTAAAAGAGGAAGACTTAGAAGTATACAAAAATATCTTCAAAATTTGAGCGATGATTTTAAAATGCGCTTTGCAGATTTTGAAAGCATGCACATTCCAGATTGGGTTATCATTCCATTTTCTGCAGATATTGAAAACATCGAATGTAACAAATAAGATGAACTTATCGAATTGTGTGTCAGTTGATCTTGAAGCTAAGACGCTTTTAAAAAAAGGACTTTAAGTTACTTTTGGAAAAATATGAATGTTATAGAAAAATATCCAAAACTTTTGCTTGCATTTCCGAACAATGGTTGAAGTTGGTTTCAGCCATGTTAATTCCATTTTAATAGAACAAAGAAATAAGCTATATATGGAATTCCGTGGTGTAATGGAATGAACATGAGTCGCTCTAGTTACAGTGGCGCTTTAATTCTGAAACTTACTAATTTTGAATCCAGCATTACTCATCTTGTCAAGAGTCACGAAGCACATCCTTCACATTGACAATTTTAGTAAATTGTATATAAGTTAATAAGTCGGCAAGAAAGAGCATTTTTATTTCAAGTTTTGAGAGTATTCGTGAAAATATCCTATATATAGCTTATATAAATTGATTACGTGACTTCGATTTTTGGTGGCGCAGTGGTAGCCCGGTTGGAAGAGTAGCGGATTAGCAATAGGAGGGTTGTGAGTTCGAAACTTGGTCTAACCAAAGACCGTCGTGTACGTGGGTGCTGTGTGTGTTAAATCTGTCGTAACCTCAAATGTCCTCCCGTTGACGTGGTGTGGAAGTTTGAAGAGTAGTGTGCTAGCCAGGTGTTGCCTCGTCATCTGACCGTGGTTTAAAATTACGAGGTGTTGACCTCGGATCTTTCCCTTCAAGATTCAATTACCCACCCCCCGGTTTTGGAAGTGCTGTTCGTTTCACAGTTCACACTTAATAAATCATTAATGTAGTCAGGAATTATTTTTGGAGGTACAAAAGAGAGATTGAATTTTTATGCTAATTGAAGATTTGGACTTATTACATTAAAAAAGTATTTTTTATTTTGTACTTTGAACCAACTTAGGAATACAACTTTTTATGCAAAATGAATATCTGAACTTTATATTTTAAAAAAGATATTGGTTCGCTAAGTTTTTGTGTAATATAATATATCAAATTTAGTCCTGTCTATGAATTGAAAAAAAAGACATACAGTGTTAAAATTGTTACACCTCAGTTGTTTTAGTACAGAAATGATTTTACGAGGGTTTTTCAACAAATATTTATTGTTGGTTAAATACATACAATTTTCTATGCGAAGTACAATAAACAACAATTATTTTCATAATTCAATAACTATGTTAAAGAAATCCATGAATTTTTATAGTATTTTATCTTGAAAACATTTTAAAAAGCCGATTCCAACGCTTTCGAGTTCAGCTCAGGACCCCATTGCCCGTCCCCCTGGCCAAGAATATATGCTTTTAATATTTTTTTATATAGACTAGATATAATATAACTTATTTTATAAGGTAAATGCCAGACATTTAAATTATTAAAAAATTTCTTCTCAAGTTTTGAAAATAGATATTTATAAATTTATTCTATGTAGGCACTGAAAATTGTATCTGGGAATTTGTCAAAAAAATTCGAATAAATTTAAAACGTAAAAAGCTAATTATCCGAACCCCTAGTGCATTTTTTAATCAATGGAGGTTTGACACATTTCAGTCTGAAGAATTACTATCTCTTTAATTAGTTATATTTATGAAAAATGTGCATGAAATAAAACCCAACTTTTGATATATTAAATTTAACTATTTTATGCTAAATTTATCTATGCCTAATTTCAAAATTTATGACTAATTATAATTAATAATATTTGAACTTTATTATGACCAGTTAATGCTATAATGTTATGCAATATTTGAGTAACACATTTGATATTGTCATTGCTAATTCATCAATTCAGTTTAACCAGTTTTGTTCTGCTATATAGAACCATTGAGACAGATTTTGTCCAGAATAAGAAAACAGGAGTGTGTTTTGATCCTTTCAAGCCTTTCCAAGATTTGTCCACTAAAAATGGGAAATTTTGAAAATTCCATTTTTTTAGTTGATGCTCGTGGAATACGTTAAAAAAAAATCTAAATCTGTACTAAGGGCTTCTCTGTAACATCTTACTAAAATTTGATCACTTTATTGTTTTGCCTCAAAAAGTTTAAGAGGAATCAGAATTTATAGTTGTGAAAAAATTCATTTTTCTATTTTTCCAAAATTATGTATTAGGGAGACTAAAAGTTTTCTTGATCTTAGGAGGGTTTGAGAATCTATTTACAACTCCCTGAGCCATCATGAGACACTTTATGTAGATGTATTCTACCGATACAAAATGATGATTCTGTGTTGTGTATGGTTTATCATATTAGCAAAGGGAAAACGTATTTCAAGAAGTCTGTTGAAGCAACATCAATTTGAATTGCCTACAATAAATAGACGCCCTTTACATTTTCTTTACGAAAGCAAGCAGCTCACGAGATTTACCTCTACAATGTTTTCTTTTCAAATTAAAGTCTACAACATTCAACAAGATCTATCGTCATTTAATAAACTTCAAAAAGGTGTTAAACAAGTAATAAACAGGAAAAAGATAATGAATTGTCCTTAAAAAGAAATAAAGCGAAGAAAGTTTTTCAAAACTTTGAACTGACATTTCTTTATTACTCAAAACAAAGTGACCACATTTTTAATGATATAACTAAACATTTTGATAAATTCAACTTTTAGTATTAGTGGTATAATTTTACTTTCACTCTTCAGTAAAATATTTTTTTCAAGAGTCCCCAAATTGAAATAGATCCATACTTATTAATTGCAATGAAAAATGTAATAGGTATGTAATAAACTGTAAAAGCGTATTAAATTGCCTTTAAAAATAAATAGTAAAAGTGGATTTATCATTTTAAACTTAAATATTTCCTTAATTCGCAAAACAAAGTGATCCAATTTTTTATGTCAGAACTGAGTAGAAGCCATGAAAAATTCAGATTTTGGTTGTGTGTACACCATATATACCCAGTAGCTACTAGATTAAAATTTCTTTTTATCAGTGATAAAATCTTGCAAAGGCTCGAAACATTCCTGTTTTCTTACTAATGACAAAATATACAGTCACTTGTTCTTGCAAAAAATATTATTTTAATGCTTTTTCCCTTCATGTAAATTTGTCTTTGAAATTAAAAAGACAAATCGCAAGTTTCAATCAGGAAAGTTTTTGAATACCTAACAATCAAAATTAAGCCAAAGTTCTATCAGCAATTTATTTTGAGTAAAGTGGGTTTGTATTTTGTGATTTGCTCAATCAGGAGGGGAGTCAGCATTTTGTGTACTCCTCAATTGCAAAAATGGAGAGCTTCGCAGTTTCTTAAATTCCAAATGGTAAAGAAATCTCAAAAATAAAATTGATTTTTAATTTTCAAAACGTACACACACAATTGTACAAAAATGAAGATGTTTATAAATGATGCACCACCCTTTGTTAAGATGGCGTCCCCACTCCCCTTGTAGCAGATTTCTAGATAATTCTATTCAACGGCAATTCTTCGAAAGACGGGGAAAAGATGACTCACTATGACTTCAGTGAGAAAATGTCTCAAAGAAGCCAAAGCATTTGCCAAGAAAGCGATAACTAGTGAAATGTGACAGTTGCAAAGTACGATAACTTGCCAAATATGATTACCCTGAACACACCCTAATTACCCGCCTCGAGCGCTGCTTTTTCGCTCCCATTTGACAGACTAAGCTAAAAATAGGCAATCTTTTGAGGATCTGTATGAATGAGAAAGGAGAGAAACAAAATATTTGCGAACTCTAGAAGATAACAAGGTAAATCTGTCTAATATTGTTAGCATTTTAAGTAAAACTGGAGCTAAAGCTCGAAACTTAAATTGGATTTAATTTTTTCAAAAGGAACCTATTTCTTTTCACAAGATAGATTTATAATTGCATTAGAAAGTTATTTTATTTAGACAGGATTTGGCGACATTTGTGAGGGCGATAAAATTTGCAATCTGTAGTTGTAGATTTGGTGAGATTCGGTGGGTTATTGCTTTTTATCCATTTTGCATTTGCATTTCATGGTGATTTTGCGGTTGAGCTTGAGATTTGTAAATTCTTGAAATTTTTATTTGGACCCCATTTTTTTGTAAATATGTTATTCGGATTAATGATTTGTATAATTTTTCAATAATTGAAATTCATAAATGCTTGTCTTTTCATGTTATGCTTATTCATTTATGATTTACCCTGCTTGGGTGAGATGTCGAATCCGAGACCGTGGCGATTTATCCCCAAACATGGTAACCTTGTTGTTTTGATTCAGCTTTATGGCAACCCTATTCAAAAGGTGTTTCGCGTAGGAAAGTCAACGTTTTTTTTTTTTTTTTTTTAACGAACATACTGGCTTAGGACGCCATCTTGATATTTGGCAACAAAAATTGCTTGGCGACAAACATGTCTCGGATTCTACATCTTTACCATATGCTTTTTTCATGGTATGTTTATGTATTTGCCATTTTCAGGTTACGATTTTCTGTTTTTGCCTACGCCAATTCTTGGCGACAATCGTAAAAACGTCATTTCGGCGTTGGCGACATTTTTGAAAATCGCGCCAAGCGTGTAACGTATACTAGAATTTTACCGATAAGATTTGTTTCATATGACAGATTTGAAAGTATTGGCATTAAAACCAGTTATAAAATTATGTGGAAAGTATTGGATTTCAGTATGGCTTGGTGACAATAAAGTGAAATCTCGTCAACGCCGCACCGTCAAGTAGGATTTTACTGTCAAACACCGAACTTTTCACTAAAGCAGCTATTTTCGGTACAGCTGTATGTAGTGCCTCGTCCATTGGCAACCACCCTTGGCGCGTTTTGGGTGCACTTTTTATGTCGCCAAGGAAAGAAGTCTTACAAAAAATATTAGATGGGTTACCTTCACCTGCCATAACTCGCTACTAAAAGTGTGCCAAGGGCCATTTCCAACGGATGAGGTGCTTTTAGAGCTGTACCGAAAAATCTTTTTGAAACTATTTATGATACTTTATAATAAAAATTTTTACAAAAAGTAATGTAGTTTTTGCAGTAATTAAGGGGGAACGAGGGGGCAGCATCCCCTGGCACCAATGCCTAAAGGGGTGTTATAAAAACATTAGTCTTGTTTCTCACAAATATTTTCCAAAACTGCTTTGTGCCTTCTCTTTTGACTTCAGTACAGTTTAAAAAGTGTTACTTACATGACAGTATTAGCTGTATTTTAGCCGTTTTTATCATAATTAAGTTTATATAGTATAATAAACTCAGGTTCAAGTGAGCAAATGTATGAATACACAATGAATCCAAAGAGAAGTCTTTAGATAACAGTCGAAATAGAAAAGGAAAATTTTTTTAGTGGGAAATTCCACAGGGAGAACCCTCTATTATGTTGCATTTATTAACTTGCCAGGGGCTCCTTGTTAAAGGACCCAGTAGGAATAGGAACGGAAGTGGTAGCACAGGAAGATCTTAATTACTTCATTATCAATCATCCAAAGATTCCTACAATTAACAGGTGCAGTAATTTAAACCCATGAGCAAGGATGGTACAGTAAAAAAATACATTGTAAAGGAGAATTCAACCTAAAAGGTATATATAATAGTAATCACTACATTTGAAGCTGCATTTAAGTCATTGTACTGATTTAAGTGACTGAGCAGATTCTCAGAACTTCAAATTCAGTGCAAAAATGCAGATTCCATAATGGTTTGGGTATGTGCAACATAGGCCATATAGCTATAGACATGGATAAACTATGTTGTATAGAAAGAAATATGAGTCATGATTCTATTGACTTTGTGATAAAAAAATAAAGGAAGTTTGAGTGAAGTCAGGATTAAAAAAGCTTTTTATTTTTTTTATCTAGACAATGATCCAGAGCCTAAAGTGTGGATTATCAGGCATTTGTTTCTATGTAACTGATCGTCATCATGGAAACACCTCCCCAGAGCCCAAACTTTGTTGAGGCACAATTATTAAACTTTAAATTAACTGCTCTCCCAAAATATCAAAACCTCTTGAGGTTTGTATTTCTTTAGATGAGAAAGATTGATACTCTGTTTATTTGCTCTTAGTTTGTTTCTGCATTTCCAATTAATGCTGTTACTTTTTATAGATGCCAAGTCCTCGGATACTTCTATTATCAAACTCTAAGTTACACGGGGAAGAATATTTGCAATGGTGTTCAGATTTGATCAAGTCTTTCTTAGCAAGGTAAGTGAGTTCAAACTGCTATACATATAGTTTTAATTATATATATTTTTTATTTTCAAAACTTTTGATTTGTCATATCAAAAAAGATAAATTCTAATAAAATAAAGAGCTGAACTTATGTGCATTTAAATTCTCTATTAAAAGATTAACTGCTCAAGATTTCAATCTTTAAAATATTTTGAAATTGTTTGTAAATCTTGTGAATTTGACTTGTAGCTTTGTTGATTGGACATATTAAGAAATCTTGTAAGTTTTGACTAGAACAAGTGTTTTTTATGCTTTGTTTTTAAAGTGTATTCAAACTGAACCTGCGCAAACGATGTACACAGAATATGTTTTAAAAAATGTTAATTTAATTTTGAAAGCAATGATCCCTAAATATGTAGAATTGGTACATTGTCTAAAGTTGATTTTATTAGCATTTACAATCATGAACTTGAAGTTTCACTTTAAGGATAATCATACATGCTTTTCAGGTTTAATAATCAGTCATCTTTGCTTAATTTATTTCGTACACAAAGTTGCCCAAGGATACTCTTTTGTTATGTTCACATGTGTAGATCAATTTAAGAATTTCTTTGTACACAACTATTTTAATTACCAGGCATTGCTCAGATTGCATTGTTTCTAATTCATCATAATATTACTCAATATTATTCCTATGGAAATTTCGAATTGTTTTTAACCCCCGCAGACCCAGGACAAATTGAATGGGGTTAATATATAGCCTATGTGTCCCTGCAGAATTATACTGGATGAATGTACCAAATTTAGTGTGAATTGGTCTGACATTGATCATATAAATACGTAATGTTATTCCTATGAGGATTTCGAATTGTCTTTAGCACCCTGTACCATATCGACGATAAAAAAAAGACCTACTTTCTATGAAAATAATCTTATATTATAAAATTTTCCTTCCAATAATAAAGCTACAGTTTAAGAATTTACAGACGGGATACATAAACGATAATACTCAGCGATTTTCAGCACAAGCACACCCATGTGCGATATTGCATCACACTCTAAGATTCTAAAAAACCCTCTTAGGTTATCTTGAGAGGCGACTCCTGTAGATGTTAACTCTGACGTCATCTGTACAGCCAGACCGGGAGAGAGTGCCCCCTAGCAAGTGCTCTGTCCAGGATGACGGGACGTTACACCCCTCTGCACACCCAAGACAAATAGAACAGGGGTTAATATGTAGCATACGTTACCCACAGGGTTCCAAAGAATAAGTGTACCAAATTTGGTGTAGATTGGTCAAACTGTGTAGATTTGTATAGAGAACAGACAGACATACAGATGCCAACTCTGCTTTATATGTATAGATGTTGGAAGTCTATATTTAGACAATTATTATTTTTCTAAATGGACAAATTTTCGTAATTCGTGACATAATATCTCACTCAGATTATAACCAAGACCTTTTATACTTCATGTAGTCCTCAAAGGCATGTATACTTTTGTTTTGAATCATTTTAGGAGTTGTAAATACAGTGGTAACTTGAGATACGAGTGCCCCAACATACAAGTTTTTTGAGATACGAGCCTTCACTAGGTCAATTTTTTACCTTGAGTTACGAGCCAGAATTTGAGATATACAAGTCTGCTTCGGTGACGTCACAACCATCACTCCTCTCAGATTCCCGTCTTGCGCGTCGTTCGGTTCACATGTTTGCCTCACCTGATGACAGTTAACGTCACAAAAATCAATCAATTTCTTAATTTGGTTTAACATTGTCTACTGCCACCAGGAGGTCCGAGTCCCTTTCTTATTTTTTTTTTTATTTTCTTTTCTCCGATCAGATGCGTCAATTCTGAAAACGGAAAAATGGGGTGTGTAGTTATTTAGCTAATTTTATTTTGTATAACCATGAGTCCAAAGGTGAGTGAGTGTAAAGAACAGTGGTGAGAAGAAAAGGAAAAATGTAATATCCATGGAATTAAAGAGAGATAATAGACAAGCATGAGCAAAGAGTAAGAGTAATAGACTTGGCAACGCAGTATGATCGCACTACTTCTATGATATATACTATTCTGAAACGGCTTGATAAAGGCTATAACTCCAGCTACAATATTTGTTTTTTATAAATACATTATTATAAAAAAATGGAGTGGTTTTTGGGGGCTAGTACGAATTAATCTCATTTCAATTAATTTCAATGGGTAAAATTGATTTGAGATACGAGCATTTTGACTTACGAGCTGTCATGGAATAAATTAAACTCATATCTCAAGGTACCACTATATATTTTTGACAACCTACATAAAATAAGTGACTTTTTACCTGTAGGTCAAATCGACCCATACCGATGCCTCACATTGAGATCTGCGAATTTTTAAAAAATTTGTTGGACACTGATTCATGGTCATGTTATGCCCAATAAAGAGCCATTCTCTAATTCATTTTAGTAATTTTTATTTATTTTATTTGTGATAATGGTGTTATGAAACTTGTACTCGAATAGACTCGTTCCGCGATTCAGCGAATAACCGAATACCCATATCTGCAATGTAGCTTTATCCATCACATGACATGTAGAGGCTACTCTTAGAAGAAACCAATTCAGAAATGAGGTTCTATGAAGAAAAACGTTAAGCATGTTCATTAATATCCGCTGAGTTGCTTGAAGCATGAAGTGTCGCAACTGGCAGCATTTTTACAGATGATTCTCACTCAAGAGTCATCTTTAACACTTGTTTGAACTCTGTAAAAATAAGTCGTTTATTCCACCATAACTTCAATCATCGCGTGAGAGAGCCAGCTGTCTATCAAAATACCATAGCCACTATCATTGACTGTATAGCCTCACAAACTCATGTTATCTACTCCCACCATGCACATGCGCCAAGCTTGCATGTGAAGTATAGAAAACTGGAGTGCTTTTTATTTGATGATTTAATCATGGAAAGTGTTTCCAAAACTTGTTCAATGGAATCAATTACAGTTAAAATGTTTAACTAGATTAAGCATGTATTTATTTTTAAATTATTGGCGAGATGCTAGGAGGACACATGCTCTTGAGCTTCTATGTACCAGCTGTCACTGGTCTCATCCATGGGTCTACTATTTACAATTCGCTTTCATTGTGATCTGTTATATAAGTTAATGAATCAGCTTTGTAATTGTTACCAGAAGGCCAAATACTACTTTATTTAAATGTGTCATTTATATAGTGCAATAAGTATTTTAATATATGCAAATTGCATAATTAATGTGATTTACAGTATCAATGGTGGCTCACATTTTAAAATTTAAGACATGATTTCAAATAATGCCAAATTTTAAAGCAAATTTATTTTAAAAGCTCCCACTTTATTTTTTTTTTAATTTTGCAACTTTTTACACCTAAAATAAACATGTTAGTCATTTGCCCAATTTTGTATAAATTATATTTATTTGTGTAATTGTATTCATAAAAATGAGCTAAAACAGTTTTATTTCTTGATTTGGTATTTTATGCTTTTAGGTACAGTGTAAAAACAGTTTTGTTTGTGCCATATGCTTCAAGAGATTATAATGGCTATGCTCAGAAATTTGCTGAAGGATTCCAAAAGCAAGGTAGAGGATTTCTATTTTTGATACTTTAATATTATGTGTATTTTAAAGATAGTAAAAAGCCAAGAAGTATTTAAAATGAAATTGGACAAGTTATCAACAGTTTGTTTGGGATTTAATTTGAGAAATTAATTAGGTAAGTCACTCAATGAGTATTTGTTATTTTACTAATCCAAAGGGGTTGTGTTATAATTTTCCACTGAAGGTAATGTTATTTATGCAATTGCAAAAGAGTTCTTTATATAACAAATTAGTTGATTAATATGATCCATTTTGAGTTGTGTGAATTGCATTATTTAAATGTCTTTAGTGTAATCAATGATTAATATTTTAATTTATTCTTTTGATCTCTCTCTCTAATTATCTGCTTTGTTTTTGCTGTGTTCATTATTTGTTTTCAATATGCTAATGTAAAACTCGTGTAAAATCACAATGCTTTAAAGGATCCTATGGTTGATCTAAGTATGTGTTGGAATCAAATAGGTTTTTCAATGTTGTCATTTTTAATCCTAACTGGTTCCGTAATTTTGTTTAATCTTTGTCAAAATAAAGACTATTTTTAAGTTACAAAGCGAGTAGGTAAGCTTGGAAAGTTTACACATCATCATGGATATCTGATGAATTCAAATTAAACTAATGTTTTTCTTAACCTTATGTCAATGTGCTAAATTTTTTGTTGTCAGCTCATGTTTTCCATAATTTTTTTAGATGCTTTTTGTTGCTAGGATATTTGAGAAGGTAATCTGTGTTATTTTGAAAAATTATATTTTTAACATTAAGGGGTTGATTCAGATGACTGTTTAAATGGAAGTGTTGTCTTGTTTCAAAGATTAAGTATATGCAATGCCACCTATTGTGTGCGACTTTATTTCAGAAATATAGTAGCTGCTTTAAAAATATAATTTATTTTATTAGGATTGAAAATGGAGAGTATTCATCAAAAAGATGATCCTGTTGCAGCTGTATATGCGTGTGAAGCTATTTTTGTTGGTGAGTTATATTTATAAATTCTACCTTAATATCTTTTGATTGTATTCTTTACCTTTATTATTATTCCCAAAGTCAGTCGACTGACTTTGGGAAGATGACATTTCTCGGGTTTGGTGGTTGGCTACATTGTTTGAACATGAAACTCCCTAATAAAACCTGAAATTTACGACTTTGTTAATATCCTCTGTTGGTGCATTTCAATGCCTAAAAATCACAAAATTTTGGGAACAGTGCCATGTCTTCCTGAGAATCTTGAACATTGAAACTTAGTCAACTGAAGATTTCAAAATTAGGGTTCCTTCATAACAAACTGGAGTTTACAACCGTTTTTTTTCATACGTCAGGAAAAGTCCAAGGACCATAATTTCTTGTGGGCAGCCCAGTACAAATTAGCAGAGACATAACTAGAGGGGGGCAGACGAGGCATCTGCCCCGGTCGCCGGATTGGAAGGGGGGCTAAATTGGCAGAAAACGGCTACACCATCAGGTCTTCTGACGTTAATATACAAGAACGGATTTGAAGACGTGTCTGCCAACATAACGACAGCGTTGAGAATTTTCCTCACGATACCAGTCTCAGTCGTCTCAAATGAAAGGAGTTTTAGCAAACTAAAGAGCATAAAAACTTACCTCAGAATCTTAACAGGACAATGACTAACCAACCTGAGCATCATATCAATAGAGCACAAGTTAGCTTCAAAGCTATCTTTTGAGGACATTGTAAAAATGTTTGCAGCCGAAAAAGCCCGTAAAGTTAAGTTTTAGTTCAAGCTTTCTGTGTTTAAATTAATTTTTTCATATTTTGTCAATAGATTAAGAGATTGTGAACAATGTCTAAGTAATACTCAAGATAATAACTTCAGTCGGTCGGTGGGGGGGGCCAAGGCGAGTTCTTGCCCCGGGTGGAAACTACGTCTCTGCAAATTAGCCTGGCTAAAAAGGTCGTCAACTGAGATGTGATTGTCTTAAAAAAGTTCAAGATAAAAGATGACTAAAATCCATAAAACTCCCTGTCGAACAAAAGGGTCAGTCAAGAGAAGTATGCACACCAATGCAGTGTAAGTGTCCTCTTAAAAATTCGTGTCCAGTTAAAATTCAAAAATTTGCCTTAGCAATATGTTGCCAGTCGAATCTCCAGCCTTAGCTATAGCAAAGACATCCGCATTTTCACGAGCAATTAGTCTTAAATTCGGTGTATTTTGAGGTAGACAAGCCACCAGCATTCTGAGAAAGGAAAGCAATATCTGACTTTGGGTCCTGAAAAGGACCTTTGCAAATAGGGGTTTCATAACACTGGGCTGCAGAGACTGGGCGCTGTTACTCATTTAGCACTACCCAGGAGGCACATGTAGCTTAAGAATGCTATGGAAGTGAGTAACTCTACCTCCCGGGATGTACAACCTGAACATAGCTATAAACCAATTTAATCACAACAGTACTTTCTAATCAATTGATTGCACTAGTCAAACTTTCTCTGAACTAATTCGAATGCGAATTTTATTGTGTTTTGTTTTGGATTGCACTTTAATATATGGAAAAAGACAATTTTTTCTATCCAATTTGCAAAAATTCTGAAGTTTCTTGTTTTCAGGATTAATGGATTTCTTATAGTAGTTTAATAAATAGAAAAGTTTGCAAAATCAAAGTATTTCATGTCCTTGACATCCAGTTTCTTGATGGTGGTCTTAAAATATGTGGTACAAATATAATAAGACACTATTGGCACCCTAAAGTGTTAATTGGAGAGATACTCAAGTTTATCTCTTGAAATTAAGCATAGATTTAAATTGAGTAACTCTGATAAGTATTGTGTGAATATTTATAGTATGGGAAAAGAAATGTCAATTATGTGAGATCTGTACTTTTTCTTCAGGTGGTGGCAATACTTTCCTACTTTTGAAAACACTATATGATAATCAATTGATTAAACCTATACGAGATATTGTTTTGAATGTAAGTATTTTGATTTTGTAACTTTTCTTTAAATTTCATCCAGTGCTGTAGTTATGCTTGTCTGATATTCACTGTAGTTAAAATTATGAAAATGGGATACTTCCACAAAGGGACAAAAACTGCACTTTCTGCTGCAGGTTGAAAGCAAGTACTTGAATTTTGCCAATGTGATCTACTGTTTTTCTAGAAATCATTTGGAAGTGTTTTTAAAGACGATTTTTTAGTTTTTTCTGCATGCTAGTAACATGCATTGTTGGACTTTTATTTCTCTCAATGGTTCGAGCAAAATTTTGATTGGAAAGTGTAAAAAAGTTACTGGAGGTTTCTTCATTTGTATTGTATTTGCTTGCTTTAGTTTGATACTAAATAAATATGACTATCTCAGATGTACTAGAGCAATACAGGTTTTGTTATTAGTCATCGTCAGCAAACTTTCTTATAAAATTATGTTTTTTAGTTTTAGTCTTTGTTGATAGAATTGAAATGCAATGATAGAAATATTAAAAATGTCAAAGAAATTATTTTTATCTGAGTTACTTAGAACACAGCTCTTGAACCACTAGCTGTTCAACTACTTAGATAGTTCTTTTAATTGAATAAAACTATAAAATAAAATGTATATCATTGGTTGAAAATAAGTTAATTTTATTTAAAGTGAAAAAATATTTGTTTTAATATGAGCAAAGATTTTTCATGTATACGAAACATTTTAATATATCAAGTGAGTGTTACTTATTCAGTCATTGTTGTCTGGGCTACTATTTTGATTAAAGTGTGATCAAAATAGTTAATATACAACTGCTAATTTTCATGTCAAATTGACATTAACAGATAATGTTACTTTAAAATTTGCTTTACAAAGTCCTTATTATTTTATTTTAGAAAGGCATCCCTTATATTGGTTCCAGTGCAGGAACAAATGTTGCTACTCGAAGCATTAATACCACTAATGACATGCCTATATGTTATCCTCCTTCATTTGAAGCATTGAATTTAGTTCCTTTTAATATCAATCCTCACTACATTGAAGGAGATGAAAAAAGTACACATATGGGCGTAAGTATAGAGCTATTAACACCATTACTCTGCTTTTAAAAATACTTGTGTGAGTGTGCAAAAAGTTGGTATTTTTCAATTATAAACCACTTTTGCTTAACATGTGTAGCCAAAGTTTGGGGAAGAGTTTAATGTAATGACTTGTTTATCTTTTAGTGGTTTCCAGAGCAAAATTGTTTTATTACAGATCAGGGTATGCCAATTTAAATCAGCTTGATTTAAATCAAAATTTTAATTTTTCTTGTTATGTGTAATAATATTGAATATGAAATACTGAACAAGTGCATGTTATTTTATTTAAATAAGAACTTCGCTAGTACTGAGTTCACTCCAAAATTATTGAAAATCACCCCTTTGAAGAGACTAAATTAAATAGTATTTGCTAATTGGATCATAATTACCAGACAAGCATTTCCATCTTGGGCTATTGACCAATAGGTGTCACTTACAAGCCTGCTCATCAGTGTTGGATTGTTTTAAATATTCCATGTGACTATAAACTGCATATGGCCAATTTGAAAGCATTCACCATATGAGTGAAGATGCTCGAAATATATTCACTCAAATTATTAAAATTGGGGTAACTTGCTTTCTTTTGTAATATTTTCTCGTTATTTTTTAGTATTGTAGTTCATAAAAATATAAAGACTTACAACAAAAAGATTTTCTCCAGTATCACTAAAGCATTCCAATTGTGCGCATAAATCTTTATAATTGGCAATTTTAATAGATTCATTTCGTTTTGTGTATATATTGGTTAATTTTTATTTCAATTTATTGGGAAATTTTATGCATTGATCCCATAGAATTCTTAACACTGCTTGAATAACTATTCACTCATCAGATAATTGAGTGAATATGTTGAGAAAAGATTATATGGGTTGAAGCAGAAAGCTATTGGAATTGATAATTTTTTTATTGCAAACTCAAAATTATTGAATTGGCATGTTCTGGGAAAGGATGCTATTATACTTGTTCTATGCTGTTATAGAGAAAAGTTTCATATTTTTGTTTTATACAAAGGAGTATCAAAAAGTAAGGTGAATATTTGATTGATAGAAAAACGCGCGTGTGTGTGCTCTCTCTCTCTCTCACACACACACAGATAAATATATAAAATCTAATATGTTTGACAAATCGTATCACACTATCATTCGACAAAGGAACCATAGTGGTCTAAACATTTATTCCAATGTGGCACCAAATCATCCATGCCCTTTTCAAAGAAATCTTGCTCCAGGTTCCCTAACCAGGTAAGCGTAGCCTGTTGTGCCTCTTCCAGTGTATGGAAACACTTCTAATGGAGGTGTTTCTTCAGGGGGCCAAACAAATGGTAATCTGAAGTGGCTAAATCAGGGCTATACAGAGGATGGTCAAGAATTTCCCATTTCCATACTGCTGAACCATATGAGCTATTCAATGCATTTGCAATATCATGCAACCTCACTCTTCTGTCTTCACGAATCATGGCATCGACGACAGCCACATTCGTGTCGATGATGGACGTTGCTGGTCTGCCACTTCTGTCACAGTACTCCTACCACTTGCAAATGCGTTACACCACACGTACACTTGTTTCTGTGACATAACACTCTCCATAGACTTCCAACAATTCTCGATGAATATCACATGTTTTCCCCTTGGCCCATAAAAAACGAATGACACTGCGTACCTCCTCCTTGGAGTAATGCTCAAGTCGATGCGCCATCTTTGATTTGCTCTAATCACCAGACGGGTTGACATAGAAGTTTCTACAAGCCGTCACACCTCTATCACCTTGGTACTTGCAACATAAAAAAATTAATTAGCTACACAAAAAACTCTGAGTTTTAGAGACAAATTCACCTTACTTTTTTATATAACCTTTTATATAAACCCTTTTTGTGTGCTTCGAATATTCCTATGAAATACTTGTCATTGCTCAAAGAACTCAAAAAATAGACTTATTTGTTTTCAGATTTATGTATTTTCATGTCGTCTCACTTTTTACTGTTAACTTACAAAAATAACAATTTTTTCTCCAATAAGTTATTTTCGCAAGCTTAAGTAATGAGAAGTAAGAATTTTTTCAAGATACAAGTTTCTTTTATTTTATTTTCTATTGGCGACATGATTTTATCTCAAAAGCAAGTCTTGAACCAATTATTTTACATCAAAATAATAGAAGTAATTCAAAACATTTTATTATACACTGACGAGCCAAAACATTATGACCATCACCACATTTTTCAATGAACTCATCTGGATGACGTGGAGGGCACGTGATTAAGTGAGAATGGTATTTAACTGCTGCTGGAGAAGGTAAGTAATCATTCTTGCACTTACTTTTGCGAGTGATGGGAAAGGCTGCTGATCTAAGCGAATTTGATAGAGGGCAGATCGTAATGGCCCGAAGACTCGGAACAAGTATCACCGAAACTGCACAACTGGTAGCGTTTTCACAATCTGCCGTTAGTATTCATGCAAAGTGGATAAATGACGGTGACAAGGTGTTGGTCGTCCACGCGTCATCAAAGAAAAAGGACGTCAGAGACTGTCCCGCTTGGTAAAGCAAAATCGGCGTGAGACAGTGGCTCAGCTGACAGCCCAATACAATGCAGGTCCAAGCACAAGTGTTTCGGAACACACAGTTCAGCGAACACTGTTGGATATTGGACTGTGCAGCAGACATCCCACTCGTGTGCCTCTGTTGACCAAGCGTCACCATCAACTACGCCTACAGTGGGCCCGGGAGCATCGAGACTGGACCATGGTTGAGTGGAAGAGAGTTGCCTGGTCAGATGAATCCCGATTTCACATTCATCACATTGATGGTCGTGTCAGGGTACGCCATCTGCCAAGCGAACGGTTGCTCCCCTCTTGTACAGCAGGTCAAACACAGGCTGGTGGTGGCGGTATTATGCTTTGGGGGACGTTCTCATGGGCAACTCTGGGACCCGTAGTTGTGGTAGAACAGACCATGAACACTGCGAACTATCTGAACATCATTACGTATCAGTTGCACCCTTGGCATCTGTCTTCCCAACTGGAAATGGAATCTTTCAGCAGGACAACGCTCCATGTCACAAGGCTCGGATTGCGCTGGAGTGTTTCGAATAGCATACTGATGAATTCCACTTAATGTCCCGGCCACCTAACTCGCCGGATATTAATCCAATAGAGCACATTTGGGATGTCATGGAGCGGCAGCTCAGAGCTCAAACACCACCATGTCCGAATATCTCGACTTTGCGTGACCGCTGCTTAGACATTTGGTACAACCTGTCTCTAGTCATGTACCAAGAACTTGTGGCATCTATGCCCAGGCGAGTTGCAGCTGTTTTGCAGGCCAAAGGAGGCGAAATGCGTTATTGAGTAGGTGGTCATAATGTTTTGGTTCTTCAGTGTATATGATAATGCAAAAAAACTTCTGAAATTTGTATAATTGAAAAAATTCATAGTATGGTGTTGGTGGGATCTGGCCACCTTACTTATCTGGGTCCAAAAAATTCATTTCGCTGGTTATAAGTTGAACTCAAAGTAATCTAAACCTCTTGAGAACCAAATGGAAAAACATTACTCATGCTTGGCATTGGGAGCACTGTTCTATTTACTCTATTATGTGATTTACTTTGCTAATTCCTATGTCGGTTTTTAGTCTCAAAAATTTACCCGACTATATTTCCTAATACATAAATGTTTTACATAAAAATATTAATGTTTAAACAAATCAAAACTATCTGAAAACTACACTAATTTGTGTGTCATGCCCAATAATTTTAAATTTGTACGGGCAAGGAATAAACTACAATCATAAAAATCCTATTTAAATATAAAAAATCTGATTTAAATCAAATAAATCCGATGTTTTCGATTTTTTTAAATCATGATTTTTTTCATACCCTATTACAGATATACATCAATTTATCAGTGTGCTTTAACCTTGTGTGTACTCTTTCTCCATTACTTGAACCTTTTTAATGAGGTTTAATTTAACCTTTGCAGAAGTGTCCCATAAGGTATGGTGTAGCATTAGTAAGAAATTGTTTAAAAATTTGTTTCTGATGCTGATTCATTTAAAGATTCGTTCTATTCAGAAAAACCTGCTATTATTGATAATGAAGAAATACATGCCACTGTTGAAAATAATCGATATTGATGTGTTAAAAACTTCAACAATAGGTGTTTGATGGGAATTTCTGATTCCAAATGTTACAATTTTTATTTTAAAAATTGCCTACTTTTTTGGTTCCTTGATATTTTACAAATCTTACTTTGGGAATTTTGTTTTGCTCTCTTAATCTGTTATCAAATTACATTTATAATGTACTAGCAGTACTCGCGCGCGCGCACGGCTTTGCCCGTGACATTATTCTTGTTATGTTTTCACTGATTCTAAAAACATTAAAAGGAAAAAACAATAATTTTAAGAATGAGTTCCACCACCACCCGACATGACACGGGCATGTCACCTCGTTCCTTCCACCTCATTGATCTTTGCTTAGAGCTTCCATAATACACTATATTAAATGCTCTTCCATTTCGAGCTAGAATGTAAAGATTCTCGGCTTTTCCAAATCTTGAACCCGCATACAGTTGACCTTGGAAGAAACACAGTTTAATGGGATTGAGTCCTACAACTTTCAGCTATTGACCTTATACCTTGTTGATGCTCATGGTGAAACTCAAACGAACAGGGAACTGAAGGCGTTTAAATTGGAGTGGGAGATCCGAAGGGATGATTGGGATCCTACGAATGAATACGTCTTCGCCTGCGACATATCCAGTCATGATGGTGGTTTCAATAATATTCGGCATAAGTTTCTTGATAGAGAGTCTTGTTCCATTGCAGAGCGTAGGTGGATGCAGATTTCTGAGAAGTATAATCGGTGCCATAATCTTCAGCTCTAATATATGCGAGGGTATTCCAGATGGCTCCAATGTGTTCAAAAACTCTGTTGTGTAGTTCACAGCCTCATCTGTGTCACATATAGTTTCAATAGATTTGTAAATTTGAACACGACCGGGCAATTCTTGTAAAAGTTCCTTATGGATGACATTGACATCTTCGTTTCTTGGGGCAAAAATTGCCCTTTGGCACAACCATGCATGATCATTAAAGTGCTGCACCACATTTTTAAACACTACCTCTTTCAGCTCTCGTTGAGTTTTCATAATCCTCCAATGCTTTGCATTCCTATGAATCCATCTTGATTATCTGAAGTGACAGCACCATTTCCTAGTTGAAGTAGGTTATCTGCAAATTGCTGGGCAGAGGGATCACTGTTGACATGAACTTGATTTTTGTTCGTAATCCAAATGTATGAATGCCATTCCAAATGTAAGATGATTTTAAGCAGGCCTGCATTTCATCCGCCCTGGTTCCACGGGAATAACTGGAAGTGTCTTTCGAAAGTCACCCGCCAACACCATGGTGACGCCTCCCATTCTGTCTTTGTTATGTCTGATGTCTTTCAATGTGACATCAAGTGCTTCGAATGCGGCTTTGTGGGACATAGTACATTCACCCCAGACAATCAGCTTGCAATCCTGTAGAACCTTGGCCTTTCCTGAATTTCTTGAAATGTTATATGTAGGAGTTTCCGCGTTTGCCAGATTTAAGGATAACTTGAAAGCTGAGTGTGAGCTGTTCTTCCTCCTGTTAATAGAGTTGCGGCAATGCCTGATGAAGCAACAGCCAGGGTAGTTTCGTTTCTCCGTCGCATTTTAGCCAAAAGAAGATTGATGAGAAAAGTCTTCCCTGTACCGCCAAGAGCATCCACAAAGAATATGCCACCATGCCTATCATAAACTGCTCTTGTAATCTTGTCAAATGCTTCCTTTTGATCTTGGACCATATTTGGCTCATTCTCCTCTATATATATGTTGGGAGTACATTCGCGTCATAGTTTCTTTCCATAAGTTCTTCACTCGGTAGGACTGAATCGCAGTTTCGATTGGGTTGCGGTAGTCCAAAGCTTTTTAGGTCCGATCCACCCAACAATATAATCTTATCCTCAATGTAGATTAGAGCTATGTTGAAGATGTCATCACTGTAGTCCAGATCCATATTCTGCTGCTGTACATGTGCTTGGTGCAGTATGTCTTCAGACAAGTTCTCCTTGTGGTTCATCCATAACTAATTGGGAGAAGACATTGAGCATGTTTGTAGCATAACAGCAAACAGATTACGTAAAATCTTTGGCGATCTAGATGCAGCTGCTTCTTCCAATGCTTTGTTCCAGTGTTCTTTGTTCTCCAGAAGTCCTCCAAGCTGGCAAGCCTCTTTGTAAGTTCCTGCAGACCCTTCCTTCAAATGTTCTCAAATCTAAACGACATCGGGCCTCGTACTTCATGCAGCAAGAGTCGCAGGTGAAAGCATTCGAAGTTGGTCGGATGGACGGTGTACACATGGCCTAGTGCATCACTAGACCTTATTCCTGCTTGTTCTGGTTCAACTTGTCCTCGTTTTCGATGGTTCCATGTCTTGTTTCCGTTGTTCTAAGTATAGTACTTTGGTACTTGGTTGTACAATATGGTGCATGCAAACTCATCTTGGGTGCAAAGTCTGAAGAAAGCCGTCAGCGTTGTTTCGTGAGGTGCTTGGACACGTTAAGCAGCATTTCCTGTTGTGAAGTAGACTCTGGCCTTTCTCAAGGTGGATGCTTAGATGAATCACTGTAGGGTGGCGCTCGTGAATTGGTAGTTGAGTATTCTCCATACTGCTTCGTTGCTGCTGATATATCTTCCCAATTGATACTGACGAATTTCATCAAGGTATTCTCTCCATGGTCAATTCAAACATAGCCATATCAGATCCTTTGTTAACATACGTGCAGACGTACTTTATAGACTTTATAGAATTGCAATACTATAATATTGATATGCGCATTGAACATTTTTGTTAATAGAGGGTAATACGGAACAATCCACATATTGTTCAGACACTTCTGATCCTCGAAAATTTATGTTTGCAGTAAATCCCCTGTCTTGTGCTGATCTACAACTATAAAGTGGATATCCGTCTTGTCCTGTTTGCGTCTCTTTCAAAAAACAGCGTGGGAATCGCTTTGTTCAAATTCCATCCTTCATGCATGTAGAGAGTGGACTTATGCATCTGCAGGGGCAATGCACCATTTGCTTCGGTACAATGCAAAAAAGTTCTGGGTCGTAAGGATTAGGGATTTCTGTACTGATGAAGTCATCCACTCTGTGAACAGGTAATGAGTCTTTGAGCCAAATCAGAATGTGGGCATGGGGAAGTCCTCGCTTCTGCCACTCTGTCGTGTACATATGAATTTAACTTCTCCAAAAATCTTTGCCTTTGTGATGAGACTCATCAGTGTTTTTTGCTTGTGATAAAAGACTCTTGCGAACAAATGACGATCCTGTGGTTTTTGCCCAACAAATAGTTCTTGCTGTATCTGTCCAGTTTGGATTGCATGTAAAGGTGATGAAGAGGTCTGGTCTACCATAGTTCTCACATAGGTCATGGCATCTTGAGTACGCTCATGCATGTACCTGGGACCCCCAGTAAAGCTGGAAGGCAAGATGAATAACTGGCCAATGTCTGCAACATTTCCATCATTCATGACCACATCCCTCAAATGTCATACTGTTCCACTCTCAGCGTCCTCTGATTTAGTCGTATGTACAACAGCCTTTCCGATTCAATCTTGGCATACATGTCAACGATAAATTAATGGTACAGGTCTTTGCTTCTCAGTAAAATGTTGAAATTTGAAGAGCGTATCATCATCCTGTGAGCGTAGAACAGCATAGCAGAAATCTTCTTAGTTAGCGGCATTCCTGTAGTTGGGTTCATTTGTCGTAGTTCAAAATAATATCCATCCTCCCCCTGCCAAAACATGAGTGGATACTATAGCGCATCGTAGGATCTGTGCATATCGGGAATTCTCTTGATGGTGCCACTTCTTTCTTCTAAAACTATGTCTCGCTCCATGTTGTTCTCCCATCATGATTAAAGCCACTTCTGTTGGTGCATTGAACCGCCTCTCATGTTCATCATATGGGGTTTTGTCCACTAAGATTACCGCTTTGAATTCAGGGCTGATCTTATCCATAGCCAATTTGAAGCAGTGGATGTAAGAGTTGTGATGATCCAGCATATATTGTAAATACTATGTCTTGTCTTGTCTGCGGAACATGTTTGCAACGCTGCTCTGCTTGTTGTGTACCATCTCCAACAAAATATATTTGCAGAAATTTAGGCTCTTCGTTTGGTAGAGGGTGTAGACTCCCGATGTGGTGATAAACTTGATCCTGAACCTTAAATGTCAGCATGTATTCGGACTCTAATTTCTTTTGTCGTGCCGAAAGAGGTCACCTGGAAACAGGAATCGTACCTTCTAATATTTGCCAGGAAATGTTTAGCTCCCACTGAATTTGCAATCAGTAAAGTACGTAGGGGCTCGGCTGGATCCATTAACCGTGTCAGTTGAACCTTTCCTCCGCTGCAGCACATACTTGGGACTTCACCTTTCCACTTCTTTGCCTCACAGTGTTGACATGTTGCAGACATTGATCCAATAACGCACGAAGGATGAGATACATAATCTTCTAATGGGTCGTAATTAAAAGCTGCATTCTCTAAATTTCTACAGATGTGCATTCGAGCAGCACTTCCAGTTCTAACTTGCTGTAGTCTTGTTTCTTTTTCGTTCTCTCACTGTCTTGTTTCTTTTTCTGGGGTGGATTCAGCTGCTCTTTGATTTCTTTCTCTGTTATCACGCTGTTTCGTTTGAAGACGTTTCTTTTTTCTGGGAGGCTGGGGCATCTTTAAATTTAACGTTAAACCAAAATAATGTAGTTATTTGCCTGAAATAAAATGAGATTAAAATTACAGAAATTATACGAATTCAAAAAGTAAGTTAGGAAATAACCACAACTGAAATAAAAGTGTGATTGAATCCTTAAATACAACGCTATACTTTTAAAAAGTCTTGTTATATCACCTCACTAATTCCAACAACCTAAATGAATCGCAATGTCAGCAAAATCAAAACCAAATTAAACAGTAATAAACACTGTTACTTCATTTCATGTAATTTATTAACACAAACATTATATTTGTGAAAAGTACCCAAACAAGAGTTTAATTAGGGTTAATAGTTTGTACTCATGATTGACAATCCTCCACCTCTTTGCCTGAAATAAAAATGAGATTAAACAGATTCAAAATTAAGTTATGAAATAACCACTACTGAAATAAAAATTGTGATTCCAGAGCGTTCGATGGCAGACGTTTGTGGGATCCGTTTCATACTGTTGCCATTCTTAGGAAACCAAATAATACAAAAACATGCCAATAAATTATAAAATTTTCTAGACTAAATTTTAAAATTCAGGCTTCGAGTGATATTCAGTCACCTTTAGGACTACCTGTGTGCCAAATTTCATGGCTGTAAGTGCTATAGATTCCTCTGGATACCACACACATAAACACTTCCTTTTATAATAGTAGAGATGTTTAGAAAATATGGTATATATATGGATATGTGTATTAAAATATATTATTGAGTATATAGTATTCATATTATTTGTATATATCTAGGAGACAAGGGACGATCGTATAAAGGAATTTTTATGTGAAGCAGATTCATGCTCTGTTTTGGTGAGTGTTATTTTTATATTTGATTTTCTTTTGAATTTTGGTATTATCTTTAGTGATTCATAAAAGACTTTTAATTTTGTTTGTACTCTAGGGTCTCAAAGAAGGAAGCTGTGTGCTTGTAGAGGATGGAAAAATTACACTAAAAGGAAAAACAAATGCTAAACTCTTTCAAAAGTAGAATTTATCTCATTTATTTGTTTTACATCATTATTGTTCTAAAACTCCGTGTTCATTACAAATTTGTTGTTGATTTTAAAAAAGTTTCATTTCCATATTTTCATTTAAATAAGGTTTCGTGTTTGAATTATCGAGAACTATATCATGATTCTGTCTATATCAGATGTTCACTGGATAAATTTGCCTTGAATATGAGGATAAATAAATGACTTTTTAATTTCAAAATAAGATCAATGCATTTATGGTTTTATTTTCGTTCCCCACTACCTCCAGTTCAATTTTTTGGATCTCTTAAATGTTGCCTTTTTTATTGTCTTTGAAGACAAATATGAAAGTAGGTTGGAGTTTCATTACGGTATGACATGCTCTGAAGGTTTCATCAAGCCACTGAATTACAGTGTTAATATTTTTGTTTCCAAAAAAATTTTCCATTTCATATATTTCTTTATGAGATTTTGTGCTTATATTATCAAAAATCATAGAACGAATCTATATCATCAGCTCATCAAACAAATTTATCTTGATTGTTAATGCTTTGATGTTAAAGTTTTCATTTTTATATTGTCCTTTTAATGAGGTTTCAAACTTTAATCCTCAAAAATCATAGAATGAAACTATTCATCAGCACTGAATAATAGGTAGTTATTGCTTAGTAAATCAATTTTTTTTCAACAGAGAAAAAGAACCAATTGTGTACCAGCCTGAAACTGATTTGACCTTTCTGCTAGATTCAAAAAATTGAGAAACTTTCAACTGAAGATAAAATGCTACAAATGGTAAGTGTTTTTTAAGTTATTCATTTCACATGCATATCCCAGATAAGTTCCTTATGAAGTCTGTCTGAAACCAGGTAGACACATGAATTAATTTTTTATTGGCATTTTTCATAGAACATACTTGACCTAAAATCTGAACAGTTAAAGTCGTTGATGTCCATTCCTGCTACATTTACGCTATCACATTCTCTTGCTTCTCTGTTTTTATATAGATCTCAAGACACTCTCAAACAAGTGAATTAATTGTTCCTGTTATTAAAAATTTCCAATTTTTATTTATTATGGTAAATATATGGAATATATTCTGTGATTTTAAATATGAATTTTTGTAAATGATTCTTTCTCAGTTGTATGAAGACAAAAGCATTTTGGTTATCATTGCTAAGTAAACCACTTTGTTTAATATTCAAACTTTTCTTTTACAGCTCCATCATGATCTCCCTATTGGCATTTCCCTGGTTTTGCGATTTCCTTAAAATATGTAATAAAAACAATGGTTCTTTTTGAAATGTTAAACATGGATTTACAACTGTAATTCATCTATCTGCATGCTTATTTATTTTATTTTTGAGTAAGATTTTTTCTTTGTTTTAAAAGCATCTTCATTCGGAACAATATTTTATAAAGTTACAAGTATACTTGAGTTTTAACTAAATGTCTACATCCTCAACTTCTTTTTGGAAAAGCATCAATGCTTTTAAGTTTAATATTTTGTGGTACCAATGTTGGAAGTCCAGTGTGTTAGGTCTTAGAAATGTTTTGCTAGTTACAGGATGTTGGGGTACTTTGCTATTTGTGGAAATAGATTTTTCAAGATATGGAATGTCAAGATATGGAATGTATGCTCAATGTATTGCGCATTCAGCTATATTGCTCTGAATTTTCAATTTGTGTACAGCTTAGATCTCTGTTTCTTGAAAATTTGGAGTTCCAAGGTCACTTGTTTCATGCAGTTATCTTCCTTTATCCATGGGCTTTGCTCCTTCATCTTTTGTCACTTTTTTCTCTACTTTTGTCAAGTTAGAGGCTTTGTTTCCTTGTCACGCCCCCAAATAATGACAAGAAAATCGTAGATGACCTATTTGGAATTGGATCCTAAGATCGTCCTCTCTACTTGGGAATGGAACATGCTATCATTGCCATGGAAACAGTGCAAATAAAAGTTTACCTAATGAAGAGAACCATTGTCCTTTTCAGTTGCATCTCATGCTTGAGACCCAATATCACTGAATTACAGGTAGCAAGACAAAACACAGCGGAATCTTGAGGGCTAGGATACACATACCTACCAAGTTTTCTGGAGAACCACTTTTTTCTGCTGTTCCGAATGGGAAAAAAATCTTCCAGATTTTCCTTCTTCAATGTGAGAAATTTTGAAACGATGCCAAATATGGCGCCACATCAAGTCAATCCATGAAGGGACGATATTGCACACCTGCTAACCTTTCCAGAAGTCTTCTGGAAATACATTTGGTCTTTTGGAATTTCAGAAGGAAAAGATATTTGGGGAGAAAATTTCACAAGTGATGACAATTTCGAAGTTTTGCCTGACCATAAAAGTGACTGCTAGATTGTCTTAAATACCTTCTTTGATACACATTTTCAAGAAAAACTCATAAATCTCGATAATCAAGAAAAATTTGAATTGCTTATTTTTGCATATATTTGGTATAATTTCGTGTAAAATATCACTAAATCGGTTTCGCAGAGTTCAAACTGCTATCAGGCATATAACAGTTGCCGAGATCAGTTACTTTTTCTATTTCAAATTCTGCACAAGTTGCTAATTGGGAGCTTTAAATTATTTTTTATACATTAATTATTTTTAGGCATTTTTATTTTCTAACAGATGTGTGTTGGTTTTAATGTCACAAAAAATCTTCCCTGGTTGAGGACTCAGAGGTTGGCAGGTATGGACAGATTATTTAGTGAACAACATCATAATTTAATTAGTTAGGTGATCTTAAGCACAAACTCACTCCTCCCACTAGTATTCCTAGCCTCTGGTGAGCACATAAGACTTACTGGGCAGAATGTATTCCAGTCCCTAGTTACTGAATCAGTAAAAGCAATCCGAATGTCTTGAAAGACGGATAAGAAATTTCCCTTTTCAAAACTATTCTACTATATTAACCTTTACACTACGGTGCCCAAATTTCATTACCCGCATCTCAGAGTGGCAGACTTCCTTCCCCATCAGAACTTGTGAGAGAGTCATGAATGACTTTTACGACTGACCACCTAGTGCGCTTTCCTTTCATAGTGTTTGGCATGCTAGAGATATTACCAGCACGACTTTCTGAGTTTCCCAGCATTCACAGAATGATCGACAGGGTAGCTCTAGGAAGGAAAAATCTCACTGTACGACTGTTGTACCACCCTTAGTCTAAAGGTTAAGAAAATTTACTATTGATTTTTCTTAAAAGTTTTACTATTGATTGTTATTTACTATATTATTGATTGCGTATTTTTAATGCATAATTTGTGTCTTTTTATTATTTCTAATAAGCAAATTTTTTCAACCCATGATGTATTATGCTTTTTTCTTCCTCAAGTACAATATATAGAGGAGTTACTGTATCCAAATTTCAGAAAGTCTTGTATATGTTCAGTAGGATATAATATTCTGAAGCGCTCTTGTTTTTTAGGTGGACCTCATTTCGTTTTGAGATGATGTGAAGGATAGTATGCTTGCCTTAAATCATTGAGAAAACTTGTTAAAGAAATTCGTGTGCTGGCGAAATCTTCTGGAATCGCCTGCCAATCTTTGCATAGTGAAATTTTTATTGTTATATCCTTTCTTTTACTGAGATGGATTTTTGTATTCTTATATTTGAATAAAGGAAATTTATTGACATTATTGATGTGACTTGGAACATCAATAAATCACTTTGAAATATTGGAGTTGCATAACTAAGCCAATGGATTACTTTGTGGATCATAATGATACAATAATTTTGCTAAGCTGCAATTTTATTAAAAATTTTAGTGCCAAAATGAGGTGCAAATTTGTAATGTTACTGAATAGTATAAAACGAGCCTTTCTAAAAATGTAAAATTTGTTTTATAACCTTTGGTCAATTTTGTTTTGAGCAATCGAAATCATACATAAGTCTTTGTCCTTGTACAGTCAGAGTATCAACAACCCTGTGGCCCCAAGTTATGTGGATGGGTTGTTATTCTACCATTGTTATCGATGACAACTGTAGTGTCGGTACTCTCCAAATCTTTCAATTTCATAAATTGTAAACATTGGTTATATACGTAGCATACAATGTATGAAATGATATGCAAGTTGGAATGTTAATTTGTATATTTTATGTAATACTAATTTGCTAAAAATGAAAATTCTTTTAGAATGAAATATTGTACTCTCATGGAGTTTTATAACGAGAATCCTGTATATTGTTTTTCATATTACCAAAATAGTCAACATCTATATTTAAGGATACACAAACCATGCCTTAAACATAAGTCTTCCAGAAAAGCACTTCGATTTCTGGTCTTCCAGAGAGAAAAAATATTTTCCTGGTTTTTCTTTTGGAACGAAATTTTTAAGTGGTGCGATTTCCAAGTTTTGAAACACCAAGTCGTGACAACCATGAAAAGAACCTCGGAATCAGTTGTTGCTAGATTGTCATAGAAACCTTCTTCGGTTTTTATTTTTCTAGAAAAACCTACAAATATGCCTCAACACTCAAGAAAAGTACAAATGCTTGTTTTTGTGTAAATTTGGCAATTTTGTGAAAAACATTGCCAAATGGGTTTTACTGAATTCGAACTACCACCAAACATAGGAGTAGTAGAAAGCATGAAATAGTATTTCATTGGGATAAGGTTATTAGTCTTCACCTTATTTTGCCTATAAATTTCTTGAGTAAATAACAATAGCTATCAAGGTTTTATAAAAGTCGTAATGAAATTGGTCCAAAATGTGTAACTATCCTCCCCACAATCCACTAAAATCACATAGTATATGTGTTATTTTCTTAATCAGTATTCAGATGCAAATTTTCTATTTTGGCAAGTTGGACTGAAATGCTGAATGCCATTTTTATAATATCTTCATCTAAATTCAATGCGGAAAAGAATTTCAATTGCATTGGAACTGCCAAAAGGTAAATTTCTTCAAATGATATCTGAAAAGGATTTCCTGTACTGCTGGGATACAAAATATAATTTTTTTGAATTCTTAAGGGCTGATGTTGAGCATAAAGTAGTATTATAGGGTGGAAAAGGAAACATTAAACCGTATAATTCAGTCTTCCTTCTGAAGCGAAAGAATTCCTATCTAATTTCGTTCTAAATAACGGGATTTCTTGCATATTTTAGAATTATTTTTGCTCACATTTTCATTCTTCTAAAAATGTTTAGTTCTTTGCTCCAAGTGAAAAATAAAGCAAAGGTAGGTAGTTGAATTAACGTCGCACTGGAGCAACACTACGGGCTATTGGCACCGATCTGGGATCAATCTCGAAGGGAAATACCTGAGGACACCATAATTTTGATCCAAGGTCAGAGGAATGAGATCAACGCCTGAGTTGATGCCCCACGCTCCAACGTGAGAACATTTGAGGCCACTATTTAACATTGACCAGCCCCACGTACACGACTGTGTTTGGGAATAAAGCAAAAGTAACTGAATCTATTCTCAACTATAAGTATTGACACTCATGTGTATTCCACGAAGTATGAAAAACATGGCATTGAAATCCGTTGCTTGAGGAATTCAAAAAATTTATTTTTGATCTTGCCTTTCGTTGGTTTTGAGGGTTTTCTGGCGCAAGGGCCAAGATTGTTGCATTTAGAGAAAAATGAAAAGCATTTTACAAGCAGATTCAATCGATGTGTCGGGAAAAACGGTATGATTTTCGCAATCCAGTCAGCGGTTCAATCAGAATTATGCTTCATTTCATTTTAAAAATAAATTCTATAGAGTATTCAATTAGTTATCAGGAAAGAATATAGATGGCAGCACGAGCATCCAATAATGTTTTGTCGGACAGATGTATATAGGATTTCTTGTCCTAAGCTCTCGTTTCCGCATCTTTCCTGATGCCTTTCTATTCAAATTCAGAGCAACCACCCGGAACAAAAAATAACGTTTTTCTCATGTCCCCAGCGCGATGTTTTCGCTGAATCTGCATGTTCGTGTCTAAGTCTCATGACAGATATTGTACATGTGCGTCTTTCCTGAGAGGAAGATTTCTACTTTTAAAATTTGTATCAGCACACAAATGTACAAGTAATTCGTTGGTCAAGGAAAACTAGAATACAGCAGATAAAACAAGGAGTAAAATATCTAACTGGATCTATTTATTTTTTTATCAATTTTAAGTAAGTTTTTGCAAGTCAAATGAAACTCCAATGACATCGCTTCTTTTATTTCATTCCCTTGGTTCAAAAATGGCAGAGGCATTGTTTTTAAAAAATGCAATAAATATCCCTAATGTACCTCTACAAACAAATCAGTAGTAAGCTTTCAATATTTTTAAACTTAATGCAAGTGTAATTAAGTGATTCTCCCATTTAAGATGTAAAAATTACTCAAAATATTTAGAATCGTATGTTGTAAAGAAACAATTTTGGGTCCAAAAAATTAAGAGCGGGAATTTCGTTTTCTCAGAATAGGAATATTGTATTAGTTACAAGAAAATCTTTCTACTTTCAGAGCTAAGAAATCAAGATGCCCAAAACATTCCGCTTCTTGTGCTACGACAAAATGACCGACTTTCATTTACCATTTCTCTAGCCTATTCGCTTTTTTCATTCTTCCCCTTTCACATTTTTCTTTCTTATATCTTTTTGCTGACAGAATTCGGCGTGCGTGTCTTCTTTGATGTATTAAAAAAGTAATCATCCGTCACGTTCCCCAGATCACGATATTTTATCCTCTTATTGACTTTCCAGTATACCACGTTTATTTTTAAATTCTGCATCGGACGGCATACATCATGAACTCCAGGAAACGTAAACTCAAAATCTGAAACGGATAAGTTGGAAGGAATCTTGTATATCGCAAAATTATACTGAAATAGAAAAATTACAACTATGCCCCGAAACGAAAACTATCACTATTCTCACGCATATTATACTCCGGAACCTCATTGCATTCCAGGGTAAGCAATTTAATTTTTTAGCTTGAATTCATCTTGCCTAATCTTTTTAAGTATTAAGCTCCATTGAAAATGCACGAATGTAGCCATTGATCACTTCCTGGCGATTGTTTTCCTTACAATCGTGAAAAACAACCTTGATTTGTGGTTACTGACCCAATACTTTCATTATTCCAGAAGTTATATATTATTATAGCTCTTATAGTAAGCCTCTAAAATATGAGCTGTATGCTTATGTTCTCTACAATTGTTCACCCTATGATCGATTTGGATCAAATTTTACCAAGTTACTCTGAGAACCAACCGTTCGGAAAATATAAGCTATATAGAATTTTCTTTTTCTTGATGAACAGAAGGGTCTCGCTTTAAATCACTTGGGATAACATTAAGCTTTGTGAATTCGGTTGCTTATCACTAAACGCGGGCTTCAGTTGATCAATGATTCTTTTGGTGGTGTGTGTATCTTTTCGAAACGGCACTAAAAAAGTTTTGGCAAAACTATTTTTACATGATTTAAAAATCTCAATGTATTGTGACAACTTTTTAAAACTTGCCCAACCAACTCAACCTAACTTAAATAATAATTCATGCACTGATGTTCTCATGTCCATTTTAAATTTCACTAAAAGTATTTTCGATACCCGACCATGCTTAAAGCCTTCCAAAACACCCTCCCTGAACTTAGAAATACTGACGTTGATTAACCTTTTATCATCTTCAAGCATTACTGCATTAGCTCCGGCGAAATCCCCCCAATAATAATTATTTTACTGCTTTTTATTAAATACCAACAATAACTTAAAAACCCTCTCCATCGACTTTTTGAACGAGCCAAATTTGTTTGAGCCAAAATCCCATCAGAAGTTCTGATGGAAATCCCTACAACCCCTCACCCTTATCAAACATAACTGTCCATTTAAATTACCCCATCCAAATCCCATTATTTCCACGGCTCTTGCTTTTTTTCCACCTTTTTCGGACCAGATTGTCTGCCTCTTGTGCTCCTTTGGAACGTGAATTGGACTAATTGATACAATTACATTAATTCTATCCATTATATTATTTATCTTTCTTTTATTCAAGTGCTTAACGTCATTTTCTTTAACTTCTCTGTTTATAGCAATTTTTAATTAATTATAAAATTTAATATGTGGAGGTGCCCTGTTTTCAGTTAGGTAATCTGTAATTGATAGATATTTTAATTTACGCCGCACTGAAGCAACACAACGGGTTATTGACGACGCTCCGGCATCAATCCCGAAGGGAGAGATCAAGGACAACGCCTCGTCGTTTTGAACCATGGTCAGATGACGCGAACACTTGAGCTGGCACCCCACTCTCCAAACTTCTACACCAAGCCAACACGAGGCCACGACAGATTAAACGTGCACCAGTCCCCTTTGTACACTGGTCTTTGGTTGGATTCGAACTCGCAACCCTCCAGTTGCTCTAATCCGTTACTCTTCCTACCGCGGCCTTAATCCGTAATTGATGCGTCTGTTTATGAAATGTGTGCATATATAATTGCAAAATTTATTCATGCTACTATTAGTTTGGTGTTTGGAAAACTTTTTAGACTGATATACAGTAAGCATGTCTGCAGGCCCGAAATTGTCAAACCTATTGAAAATACGTGATCATTCTTGACAATGTAATATGTAAACTGAAGTCTCAAATTATTCAATCTAAAAATGGTCAGAATTGCAAGGTTTGATCGAGGTTCACAAGGGCAGCTCTGTGAACTCGTACCCTCATGTAACATAACCCTCTCCTTGTACCCACTCACCTAATAGTATTGGAGTAGATTTGAGGTGTTATGGAGCAAGGTCCGATAAACTGATCCAACCAAATGGGCAATGACAGACATATTAAGCAAGTAACGATTCTTGGCAATCATGCATCTGTCTAGAACTGATAAATATTGATCGCATGCTTGATTTATCACCATTTGACCGCGAGCAGATTGCCCGAACAGAAAGTTTGATATTGTTACATGAGGGGTAATTATACCTCGACCTACTAGAACAAAAGGATGGGGCAAAGTATCTACGAGTTGGTGAATACTCTTTTCAATAACAAGAACGGACCATCAGAGCTTCATAAGAAATGTTAACCACCAGAAAAGGATAATTCATAAAATCATATTTTAATTCAAAGCTGGAACCTCTCCAGCTTTCAGTTAACGCACTGAACAGCGTATACAAAGGATTGTTACAAAGGACTATCAAAGTCGTCGACCAACACGAATACCAGTGTTAACAACCCGGTATAAGGTATAGCCAAGGTCATTGGTATAGCTCCTCACCTGTTCCAGAGAATTTGGCTTTCGAACAAAGGGTGATGGCAAAGACGGTGATATACGCCTTGTCTCGTAGTTGGATGAGTTATGCTGTCAGGTTCTGGATGTATTCACATGTGGAGAAGGCTGGATCCTTCCTGTCAAGCTGTAGATGTCAATCTTTTGTGAGGTGTGTGAATTCGTTTAGAATATCATGAAACAAAGTTACATCAATGTCCGAGATAAGAGTAGAGATCCTATTCGTTAAAAACATCATCAGTTACAACAATGTCCGAAAGATAAGAATTAACTCCTTCATAGTGTTCAGATTCGTTAAGAATATAATGAAGGCGGTAAGGATAGGTCGGAGGTACTATTGTTTCCGTTTTTATTCGTGAAGAATATTTTGAAACAGGGTTACCGTGGGTTGAAGATAAGAGCATTCGTTCTGTTTTGATTCCATGAAACGGTTGCATTGCAGGTCGGAGATAAGAGTTTGTTCCATCGACCCCATTTGTTGTGTTCTTATTCGTTATGAATATTGTGAAACGAGTTACAAGTGACGAAAATAAGAGCAGATCCCATTCGTTCTGTTATGAAGATACAAGATACAGCACATGTGATAATTTTTATATACTTTTGACTGAATCGAAAAAATAGTGAAATAGAAACCTTCCCTTTTCGTCCCTAGATATACAGGGTACCTTCCAGGATTCGGCCCTCATAAACATTACCAATTTGGCAAAACGTATGGAAGGATGACCCACGACATTATGGAAAGACACCCGATCGCAGGGGGAAGGTTTGGCCACATTTTAAAATGCAACGACGATGGAAAAAAGCAGGACGACGATTTTTACGTATGGAAGCACGAACGTTCGTCATGCGACCCCATTCATAGGAGAGATATGATGCCCGGATATACAGGTATCAGAAACGTATATGCTTTTTGAGTGAAATACTGATTTTCTCTCTCCCATTCATATAGTTTGTTGGAGAGTAACATTAGACTAAACAGGGAGTAAAAATTACCTGGATTGCGATCTACTAATAGAGTACACAAATTATCCCCTTGGTAGACCGTCATTGTTATTAAATTTAATCCATACTTCTACTATTCACATTAAAACACTCGTATTACACCACTTTTTGATATTATGAACAAAAACATTTTTGATATTATGCACTCTGGGTTGTACTTTGGAATGCGATACTTCCATTCTAAGTTTTGTCCAATCCACATTTTTCTTTTTGGGTTTTGAAAAGGACTTCTATAAAAAATCAACAATATCATATTCACCAGATGCAGTTCCTCCTATTCGATTCCCAAATTACATCATAGTTTCGAAAACGATTGTAGCAATGTCCTGATTCGAATTATAGTGACTTGTATTACTTATCTCTTGCAGCTCAGATTCCAAAGAAATAATTATAAAACTGTTTTAACATTTTGAAAAAGAATGTATAGATTTTTCAATAGTAAGAAAACCATTTACCAAAGTAATATCTTTATAAGATTGATAAATGCACGCATATTGTGTTTATTGACTAAATATGTGTTCGTATGTACTCCTACCGTTATTTTATTATTGAATATGTTCTCTGTCATGGTATACTTAAGGTTAATTTTTCAAACAATGTACCTCAAGCGATTACTTTTATGCTCTCGATATAGGCCAGGATTTATTCTCAAAGTTTCACTTCTAGAACTCATTTTGTGACTTGTAGTAGAAACGTTTCGAGGGCTTTATTTAATGAGTTTTTTCGCCGCAGTCCATCATAATATCACAAAGTAAAGTAAAAAAATTTTAGATTCGACATCCATTTTTTCCTAGGCATTTTAATCGGTATGGGGAACCAAATTTCAAATATTGCTTGATGAAGGATGGTAGCTGAAAAGCACCAAGAATATTCTAGACACATTGATTTTCATCAAACTGTATGATTCTTCAGAACGTTCTGCTTGCTATTTTTTCTTATTCAAATTAGGTAAGTTTCTTAATTATTTATGTGTGATCATACCAAAGATTAAAATCGCTCAATAACAATGGAATTTTCTTAATTTCTGGCGCTTGTGTGAGGGGAAGCATTATTGAACTTTGATTAAAGCTTAAAACTATTAATTCCTTCCTTCTCTCCACGGGATTATATCACTCGATTGAAGTGCATTTTAAGAACATGAGAATTGGCGTTGAGGTTCTACGTGTTAAAGGAAGCGATAGTATGTGTTCTTAAGAAAATATTTGTTGTCTTCATTTTAAGTTCTAAAACATATTTTACAGTGGTTCATAATTTCATTCTTTTGAAGCCACTCACAATTTTACTAATTAGCTGCGTCTCTCTTTACGTGTTTAATAAAATAAGGAAACAAATCCAATTTTTGTAATAATATTGTAGACTCATCCACAATTGAAAAAGAATGGTTATTGTACCAAGATTTGAAAAAAAAAGAATCGCCAACCCTTTTTAAATATGATACTAAAATGTAAGAAATAAAAATACATGCAGTTCTACATTTTTCTTATCAGTTGCATTTTGGACTACTAGATGTCCGGACAAGTCCGGAATTAGCGTGCGTTGTCCGGATTCCTCCAGGATTAAATTGTCCGCAGTTTTTAGAGAAATCATCAATTCAATCCAAAGGCTGTGTTGCTTGAATCGCTTTGTTCAAGAAATGTGTTAGTTGTTAACGGCAGTTCGCGGGATTGTATGCATCGAATCAGAATTTTTTTATTTAAGAGATATTTTTTTTATTTGTAAAATACAGTTATTTCTTGTTTGTAATAATATTTATTTGACCGTTTCATCATAAAAGGTTTTTAATTCCCCATCAATTGCTTTATTTGTCCAGACTTTCCCTAAAATGTCCGGAATTGTAATTGAGTTCGTCAGGAACTTCCACTTTTAGGCCTGATAACCCTAGTTTCATTGTCTTACTTTTTACCTTTTTATTTCTAGTTCCTTAATTTACCTAAATTGCAATCCTTTTTAGTCATATTTCTACTCGCCCATTTGTAAATACTTAACTGGTCGTATATCTATATCAATAAGAATGGAGTGTTTGTACATTGAATATTTTCGACCCATTTCAAGTTTTCTATCCGTTTTGAGCCCTTCTGATGCAAAATCCGTCTTTTGCGCGTTTGGTGTCTGTATGTGTGTGCCCGTGCTACGTCCAAACGGTTGAATATATTTTTATGAAACTTTGCATATTGTGAGTTCTTACATCATTTAGTGACTGAACTTGATTACGTAAGTCTGACTGTCCGTCTATGTTTGATTTTGTGTCTGTGTGTTTGTACAAGTATCACATAAGATTTGTTCAACATATTTTAATTTAATGTTTCATATTGATACACGACATTTTAATTTAGTGAATGCATTATATTAATTTTCCCTGCTTACATATTTAGGCAAGTTTCACGTTAAAATATCTGAAAACTCTACTTAAAACAACCATAATTTAATAGTTTCGGAGAAGCTGGAATGCATATTGAGCATTGCAATTATTTAAATTATTTTACCAGTACTGCTGAAAAATCAATTACTTTTTTAAAAACTACTTTTGCAAAATTTAAATTCAAATACTTTTTTATTTAGAGCCTTATTTATTTTCTTTGCAAAAATATAAACTATTTCCGAACATTTGGGACAGACGATATTTTGCAAAACGGAAACTCGTGTTCGTTTGCCACGCGCAGTGATATTTTTTCGCTCCAAATTAGTTTCGTATTTTTAAATTCGGTCTAATTTTTAGTTGTAAGTTGTGGCAACTGTGCGAGATCAAGAGAAAAAAGAATCACGAAATTATATCTTTAGAACTTTTTCCCGACAACTTTTATTTTGTTTTAATTTTCTGTTTTAAATATTTATTATTTTAATAAATTGTAATTCCTTTTCATCACACGCAACACCACCTCAAAGTATTTTGCTTAAAACGGCATGAAAGTTAGAAAAAAGCAAATTTTAAGTGGAATTTTGCCATTATTGAAAGAACGTTAATGTTAAAAATATCCGAACTAGGACATTTGAAATATTATAAATTCTTTGTCATAGCGACAGATGGCCAAGGGGGCTTGTTTTACGAATTGAAGCTATATTTAAGTAACTTATATATATATACGTATATATAAGAAAAGTTTGTTTAGAACAATGATTTTCTTTAGAAGAAACGCTGTCAAATTAATTTACCATTAAAAAAATGGTAATAGGTTATCTTTGCTTTATCACTACTGGAGGCATTAAACTTTAAAACAAGTTCTTTTATTATTGTGCTTTCCACAAAACGGAATTTTCAAGAAAAACGCACTCGCTTTTAAAACAAACTTAGTGATAAATATCTTATGAAATTAATTTGTCATATTTTCCTTAATGGTAGCGAAATTGGAAAAGAGTGCCACAAATAAAAAAATATTGGCATATAAATTATGTGAGAGAGTATCCCCACAGTGTGTGTGTGTAGATTCGTCATTTTTACGAATTGAGTTGAGCAATTTTACAGGAATAGAACATAGAACTTAGAAAGAGAATTCCTCCCTCAAAATCGTCTTTTGTAGCAGTTACCTTAGTGTCTCACCTTTCGCCCATTTGTACCTTTAGCAGGGGTGCGATATAGTATATGAAATGTATTACATGGATGGATTTGCACGTAAAGAATTCGTGTCCAAAGTAGGTTGTAGAAATTATAAAAATATCGAAAAGATGTTAAAAAATTATTTTACTCACACTTAAATGATTTGGCATTTTTCTACGAAAGAGGAAAGTGATTATTTTTTGGTCACTTTCAATATACACTGAAGAGCCAAAACATTATGACCACCTACTCAATAACGCTAACCTAACAATACTCAGATAGTTTTGATTTGTTTAAACATTAATATTTTTATGTAAAACATTTATGTATTAGGAAATATAGTCGGGTAAATTTTTGAGACTAAAAACCGACATAGGAATTAGCAAAGTAAATCACATAATAGAGTAAATAGAACAGTGCTCCCAATGCCAAGCATGAGTAATGTTTTTCCATTTGGTTCTCAAGAGGTTTAGATTACTTTGAGTTCAACTTATAACCAGCGAAATGAATTTTTTGGACCCAGATAAGTAAGGTGGCCGGATCCCACCAACACCATACTATGAATTTTTTCAATCATACAAATTTCAGAAGTTTTTTTGCATTATCATATACACTGAAGAACCAAAACATTATGACCACCTACTCAATAACGCATTTCGCCTCCTTTGGCCTGCAAAACAGCTGCAACTCGCCTGGGCATAGATGCCACAAGTTCTTGGTACATGACTAGAGACAGGTTGTACCAAATGTCTAAGCAGCGGTCACGCAAAGTCGAGATATTCGGACATGGTGGTGTTTGAGCTCTGAGCTGCCGCTCAATGACATCCCAAATATGCTCTATCGGATTAATATCCGGCGAGTTAGGTGGCCAGGACATTAAGTGGAATTCATCAGTATGCTCCTCGAACCACTCCAACACAATCCGAGCCTTGTGACATGGGGCGTTGTCCTGCTGGAAGATTCCATTTCCAGTTGGGAAGACAGACGCCATGTAAGGGTGCAACTGATCCGCAATGATGTTCAGATAGTTCGCAGCATTCATGGTCTGTTCTACCACAACTACGGGTCCCAGAGTCGCCCATGAGAACGTCCCCCAAAGCATAATACCGCCACCACCAGCCTGTATATGACCTGCTGTACAAGAGGGGAGCAACTGATCGCCTGGCAGACGGCGTACCCTGACACGACCATCGACGTGATGAATGAGAAATCGGGATTTATCTGACCAAACAACTCTCTTCCACTCATCCATGGTCCAGTCACTTGCGCTTGGACCTGCATTGTATTGGGCTGTCAGCTGAGTCACTGTCTCGCGCCGATTTTGCTTTACCAAGCGGGACAGTCTCCGACGTCCTTTTTCTTTGATGACGCGTGGACGACCAACACCTTGGCGTCTACTGCTGGTGTCACCGTCATTTATCCACTTTGCATGAATACTAACAACGGCAGATCGTGAACACCCTACCAATCGTGCAGTTTCGGTGATACTCGTTCCGAGTCTTCGGGCCATTACGATCTGCCCTCTATTAAATTCGCCTAGATCAGCAGCCTTTCCCATCACTCGCAAAAGTAAGTGCAAGAATGATTACTTACCTTCTCCAGCAGCAGTTAAATACCATTCTCACTTAATCACGTGCCCTCCACGTCATCCAGACGAGTTCATTGAAAAATATGTAAATATGGTCATAATGTTTTGGCTCATCAGTGTATAGTTAACCAATTTAACCCGCGTGAAGTCGGACAATTTTGCTAGTATCCTAACAAATTTCATTTAATAGCTCTTTTGTTAGTTGACTCTGAAAGTTGACTACTGGCTTCCTGGTTAACTTGAGAGGAACTTAATTGGAAATAGAAATAAAAATGGGGATATAAGAATTCATTGACTGATAGTATTTCAGGGTTTTGATTCTAAACATTGTTAGTCTGTCTATTTTTCTTTCTCAAAGGTTTCATCTCTACTTGAGTGACTATTAGTAATTAATCTGTTCAGTTTTTCAAAAAAGTTGAATTGTTAAATATAAAAGTTAAATATATATCCAGTAAAATATGTATTTTTCTATTTATTTTCGTGCTATAAAAAGGGCTGCTGTAGCGTAGCCCAGTTGGAAGAGCAACGGATTAGCGACTGAAGAGTTGCGAGTTCGAAACTCGATATAGCCAAAGATCTTCTTGTACATGGGGGCTGGTGCACGTTCAATCTGTCGTGGCCTCAAATGTCCTCACGTTGGAGTGGTGTGGAAGTTTGGAGAGTGGGGTGCCACCTCAGGTGTTGACCTCGTCATCTGACCGTGGCTCAAAATGACGAGGCGTTGTCCGTGGATCTTTCCCTTCGAGTTAGACCCCGGACAGTCGCCAATAGCCCGTTGTGTTGCTCCAGTGTAACGTTAATTAACTACCATAAAAATTTTAATATTCTTATTTTGATGTAGTTTCTGCATGTGCTTATAATGATTCGATGCTTTTGAAATGTATGAGTTAGTGAAGAAATTTAATTATTTGTATTTTCTTATTTAAATCGATAGGACACGTTCCTAGGAAGGACTTTCACTCCGGAAAGGGTTACAAAGACGAGTGCTGCAAGGGAATAGCTGAATTCGAAAGGTTAAAAGAGGACCGCAACGACAGACACATGTCTACCAAGTACATTCCCCCAGAAGATTTATTGGTAAGTGCATAGACTTGTTAAGACCAAGAGCCACATAGATTCACTGTGCGACTTTTGGAAGGGCTCCCAAAAACATGAAGTTATCTATCATATATTATTTATATTTATTATTTATATTTTATTTTGTTACAAAAAGAAAAAGATGATAAAAAGTAAATAAAAAATTTAATTTGATGCGTGCCATTTTGCATTAATTTAATAACTGTTTTAATATTTGATTCAATATTTGTCGTCGCCAAATGCAAAACTGATTCTAAATTTTCATCAGTCAAACGATTCCTATTTTTCGATTTGATATTCATGTGACTGATTCTTTTTACTTTAGGAAGATGCGAAATTCCGGTTTCTTAAAAAATTTTATTTTATAGTTCTTTGCAGAGTAGGAATGTTTTCCAAATTTCATTTTGTATCTTAAAATCACAGGAATTTATAAAGTAATTATATTAAAACATTTGATTTTTAATATTTGAGTTGGGTTGCCCTTGTCTGAACCAATATTTCAGTGGAGGAACTCAACAGACAGGTGTTGTGTTACGTTACAGGGATGATGAATATTTAAAATTAATGGTACATTTAGTTTATTGTAATAATTTTTTTACTTCAAATTTATTGTTTTGTTGTAAGCAGTATGTCGTTTTCAACTTTCAACTTATTTTGTATGTTTCTTTGGTAAAAACTACTGTAGAGATTTGAGATTTCATAAAACTGAACTAGTGTTTAAATTTTCGTACTATTATGAGCTCTTACTAAAGCTAAGAACAAAGTAACGGTAGTTAAGAACTATTTCTTCGAATGCTTATACAGGTTATTTTTTATGTAAAAGGCACCATTTTGTTGTGGAAGAACTTTTAAATAAAATTTTTTAATTTAATTCATTTTACTTACTGCTTTCTCAATTAATGCCAGTTGGCACTTTGGAGTGGAGGTATTATTGGACCAATTTTTTTGGAGGATGTTAATGAAAATGCGGTTACTGTCAACTGTGCGATGGTACAAGATTTCTTTCTGCCTGAAATTGGATTGACAAGGTTTACAGGACACGTGTTTTCAACAAGATGGAGCAACATGTTTTTCAAACCATGCGAATTCTGAAGGACGTATTTCCGGGCCGAATAAAATTGTGATGTCGCCGCAATTTTTTCTATTGCGCTACTTAAGAAAGCTAATCTACGTTAATATGCCGGCAAGGATATTCAACATTCGCGAAGAGATCGAACAAATCATCCCCGTAATGTGCTCAAACATAATGGCAAATATGGTCGAAAGAACACACAAATGTAGCGAGGCCAGAGGTGGCAATTTGGCCGATTATTATAATCGGTGTCCAAATACGGGCAATGGCATTAATTGAGTTGACAATATGTACAATAATAATATAAGTGTATTATAATTAAAAATATTTCATTTAAAAGTTATTCCAAAACAAAATGGTATCCATATATAAAAACACCTTATAATTTAATACCTACACGAGAGTTTCAAAGAACTTTTAATGTGATCTGAGATCGGTTGCTATTGAAAGGAGTCCAAAAAGTGTGTCTAACATGTAGTCACGTAACTGCTCGGTGAAAAATTGACTTAGTTGACCCATTTGGTATCTTATCGCCTCGTTTGGCGATATAACATCTTATGACAAGATAGGTTTGTGAATGCTCATTTCTATAGAGTGCCGACAAAAGTGGTGAAATCGCCAAAGTCTACTGTTATCAGATGATCAATCAATGGATGGGCGTCTTCTCCCGTTTCGTGGACCAATCGTGTGATGAATGTTAGGTTCCACCCAGCAGACGAAAGTAGTCTAAAGGTCACGTTATTACTAGTTTTGGTCACATGATCCTTGGCACAAAAAGGTTACCATTGCTCACTCTACTTTTATATTTCCTGTATGGTTCAGCCCTGGGATTTAGGTACAGATGATGTTATTCTTATGTAATGTTTACTTTTGGTATCTTTTGTAGATTACATCCTCTCTCTCTCTCTCTCGTCTTTTATTAATTTGATTTTTAGCCTAGGAACATAACCTTTTCACGGAGACTATGCGAGAGACCGAAGCACCGTGAAATCCCGTCCTATGCCACTTTCACAAACCCGATGAATTATGGTCAGTCCGTCTATGACATGAGCGATCTGGATCCTCGAAAGACGTATATGCCTGGTGAGTGAGGCTTCCTACCTTATCTACGAGTATATTTTTTCTTATTCTTTGTCGCACCATTTTAATCTGTAACAATTTTGAATCCTCAAACATTGGGTTTGTATGTCAACGTTCATTTCTTATTACTAAAGGATTAAATAGATCGAGAACGATTTATGGTGGATTCCGAACTACAATGAACATCTGTGTGTGCGGGAATACCAAACGATTATCGTTTGCGTGCGCATTGGTATCTTGGCTTGCTTAGAATTGAGAATCATTTGCAGTTTTTTATTTTTATTCTTATTCTTCAGATGCCGATTATGTGTGGCAATACTTAAAAAAATATGTCTTCAGAATTTGTATTCTTGTTATTCAGAACTGTTCGTGTTAAGAATGCTTCGACTAGTTGTATGCCGATTTAACTTTATGCCTTAGAGCAAATTTTGTGCGGACGCATAGAAGCGCTACTCATGAAATCATTATTTTAGAGCCACGGCCTCTTTTAATGTAAATAGAATTTTATAAATAAATTAGTTTTTTATTTGAATATCATCCACGCTCAAAACGGGATTCTAAATCAATTTTATTTTAATTTTCGCGAATGTTGGCGCAGAAACTGGTAGTTTACTTGCATATTTTCGACAATGAGAGATAATCTTAACAAATATATTTCTACTTTGTCATCAAGTACGTCAATGTGACAAACTTGAAAACATTTCTACAAGCATCCACTATGGAAATCAGAGAAAGGTCTGTTCCTACGGTAGCAAACAGGAATAACTTTGGGTCTAGAGCCGTAATAGACAGACATATTTAGACTGGTCAAGAAAAAGCAATGCCTATAATAAAAAAAATTCTTTCAACTTTCGAAATACGAGCTGTGATATATTTTTATCTTGTAGAGATTACATAGCATGTTTTATGTAAACAAATAAAGTGCATCCTGTAGATTTTCAATCTTTCAGATTTTAGGCATTTCCCGTTGATTGTGCCCTTGCAATCACCAAGTTTCAAATATTTGCGTTTTGATTCAGTCAGTTATAAAGAGATAAAATTCGAAGTTTTATATTCTTTCACTTTTATGAATAGTTGAAAAGTCAACTCAACAAAATGATTTTCTCATTTTTTTATTGATATTTAATCTTTCAGACTTTTGCGCAAATTGTGTTTAATCACTGTTACTATGCCATGATTACAATTCCTAATTTTTATGGAATTGAACTATTTTTCCTTCTAGGTTACACGGGCTATTACACCGGAAAATGCTTCGACACAGGGGTCACTCACAGCCGAGGCGCTCATCAAGACCTATGCGACTTGACCAGTTCGAAACTAGAGCGACTTGTCATAGAGAAGCGACCAAAGATCAATGATTGGTACCGGTGTCCAGTTCTTTATCCACCTCGACCACCTGAACTAGAAGGCTATCATCCGCCCTGCTTTGAACCCTCTAACCCGGTGCCTGGATATGCTGGGCACATTCCAGGTGAGCTACTTTATTCCAGTCGTTTCCTTAAGATATTCCAAAAATTTTCTTTGCTTCAATAATTGGCGCTAAGTGAAGACAGGTAGCAAGGAAACCCCATACGGATGCACCATCATGCCATGGTCTCGTAATTTTATGATTTTACCAAAAATCCCGAAAAAGGTCGCTGAAAAAGATAAACTCGCAACACGTCTCACTTAAAATACTCTTATAACCAACCACCTTTTAAATCAGAAACACATTCCTCAAATATGGAAAAATGATAGTCATCCTCAAAACAAACTCGAACCCCTCTCCCCCAAAATTAGCCGTGGCTCGAAATTATAAGGTGTTGTCCACTGATCTTTCCTCTCAGGATTGATTCCGGACCGTCGCCAATAGCTCGTAGTATTTCTCTAGTGTGACGTTAGTTCAACTACCTACCCCAAAAATTAGCACCCCATATCAACTTCCAAGTGCCTTTGCAATATTTATGATTTCATTCATTAGATTTATTAACGACAGTAATATTCCGATTCCTGAACAATAGATTCATGGGTATCGCTTACTACAACGCAAAGACAAATCCAAATATATCGACGAGAAAAGTGAGTTTCGTATTATCGTTCATATTTTCCGCCCTCTCTCTCATTTATTGTTAATCAATAATATTCTAATTTATTTTTTATTTCTAAAAAAATGGTTGCATCTTGCAACCAAAAAAAATTGCAAAATAAAATTAAAACTGAATGTTTTAATTTTATTTTGATCGTCCCTATTTCTTCCTGACTATGTGCAATTACACCCCAGCACAGCACACAGAAATGGCTTATTTTCTCTCGTACGTCAATCCGAAGCCGATCTCGGTATTTGGATCCGTTGTACGAATGAGCGACGAGAACAGAAATGATTAAGCTTGTCAATCATTCCCTTTCTCGTTGCTCATTTGTTCGAATTATCGGGATACGCATAAGTTATTCGGATTGACGAACAAACGTAAATGTGTCTTTAAGGCCCCTTCAATACCAACAGAATCCGAATCTAGTAGAAACGGGACACTGAAGCGGAATACTCCGTACTTAAGCCCTGAAAAGCTTTTTGACGAATAAAACTATTTCCAATAGAAGTGGCTTTCCCGAATCTTCGTCAGTCAGTTTCTACTCATTTCCAATTGACCCGGATTCTGTAGAAATGAAGGGAATTTAACTAAAAGAAGGCGTTGTGAAATATTTCTCTTTTCAGGATATAGAGATTGTTGTCTTGGCGAATCCTTCGGGAAGTCAGCAGGAACCATCTTAAGGAATCGGGAATTGATATGTTGCGATGGTCTAAGAAAACCATAACCACTATGTGTTCCATAATCTTTACCTTTTCTGATTTTTCATACATTAAATAAAGATAAATGTGAAAAGGCTATTACATGCATTATTTTCATCACTTCATCTTTGTCTTGTGCAAGTTATTTAAATGGTTTAATTTATCGCTCTGCGGTGTCATTGCTACACGAGGTCTAATTGGACCAATATTTAATAGATAAGTATTTTATTTGAGTAAAAACTAATTTGAAACTAAGGTTAACTTTTATCATTTTTCTGACGCTTATTTTAAGTCTGCCATTGTAAATAATTTTAAATCTCAGTTTTCCTAATGCACTTACAAATGCCTTTAGTCCCTAAAAAATAAGAAATGTTTTACTTTTATTTTACATACTTTTATTAAATTATAATTTTCTTTTTTGTTAAATAAATTATGCAATATAATAAAATAATCGTAAGAGAAGAGCAGCTAATAGTATATTAGCTTAATTTGCTGATTAAATTAAGCTGATATACTATTAGCTTCTTTGATTTGAAAGGCGCTAGACTAAAAAGCAACAACCTAATAGGTATGTATGCATATAAAAATCTTATTTGTATGTTTGGATGAAAACATTTATTTTATTCTTTCTCATTTTCTTCAGCAAAATATTTATTTTTAACTAATTTAATAAATATGAATGTTTCAAATTTTAACTTTGTATAGTAAGTTTTAGGGCTATTCTACATGATGTTGAATAAAAATTGAAGGAAAATATAAAAGTAAAAAATTTTATTTAATTCTTTCAGAACATAAATTTTTACAGCAGATTTTGTTTTTGAATACAGGACGTAAACAATTAAACTTAAAACAACGAAAATTTGTTATAACTAAAGCAATTGTTCCTTGTTCATAGACTGGTAACAAAAAATGCTACTTATAGCTGCTCCGGAAAGTCTTGAATATTTACTTTTCCTTCAATCGGTAAAATTCCTTTAGTCTGAAGTATAGAAAATATATTAAAATAATTAAATAAAATTAGTCTGATATAAATCACATAACTAGCCTATGCTTTCTTCTTAACCAAATAGAAAATCATATATACCTACCTCAAGGCATGAACCTTGATAAATCCTTCAGCATGTATCGGATCATAATCACCAGGCAAATCCAGGCTGAAAAGAAGGAAATATTTTACTGACGACACGAGGAGATGGGTTATTTTGCCATTATACAAATACAGGTCGAATTCCTCGAATAACACGTTTAATTGATTTCGTATAATGCACAATTCAAGAATCCAGATCTATATAAATTGGCAAGCCATGGTGTAAAAGAACGCGTTTTTATCAGCTTGTTTGTTTTCTTGCGATTCAAATACCTTGTTATTCAAGGGTTGTCACTTTTTGCCTTACCACGATTTCCTTGCAATTCAAGTAGTGTGTAATTCGAAGGTTAATTGTTGTTCAGAGCTAAGAATAACTTCGACTAAACCGTACAGAACACTTCTTTTCGCCTTGCACCTTCTTTAAAGTTACCTGGATAGTTCTTGGTTGTAAGTCGTCGAGGGGGATTTTCTGGCCAAGATGTGGACGTGTCCTTTGAACAGCATCACTTTCACAACACCATTCACAGTCTTTTGGCTCAATTTCAGACAAGACCTGGTGTATATACCTTCCGGACTGTACCAGAACCCTGGAAAGAGAAATAAAATTTATTGTTGTCTTTCAGCAGCATACCTGCCAACTTAAGAGAAAAAATCCGAAGGATTCTTGGGATATAAAAAGTAATACGCAACTGTCACAGAGAGATAAGAAAGATTCCCCAAAATAATTTTTAAAATAAGAAATAAATAAAAGATCGTGGGTAGGCTCAAGAACACAGTACTATCGTCAATTAACGATAATTTTGGAATATGGTCACCCGCCATAGGTTTGCTTCATGCACTAATATTGGCGCGCAAGTGGAAAGTATCCAATATGGGGGCTATCAAATAGCCATTTGGAGACAAAAATTTTAGTCGACAATTTGGCGAGGGACCTGTACCATGTTCTTGAATTTTACCAAAAGCGACAATTTAGCAATTCAAAACAGAAAAAGCAACCTTTTTCTCTAATATTGTTATATGCTTGGCGGTAGTTTAAACTCAGGGTAACCAATTTGGCGATGTTTTACACAAAATAGTGCCAGAAATATCAAAAATGTGCAATTTAACTTTTATTTAGTTCTTTAAAGGTATATGTGTAAGTTTTCCTTGAAAATTAAAGCCACAAAGGTTTGGGGACAATCTAGCAATTACTGATTCCTATGTTTATCTTTCTTGGTTGCCCCGGCTTGGCTCCAATATATATTGGCGTCATTTGAAAATTTTCTCGCTAAAGAAAAGTCCTGAAAATATTTTTTGAAGTCCGGAAAACCAAGTCTTTTTCCTGAAGACTTCCGCAAAAGTTGGTAGGTATGCAGCAACATTACAATGATACAATCTAAAATCAAAATTTTCGACCCACTAAAATGAATAAGATGTTAGATATTTAATGTGTTCCTTTTACACCGTCTAATTTTTAATGATCGCTATTGAAGAAGGGAATTGGAAGAATAAAATTTAAAAGAAATCCGTACGCACTTCGCAAAAAATGAAAAAAATAAACATAATTGATATTGAGTAGTATTCTCACATATTTTCATGTTAATTTCCTGGCATAAATCATTTTTACTATTCTCTCTATCTTTACCCCTACTTACCGTTATAAATCTGTTCCGAAAACTTCATAGACAGATCTTTTTGAATTTTGTATACTTCCTAGAAAGAATAAGAATAATAGTTACACAATCGTGCATTTTACGTAGTAGCAATTTATGTTTCTTTAATTTATTAAAATTAGATTTTGAATCTCGGAAAATCGTATCGCATTTACCTATTTATTTTAAATAATTATTTGAAAACACCTTGGAAATATTCACTTTTATTTTCATTCACATCCCTCGTTTACTATTAAAAGAATATACTCACTCTATCCAATACAAACAGCTCGAGATCTGTATGCGCTTGGTGAAGAATTGTTCCTCCGGGAGTTTCATAACACCCTGTGTGAAGAATGAAAGAATAAAAAAAAGCATATATTAACCTAATTATCTTTTATAGTAATGAAAACCTTGATAATGTCCATCGTTTTTTAGTTTGGAAAAAATAACATTCTGCTAAAACAAAAACATGTCAGAACATTGAAATTTATTTGAAAACGTTAAAATATTTGCATGGTACGTACTATTCCACTGGTGATGAAACGTAAAATCCTTCAAACCAGCTGAATCAGTCAACTACATCTTTTTACAGAATTCGTTTTGTTATCCAAATGCGTCATATTTAGTTCAAGTGACGCATACTATATCATTCCAAGGTCAGGGTATTCATATTTAAATTGGATAACTTTGAGCTGTATCTTTTCATTTAATTCATGTAGAATCTTTCTTGTCACTCTTCCATTACAGCCTGCTGCTCTTTTAGTTTTTCGCTGTTTCTGTGTGTGTTCTGATGATCTATTCATTAATTTCAGTTCAGTTACACGTTTTTAGAACAGTGGATTTTGCGTGCTTCCTTTTATTAAAATTTTGGTACTTTTCGGTTAATGGGGCGCCAGTCGTAATTGTGCACCAAATGTTGGTGCGAAATTTAACCAGAGATAAGAATGATAGGAATGAAAACCCTAATGTTATACAGCTTCATGAAAAGAATAACTATTTTATTAAAATCAAAATTATTACAAAAATTCAAAACAAAAAGTTCCTTAAAATCAAAATCAGTTCAACAAAAAAGCAACTGACATTCAAATGAGATTTTTACTTAGATAGGAATGGTAACCCATAGCTAATCGCCACGAAAAATAAACACGTTACCACATTTGGAGCTTTGGCGCACAATTACGACTGGCGCCCCATTAATCGAAAAGTTCCAAATTTTTTAACGATGATGCTCTTCATAACTATTAAAATTCGATTTACTTTAGCGATTAAGAGTTTTAGATTTCTAAAACAGACCATTTTCCGTATGATTAGTCTCATAGAACGTGTAAACTAATATACGTGAATATGGTAAATATTTATGTTTGTAAAGGAAAAATTTTTCAATCATTACCATCACCTTTCTTAAAAGCTATTAAAGGTACTTTTCTAAGTTCGAATAAAAATTCAAGTTTTCATATTTTGTAATGTCACTACTTTCTATTTAAAATAAAAACTTTTTCAACATTTCAAATGATAAACACATTTTAAAATATCGCTGCTTTTGAAGTAGTTTTGCATGTGTTGGAAGTTTAGATATGGTACCATCTCTTAACTATTCTAATCCTTTTATTTTCATTGAATTTTCCCTCTTTGTGAAATGAGTTTGAAGTGATGCACTTATAAACTTTCAAATATCTTTGGGATTTTGGACATGAGGCTGTTTATAAATCTTAACCATTCTATACTTGTAGAATGTCTTGTTAATTTTAAGTCTCTCACCTCTGGATTTCATTCCAATGAATCTGTTTTCCACTATGTCAATGCGTCCAATACTATGTCGCCCTCTGTGAATGAAAAATTTAAAGTGCGATTAGAATGAAATATTTTTATAAGTATTCATAGACAAGAAGTGCAATCTCTGAGGCTAATTTTTGTCTGCTTCACAAGTGGAATTCAATCGATTCAATTCATACTGATGTTGCTAATATTAAGTTTATTTCGAATAAAGAATTATTCCATGTGCACTTTTTTCAATTTGCTTCACGTTTTATAGCAATTATTTATTATGAATAAAAGTACACCCACACATACTAAATTTCAAAGAATGCAAAATATTTTAAGACGAGAAAGGACAACATACGCAGTTTTCGTGAAAATAAAAGTCGCGAATTTTGTGCTCCAATACACTTTGTTCGGATAAAAAAATTTTCGTTGAAATTATTCAATATTCACAATTTTTAACGCAATTAAATTAAAGAAAACCGCTTAAAATTGATTTTGGTGAGCAACTTTTAATTAATGTGTGAATCTGTTACTAAGTGGGTCTCTCTGTCTGCATGATAATTCGAATAAAAAAAATCCTTTCAAAAGGATCTGAACAATATAACTTTGAAGGAAACCCTAATTATTTTCAATTAATTATATTTTTAAAACTAATCCAAAAGTAAATATTTCGAAACCAGTTAATTTCTATTACTTCATAGGGTATCAAATTAGATCTAACAGATATCTAATTTTCCAAAATTTTAATTAACTTTGAAGATAGAGCAACTAATGTAAAATGATTCTGAGGACGACCCAGCATGGGCTTCGAAACATTAATAAAATCTAGTACACGAAAAATTTTAAATTTGGAAGTGATTAAACTTTTATTCTATCTACACAAATTCGTACAACTTACCCAATTTTATTAAGATAAAGTAACAAGTCAAGAGGAGAATTCTTTACTTCGCCACTTCCTACATTTGTCACTTTTACTGGAATTCCTGTTGAAGAAAGACGCAAGATACTCACAAAATTTATAAATTATTATTAGGCAAGCCACATATTAATCAGACATGTGACAAAACATCAGAGCATGTGTCTTCTGTAACAGAAAACATGTCGGTTCATTCATGCGTATTACATAAGTATTTCATTTAGTGTCGCAGGACTGATGTTGGAACAATGTACGGCTAGCCTTAGAAAGAAGTTTTGACACCATAATAAAATTTTTAAAAAGAGAAGAGAGATAACACTATGCAGATAATTCGAATCGATACTAAAATATTAGTGTCAATTCTCCATATGAATGATTAACCCACCTTCTCGGAACTCTATGTCCAGTGTTGCAGGTTCATCCGGAGCTCTTCTGGGGTTTTCTGTCATTTGAAATAGATCCTCCGGGTGCGCATTCCATGGGTCCTCCAGAATCCCTGATTCAAAACTGAAAACAATACACGTAATTCCATTTTAATAAAAATGGAACATTGGAAATGCAAAGATTTTGTATCGTGATATTTTGCATCTTCGTATATCAAAGTCTGCCATTTTCTAACTTAAATGTCGAGAAACACTTCTTATGATTCAAGCTATGATACTAAAAATAGAAATATAAGAGGCTTTCTCTGTCAAGTTCAATGCAAATGGAGGTAGTGTTTCTGCGTAACGTGCGGCGGAACGTGTTTCATTTACGTATTCCGAACGTGACGCACTTGGCTTGTTTTCCGAATACGATTTCAGCACTTTGCCAATAAAAATTCCAAAGAATGAATTCCGAATTGGTATGCGACAGTTGATTGATAAACGTTCATTAGATCAGATTACAAACGTCGCCAAAATGGAGATAAATTATATTTTAAGTTAACCCTGATATGTATCATGTGGCGAAACGTTTTTCATTTACGTATTCCGAACGTGACGTCACTTGACTTGTTTTTCGAATACGATTTTAGCACTTCGCCTATAAAAATTCCAAAGAGTGAAATACGAATTGATATTCTGCAGTTGACTGATAAACGTCTATTAGATTAAATGCCAACCGTCGCCAAAATGGGGATAAACTACATTTTAAGATAATTCTGATATGTATTATGCGAGAGCATTTCGATAGCAGGAAGTGAAATCCCTGACTTTCTTCTGGTTTGTTTATTTACACAGAAAATCCCTCACGTAGACTACTTAACAGAATACGGGAAAACATAAAATATGAATATTTCAAATAGGCTTAATGTTTAAATATATTACAGCAATAAAATCGTTCCAGAGTAGAAAAATGTCTGAACAAAATGAGTCTTTTTCTGTCAATCTAGATGTAGTTGGCAGTAGTGTTTTGCTATGGAAAGGGCTTTCTATAAGTAGTTGGACGCAGCGTCACAGCTTGTTTCTCTAATACGATTTCAGCCTTATTATAGTTGATTATGTTTCAACACATCAATAAAAATTCCAAAAAATGAATTCCGAATTGATGTATGATGGTTGATTGGTCAACGCCAATTAGATTAAACGAAAAATGGCGATAAACTATATTTTAAGGTAATCTCCATATGTATGTGTCCTATGCGAGAGTATTTTGAGTAGCAAGAATAAAATCTCCGTTTCCTATATGGGTTGTTTGTTGAAAATCCCTCTCATTACGTATTCAGATTTCTTAGGGAACTTTAAATTAGACTTAACATTCTTAGGTATACCTTATATGCATCAAGTTTGCATCCATACTCCATGGTGCTGAAGGAGTCGCTGAAACAGGTATGTTCTTTTCCTGCACAAAATATAAAAAAGTTCAAATATCCCAGAGAATGTTTCACGAATTAAGTTGATTTCATTTTAATTTTAGGGTTTGTTTCTATTGCTTATAAAGGCTTCCCAAAGCAAAAGCAGAATTTTATATATATCAACCAAATAATTTATTTTCTTCCATATTGAAAGCATTCATTAAAATTTTAAGTAATCGGTCTTAATAATTTCGTATTAAATAGTTTTAAGGAGGTTAGTTTTTTAACGATTCATGGAAAGACGAGTTTATAAACAATTTTTCTGAAATCTGACATTCGCTATAAATAATTGGAGTGAAATGGTGTTTATTAGCTTTGATCATTTGATCCAAAATTATTTCTCGTTTCATAAATTTAGTCTTACCCAGACAAAGCTTTTATTTTAATGTATTGTATTGAGTAAAGGGATTGACTTTTACTTCCGAATTTTCAAGTTCTGATATTAAAACAATAAATTCATTTTCAATTATATACATGCGAGGTGTCTGAAAGTAAGTGCTTGTTTGACGCTGAAATATTTTTTTATCTTCTCGATGTTATCAAAAACTTATTTGAATTGATTCAACAACGCAAAAGAATGTTTATAGCTTGTCACGTGAAATTAAAACCATGACCAAGAAAAAGATTAAACGTACTGCTCGTATCACCGATGTTCGTGCCCCCCGTTTGGGTAGAAACACTAGTCTACATTACGCGACTCACACCTATAAACAAAAATGAATGCAAATTTATTCTCAGCTGGTTTTCCGGGTATTAGTCGAGGTCACCGAATGATCCTAACTCGTCTTTTTCAATTTTATGACCTCCTGTTTGACGTAAAACTCGAATACAATCAGAACATCCAGTTATTTAAAAACCTGTTGGGAGCACTTGCCCAGTTCAACATCATCGGTCAGCAGCATATTAAATACAGGTAAAACGTATTTTAAAGGAACATACAAAAGGAACATATGGTGTTTTGTGCTAATTTAGCAGATACAAAAAGAATAAATTAAAATTATCTGCATATTCTTTTTCATCAAAACATGCATGCTAATGGAATCTGAATTCATAAAAACAGTCAGGAGTAGTGGAATCCCTTTTTCTACAGATGAAATTCGCGTAACATTTTAGCGAAGGAAATTTCTTTCATTAAAAAATAAATACAAATGAAGTCATTCTCACCTCAAGATTGCTTTCGAATCAAATGAAAGATTTTAGAAAAATCATATATAAACAGTTCTTTTTTAGACCAAGTTTGGACATTTTAAAATTAAATTCAAGCTAAAGATAGTATGTAATATCTTGATTAGTTCATTTAACACCGAATATAATCCATGAATAACACTGGTAGAACATTATACTTGAAGACGAGAGAAATAGTTGTATGCTTCAATTTGAAAGTTTCGTCTTGTGTGAAAAATACAAACAATAAAATAAAGTAGAGTTGTTATATTAAATAAATATTCTACTTAGTTCGATGAAAGTAGAAACTGCAGGTAAACAACACGGCGTGGGAATCAATGAATATAAATCACGTGATAATGCAAAAACAAAGCGTTTTAAACGCAAGTGGAAGAAATAATTATTTGCTCTTATTTTTGGTTGATTGGCAAAAATATGTGCGAAATTCTTAGAATGGTTTATTGTGTACTCAAGGGATGGTGCCGATTCGCTATTTGTATTGAATGGAATTTTGTTTTTGCGATTGTGCGACACACAGTGGCAGCGTCCGGCATCCCGTGCTGATAAATCACCGCCTGAGAATCAAGAAAAACTGATATTCAAAACAATTAATTTGTGACGCAAATCATTAGAAATCATTTCAGATTTCAAATATCTGCTCTCTGTCTGGCTTCTGGCTGTATGGCCTTTGTCTGTTGCGCTTGGAACTTTAAAAAAAATCCTTGCTTGTTTTCTACTATTTCGTTGTCGATCAGAGAATATTCTTTTATGCCTTGTCTCCCATTTATCGAATATTTTATTAGTGTTATGTTTTTATAATGAGATATATTGATACCGGAAGATGTATTAGATTTTTGTGACGATTTTTGTTCACCAATTATCCTAAGAACAATTACGTTTGCAGAAAACTAAAAATCCATTTCACTAACGTTCATAGTTGCAGGCAAAAATCACGTATTGACATTTCTATTATAATGTGATGAGATGAGAGATCGCTCCATGAGGGAGCTCAACTATGCATCGCTCATCTTTTCTTTGTAGTAATGAAAAATTAACGTTTTTCTTTAAATTTACATTCCATTCCCTTTGAGTATTGATTGTAACTGCGTGTCTTGTTTAAGACCCATAGATAAAATTTCCAGTAAAACTTAAAATAAAAATTAATATATTCCACAAAACAGAATTTGAAAGTTCTAATTACCAATGACAAAAAGTCATGTACAAAAGCAGAATTTCTTGTCAATATTGCATTAACTCTTGTTGTGATTAGGTGTCCTCTTTTCCTGAGCTGGGTAGATTATTTTTAATGGTTGTAAATGTTCAAACTTTGTAAATGAACTTACCTTAGCATACGCAAACAGTTCTGGTCGTCCAGGAAAACGCTCATAGAATTCTTTCAATCTCCAAGGGGCTATGACCTATTCAGAAAACATTGCAGATCCTTAATATAATCAACGATTAATTTCTTAAGCAATAATCGAGCCATTCATTCTTCTGTTAAGAAAAGCATGTGAATTTATTAGTCTTTGCTCTTCAATACTTTTTTAAAGTAAGTAAAACTAACCTTTATGCCTGGATTAAGTGCATAGCAGGACAGCTCAAACCTGATCTGGTCGTTCCCTTTACCCGTTGCTCCATGGGCTATATAGGCAGCCCTCTCTTCTTTAGCTACAGAGGTCAGTGCTTTTGCAATACAAGGTCTGGCTATGGAGGTACCTAAGAGATACCTGTCTTCATATATCGTGCCACCTTGAATTGCCGGCCAGATAAAATCTTCCACAAATGTCTGTCGCAAATCTGCAATCACTACCTGCAAAAATTCAGTTTGAGTGAAGCATCGATCTTCTTATGAAATAGACGGAGCATGTGGGCGGAGTCACTGTCGCAACATCTCAGAAGGGTAAGTCACGTGGGCTTACGAATCGACTTAGGCCGATTGGCTACCGAACCACCGCAGACTAATGTTTTTAATCACTGAGGAGTTCACGCTGGATAACCACTTTAACTAATCAAATTTTGTCCCGCATTAGTAATCGTGCTTTTTCCCACAACCACGTGACAGATCTTCAAACCGAACTACCGGAAGAAATAGAATGAAGCAGCGCGCACATACTCCGTTTAATTCATTAGAAGGTCTGTGGTGTGAAATATCCTACGCAGAAGGAATTATCAGAAAACGACATATCAAATGAAACCTTGCTCTGTGGAAGTCTCACAAACCTCTGGCCATGGCGCTACTCTGCGGCTGCATGAAGTACGCGTTTGTCGCTCACGCCGAACGCACGTTCATTAGTGACAGTGTTTTGTCTAAACATTTCATTGTCCAAAAATTATATGTTTTTAATTCGGTTTGGATAAAAAAAAAATTGGATTCAACTCGTCTGACTCCTTTTAAGCGAATACTTCATTGAAATGGCCACACGAACTCATACCTGCTTTCATCATTCTCAAAACTTCAGTCTGAAGATGCATGGAAAAGTCAGGAAATTAGGTTAAGTATACTCAAATTTCGGACCGCGCGCGCGCGCTGTTCCGTAGTTGGGTTTGCATCCACTGTGGGATGTTTGGTCATTAGTGTCTGTCTAGCTCATGTTTTGAAGTTGATAGAAGACTTCGATGTGCAAAGCATGACTATCCTGAGAGCTAAAGTTACGATGGTGAACGGATGTTTATTTGTTAATGGAAAGGAGCACTGAAATCCATGAGAGTTGGTGGAATTTTTCATGCACCCAGCAATGACATGCAACCCGCCATTCGTAACTTTTTTAATTCTCTGAGGGGTTCACACTCATATATTCGTTCTGCAACCTGCAGTCTTCCCTATCTAACTTCTAACCTGTTCTGATTTCTTGACCAATAGAATCTTTCTTAGGATCCTTTCACCAATGGAAGTGTTTATTCAATCATTATGAGTGTTGTGGGATAAAAGCTATAATACAAGTCTCGGAAATATCGTGACACTCAAAAGGTTCATGCGTAGAGAGTAAGAACTTTTAGAGAGGGGATCCTTCAACTTAATGAAATGGCACGACAAAGGTATTGTTTGTCAGAGGGGATTATCTTTAAAACCAATCTAAGAATCCTTTACCGTCAATAATATATTGGGGTCTTCAGAACAATTTCTAATATTTACAGACTGTCGAAATTTGTTTGCAGTCTTCTCGTATATTGCATGAAGTCAACTCTTATCTATTGTGATATTCGAGACGAAAGAAATCATTTTCTATTTGAAGTTTCTTGGTAAAGGATTGATTTAAAAAGTCATTTTCATATTTTTATGCAAATGCGACTCGTCGAACAATAAATTATACGCGTTCATGGTTTAAACATTTATTGAAATTAAAGAGAGAATACCTTTTTAGCTCCCAAAGTCTGAGCTTTCGATCTTGCTTTTTCAAAGTCCTCATCTTGGCCAACATTCGCCTGAAAATAATTTTAGAATTGACCGAAAAGGTGAAAACGAAGAAGCATTGAGGCAACAAATGTAATTTTTGAGATACCCTCATCCATATTCTAAGTCAAAACTATGAAAACACGGAGAACACTTAGAAACATTAGGGTTCCCGAAAACGAAGCACTTAATCCGATATTTACGGAAATGAAAGTTTAGCTTCGCAAGAGTCAATGCAAATGAGATTGAGTGAATCGTCACTTTTAATTAAGCTTCATGAAAATACTTCTTTAGAAGATTTAATTATGTATAATTAATAATACTTAAGATAAAGCATAGTGAAAGTAAAATAATAATGTTAGGGACAAACAGCTTAAAATTATAGGAGAAATTGGCTTCTATCTTGTACAAGTATGACTTTTCTAAATAAATTGGTAAAAATTAAAAAGTTTTCATTATTTGCTCGGAAATATAGACGCTTTTATTACAATAACTGATTGAATTTTTAGAATGACATTCTAATCTTTGGATAAAAGTGATTTTTAGTAACTGATGTTCCCAGTTTTGGTCGTCATCTGACCGTGGTTGAAAATTAGGTGGTGTCATTGGATCTTTCCCTTCGGGTTTGATCCCGGACCGTCGCCAATAGCCCGTTGTGTTGCTGCAGAGTGGCGTTAATTAAAATACCTCCTCCTAGTTTGAGAGCGCGATACCAAAACCTCACAAATCAGCTCAACAATATTACTTATCCTCTATAGATAATAAAAGATCAAAGTATTACGTTATGATGAAAAATGCAATATTAGATACTGGATTCTCTTTCAAAGAGCTTTGTGAAGACAAAAAGAAAAATAATTACAAAAACCCTTTTTGTAAAGCCTTTTATAGTTTTATAAAGTAAAAATTTGAAGCGAGTTAATCTACAAAATTATCATTGGATGGTAATCCATAAAATAAGCGCTGACAAGAGATAGGTAGGTAGTTGAATTTACCTAGCACTGAACCAACGCAAAAGACTATTGGCGACGGTGTGGGATCAATCCAGAAGAGAAAGATCTGTGGACAACCCCTCGTAATTTTGAACCATGGTCAGATGACGCTCTGATAAGAGGAATTGAAATAAAGTCGATAGAAAATGCAAAATCAAAGTTTTAAAAATAACTGCATAATATAGTCAACTCTCGTTTTAACGAATTCGGATTTTACGAAATTTCTATGTCCAAATGTAATGAAAGAAATTATAATTCTTTTTGACAAACTTTACATTTTTACGAACTTTTCTAATCCATGGGAACCACGAAAAAAAAGTCGCGACAGAATTTTAAAAAAGGTGTAAAACATACCATAAAAGCAACGACATCGTAGCCTTTTTCTTGGAGCCACACAAGGATACACGACGTATCCAAACCTCCACTGTATGCCAACACAACTGTTTCCATCGCTGAAGTTTCCTTTGAATGCAAAACTTGATAACAACCTCGGTTTTCGTCTCGGGATGGATTCTCTTTTATAAATTTGGAACGGGCCTTGGAATTTTTAATGAAGAGTCAAGGTTAAAGAGACATGAAAAATAGTAAGAAAAGATATACATTCTATAAAGACGTGATGCTCAAGTCAAGTCATCTCAGATTTTATCATATACTTTATTATCGTTTATGATTGACATGTTGGTCTATTTCGTTTTCCGACTTGGCTATCTGGAGTCGAAGAAAGACTGGAAGTAGGCATTCAAACAATCCCAAATTAGGAACTGATCCTTGTAATAATATTGGCATTGGAAGCATTTTTCTCTGAAGGTTGCGTTATCTGTGTGTGATATGAAGGGCTTAGATACTTTATCTAATTTTTAATTCATGCGAACTTAGTTGCTTGGTGATTTTCATGCGAAGTTTACCAACGAAGTGGATTTGAAATTACATTTCGTAAAAATAGTTATTTGAGGAACTTTACAACATAAAAAAAATCATGTGAAATCGTTCTACCGTGAGCATTTGATTTACATTTTGGTTTTGTTAGAAAAGAATTTGCAAGAATCCTAAAACTGCAATAATATATGATCCCATAAAAATTTCAAATGTTTACAGAGTTTCGATACCAATAACATTTTAAATGATAAAAATTTCTGACTAGTGTGGACTATAATTGATAAAACTGGTGCGAAGCACAAAAATCTTATCATCTATGGCCAATGGAGAAACTATCTATCCAAGTTGTTCGCACTCTTGTCCTTGGTTCAACAGACTCTAGGTTCGAATCAGGGTCATGGCATGAATGTTCATAGTGATTCGGAACCCATTTTAATCAGTCCCGGTCCAAACTATCATTACGAGGTACAGGCTAAATTAGTTTTATTTTGAGAAAAATGCGTTTAAAATTTCAGCAGCACACGTAAATCTCCAGCCAACTATTTGTAGTCGGATGATGGAAATGCAACAAAAAATTAAAATAGGAAGTGCGCACAGATACATACATGTAAACACTCGCGTGTTATGATCTGTCGTCTTGTTAGAACGATCGGTTGTTATTCGCATTTTATGGCACACATAACTATTGAGAAAAAGCATCACTAGTGAGCATGTCAGTGTGGTCAAGTGGATAAGAGTTTGCAGAAAACATTTTTAGGTGACAATTTTTTTATATCTTCTTATAGACCACTCTTGCTCTTCAATGTTCCCCTATTTTCCCTGGATTACATTGGTGTTCAAAATTAAGAGAATTTTCACTTTGGGGCGATTATCTCCAGAACTACTGAACATATTTTAATGAAATTAGTTATATACATAGGTTGAAATAATACAAAAATAACCATACAAGTTATGGGACACACGCATGATCGTAAGTAAGACTCATCAGCGCAGGAAGGTCTAAAACAGAAGTAACAATATCGACATAAAAAATGGGTTAATAGGGGGGTATGGTCCCCTCTTACAGTAACACGGCTATCACAACGTGAATTCATACCGGAAATGAGGCAGTTTATGAGTCCCTGTGGCAGTCGGTCCCACTCCTCCAGAAAAGCTGTATTCAGGTCTTGGATGTTTCTGGAAGGGGAAGGCGAGTTGCGATTGCCCTCAAAAGAACGTCCTAGATATGCTCTATAGGGTTTAGGTCTGGAGATCTGGCTGGCCAATACATGCGGCGTATATCCTCACTTTCCAGATATTCGTTGACTAGATGAGCCCTACGGGGACGAGCGTTGTCCATAAAAATTAATCAATCCCTGAAAAGGCAAATATAGGGCTCCAAGATCTCACCCCTCTACCTTACAGCAGTCACAGAGCCTCTGTCAAAGACATGGAGGTCTGTTTGCCCATCCAACATGATGCCTGCCCAGACCATCAAACCTCTCTGCCATAGTGGTCTCTTTCTCGGATGTTGGAGGACACGTAGCGGGTCCCTGGTTCTCTCAGAAGAACGTACGTCGAGAATCAGTGGTTAGGCTGAACCGGGACTCATCAGTGAATAGAACGGTCCCCCACTGATCCCTGGTCCAAAGTCGATCTTCTCTGCACCATTCCAAACGAGCTCTCCTGTGCGCAGAAGTGAGCGGGACGCAAACAGCAGGTCATCTTGCAAACGGACCTCTCTCATGTAGCCTTCTGGAAACAGTAATCCATGGAACTCGGCTTCCTGTGAACGTCACGAGAGAGCTGAGAAGCTGTTGCACTCCTGTTACGCCTCGCTGCAATGGACAAATAGTATCTTCATTGGCCGTCGTGGCTCGTAGACGACCTTGCCCAGGCTTCCCCTCTACTGATCCGGTATCCTTAAACTGTTTCCATAAATTGGACACGACGCTGGGCGTTATTTTCAAGCCTCTAGCAATCTGCACTTGAGACTGCTCTGCTTCCAGTCTCCCCCACGATTCACCACCTCATTCCATCATCCAAACGTTGGTGGTTACTCATTTTAGCTGTTTGCTTTCGAATTTCACTGTGGTGTTTTTCATTGTTGCAATTTACACACCACGAAATTCGCCGAGGTGTACGAGCGAACGAAGCGCGGAATTTGTCACGTGCGCTTACAAAGCCTGTTCCTCTAAATGCACAGCCCACACGCACGTGTACGCTTACGTATTCGACACTAAAGATTTGCATCTTTGTTTAGAAGCATTAGTTCTACCTTTTGTTTAGTACTTTTCGAGAAATTCGACAAAATATGCAAACTCTTAATTTTGAACACCAGTTATTTCAAAACATCATAAATAAATCATTTTACAAAGATATTTTTAAAGCCACTTTGGAGAAAAGGGATAAGTAATTATTAACATTTTTTTGTAAATCAGTTAAAATTATACCTTTTTTTGTCAGATGGACAAAACATAAATATTTTTGGTGAGCAGCAAAATTTTAGTAGTTTATGTGTGCTATGGATGAAAAAAGTTGAAAGCCATTGGTTATAAGTAGTAAGTAGTTGAATTTACATCACACTGAAGAAACACAACGTTCTATTGGCGATGTTTCGGGATCATTTCTGAAGGGAAATATCTAAGTACAACAGCTCGTCATTTTGAACTAAGGTCAGATGACGAGGACGACAACGCTCGTCCACGTAGGGCTCATCTGGTCAACGAATATCTGGAAAGTGAGGATATACGCCGGATGGATTGCCCAGCCAGATCTCCAGACCTAAACCCTATAGAGCATATCTAGGACGTTCTTTTGAGGGCAATCGCAACTCGCCTTCCCCTTCCAGAAACATCCAAGACCTGAATACAGCTTTGCTGGAGGAGTGGAACCGACTGCCACATGGACTCATAAACTGCCTCATTTCGGATATGAATTCACGTTGTGAGAGCCGTGTTACTGTAAGAGGGGACCATACCCATATTAACCCATTTTTTATGTCGATGTTACCTCTGTTTTAGACTTTCCTGCGCTGATGAGTCTTACTTACGATCATGCGTGTGTACCATAACTTGTGTGGTTATTTTTTTGTATTATTTCAACCTATGCATATAACCAATTTCATTAAAATATGTTCAGTTGTTCTGGAGATAATCGCCCAAAAGTGAAAATTCTCTTAATTTTGAACACCCCATTGTAACTACCTACCTATTTGATTTTCATTAACAGATTGAGAAAGGTGACGGAAGAGATGTAAATATCCATGAGCCCCAACTATTTCGCACCGATCCCAGTTACGGATAAAAGACGGAGCTGAAAGCATTTGCCCTCACGGGCCAACATTCTTCAGCGACCTCCAGACAGTGGCCGGCTGGATTCCAATTACGCTGCAACGATGAGTGATGTCACCGCGCGTTTCTTCTAATTTAAAAACCCTCTCTCGTGCTTCCATAACAGCGAAAGAGGCTATCGAGGTTTCTCGCGATGACATCTCGCGCTTCTGCCTGTAATTTGGAGCAATCAAAGGAAATAAAGTAGCTTCCGCTTTTATATTTATAGGGTTTGAAGACGTTCCTGTTGTGGATGCCCTATGAGCCTCATACGGATGCTGATATAAATAGGAAGTTATCGTTATTTCGATTCATTATTGCATTCACAAACCAACCGTCAGCCCACACTTTAAATATCATATTTCTAATAGGCTGCATCCTAAAATGGCAAATTTAAGGGCGGTTTTGCAACAAAAATTGAATACCTTTGAACACAAAATAAAAATATATATATTTATTAAAAAATGTATAATTTCAAATTAAATTTTTGCAGCGACGTCTTTTTTTAACAGACGACCCGATACGAGTAATTTGGCAGATAATGGTTATGTTTCTATGGCGAAAGGGCTATATTTGGTCAATCTGTGCCAAACACAAGAGAGACGAAATCAAAATTTAATGTTTCAAAAGTCTCTAGTTCGGATTTTTTCTACCATCAACATTCTTTTAATATCTCCAAAGTTCCATTTCTAATTTGCTTATGCAGTTTCAAATCGAATCCTTTGTGAGGTCGTTTCGTGTGATGAATAGGAATCAAAATTTACTAAAAAAATGAATTTTTTTTTAAATTTACAACCACAGAAAACAGAGCGAAATTAAATTAGTTGGCGGAAAAATGTTTTTCTAAAGATATTTATTTGGCTTTCCTTCTATTGTTCCAGAAATAAAGATATTAATTCGTGATTCTTTTTTTCTCTTGATCTCGTATAGTTGCCAAAACTTCCAACTAAAAATAAAACAATATTTTAAAATGCGAAAATAGTTACAAGCAAAAAAAATAATAAAATAATATTACTGCATATGTCCAACTCGCGCGAACGAGTTTCCTTTTCTTTGACCTCGCTCTACGCTTTTAAAGTGCGTTTTACAATTCAGAGATTTAGTTTCGAATGAACCATACACCTGTTTAGAATGAGAATGATGGTGTTACGTGCCAATTGAGTACAGATTTCAATGAAACTACGCAATTTTATTTGAAATATGGGAAAAAATGCAAGTTTTAATGAGTTAAAATTGTTTTGTAGCTAAAACCTACGTCAAACTCTTAATATATTTTGAAAAAGTCGATTTGCTACCAGTCTTGGTTAAAAAGGTTTTGTGCTATATCTTACTTCTTTTTATAAAGGGAAATTCTACGACCACGTGTGTTAAAACCAAGGACGTTTGAGGAAAGTTAATCGAAATGTACATATGCCATCCAGAAAATGAACACATGTCTTTAGCAATATTGGACACAAAATAATTAATTTTTACCCTACTCTAGTTCAAGATTCAATGTTTTATTCTCTTCATATCTCTGACCCAAATATTCGGAAATTATTTATATTTAAAAAATAATAATAAATGAAGTATTAGAATTTAAATTCCGTAAAAATAATTGCTTTTCAGCGGTACTGGTTAAACAATCCAAGTAATCGCGATACTCAATATATATTCCAGCTTCTCCCAAATTATCTAATTATGGTCCATTTAAGTATAATTACTCAGATGTTTTAGCATGAAACTTGCCTAAATTTGCAAGAAAAGGAAATTTACATAATGTATTCACTAAATTTAAATATGTTTTAAAAAACTTACAACTTTCTAGGGAAATGTATTGAAAAATTTTATGTGATACTTGCACAAACACACAAAAACAAAAACAAACATTAAACGGGAAGACGGACAAACTGACTCAATCAATTTTAGTCACTAAATAATTGTGAGTATTTATAAGTTTCATGAAAATGCACCAAGCAACTTGAACGTAGTACGGGCGCACAGATACAGACAGACAACAAACGCAGAAACCATCGATTTTGCATTGGAAGGGCCCAAAGCGGATAAATAACTTGATAATAAATGGGTCGAAAATATTCAATGTGCAAGCAAACACTATTCTTATTTATATAAATTATCGTTCAGAATATCAATTTTTGATTGCAATTAATTATTGACAGCGCACAAAAACTAGAAAAAAACAGGTTTTATCAATGGCTCCTGTTAGGATCTCCAAAAGTCGTCCCTGTCTTGTTTTGTGCTGTCTAAACGTTAAGAAGAGCGTTTGTTTTGATATTGCGTTGTCTCTTTCCTGCATAATAATTCGAGATTGCTGGGGGCTACATGAAAGGAAGAATTGACCTTTGGACTTTGCATTCCAAAGTGGGAAAGTATTCATTCACGCGCACAACTCTGGAAAATATTTCGGTAACAAGAAAATTGCGAAATAAATAAATTTTAAATTACGAAACAATTTCCCATACGTAAACCACACAACTTTTTGTAAAATATGTCTGATTTGCCATCCCTTGGGTCAGCCACCCCTGTACGCCCCACCTTAGCTACGCCACTGTTGTTAACAGCTTCAACCAAATGTAAAAGTTGATTACTTCCCGATTAAGTAATTCTCATCAAGACTTAAATTCCTTTACCTGGTTAGTTGCTTCGCACGAGTACATCGTAACTGATGTCTTTCCTTTCACCGAGAAAGTTGCATCAGTTTTGTTGCTAGGTATTCTTAATGTATGGGTGTAAATAGGTTGAAATTAATTGTTTCCGTAGTGTCTTTGTAACTATCTCAATGATTACCAAACTGTCGACCTTCGGCTTTCATTGTGCGCTATGAAATTTATTACTAACGTTTTGGCTTGTCAACGTTAATGAGATGACTAGGCATCTTTCGAACTGTCAATACAGACTTGAAATATTTTAAATTTAAAGTTTGAATTGGCAGAAATACTTTTTGGATGAATTCACTAGAGCGTGTGCTTTCTTCAGCATGTAAATGGTTAACATTTCATGTCATGTGATGAGTTGAAGTTCATTATTTATGTAAGTTTTTCATTTCACGTTGATCTGTCTTTGAATTATCGTGTGCAATTTTGCATTACTAGCGCATTTTGGTTCAATTTTTAATAAACAAAAATGACTAGAGATAGTAAAAAAGGTGTAATCATTTGTTGAAATTTCTAGAGTTCCTTTTTAACCTCCTCTTTTCTAGGATGTTGATCCTGAGTCAGGGTTCATTCAAGTAGAATCACAATTAAAGTCGGTCAAATTGCTGATGTGCTATAGTGAACCATTATGTCGAAAATTCGAATAAACTTATTACTAAATAATATGTTATTTCTCAATCCTTTATTAGAAACTCCTCAATTAGAAACGAATACATTGAACAGAATCAATACTATAATAGAATTCACACACACACATGTTGGGTGGTTGATAAGAAAATTTTAATTTTAGTTCTAAATGATACAATTATTTGAAGTGTTTAATACAGTGCGGCCATCCGAATGAGACAAAGGAAGGCCTCCTCAAGTATAAAAAATACAATCTGGATCGTTCCATCTGGATCTTATGATGCAGCTCTGCTTCTGAAAGAAAGATATTTTTAAATCAACGCAAGTCGTACATATTCATTCGAAATTAATTTTGAATTAACCCCTTAAAGCACGAGTTTTTTTTCAGAAAAACTGGTAAAAAATGATCGACATTGTAAACACATTGTAAAATGATCGTAAAAAATGAACGACAAAAAAATAACTTACACTATACCTATATATTCATTTTTTGACAAAAAATGAATGAAATGAAAAATGAAATGCATATCTATTTGTTTCAGTTAGAATTATGTCCATGAGAGAGTTATCAAAAAATAATTCAAAGTATGACAAAACATCATAGCAGTCTGTCAAAGTAAAAGAACAGCCAGGGTTTGCTACAAATGGAAATCTCGGTGGTGCAACATTTGGTTGATTTGTACTAATTTGATAACAATTTCTTGCTACAGCCAAAATCTCGTCATCATTATCTTCAGATTCACTTCCATCACTCAAGAGATCATCGCTGAAACTTTCTGATAAATTGGCATATTCAAAATCGTCAGAGTCGCTCATTATCAGATAACTTTTTCCAAACAACTTACAAAAACACTTAGTAAAAATTAATTTCTGGTTAACTGTTTACTTTTATGATATTCAACGTAATAAAAATGGATATATTACCTTTTCCACACCAAACAGCTGCTTTATAACAAAGAATTCCGGTAAATAAGTTTAATTATAATCTAGCCTATCTATTTTTACTAGAACGGATCTCAGACAGGCATTAGAAATAAAATAACGTGAGATACAAGACACGGACATGTGCAAATTTGCAGGTAACTTGCAGGTGCAGACACGGGCAAACGCGTTAAGTGGTTAAAGAACTATTATTAAAGGCTTATAAGAGATTAACTGATGATTAAAAAGAGCCAGGAGATCCGTACCAATATGCTCCTTCCGGATCGCTTTCATGCTCACCACCCTTCCTGAAGATTTTTTTTCCATTCGAAATGGAATTCTTTGTTTTTCGAATAAAATAGAAAAATATTCGTGCCTTACATAAGTTACTGTTATATGCACAGAGAGCTAACTTTTGAGGAAATTAATCTTACAAACGATGTGTGTGTGCTCTTTTTAAACTAAAAAAGAAATCAAAATTTAATACGAATATGTTTTTAATTCTAATAAATAAATAAATGAAATAATTTACTTAAACACGTGCTACGTTTTTGCGTTGCACTTTTCAAAGTTTATTCCAAAGTACACTTTTATAGCATTTGATCATAAAATTGAATTCTAAGAATTTATGAAAAATGGCCGTTAAGTAACACATCAGTAAAAATGTCTGAAGTATGAACATCTAACACATTTCAGAAAATATCTCTTAAATGTGTTTATAACTACTATATTTCAATTTTTGTACTGCTTTTGAATAATATATTATTCTGCACAGGTCAAAAATTCAATGACTCTTTATCGGAGACCCTCCCATTATTCGAGAGACAGAATTATAATGTTTCAATTAACATTACTACGGTTTGAATTGCATGCTTAGAAAGAGCACTGAGAAGAATGAAAACAAAACCGCTCAGTTGAAAAGTCGAGAATTGTTGAAATACAACAAGGATTGGAATAATATGGTAAGTTCTTGTTACAAAATCACAGAACATTTTTTTCTAAAATAGTCAATCTTGTTTTGTTGTAAAATGGATTTTTTCCTTCGTGCTTTTGTTTAGGGGTATGGTGTCTAGCTTCTAGGGGCCTAAAAGTTGTTTTTCTTATCTGTCTCCAAAGATTTTTATGGCTTTTTCATACACAGCTGGCCACCGTAAATGCAACACCCTGAAGGAAGCATGCAAATAATATGAAATTTACAACATGCATTAGCGGAGGTGAGATATGCAAATGATTAGAATTTCAGCGCAGACGCACATCACGCGCGCCTGTGGCGCCACTTCAAAGCGCTATTTAAGGCTTGGAGATTTCGACGATTTCAAGTACGGCAATTGTGTTTTTCTTATGGTTTTTTCAAAAAAACGATCAATTATGCCTCGTAGAAAACAGCGATCATCTTTTGATCAAGTATCCGAGTTCGACAGAGGAAGGAGAGTGGCCTACCGAGATTGTGGATTATCTTTCAGGGAAATCGGTAGTCGTGTTGGACGAAACCAAACAACTGTAATGCGGATATGTGATCGTTGGATGCAGGAGGGTACGACGGACCGACGTGTTCGATCGCATCCACCTCAGTGCACCACTTCACGTGATGACAGGCATATTGTGCGTATGGCAGTGACGGATCGCTCAGCCACATCACGAACCATAGCACAGCACATTCAGTCTGTACCGCATCATCCAGTGTCTGCGCGTACCATTCGACGCCGTTTACAGCAGAGTGGTCTGTCCGCAAGACGTCCATTGCTTCGTCTACCCTTGACGCAGAACCACAGACGTTTCCGCCGCCAATGGTGCGATGAAAGAAGGATGTGGACGGCAGAATGGAATGAAATTGTCTTTACTGACGAGTCACGCTTCTGTCTGCAACACCACGATGGTCGGATTCGAGTCTGGAGACACCGTGGAGAGAAGATGCTGAACAGCTGCGTTATGCACCGCCACACTGGTCCTGCACCGGGTATTATGGTATGGGGCGGTATTGGATATCACTCTCGCACTCCTCTAGTACGCATTGCCGGTACTTTAAACAGCCAGCGCTACATCTCCGAGGTGTTGGAGCCAGTTGTCCTTCCTTACCTTCAGGGCTTGCCCACAGCCATATTTCAACAGGATAATGCGCGACCACACGTGGCACGCATTGTCCACGGGTTCTTCGTCAATCGCCAGATTGAATTGCTTCCCTGGCCAGCTCGCTCTCCGGATCTTTCGCCGATAGAAAACATGTGGTCCATGGTTGCTCAACGATTGACCCAGAATACATCCCCAGCTGCCACACCAGATCAACTTTGGCAACGTGTGGAAGCTGCTTGGTCTGCTGTACCCCAAGAACACATCCAAAGTCTCTTTGAATCAATGCCGAGGCGTGTGGCAGCGGTGATCTCCAACAATGGCGGCTACTCTGGCTACTGATTTTGGCAGGAACCACACTTCACAGAAGTCTATAAATTTAATCATTTGATACTTGGTCAACATGTTATCTACAAAATAAATTTTGTTGTGATATCTCTTGTCTTTCTTGGTGTTGCAATTTGGGTGGCCAGCAGTGTAGTTTACAGGAATATACTATTGTATGTGGTCAAGAGTCCTAGATCTGATAACATTTCGTTCAAAAAAAGACAAATATTTCATTTTAGGGTTTGGTTTCGATGTAAACAAACAAATCACCGGAAGACGAGGAATAGCAATTGCGTTTTTCCAATGAGAGGGATTTTGAACGCAAACAAACCAGGCGAGAAAAGGATTACATTCGCTACCCAAATGCTCTCGCATCATCGGGATTACTTTAAAATATTATTTTTCGCGGTATGGGTAACGTTTGGAGTTTTTTCTAATTGACTTTGACCAATGAATTTTCATGAATGAATTCGGAATTCATTTTTTGGGATTTTCACTGTTTTGGAATATGTTGAAATTATATTCGAAAACAAGTCAAGCGGCATGACATCTAGACTACGTGCAGGAAGCACAATACTACGTCATCTACCCATATAGCTTGACAGAAAAACCCTCTCATAGAATCTTTAGCGATTAACATAAAATAACGTTTGAATATTTCACTTTTATTGGAAAACATTGAACAAAAGTCAAAATAAACGAATCTTATGTAAACACTGATTTCTCAATCAACTTCACAGAGATAAAAGTTTAATATCCACTTATTTGGCCACTCAAAGTAGGAAATGACGTTAATTAAATTTGAGAACATTTAAAGAACGATATTTTCAATTTACAGATGCAGATAAATTCTTTTATGGCATCAGAAAAATCAACCTGTGAGACTTACTGAAAGAAATCACTAAATATTATTTATTTTATAGAAAATTGAACTTTGGGGCCAAGCAATGATTTGATGACTGTTCAAATTGGCATAGCATCGGGTGATTTTCATTAAAACGTAGTTATCTTTGAACTTCCAATTGAAAGCTTTCCAAATTGGTAAAGATTGTTTAAAGGTTCTAGATTGCTAGTAGATGAGATATTTCAAGATTCTGAAATTGTTAAAGAAAAAACTGGCATAAGTGTGTATCGTTCTCTATCGCCTTTAAAATGGGTGTCCACAGCAAAATTATGATCCATATATAAACAAGACTATAAGTGAATCAGTAGAATGAAATCCTTTTAATTACATAAAGACAATTTTAACAAAAGAGCTTGTAGAATGCCAAAATCAAAGAATTCTGAAACAAAAAATAACTTGAGATGAGAAAAAAACACGAGCGATCAAAACTAAAAACACATCAACGACGTTGCCATAAAACCTGGAATGTTTTATGTATAACTTTAATTTCTGTACATGATGTGGTATTTGAAAGTATAATTTAAATCTATTTATAAATTTTTTATTTGGAAACGCTCAGCAATAAGGACCAGAATAAGGTGTGTACTGTTGTTTCTGCGGAGGAGGGTAGATATTTTTTACTACTTACGTAAACTGGCATCAGAAATATCTCCGGCCGTCTTTCACATCAGCTCTTAAACGAAACTGGGCGTTGGTTTTGCAGATAATATTCTGCATTTAAATCAACTCAAGGTATTGAACTTTTTGTCGTTCTATTCTAAACATTTTAATGTTTCAATTCCAGTTGTTGTGTGTCCATTTATTTTGTGGATTTCTCACAAATCGAAGTTGTTAAATATTCGGTCTCTGAATGATGAAATGTTTATTTATATCTTTTGACCGGAAATAAATTATACAGGTATTTAATCATTTGTAAATGGTAAATGAACTTAAATTTAAGGTCATTACACAATTTGCTTTCAAAAATTCTTTGTTTAAGTGATCAATAGTCTGATTATTATTGGGGTATGTTGATATTTGCAAATGAGTTTATTTTAATCTTAGCGTTATTTAAGGAAAATTATTCTTCGAATATCTATAATTTCGCTTTTAGGTAGTTCTGCATAGCATTTCAACGTTTGTTTTGTGTCTTATTTAATTTGCACCTGAGAAGTATTTGTAATCATAACGCCATGTTTACACTTGCTGTGTGTCACTCCTTAACTAACTCGGAACTGATTTATGATTGTGATCTGCTTGAAGTGACTTTGAAACTCGTTATTAATATACGTGCTGATACAAAGAAAGGAAAAGGTGTTTATTTTCCATCACACCGCCGTGTAAACCAATGTAGGTCATCTTGTCTATGACAGCCACACATTGATGTTAAATCGTAATTGAGAATAAAATGTTTGAACAAATCTTGTTTGTTAATTACTCACAGATATTTTCAATGCAAATATCTTTGTTCCGTTTCTCCATTATTTTTTGTTGTGAATTTTCCGTTTTCGTTATGTATTTTTGGATCCAATTAAAACATTAAATTGCAAGTCTAATGGTTTCGAATTAAGTTACTCAGTCATATGATCATGAATAGTAATTATTTAGTTGCATATATTTATTTTTCTTCATCTGAGACTTACAAAATTGAGATCAGTCTTGTGTTTTGCATTGCAATTCAACCAATCGACGAATTATTGGAATATCACTTTTTTCATTGGTGCCAAAATCGTGTACTTTGTTGCAATGAGAAATGCATCTTTGTAACTCCACAGAAAATTTCAAAGTATTAAAGAGCTGCTGCAAATAATTTTACTTTGCAAACTTTAGATTGGTAAGGTAACACAGGAGATTTTTAATTATCAAATATAGTCATTTTAAATCTTTCTACTGTGCTATGCAAATTTGAAATTTTGCAAAATATTCCAAATTTCTGGAAATAATTTCTTGTCAATTTCTGCAAAACTGCACCTAAAAATGGTCACTTTGTTCATTTCCACTTCAATAAGGCCTACAAACATTTACTTTCCATCAACTTTAAAAGAAATTAATGAACTATCGCGAAAATGTAAAATTTATGTTAAGTTATTGTTTACAATAATTCTGTTTGAAAATCCAGTTAGTTGCTGGTCTTGTTTTCCGCAGTAATGAAAGTTAAAAAAAATAATAAATTAGAAACAAGTCATTAAACTAAAATGTTTTTCAATGCTCATTATTTATAGAAATGGCTGTAAGAATATAAATTATCAAAACTTAGCGTTAATATATGTAAAAGGTTAAATATTTTAATTTCCAAAGAATAATTCTTAAATGTAGATCAATTAAACTTGGTTGTAATTTAGCAGTTAAACAAGAAGTAAAGTTTGACTGCAATATCCTCGATATATTTTTAATTTGCATTAGTAGTACTCGGTTACACACAAGCCGCCTCACTGAAAAGCTTTCGAGCACAAGGGGATACTGGAAAAAGACATTACAAAAATGTATGCCAGTAGGTCCCAGCCCAGCTTAAAAAGCTATAGGAAAATATAGATATACTGCTTGACAATTGCTAAGGAACAACTGATTTTTGCAACGTAGCGTTCCCGACAGCTGACCAATAACAGTAAAATTAAATGCAGAGGGCGTAGCAGGACCTGTTATCTGTATAAAAGGCAGTGCCCGAAAGCTTTTTATTCATTCGAAAGTTCATGCAGTTAGGTGTTTGACGAAAATAGCGCCGTAGGTTGTTGAACTTATTTCTCTGAAAATCAGTGTGGTGTGGCAATAATTAAGTGCAAAATGTCTGCAAGACATTTGAGTGCTTACTATCGTGGATGAGCATTTGGACGGCTGGAAGCAGGTCAAAGTGTCACTACTGTGGCCACAGTAATGGGAGTGTCAAAAAGTGTCATCTCGCGATTAAAAAAGGCCATTGAAGGTGGAAATGCTATGCGAAAGCATGCCGGTGGTCGTGGAAGGAACACCACACCTCAAGAGGATCGGTATGTATCCCTAGTGGCGAAAAGGAACAGATATCTCACTCCTAGTCAGATAGCTGCAGACCATGCAACTGCTACCGGTACACGCATCTCTGCCAGAACCATTTCTCGGCGATTAAATCGGGTTGGTTTGTATGCACGGAAGCCTGTTCAATGCATCCCACTTCAACCACGCCATCGTCGAGTAAGATTACATTGGTGTAAGGAACATATTGGTTGGGGACAGTAACAGTGGTCCAGAGTGATGTTCTCCGACGAATCCCGTTTCACTGTGACAAGTGATTCTGGCCACCAGTTACTGTGGAGAGAGAGAGGAACACGTTATGCACAGCAGAATGTTCATGAACGTGCTCACTATGGCGAAGGCGTGATGGTGTGGGCAGGCATTATGCATAATGGCAGAACACTGCTTCTCATCTTTGAGCAAGGTAGCGTTACATCGACGCAGTATTGCAGAGAGATTATTCTGAATCATGTTCGTCTTTTTAGGGGTGCGGTAGGTCCAGACTTTCTGTTTATGAACGACAATGCATGCCCACACAAGACAGCTGAAGTATCGGACACACTAGAAAGTGAAAATATTGAACGTATGCAATGGCCTGCTTACTCTCCAGACCTAAATCCTATAGAGCATGCCTGGGATGCTCTTGGCAGACGTGTTTCTCAAAGAACTTGCCCTCCCTGAACCGTGCAAGAACTGGAAAATGCCTTGCGAGAGGAGTGGGGCAATATCCCCCAAGGAATCCTCAATAGTTTAGTAGACAGCATGAATAACAGATACAAAATGTGCATTAGTGTCCAAGGAGGTCACACATCTTACTGAAGTACTCATATTTGTTTCATTCTGGCATGAAGACCCATTTTTCGTGGCTGTTTGGAAATGCTCCAAAGAGCATCTTTTTTTTTCGTTTTCTTCTTTTCCCATGTGGCGAAATCTGTACCATTTTGCAGAATAATAAATGCACACTACCTCTACTAAATATGTACTAAGTTTCATTTCTTCAATCAATGTCTATTATGAATTATTCTGAAAAATGCAACTGTTCCTTAGCAATTGTCAAGCAGTGTAAGACCTCCACCTCAGAACAAAGTAGAGATCACTGAGCACCACTATTAAGTTTGAAATGCAGTGGGTATTTTTAGGATAAGGGAGATATTACATGATAGTTGGTGGTGTCTGCTTATTCTGAAGAAATATTGCAGTTTTTAATATCGTATCAAGTTAGATTTCTGCTAATGTTTGTTAGTCATTGGATTTTGTTTGTCGGTGATGGTTTAGTTAAATAGTATTTGCTGGTTAATTGGCATTCGAGAGAATAGGTAACGATCTGTGTCGCCGAGCTCTCCACAGGGACAGTATAAATAAAATGATGAAGATAGTGCAGGAAAATACCATAACAAATTAGGGAAAAGGATTTCTTCTGCAATTATTTGCAGGCTGGAGTAGGCCATTTGGAGGAGTAACGAATTATCAACAGGAGGTTTGAGAGTTCAAATCCAACCCTAGACCGTTGTGTACAAAGAGGGCTGGTGCATGTTAAATCTGTCGTGGCCTCAAATGCCCTCACGTTGCGGTGTGGAAGTTTGGAAAGTGGGGTGCCAGTTCAGGTGTGACCTCATCATCTGACCATGGTTCAAAATTACGTGGTGTTGTCCTTAGATCTTTCCCTTCGGGATTGATCCCGGACCGTCATCACTAGCCCTCTAATACCTACCTTTCAATTATTTGTATTAATAGTACACAGGTTTCGGGTTATTAGTCTTATTTTGCAATTAAATTTTGTTTTGATGATCATGATTTAGGACCCAGTTGTCGGTTTTGATGCAGTTTTTCTGAATCTGAATGTCTTTAAACTCCAGATCCAGTTATTAAAATGTATTTATATGTATCTATGTATGCTAAATGAATTTGATATTATGCTAGTGAAACATCTTTGTAACTGAGGAAAAATTTTGCAGCAAAGAACCATTAACACAGGATTGTCTACTTTTAATTTTCAACTCTGGTAGTTCTGTTTGCGAATCAAACTAGTTTGTCTCAATTCTATGTGTATTTGTATAACATACGTATTTAAATAACCGGTCTTAAAATCTTCAACTTTTGTAGTATGCATTAAACCCTTTCTATTTACACTATTGTAGATGTTATAAACTTCTAAGGAGATACCTTCAAATGATGCTTAATTTCTTTTATGTTCAGTTTTAATCATGGATATTCAGCCTCGTGAAATAAAAGTGTTGGAAAATGTGGAGGACATCCAGGAGCGTAGAGGACAGGTCCTTTCACGCTATGCCGAATTCAAAATTGAAGCCCGACATAAACGAGAACGGTTAGAAGACTCTCGACGATTTCAGTACTTCAAGCGTGATGCAGATGAACTGGAATCATGGATCAATGAAAAACTTCAAGCAGCTTCTGATGAGAGCTACAAAGATCCTACAAATTTACAAGTAAAAGATTTTTAGATGCTGTAGCATTTATTCTTTTCTTTTAATGATTATGAAAAAAATGAATATAACCATTTTCCTTTTAGTTATTTTACAAATATTAGATATCTTTAGAAGTATTTTCTCTATTGAATACCTATTGTTGCATAAGGCAGTATTGTTTTTTCGTGCCTATTTCATCCATTTTTTATCTAGTTCCCTTACCAATTTTCAAATCTAATTAGAGCAGTGCTTTAAAATTATGACCAGATTACTGGGATGGATTGGGGAAGGTGACTAAAGGCCTTTCACATCGAAGTTCCTACATCTAAATAAATTTTTATTTTATGGGACGAATTGGGAACCACATAATAATGATAAAAATTAGTGAGACTTAACAAAATTAGATTTTTGATAGTTTATCCTGTTAAAATTCGAGTTTCGTTGGATAGCGAATATGTAAAATGGATGTTCAATACTACTGACATTAAATGTTGGATAATCCCAGTTTTTTGATAAGCATAATCACTTTCCACCTTGTGTGTACAGCAGGACACTTGTACAACTACTCCAAGCATAACTTTGTTTAATTGAGTGAACTGGTTTCAATCCCATAGATGTCTTCTATGGAACTCTGCAATCTATGATTTGAATTGTATCCATTGCACTTCCAATGTGCTGGATAATTAAATGTAAGTGCATACTTGAAAAGAAAGTACACACAAAGTTTTGAAACAAGATGTTTCAAAATAAAATTAATGAACAAAATTCTGTGGAATTGTCAAGTTGATTTTAACAATGTGGCATCAGGGTTAATATCTGAAATTTTATTTTTTGAATTTAGACTACTGTTTGCAAAATTTGGACAAGGTGAGATAAAATTCTAGTGAAGATATAATTTAGCTGTACAAAATGAGTATAAGTATCTAACATGTTTTGTATTGTAGACATTGTTTTGTCCTGTGTCTACAAAAATTCACTTATTTATTTACTCTATTCTACTCTGGTCAGCTTTACACATGTCTGCACTAAAAATGTAATTCTTTACGATTTATTTCTGTAGGAAATATAAGCTTTAAAAATATGCTTTTATTTTTATGAGTTTTCATTTGATCACATGTTCTTGTTTTCAGGCTAAAATACAGAAGCACCAGGCTTTTGAATCTGAAGTTGCTGCACATAGTAATGCTATTGTCGCACTTGATAATACAGGATCAGAACTCATAAATCAGAATCACTTTGCCTCAGATGTAATAAAGGTGAGATATTTTTGAGTGAATTTGTTGTTTTCAAATCTTAAATTTTAGTAGTGATGTTAATATAACTATTATGCTTCAAATTTTGCCTGTAAATCGATGTTGAAAGTTAACAGCAATAATAAAGTATTTAGTTTTATTAAAATAAAGATGCACAATGTATAAGCTTCTTTAAAACTTCCTTTTTGTACAATTTGGAATGTTCAATTATTTTATTTTGTAATAAATATATGTACATTTTTAGCTCCGATTGGAAGAATTGCATCGCCTTTGGGAATTATTGCTGTCCAGGCTAGCAGATAAAGGATTAAAGTTGCAACAAGCTCTAGTCTTAGTGCAATTCTTACGGCAATGCGATGAAGTTATGTTCTGGATTAATGATAAGGTAAGACTTGCATTTTTTTACATGTTAATATCTAAAATTATCATTAATGCTTTTTAGAAGGAACATATTTTTTTAACTAAAAACTAAAATTTTTTTTAAATGAAATGAGGAACAAATTTCCATGAAAGATCCTTTTTTGTGTGTGTGAACATATCCACAGCATTTTATGCAGGTTTTACTAGCCCTTTTTATGTTATATTGGTTACAAATGACCTTTTTATATATTGGTTACAATTATATAAAGAAGTTATTTACTGTACAGTTTACTGATTTTAAAGATTAAAGTAATAAGTTGCCTAACTATTTTACTTTAGCCCTGATAGTACCATTTGTTATGATAAATCTATGTCCCATACAATCCACTTTATATTTTGAACAATGACTGATTCCTTTGCTGATTTTGTTTGTATTTTCATCATGGTGTAGACCCCAAAAATTTGTGACTTAAATCGCGCTAATCACTAACCTAAAGATTCAATGGATTTACCTTTTTGTAGTCAATAGCATAATAGCACAATCAATAGCTTAGTCAATCTCCAAGAATGCTTCATTTCTGGACATTCTTTAAATAATTGCATTTTGGTTTTTGGTTATGGTAGCTTTATATTAGCTGATGTATGGACTATTTAATAATGATTTCAAACTTCAAATGAATTCTGGATCCACAATGCTGATTGTTAACCACATATGCAGCATAAATGGAAATTTGCTTCAATATAGAAGTCTTAATATTTTTATCACTTTAATATGGGTAATTTGATGTCTCGATTGAATTTTTCAGCACTTCCTGTTGCATTTCTCTGACAATCTTCGGTTTCCCTTCCTATACCTGGTTGTGGATAAAAAATAAAAACTTTTGTCAGTCCCCTCCAAAATGCACTTCATTCCCCACTGAAAACTACTGCATTAAAGAATGAGTTCAGCTTATAAGACCATTCTGGCATCAAGTTTTGTATGAAGTATTGCAGAATTTAAGTCAATTTGATTCATCTTTCAAAGTTGTCATATCGGATAATTCTAGTTCTTACAAAAATTATTCAATCCAATTAATAGTCCCAATCAGTCAGCCGTTTTAGGTATGGAGGAAGAATAAACTAGTTAAAGAAAATAATATGTATTGTTTGTAAAAAACAACAATACACTGATAGAAAGGTTAGTCAGTTAATTTTAAGCTGTGATTAATTCAATGGACTCATTTTAAACTTTATTTTTTGTGCTAATCTAAAAGTTTTCATTAATTGTTTATTAAAGTTAAAATATTACATTTCAGGAAGCTTTTGTCACAACTGATGAGTTTGGACAAGACTTGGAACATGTAGAAGTATTGCAAAGAAAATTTGATGAATTTCAAAAGGTTTGAAAACTTAAGATATTCATATTGAAATAGATTACAATTAGAGGGTTCCCATTGATACTCTAATTTAAATAATTTCCATCATTATTATCAATCAGAATACAAAGTATTATGAAATGTAATTTTAGTATTTGAAATTAGAATTTAGAACCTCAGTTTAGTATGAATCGTACCTTTAAACTAGGCTATGTTATTTCATATATATTTGTGTATTAACTATTAAAGCTGCCCTTATAAGGATCATTACACTATATATTTGTAGTTGAAAAGTTACCTTTCATTATAGGATATGGCCAGCCAAGAATTCAGGGTTCAAGAAGTAAATGAGCAGGCCGATAAATTAATGAATGAAGGACACCCTGAACATGAGACCATCGGTAACAGAAAAGAGGTTAGTTTCAAGTTTTGCTATTATTAATGTTTCAAAAGTTTTCTAATACTCTGTTATGCTTTTATTTATAGTATGATGCATGGAAAACAATATGTATGGACATGGAAAACAATATCTCAGTCCATATGTTAATTAAAATTTCATTTTGATATGACAATTATAAAAAACCCACACTGAGAATAACTTATGCAAAATTAAGAATTTGCCTCTGCTTGTGAGAAATCAATAGTAAAGCTGGAATACTTTTTCACCATTTTGTTGTCTTTCATACACAACCACTAATACGCCCTCTGCAGTATCCTAAATTCATTGACTTTTCTTGAATATTATGTTTGATATTTTTCTGAAAGTACAATTGAAAATAAACTGCAGTTTTACGATCACAAGAATACTGTAATTTTGAATTTCCTTTACCAATTTAGAAAATTAATTTTTTGGTGTTACGGTTTTCATTCAACTATACAGAAGAATTTTTGTGATGTAGGTGCCTAGGTTTAATAGTTTTATATTGAAATATGTTGAATTTTAATTTTTTTCAGTTTTAAATCTATTGGATAAAATCATTTTTATAATTGTTTACTGTTTTGTTTCTCATAAATTCAAGACCAACTGATTTCTTTTTTCTTTAAAGGAATTGAATGATGCTTGGCAAAGGCTGAAAGCTTTAACTCTGCTTAAACAAGAGAAATTATTTGGAGCGCATGAAATTCAGCGCTTTAACAGGTAATTTTTTTTTTAATTTGAATATACTTAAGATGCACACAATATTTAATTTTAATTGATGCATTTGTTTTAAGTTTTTTTATAGCTTCTAAACTTTCTCTAAACTCACTTTTTATGTTAGTTACATTATGCATGAAAGTGTTTTTTACTGTGCTAGCTGGAATAAAGTGCAAAGCTGGAATGTTGATTGAATTTGCTAATTTCATACTGTTGCTGAATCCTGCTAAATGCTGGACTGGCACAGGCGACTATTTTTCAACCATGGTGACTAGGAATACCTTTTCCCCAAAATTGTCTTAAAGACTACTAATTTCAAAATTATGGCGACTTTTTTTTTTGTAAAAACTCAACAAAAATTTAGTCCTTTTTTTACTAATAGTGGACAAAAAAATATTTTTCTTTTGTGAGAAAATTTTGCAATGGACGCCAAACTGTGGCAACCATGAAAGATAAACATCGGAATCTGGTTGCTGGATTGTCATGAAAACCTTATTAAGAAAATATTTAGTTTTAATTTTAAAATGTGAATAAGTTGGCGAGATCTTCAATGTCTGTTTCATACTTAATTACCACATTTTATGTGTTTTAGCCAATTGATTTTGTTTGTGGGCAACTAAAATTGCTACTAAAATAGGGTTAAAAGGAGACTTTCTTCTACTATTTTAAAAATGTATTCTACCATTTCATATGTGCTTTGGCTGTGGCAGCCATGTAAATACCAGTGTGAAGAATATCTGACTATTTAAAAAAAATTGTTCTGTGTATTTGTATCGTAAAAATAATTTGAATCTATTTTTAATTACTCAGAGATGCAGATGAGACCATAGCTTGGATAACTGAAAAGGATCTAGTTTTGTCATCAGATGACTATGGTAGAGATCTTGTTAGTGTGCAAACATTACAGAGGAAACATGAGGGAATTGAACGGGATTTGGCCGCTCTAGAAGACAAGGTAACTTGTTTAATATATATGTACTTCTGAATTCTATTGAGAAATTAATTTTATGTTGATTTTACATTAGTACTTTTAGGTTAGTTAAATGTGCCCTTGCTATACTAAAATAAACAATTTATGTTATCTATTAATCAATAAGAAAAAATTCATTTAATAATTTTTCGTGTGTATTTTGCTTAGGTTATGACATTGGCTCAAGAAGCTGATCGATTGTGCAACATTCACCAAGATCACTCAAACCAAATTCAATCCAAAAATGCAGAGATTTCATCAAATTGGGAGAGTTTGAAGTCCAAGGTATTTATTTCTGAAATTACATTTAATGTTTTTAACTTATTGTTTGTGATCATCTTGCATGGTAAAAATATTGTTATCACCTTTTTGTTTTCTCTATGCATTCAGTAATTAATGTTAATGTAAGTTCTTGAAACCTATCAATTTTATCAAAACGATGTTTTAGAAAAGGCAAATAAAAAAGTGAAGTTGCTCTATGCAGTGTGAAATATACACTGGTGTGCAAAACTTAAGCAATGACTGTTTTTTTTTTTGCTGTAACTCCCCAAGAAATCACCTGGGAGAGATGTAATTCAGAATACAGAGACAGTATTTTGTACTTAACGGATGAAGAAAGCATACTAGCACAAAAATGAATAGAACGCATACAGTATGGAATCAAACAAAAAAGGCTTTATCGAAAGAGTAGCGTTGGTACAAATGATTGTCTGCCCAAGAGGGAGAACAACAAACAGATGTCCCTTAGTAAGGGATATGACCTCCATTAACTGCAATGGTTGCTTGGCACCGTCTCTCCATAGTCAACACCAGATTATCCAACAGTTGTTGAGGTACGAGGGCCCATTCCTCAATGAGCACTTGTTTCAGTTGTTGGGTGTTCTCCGGCGGATATAATCGTGCCGAAAGTCGTCTCCCCAAAGCATCCCACGCATGTTCTATGGGATTTAAATCAGGGGAGTACGCTGGCCAATCCATTCTAGTGATATCTTCACTTTCTAGCAGCTCCTCAACAGCAAGAGTCCGATGTGGCCTGGTGTTATCGTCCATAAAAACGAAGTCTGCACCTCGGAACAGACATACGTGGGGTAGGATCACTTGCTGACAATAGCGATCTCCAGTAACAGTACCTGTCGAAAATTTGGAGCTCAGTCTGCCCGTTCATCATGATGCCTCCCAGACGAGCACGCAGGACCACCGTAACTGTCTCTTTCCCTGATGTTAGTGGGATAAAACCGTGTCCCTACCTCTCTTCATATCAACTGGCATTGAGAATCGTGACACTGAAACGACTCATCTGTAAAGAGCACGTGACTCCATTGATGAGATGTCCAGTCTTTGTGTTCCTTACACCAATCCAAACGGCACCGCTGATGGGCAGCTGTCAATAGGATGCAGCGTTCTGGACGACGGGCGAATAGGCCAACTTTATGAAGGCGTCTGGCCACAGTAAACCGCGACACTTGTCGTCCCGTTGCCTCACGCAGCTGCTGAGCCAGTTTGCCCGCTGACTGGTATCAATCTCTTTTTGCTTGAAGGATGATATATCGGTCATCCATTGGCATTATTTTTCTTGGCTGACCACCACCAACTTTTCTTACAGCTACCAGTTGTTTGGAAGGCTTTCCAAGCTCGTGAAACGACACTTTTGTCGATTCTAAACTCTTGGGCTACACTCGTCAAACTACACCCCTCCCCAAGCTTGCCGATCATTCTACCACATGTAAAGTCGTCCAGATGGTTTCTTGTAGCCATATTGCACGTACGAACTCACTTGAACTTGCAGCGAATGCCTTTAATAGTGCCTTTCGTCCTTCTTTTTAGTGTAGTCTTGCACTGCGCGCTATGACTGCACGCGTTTTGCGTGCCCTCGTGTCATCTGTGACGTCTTGTTCCTGATATTTGCATACAAATCACCTGTCTACTACTGAATTGGGTGTTCATTGTACTGAACGCAACAAGCCCCTTTTGTACAACTTCATGGCTGTCTGGTTAAAAATTACATCGTTGCTTAAGTTTTGCACTGCAGTGTATTTTTAGATTATTGACTTGTTAAAAATAAAAAAAGTTCATTCTTATTCAAGGACAGGAAATTTTTAATTTTGATTTTATTTCATTATCCTAATTTTTCAATCTTCATCCGAGCTATATTCTTCCAAAAATATGCAATTTGATTCCTTAATTATTAAATCAATGAATTCAATCCCACATATAAGACATTTAAGTTTGCAATGATTTTTCTTTAAATCATGTAAAAAATTCACCCTTTCAAACAAACTGATGATCTTTAACTAAGAAGTAGATGTGAATTTCTTTTGTAGAACATTGTGCACTGCATTACTAATTTTAACTTCTTTCTTTTTTAATCCTTTATTAAAATTCAATTTTTTTTATAATACATATTGGCAATACCTTAAAGCTCTATTTAAAAATAACTAATCATTGTTAATAGAATTAAAATTTAGTTTTACCTCAAAATTTGTGAAAAAATACATTTAAAAATTTTGAAGATAGACTACAGTTCTTAATAGTGAAAATACTTATAGTTTAAAACAAAATTCAGTTTTGTAGTTTCTCGGGACTCACTCTGAATCCATCCCCGAAATCTCCATTTAAAAATTTGCTTAAGTTAATATGAATTTTAAAACACATCTAGTTTTTATTTCTGTATATCCATGTTCATCTTGCAAAGAAGGCACTAATGTTTTTACCATATTTTTAACCTGCTTGTTTTTCTTTATTTAATGTCGAAGGTTGTTAAATCATGAAACTAGAAGAGTTATTATACATTCTGTCTTTCTAGGCTCAAGAACGACGCAGGCGTCTTGATGAATCGTATTTGCTGCATAGATTTTTAGCTGACTTCAGAGACTTGGTTTCATGGATTCATGATATGAAAGCAATTATATCTGCTGATGAATTAGCAAAGGATGTTGCTGGAGCTGAAGCTCTTTTAGAGCGACACCAAGAACATAAGGTATTTTATATCAACACTTAATACATATCTTAAAAAAATTTAATAGAGTGGCATTTACTTTGGATTATCTCAATTGCATTATTGTTGTATCATAAGATCAAGGCATGTGATGCAAATACACATATGTGAAGATAGGGAAATTAATTTGATGCATGCTAAAATAACTGAAGATCACAGTATGAGAATTTATACAATGAACTCAGAAGATAACTGATTTGTACTGGCTTTTGTAATGAATTAGTATGGAAAGGTATACATTTTTATTAATAATTTGTATTTTATTCAATCGTTTATGATTAATTTGATATTCTTTTTTAGGGTGAAATCGATGCAAGGGAAGACAGTTTCCGAGCTACTGCTGAAGCTGGAAAAATGCTCTTGGACCAAGATCATTATGCTGTGGATGAAGTTAAAGAAAAGGTTCATATGTACTTTTGATCGTATATATTAGACCACTTTTCTTAATTTTTAAAAATAAATTTGATATTTTTATCTGCTCATCAACATTTTAAAGTTTCAAACTGAAATCTGCTTTTGGATACATTAAAAATTATTTTATATTTAATAAAATATTAGATAAAACTTCGATAAAACATTTATATTTATCATTTTGTTTATGAAGTTTAAACAAAATTGGAGTGAAATTGTCTCCAATCTGAAGTTGTGCGATTAGACAATCTTCTGAGTAATCTTGGAAATTCAAAAGGTTTAAATTTGTAACAGCATTTTATTTTAAGTAGGGTATGCAATTTTAGGACTTTATCGTTTTGCTTTAATTTAATTTAGTTAATATTGAAGAATAATAACCACATTTAACTCCAATATGTTAATTCTTACAGTTTCATGGAAATATTTTTATGACCACATAATAGTTTGATATTCTCAGATATTTCCCTCTAACTTTGAAATCATGAAAATAAATTTATCTCATTTGGTTAAGAATTTCTTGAGGAATAAAGTAATCAAATAGACTAAACAATACTTTTTTATCTTGTTATAAAATGTTTGATCATTTTGTCATCACTGTTTGATCATCAACTTATTTCTTTTCATTTGCTCACACCTTTTTAAATTCTGAAGAAATAAAAAACAATGTTATTCGATTTGAAGTACAAATATTTTATTCGTTTGTCGATTATTTTCAGCTGGTTACCTTGGCCAGTGAGAAGCAGTCATTGCTATCCCTGTGGGAAGAACGCCGCATCCTGTATGAACAGTGTATGGACTTGCAACTGTTTTATAGAGACACAGAACAAGCTGATACTTGGATGGCTAAACAAGAAGTAGGTTTTATTTTATGCTTGTTATTTTCTTTTTGAAATTTAGGAAGACGGAGAAAATACTAAGATAAATTAGAAAATAAAGCCTTGAATGAACAGTTTTTGCTCATTGATATTGCTGAGCAATGCTAGATCAGTAGTTGAGGAGCAGCTATTTGACCTTAAATGCATAATAATTATGAAATTGTGCAAATAATAGTATTATCAATGTGTAAGTATTCCATATCTAATTATAGTAATTTGAATTTTTGATGTGATTTTCAAGTTATATATAGTAAAACTTAATTACGTATCACTGGAGTTCTATTCCTAACTTTTTTCAGTGCTTTTTGTAAATTGTTTAGAACTAATAATTTTGGCATGTGTAAAAAAGCAATTTTGTTTCTTCTAATTGACAGCCAATAGGAAAATCTTATGTATAATCATACTTTTGCTTATTTTTTATATTATTTTAAGCTGGAATTTAATGTTTGGTTTTTCATGAAAAATATATTTAGTTACTTTTGGAGTGTTACCCCACAACTAACTTAAAATATGTGCAACAGCTAGTAGCGAAAAAAATTCAATTTTAATGAAATCGTGGTACTTATGTATTAACCGCATGCCAGTGATTAATCGCCAAATCTGTTGGAAGGGGTATAAGACGGAGGAACTGGAACAATCTGGTTATATCAACTGCCAAGTGAACCACAAATACAATTTCATTGATTCTGATTGTTTTGCAAAACGTTTTATAGAACCACAGTTCAGTGTTCAGTTGCATTAGATACTTGTGTTCTATTTTCTGTTTTTACGTAACGCTTGATCGTTACGAAATAATCATGGAAGAATATTCCCATCCCAATGGATATTTGGGGGCATTTGTCGCGAAACAAGAGAAACACTTCTTGTTATTGCCCCTGATAGTAGTGCTACCACATTAATGAACGAAACAAAAAAACATTAAAGGTGGATCGACAATTTTTTCCGACTGTTGGAAAGGGTATAAGACGGAAGACTGAAACAATCTGGTTATATTCACTGTCAAGTGAAACACAAATACAATTTCATTGATTCTGAAACTAGCATGCACACACAGAATATAGAACGCATCTAGGGAAGTGCAAAATGTCGAAATAAAAAACATCGAGGAACATCTCGCCATTACCTCGTGTCCTACCTCGCAAATGATAATGATATGTTTGATACCATCCTAAGGGCAATTGCTAAGCATCTCTTGCCAATGGCATGTGGTTAATACGTAAGTACAGAAATCTTTTTGCCTTAGTTATGGAAATTGTGTCAGCCTATGGTTGGTGGAGTAATAACAATTCCTTCCTGAAATGCTAGTATATACTATTTGTTTAACTTAAAATAATTTTGACTATTATAATAAACAAAATTGCTTACACAAATAATTATTTGTTTAATGTTTAATTAAACACATTGGTTTGCTATTCCTAATTAGTATAATTTTGTATCTGACCTGTATCTTTTGTGTGCTTATTATTAAACCATATTTGTCTTTGTTGTGCTGTATTTTTGCAGTGGTTTCTAAATGTACTTAAATTTATTAAGTCTAAAACTTGTTTTCAGTATAATTTATTTTCCAATAAAGTTTTCAAAAAAATTGCATGAAACTAACTTTTATTTAACAACATGCGATAGAAAATTTTAATATATTAAACACGTATATAATTTATGTCTAATTATATTTTTTCCTATTAGGCATTTTTAGTGAATGAAGATCTTGGTGACTCATTGGATTCTGTTGAAGCTCTGATTAAAAAACATGAGGACTTTGAGAAGTCACTTGCTGCACAAGAAGAAAAGATAAAAGTATAAAATTTATCTTATTTAATGGCTAATAATTTTTAATTGAATTTTTGTTAGAAAAAAATCTGAAACTGTTCCATTTTTAAGGCATTGGATGAATTTGCCACTAAGCTCATTGAAGGTCAACATTATGCTGCTGATGATGTAGCACAGAGAAGAGCTGCTGTAAGTATTTTGAAACAAATTTCGTTTCCAGATTTGAATTATTATAGTTGTAATTATTTAAAAATTCATGAAATAGTACACAGATTATCACAAAACAAAGTCTCAATTTTAAATATTGATTTCATGTTTCTCAAGCTTACCTTACCAACATTTCTGTCAATTTTAAAAAGTATTACATGTTATTAAGAAGCCAATTTTTTAATACAATTGCAATTTAGTTTTTGATTTTAAAAGATAAAAGTGATGGGGGAATATTTTTTTATCTTCCATGTTCAAATTTTATTGGTAAAAATAGTTTAATTTTAAGTATGTTTTTTACTCTTATATTTTAGCTGCTGGAGCGCCGTTCTGCTTTGATGGAGAAATCAGACATCAGACGATCCATGCTGGAGGATTCATACAGACTACAGCAATTTGAAAGGGACTGTGATGAAACCAAAGGTTGGATTAGTGAGAAATTGAAAACGGCTACAGATGAAAGCTATTTGGTGAGTTGTTTTTTGAAAATTGGTCTTTTACCTGCAATCAAATATTCAGAAAGCACTTAACCTTTACACTACTGCGCTTTTATTCCGCTGCCCGAATACGGTACGACTGTTATACTGCCCGTAGTCTAAAGGTTAATATAACAATTGCCTGCTTCACTTTTGCTGTATGTCATTGTTTTTTAATGCAACATCTTTCAAATTCTACAATAGGATCCCACAAATGTGAATGGAAAAGTGCAGAAACATCAGAACTTTGAACAAGAACTAAATGCGAATAAGAGCCGCATTGATGAAATTGCAAGCACTGGGCAGGAATTGATGGAGGCTAACCATTATGCATCATCTCGAATCAGGTATGTATTTCCTATACTTTTAGGTTTTTAAACTTTGTTTCTTAGCCTCATATTTTAAAAATGTCTTATGTTTATGCAATGTAGCATTTATTAGAGGTGTAAACATGAGTTTAAATGCATTAATTAAGCAACATTTTGCTCTTTTAGTGAAAGAATGATGGAAATTTTGGATATGTGGAAATCTTTAGTTGAAGCTACTGAAAGGAAAGGAGCTAAGCTTAATGAAGCTGCAGCTCAACAGCAGTTCAATCGTGGTATTGAGGACATTGAAATTTGGCTGTCTGAAGTTGAAGGACAACTTTTGTCTGAAGATTATGGAAAGGTAATACTTCTGTAGCTCCTCCTTCATGATAGACGTATCTTCAGTGTTATTTTAAATATGTAAATTTTGTGTTTAAATTCTTTATTTTGTAACTTCTATTTATAGGACTTAACAAGTGTTCAGAACTTAATTAAGAAGCATGCATTACTTGAAGCTGATATTGCTTCCCATCAGGTAACTGCAATTTATGACTACTTTTTTACATATAGCATAACAGCTTCCTCTTATTTGAAAGGTTAATATAATTCGGATTTAAGTACAGTAGAAATTTTCGACAGTGAACTTGTATCCTGTAAAATTAACTAGTGTTCATCAATTATACCTTTCAATAAAGGTTTGTTAGATTGCTTATTTCTTTTTTTAAGTTGCAAAATAAAATGTGTCAATGTTTTCCTGCTGCTACAATTTAATGTGATATGTGTCATTAGATTTCTTTCAAATAATATTATGTTTAGTATTTACTTCAATTAGGTAATGAAAAATAAATCTGAACTCGCTTCTTATTTTTTATCTTATTTCTCCCATGCAGTTTGACCATTTTTAGACCTTGTGCCATAAAACCCAAATCAACCAACCTTCGACTGAAACTGAAAATAAAAACATAGTTTGGTTATAGTTTTCATAACATTCACGTTTTTAAAACTAATATCTAAATTTCATATAAATATTCTATCAAAAACTGTTAGAATTTTGACCTAATATTTTAAAGCTAGTAGTAATTTCTGACATTGATATTAATAAAATTTATTTCCCATCCTAATTAACTAGATTTCACAAGTGCTTGGAGAATACAGCTGTCCTGTGCTTAAATTTTGTATATTTTTTAATTGAATTTTCATACAGAGAATCAGACTTTAATGTATAAAAGTGTATCTTATATGGATGGAAACTAGTATCTGTTCTGAAATGGAAAGAATTTTTAAAATTCATTATTAGCTTATATATATAAAAAAAACATCCATCCCATGTGAAGTATATACACAGATCTTTTAATTCATTGGATTTTTTTGGATTAAGTATGGTATGGTAATTGTCTTTAAATCTTTTTTAGGATCGTATTGATGGCGTTGTAGTTCAAGCTACCAATTTTGTGGAGCGAGGGCATTTTGATGCCGAATCCATTCAAAACAAGCAAGTTGCCTTAGCTGGACGGTACAGTGCCTTGCAGAAGCCTATTGTGTCCAGGCGACAGCGTTTACAAGATTCCCTCAGAGTCCAGCAACTATACAGAGATGTTGAGGATGAAGAGGCTTGGATTAGAGAAAAAGAACCCATTGCTGCTTCTACTAATAGAGGTATAGTAAACAAAAATTCTGAATCTTACAAAGCTGGTATGTGGTCAGGGAAACCGCTCCATCATGCCAGCATTTCCAAGAACCACTCAACATCAATTATATTTTACTTCTTATACAGGTCTTAGACATTTTTATCCACAAATTTTTAAAACCCTGTCACCAATTTTATCAGACTTGTTGAGTCATCCTCCACATCTTTTACCTTTTTACATCACTCAGGATTTATATCACATTTATAAACATATTTTAATTATATCTGATATTCAATTTGTAACAGTGAACTAAGATTAGGATACCCCATCTTAATCTCAATTTTTCTCGAATTTGGGTCTTGAGTTATATTTTTAGCCTCCATGGGATGTTCCATGAATGGCCTATTTGTTCTTTTATATCTCATCTTTTGCCATACACCCATTACTTCATTTAAACCGTATCCATATCATTTGGTCTATAAACCCGTTTTTTAAGTCTACTTTTCATAGTTAATTTTAACTTTTTATCTATTTTCATTGGCTTGAATATGTCTTGTGTTTGGCACAGCTTGTCTGTTTTTGTACCATGCGCCATAAAACCCAAATCAACCAACCAAAGCTGGAATGAATTTAGTGAACATGTTTCTAAACTTAACAAAAAACAACCTAAGATATGTTTTAGTTGCAATTTCTTATAAAGAATTGTGTCTTCTTATAGGGAGAGATCTTATTGGCGTTCAGAACCTGATTAAGAAACATCAAGCCATGCTGGCAGAAATCAATAACCATGAAAATAGAGTTCGCTCTGTGTGTCAGTCGGGTGATGAAATGTTGCAAGAAGGTAATTATCTTTCTGCATTGTTTGATCTCTAAATATTAGTATAATTTTGATCTTTTTTAACAACAAATTTAACCCTTCTAGGTCATTTTGCTTCAAATGAAATTCAGAAGCGTTTAAGTAATTTGAATGAAAAATGGCAAGCTTTGAAGGTAACTATTTTATTTCAACAATGACATCTTTGTTTCAGCCCAACATAAAATATTTCTGTATTTGTAAAAAATCTTATTTATAAATCTTTAACATGGGGTACCTAATACTGAAGGTCACTTTCATATTAAAATATGTCTAATTAAAACAAGTAAGGCCTTATTTTGAGATAATTGGCTATATTTTAAAGAATCCATAGCCTCTTAACAAAAGGACAAACAGTATTTTAAACTTTCATGCAATTTTTTTAACAGAAAGCCCTCTGAACTAGTGAAATATAAAAATAAAGGTTCTTAAATCTTTTATTTTTTAATAAGTAAAATCAAATAAATTAATTCAAAGTATGTTTAACCCCTTAAAGCACGAGTTTTTTTCGGAAAAACTGGTAAAAAATGATCGAGTTTTTTTTTGACAGAAAATGAATATATAGGTATAGTGTAAGTTATTTTTTGCAATTTCAGTTGTGGGGGGTGGGGTAAAAGTTATAAAAAAATTATACAAACAAAGTGTAAACGATTTGATTACATGTTTATTTTTAATTTCAAAATATTAAAATCAAATTGTCATACTTACAAGCATAAGAATGGCTAAAACTTCAGTTTGGTATGATAGATATATCATGAAGCATGGTATGGCACAAAGCCCAACATTACAGTTCCTACAATAGTATCTTGTTTCTTTCCTTATCTTTACCTTGTAGTATAGTTATGGCTAAAAATATATATAATTCTTCCATGGTAATCGGTGACCATTGGTTCGGTGACGATCCTGGATGTTGAAATGCATATCTATTTGTTTCAGTTAGAATTATGTCCATGAGAGAGTTATCAAAAAATAATTCAAAGTATGACAAAACATCATAGCAGTCTGTCAAAGAAAAAGAACAGCCAGGGTTTGCTACAAATGGAAATCTCGGTGGTTCAACATTTGGTTGATTTGTACTAATTTGATAACAATTTCTTGCTACAGCCAAAATCTCGTCATCATTATCTTCAGATTCACTTCCATCACTCAAGAGATCATCGCTGAAACTTTCTGATAAATTGGCATATTCAAAATTGTCAGAGTCGCTCATTATCAGATAACTTTTTCTAAACAAGTTACAAAAACACTTAGTAAAAATTAATTTATGGTTAACTGTTTACTTTTATGATATTTAACGTAATAAAAATGGATATATTATCTTTTCCACACCAAACAACTGCTTTATAACAAAGAATTCCTAACAAACTTATAGCTAATCATCAAAATGCACCATGTGATTTACACAAGAAAAATGCTGCATAGTGGTGCCATCTATGGTAAATCTATTTTTACTAGAACAGATCTCAGACAGGCATTAGAAATAAAATAACGCGAGATACAAGAGCGCCCGTGTGAGACATCGGCATGTGCAAATTTGCCGTTAACTTTCGCCCGTGTCAGACACGGGCAAATGCGTTAAGTGGTTAATGTGCATTAATGCTTTGGATCTCAAACAATATTACTGGGGAGAATAATTATAAATTTTAGTATACAGCTCCAAAGTAACTTGATTGAATTGAATGCATTAGCCCTTCTAATTTCCGCACTATTTGAAGTAGACTGGTGATAACTATTTTATCTTCTATTAATATTAAATTGCTCAATTATATTTTAAAATTAAAATTGTATCTCTTTAGAAAGTATTAAAATTCATTTAAAAAAATCAGTAGTGTATTTAAAAAACCAGGACAGACTAAAAAACTTGTAAACTGCTTGTCCAACTATTTACAGAAAATCGTAAAAGCATTTAGTGTTGCTATGAAATTCTCATTTTTTCACAAAATTTTTTCCTTTAAATTAGATGTTCTAATTTCTATTCTAATGATTTGAACCATAGTAAACTACATGCTGCTGTTATGAATTTTTAATGGTCAAATTTTTATTTTCGAAAACATTTCTTATATTAAGGTTAATAAGTTTTGATATTTATGTGACATAAAATTTTAAAATGTTGATGTGTTCAAATCTTGTTGAAATAAAAAAAATATTTTAAGAGTACTATATTAGTTCTGACTTTTTGAATTTGAAGTATAATGTCCTTAATTTGTTTATAGTGCTTTTCTTAAAAATTTAAAAAGCATGCTGGATTCTACTATGAATTTCTTCATTTTTGTGTAATATTTTGTATATGTTTAAATAAAAAATTTCAACACAATATGTAATCATATCACAAGGCTCAAAGGTGTTTATCATTTTAAAAGACTTTATAACTTCTAATGATGGTTTTGATAAGTTATGAAAATAAATGTTGAACACATGTCTTACATCCTCATATGTTATTTCTTTAGGACAAAGCTTTACAGAGAAAGCAAGACTTGGAAGACTCACTTCAAGCTCATCAGTACTTTGCAGATGCAAATGAAGCAGAGTCATGGATGAAGGAGAAAGAGCCAATTGTAGGAAGCCAAGATTTTGGAAAAGATGAAGATTCTACTGAGGTAAGTGGAATGATTAAAAAGAATGTAATTATATCTATTACACCTTAAGATCATAAATTTATATTTTGTGCTTTGTATTTTTAGTCCTTGCTGAAGAAACATGAAGCATTAATGGCTGACTTGGAAGCTTTTGGTAACACCATATTCTCTTTAAAAGAGCAGGCACAGTCTTGCCGTGTAAGTAGTTTCAAAAATATGAACTTTAACATGCATAAAACAATTCATCATTTTTTTTAGTACAGGTAACCCCTGTATAACACGGCACTTCTACAGCACGGATTCACTCTAACACGGTTCGAGAATTGGGAACACCCCCGTATAACACGATGCTTTTATGGAATGATTGGAACAACGATGCAAAAAGGACGGCATTATGAAAGTTTCATTTAAATGGTGTAGCATGGGAATATCCTAAGAACTACACGCGCTGATATTATCTCGAGATAAATTAAATAAAAACTTAGCTTAGAAGAGATGGCGTCTCTAGGGGATCCCCGCTCGTCATCAAAAAGAAAAAACGGCAAGAACGCTTAACACGTTTCTTTCTCACAAAACTGCAACGTCGTTGGACTGAGGTGAAAAAAAGAGCGTATTCTTCCTCTCCACGCTTTTTATCAGTTTTCCAGGGGGTTGCAAATCAGGGGAGATGGTCTTAATGATTCGCTGTTTTAAAACTAGCTCATCTGTAATTTGTTAGACGGACACACATGACATGGCATGACGTAACTTTCTGGAAGATTCTTAGCATAGTTAATGAGCGTCACTGGAGCGAGGGAGAAAATGGAATTGAGAAACAAAGGACTTAAAAAATAAATGGCATCACTGATCTCGTGGCTGTCACTCAGGATGAGGATATCTTGCCAAAAAGAAAACACCCTCGGTTAATAGTGCTTAGTGATGACGAAGAAAACATTGTTTAATTCATATTAATATGTATTACTTCTTAAGGAAAATTTTAATAGAGATATTTATCTTAATTATGAAAATATAATAGCATGTTTTTCATTTTTGGAACCTAACCCCCCCCCCTTTTCGTACTAGCTCTTTGTTTCATATAACACGGCAATTTTTTGGAACATAACTCCTGTGTTATATGGGGGTTACCTGTAATTTAAATTTCTATTTAAAATTACTTAAGTGTTTGATAATTGTTGTTGTTTATATTTTCTTCGACTAAATTAAGGATGAATTATTTACTCAAATAGTTTTCTAGAACAACGTTTGCTTAACTTACTATTAAATATCTAATAAATTTTGTTAAATTAGCTTATGCTAAATATGTGCAATGCTACCATTGTGCTTTCTATGGGAATATTTGCTCTAAGATCATAAATCTCTTTTTAGCAACAAGAACGGCCTGTTGTAGATCATGCTGGAAAAGAACTGGTTATGGCTTTGTATGATTACATCGAAAAAAGTCCTAGAGAGGTTTCAATGAAGAAAGGCGATGTTTTGACTCTCCTGAATAGCAATAACAAGGTAAACACTTCCTTGTCTTAAATTATTTGAATTGAAAATGGTTCTTAAAAACTAAAAAATTGTAAATTTCTCTTCATTTTAACATGTTTTGATCACATTTTAATGACAGGATTGGTGGAAGGTTGAAGTGAATGATAGACAAGGATTTGTTCCTGCTGCTTATGTGAAAAAAATCGAAGCTGGACTTTCATCTAGCCAACAGAATTTGGCAGATACCAACAACATTTCTGCTCGTCAATCACAAATTGAAACACAGTATGAGAACCTCATGGGATTGGGACAGGAACGTAGAAACAAACTTGAGGAATCCTGCAAGGCTTACCAGTTGGTACGAGAGGCTGCTGAACTTGCACAATGGCTGAAGGATAAGGTATTTATGCTCATAGAATTTTCCATACAAAATCACTGGGGTTAAAGCAAAAAGAGCTTTATTTGCTGAATGAACTTGGGAATTAAAATGTGTAATTCCGATTCTTTTAAATAATATGAAAAGAATTATCCAAGGCAAAATCAATTAAAAATAGTATGAAAACCGGAGAACTATATTTGTTATTGATATTTTCTATTGTGATTAAAGTAAGCTATCTTATTTAATTTTTTCAATATATTGTTTTCTTCTAGTATTTAAAAACAAGTATAAAATTGTTAAAAAATATTACTTTAAAAATGATTTAGTCTTTCATTATGGGGCCATTGTGGCTCAGTGGGTTTGTCCAATGTGCTAGCAGTCCTGCGAGTTGTAGACAGTGTAGGTACGATTCCTCTCTAGGTATATTTATTTCTCTCCTGTGACTGAAACTTTCCTTGTATGTGTATGTCCATTACTTGGACAAATGTGGCCCTTGCTCCATAAAAATGAAAAATTTATTGCAATGTCTTTGCATTCTGTTGCAAATCCTTGCTTCCTTGTTTTTCTTTTTAATTGAACCCTGTGAGGCTGTTTTAAATTTCTTCATACGTTATACTTAAATGTATTATGCCAATGGCTTTTGCAAGTTAATTATTAATTGACTAATGTTGTGAACTTTAAGCACTAATGTTTTTAGGCTGAAACAGAACATCCATCTTTATCCAATGTATTTGGGAAATCAAAATAAAATCTAATTACAAGCAATAATTCGACTAATTCCAAATATTTTAGTTCAGAAGTATACTTTAGCAGAAATTACTTCCTCTTAATAAAAAATTTTGAGTAAACTGAAAAGACAACTTTTTGTGATTAAAGATTAACAATACCATATTGCCAATTGTGTTCCCTTCAATATAGCTTGATAAATGTGTTTGCTTTTTCACCCAGGAACAAATAGCCCAAGTTCAAGACGTTGGTGAGGATCTGGAACAAGTGGAAGTAATGCAAAAGAATTTTGATGATTTCAAAGCTGAACTTCAGACAAACGAGGCCCGATTGCAACAGATGAATGAAACTGCTAGCCGACTTATGAGCTCAGGACACACTGAAGCAGCATTGAAGATTCAGACTCAAATAGAAGTAATTGCATGCCTTCTTATAAATACCATTATGTTTCCAGCAATTTCTGTTTCAAGTAGATATCACTAGCAGTACCCGCATGTTGTTGCCCGTGACATGATTCTTTTGAGTCCTCACTGATTCTGAAAACATTACAAAGAAACAATAATTTAAGAATAAGTCCCACCACCTGACATGAAACGGGCATGTCACCTCATTCCTTCCACCTCACTGATTCTGAAAACATTAAAAAGAAAAAACAATTATTTTGAGAATGAGTCCCACCATCACCCAACATGACACAGGCATGTCGCCTCATTCCTTCCACCTCACTGATTGTGAACCGTGACATCATTCTTGTTATGTCCTCACTGATGTGAAAACATTAAAAAGAAAAAACAATAATTTTAAGACTGAATCCCACCACCACCCGATGTGACACTGGCATGTCGTCTCATTCCTTCCGCCTCACTGATTCTTGCTTAGAGAGCTTCATGATACACTATGTTCAATGTTCTACCATTTGGAGCTAGGATGTAAAGATTCTCGGCTTTTCCAAATCTTGAACATACAGTTGACCATGGGAGAAACATGGTTTAACGAGATCAAGTCCTACAACTTTCAGCGATTGTCCTTGTTGCTCATGGCGAAACTTAAACGAACGGGGAACTGAAGTCATTTAAATTGTAATGGGGAGATCCGAAGGGATGATTGGGATCCTAGGAATGAATACGTCTTCGCCTGCGGCATGCCCATACATGATGGTGGTTTCAATAATATTTGGCATAAATTTCTTGATAGAGTCTTGTTCCATTGTAGAGTGAAGGTGGATGCAGATTTCTGAGAGGCATAATCGGTGCCCCAATCTTCAGCTCTAATATGTGCGAGGGTACTCCAGATAGCTCCAATGTGTTCAAAAACTCTGTTGTGTAATTCACAGCCTCATCTGTGCCATATGTAGTGTTGATAGATTTGTAAATTTGAACACTACTGGGCAATTGTAAAAGTTGTTTATTGATGACATTGACATCTTTTCTCGGGACAAGAATTGCTCTTTGGTACAGCCATGCGTGATTAGTTAAGTGCTGCGCCACATTTGGAAACACCGTCTCTTTCAGCTCTCATTGAATTTTCACAATCTTTCCAATGCTTTGCATTGCTATGCATCCATCTTGATTATCTGAAGTAATGGCACCATTTCCTAGTTGAAGTAGGTTATCTGCAAATAGCTGGGCAGAGGGATCACTGTTGACATTTTTAAAGGAAACAGTCTTGGCTTATTGCCAAGAGCAGAAGCTGTGGAATTTCTTTCACACTATTGCCATTCTTAGGAAACCAGATAGTACAAAAATATGCCAATAAATTAATTAGAAAATTTTCTAGATTGAATTTTAAAATTTGGGCTTCGAGGATATGCAGTCACCTCATGGCTTTAAATGCTATAGATTCATCTGGACACTGCACACACAAACACTTCCTTTTATAATAGTAGAGAGTTTCCTGATAGATATCTTATTTTCCATAGAGATATGGAAGAATTATTTTTATCTTTTCTTGTATGTAGTACTTAATTTCACTGTCATTTACCAAAGGAAGAAAAAATAATTTTTTAAAGTGAATTCTGAATTCCTTTAACATGGTCAATTTTACTATCTAGGATGTCAATCAAAAATGGCAAGAAGTGCAACAAGTAACTGCAGAGAGAGGCAATCAACTTGGCTCAGCTCATGAAGTACAGAGATTCCAACGAGATGTTGATGAAACCAAGGATTGGATTAGGGAAAAAGATGACAATCTCAACTCTGATATTTGTGGAGATGATTTGCGAAGTGTGCAAACCTTGCAGCGAAAACATGAAGGTTTGGAGCGAGATCTTGCTGCACTTGGAGACAGAGTAGGTTTTTGTTATCTAGTTTCATGGTACCCATTTTTTAAAATACATTAGGGTGATGTCAGATTGATATAAAAATATTTCTAATAATGAAATATATTTCTAATATCAAAAGAATTCATAATGTTTACTCTATAGATTAGAAGTTTGGATGATACAGCCAGCCGTTTAATGCAAACTCATCCCGAGGCTGCCGAAACGATCTATACTAAACAAAAGGAAATTAATGAAGAATGGACCCAACTTACTGCTAAAGCTAATGCACGCAAAGAGAAACTTTTGGATTCTTATGATCTGCAACGTTTCTTGGCTGATTACAGGTGAAAATATTGTTTTAGTCTTAGTGCATATTGCTTAGCTAATTTCTCACTGCTTAGATTATAAGCTTAAAACTTTTTGACAATCGATTTCTCATGTATATTTCAATAGCATTAGCTCTTAAAGAGTTTCTGTAGTGTTCTAATTAATTCTATGGGCCATACATGACCTGTGAATAGACTGAAATAGATGAATAGTTTAAGGTATTGCAATCATAAATAAATTAATGTTGAATTTCACCATGACAAATTATATAGTGTTCTCAGACTTTAAGAAAGCCTTAATATTTGCTGAAAATGTTTTTAAGAATAAGTTTTACGAGAACACACTACACCCATTTTATTTCACCTACATTTAAAAACAAGGTCTGATACATGTCCTAAGTCAGATGTCATCAAAAATCAGTGACAGAGAATTAATTTATAGCTTAGCTAAAATTGACGATTTAAAAACTTTTGGTCCATGAGACTCAAACACAGCACTTGTGAAAGGTTTTCACAAGTGCTGTGTTTGAGTGTACATGTGAAAGGTTTTCACAAGTGCTGTGTTTGAGTGTACATGTGAAAGGTTTTCACAAGTGCTGTGTTTGAGTGTACATGTGAAAGGTTTTCACAAGTGCTGTGTTTGAGTGTACATGTGAAAGGTTTTCACAAGTGCTGTGTTTGAGTGTACATGTGAAAGGTTTTCACAAGTGCTGTGTTTGAGTGTACATGTGAAAGGTTTTCACAAGTGCTGTGTTTGAGTGTACATGTGAAAGGTTTTCACAAGTGCTGTGTTTGAGTGTACATGTGAAAGGTTTTCACATGTACACCTCACTTGTTAAGCTATTGCGATCTTTGAAATGTAGCTTTACAAATTTTGAAAAATACCCTTAAAAGGTCCTAAGTTTTCTCTAGTGTGGAAAATGGAAACGTCATAGATCTTGAATTTTATTGAATTAAAGATAACATACATTCGTAAAATATAATTAAATTTTAAATAATTAATACTTGAAATTTGATTATTGCTTGCTACCCTTTTTTATTACTTCTCACACCAAATTGTCCTTAAAATTTAGAGATTTGATGTCTTGGATTCAAAGCATGATGAGTCTTGTATTTTCGGAGGAACTAGCGAACGATGTGACAGGAGCTGAAGCATTGTTAGAAAGACACCAGGTAGGTGTAACTGTTATTGTTTAAGTTGCAAGTAATTTTTTATAATTTATCTAGAATAAGTACTATTTATATAGACTTGCTGTAATATTTTTTTCAATGTTTGAATACCTGTAATTCTCTAAGTACATGGTTTGAAACTGTGGTCCAATGACAAACATACTCCATACAAGAGAAAACACATTTATTGGACTATTATACACTAAGAACAAATGCAGGACAGGAAACAATGACACTCACTGGTGGCATCCAGCATTTTAATACTTGTCGACTGTATATTTGCAAGTGTAAACAGTTAATAGTTACAAGCCGCCTGATGGTTTTGATAGTTATTGCTACGAAGCGGGTTTTAATGTGCATTAAATTTCAAGTTTTAGTTTATGAATGATCAATATCGATTGGTTTCAAGATCTGATCACTTGATTAATGCTTAAATTACTTGAAAAATAATTTGCATTAATTGTCTCTTCTGTAAATGTACTTGAATAGTTACTTTTATTTAGTATTGTTTTTCCACTCAAAAAGTACACACTTGCTTGTAAAGCTTAAAAGTATAAGTTGACAGTAGTTAAGTATTAACTGTATATTTTGGACATTTAGGTACCCCCGAACTGTTTAAAAATTTACTCAAATTTACCTACTCATTATTAAGTCTAGTTTAATTTGTCTTAGGTATTGCATACTTTGAATGTTGTGTTTAATTTTTATTCAACCTCTTTTTTTCATACTGTATATGGTTTGTGTAGCCTTTGTTTACAACCATTAGAAAAGTGGAACATACTAGGTTATGAGAATTAATGTGAATACAGTATAGTTTATAAAAGCAAGTTCATATTGTTAATTTTTATTCATAAGTATACAGACTCTATTTTTCTTTCTCATGTAATGCTAAGCACTTGAAAGTGTTGAGATGATTACATAGAGATCCATTCTGTATGGTCATCTCATTTTTCAATCCCAAATTTCATCTTTTTTTAGAATTACCGTTCTGAGATTGATGCACACTATGGTATCCCACAGGTATTAATAAATTGACCGAATTTCAGCTTGAATAAATTAACAGCATCTTTGTTTTAACCTTTTGCAAATTTATCTGCACTAAATTCAAATGGCTCAACAATTCGATAGCATTGCTAACTTTTTGCTGTGAAGAGTGAAATGCTTTGTAATAGGAATTAACTTATCACATACAAATTGAAGTTTCCAGACACTAAAATATTTTTCATTTAAAATAGGGAAGTTAGGGAAAGTGAAAACTTAAGTATTATGTGTAACATAAAAGCATTCTACTTTTAAGTCATTTTACCACGGTTTTTCTACTATATTTAAAAAATAATTTCTACAAAAATCTAAACTTGACTAAAATTTAACAGAATTCGTAATTTGCTGTAGCTCAAAACCTGCATTTTTAACGTTCACTTATGACGTAAAAGTAATTTATATTGTTTTTTGTCGAGCATTGGCATTGTTTAAGATATTTCAATGATCCAAGAATATTGCATGAGTTGTAAGTTTTGCTTAAGGCCTATCCTCTTAAATGTTATAAAATAAAAAATATTTTCACAATCTTGTTTTTTTCCTTTTTAATTGATCATAATATAGCTATTAATATACTTTTGAATTCATATTCATTCCATTTTCTTCATTGATCCTAGATCATTGCCAATCACTGTATTGCTCCAGTGCAATGTTCATTCAACTACCCCCATTTTCTTAATTGAAATTCAGATCGTTTCTTACAATTCAAATTTTTAGAATGAATTTTGATATTGTGCCAGTACAGTTTGACTTTTTAATTTCTCGCATCATTAAATCACGTTAAACTGAATATCATTGAATAGTAATGAATTAAATAGTTAATAAATAATCAAAGCATTTTAGGATTTCATTGTCAAAATTGTAATTTTAAAGCATTTCATTTAGAATTCATGGATCCAGATCTTAATTCTAGTTTTTATATATACACTTTTCTTTTTTTAAAAGAATTTTTATAGATTATCTGTCACTACAATTATTTAAAATGTGAGTAAGATCTGGTATGGCTAACATAATCTTAGATGATACTGTTTAAGGCTTTTTTAAAGCATGTGTTTGGCTCAAAATTGCTTAGTTTTCTTTGTAGTTAGATTTCTTATATTTTTCCAGTGTGGTATTTTAGTTCAACTTCAGTGTTTTTAAAAGCATGTAATATGGAATAAATCTTATTTACAAGAAATTGATTAAATATGTCATTGGAAGAAAAATCATTTATTAACCCTAAATTGTATTTAAAAGAATACATGTATTGCATGAATGAAATGTAAGTACTGGTTAAAAGTTTTTTAAATTTAGATCACTTTTAATTTAAACATGTAATCAATGTTTTCAGTTAATTTGTATTCGTATATTTGTTTCTATTGTTTATTTTCTGTAGACTTATTGTTATACAAGCTCAATTTATGGAAAAATAACTTGTTTCTAGAAAATTTATTACTTGTGTGTGTATTCAAAGTTTATAATTTAGGTTATTTGTATCATAACGTTTGTTATATTGGAGTTTTAATTACTTTGTCAGAATATAGCTACTAATTTTGACATGTAGCATGTCAAAATTTACACCAGTGCAAATTAAATACTGAATAGAGATGGACTCGGAACTAAATCCGGATCTCTTCAAAGAGAAACTATGGTCTGTTTCTTACCAAAAATCGATCTGTTATATGTTTTTTAAGATATGTTGTTAAGATATTTTTATATTCCATCATAGTTTTATGATTTCCTCAAGAACTTAAGAATAGTTGCTAATAATGTTCATTACTTTTTAAGTTTCAAAACTTATGATTTCAGTGGTAATAAATTTGTATGGTTTGGTCAAATTTTAGCCTATTTTCAATATTGCTATATTGGACAGAAATTAATCGATTTTTAATGCAAATATTGTGTTTGAATGCAACGTAAAGTAATTGTGAAATTAAGTTATAAATAAATCGTAAATTTCAATCAATTTTTTCAAGATCTAGTAAAGTTATAGAATGAAAATTTCTTGTCACAAAAGGGATTAATTTTGCAGTGTACAGTTAGGCAGCTGGTAAAACATTTGTATTTATGAAGACAGACAGTGAGGGAAGAAATATGTTGTACTAAGAATCTCGACAAAATAGCAGTTAGCGTCAGTATTATTTTTCCCTTAGTGTAATGTGAAGGAAAGTTGTCATTTATTTACCTTAATAAATTGTGATAAAAAAGTTATTTGTTTTTTAAATCTTTTATTAAATCATCAATGTTTTAAATCTCATTTTAGCTTGATAATACAAACTAAATCCCTAATAATTTTAGTATGCTCTTAACTTAAAAATCTAGCATTTCTCTTCAACTGTTGTATCTTCAGTTTTCTACTTATGCAAAAGTCACTAGTAAACAAGGTCAAGTAGTGTTCTTTATGATTATTGAAATCGCAACAATATTAGAAGCAAATAAAATCTTGTACGAAAGTGTAATTGCTAAATCCAAGATTTCCAAAATGACCAAGTGGATATATTATTTGTGTATAAACCAAATTATTATCTCTTGTTTACTATCAAAACTTAGAGTGGATATGATACAAATATTTTGCCATTTTAATCAGAAGTTAGGAAAGGTAATCTCCAGAAGTCATTAAATAGGCCTGAATTACTTGGTTGGAATGTCTATGAATCCTGTTAGTATTTATTGTAATTGTCCTTAAAAATTCCCAATCATGCCTAAATGATACCTGTTTTTGAAAAAGCAGTTTTGTATCCTAATAATTTAATCCTCTTATGTCAAAATTTAGAAAGCTTATCATTTCTACAATATCTTAGTACTCTTATGTTAACAGTTTTGATTAAAAACAATATTTTGGAGCAATAAAGTAAGAAGCTCAATTACTGGCTAATAATAATTTATATATTTGAAGTAAAAGTGACTAGCAAACGTAAAGAAGTGTATTTAGTTGTATCATGATAAATCTATTTCTCTTTCAGAATGTTATTTTATGATTAGCTGCTCACTTTATGTATATTACTTGAATTTAGGAACACCGTACAGAGATTGATGCACGTGCTGGAACATTCCAAGCCTTTGAAATGTTTGGTCAGCAGTTATTGCAAAGTGGTCATTATGCCAGTGTTGAAGTACAGGAAAAAATAGAGAAAATGAATGATGCAAGACAAGATCTAGAAAGGTATTTTTTAATGTATTTGTTTCAGAGCCTCGTCCCAATAAAATTTTATATTTATTAAAACTCTAAACTCTTGAATATTGTATAAAACTTTGGATTTTTAATGTTCATTTTTATAAAACATTTTTCATTGATGTTTAATGCTAATAATATGTAGATTTAGGAAATAAGTTTTAACAATACTGTTAAGATTTAATCTATCAATTCACAGGCATAAACTAAGATAGTTAATGCCTGCATTTCAAGTGGGTACTTTTTATTAATAATTTATAGCTATATTATTGTCAGCTTTTCTATGACAAAAGAAAATATCTCAATATAAATCAAGAGATTATTTGCAGGAAACTAATAAAAATACCATAATATTTCATTATCAAAACAACTTGTTTACTTTTTGATGTAAAAATGAAAAGTAAATTTGCAAGAAACTCTTAAGAATGTATTTATGCTTGTTTAGTATGCATTCTTGTAATTCGTTTATGTTTTACTATAGGCATTTTATTTGCATTTTAAATCTATTAGATATCTAAAAGATGAACTTAAGTTTTAAAAAGAAGTTGAATAATTTCAGAAAACCTTTCAGTTTTGGGGGTGATGAATCTACTTATTATCAGAAAATTATTATTTTGGTATGAATGAGCAGTTTTAAAATGAACCTCATTTGTGCTGCTAAATATAATTGTTTAAAATAAGCAGAATGAAACTTTACTGTAATACATATCCCTAAGGGCAGTGAATTTAAAACTTACTGTCTTCAAACACTTCATTTTAAGGATGTCTGAAATATATGATGCATTCTTTTTTGTAAGTAAATTTTACAAATGCAACTTGCTGCTAGTGAAATATAAATTTTAAAACATGCAATTTTTAAACATAAAATAAAAAAATCTTGATAAAACATTTATCAAGCCATAATTATAACTATTAATATTTTTAGTAATAGTTATATGTCATGCTATTGACTCTCAATGTCTTTTCTTATAGAGCGTGGATTGCTAGAAGAATGAAACTGGATCAATGTTTGGAATTACAGTTGTTCTACAGAGACTGCGAACAAGCTGAGAACTGGATGGGAAGCCGAGAAGCTTTCCTAAGCTCTGATGATATGGGAGGAGATAATGTTGAATCTCTTATTAAGAAACATGAGGACTTTGACAAAGCTATAAATGCTCAGGTACTTAAAAAACTGCAACATATTTACTTATCACCCTTTCTACTATTTTACTATCGGCAAAGATTTATTTAATATTGTAATGTATTTTTCTGTCACTAGAAGAGATTTTTAGAATTTTAAAGTTAAGTATCTTGACTTTTAAGTTATAGGTTCTATTATTTTAAAATGTTTCTAAAAAGTTACTGAAACTGCTTTTTAGAGTACAAATCATTTTAAGCCTTCTGATTAAATGTCATATCCATGCTTATGCAAAAGTTAATTGATAGAGTAAATATTACAATTATTAGGTTTCTAATATACTATTATTATTTTTAAAATCTATCCCACTAGTTCTATATTAAATGTGAAAAACAATTACATGTGGTAATCACTAAAGTTGTTAAATTTTTACTTTTTATTAAATGTTATTTTAGACTGAAATACAATATTTTAAATTTTCATTTAACTTTGCATTCAAATTCATGAATATTAGAATAATATTTTATAATTTATATATCCATATCAGAGATATATGCAATGCAATAAAGTAAAACTTTTGAGAATAGGCAAATCCTAAGTTTTTCTATTACAACTGTCAATACTTCATGCTTATTTATGAAAAAAATGAATAGTTTTTAAAAGAAATCATGTAACGCTGTAATTCATGTAATGCTATTTTATTTTGATAGGAAGAAAAAATTGCAGCTCTTGCAGCTTTAGCTGATCAGTTAGTTGCAGCTGACCATTATGCATCTGATGCAATCAACGAGAAGAAAGACCAAGTTCTAGAGAGATGGCATCACCTCAAAGACAATCTCATCAAGAAACGTTCGAAGTTGGGAGAGTCCATGACTCTGCAACAGTTCAGTCGAGATGCTGACGAAATCGAGAATTGGATAACCGAGAAACTTCAAATGGCTATGGACGAATCTTACAAAGATCCAACTAACATTCAAAGCAAACACCAAAAACATCAAGCATTTGAGGCTGAGTTGGCTGCCAATGCTGACCGAATTCAGTCCGTCTTGGCCAATGGTCAGAATCTTATTGATCAACACCAGTGTGCTGGCTCTGAGGAGGCCGTTCAGGCACGTCTTAGCTGCTTGGCTGAACAATGGGAACATCTTACTAAGAAAACAATTGAGAAGAGTGTTAAAATCAAAGAAGCTAATAAGCAAAGAACTTTCAATGCTGCAGTTAAGGACATCGATTTCTGGCTTGGTGAAGTAAGTTGTTTCTCTTTTGTACATCAACTCAACTGATACATCCACTTTTGACACTTAACTTATACAGCCTTTCAGATTCCAATCTTTTCAATTATTCTTTTCCTCGTATTCTGAAATTTCAAAAAAATTGAGCCCAAATTATTTTTTGTGATATATTAGAAAGGAAATTGGGGACTTGCATATAAAGTTGTCATAGTTCTTGGAGACCAATTGTACTGATTAAGGGTCAAAACTCATGCTAGAGGAAATTGAAATATTTAATATATTGGTACATCACATATGATCAATGAAATCCAAATTTAAGAATAAGTCCTTTTCTGGCTTTCACTTTAATTCTTTTAACTTTGCATACTTCAAGTCAACAATTAATTTCCGATTTCAATTATCACTGGTTTTCGGTGAGAATAAGTTTTTTGCATATTTAAAACATTATTTTATTTTCAATTTTATGAAAGAACTATTCATAAATATACCAGTTTAAATTTTTACCTAATAAATTTCCATTTGTTTTAATAAACAGGAATAAATAATTGTTATCTTCCTTATTTGAATTGAATTAAATTTTTTTTCATTGTGAAAATGGCTGAAGAATGGAAAAATTTTCATTTGGAGTGTGTATCTATCCAACACATTACATTTGCTTGGAGCACTATTTTCTCAGACAATTTTTAAGTCTTGTGATACTATGGATAAAGATAGGAAAGAGACTTAACCCAGTGTACTGAAATATTGATAGTGTTACTTTAGACTTACAGAAAATTGTGTCCTATTTGTAAAATATTTCCTTGCTATATATTAACCTTAACTATATTTATTAGGTGGAGTCTTTGCTTAAATCTGAGGAATCTGGTAAGGATTTGGCATCAGTTCAGAATTTGATTAAAAAGCATCAACTTGTTGAAGCTGATGTGAATGCACATGAAGATCGGATCAGGGACATGAATAATTTGGCTGACAGCTTGATTGAATCTGGACAGTGTGATGCAGCTGTTATTGAAGAAAAACGCAGCTCCATCAATGAGCGATATAACAGAGTCAAGACTCTTGCAAGCCACCGCCGAGATCGATTGAATGAAGCCAACACCTTGCATCAATTTTTCCGAGATATTGCAGATGAAGAATCTTGGATTAAGTAAGTACTGATTTATGAAAAACTGCATTTTTTGAAAGATAATACAAAAATTTATGATAAAATATGAAAGATGTGTACGATAAGATTGTTTTACAAACCTCTGCGGCATACCCGATTATATATATTGCAAGCGACCTAGGCAGTTGCTAATGGAAATATTATTATCGATGTTTCAATAAAATTATATCTACACTGGTGTGCAAAACTTAAGCTACGACTGGTTTTTTTGTCGTAACTCCCCAAGAAATCACCTGGGAGAGATGTAATTCAGAATACAGAGACAGTATTTTGTACTTAATGGATGAAGAAAGCATACTTGCACAAAAATGAATAGAACGCATACAGTATGGAATCAAACAAAAAAGGCTTTAGCTAAAGAGTAGCATTGGTACAAATGATTGTCTGCCCAAGAGGGAGAACAACAAACAGATGCCCCTTAGTAAGGGATATGACCTTCATTAACTGCAATGGTTGCTTGGCACCGTCTCTCCATAGTCAACACCAGATTATCCAACAGTTGTTGAGGTACAAGGGCCCATTCCTCAATGAGCAGTTGTTGGGTGTTCTCTGGCGGATATAATCGTGCCAAAAGTCGTCTCCCCAAAGCATCCCACACATGTTCTATGGGATTTAAATCAGGGGAGTACGCTGGCCAATCCATTCTAGTGATATCTTTCTAGCAGCTCCTCAACAGCAAGAGTCCGATGTGGCCTGGTGTTATCGTCCATAAAAACGAAGTCTGCACCTCGGAACAGACATATACGTGGGGTAGGATCACTTGCTGACAATAGCGATCTCCAGTAACAGTACCTGTCGAAAATTTGGAGCTCAGTCTGCCCGTTCATCATGATGCCTCCCTAGACGAGCACGCCAGGACCACCGTAACGGTCTCTTTCCCTGATGTTAGTAGGCTAAAACTGTCCCTACCTCTCTCCATATCAACTGGCATTGAGAATCGCTTGTGACACTGAAACGATTCTCATCTGTAAAGAGGACATGACTCCATTGATGAGATGTCCAGTCTTTGTGTTCCTTACACCAATCCAAATGGCGGCGCCGATGGGCAGCTGTCAGTGTGATGCAGCGTTCAGGACAGCAGGCGAATAGGCCACCTTTATGAAGGCGTCTGGCCACAGTAAACCTCAACACTTGTCGTCCCATTGCCGCACGCAGCTGTTGAGCCAGGTTGCCCGCTGACTGGTATCGATCTCTTTTCGCCTGCAGGACGATATATCGGTCATCCATTGGCGTTGTTTTTATTGGCCGACCACCACCAACCTTTCGTACTGCTGTACCAGTTGTTTGGAAGGCTTTCCAAGCTTGTGAAAGGACACTTTTGTTGATTCTAAACTCTTGGGCTACGCTTGTCAAACTATGCCCCTCCTCGAGCTTGCCGATCGTTCTACCACATGTAAAGTCGTCCAGATGGTTCCTTCAGCCATATTGCACGTACGAACTCACTTGAACTTGCAGCGAATGCCTTTAATAGCGCCTTTCATCCTTCTTTTTAGTGTAGTCTTGAACTGCGCGAGCTGACTGCACGCGTTTTGCGTGCCCTCACGTCACCTGTGACGTCTTGTTCCTGATATTTGCATACAAATCACCTTTCTACTGAATTGGGTGTTCATTGTATTGAACGTAACAAGCTCCTTTTGTACAATTTCTTGGCTGTCTGGTTAAAAATTAAATTGTTGTGTACGTTTTGCACTGCAGTGTATTTCATCACATGGCTGATTGACTAAAACTGCATCACTTCAAAAGCAGTTTTCAGTGTTGTGTAGCTGTTATAAAAGTAAAATATCGATCTTGATTAGTGGTTGAAAAAGAATTGAGGAGTAATATCTTGAATACCCTCAATTTTACATAATTTGCGCTGAAAAACAAAGTTATCTGTGTCTAGAAAAAATTCGTTACATTTAATTTTTTTATGTAAAATGTTCAAAAACAGTTTTGTTTGAACATGTTTAAAAATATGTAATTCTATTATTTTTGCACACCAATAAGATCTGTTTATATGTAGTATTTGCAAAATATAATGTTTCATTAACTTAATCATGTAAATAAATTAGCCAATGAAAATAATATTTATTTAAAAAGGGGGCAGTGGTACATAAGCTTGGAAACAACCTGTCTTTTTTATTTTATGAAAGTTTAAATTTTTTACAATTCTATGAATATAAAATTTCCATAAGCAAATTTGCTAAGCATTTGCATTAAAAAGGCTAGTGTTAAAATACTCCAGTGTATGTGTTTCACCTAAATAATCTTATTCATTCTTTGTGCAGGGAAAAGAAGCTTTTGGTCAGCTCAGATGACTATGGTAGGGATTTAACTGGTGTTCAAAACTTACGAAAGAAGCATGTTCGTTTGGAAGCCGAATTGGCTGCCCATGAACCTACAATCGAAGCTGTTCAAGAAGCAGGGCAAAAGTTAATGGCTGTATCCAATCTAGGTGTACCAGAAATCGAATTGAGATTAAAGAACTTGGATAAAGCATGGCAGGAGCTGAAAAAGGTATGTTTAAATATGTTTCATACCAACTTCAATTCATGAAAATAATATGTTCAAAATCTACAAGAACTGGTATTAACAGGAAAATCTGACAAATTGACTAGTCATATAATTATTACCCTTGTAATTTATGCATTTAATGAAAGCTCTAATTAACCATTTAAAATTTTTTCATGAAGGTACATATTTTTTATAATTTAGTTTTCATAAAAGGGGTCTCAGAAAATTTGTCAATGTAATTTTAAAAAGGGCAAGCATTAGTCTTTTATATTGGTTAATCCAGAGTATAAATGTTAGACTTTCAAATTTCTTAAAATTCTTTGTGTAGTAACAAATAAGTTTCATGCTTTCTAATTTTTTTCTCTACTTCAAACTAGTTACAAAGTAGCTAATCAACTTTTGAAAAAGATATGAGTGAAGTTGAATTGAATATTTTTACCAATGTATCTGTTGAAAATTAGTGTAGACTTATTAATGGGCTGTTACTGTGTAGAGGACATCATGCCCATTGCATTAGCAATTTGCTAGTTGTAGGCAGTGCAGGTTTGATTCCTCCTTGGGTGTATTTGTCTCAAGTCAGTAAAACTTTTGTGTGCATGTCTGTTACTTGACTTTGTCTTGTGTTTGACACAATATGGCCAAATATGGCCCTTGTTCCATAAAACCTAACCAATATTTACTATGAATATAAATAATTTTTTAAATCCTTCCAGATGACTTCTGACCGAGGAACTAAGCTGAATGAATCTCTATCTTACCAAAATTTCTTAGCAAAACTAGAGGAGGAAGAAGCATGGATTTCAGAAAAACACCAGCTATTAAATGTGGAGGATTATGGTGACACCATGGCTGCAGTTCAGGTATTTATTGCATGAGATTATGACTTGAACCTTAATTATATTGCTTATCTACTTAAATAAGTTATAACTCACTTGAGATTTTGTGACTAAAATAATTATGTCAACGTTGATGTCAACTACAATGATTTTATCAAATGTAGGGCTTGTTGAAGAAGCATGAAGCCTTCGAAATTGACTTTGCTGTTCATCGAGATCGATGTGTTGGAATATCATCGGAAGGTCAACAGTTGATTGCTGAAGGCAACCACCACACCGAAAGTATAAGCCACAGATTGCAGCAATTGCATGATCGTCTCAATGCTTTGGATACCAGTGCAACTAGGAGGAAGAGCAAACTAAAAGATAACTCTGCGTACTTGCAGTTCATGTGGAAAGCAGATGTTGTTGAAAGTTGGATTGGTAATTGTATTCGATATTTCATTCAATACTTTATTGTTGATTTTTACTAATTCTGTGTTGATGTTACTGGTAATTAAAAAATCTATTGGTTTGATTTTGAACATCCTTTTCCAGCTGACAAAGAAACTCACGTTCGTTCTGAAGATTATGGTCGAGATTTATCATCAGTACAAACTCTTTTAACGAAGCAGGTAAGTGAACGATTTTAGTTGTGCGTAAGCATTATAAGATGCAGTTTTTATGACAACAAATGTTGTCAGTATAGGATGTGTGTTGCTGATTCTAGGAAATATTTCCTAGAAATTTTGTATGTATGTAGCATAAGATGTGCTGTTGAAATATTCAAGCTACACTCTTCTAAACTTGTAAATCAGGATTACTAGCAGTCCTTAAAGCCCATCATTTTTCCATCGGTATATTTTTCTAAAAAATTTTACCCAAAACAAATTAATATTTTATTTTTAATCTACTTTTTGGAAGACAATTTTTAAACTTATCAATTCAGAAATTAAACTCCAAATCCCACAAAATAGTTTTTCCTACCACTGTCAAATTCACATGCATGCCAATTAACCCCTGTTCCCAAGAGATTATTTATTCTCTGCTTTAACATTGGTACTTATTTTAATATCTTGTCTAAGAACTCAATTTGTTATAATTATGTTTGTATGATTTAAAATGTTAAAATAATCAATGAAATTAAGTCTAAACTACTTCATTTCAATCATCCTTGTATAATTGCGCTTCGTGTCTTTAATTTTAATGTCAAGCTCTTTTAAAGATGGTTTTTCAATGAAATTTAAAATTTTTAAATGTACTAAGTCTATAACCAGCTTATTAACTCTTAAGTGTTTTAATACTCACAGTATTTTTTTTATGTTGAATAAAGCCAATTCATTGCAGCCTTTATCAAATGAAATAAACTTCAATTAAGCTTGTATTGAACATTTCCAAAATTTCATAACATTTTGCCCATAATATTTTTAAATGTTGATTTATAGCATATGCATCCTAGTACTAAAAAGAAGCAGTCTGAGAATTAAATTTTGCTTCCAGGGTTTAGATTACTTCTATAATTTAAAAATCTTTCAGTTGCATCATATATTTTACTAACTTGTTCCTTTGGTACTTTATTTTGTTTGAAATGTAGGTTATGTCTAAGATTCTATATTTTTTCTATTTTGTCCAGGAAACTTTTGATGCTGGTTTGGCAGCTTTTGAACAGGAAGGCATTCAGAGTATTACGCAGCTGAAAGATCAGTTACTAGCAGCTAATCATGAGCAAACGTCAGCCATTGTTAAACGCCATGATGATGTTATGGGAAGATGGCACAACCTTCTCGCAGCATCAGAAGCCAGGAAACAACGATTGCTTCACATGCTTGAGCAGTTCAAGCAGGTAATTTTAATTCTTTGTAGGTTTCATCTTGGATATAGATTGTGGCAGTAGTTTTGATGTTGAGCTGTTTATTGATTTTGGTAATTGTAAAAGTATAAGCATTGTTTGTATGCAAAGTAATTGCTTTGCATTTAAAGGAAATTTTAAGTCTAATTAAAATATTAATATTAAGTATATTTACTTGTTTTATTCCTTTGAATCTAACATGTGTGAACCTGAAAAAGGGACAAGACTAATTTTGTGATGTACCAAAAAGGTCTGCAGATTTTTCTATAATGTGCAATGAGTACATAAAAGGTATTTTCTTGTTTATTTAGTAATAAACATGAAGTAAATTTTTATGTACTCATATTCTAATTTATTTGAAATAATCAATTTTTGATTGGTTTAAACCTAGATATTTGGAATTAACTCATCTTAATATCAGGTTATGTTTTAATTATCACAAAGCATTTTTCATACCTTGTATTGTTGATATTTTAAAAGAATTGTGTATTATATATTTGAAAATATTTTTTAAGGATTTGAGAATAAAAATTCTTAACCATTTGTGTATTGGAAATCTAATATTAAATTATGTTCGATTTATTTTGGTAGTGAAAACTATCCGCAGCAGTATTCAAAACCTCTTGGCTAGAAAATTGTAAAACTTTATAGTTGATTCAATATATAATCTTGTAAATTTAAGAAATTCATAATTGGTCCTTACACTGTTTTCTTTTTGTATTTGGTAAAGTGATCTATTTATTCACTTGTTTTATTTTATTTAGATTGAAGAATTGTTTCTCACATTCGCAAAGAAAGCTTCTGCCTTCAACAGCTGGTTTGAAAATGCAGAAGAGGACCTTACTGATCCAGTCCGCTGCAACTCTATTGAAGAAATTAGGGTTCGTAATTCTTCAAATTATTTTCAAACTTGGTTAAGGGTGTCCTATAAAATATTTTTTTACTGAACAATGTTAATATATAATATTTGTTTCCTCATTATAAGTAAATTTTTTCTCTTTTTTTGTAGGCTCTGCGTGAAGCTCATGCTAAGTTCCAGGAATCTCTGAGTTCAGCACAGGTAGATTTTGAAGACTTGGCTGCACTTGACCAACAGATTAAATCATTTAATGTGGGTGCAAATCCTTATACTTGGTTCACTATGGAAGCTTTGGAAGAAACATGGCGTAACTTGCAGAAAATAATTCAAGTAATGTAAATTTTTGAATTACGCTTTTACATATCCTTCTTAACCTCCCTTCTGTAATGAGTATTCTGTTTTCTCAAACTAGCCAACTGATGTCAATTGGGCAAAGTGTTTACAATTTTGGATGTTTTGATGCAAAATTTCTAAAACCATACCAGTTTACCAGTGGAAAATTTGTCGCCTTTCAAATTTTCAATGTTTCCTTCTGATTTTTTTTCTGGATAATTTCTGGTTTTCAATTCTCCTTGGAAAATTAAGTTTTTATAAACCTAATAAAGTTTCTGTACTGTGTTGGCCCAGTGGGTTTCATTAATACTGGAGGTGTAGGATATTGAAACAAATAAATTTTTGACATGACTGTATTCTTCCCTAAAAATAAATCTAGAGTTTAACACATTTTTTTCACAAATATTTATAAAATAATGTTTCAGATTATAAAAATTCTAATGTATCGCAAGACTTATTTTCAATTTCCATTTTTCTGATAACTTATACATCCTATCAGGTGTTGACTTAAATTACAAAAGTTTTTTAAATAATTTTATGCTTCATTTCTCCATATTTTGTCCATCTAAAAATGTGAGTTTTAATGAAACAGAATGTAGTGATTATGAATTTGTAAAATAAAGGCTAACACAAAATTATTTGCCTTTTGTTAAATTCACTAACTAGAATAAATAATTTCTTTGCCTACAGGTTTGAATGTTTAGGTTCTAAAGCTAAAATTTAAATGATTGGACTAATTTTAGCTATTCTACGAATTTATTTAATTTATTTGTATCCTTTCAGGAACGTGATGTAGAGCTTGCTAAAGAGGCTCAGAGACAGGAGGAGAATGACAGGCTGAGACTTGAGTTTGCTAAACATGCTAATGCCTTCCATCAATGGCTAACAGATACAAGGTATTCTTGAGAAAATATTGTTATTTAGTTACTTTTTACATGAAAATTCAATTTGTAACAAAATTTAATTGTGAAATATAGATTATAAAATGTTCTGTCAAAAATGGCATTTGTTCATTAATTGCATGTTTTTATTGAAATCTTATAATTTTCTATGAACTTTATGTAGTACAAATATGTATTTCTTGTCTTTGAAACTTGCTAATATGTTTTTCTTAATTTTCATGTTCATAAAGAATGTGGCTGCTTGATGGGTATGTATTTTATTATCTTGCATTATCAATTCTTATTGTATCAAAATTATGATCAAGTAGTTTTATGATGCTTTTCTGTGTTAGTATCGTGGTTTAGGTATGGAAGTTTGTAGTGGTTTGAAATTCACTTTAAGCTGAAGACCCTGGTGATAAAAATAACTTGAAAACTTTTATTTTAAATTTGTTTTAATGCTAGTTGTCAAAAATACTGAGTTTCCATGTAAATAAAAAGATTCTTTTTTGTAGTGCTCACTAATAAATTGTAAAAACCTCTTGTGAAAAATGAGCCTAATAAGACTTGAATGTCATTTTACACTCATGTAAATGTTAATATTGGCTTTTTCACTTGATTGATACATTTACATTTCATTATTTCACTATAATTTTTATTTGATAACCCCAATGATATTTCCATAGAAAAGCAATGTTATACAGTTGAAGTGTCTTTTAAAATAACCATAGGTGTCATTCATGTAGGTGTTTATTCATTTTTAAAACTTGCTTCTTTTAATTATATCCGTCTATCCCTCATGATTTTATAAAATAAAGCACACTTCAAGATCTAATTTTCTAAGGCATCTGTTATATTTTAATATATTTCTACTTGTGTATATGACAGCTTTTTAATTATTCATGTATTATTTTTGTCTAGTTCATCCATGTTAGAAGGCACAGGTTCTTTGGAAGCTCAGTTAGAGGCCACAAAGGTAAGGATACTGTTTTTATTTATGAATTGCAAAAGTTGATCTGATAAAAAATGTAATAAATTTTTGAAACTGTTATGTTCTTCTGTAATGTACTTCATTTAATTCAATTTTCTTATGTGTTTAAGTGTAAGTACTTTTAAAGAGTAACATATTGTGAAATGGGATTACGAGTGCAGTTACCTGTTAACTTTTTTAACATTAGACTAATGATTCTGATTGCATATCAGCTGGAGTTGCTGAAAAGGCTTGCTGTGCTTTGTCGTAAACTTTAGTACACTTATAGAATTTTTCTGATTTTGTTAACAATGGCACGCTGGCCAAAAAATCTGAAAGCAAAATCGAGGCTTGTAGGTATGAATTCTCCGTTTATTTCATTCTTCTCTTATCCTTTGTATTAGTTGCAATTATTTGTTGTATCTGGTGATGCTTTTTAAATTTATAAAATAGTCATTCACAAGGTTACTATTCAATACAATAATTAACTATTACATTTAATGTAAATAGTTAATTATTGTATTGAATGTTATGCCTATTATGACACTTTTCCCATGTAGTTGCTTCTTGCTTACTTTTGAGATGTTCTACCTTCTCTGCTTCAACCCCAAAACTTGCATAAGATTCCTAAAGTCCATACTAGATTTGCACCAAGAAAAACAAGACCATGCTAATGCATGCCAAATTGAGAGCAATAAACTAAAAGTGTTTAATGTTGTTAAATTCCAAGTATACTTATGCGTTTTAACAATTGTATACTACTTTGTTATAGAGAAATATAGTTGAAGAGAGGAATTGTATAAAACCATTAAGCAATTATGAAACAATAAACTATTGATTTGAAGACAAATCTATAAAAACATCACTGCAAATTAAACTTTAACTCTGTCCTAATTAACTTAAGCATTAATTTTGAAAATTATTTTTTCACTATAAATTTTTCTTATTTATGACACAATCGCATTTTAAGAATGAATTTATTTGATCTAAAATCCTTAGCGCAAAGCTGCTGAGGTCAGGGCTCGGCGAACAGAACTCAAGCAAATAGAAGACCTTGGAGCTTTATTAGAAGAACACCTCATTCTAGACAATCGCTACACTGAACACAGTACTGTTGGCTTGGCTCAACAGTGGGATCAATTAGATCAACTGGGCATGAGGATGCAGCACAACCTTGAACAGCAAATACAAGCTAGGTAATTGCTTCAAATTTCATAATTTCTTGTGTCCTGTTTAAAATTGAAAATGTTGTGTAAATCTCCTAATATTATGATTGAAGTCGCAACATTCATTAAGTTTGTATCATTCTGGATAAAAATAATGGATTTAGTATTACATGGATCAAAACATCTTTCTTGCAAAAATTTAGAATTTGTACAGAGTTAATTTGCATTTCCTGTTAGATTTTTATTTTAAAATTTTGGCTTTTTGTGATAGGATATTTGTAATTATCCCCCTTTCTTTCATCAGAATTCAAATTTTTAATTGCTTGACAGTAATTTGTGTAATAGATATAATTATATATTAACTTGTATACTATTTAAATAATTACTACTTTTGTAAAAAAAAAAGTCTGGAAATGGAATTGTTTTTAGCAGGCAATCAATTGAATTAAATGTTTCGATTTATATTTGAATATTGATTGACTCTAAAATCCTTTATATATAATGTGTATAATGTATTACTATGTTATATTTAATAGTTTATGTGCCATGAGTTTTCTGATTGACCTGTTAATCCTAGTAGTTTTAATTAAATTCTTGATATAACAAGTTGCACAAGGTTTTTAAATTCATGAGAGTAACTGTACAGTGGGTCGTAAAAGTATTCATCCAACTCACCTTTTTTACTATTTTCATTGATTTTATAAAGATGTAAAATTTTAATGATTTAAAATTTTACCACATGAAAACTCTTTCTATTTCAGCTTTTCTATCAAAATGAGCAATTTTTAGAAGTTTACGTAAAAGTATTTAAAATTTTATGTAGCCCATGAAATCAGACAATTATTTGGCCACCTTCCATAAAAGTACAAATGTTAAACAAATACATGAAAATCAATGTCTAAAATTGAAAATTTGGAAAGTGCATATGATTTATATAAGTCTTATTTTCATTTTATTTGTGGAAAAATATTAATTTTAAGTTTATCATTTGATCATTTTGTTAATGTTTTGTACTGTGGAGCACACATTATCAAGCTTACTTTTAAAACCTTTCTAGTCCAGAATCTACATATGAACCAACATAGTATAGTTGTTTTTTATAAGTCGTTTAAGTTGTATATTTCTGTTTTAATGTATGTATAAATTGATGTACCAACTGCTATTTTATTCATTTTAGGAACCAAAGTGGTGTATCTGAAGATGCCCTCAAGGAGTTCAGCATGATGTTCAAGTATGCTTTACAATTTTTCTCAAAAGTAGATAAAAAAAATTAACACCTGATTTGAATTTTTGAACTTTGTTACTATGAAAATATGATGTATCTCAAAAACCTAAATATATTTACTTTTCTTTCAAGGATTCTTAAATAATCTCTCTTAATCGCTCTCTTAATAATTTCTCCTCTTTAGCATGTTAGAACTTAAATTCTAACATGCTAAAGAGTCTGTTTTTTACACAAGTTAAATATTTTCTCTATTTGTTTTCTTTATTTTCCTTCTAATCAGTACATTAAAATATCTCACACTAAAATTTAGAGTTGCAAAAATCTTGTTATAAATTACAAACAAATACAATAAAATGTTTCCCATCTATCACTCAAAATTTTTTAACAGAACTTCTATTCTAACTTTCCAGTTTAATAAATCCTTACGTCTCTATTATCAAGACAATGCTCTTTTTTAAATGTTCATGATATTGAGCTTGTTTTTTGCTTGATTGATAATTTTAGAGCAGATTATAAGATAGCAGTTGGGCAAATGCTGTCACTATGAAATAACAGTGCCTCCAAAATGTAATTTAAAGCAATTTTTGTTATTAAGTGTGAGGCTAAATAAATATCAGTTAAAATATGCCACATCTGCAAAACATGTTCATTTTATGTTTCTATTGGTCTCATGATTTTCAGAGTTTAAAAAGAATCCCAGTCTTCCCTTTTGCCATTTATTTGTATTTCTAGAAGTAGTTTATCTCCATTGCATTTTACTCATTTTATTGTATTGTGTTTGGCTCAGATATCCTTTTCTGAATCTTGCACCAAAAAACTCAAATCAACCAACCATTGCATTTTACAGTTAAAAATTATTGATCTCACAAGTAGTTAAATAATGGGTGTGTTCAGTCAATATAGTATAACAGAAGAAAGTAAGACTAAAAATATTATGACTTTCTGTGTCTAATGAAACCAGTATAGCAAAATTGCTGTCATTGGCTTGTAAACTAAATTGACCATTGAGTATTCAACTTTTGTTTCTGTTACCAATGCATATGCTGTGCTGTTAACAAAGTGGTGCTTATTAATTTGTCTCTGCAACTGTTAGTTTTGAATTTTCATTTTATTAGTGGCAATGGGAAACAAAGTAATCTCTTGGTTTTTATTTCCTAATGTTTGAAAATCAATATTTTAGACACTTTGACAAGGAGAAATCTGGTCGCCTTAACCACAATCAATTCAAAAGTTGCCTCCGTGCCCTTGGCTACGATCTGCCCATGGTGGAAGAGGGGCAGCCTGACCCTGAATTCGAAGCCATCCTCAATGTTGTCGATCCGAACCGAGATGGTTATGTGTCTCTGCAAGAGTACATGGCTTTCATGATCTCAAGGGAAACAGAAAACGTTCACTCCAGCGAAGAAGTTGAAAATGCATTTAGAGCCATCACTTCTGGGGAAAGACCCTATGTCACAGCTGAAGAGCTGTACGCTGTACGTATTATTTCCTTTAGTAATTGTTTATTTTTCAATCTTGTAATTTAAGCTTTACGGAATGTAGGCTGATATTGAAGATAAAATTATGAAACATGCAATAATGTACCTTTTGAAACTATGATTTACAGCATCTTATTGAGTTGGCCATTGCATATACAAAAGACCAAAATGAAAATGTTTGTTAATTATTTGGCTCTCATGTTTCCCTTTTTTATCTTAGAACCTTACAAAAGAAATGGCAGACTACTGCTTATCCAGGATGAAACCATATGAGGATCAAAAGAGTGGACGAACAATTCCCGGTGCATTTGACTACATAGACTTTACTCGCACTCTCTTCCAAAATTAATAATGGTTAAATGTTTCCTGGTGTTTTGTTTCTATCATGCACATTTCGTGATTACTGCTTTATGTTTAGAGAGAAAGGCAGAAAGAGGAACTCTTCATTCATCTAAAGCTTTCATCTTTTAATTGGATTGTTAAATCTTTTTAGAAACTTTTTTATTTCTCTACTTTATGTTAACTTAAAGATTATAATAGATGTAGAATTATATTGTATTGTTGTCCAAAGTTATCATTTAGATTCATATATCAAATACACTTATAAAGTAAATTACTATTTTATGCTTATTGGGTCTGAACTGGAAGCTGCTAATTTATTTTGTAAATGTTGATTAAAGTACTGAGACCTTCTGAAAAAGATTCTGTTATTTTTAATATGCTTTTATATATGGTAGTGTTCTGTGCATCTCGGCTATAAGCGAAATTAGCTTGTGTAAAAGTTACGGACTCCTCAATCATCTGCTTAAAATACACCAATTCCTATCTTGAATAATAAAGTTTATTGTTTTTAAAAATTCTTGTTGGTGTAAAATAGTGTGTAGGCTTTTCTATAAACTGAATCGTCAGTCAATGAAAAAATTGAAACACTGTTAGCTTAATGGTCTATGAACTGTTATTTGAGGTATCCCATAGCTTGAGTAGTCCTACTTGGATATTAGTTCTGTAAACAGAATTTATATTTTTATACAGTTCGGTTAATGTCCTTAAAATTCATTAAGCCTTTTTTGTGCAGACATAAATGAAAATATCCAATAGATTTATTCCAAAGATTTTAGAAAAGTTTTAGTTTAAAGCCACTACCAGGACCAAAGTGGACTTAATACTCAAAGTATTCAAAGTAAAGGATTAAAAACTAACCGAGCAAAAGCTTTTCTGTTGATCAATCATAAACTAATCTACTCTCCAACATCAAATGAAGTCATATATGTAATTACCTCTCATTATCTTTTGGTATCAATTTGTTTCCCATAATAAAAAATAGTCTTATGAAACTGACATATTCAGTGGACTGTTTTTGCATGATAGAATTAGCATCTTGTATTTGGATAGACAAGAACAGATCTCCTAATCATTGATTTGTTTTTGGTTTGCTACTTTTTTTGGCTACATGAGGGCTTATTAGAGTAGCTTAAAGTGGATTCTGAATAAATGTGAACATTCCTGCCCAGATCAGAATTGGAACCTTTTGAACTGAAAGCGACGGAAACAGAGCATTGAATATGCCAAAATATTATCTCCAGGCTATTGAGGTAATTCCAGGACAAGAGATTAGATATCAACTGCTTTGAGTGCTCCCAGAAGTCAATTCCTCCTTATGACCATATCTTGCATGACATCGTAATAAGATAATTCTTGACAAGCTACTTTAAAAACAGACTGCTTACAGTCATCTCAGAAGTAAGAGTTTCAAGACCAACTATGTACTGGAGGCTCAAGACAACTGTTAAAACTTGATGTCCAGCTTTTATTTTCCTACTATACCTTGCAAAGGTAAAGATTTGTTTAAACTGGAGGCAGGGGAACATTGGAATGACCATATCTTGCATGACCGATATGGTCAAGTGAGACTGATTAAGTGAGAAATGCACTATGATTCAGTTTATGTGTGCCAAAAAGAGAAATGGGGATTTCCAAATATTCTGGGTTGTTCAGATTCATGTTGAATCGAGGGTACCTCCTGAAGAACAACATACATAGAAGCGTTCACTTTAATACGCCAGTTAGAGAGCCAAAGCTGTACGTACGTTCTCATTCTCGACAAGATGTGTTAGATTGGACAAGAATAGCGGTGTCGTCGGCGTAGATTGCGAACTCCGTGTGCAGATTCTTGGTCATATCGTTAACAAATAGGTTGAAGAGTTTAGGCCCCAGAAGGGAACCTTGGGGGACTCTAGCATGAATTGGGCGGTGGGTGGAAAGGTTTCCTTCCACTCGAACAGTAAACGAATGTTAGTGAGTAGGAGTTGATATTGGATATTAGGTGGGCCGAAAAACCAAGTCGCATGAGCTTGATTATAAGTCCGTCGTGCCATACGCGGTCAAATACTTTGGCAACATCTAGGAATAAAAAACCTGTGTGTTGTTTTTTGCGATAGCCCTCTTGAATCAATTCCGTAACACGCAACAGTGGTGGTGGTACTGTGTTTCTTACGAAACTCGAATTGTTCAGGAATCGGAATATTCTTTTCCTGAACGAATTGTGATCCAGGCGTATAAGCAAAATATATTCGTAGATTTTACTCAGTGAACTGAGTAGTAAAATTGGACGGTAATTTTGGGGTAGTTTCAGATCTTTGGAATAGGGACAACGACAGCTATTTTCCAGCTTTGGGGAAAGTAGCTTTTCTTAATCGTGATATTGATTGGAAAAGTTATAAAAACGACAAATTTGATTGGGAGGTTAATTACCATGCCAGGAGCCTTTTTTGGCTATAGGGAATTTATGAAGGAGACAACCTCTTATGGGGTTGCAGGTTGGATACCTGGATAGAGCGGTGTACCTAGGTACTCTTCAACCTGGATGTGTATGCCCCGGAAACTATGCGTAAACAAGGGCTGGATTGGGATTGAAGGCTGTCTGCAAAAACTTCAGCCCTTCCTTTCCCAGTGATTGCTGTATCACCGGGAAACGCCATCTAGTGGCGGAATTGCGGTGAATGGTTTTTTTTTCAATTGGAGGTTTTCCTCCAAAGTGAGTTGTTTTCAGGTCGTTAGGGGCTCTCAATGTGTTCTGTCTTGAGTCCGTGTACGTACAAGAGCATTAATCTCTCTGTCGGCTGCACGGAATTCATCTTTAACTTGGGGATCACGACATCTTTGCCAAAGTTTCCGTAATTTATTCCGATGCTTAATTTTGACAATGATCTCTTCCGAGAAATGAAGAGGAGCAGATTTCAATTTGGGTTTGGAAGCTGCATCGAAAGCTTCCTTAAGTGAAAGGCCTAATTTATCAATATCCTGGTACATGTCATCATTGCTGTTAATAACAAGTGAGGGAAGGAGTAGGCGTTCCAAAATATGATGATAATTTCCCCAGTGCTCTGGAGAATTTTGACTCGATTTTCAAGTATTTATGTTATTTCCACAGGAAGTGATCAGATTTAAGATCATTAATGACTGATCGAATTTTGAAACGGGATGAATTTAAAAGTGGCGAAATCGAGAAAAGCATCCCGGGTTCCACGATAGTTAATGTGTGTGGGAGTATCCGGAGCGATAACTCTCATACCTGGGAGCTTTTCGATTATAGTTTTGAGTTTAGTTCCCCATGGGCTTGAGGTGAGATTATTCTACGTAACATGAGTAGAATTTAGATCACCTGCTATTATGACATTATTAGTTGATAGCAATTTGGTAACATCAGCCTCCGGAAATTTAGCCCCTCTCCTAGAAGGAGGGAGGTAAACTGATATAATTTTGATTGGGCTGAATCGCTCAGATTCACCTCAACCAGGGTTGCTTCAATTGTATATAGTAACGTAGTAATAATCAGGCGATGAGAGATGTTCCGTTTAATGTAGATACACGTGCCACTCGCTGCTTGGCAGTGACGTAGGGTTATTGCTCTATCATTTTTATAAAGCGTGTAGTTGGGAATTTGGGGGGAGAATCCAGGAGTAAGATGGGTTTCAGAGACCAAAACAAGTCGTAGTTCCTCTCAATAAGGAATGCCGAACTTCATGAATTTTGGCTCTAAGTCCATTGGCATTCCAAAAGCCTAGCGTTAAAGACTGCTGATCTTGTGCTGACATTTAATGCAGAGGGGGGACAGTGATGAGAGCAGCGTACTGCTCAAATATGAAAAATGCTCAGTCAACTCCGGTTGATGCCGTCCTGAGTTGGGGCAGGGCATTTTTAAATGCCCTGACTAGAAGTGCCGGTTCTAACTATAGTTAACTGAGTATATAAAGAGCTCTGCTAAAATATTATTTTCTAAGACGATGAGCGAGAAAATTGCATCATTCACAACATGCGAATTTACCGGTGTCACGCTCTCCCTTTGATGGGTTACATTCATTTCATTTTGCTATAAATAAGTTAAAGACAAGCAAAATTAATTTGTTTAATGTTTTCAAAAACAGGAATTTCTTTCGTATCCTGATTAAAAATTAATGGTATAAAAATTACGAACACTTGTGTGATTAAATCGAAAGAACTCACAACGAATCATCTAGAAAAATATCTACAATTCGATCACACATAGTATTTCCTGAACCCACACACAATATCTACAATTCGATCAGTATTTCCTGATCACAATATCTACAATTCGATCAGTATAGAATAATATTCGATCAGTACAGAGAAATAGAAGCAGCAGATTTTTAACTAGCCTACTGTCTGCCAATTGCCCTCCCAATACTCATGGGCTGCAAGAGCCACCTGTAACTTTGACTAATGTTGATTAATTTTCGGTGGTTCATTCCCAGTGTTTAATTTAAGCGATGTTATTTCAATATGTGGCGTTGTCATCTATTTTCAAAAAATAAAATATACTTTCTACTGAACTGACTTCTTAAAACAAGAATTGTCGAAACTCAAAAATTCTAGTTTGAATACCCCTTTACAGTTAGGGGCCGTCGTGGCTCAGTGAGTATGCCCAATGCGCTACCAACCTTCGAGTTGTAGGCGACAGGTTCGATTCCTGTCAGGTGCATTCCTCCCTGGGTGTATTTCTCTCTTCTGTGTCAGTAAAACCTTCATTGTGTATGTGTGTCTTACTTGATGTATGTTTTGTGTCTGGCGCAGCATGGTCAATGTAGAATGGAGTTGATTGTAAGGTTGTCTGAATCTATAAGCATTCAATTTCTCTTTTCAATCCAATCTCGGCATATCCGCCTGCAGGAACAGAGACAGACTAATTTGAAATCACAAATGAAAAATCTCCCCTCTTCCGCTCAGACTCCCCGTTTTCCTCCCCTTAAACCACCCTTAAGGGGGCACTTATCCCATATTGCGGGGTCATACTACTAGCAGTTGCACCTAGACCGTGAGTCGGGAGTCTTTCGGGGGTCAATGGAGAAGTTAATGGTGTCCCTAAAAGCAAGGAAGGGATTGTCTTCGTGCTCCATGTAGAGTTATCACTCCATTTGAATTCAATGAGGTAGGGAGACCAACTAATGGGACAACGGTTTTTAATTGGATCGGAAACGGCGGTGCTTACCCATGTGTTTGGAGAAAATCGGTAGTGGAGGGAGAATCGAGTGTGCACAGGATAGAGGGAATCGATTCTTTTATTTTCAGGATCGAATTTGCGTCGAAGGCTTGTATTAGTGAGATGAAAGTGAGGTTGAAAACAAATTTGTTGAGTAATGGAATGGATCTCTAAGTAGCTGAAATCAAATTTAATTTTTTGTCGGATGTAAATAGAGTGGAGATCTATTGACATCGGGCAAAAAAGAAATTTGTAAAGTTAGAGTAGAGCTGTAACAGATGTAAATAGGAAGGTATTTGCATTAACGTCGCATCGGAGCAACATAACGGGCTATTGGCAACGGTCCGGGATCAATCCCAAATGGAAAGATCCGAGGACACCTCCACGTAATTTTGAATCCCGGTCAGATGACGAGGTCACACCTGCGCTGGCACCCCACTCTCCAAACTTCCACACCCCAAAGTGAGGGCGTTTGAGAGCACGACAGATTTTACATGCATAAGGCCATCTATACACGGTCTTTGGTTGGATTCGAAACTAATCGATCGATAACTTCGATTGCTAATCCGTTACTCTACTAACCGAGCTACCGCGACCCATTATTTATATAGATGCAGAAAGGTATTATATTCTCACCATTTAGTGAAAAAAGCTACTGAGACCCAGTTGGATACCCATGAAGTTCAAATATGTCTTAAAGATATTAAGATAAAAACAATGCACATAATATGGAGGGAGGTTAATATATTTTTATTGATTTTAAAATTCAAAATTTCATGGATTGTGTTTCTTTTCAAATAGAAAAGTTAAAAGGAATAACTATGAGGTTCTAGTTCAGCCAAAAGAAATTTCTAAAAGTCAGTTTGAAGTTTTGAAAACGGATTTCGGTGAAACATCGTTAAGTTCTATTTGTTGAATCTCATTAATGAAGATATGGAGTGCTGAAGCAACGTTGAATTTGGTCGTTTCCAAAGAGAGCATTGTCTTCCCATGGCTTGTACAACTCGTTGTCTGTCTTGACTTCTAGTCCTAAGAAAGTGTCGTAAAGAATAATGTATCCCATGTCGGCGTTGTTGGTTACGATGGCATCGTTTCGTCCGAAAAGGAGAAGTCCACGGTTCATTCGATTCGAAATAAGATTCTGTTCAGAATCTCCTCTTGTGAGACGGACAGAAGCACTGCGCTTCATCAGGACAGCCTTTGGTGTCTTGTCACAGCGAGTCTTTTGACTTGAGCAGGGCTCTTCAGCATCTGGTGCTCCGGTGATCTCATCCAACAGTTGGAGGGGTTGGGCCGACGTTCCGTTGCTTTCGGTGCCGTCCGGAGTCTTGTTTCCAGAGGCCGTATTTTCAAGATAATCCAATCCCGTCTTCTGGGCAACAGGGCAAGTTGGATCGCCTGTGGTTCTCCCTTTCACAAAGATGTCAAAGCCATCGTCTTCTCCATTGAGATCTGTGGCAGATTCTTTGTTGGTTTTGTCGATAGCGTTCTTTTGTGCCTCGAGTAGAGCCCTGTTCGCCATTTCGTCTTCGATGGTTCGCAGACGCAAGTCCATGAATTCATCGGGATGTTCGGCATTCCACTCTGCGAGGTAGTCGCGCTCGACGTATGGCTTTTCTTCAGCTTTCTCTTTCTTGGCTTGCTTCTTTTTGCTGCGCTTCTCTTGAAACTTCTTTCTGAAATAGCGAATTAGAATAAATTATTTTACCTGGCAAGACACAGCAAAGGGAAACAGAAGTTAAATTTATGTAAAACAGATTAAATAATATTTAAAGACTAAAATGTATAAAAAAATTATAAATTCCAAAAGAGTACGAGGCACACTTACATTTGTTTCCTGCACCAGTCCAGCATCTTGAAAGGTAGATAAGTCCTCTGTAATAATGACGTAAATAGCACTAAAAAGTACTGTTTGTAGGTAGCACTGAAAAGTACTGTTTGTTTGTAGATAACATTAAAAAGTACTGTTTCTTTGTAGATAGTACTAAAAAGTACTGGTTGGTTTGCAAAAAGTACTGTTTGCAAATAAGTTGCAGTGGAAGATTCCTCTACAACCAGAAATCGCTTTAATCAAACGTTTATAATCTCACTTGATCAGAGCTTTAAAAATCGCCAGTTTGCAGACAGAACATGAATGAAGAAATGTTTTTGTGAGCGATACTATTTACTTACAACAATTCTTGATTAACAATCGAAAAGAAATACGATGCTTCAAACCTATTTGTTTAAAAGCATTCTGAAAAATATGTATTGTTATATAATTAGAAGCAATTCATTCTTATAAAAAGTGTTTTTATTTCCATTGTTGCATTTAATATGTACAAATTTAGTTTCTAATTAATGTGGTGAAGAAATTACAATTGCTTAGATATTTAAATGTTTATGGTGTGTAATTAAATTCCAAATTTAAGCTAGAATTATTGTAAATGTTATATTTGTATGTTATAGTCTCATTTGTTTCATTTTATACTAATTCTATCCACTTCTACGGCTTAAAGTCCCTTTAGATTGGTAATACAAATAAAATATGCAATCGAGCATTAGTACCCAATCGACTGAAGAAATGCTTTTGACCCTCCTGTGGTTGTCTTGACGACGCATCTCGTCATAAGCAAAACTGACCAGATCTTGACGAACGAAATATCTCGTCATTAGAGGTTTGGTGTGTTGGGGTTTTATGGCGCAAGGGCCATATTTGGCCATGCTGTGTCATTAGAGGAAACCTCACCAGATTTTTATCTCGTAATAAAAAAAATCGGCAACACCTTGATGGGTATTTGGGTATTTGGGTATTTCAATTAACGTCACACTGGAGCAACACAATGGGCTATTGGTGACGGTCCGGGATCAATCCCAAAGGGAAAGATCCGAGGACAACACCACGTAATTTTGAACCACGGTCAGATGACGAGGCAACACCTGAGCTGGCACCCCACTCTCCAAACTTCCACACCACGCCAACGTTAAACACCTTGATGGGATATCTCGTCATTTGCAAAATTGGTCTGATCTTGATGGACGAGATATCTCGTCGCACCATTTGGAGGGTTAAGTAAAATCTCATTAAAAATTATTTTGCTATTATACGTCAGAGAGGCCCAATCACGTCCGAAATCTTCTTGGTTGTTATGAAAATAAATGCTGAGATTAATTTAAATCCATTCAAATAAATTTTTACCAAGCTCATCAACAGAAAAATTGTGAACAGGTTTGGAAATACTTAAGCACAGTAATTACAAAATAAATACTCATTTTGTATTCTCGGATCGTGGATTTTGTATCCACGGGATTGATCCCGGACTGTCGCCAATAGCCCGTTGTGTTACTTCACCCCACAGTGCGGAGATAATAAAATATCTACCTACCTAGAAAACCGTGTAGACGAAAGGTCCATATGGTTGAAAGTTATTTTTAAAATGAAACAGCTGTAATTGTTTATCAAACCACATTCATTTCGTTAACCCTCTTGGTTGGTTGGTATTGGGGTTTTATGGCGCAAGGGCCATATTTGGCCATGCTGTACCAGACGCAAGACATACAATATCAAGTAATAGACACAATAAAAGTTTTACTAACACAGAAGAGAGAAATGCACCTGGCAGAATGAATCGAACCTGCACCGCCTATAACCCGATGGTTGCTTGAGCAGTGAGCCGTTACTATCCGCTGAGCCGTTAACCCTCTTGGTGGTTGTCTCTACGAAGTATGACGTCATTAGCAAAACCAGTAGAAGATGGACACTAGATAACTCATTAGAAAGAAACTGACCACATCCATCGACCCTCTAATGAAATAGACAGAGCATGTAGACGGAGTGGCTGTCGTAAGATCTCTGAAGGGTAAATAATGAGGGCTTACTAATCGACGTAGCTGATTGGCTATCGAATCGCTGCCAAGAGTTTTTGATCGCTGGATAATCACTTTAATCAATCTATAGTTTAGGATTCATGCTTTTCCCCACAACCACGTGACAGATCTTCAAACCGAACGACCGGAAGAAATAGCACCAAGCTGCGCGCGCATGCTCCATGTATTTCATTAGAAGATCGATGCGTATTCCGAATATGACGTCAAGGCTTGTTTTTCGAACACGATTTCAGCACCGCCAATAAAAATTCGAAAGACTGGATTTCAAATTGATATGCGATTCATCGGTCAGATGACGATAAGCTACATTTTAAGGTAACCCCGATATGTATCATGAGAGCATTTGGACAGCAGAATTAAAATCTTCTGGTTTGTTTGTTTGCATTGAAAATCAGTGTCACTGTTCCGTCTATTTCAATATAAGGTCCCTGACCAGATCTTGATGTCGTCATCATAAAATGATCAGCAATATTTTGATGACGCGATATCTCGTCATTAGCAAAATCGGTCAGATCTTGATGGACGAGGTTCTTCGTCCAAACCACTTGAAGGGGGGGGTATTTCAATTAACGTCACACTGGAGCAACACAACGGGCTATTGGTGACGGTCCGGGATCAATCCCAAAGGGAAAGATCCGAGGACAACACCACGTAATTTTGAACCACGGTCAGATGACGAGGCAACACCTGAGCTCCACTTGAAGGGTAAAACGTGTATTGGGTAGGAGGTATTTTAATTAACGTCAGGGCCGCGGTGGCCCGGTTGGAAGAGCAACGGACTTGCAACCGAAGGGTTGCGAGTTCGAATCCAGCCAAACACCGTCGTGTACAAAGGGGGCTGGTGCACGTTAAATCTGTCGTGGCCTCAAATGTCCTCACGTTGGTGTGGTGTGGAAGTTTGGAGAGTGGGGTGCCAGCTCAGGTGTTGCCTCGTCATCTGACCGTGGTTCAAAATTACGTGGTGTTGTCCTCGGATCTTTCCCTTTGGGATTGATCCCGGACCGTCACCAATAGCCCGTTGTGTTGCTCCAGTGTGACGTTAATTAAAAAAATACCAAATACCAAATTTAATTAACGTCGCACTGGAGCAACACAGCGGGCTATTGGCGACGTTCCGGAATCAATCCGAGGGGTAAAGATCCGAGGAAAACACGACTTAATTTTGAAACACGGTCAGATGACGAGGTCGCACCTGAGCTGGCACCCCACTCTCCAAACTTCCACACCACGCCAACGTGAGGAGATTTTTGGTCACGACAGATTTAACGTGCACCAGCCCCCTTTGTACAAGACGGTCTTTGGTTGGATTCGAAGTCGCAACCCTCCGATTGCTAATCCGTTAACCTTTCGACCGGGCTTCCATCACGATAACGCAAGATAGCTGGTGACGAAACAAAAAGTGTTAGGTAGGTAGTTGAATAATGTCGAACAGGAGCAACACAACGGGCTATTGGTGACGGTCCGAGATTAATCCCGAAGGGTAAGATCCAATGACATCTCGTCCTTTTGACCACTAAGGGTCCGCCGTAGAGTAGAGGATTAGCAACGGGAGGGTTACGAGTTCGAAACTAAGTCTAACCAAAGACAGTCGTGAACGTGGGGGCTGGTGCACGTTAGAACTGTCGCGGCGTTAAATGCCCCCACGTTGGCGTGATGTGGAAGTTTGGAGAGTGAGGTGCCAGCTCAGGTGTAGACCTTCTCATCCGACCATAATTAAAACTGACGAGGGCTTCTCCTCGAATCTTTTCCGTGGTTCAAAATTACGTGGTGTTGTCCTCGGACCTTTCCCTCTGGGATTGATCCCGGACCGTCACCAATAGCCCGTTGTGTTGCTCCAGTGTGACGTTAATTGAAAATACCAATACCAATACCTCGAATCTTTTCCTTCATTATTGATACCGGATCGTCGCCAATATCCAGTTGTATTGCTCCATAGCGACACAAATTCAACTACCAACTCATACGTGAATGAAAGTGATCAACAATAGATCCGTTGCTATGGGAACCTAAACGCTCAATTCAACTCGATCGTTTCCCATATGGGAACAATTTGAAACATGATCTTGGCTCAATCGGGATTTCATCCAAAATAACGCATTTAACAATATCCATTCTCCGATAAAATGTCTTTATTTGCTTATCCTAATCAAATGCTTATTCTTTTTACTTCGATAAAAACAAGACGTTTTTGTATCTACTTCTCGATGCCTGGAATGAAGGTAATATTTTTTCATCCAAATTATTCCTTCTTAAACACAAGGGGAAAAAATCCTTGTTTTCTTACCCTGAAATAAAGTTATACGATACCCACCCCCATATGCACATCTTTATTAAAAGAGGGGAAAAACCTCTAATTCTTTTCCACATCCCGAAACAATTGCTCTCGCTAAGCAAGAGGCCAGAGTAAAAATATTATACTAATGAAGTAAGAAAAGGGAAAACAAAGAACCTCATTATACTTTAAGAATATAGAGTTAAAAACGAGGCCCGTATCCCGAAAATAAATGTGCACTGGAAATGGGTGCAATTATTTAAAACTAATTTCACGAAATGACAGAAAAGACATTTATGACCGAATAAACTGAGATAAAGAGATATGTTTTTGAAACTGTTTTCGTTAAAGGAGTGTATCGTAATCTGCTCCGAGCGTATATTGTTCTAGATTAATAGACGCGTTTATTAGTTACAAACCTGGTTATTAAATTATGCGGCGGCACATTTGAAATCCTTATTGGGAATTTTAATCTATCTGCTCTAGCTCTAGATGAATTGCGTCTTTAATTTCACGTAAAATAAATATTTCCGTGACTATGTGCGTTTGATGGAAGAGTAACGAGTTAGCAACCAGAGGGGTGCGAATTCGAATCAAACCAAAGACCGACATGTACATGGGGGATGGAGCACTTTAAATCTGTCGCGGCCTCAAACGTCCTCACGTTGGCGTGGTGTGGAAGTTCGAAGAGTGGGGTGCCAGTTCAGGCGCAACCTCGTCATCTGATTGATTCGAAATTACGTGGTGTTGTCCTAGGATCTTTCCCTTCGGGTTTGATTGCGCACCATCGCCAATAGCCCATTCTATTGCTCCAGTGCGACATTTATTAAGTACCTACCAACCATTATAATTTTAAAAATAATAAATTCTTGTAATAAAACTAAACGAATCTACGAATCTAAATTACAATTATTTGTACCGTGGCATGCTTCCTCGTCTTCTGGAATATTTGAGAAAGTGAAATATTCATCTTAAGATTCTGAGAAGTAGCCATTTTGACAATCCCCTTTGCCCTGAAATATAGCAACGAATAGTCAAAGACATTTACCTCCATACGTTTCTCTTGGTATCAGTGCATAGTATTTTCCGGTCTGTATCATAAAATTCTAAACTTGTAATTGGTAATTTTCATTCTATACTTACTACGAGGGAAATTCAAATATTATTCGCACTTTATTTTTTTAATGTACTTACACAAATGTAGGGGAACAAGTTCGTCATTTTCAGTCTCCTTCCTCTTCGATGCACTTGGTCCAGAGGTCCACAAGCTTGCATATTTCCTCCAAGAAGGGTGTCGCGAACGATCACACGAATTACAATTGTGGTTCACGTGTGGTGGCGCGACAATCGCACTGCTGAGTAGAGAGCAGTCAGATCTGTCCTGTATGTGGTGCTGTGCCGTGCTTTTCTGTTTTGTCATGTCAACTGTCCTGTATGTGGTGTTTTAAGAGAAGAATAAATGTTTTTCTCTAAAACATATGAATCGTCTTCATTTCGATTAGAAGAATAAGCTTTTTAGGATGAAACCCTCAAGTTCATTCACCGTCCCGGACCTTTTGGAAGAATCGAAATAAGATTGAGGTAAGTGATACCTCTTTCTTCCTCTTTGAAATCGAAACTCGAATTGGAATAAGAATTTTTAATTAACAAAAAATTCTAAAAGGGTTTTTGGTCGGTCATCCAACCATTTATGCACCGCTTCCCCCACTTCTTTGCCCGTCTAATCTACAGAGAACAGCTACTTATTGATGGTAACTTGTCAGTTTGCCAGTACCATTTCTCGAGCTTGTTGAATCTTCTCGTCAATGGTGGAGGTTGACGGGCGTCCTTCGTGCATCACGCTTGTCTCTTTTAAGCTTCTCGATCCACTCATACACACTTCTACGCGGTAGAGTAATGTCCCCGTATTGTGTGGTTAAGCCCCCGATGAATTTCAACCACTGGCACACCTTCCGACCCTAGGAATCGGATCACTGCTCTTTCTTCCACTTTCGTGGACACTGCTAGCGGAGCGGACGTGTTTACACTGAAACAGAAGCAAGAAAAATGACACTATCAAGCTCAAAATAAGTAGCATGATCACAGTGGGTATCAACTCCTCGCATGCATGCGCAGAAGGCAGTGTGATAAACCTAAAAATGTGTTATATAGCGAAAGCGCGGATAATTTTTGATTTACCCTCGTAAATTTGATTTATTTAATATAAAGTACCAATTTATTCGTTGAATATTTGGATGGTAGGGGAATTGCGAGCTTCCGAATGGGGAAGCGTGGTTAGCTCAGTAAACCAATGAAGAGTAGAGTGTACCAATGGAAGTAATATAGTGGGAGCAGCCGAGAATGTTATACATTCGCAGAATTAATTCCATTATATGCCTTCAAAGTTGCTGCTTAATTGAACAGTTTCATCGGAAATTAAGTCAGGCTTTTTAGAACATTAATTCGCAAATCGAAAATTTTTATGAGCATCTTAACTTTAAATTAGAACTCAAATATCTATTATTTCATTGATGCAATGGCAAAGAACTAGAGCTATAAAGATATGTGAAAAACTCCTTTATATGAAACAAGCTTTTTCTACCCGGCTTTGCCTGAGAGGTTTTGTTGCTTCAGACAAGCCAAGTCTCGCTTGTTTTCTCAGCAGTTTCGTTGCTTCGGGAAAAAGCTATGTGAGCTTTATCGGCTGCACTTTCTTGTGTACTTGATCTTCCGATTGTCGAACAGTTTTTTGAGCTTTGTCCGTTTGTGTTCTTTCCTTTTTTTTTCGGCTAACGGACGTTTTGCGTTGCTTCGATCTTGATTAAAAATTGGTCTTCTGCGTAAGGTCTATACGTAATTTCTATGTTTCTAAGGAAACAACGTGGCGAGCTGAGAATAGTTACGTTGACTCAGAAATCTCATACAGAATAAGCAGTGCAAAATTCATGACGCCAGAGCTTAACTATTGAGAGTACTTGTTGCTCCGGACAAACATACTTGCACCTCTTTCCTCAGTATAATTTCGGTGCTCCGTCCAACAATCCGTGTCACGTGCTAGTGCGCTTTTCTTCTCCGGTTCGTGATTGCCTTCGAAGCCCTGTTTTTGATTTGAGTTTTAAAAATTGTTATCTTGCGTAATATTCTATAATAAATTTTACTTTTATGGTTCTAAGGAAACAACACAGCAAACTGAAAATAGTTACGTTGGTCCAGAAATTTCGGACACAATAAGCTGTGTAAATGTCATGACGCCAAAGTTCGAGAGTTTTTGCTGCTTCAGGCAAATCAAGCAGTGCTATTGTTTCCTTAGTAGTTTCGTTGCATCGGGGAAAAGCTTTTTGATCTTTAAAGGCTTCTCTTTCTCCTGTTTGTTCATCTTCCGATTGCAAGGCTCGTGTGCGTTTTTTGATGTTTTGATTGGTCTTTTCTTTCTTAATGCTCTCTGTTGAATTATTTAACTTCCATTTTTCTAAGGGGCCGTGCTATTTCAGTTGGAAGAGCAACGGATTAGCAACCTGAGGGTTGCGAGTTCAAAACTGGGTCCAACCAAAGACCGTCGTGTATATGAGGGCTGGTGCACCTTAAATCTGCCGTGGCCTCAAATGTCCTCACGTTTGCGTGGTGTGGGAGTTTGAGTGGGGTACCAGTTTAGGGATGACATCGTCATCTGACCGTGGTTCAAAAATACGTAGTGTTGTCCTCGGTCTTTCCTTTCGGGATGGATACCGGACAATCGCCAATAGCCCCTTGTCTTGCTCCAGTGCGACGTTAATAAACTACCTACCTTCCATTTTTCCAAAGTAACGATCGTCATCTGACCGTGGTTCAAAATTACGTGGTGTTGTCCTCGGATCTTTCCCTTTGGGATTGATCCCGGACCGTCACCAATAGCCCATTGTGTAGCTCCAGTGTGACGTTAATTGAAATACCCGCCCCCCAAAGTAACAGGGGCCGCGGTGGCCCGGTTGGAAGAGTAACGGACTTGCAACCGAAGGGTTGCGAGTTCGAATCCAGCCAAACACCGTCGTGTACAAAGGGGGCTGGTGCACGTTAAATCTGTCGTGGCCTCAAATGTCCTCACGTTGGCGTGGTATGGAAGTTTGGAGAGTGGGGTGCCAGCTCAGGTGTTGCCTCGTCATCTGACCGTGGTTCAAAATTACGTGGTGTTGTCCTCGGATCTTTCCCTTTGGGATTGATCCCAGACCGTCACCAATAGCCCATTGTGTTGCTCCAGTGTGACGTTAATTGAAATTCCCCCCCCTCCCCCCCCCCCAAAGTAACGACGTGGCGAGCTGAAAATAGTTGCGTTGACCTTGAATTTCCAGACAAAATAAGTTGTGCAAATTTCATGTTGCCAGACTTCAGCGTTCGACAGGTTTTGCTGCTTCAGTCAAGCAGATTTTTTTTTTATGTAAGATGAACATGTTGTGTGCAGATGGTTGGAGTTTTTATGGTGCAAGGGCCATACTTGGCTATGCTACGCCAAACAAGCCATACAATATCAAGTAATAAACATACACAATGGCACAGAAGAGATAAATACACCGAGGGAGGAAAGCACCTGACAGGCATCAAACCTGCGCCACCTACAACTTGAAGGTTGCTAGCGCAGTGGACATACTCACTGAACCACGACGGCCCCGAACATGTTGCAGAAGGGATCCAATTGTATGGGAGTTCAACAATTTAACAGTTTCCTTCTTGGATATCGCGAAACCTCCACTTCGAAAGAATAAAAATGTGAGAACCAGATTTCTAAAGACAGCCTAAAGGCACCTTAAAGAAAATTCTGAGCACACTTGTTAAAAACTATCTCATTCAGTCGTTTTCGTCATCTGACCGTGGTTCAAAATTACGTGGTGTTGTCACCGGATCTTTTCCTTTGGGATTGATCCCGGACCGTCACCAATAGCCCATTGTGTTGCTCCAGTGTGACGTTAATTGAAATTAAAAAAAATTCCCCCCCCCCATTCAGTCGTTATGCGGTACATCTTTGCAATCTCATCAATTGTCAGAGGGCCGCGGTGGCCCGGTTGGAAGAGTAACGGACTTGCAACCGAAGGGTTGCGAGTTCGAATCCAGCCAAACACCGTCGTGTACAAAGGGGGCTGGTGCACGTTAAATCTGTCGTGGCCTCAAATGTCCTCACGTTGGCGTGGTGTGGAAGTTTGGAGAGTGGGGTGCCAGCTCAGGTGTTGCCTCGTCATCTGACCGTGGTTCAAAATTACGTGGTGCTGTCCTCGGATCTTTCCCTCTGGGATTGATCCCGGACCGTCACCAATAGCCCGTTGTGTTGCTCCAGTGTGACGTTAATTGAAAATACCAAAATACCAAAAATACCATCAATTGTCATGTTCCTTTAAGCAAAACTACGCAACGTTCCACTTTTGGAAAAAGCACGCCACCATAACTAAGCGTCACAACAGGTCTTTAAATTAAGACGTTATCAATTCTAATCTGATTTGAAAATTAAGGATGTTTTAAAGGGGGGTATTTCAATTAACGTCACACTGGAGCAACACAACGGGCTATTGGTGACGGTCCGGGATCAATCCCAAAGGGAAAGATCCGAGGACAACACCACGTAATTTTGAACCACGGTCAGATGACGAGATGTTTTAAAGGAAGACATTTTTTCAGCGCTGAATAAAAATCTGTCAATCAGTAAGTCAAGAACACAATACACCCTATGCAAATGAAACTTTAACTTTAATAACTGTTCCCGTGTCCGAAAAATGCATGGTTTGTTTGCATTTGAAAGCAGGTTCGATTCCTGTCAGGTGCACTCCTCTCTGGGTGTATTTCTCTTCTGTTTCAGTAAAACTTTCATTGTATGTGTCTCTTACTTGATATTGTATGTCTTGTGTCTGGCGTAGCATAGCCAAATATGGCTCTTGCGCCATAAAACCCCAACACAAACCATCTTTTTCTTTAACAAACGGATTAGTAACCAGAGAATTGCGAGTTCGAAGCTCGTTCCAATCAGACAGTCGTGCACACGGGAGCTAGTGCACGTTAACCGTCTCGTGCCCTCAAATTTCCTCAGGTTGGCGTGGGATTGAAGTTTGGAGAGTTGGGTTCCAGCTCAGGTGTTGACCTCTTTCTTCATCTAACCTTGGCTCAAAATTACGTAGTGTTGTCCTCGGATGTTTCCCTTTGGGATAGATCCCGGACTGTCTCCAATAGCCCGTTATGTTGTTCCATTGCGACGTTAACTAACTACCTCACCTTTCATGAATTTTTTCCTTATAGTTCTGTTTGGTGCAACTTGGCCAAATATGGCCCTTGCGCCATAAAACCCCAAAAGAATCACATAGTGAACGCTTGAAAGCGCTTCGTGAATTTAGTTTTTATTGCACGATTGCAATTGCTACTAGAATACTTGTTGTAACGATTCTCTTGGTAGCGTGGTAGATTCAAATCTACAGAGAACAGTCTAGCTTAAATAATAAACATTAATTTTATTCACAACAATTTCTTGATTAGATGAGGGTTTATATACAAGGCACTTTCACGAATTCGATGCCTCTGCCAAGGGGATGCGACAGGTTGTCGTAATCTCAGGTACGCACGTACGCTCTGAGTAAGAGATAAGTTTCTCAATGGTCTCGGGGTGAGACTCTACTCGTCGGGTGACGATTACACAAGATCAGCACCGGATCCTCACGGGATGACGGATCAATTCAGTTCCCTGCCGGACGAGACGTCGGCACAATCAGGGTTAGGCTCCACTGGGGTCGTCGGGTCAGCACAAGACACGCACGGCTCTGCTGGGGTCGCTGGTTCGATTATCTCGAACGATAACAGAGCAGGAACTCGAGATAGGCAGCCTACGCCAGGCTACAAGAACGCGTACTCTCAGGTTGAGAGAACAGTCTTCCAAATTAATAAGAGCTCCTTAATGGGGATGACCGCTCAAAGGGTCACTGAGCTAAGCCGCTCGCTCGGGAACACAAGCAAGACTCGAGATGGGCAGCCTACGCCAGGCTACAAGAACGCGTACTCTCGGGGTAAGAGAACCGTCTCTTAACAATGCTTTTCTCCCTAAGGAGTAACCGCTCAAAGGGTCGCTGAGTCAAGCTGCTCGCACGAGCTCCCAGGCAAGAACTGTCGATTCGACTCCCTGCTTTTCCTTTTGAAACCTCGCAGCCTTTGTTCGCTCGTGGTTCTTTTGATTGGTTCGTTCTTGATTGGTTCTCACTTTTAATTGGTTCGTTTTTACTTTGTTCGTTTTTGAGGTTGCTGATTCGGTAGAGACTGTCTGGCGTAAAATGGGATCAGCTACTTAGCGCAGATGGGCTTGATTACCCAGCAGGTGGACTTAATCACCTGGCAGGTGCACTACTAAACACCTGGGCGCTTTTCGGAACGAATCTCTTTTGTTAGTCTCTAATCCAAGTCCCGACCGTCTGGCGCCAGAGAGATGGAAACGTATTGTCCGGTTCTTTTACGACTCTGTCGGCGAGTTTGCCTTTGGGAGGGTTAATTGAGGGGTCCATCAATGAATCCTCACATTGTAAACGTTGTGTCTTGATATTCTATTAATTAATTAATTTCGAAAATTAATTAATTTGAAAGAATTGGAGGAATGTAAAAGATTTTATTCGTGTTCGTTGTAGTTTTGTATCGTCCTTAGTTTATTAAACAAAGTCAAATTTTTTCTAACAAGCGTTTGTCTCCATGTGTGCAACCGAAAAGTTTGACTACAATTACTTAAAGCAATCTTACTGTTCTAAACTCGGTTCAAACAAGGATCGTCGTGTGCGTGGGGGCGGGTGCACGATAAATCTATCTTGACCGCTCACGTTGGCGTGATGTGGAATTTCGGAAAGTGGGGTGCCAGCTCAGGCGTTGACCTCGTCATCTGACCTTGGTTCAAAATTACGTGGTGTTGTCCTCGAATGTTTATCTTTGGGATTGATCCCGGATCGTCGTCAATAGCCCGTAATTGTGTTGCTCTAGTTCGACGTTAATTAGCTACCTACCTTGAAGCTTGGGCCTACGAATACATAAAAACACTTCCGACGTTTGTTTTAACGATAATTCTTTCAAGTTTATTATACTCCCCATGATCTCAAATGAGGTAAATGCTTCATTTTTTCAAGACTCGAATTTAGTTTTGCCCCACATGAATACGATGGGCACAAAACAGTTCATTACTCTAGAAACAAGCTTAGAAAATGGCGCACAACTGAAATTAGATAACAAGCATTTCCTAAACACTTAGGATGTCGAGCTAAGTAGATTTCAGTTCCATTCAAAGGTCATAAGGCGAATGCTTCGTTGTGGCACTCAAGGGATTAATTGAATTAACTTTGATGACAAGTTTTAATTGTCACAGAAAAAAGTTTTTCATTCCTTCATATAATAAAACTAAGTAGGGCAGTGTTTAAACTTGCTCTGCATAAAATTGATTTATTGTATTTCTCTCTTCTGTCAGTAAAAGCTTTCATTGTGTGTGTTTGTCTATTACTTAATATTGTATGTCTTGTGTCTGGTGCAGCGTGGCCAAATATGACCCTTGCGCTATAAAACCCCAACAAACCAAACCATATAAAACCCCCATAACCAAATCCGGACCGTCGCCAATAGCCCGATGTGTTGCTCCAGTGCGATGCTAATTAAAGGACCAATTCCCCGAAAATAACTGTTTTCAAGTTGAAATTAATTTAATTTCTTGAATTGATTTTCAAAAATGAAGCGTGTATCTCTTATGTGTTGCGAAATGGGTCTGCAATAACAACCAGCGAGTTATAGGCGACGCAGGTTCGATTCCTGCCTACCACGGGTGTATTTCTCTTCTCTTTGCCAGTAAAGTTTTCCTCGTGTTGTCTGTCTTGCATTTGGAGCAGCTTGGCTAAATACGCCATTGAGCCATAAAACCCAGCCAAACTCCTTCGCACTTTTTAGAATATATATCCAGAAAAAAAAGAGTAAAATGTACGATGAAAAACTCTTCTCAAAGGCACGGGTACTTGTAAATCTCTGAAAGTGTCATTCTTAGATGATGAAAATATTTTCATATCCTGTTTCATATAGCAGATATCATAAATCGAAACACTTTATTGAAGATAATTTATTTTTTTAAACTCAAATTGATTTGTCTCTTGCGTCCGTATTTTAAAAAAGGTCATATATTTGAGTACCGAAAACAGCGCTATAAATGACTTTTACGCGAAAAACTAAAATTTTCCAATAACAAGAGTCGAAAACTTCATCCTAATTGCAAAGCTTCTTGTTATTCGCCAAACTTTTGACGATGAAGAAATATAAATCAATCGTTGCGAACCTCTTATTTTTATTATTTACTTTTGAAATGCATTCTTACAGCGAAACCAATGAAGTATTTTATTTTTGTATTATTAGCTTGATTTTTGCACGAATAGAAAGCAGCTTTGCTTCAATCTTAAGTTTGGGAATCAGGTGGGATTGCGAATTTGTTTCTCTCTTACCCTTCCGTTCGAATCAATTACCTTGATTGTATGACATTTCTTTTATCCATGCATTTGTAATAGTAATAAACAATAAACTCTTAGTACTATAAGTAAGTATAGTTACAGTATATATTCAGCACTAGCATGAGATGCGGTGGAAATTCATTGTACATGATGTTATACACACAAGATTTCCTTAACATTTATTTCATTTTAATAATGCATATCATTTTCTCTTTGCTTTTTATCTCCTGTAATAAATAAATCACATTAATTTACCTGTAAAAGGTAAATTCTGTATTCCTACCTTGTTTGCGGTGGATAAACGCTATTATAATCTTTTCAGGAAAAATAAATATCCATTCACAAAAAATAGGTTGCTGCAAGACATTCTAAATTTTTCAAATTTTGGAATCTTATTGCGTTGCAGCATTGTTTAAAGTTTTCCTATATTAGTGATTGCCTGCTCTCTGAATGCAGAGGAGAACATTAAAAAATGGTAATCATTCTGCGAACAAGATAATTTTTAAATAAAGTTATTTATCGTCGAAGAGGGAAATTTCAATAAAGTTGTTCCAACGCACAAACTATAGCATTTTAAAATATATTCTATCAGCAAATAATATAATTTGAAATGAGGCACTCTTTCACAATCAAAATGACTGCTTGTAGTATAAGTGGTCTGTTAAACTTGAAGTGTTTTCGAATTCGAGGTTTAAGGAAATGCGCGTAATTGATTTATGAATTATGGATTACCCCTCATAGAGAGAATAGAAAAACAGAATTAGGTATAGAATATGAACTTAAATTATCCTTTCTTAAATGAAAATGAGGGATTACCCTTTATCTAAATTCAATGTAAATCAATACACACATCTAATACAAAGATAATGTAAATTTCTTTTCCATAACCATTTTGGGGTTGCACAGTTTGTTCGAACGATGTGCTAGTAACCTGCTAGTTTTAGGCCGTCGCATGTTCGATTCCTCCCTAGAAGCATTTCTCTCTTCCGTGTCAGTAAAACTTTCCTTGTGTGTGTGTATGTCCATTACTTGATCTGTCTTGTGTTTGGCACAGCTTGGCGAAATATGGCCCTTGCGCCATAAAAACCCCAACCGTTATTTACAACTATTCTGTTTGTGTTGTGCTTTGATGATCCAACGATATTTTTTATAAATGAATAATCTGTTATTTGCTCGCATGTCTATCTTGAATAACAGATTGGCAAGCGAAGAACTCGCGTCAAGTTGGCGAGATTTTGGAAACGCGCCAAGTGATCACGGAATTTTCACAAGAACACCTCCATGGAACAAAAAACATCAATATTCAGACCATTGAAACGAAGCAGCACCATTTATAAAGTGATAAATTGAAAAATTGTTTTCGAATATAATACAAAATCACCATCATTATATAAAAATATCCTATTTCAAAGCCCCCCATAAAAGGCAGGAATTAATGTCTATCAAACCCCACTACCGAAGTTTCAGGTTCTTATCGGATTATAGCTTAACAGCGAGATTTGACCTTTCAACCGATGTGCTGTTACTTAAGCTTTCTCCTATTTTGACATATATCATACGTTTTAATAATAAAGTATGATTTAAAAAGTTGCATTTTTGTCTTAACGTGACAAAAATATTTTTATTCAACATTCACCATCAGTGCATGCTGAATGTCGACATTTGCCTGTGTAAGTGAGAAATAATGTTATTTAGCAAATATTTCGGACATACACCAAGCGACTATGTGAATGTTGACATTCACCGGAGAATATCGACATTCGTCAGGTATCGGTCTTTCACAGTAACATACATTAAAACTCTGAATATCCGAGGCTACAACGGATAGCTTGGAACTATTATAATATGGAAATGGTAACGTAAAACAGATTACAAGAAACAGAAAACTTTTATGTTACTACTACTGTTACTGAAAATTTCATAAAGGCTAGGATTAAAAACAATTTATATTTGGATTTGTTTCACAGTACCTATTGATTGTTATCATTTAATAAACCTGGCAATGAGTGTTACGGGATTTTTAAACCTTTTCACGTACCTTTCTTGAAGGTCCTAAACTGTCTTCTATTTCGCAGCACTTCCTTGCCTCTTTGGACACTCGTGCTTCGAAGCTCTTGCTTAAAAAACACACTCGTTTTTCGAATTCGGCTCGGATAAACAGGACGCGGTTAATGGAAGCTCAGTTAATAAAGGTATCGCTGTACTTCTTGTCTATTTTAATTGTTTTACAATGTATTATTATTTCTCAACATGTGTTATTATTTTTCATGATTCATAAAAATGTCTGCACAACCTTAAAACACGCAAAAATCGTTGCCACTAAAAGTCTTTATACTATAGCAATTTGAGACAAGATGCGACACTTAGAAATTAATAAGTATCAAACCTGCGACACCTACAACTCACTGGTTTCTATCCCCAGCTGCTTCATACCAGCTGTAGGTGAGTGGTTTTATAATTTAATTTGCCTATGCATTTTTCTAAGGGAGAAGCGACCATAAAAGTATTGGATTTTCGACATTCCCCACTGTCGTGTTGAGCAACTCGCCGGTTTCTCAAGGTCGAATAAAGAATTTATTGACAGTACATTAATATATTTACAAGTTAGCTGGAGATTACCAAAATGAGCTGCCAATTTCATTGCAATACATATTGCGTTCTACCCTTATGAGAGTTTACGACCTCTAGAAGTCAAGGTACAGAAACTATTTGTTTACCTACAATGCCTGTTGTGTGTATCTTTCATCCATCGTCTTTTGGGCCCGGACCCTTTTGAGTTTCAGCCATATGATCAAGTATAGTACGAGTCAAGTCACCCTACAGCTATCGATACCAGCAATAATTTACTTGCATGATAAAAGAGGGGCAACTCCGTATAGAAAGGAAGGCTCGTGCTCTTTTTCAGTTCTCGATCTATGCAGATTGAGAACAATTTCTACGTTTTCGCCGAAGCGCAGTCCACATTCTCAACTGCAGCTGAGAACTTGTTTAATACAGACTGTCTTCAAACAAAACAATTGTAAACGAGAAAATTACGTCTACCTTTAATTTCCTTGTAACTAAATATTTAACAAAAGTACTACTTTATTACTGTGCATCCTAAATAACGCCTGGTGGATCGGGAAGAAATTGTCATAGGGTTGAGAAAAGGCAACGCAATATTTAGAATTTTAATCAAATACTCTATTTCAAAATGAACGATTCCGCCCTGGTGGGAGTAGCTACTTTTGTTTCTTAAAATCTGTTTGGGTTTGAAATTCGGTCCAATCTCATTACGCAACTCCTCCAATCAATTCTAGTGACTCAAGAATGTCAGATAATCTCAAAAATTAATATTAATTATTGGACATGAGGCAAGTGTATTTCAACTTTTAGGTCTGTTAGCCCTCGTATAGCAAACCAAGTTAGATAAGAACCGTTTTAAAAAAAGGATTAAATATGTAAATTTTTATTTCATTCAATAATCTTATAAATTTTTTAATGAGTTATTTTTAGAACTACATTGCTTTCCAAAAAATTAGCACCCGACAGTAAATTCGACTTAACTGTAAAAGCATACATTAATTGAGTAAAAATTTCACATGGAGGTAGTCACTTTGGTTATAAATTCATGACAAAAAATTATAGTAAACAAAATGTATATATATAGGTATATTTTTAATTATTTATATATACAGCACATTATAAACATATTTGTTAATTTCAAAACAGATGGCGCTAGTGTTTAGCTCCTAAGATTGTATGATTCATGAAAAGTCAATTTTCTCCATTCCAAATATGCATGGTACCAGAAGGATTTTCTATGAAGTAAATGCAAAAGCGCTACTGCTGTAACGCTTTTAGGCCTGATCATCGAAAGCTATTTCAGCAATATATTAGTTATAAACTGCTTTAACTATTACATAATAATAAAATGAGTAGTAATTTCAACTTTTCGTTTTTACCAAATAGCCTTTACAATTTAAATTTTTTTTAATTCGATCAAAATTGCTTCCCTGCCTATCCTAATCAAAATTTATCTGAATCTTCAGTTCATGACTAGATTGGCTGAACAAAAATTGAAATAAAATATCCGAAAAATCAAAATGTGGGAAACACTTGTAATCGTGTAAGTTCAACACATCCATTTTATTTAAGTATACGAAATAGTGATGGGACGAAAATGAATGATTCGATCAATTGAATCGAATCTTTAAAGTGAACGAATCGGTCAACCGACTCCCTTCAAAATAAATCGAAACATCGACTTCCTACTTTTTTTACGAGCGGTAGTCTATGGTTACTAGTTTCCATTGTAAGGCTACCTTTTCTACTACCTAAGGCTACTACCTTTTCAGGTTTAGCGATCGTTTTCCCATTGAAAAGTAGTTGAACAGGTTTTGAGACATACAATGAACGCCAAACCATATGATTGAGCAAAAGAGTGTCTCCTATCGCCAGTAGGACCCAACTGATTCCATTCGTGAACGAATCGGATCAGTAATTTTGTTTCGTTGAACGAATCAGATCATTTGACTCATCGACTCATTTGAGATTCGGATCTTTAGGAGTTTATTCGTTTGGTTTGGAATGAGAAGAAAAACTCATTTTTCATTTTTTTGTGCTTTGATTTTTTTTCTTTTGTGTTTTTTTCACAATTTCTTCACAAAATGTTGAATTTAAAACTGGTATCATTTATAGATGTATCAAATGAACTGTAGTTATGAAAGCTTTCTTTTATTTCCAGAAATTAATTTTTTTTCGAAAACAAAAATTGTTTTTCATCAAAATAAACTTGTGTTCGTTAAATATTTTCTAATTTAATTTTAAAAAAGGAAATTGATTTATTAGCTTTGAATTTGATTCAAATAGCTTTGATGAAAATTGACGACGAAAATTTGTTTTAGCATTTTATTCATTTTCCTAGAAAAATTTCGTCACAATTCTGTATTTTACACCGTTCTATTTTAAAGCAATCATATTATATTTTGTGCAATTATATTTTGAGGATATTTATTTGTTACTTTGAAAATTATTTTCTTCGTATGAATCGTTAAAAAATATATCATTCTATATGAGCTTCATATAGGATGTTAGATGTTAATTAAAAATGATCATGCAACTAAGTAAACTACTTCAATCATTGCACTGATACCTATACTATTGAAAATGTGGCAATATAGAAAGTCATTAAAATAGCATGTTGACCTTAATTTGAAATTAATACGGATAGATATAAATATTTTAATACTACTCAATCGAAATATTTTGACGCTTTAACCTATGATCCATCAAGTATAAAACAAATGTATCTCGAGAAACCTAGATATGAAAGTTCCAACGTGTGCTAAATTCAAGTTGAAAGAGGAATAAGACCTGAATGTTCCATCGCGAACACAAACACAAAATTTTTCAAAGTTACACATTCAACACACATTTATAGCGTTTAATGATGATTTTTATCATTATTATTTTAACGGAACTAGGATGGTTGGTAGTTGAATTTACGTCGCACTGGAGCAACACAATGGGTTGTTGGTGACGGCCGAACTAGGAATCGCGGTAAGAATGTATTTTAGTTTTTCTAATTTTTATGAGTGATAAAGTAAGCGAACAAAGAAGGGCTTTTATTGTAACGGTAAAATTCAAAGTTAATAATAGTATGCACAACACAGAATTTCATACTTTCAGTAACTTTGTATACTGGTTATTCATTAAATCAATTCCAACAATCTTAAATTGAAATTAAAATGTTTTAAAATTTTATTTCTAACAGCTATTTTCTGATTTTTCATCAGAAGATTAATTACTGAAGGCTATTTTAAAATTATTTATATTTACTTTAGGATGAGTTTTAAGGAAACTACACTCAGAGTATTATGGGCTTTGACATAAGTTATGAAGGAAAAATATTGTTCAATTACATTCTTTCCTTCTCCATGATTTAGAGTCGAGTGCCAGCTGAGGTGTTGCCTCGTCATCTAACCGCGGTTCAAAATTACGTGGTGTTGTCCTCGAAGCTTTCTCTTTGGGATTGATCCCCGACCGTCGCCAATAGTCCATTGTGTTGCTCCATTGCGGCGTTAATTCAAATACCTACCTACCTTCTCCATGAATTGAGAAGAGGAACTGGGAGAGTCAAATCCTTTTGTTCTCATGGGTGGTAGGTAGGTATTTAATTAACGTCGCACTGGAGCAACACAACGGGCTATTGATGACAGCCCGGGATCAAACCCGAAGGGAAAGATCCGAGGACAACATCACGTAATTTTGAAACACGGTCAGATGACGAGGACAACACATGAGCTTGCAACCCTCTCTCCAAACTTCCACACCACGCCAACGTGAGGACATTTGAGGCCACGACAGATTTAACGTGCACCAGCCCCCTTTGTACACGACGGTCTTTGGTTGGATTCGAACTCGCAACCCTCCTGTTGCTAATCCGTTACTCTTCCCACCGGGCTACCACGGCCCTAAATGAATCCGTCTTTGCTATCTTCGTTTGCGCTTTTCACAAGAAAGAGGTAGGTAGGTATTTTAATCAACGTCACTCTGGAGCAACACAACAGGCTATTGACGACGGTTCGGGATCTGACCGAAGGGAAAGATCGAGGACAACGCCACGTAATTTTGAACCGCGGCCAGTTCGCATTAAACAAAGTCGCTACTTACAAAATAAAAGTCATACAAAATTAAATAAATTAAATCACTTTTACATCATATCTCTCACATACAAATATTCATAAATTATATTAAAATTGTGGACGGAAAAAATAAATTCAAACATAAGTATTATAATTTAAATTTTGGGGAAAAAAGGGCTTTTTAGCAATACTGGTAAAACAATCCGACTTCTAACTGGCATCATAATGATAATCTTATTCTTATGGGGATTTCAAATAGTTTTTAGCCCTCTGAACACCCAGAACAAATCGAACGAGGGGAAATATGTTGCCTGAGTTACCCCGCAGGTTACCGAATTTGGTGTGGGTTGATTAAAAGGTGTAATTTGAATAGAGAACAGACATACGCCAACTCTTCTCTATGATTAGATTATCTAAGTGTGATTTTCTAGGTGTACCATTGTTGCAGCCCGTGAGATGTAGGCTGAACAAGGCGTTAAGATTTCCAAATGGTTTTCAAGGCTGTACTGTATTAAGATGGATTCGGAAACTTAAAAAGTAATTTCAAACCTTTCATAGGCTTAAAAATACAGAACCTAAAAACAAGTTTCATAGAGAACTAACCTTTAAGAACTTGTGGCATCACTTAAAAACATCTCTAGAATTTGTGTTCTTATTGTTGCAACTGTTCGCGTTAAGAATTCTTAGACTAACAGTATACCGCACAACTTTTCTCCGTACGCATGTCAAACTATTTGCTCTTGTGAGGATTCATTGATGGACCCCTCAATTATCCCTCCCAAAGGCAAACTCGCCGACAGGTCGTAAAAGAGCCGGACAATACATTTCCATCTCTCTGGCGCCAGACGGTCGGGACTTGGATCGAAGAGGACAAAAGGGGATTCGTTCCGGAAAGAGCCCAGGTGTTTAAGAGTGCACCTGCCAGGTGATTAAGTCCACCTGCTAGGTAATCAAGCCACCTGCGCTAAGTAGCTGATCCCATTTTACGTCAGAGAGTCTCTACCGAATCAGCAACCTCAAAAACGAACAAAGTAAAAACGAACCAATTAAAAGTGAGAACCAATCAAGAACGAACGAATCGAGAACCACCAGCGAACAAAGGCTGGGAGGTTTCAAAAGGAAAAGCAGGGAGTCGAATCGTCAGTTCTTGCTTGTGATCTCGATCGATCAGCTTAACTCAGCGACCCTTTGAGCGGTCACTCCTTAGGGAGAAAATATATTTTTTGAAGACGGTTCTCTCAACCTGAGAGGACGCGTTCTTGTAGCCGGCGTAGGCTGCCCATCTCGAGTCTTGTTTGTTTCCCGAGCTAGCGTCTTAGCTCAGTGACCCTTTGAGCGGTCAACCCCATTAAGGAGCTCTTAATAATTTGGAAGACGGTTCTCTCACCCTGAGAGGACGCGTTCTTGTAGCCTGGTGTAGGCTGCCTATCTCGAGTTCCTGCTTATTTCTCGTTCGAGACTTGAACCAGCGACCCCAGCGGAGCCGTGCCTGTCTTGTGCCGATCCGACGACCCCAGCGGAGCCGTGCCTGTCTTGTGCCGATCCGACGACCCCAGCGGAGCCGTGCTGTCTTGTACTGACCCGACGACCCCAGTGGAGCCGATCCCTGATTGTGCCGAACCGACGACCTGCGGAGAGTTCGGTACCGACTTCTCGTCCGGCAGTGAACCTGCCTTGTCCCGTCGTCCAGTGAGGATCCAGTGCTGATCTTGTGAAATCGTCACCCGACGAGTAGAGTTTCATCTAGAGACTGTTGAGATACCTTTCTCCAACTCAGAGACTTTCGTACGTCCTGAGATTTCGACACCCTGTCGCATCCAGTTAGCAGAGGCATAGAAATTCGTGAAAGTGTCGTGTAAATAGATTCTAATATAGTCAAGAAATTGTTTTAAATAAAATTATCGTTTGTTATTTAAGCCAGACTGTTCTCTGTAGATTTGAATCTACCACGCTACCCAGAGAATCACTACACTCTGTATTCATTTACCAGTTTTAATTGTTATGTCTGAATAAATTGTTTCCTTGTTCCTGAGATGCTTATGGCACAGTTGATAACACGCAGAAATAACATAGAATAATTTAATGTTGCTAGGCAGCATTTTGAGTTGGGGTTCTTCCGGAAGCCAGAACCGGAACCACCAAAACACTGGTGACATCCCAAGCTATAGCGAGAGGTAGATACCAAGATAGTACAGCAAAGTTGAATTCAACTCACAGAAGCCAAGGCGCTACAGTAACTAGTTCAATCTATCAGTTTACACCAAAGTCGATGCTTGCTACAAAATTCATTACCAATTGATGCCAATCGCCTTGCCAAATCATGTGTTTAGGGGGTTGGTTTTGGTGTTTTTATGGCTCAAGGGCTATATTTAGCCATGCTGCGCCAGGCACAATACAATATCAAGTAATTGACACAAGACCGTACAATATCAAGTAATTGACACACACAGTGAAAGCTATACTGGCACAGAAGAGAGAAATACACCCGGGAGGAATGCACCTGGCACCCGGTTGCAATCCGTTACTCTTCTAACCGGGCTACCGTGGCCGTTTGTTTTCATGAATTGATTGTTGAAGTTCAAAATCATTTAAGTAAAACAAGTAATTTTTGTAACTTTTATAAAGGTGCAAAGTAAAAATACTAATTGATTAATTTATGGGCATGTGCTTTTTCGAGGTAAATCTTGTTATACAACTCAAAGCGTTCTGGTCCTCGTTTCAACAGGCTCTGGATTCGAATCCTGATCATGGCATGGATGTTAGTTCTAATTCGGAATCCGCTTTATAAGCCGAATGTCCTCGATATGGTAAAAAATATCCTTAGAGCGACAAATCAACTACCAGAGGCGAACAGTAAGTTTAGTCATAATACAACAAAAAGATTGTTATGAATATCTGAAAAGGGATTTTTTTTTAACTTGCTATAATAGCGTATAAATTCGATGTAAGAAAAACCATGATAGTTGCTGACAACTGTAATTCATCCCTTCCACAGAAATGTTAAGACAAATGTTTTTGGCTTTGGTTATTATTTTCAGCGATTGTCAATCATCTCAGTGGCGGATTGGCTAAGATAATCTGTCCAAGAAATGTGACCAATCTAACAAGCCTTATGCAGGCAGCTGACCAAGCCAGCTGATCGGCACAAAATCGCCTGGTTAAATAACATCTTAGCCAATCCGCAGGCCCTATACAAGATCAGGAAATGCGTGGGGGTTGCTGCGGAGGTGGCTGATCAGCCATGATCTACTTCCCACCTTATTGATCCCTGCCACCCCTTTATTATTTTTTACCTAGATATTTTAACTTCATAAGACATTTTTAAATTTTATTAAATTTAAATTTTACTCTTGACATCTGATTCTAATTATTAATATTTTAAAACATGACGTTAAACTGATATTTAAAGATATACTTGGATCTATCTGATACAACGATAAAATTTTAACCTATATCCTTCTAGAAATTATGATTAAGATAAAGCAACTCTATAAAAATCATGATAAAAATCTAATTTAATCTTTTAACTGTATGATGATACGAGGAGTGTTCAAATGAAAAGGTACGAAACGTCGTAAAAACCAAACCGGTTGAAATTTGAATATGCCGCTTTGGGATAGCGTAGTGAGACATCTAAGGAAGCTACCGGCGTGGTTGTGCGCATGCGCGGGCGCCCGCACATGACGCAAAAGAGAAGCATGCAGTTGTGTGTTCCGTCCAATTGACGCGGCAGTGCGTGTGAGGACATCATGGCGTTCACATTGCAAAATTCGACGATTGAGGAGCAGCGAGGTGTTATCAGATTTCTGATTGCGGAAGGTGTTAAACCGGTAGGTGAGACACTCCGTAGCCTACGCAAGTCCATCAAGAGCAAACGGCCTGGGTTGCTCACGGAGGGAGTGATTCTGCTCCACGATGACGCGCGTCCACACGTCTCCAGGGTCACACAAAGTGTACTGGACTGGCCAAGTTCAAGAGGGAGCAGCTTGAGCATCCGCCCTGCATCCCAGACATATCGCCCTATAACTTCCATCTGTTTTGTCCGCTAAAAAACATCTCAAAGGGAAGCGCTTCAACTCGGACGACGAACTGAAGGACACAGTGGAGGACTGGCTCTTGTCACAGCCACAGGAATTCTGGGAACAGGGAATCCTTCGGCTAGTGAAACAGTAGGATAGTTGTGCTCAGTCCTCTGGTGATTACTTTTGAATAAAGACTTCAATTATACCCACAGTGTCGTTTCGTACCTTTTCATTTGAACACCCCTAGTATATTTTATAATAGGACAAGTGTTAAATTTTTTATACCATAGATATTCTTTTTAACATTTTTATCTTAAAAGATCAATTAAATTGTATTTTAATTAATCATCCATTCCTATCTTATATATCATCATCTGTCATTCATCCATCATTCATAACTGCAGCATTTGGGGGTTGGTCCCCTGCGACTGCCAGGTTTGCACTCTGGACCTTCAGGAAGCGGAAGGCGCTGCCAACATCCTGTGTCAGAACTGTCTCTGGCCCTCTCCCTGAGTCCCTAAGGGAGTGGTGAAAGGGATACCTTCTATTCTATTTTTAAATTTTTAGCTCACTCTCACCTACATATAGGGCGCAAACTGACATCCTGCGCTGTGGGGCTGACTAGGGATCCCTCCTAGAGGGGTCCTTCACTACGCCCAGCAAAATGTTCACCCTCATTCTGTTTTTAAACCTATAAATTTAATGTGCAAATTTCTAAATTTTCTTAGACCTCCAAACTTTGCTAAATTTTAATTTTTTATTCATTAATGTTTAAATATTGGAATTTTAACTAACACTTGAACAATAGTGGTTTTACCTAACCTCCTTATCTGCCTGTAAAGTTTACTGTAACTGGCTCTTAACCAAATTGACAGCCATGTGCCCCTTGAATAGCGGGGCACACCACAATAAAATTTTAAAAATCTGAAAAAAAAGATAAAGTAAAAAGAAAAGATAAAAAAGAAAGAAAAAGGCTGTGCCCTGCCTCCTGCGGGGCACACCACAACAAATAAAAGGAAATATAACGTGCCCTGCCTCTGGCGGGGCACCCCACAATAAACACATTTTAATAAAAATGATAATTTTTTAAAACAAACTCGGACACACCACAATAAAGAAAAAAGAAACAAGAGTTACCTGTACCTGGACTTATGACCAACTCCAGGTACAGGTAGCTCTTGCTTGCCTGGTAACTCTTGTTGCCTGGAGACCTGGAAAAAATATAAAAGAAAAAGTTTCCAACTTACTTTCTGAAATTGAAACGTATTTAATGTGCCCGTACTTCTGATCCTGTACTTCACCTGTGGGGCGCCGCCCTGCCATCACCAACTGTTTTTATGCATTTTTATTGTTAAGTGCTGTTGGCCTCTTTTTGGTTCGGTTTTCTCCGCGGGGCATGATCCCCGCGTCGAGCCCATGTTGGAACTAAAATACACTGCTGGCCACCCAAATTGCAACACCAAGAAAGACAAGAGATATCACAACAAAATTTATTTTATAGATAACATGTTGACCAAGTATCAAATGATTAAATTTATAGACTTCTGTGAAGTGTGGTTCCTGCCAAAATCAGTAGCCAGAGTAGCCGCCATTGTTGGAGATCACCGCTGCCACAAGCCTCGGCATTGATTCAAAGAGACTTTGGATGTGTTCTTGGGGTACAGCAGACCAAGCAGCTTCCACACGTTGCCAAAGTTGATCTGGTGTGGCAGCTGGGGATGTATTCTGGGTCAATCGTTGAGCATCCATTGACCACATGTTTTCTATCGGCGAAAGATCCGGAGAGCGAGCTGGCCAGGGAAGCAATTCAATCTGGCGATTGACGAAGAACCCTTGGACAATGCGTTCCACGTGTGGTCGCGCATTATCCTGTTGAAATATGGCTGTGGGCAAGCCCTGAAGGTAAGGAAGGACAACTGGCTCCAACACCTCGGAGATGTAGCGATGGCTGTTTAAAGTACCGGCAATGCGTACTAGAGGAGTGCGAGAGTGATATCCAATACCGCCCCATACCATAATACCCGGTGCAGGACCAGTGTGGCGGTGCATAACGCAGCTGTTCAGCATCCTCTCTCCACGGTGTCTCCAGACTCGAATCCGACCATCGTGGTGTTGCAGACAGAAGCGTGACTCGTCAGTAAAGACAATTTCATTCCATTCTGCCGTCCACATCCTTCTTTCATCGCACCATTGGCGGCGGAAACGTCTGTGGTTCTGCGTCAAGGGTAGACGAAGCAATGGACGTCTTGCGGACAGACCACTCTGCTGTAAACGGCGTCGAATGGTACGCGCAGACACTGGATGATGCGGTACAGACTGAATGTGCTGTGCCATGGTTCGTGATGTGGCTGAGCGATCCGTCACTGCCATACGCACAATATGCCTGTCATCACGTGAAGTGGTGCACTGAGGTGGATGCGATCGAACACGTCGGTCCGTCGTACCCTCCTGCATCCAACGATCACATATCCGCACAGTTGTTTGGTTTCGTCCAACACGACTACCGATTTCCCTGAAAGATAATCCACAATCTCGGTAGGCCGCTATCCTTCCTCTGTCGAACTCGGATACTTGATCAAAAGATGATCGCTGTTTTCTACGAGGCATAATTGATCGTTTTTTTTGAAAAAACCACAAGAAAAACACAATTGCCGTACTTGAAATCGTCTCCAAGCTTAAATAGCGCTTTGAAGTGGCGCCACAGGCGCGCGTGATGTGCGTCTGCGCTGAAATTCTAATCATTTGCATATCTCACCTCCGCTAATGCATGTTGTAAATTTCATATTATTTGCATGCTTCCTTCAGGGTGTTGCATTTACGGTTACCAGCAGTGTATGTATTGGGCCCATGAGTGGCCATTGGCCTTTAAATTTTTTTTGAAAACCAATAAAAAAGTTCGGCCGCGCGTGCACCCAATGGGGGAGGCGTGTGCTGGTCCCCCTTTGTTGCTGGGCGATGGAAGTGACCCCACACTCCCCGCCCCCCATATAAGACTCCACACCGTCAGGTGAGTCGGGGGGCGAGGGTCTTGAAGCCTTAGGCAAGACTTTTAAATATAAATTTTAAAAGTAAAATTTTCCTCCGACACATAACTATTGAAAGCAGAACTATAATCACTCCCTGGAGGATAAAGCAAAATTTTTAAAAATGAAAAAGCTTAATGTGAAATGCGACCAGCAATCGTCGTTTCTCAGACAGAATGCAACGTAACGAATTTTACAAACCCTCAGTTCTCACCCGATGAATGAGAGAATCAAGGGTGGGGGAAACTGTCCCCATCTCACAAATGGATTCGAAGCCGAGGTTCTTCCCCCCTTCAACAAACCTAAGAAACACGGTATAGTGTGAAAATTTACCAACAGAAGGAGCTGCATGTACCGGAAGGCCAAAGTGAGTTGTTTCCGGCAAAGACTCTTTTTACTGACTCGAATCAAATCTTTCAAAAGAATCGATTTGGCCATCACTTATACGAAATAAAAGAATTTCTTCTACACTAGATAATAAAAGAAGAAATATTTATAAGTGAAACATTTTTTAATTGAAAAAGAGTAGCCAAATTTTACACTGTAATACTAAATAAAAAAAATAAAAGTGCCACCAATTGATGACACGGCATATAAAAAAAAGTTTTACTATCGCAACTACATCTTTTCGGTAGAATTCATTGCATTGTCTCCGGTAGCTAATCGCTAATTTGAGTTTCATTTGATTACACAGCTGATAAGTATCTGAACATAAGGTTCGGAAAGTTAGTTAGTGCTTTCAAAACATTGTTTTAATTGTTACTGCAAGGGTAATGTAATTATTGCTTGTCAAGCAAACAATGACGACAGAGACAAATCCACATCGACCTTCTAATGAAATAGACGGATCATGTAGTCGCTGTCGTTAGATCTCTGAAGGGTAAATCACAAATCGACTTAGTCGATTGGCTATGGAAGTGCAGTCTAGTGTTTTTGATCACTGGATAATCACTTTAACCAATCAATAATTTAGGATTCATGCTTTTACTCGCGACCGCGTGACAGATCTTCAAACCGAGTAACTGAAAGAAATAACATGAAGATGCGGCACATGCTCCGTCTATTTCTCATATATTTTAAGGTCGATGCAAATCCAACCATCTAATACTTGCACAATTTAGTATAATCATCCGGGCTCTATTTGAAAGTTATCTCTACCAACCAAAATGGTGCTTCTTGCTTAGAAGGCGCTCTAAGCAATTAATACCTCTCATCGTCAGAAAACAGAATTTGTCATAATTGCAATCTGGCAGCAAAACTTATAAAGATACAACAGGTTGAAATTTTGCACTTTAATGAGTCCGAATAACGAAGCAAATGTAAATTTATTTTGTCAATTAAACGACTAAGGAATATAGTAAATTCAACGAGAATAAATTTCTTTAAAATCAGGTCCATAAATTCGATAGCACTTAGTTTTGATGCGAACAAGAGATTAGATAAATATCAGAATTGATGTTTTAAGTGTCAAAATTGAGGTTCAATATCAAACCAGAATTAAAGTTTTGCACGACCGACTGTCAAACTTAGCAGCAAGGTTATTCCAACGCCGTTCTTCTGAATTCATGAAAACGAACATTTCTTTTCTACTACGTTAGAAATGAATTTTCATTGAATTGAAATTTGCAGTGAATTGCGACAGTGAGGAACGGCGAAGTTTTCTGAGCAGAAAATTGCAACGTTTAGTTCTACCACTTCATATTATAGAATTCTTTCTTTCTGAACATATTCTTTGACATATAATCTTTAAAGTGCATGCGTATTCTTACTTTATGAGAGTGCCAAACAGAGTTTTGGAACACATTGGAGCCATCTGGAGTACCCTCGCACATATTACAGATAGAAATTGGGGCACCGATTATGCTTCTCAGAAATCTGCATCCATCTTCATTCTGCAATGGAACAAGACTCTATTAAGAAACTTATGCCGAATATTATTGAAGACACCATCAAGACTGGACATGCCGTAGTCGAAGACGTATTCATTCCTAGGATCCCAATCATCCCTTCGGATTTCCCATTCCAATTTAAACGCCTTCAGTTTCCCTGTTCGTTAAGTTTCGCCATGATCATCAACAAGGCACAAGAACAATCGCTGAAAATTGTAGGGCTCGATCTCATTAGACTGTGTTTCTCCCATGGTCAACTGTATGTGGGTTGTTCAAGAGTTGGAAAAACCGAGAATCTTTACATCCTAGCTCCAAATGGAAGAACATTCAACATAATAGTATCATGAAGCTCTCTAAGCAAGAATCAGTGAGGTGGAAGGAATGAGGCGACATGCCCGTGTCATGTCGGGTGGTGGTGGGACTCATTCTTAAAATTATTGTATTTTCTCTTTAATGCTTTTAGAATCAGTGAGACATAACAAGAATGATGTCACGGACAATGCCGTCCGGGTATTGCTAGTAAAAGATAAAGTTTGAAACTTTTAAGAATTACATATTAGATCAAATTGATTTGTTAAAAATGGAATTAAAGCATTTCATAGATGGTATTACGAATGTGAACCACATTCAAACACTTTAAGGAACCTTTTTGTTCATGTTTTAAAATGTAATATCTTTCATTACACGATTGCATTTGACGAAAGCTTTTTTTTAATACTTTTCCTTGAACCTATAACTTTCTAGTGGAAAGGCGAAAAGCAAAATATCGTTCTCGTATGTGAGAAACAAAAATTAATTATGACGTTAATTGAAAATACCAATATCTATGTAAATATGTTATCAGAATGTACAAATACTTTTTGCAGTTACGGAATATAGGTACGCTTAAATAAATTCATTAAATAAATTAAGGATCTCAAAACCGTGTTATAAGATAACGAAGTACCGTCAAAATATCTTTTAAAATAGCAAAAATCCTCAACAGAGCATATCCAATTCCTCAAAAAAGATTAGTTTCTCGAAATCTCTTAATTTTATCGGGAGTTCTTTGAACCTATAGTGGGAAACGCTATTAGGGACAATCCACGGAGAAATGACACTAGAATAAAAATAGCTAAATCCAGCTACACAACAACCCACAAGAGAGATGAGCGCAAACCTATATATTAATACGTGAAGAAAAAACTTTGTACCCCTTTTTAAGCACATTGCGCGCACGGAGGAGTATGAGATTTGGCATAATTAAAGTTCATATGGAGAAGGAGTGCAGAAAGATAAAATGAATGTATAATATGCGTTACAAATATATTAAATTAAACAAAATAAAACATTCATTGTTTACGTTCATATACTGTAATCTATATATTAATACGTGAAGAAAAAACTTTGTACCCCTTGTTAAGCACATTGCGCGCACGGAGGAGTATGAGATTTGGCATAATTAAAGTTCATATGGAGAAGGAGTGCAGAAAGATAAAATTAATGTATAATATGCGTTACAAATATATTAAATTAAACAAAATAAAACATTCATTGTTTTACACATGGTCAATTGTACGTCGCAGCAAGTAGAGTTCGATCATTCGATGGTTTGAGATTTTATATTTCCGAATATAACGGTCAAAGGCATTTAGCAAACGATGAGTTTTTACAAAAAATATCGTCTACACAGAAGTTTTGAATCATTAAATTCATTGTCGAACTATTTCAAGTGCAATGGGGGGGGGGGGTATTTCAATTAACGTCACACTGGAGCAACACAATGGGCTATTGGTGACGGTCCGGGATCAATCCCAAAGGGAAAGATCCGAGGACAACACCACGTAATTTTGAACCATGGTCAGATGACGAGGCAACACCTGAGCTGGCACCCCACTCTCCAAACTTCCACACCACGCCAACGTGAGGACATTTGAGGCCACGACAGATTTAACGTGCACCAGCCCCCCTTTGTACACGACGGTGTTTGGCTGGATTCGAACTCGCAACCCTTCGGTTGCTAGTTCGTTACTCTTCCAACCGGGCCACCGCGGCCCTCAAGTGCAATGGACAACATTTATTTTTTTTAACCACCCGGTTTTTTAGTTTCAATAAAAAAAATAGATAAAAAATACGAAGCACGTATTCCTTATTTCATTTTTTGGATTTATTTTTTATTTAAATTTTATATAATTTGAAAAAGATAGGCAAATTAACTGTGTAGCCTTGACGAAACCTGTGTCCTCCAGTATAGCAATAAAAAACCCAAGAAAATGTCAAACAACGCGTTATTGTTTTTTAGATATGGCTTAACCAAGCTATACCGCATTTTTCCTATGACGTATTTGTACATGCTTGCAGCTTACGTAATAGAACAAAATTCAAAAAAATTATATACAATGAATATAGAGGTATACTCTTTGACAAAAGAACCTTATTAACGTTCAAACTTAAAAATTAAATGAATTATGGTCGAATTTCGACCACTGGGCGACCACTAGTCTATATATTAATACGTGAAGAAAAAACTTTGTACCCCTTTTTAAGCACATTGCGCGCACGGAGGAATATGATATTTGGCATAATTAAAGTTCATATGGAGAAGGAGTGCAGAAAGATAAAATTAATGTATAATATGCGTTACATATATATTAAATTAAACAAAATAAAACATTCATTGTTTACGTTCATATACTGTAATCTATATATTAATACGTGAAGAAAAAACCTTGTACCCTTTTTAAGCACATTGCGCGAACGGAGGAGTATGAGATTTGGCATAATTTGCCACCACATAAGTTAGTATTGAAAGTTAATTGCATCGTTTTTCTGATCAGAAACTTAAATACAAAGGAAGCATTAATCAATGGAACAAGAATGCGCATCAAATTTATGCATCGTAATACTATTGATTGCGAAGTTTTAACTGGAACCGCACGCAATAAGAGAATTTTGATTCCACGTATAAATTTAACATATTCCGGAACTATTTTACCATTTAACTTTCAAAGAACTCAATTTCTAATTATACCTGCATTTGCGATGACAATAAAAAAAGTCTCAAGGACAAACATTCGAAAAAAATTGGAATTTTATTGAGGCAGCCAGTTTTTACACATGGTCAATTGTACGTAGAGTTCGATCATTCGATGGTTTGAGATTTTATATTTCCGAATATAACGGTCAAAGGCATTTAGCAAACGATGAAAGAGTTTTTACAAAAAACATCGTCTACACAGAAGTTTTGAATCATTAAATTCATTGTCGAACTATTTCAAGTGCAATGGACAACATTTATTTTTTTAACCACCCGGTTTTTTTTTGTTTCAATAAAAATATATAAAAAATACGAAGCACATATTCTTTATTTCATTTTTTGGATTAATTTTTTATTTAAATTTCATATAATTTGAAAAAGATAGGCAAATTAACTGTGTAGCCTTGGCGAAACCTGTGGCCAGTATAGCATAAAAAAACCCAAGAAAATGTCAAACAACGCGTTATTGTTTTTTAGATATGGCTTAACCAAGCTATACCGCATTTTTCCTATGACGTATTTGTACATGCTCGCAGCTTACGTAATAGAACAAAATTCAAAAAAATTATATGCAATGAATATAGAGGTATACTCTTTGACAAAAGAACCTTATTAACGTTCAAACTTAAAAATTAAATGAATTATGGTCGAATTTCGACCACTGGGCGACCACTAGTTCAAATTAACGCGCGGGAGTGAGAAATTTAAGCTAATCTAAATGACATGCGCCAATAAAAAGTACATACTTGCCAATCTAAAATATATGCACGCCAAAAAAATACATTAAAAAGTGAATCGCAAATATTGAATAGCGTTGGCTGGGTAACCAGCTTACTAGAAAGTGTAAAATTCGCAAGTTTGTGACTGAACTTTTTAAATATTTTTCCATCATGGATGTTGAAAGAAAGCGTACGTCGGGTCAGAGACCGAAGAAACGAAAACAGCATCCAGACAAGATTAGTTTTGAAATGGGACACTAACTACGTAATTAGAAACAAACGGATTTCCCTTTCTGATAGTGTAGGGAACAACTCTCTAAAACAAAATGTATTCCCTTTCAATAAAAATTGTAGAGCCGTTCACGTCAATTTGACGCATAATGATTCTATCAAACGAAAGAACAAGGAGTCTAAAAGATCCACAACCATCCTCCGAGATTGCTATTTTCAAATCTAACTTCATTACACAACACATACATACATGAACATCAACAGATGCAACATAGAAACAGAAAGCACATAAAAATAACAAACAAGTAAAAAAAGCAACGCTAGCACTCGCGAAAGTACGAATTGAAACCAGCAGAGGGGGAGGAGCCAAGAAGTGAGAACTTAAACTACACTTACAAGAATGATTCATCCCGCGGTCCATTTCCCAACAAATAGTTTGGGTCGGTACGCATCGTTATTCAGTTTTGTAATAGCATATTAAGGGATGTCTGAAGATCTGAACGATGAGGTATTTACCTGGACCCCTCGATACATGTAAGTATTTTTCTAGAAAATTAATTTCCAATTAAAAGAGTGGGTCGCGATGGCCCGGTTGGAAGAGTAACGGACTTGCAACCGAAGGGTTGCGAGTTCGAATCCAGCCAAACACCGTCGTGTACAAAGGGGGCTGGTGCACGTTAAATCTGTCGTGGCCTCAAATGTCCTCACGTTGGCGTGGTGTGGAAGTTTGGAGAGTGGGGTGCCAGCTCAGGTGTTGCCTCGTCATCTGACCGTGGTTCAAAATTACGTGGTGTTGTCCTCGGATCTTTCCCTTTGGGAGTGATCCCGGACCGTCACCAATAGCCCATTGTGTTGCTCCAGTGTGACGTTAATTGAAATTCCCCCCCCCTCCAATTAAAAGAATAGTGTTATAATTCCCATGCAGAAATTGACAATTAAAAAATGGAATAACAAAGGTAATACTTTTCGTTTTTACAATAATACAAAGGAAAGTGGTCAATTTTAATTTTAGCAGATTTCTAACCAGATAATCTAAAGATGCTCCTGACGTTCCTCTCAAGTGACAGGTAAAAAGACTAGGAAAAGAAAGTTCGTTAAGGTGAAGGGCGTTGTTCGAGTAAGTAAAAATCTATCTTAATTTTTTTTAAACACCAAGGAAAATATTGTACTTTTAGGAAATTAGATAATGAATATTATTTTAATTTCAGTTTTGAGAGAGATTGAAGAAAAAGGATTAGACTTAGATTCTTCAAGTAAGAAAAAAATTACTTAAATTTTTAAACGTAAATAAGTGTTCCTTATGCTCATCATTTCCTTCCATGTTCTAAGAAATTTGAGTGAGCTTTTACATTATTTTTTACAGTTGCTCAGTTATAAATCATACATAAATGACTTTTAGGAAATGCTAATAATTATACAAGTTTTTTTTTGTCATAATGCTTTCTTTGATCTGTATACCGTAATTTACTCTTTTATTTACTATATGTAAATCATACATAAATGATTTTTTAGGAAATGCTAATAGAGCTATACAAGTTTTTGTCACAATATTTTCTTTTATGTGTATATTGTAATTTTGAGATTTATTTACTATATGTAAATCATATATAAATGACTTTTAGGAAATGGTAATGGTTATATGAGTTTTTGTCACAATACTTTCTTTGATGTGTAAGGGTTTGTACTTTTAGGAAATTAGATGATTAATCTTATTTTAAATTGAATTATTTTAATTTCAGATTTAGAAGATATTAAGGAGTTTTCAGACACGGACCAATTAGGTAAGAAAAAATATATTTTATTTTTTAAATAGTATGTTTTTGTCACAATACTTTCTTTGATGTGTATACCATAAATCATAACACTTGTGGAGAAAAACAATTCATTTTTGAGTGATAGTCCAACTACTCAATATCGTAATAGAACATTTGTCTTTTAAATTTTGAACCATCTTACAAAATTTTGTTTGAATTCAATTACATGGAACTATTCAGAATGTGGCCATGGAAAAGGGGCTCCAGATGGAATTGGGGATTCCTTAAGAGAACAGCTAACCAGCTTGTGGCTGAAGGTACTGACATACCGACGTTTCAGATATTTTTTGATATTCTCATAAAAAAAAAAAGTGATATTAAAATTTTCTTGGTAACCAAAGAATACATTGAAGAAATCGATTCTCTTGTAATTAAAAAATATTCCTCACGTGTTAGAACAATGAATGGTTCATCAATTTTTATGGAGTTGTGGAGCAAATGCTTGTCTTAAAATTTGCCGTCTAAATTGTTTTGACTACAGTCCAGGAACACATTGTACCTATTACCACATTGGTTTCTTTTGCCCAACAAGGTCCAAGAACATAGAAAATGTCCTTTAACAAAATATTTTAAGTTATCTTAAGAAAAATTTAGTTATTGACCTCACCCTGAAATTTCATGGGCTCATGCTAAATTTTTTATTTTGAATATATAGTAGTATCCGTCTATTTTAGGCTCTGCTTTTAATGAAATACCTGAAGACATTACATTGTGTTAAATAAAATTGAAACATTTTGTCACCTCCATACCCATGAATATCATCTCCATGGAATTATGTCACCTCCATGTTTTTAGAGAGGAATTTTTTTACTTTTGGTTTCCTTCTTTATGTGGGGCCGCAGTGGCCCAGTTGGAAGAGTAACGGACTAGCAACTGAAGGATTGTGAGTTCGAATCCAGCCAAACACTGTCGTGTAAAAAGGGGGCTGGTGCACGTTAAATCTGTCGTGACCTCATGTTGGCGTGGAAGTTTAGAGAGTGGGGTGCCAGCTCAGGTGTCGCCTCGTCATCTAACCGTGGTTCAAAATTACGTGGTGTTGTCCTTGGATCTTTCCCTTTGGGATTGATCCCGGACCGTCACCAATAGCCCGTTGCGTTGCTCCAGTGTGACGTTAATTGGAATTCCCCCTTTTTATGTGAGGGGAAATAAAAAAATTGGTTTTAATTTCAGAAGGATCCATATACCGTAATTTACTATTTGTAAATCATATGCAAGTGACTGTACTTCTCGGAGGAGAAAAATGACCGAAATATAGAAATTTAAGATTTTGTAGAGTTCATAAATGCTTTAAAAGATACTAGTAACCTCAAATTAAATCAAAATTAAATTTATTTGTAATTTGGAGCGAGTTTATTTTACACTATTTTATATAGTTGGAATAGTATGCAAAATTGTTTCCTTTTTTTATTCTTGTTGGTTTTCTTACTTCTTTTGAGGCTTGTTTAGTTACCCGGTTGGCTTAGCATATTTATCTTTCATCAAATTTCTTTAGAATTTGAGACATATAATATCCAGGTTCGAGTATACCGTAATTTACTATTTGTAAATCATATATAACTGACTTTTAGAAAATGTTAATGGTTATACAAGTCTATAAAAAAATTTAATATTAATATTTTTTTATAGTTATGGAAATGCCCTCGACCTCGAGGGAAAAGGAGTCAAGTAAGTAAAAATATATTTTGAGAAAATAGCATTTAAACATTCGGAAGGTATCTAACTTACTTTAGACTGTGCCTAAATCATATTCTGATATATTCAGACATTCTTCAAGCTCAAGTTTCCTTTTTTTTGTTCTTGTTTGTTTTTCTTGCTTCTTTTGAGGCTTGTTTAGTTACCCGGTTGGCTTAGCATATATATCTTTCATCAAATTTCTTTAGAATTAGAGACATATAATATCCAGGTTCGAGTATACCGTAATTTACTATTTGTAAATCATACATAAGTGACTTTTAGGAAATGCTAATGGTTTTACAAATCTATAAAAAAACTTAATATTAATATTTTTTTTATAGGTATTGGAAAACCCTCGAGGGGAAAGGTGTCAAGTAAGTAAAAAATATATTTTGAGAAAAATGTACCTAAGTATGGAAAAATATATTTTGAGAAAAATGTACCTAAGTATGGAAAAATATATTTTGAGAAAATAGCATTTAAACATTTGGAAGGTAACTAACTTTAGAAATCCTTTAGAATGCGCCTAAATCATATTCTGATATATTCAGACATTCTTCAAGCTCAAATTTCCTTTTTTATTGTTGGTTTTTCTTGCTTCTTTTGAGGCTTGTTTAGTTACCCGGTTGGCTTAGCATATTTGTCTTTCATCAAATTTCTTTAGAACTTGAGACATAATATCCAGGTTCGAGTATACCGTAATTTACTATTTGTAAATCATACATAAGTGACTTTTAGGAAATGCTAATGGTTTTACAAGTCTATAAAAAACTTAATATTAATATTTTTTTTATAGTTATGGAAATGCCCTCGACCTCGAGGGGAAAGGAGTCAAGTAAGTAAAATATTATTTTAATTTACCGCATAAATTTTAATAAGTGTTTCTTTTAATCATTATTCGCTTCTATGTTCTAAGAATTAAGTATTGAGTGATATATTTACGAAAAAAATTATATTTTTATGTATTATTATTTATGTTTTAGCTCTATATTTTAAACAACTCAAAACCCAAATTTTATAATATTGCCATACACTTTTACAAAAAAGTAACACATAGAACTTTAAGATTTTGTACAGAGTTCATAAATGCTTTAAAGGATACTAGTAACTGTAATGACTACTGTTTCAAACCAGCCTTTGAGGAGTTGAAGAAAAGTATGAAAGAGCTACCAGTGTTAAAGTACTTTGATGTCAACTCACTTGTAACATTATCCGTGGATGCCAGCAAGCATGCAGTAGGTGCTGTATTAATCCAAGAAGGGCCTCCAGTAGCTTATGCCACCAAAGCACTTGATAAAACCCAACAAAATTATTCTCAAATTGAAAAAGAGGCATTTGCTATTAAATTTGGATGCATCAGATTTCATCAATACGTTTGAGAATGCAAACACCTAACGGTTGAAACTGATCATAAACCATTAATGTCAATTTTCAGAAAACCTCTTTATTGTGCTCCACCTCGTCTGCAGAGAATTATATTTGACATTATCCCTTATCGTCCTGAAATCATTTACAAAAAAGGAACTGAGATGTTCATAGCAGACACGTTAAGTCGTGACTGTGAAGCTCATGATTTGGACATGCCAGAATTGAAAATGGAAGTTCATGTAATTGTTCCAATGACAGACTCTAGAACAAATGAACTCAAGGAAGCAGTCAAAACTGACAAAGAACTGTCGAAATTGACAAAGCTTGTCCTAGAGGGTTGGCCCAATTCAATTGACCATGTTCCTGACTGTCTAAAGAAATATTGGACATTCAGAGATGAATTTGCCAATTATAATGGAGTACTGTTCAGAGGTGATCGGGTGGTTGTACCTGTTGGACTTCAGGAACAAACGTTGAAAACCATTCATCTTGGACATCTGGGGATACAACCGTTCATTAAGCAGAGCACGAGAGAATGTTTATTGGTATGGCATGAACAAAGATGTGGCAAGTTATGTTCAGAAATGCAAGGTTTGCCAGCAACGTCATAGAGACAATCCAGAATAACCGTTGATACTGAACAAAATTCCTGATAAACCATGGCAAATCATACTCATCGATATCTATCACTGGGACAAAAAGAATATCTAGTGATTGCTGACAGTTATTCTGGATATTTTGACTTTTGTGTTCTCGGAAGTATATCATCACAGACGGTTATCAAGGCTCTCAAACTATATTTTGCAACTCATGGTGTTCCTGAAACTTTATGTTCAGATGAAGGAACACAGTTAACTTCAAAAGAATTTCGCCAGTTTGCTGAAAATTGGAACATTACGATGCAAACGTCTAGTCCTGAACACAAGCGTTCAAATGGCTTAGCTGAAAGATATGTTCAGGAAGCAAAGAACCTAATAGCCAAATGTGCTGCAGATGGCTCTGGTATTTATTTAGCGCTATTGAATAACCGAAATAAACCAAGAGGAGTTCTTGGTTCTCCAGTTCAAAGACTCATGGGGAGAAGAACCAAAGGAATTCTACCTATGAGTGCAAAATTGTTGGAACCAAAGATCATTCAAAACGTCTCGCAGAATCTAAAAGCAAGGAGAGTGATCGAGAAGACGTACAGAGACAGAGGGTCTAAATCAAAACCACTGATCTCTGTAGGCCAAAAAGTATGGTTCCGAAAAGGACACAGGAACTAGTGCCCAGCTGAAGTTATTGATCAAGTTAAAGGACCAAAATCCTTCATTATCAAGACAACTGAAGGTGCAACTTATCGAAGGAATTCGTGGTTTCTTCGACCCTACATCACCAAAGATGTAGAGCTAGCACCAGTTGAATCGCAGGAATCCACCATGGAAAATGCCTATTCCAGTGAAGCAGCATTTCCTGATGATTCAAATAGTGTCGAAATGCCAATCCCACCTGAACAATTACCATTTCAATACAGAACTCGTTCAGGTAGAAGTGTTAAAATACCACACAAACTTAATTTGTGAAACTTCTAGTTTATTCACTTTTACTAAAAAAAGGGAGATGTAATGATTAACTGTGACTGTTCTGTAATATGATTAACTGTAACACTACCTATGTGTGTTAATAAATGTCCTAACTTAACCTTAGCAAGCTTGTTCGTATTTGCACATTATCTTATTATTATTATACTGGCCAGTAGTCATTACAGTAACCTCAAATTAAATTTATTTGTACTTAATATGGTGTTCTAAATTATCTTACTTATCAGACATTTTTGTTATTTTTAATAACATAAATTCAAGTATGCAAGGGCCGAAAGAAAATATATTAAACTCAACAGATAAACTGGTGGGATTCCAAAAACAAATAACTTTATGGAAGAATAAAGCTCAGGAAGGCAATTTGGAAAAGTTTGAGTCAGTCCCAAAAGATTTTAATAAAACTCTTCATAAAATTGTTATTTACCATTTGACAACATTAGAGGAGAGAATTATTCATTATTTCCCAAATTTAGATATAAAAAAATTTGATTGGGTTCGTAATCCATTTGTGATAACGAATACTTCTGTATTTGAATTAACTTTGAATGAAAAGGAAGAACTAATTTCGCTTTCTAATAATCGAGATTTAATTTTAAAATATTCGGAAGAATCAATTAATTCATTTTGGATTAACATTGGATGCGATTATCCCATGATAGCCAAAAAAGCTTTAAAAATATTATTACAATTTTCTACATCTTATTTGTGTGAATTCGGATTTTTAGTATTAACCAACATAAAAACGAAAAAAAGATCGTGACTGTTAAATGTAGAAGACGATATGAGAGTAGCATTGTCATTTTTACGACCAAATATAAATGAAATTATCAAAAAACATCAAGCTCAAATTTCTCATTAAAAGTATTCTTATTATTACCTTGTAATTAATCCCTTAATAAACGTACTGTTGTTTTTGTAGTACATATTATATTATTTTATTTTACATTCACAATTATTATCATAAACTATTTTAGTGTATTATAGGTAATTAAACAATTTTTAAACTTATCTTTTTCTTTGTGTGCCGCCAAATTTTGAAATCGTTAAAAGTGTGCTGCGACAAAAAAAGGTTGAGAATCACTGGTGTAATGTATTGCTTTAATTCCTGAATATGTACTAAAATGGAATTCATTAAAAGTTAGATTTCATAAAGTGTTTTTTCATTGTGTAAATATCAGGAGAGATAAGAATTTAATAACTATTCTATTTTTGGAGGAGAGTAATTACATCTTTTCAACAGATGTTTACTAACATGATACAAGATATTCTCAAATTAAAAATAACCCGAAGCACTTGAATACAGTTAGTAATAACATAGATGTTTTACTAAATGTTAATTAAAATTTATTATGTAAATATTACCTGAAACAGTTGAATGTCTAAAAAAATGTTTATTAGGAGAGGTGAAAATTTACATTTACAATATCTCATGACAAATTTCAGCTGTACCACTCAAAATTCCTTCTTTGGCTAAGTAAAAAAAATTTCATGGTTATATATTTAACGTATACCCCTATGTATCCAACAATCTCACTCAAAAATCACAAGTAATAATCACTGTGTTTAAAAGATTGCAAAAAAAACACAAGCAAATTTGTAATCACAGTAATTAAAAATTACAAGGAAATTGTAATGACTGATTAAAAATCACAAGATTACCCTTACCAATAATCCTTAGTCCAATAACAAAGGATGTATTGTAAGTATGCAGGTTATCAATTTCTTTTGGATGTGCAGAAAACATTCACATACTCACAGTTTTACCATCATATTTGCCACAAAACTCCATTGAAATGACTCACTGACATTCTGTGTCATACCGTGCTAACATTTTAAAGTAGTTTTTGATCAAACAGTTTGATATATATGTTAATTATGTTCTAAGAATGTAAAAATGACCCCCCTGGCGATATTGCTCAATATCGATTTTATGACAACGATAAATATTTTTTTCTGACGTTGCTTAATATCGATTTTACGACATTGATAAATATCAGTTTTACGATATTGCTTGATGTTTTTTTCAACATTACTCAATATCTGCTTCCTAATATTGATAGATATTTTCATTCAATATTAATCAATATCCTTCTTACTGCTTATGTGATTGTTTATTTAGAGGACACAAGATTATAACCATCTGAAATTTTTAAGAAATAGAGAATTTTAAAAATATTTATATAGTAAGTACAATAATTTATAGAATTGAAGAACATATTGGTTTTAATATTTTAAATTATTAAAACTAATATGTTCTTCAATTCATTATTAATTATTGTACTTACTATATAAATATTTTTTTAATGATTATCGTTTAACATTACTAAACTTATTCATAAAATAGAGTAAAAAAATTTTTGATAATCACATGCCGTAAATAGGATATGGACCAACGTTGAATGAAATTACAGTTGAACCTCGTTATCATGAACTCTTAGAGGGGAAGGTTATATTCTTAACAGTATTGGTAATTCATGTTATCAGTGTAGAATTCAGTGAAATTAAGTTTGATAAGCGTGTTCACATTAACGAGGTTAGACTTCTTTCCTAGCATAAAATGACTACATCATTTTTACGTGAAAATTAACAAATTCTGCAAAATGACAGATCTCTTAAAATGCAAGTGAATTCAGAAAATAAACTATCTAATAAAACAGTTCTTTGAATTCAAAATGCTTTACTTTTGCAAAAACCTTTTTCTCTGCAAGAGGAAAATTGAATTTGTCCTTCCCTAGAAAGTAATAATTTTCTTCACTGCTTTTAACGTATTGCCATTTTATATTTCATGACATTCAAGGAAACAATTTCTAAAGCAATGCTTTTAGAAATTGTGGGTTACTTGGCTTCTTAAAATCCATTTTTCACCCTTTAAATGTAATCCTCGGTAGCTTGGAAAATAAAAGAATGCATAGTACATGTTTTATTGTATAAGATTTTCAATTCAGAAAATTGTTAGTTTTAGAAAAAATATTCCAGTCACAAATGTTAGCTAAGCTGCAGATAGAAGCTAATATTTTAATTTACTGTTAAAAAATTAATATTGTAGGAAATGTTTAATAGCAAAAGACAGAAAAAGTGACATACTGTTTATTGGTAGAAAAATAAACCAGCAACTCTTACAAAGTTAAGAGGAAGGGTTATTGATGACAGATAATTTCATTCAAATAGAATTTTCCATTACTTAAAAAAAATTCAAAAATCACAATTCAAATATTTTATTTTAAAGACAGGCTATTATCTGATGGGCGAATTCTTTGCCCATTCCATTCTGCTGCACCAGCTAAAGTTAACACCTTAAAATTCACCATACTTGTAAGTCAAGCCTTCCTTGACTTCATTTTTTTAATTAATTTTGATTTTCTTTTAGCTTTTAATATTTTTCTGGATAATTTTGCTTTGGGCTGTACTTGTCGCCTTGATTTCTTAATTCTTTCAACATCAATTTCTTTGTAGTTTTTTACCATTTCTGGTTCAAGTGTTATATTGAGATAGTTAAATACAGGTATCAGCCCCCCATGTAGCCTAGGTTGAACAGCAAAACTGCTATCTTGAACCTAATAACAGTGTTCGCAGTTGAAGAAAATTTTCTTTCGGAATAATAATCCAAAGAACATTATTGAAAGACTCATTGTTATTCTGTGTCATGCCATGCAAACACTTGCTTAGTAGTTCTTGGTCACAAAGTTGTAAATATATTGGTTTTATTTTCTTTATGTCATCTGGAAGTCCTGGTGATTTTTTGGATACCTTCTTTCCATTGTGCAATGCTCGCTTATACTTGCACCAGCTTTCGGACCGTCGGGACACTGTCCATGCATTGGTTTTTGATTACTGGAACAGCAATGAAAAAAAGCAGTTATTACGGCTGACTGCATATTTTTCAGATTCCCGACGTTAGTGCGAATGGCAATCCCGTAATAATTCTGCAACTCGTCCTTTTGTTTTCTTCTTTAATTTTCTTAAACGAGACCATACTCGCTTTTGGATATGGCTGATACATTCAAATTTCGTGACAGTATCTTTAACTTGTAAGAAAGCCTTCGAATCTCCATCGCTGTAATATTCTGTGTATTGGAGGTCTCGTTTTTCAACTGATCTTTCGAAAATTCGATAGGCTCCAACTGCTTCCATGTTTCCAGATGACCCTTTGTAATTAGAGCACATGTGCTTTTCTTTACTCTTGGTTCGACACATTTTACAATATTGGTAGATGTCGGCACGCTATTGTATTCTTGAGGAGAAAACGACGAAAAATGTTTTACTCTTTCTAAATTAAATTAAAAATGCACAAGTTATTCTGAATCTTCTTTATTCCATGTCTAACAGTAAAATACAACAATCTTTTCGAGCCTTTTTAAAAGCATTAATCTTTTTTTGCATGTTGCCAAAACGAAATGAACAAAAGAGATTAAATATTTAATATCGATATTAACCAAAATGTAAAAGTAAACAATACATAAATATTAACAAACTAAAATACTTGTTGAAATTGAAATAATCTTATAATTACTTTTTCTTGTGCTAAAACTGAGCCACTACATTACTCCCCCACCAGTAACTAAGTTACGAAGGTTGGGAAATAAGTAGCACAAAGATGTTATTAAAAGATACCAGCACAAAGATGTTATTAAATACAAATAAATACAATTTAACATTGTAATACAATGCAAATATTACTGAGAATATTTTCAGAAGTAAAAAGTTTCAACTTGAGTCCTTAAATCGGACAGGTAAACGTATAATTCTACCAGTGCGAGATTGTTGTTGAACCACATCTGGATTTGTGTCTGGCATCTGTAATTTGTTGTGATCAATTTTTGTTGCCTGAGGATTGTCCTGCTCAACACAAATATAGGCTGGCTTCAAGCGATCCAGTGACACATTGACATTTCTCCCTTTTATGTTTATAGTAAAATATTTATCGTTGCGGTCAATGGTCCTTCATAGGGAGGTTCTAGTTGTTTTTTGACCCTATCTATTCGTTGGAAGACGTGAGAACAGTTTTCTAAGTCTTTATGTACAAAAATCTGTTGAGACGAATTTTTACGAATCCGTCTTGGCCCCACGATTTCCATCTGCTTCTGGAGGTTATTGGCAAAACTCTCCGATGCTGTCTGGATACTCGGTTCGCTGAAAAACTCTCCAGGAAGTCTGAGACCCTGGCCATAAATCATTTGTGCAATGGAATGGCTGGTATCTTCCTGGACAGCAGCACGCAAACCCAAAAGTACTGTTGGTAAGGTGTCAGTCCAAGACAGGTTGTTGTGAGCTTTTAATGCCGTTTTTAATGTTCTGTGAAGGCGTTCAACTTTGCCATTACACGAGGGGTGGTAGGCCGTCGTGTGTTGCAACTTGATACCACAGATTTTAGATAAAACTTGAAATGTTTCACATTTGAATTGAGATCCTCGATCGGTAATGAGTTTGTATGGAGTCCCAAATCGCGCAATCCAATTGCTATAAAAAGCTCTTGCTACAGTATCAGCTGAAATGTTTTCTAAAGGAATCACTTCCATCCAGTTTGAAAACCTGTCTATGCAAGTAAGACAGTAAATATTCCCTTTTGATGGGGGAAGAGGTCCGATGAGATCGATATGGACTACACAAAACCTTTCCGTAGGTACTTCAAACTCACCCAATTTTATTTTGGTGTGCCGGTTGATTTTAGCTTTTTGGCAAGGAATGCAGGTTCGAGTCCACAATTGTACATCTTTTTTAATGTTGGGCCAAATGAATTTTGATGTCACTAAATTTATAGTTGACTTTATTCCTGGATGTGATAAACTGTGAATTTGTTTGAAGACTTCTTTTCGGAAAGCTTAAGGAATGTATGGTCGAATATTACAAGTTGATGTATCACATCACAAATATTTCCCCGAAGGTAGAGGATACTGCTTTAAATTCAAGGAAGTAGTGGTTTGCAATCTCGTCAATTCTTCATCTTGAGTCTGTTTCTCAGCTATTTTATCATAATCTATTGATGAAACTTCATTAACCCTGGATAACGTATCGGCTACAATATTATTTTCACCTTTTATATATTTAATATCAGTCGAGAATTGAGAGATATATTGGAGCTGGCGGGACTGTCTAGGTGCTGCTTTGTCCATTTTTTGATGAAAGGCAAATATTAAGGGCTTGTGATCAGTAAAAATTGTAAACTCTCTTCCTTCTAGATAATGCTTGAAGTGTTTGATTGAAAGACATATGCCTAATAATTCTCTGTCATAGGTGCTATAATTTTGCTGAGATTTGTTTAACTTTTTTGAATAAAATGCTATTGGCATCCAGGTTGGGTTTTCATATTGCTGTATCTGAAGCATCTGTAAATAACGCCAGAGGTAATTCAGAATTGGGAAAAGACAACAGTGCAGTATTTGCAAGGTCATTCTTGCAGTTTTCAAACTGTTTTTCAGCTTCGTCAGTCCATTGAATTTTGCGCTTGTCTTTTTTTTTAGCACCCTTAAGATATTCATGTAACAGTGCTTGATTCTTTGCTGCGTCTTGTAAATAACGACGATAAAAATTAAGTATTCCGAGAAAAGTTCTAAGATCATGAATTGTTTCTGGTAGTTTGTACTTGATAATATCTTGAACTCTTTCTGGCAGAGGACGAGAACCCTGGGGTGTAATTAGGTATCCCAAAAACTCGATTTGTTGAACAGCGAACATAGATTTTGAAATATTTAATCTTAAACCAAAAGTATTCAATCGTTCAAAAACTAATTTAAGGTGATTTTCGTGTTCTTTGGTGCTGCTGGATGCAATGAGTATATCGTCTAAATACGGGAAAACAAAATCTAGACCTCTGAAAACTTCATGGATTAGTCTTTGGAATGTTGCAGGAGCATTTTTTAAACCGAAACTCATAACATTAAATTCATACAAACCAAAAGGAGTGATGATAGCTGTTTTACATTTGTCCTCTTCTGCAATGGGAATTTGAAAATACGCTTTGAATAAATCAATTTTAGAGAAAATCTTGGTGTCTTAAAATATGATGAAAATCTTCAATCCTAGGGATGGGATATCGATCAGGAATCGTCTGCGCATTAAGCTGACGATAATACCCACATGGCCGATATGAACCATCTTTTTTTGTGACAAGATGCAGAGGACTTGACCATTGAGAATTTGATGGACGAATTATTTCATTGTCAAGCATAAATTTAAATTCTTCTTTAGCTATCGCTAGCCGTTTTGGATCAAGCTGTCGCGCCTTGGAATAAATAGGTTGACCATTAGTTACGATAAAATGTTTAACATCATGTTTTATTCGCGTAGGAAAAAGATTGGGTTTAGAAATTTCGGAATATTTTAAAAGTAAACTGGAATTTTTTATGGATTTGTTCAAAGTGCTGACGTCGTTATCAATTGAAATAGAGGTAATATCACCTTGGACACTGAGCTTTGTTACTCCATCAATTAATTTTTCTTATTTATATCAATAAGTAAGTTATATTTGTGAAGAAAGTCAGCTCCTAAAATACCTTTTGTGACTTCAGCAATTATGAATGGAAACTGAAAATCACGGCGTAATCCCAAATCAAGGGTTAGATTTTTTATGACATATGTTAAGATTTCTGTGCCATTAGCTGCATACAATTTATATTCTGCCTTCTGTTTAGTCTGAGAAGTAGCGGGAATTATGCTTACATCAGCTCCACTGTCTTCGAGGAAGTGCAAATTTGATCTTCGGTCACGGAGGAATAAACGAAATTTGCGACAATCCTTCATATTTTCTGCAGAAGAGTTTGTCGCTGAACCTACTGCAGATTGGAGTTTTCCTGATTATCTTGCGGTTTTTTAATCCAACTGCAAGGAGGCTGGCATTTCTCTGGAAAGCATTTGGCGCCAAATCGGAAATGGAAATAACAAAATTTTCCTTTTGGATCAAAATTTATGCGCCGACCACTTCGAGATCTAGAACGATTACGAAAGGAATTGGCATTCCGTGTTTTTGATCTAGAACCATTACGAACACTTAACTGAGCAATTTGTTGCTCTAAACTTTGAATTCTATCTAACAGTTCGTTATTATAACTCTGTGTTACAAATTTCATTTTTAGGGCTCATATTAATTTTATCAGCCATAATTGCTAAACTATCAATATCTTCTTTACTGACAATTAAAATATTTTTAATAGATTCGGGTAGTTTTCCAAGCCATAATGTTTTAATCAAATTTTCAGAAACATCCGACGTAGCAAGATTTTAATTTTTGTAATAGCTGATTAGGTTTCATATCACCCAATTCAATTCCAGTGATTAATCGTTGAATTCTAGCACTTTCGCTTTCCTTAAACAAATTTAAGAGTCTGTTCTTAGAATCCGAATATTTAGTTTGACTGTTGCTACGCATTATGTCCCAAATATTCTCAACGAATTTCGGATCCAATTGCGAAACTAAATAGTTGAATTTTGTTTCTTCAACAGTAATACCACTAATCTTAAATTGAGCTTCAACTTGATAAAACCATATTTCCGGTTTGTCTATCCGGATTGTTTGTCTATACCTCCAAAAAGGAGGTATTTTAACACTCACCGTGTGCAGTTCAACATCGCTTTCGTTTTCTTTCGACATCTTATTTATTTGTATAAACAGGAAACGGGGTCACCAAAATGTCGGCTCGCTATTGTATTCTTGAGGAGAAAACGACGAAAAATGTTTTACTCTTTCTAAATTAAATTAAAAATGCACAAGTTATTCTGAATCTTCTTTATTCCATGTCTAACAGTAAAATACAACAAACTTTTCGAGCCTTTTTAAAAGCATTGAATCTTTTTTTGCATGTTGCCAAAACGAAATGAACAAAAGAGATTAAATATTTAATATCGATTAGAAACATTCAATATCGATATTAACCAAAATGTAAAAGTAAACAATACATAAATATTAACAAACTAAAATACTTGTTGAAATTGAAATAATCTTATAATTACTTTTTCTTGTGCTAAAACTGAGCCACTACAGAGATCACTTCCACATCCAAGACTTTCCCCGAATCAATGGAGATAGCTGAAACACACCCATTTAGTAACATGTGGCCACGGTTCTGCCACGTACCGTCCACTGACACACCACAACGTTTAGGCTGTGGGATTTTATTGTCTTAGGAGTTGAAGTATATATATATATATATATAATTGCAGTTACAAACCCACATACCACAGCAAAGTTTGAACATAGACCAAATTTTGAATCCTCTGTCAACTTCAGTCCTGATGAGAAACATTTTGGGCAACAGAGAATTCACACCAGATGTATCCATAATTAAATATTATTCCATCCATCATGTCCAATGTGCAGAACACCTATGGAAATTGGATCCCTTTAGAGACCATCACTCTGCTAAGGTTGGAAGACTACAAATCAACCAGTTAGGGTTTACCTTCTCTGGGTGAAATCCCTTTACCATGTTTAGACTTGTTCAAATAATGTGGGTTTTTTTTGGGGTGGGTGCATAAAGTGCTCTAGCAGAAGGATTTCTTCACAATTTAGTCTCAGGAGTTGAAGTAATTGCACTTACAAACCCACAATCACATACCACAGCAAAGTTTGAACATAGACCAAATTTTGAATCCTCTGTCAACCTCAGTCCTGATGAGAAACATTTTGGGCAACGGAACAGCTGCAGTATAGACCCCCCCCCCTCCATTTGGCGACATTTTTTAACAGACGTATTACAAAAAAATGTACATAAGTTGAATATCGGTTTAAGCTTCATTTCAGAATTGCACTTGTGGAACAAATCATCTTATTAGCAATCAAGCGCGCCTCCATCCAAAAATCCAACACCATTTTTTTTTCCTGGCACAAATGTATAAGAAAAATTCGATTAGCCAGGCCTACCAAAAGTATGTCTCATATTAGTAAATTTAAAATTAAATTTACTCCCAACTAACTCTTGAAACTTTGGAAAAAAAAACAGTAGTTTGAACGGACATGACTAACAAATAAAAATACTAACTAAAAAATAAGATGAAATTCCAATAAGATTGAAACGGTACAACCTGTAGAGTTGCTAGAATGGAGTGGAAAAGACATCAATTGCAATCGAGGGTTGGCGACGTATAAAGTCGCCAAATGGAGGGGGGGGGGGGGTCTATACTGCAGCTGTTCCTGGGCAACAGAGAATTGAAAAGATATTAATCAAAGTTCCAATATCGATTATTCTGTTACCTTTAATCTCTTCAAATCTTTCTTTCTGAATATCCACATCAGCACCATCCAAAATACTCAACTTTGAAGAACTTGCTGTGGAAACGTTGATATCCATTGGCTTAGAAGAATGTTGGTTTCCGTAAAACCGACGCTTTTTACCATCTTTGAACAATTTAAAACGAAATAAGCTTCAATTACTTTTGAAAACTCAAAATCAAGTTGAAAAAATAAGAAAAATAGCAGAGAATCAAAACGAACGTGACCACATGTAGAACGTAAACAACGTGACCCTAATCAAAGTATTGCCAATCTGTAAATCAAAATTAAGTAAAAAAAACTGTTGCCAGATACTCCAAAAACTATAATAAATACTTAATTCTATATTTAAAAAGCAAATTGTGCATTCACAATGTTTTAGAGCAGTGTTTCTTAACCTTTTTGGCACAATGGACCACTTTAAAAATTTTAAATATGTCACGGACCCCTCTGTGAAAAAAAAATTGCTTAAACATCATTTATTACAAAATATATTCTGTTTTATTATTTAATTATTTTTATTTCAATAGTATAAAAAATTTGAAGAAATTAAAATTTTTAATGTGAAGGCTGTTGCTGCTTTTCCTTGATTAACAGATTGAATTGAGGGATGGTTTTCGACAAAGCAACGCGCATATCATGTTCGACATTCAGTCGATTTCGATGTTTTGTTTTTATTGTGACAAGTGTGGAAAATCCCGCTTCGCAAAGATATACTGTAGCAAACGGAATAATGGCTGCCATAGCTCGTTTTACAAGCAATGGGTAGGCTTCTCTTAAAGAAGACCAAAACTCTCCAAGAGTTTTTGAATCGAAATCCATTTTTAACAACGACTTTGTTTTCAAATCAATTAGCTCATCTTTGGCAAGGTTCATGTCATCGATACAGTCAATATCACAAAGAAAAGGATTACGAATCCACAACTCATCTTTTATATTTATTCCATCCGAATTGAAATATTTTTCAAATGAAACTTGAAGTACTTCCAGGTGTTCACAGATTTCATTTTTCAAGTTATTCAATAACAAACTATCTTGCCGAGATCCATTTTCAAAAAGCACTTCGTCCAACATTTGAAAGTTTGCATATATCCCATTTTGAATTCTAATTTTCCAAAGTGACATTTTCAATAAAAATGCCTGTAGTTTCTCAGTGGCATCCATAATTGTTGTATCAGGCCCTTGAATTGAAAGACATATATCGTTCATGTGGTTAAAAATGTCTGCCAGGTAAGCCAATTTACATATAAAATCTTTTTTCTTGAAATATTCGAAGAGTGAGTTATCTTTTTCTTCTAAAAAAAGTGATACTTCTGTCTTCAACATGAAAATTCGTTTCAAAACCTGCCCTCGTGACAGCCAGCGCACTTCCGTGTGGTACAGAAGTACCTCATGTTCTGCGTTCATTTCTTGACACAGTGTTTTAAAAAGACGATGATTAAGAGCTCTACTTCTAATAAAATTCACAGTTTTAATAACTATTGACAATACTTCTTTTAAGCTGGTTGGAAGAGTTTTTGTAGCCAGTGCATGTCTATGTAAAAAACAATGTGTAACAATAACATTAGGAGCCTCTTTTTTTACCAAATGGGCAAAACCAGATTTATTGCCAAGCATCGCAGGTGCTCCATCCGTACAAAGTGAATGAAGTTTTTGTTTCCAGTCGAAGTCGTGTTTGGAAAAGAAAACATTTAAAATCGCTAAAACATCAACTGCCTTTGTAGTTTGCAAAAGAGGCTCAAAATAAGAATTCTTTGATAGTATCAGCAGACACGTAACGAACAAAAACAAGAAGTTGACTACAATTCGAGATGTCTGTAGTTTCATCCAGTTGCATACTAAAGGGAAATGGCGATGCTTTCAATTCATCGATGATCTGTTTCAAGATATTGCAAGAAATTTCAACTATTCTTGAATGTATCACATCCTTGGACAATGGAATAGCCTCAAGTTTTTTTCTCTGTTCCAGTCCACAAACTAATTCAACCATTTCCAGCGCACATGGCTTAATTAATGTCTCTCCAATAGTATGCGGTTTCTTACTTTTGGCAATACGATATGCAACTCTGAAAGATGCCTCAACCAAAGGTTTTTGTGGAATACCAAATCCAAGTTTGGTTAATGTTCCAGATTTCGAAAACTGGGCTTTCTTCTTTGTAAAAAATTCTAGATCTTTAGATGCATTTTCAGGATGAAGAGATTTGAGATGCTCTATCAATTTTTCCGGTTTCATACTGGCGTTTGCCAAAACTTTTCCACACAGAAAGCATTGTGGCTTTTCAACACCGTCCGATTCCTTCAAGCAGCAGAATCCATATTTTACATAATTTTCATCATACTTCCTTTTTTTTGGGCTACAAAAAATATCAAATAATCAAATGAAACATTAAGAACAAACATTAAGACACAAAAAAACACTTGAAAAAGCGGCAAGGAATCTTGTATCGATGGAGGATATACCCTTATGTCTCGGCTTCAAACTCATTTGTGATCCACATTTTGGACATTTATACATCGATGAAATCATTCCCTCTTTCATACATTATTCTAACAACGCTTTCTTACCCATGACTGGTAAAACACTAAAATAGCCAACTGAATATTTATTTTTCGCATTCAAAACTTCAGCAAGAGCTAATTCCATAGTGAAATCAAGCATTTAGCAATAATATAAGCTAAGAAAACACCAAAAAATATGCTACTCACAAACAGATGAAAGACAAAAATAAATGTACGTCTTACCTCCAGGGCAGATGGTTCAAAATTACGTGGTGTTGTCCTCGGATCTTTCCCTTTGGGATTGATCCCGGACCGTCACCAATAGCCCATTGTGTTGCTCCAGTGTGACGTTAATTGAAATACCCCCCCCCCCCTCCAGGGCAGATACAACGGAAATAAAATCGTGAATCAAGTTTAAAATTATACCGCTATTTCAAATTCAAACAAATTATCGACCAATGAAAAGGCTAAAACAAAAGAGAAATAAATGAGCATGCGCGAAAAAGCGCCTCAAATTCTCTTCTCCGGAGGAGCGGAAAAAGAAACAGGGTTGCCATACAGAGCGCGCTAAGGATGAAGTAGGTCCGGGTTACCACTGCTGGCTAAATATTGATGCAAACATTTTAAAAATTAGGATCAGTCGGCGGACCCCCAAAATATGACCCATGGACCCCCAAGGGGTCCATGAACCACAGGTTAAGAAACCCTGTTTTAGAGCAATGAAACAGCTGTTTAGATGCATTGTTTACATTTCTATGGCTTAGTTTCGGATTCGAAAACTTCACTTCCAGTTTATAATTTGGTCTATAAATTTGCTTCTAATTACCGTAGAAACAAAAAACCATTTTTAGAATCCAAAAAGTCTGGGCTTTAATATAAAATAATAAAAACAAATTCAAAAATTTTCAAAAAAACTGAAGCTCCGAACGTAGGCACATACCTTAAAATCTTTTAGTTTTTTTCTCAGTGGTGATGGGTAGCTCCATCCCAGATGGAGTATTTTCTAGATTTCATTGTAGTTCGCTCCATTAGACAGTCAATTTTCTCATTTAACTCATTCATTTTAGAGTTCAGCCCATCTATGTACTTAAACATGTGCTGAACTGCAAAATAAAAAAAGGATTTTTTAATTTTAAAATATGAGGGAATAATGAAAGATCAAACACTTTACATATGTATAAGAATCCTAAAAACAGTATTTAAAGAGAACTAAATTTATAAAAAGTGAGTACAGTAAAACTTGCTTAAAAGTTCTTGTTTAAAAAGTTTTACTGCATAATTAATAATTTGCTGACATTCCTTGTTTAAAAAGTTTTAAATGGTAAAGCTAAAAAAAGGTTTATTTCCTTAAAACTTTCTTCCCTTATTTTCTAGATCATTTACACCCAGGGGTGGTCAACTTTGGATTGTTAATGCCCCTTTTTGTGAATAATTATCCACTTAAGATATGAATGGAGTTGTGTGCAATTGATGAATTGCACACAATTCTAAAGACGATATCCAATTTTTTCACATCTTTCCGCTTAAAACAGAGAGATTTCAAGCAACAAACTATTGTAGCTAGTCTAGCTGCTCTATTTTAAGCATGAAATATGTGTGTGATCGAGCTTTAACAATAATACATTACATTTAATATTTTATGTGTTCTAATAAGTAGACTAGTCACATATAATCAATGAAAAACTTACAAAGATACAGCTTTCAAACAAATGTAATCTTTTTTGTGTTAGATATTTGAGCCAAGAATGAGGATTGGTATTACCAGTGTGATATAGAAAAGTACAGCAAAGAATGATTTCACATATAATTACCACATGCAAACAGAATTTAACAAAAACAGTTGTTAATAAAAAATTACATAGGGAAGTCTGAGTGATATCTTTATTTTTAGAAGCCATATCTTTAATGGTTTGAGAAAATGCCTGTGAATCTACAATATGAGATAAATCAATATTTTTAAAGTGATCGGTTCAGAATTTTAAACGATTAGTAAATTCAGATAACTTAAAATTAAAATTCTTAATTATTTAACCCTTCAACTGGCTTTTATCAGTCTAAGAATATCAAATTCAAAAAAATACTTTTGCAATTGATTGCATTTGGCAGAAAAGATCTTACACTACAACGTAACAAATGTTGTTTGAACAGTACAATAAAAGTATTAGTGGGCAATTCATCAAGGAAATTAAATTCAAAATGTTTTTTAATTATCTGGCATTTTTCTACAAAAGAACAAGTAAACGGGAAAAACCTTTTATCACTGCATAGAGTAGCGTATTCGTAACGTAATGTAATGCGGCAATCAAACATACGCAGAACGACCACGTGACCAAACATGGCTTCAAAAATAAATATCGGCCAATATCAGCTCAATATCCTTTCATTGACATCGTTTTCCCAATGTCGCCAAATATCAATGCAATATCAAAAAATATTTAAATTTTTGAAAAAATGGCTAAAACATTCCAGTATCATTCTTTACATTATTAATACATGATTATGATATTATAAAAAATGTTATTTACTGTCTTCCTCATTATATAAAATTAAACAATATCGATAGATATCGTAATTCCGATATTCGATATTCAGCGACATTCAAAATATTGGTCGATATTGGTGGAATGTTGGCCGATGTTGTTGTGCTACCTGGGTCACTATTCGAAAGAAGGATTGATTGAGGCCTTTCTGCCCAAATTATAGATGGATTTTACGAAATTTACAACTTTTATGTTAGACGCCAGTATGGCTCTCCATTCTGTAAAGCCTCCAAACCTGGTGCAGATAGGAGTGGAGAGGAATTCCAATATTGCCAACTTGCTGTATGAGATGTTCCTAAAAGGAAGAAACCACGGAATTATAAAGTCGCACATTGGGCGACATGAAGGACCAAAAAAGAAATTATTTCGCCATGAGGGAGGGTTCCTGAATTCCATATGGTATGATGTTATCATCCCACGCATTTACAAATTAGCGTTCAAGACCTGGACGGAACATGGATACCTTCATGTCGACATGGATCAATGGATAGAACTTGGAAACGTGATTTTACAATCCGTGTATGGATGGGATTGGAACGATAAATTATTGCAAGATTCAGAATGTTTCATATATTTAGATTGGATGGTTCAAATGACAAACACCTCCTGAAATCATTACTTTCACACCAGATGTATCCATAATTAAATATTATTCCATCCATCATGTCCAATGTGCAGAACACCTATGGAAATTGGATCCTTTTAGAGACCATCACTCTGCTAAGGTTGGAAGACTACAAATCAACCAGTTAGGGTTGTTCTCTGGGTGAAATCCCTTTACCATGTTTAGACTTGTTCAAATAAAGTTGTTTTTTTTTGTGGGTGCATAAAGTGCTCTAGCAGAAGGATTTCTTCACAATCTAGCCTCTGTCAGTTCAACTATTTTCCTTCATAATTTCAGAGCATTAGGAATGTCGTCTAAAGATGTGTTTCGTCGAGTCGGTAAGATTCGTTGTCCAGAATGTTTTTCTTTATGTAGGTTCAAAGGTTTTGGGTCCAATGCCACTCAAGATCACGGCATCGATCCGAGTACACAGTGCATGTTTTGCTTTGGAGTTTATACGTATCCTACAGCGACTATGCAAGATAAACGTCACATTGTGGAATGCGGAAAACGCTTTTACGATCTGTATAGCACAGACCCTCTAGCGCCTGGATCATCATCACCCTTCACCTCCAAGTTCGAAAAACTATTTACAAAGTCTTAAATAGTTGGCTGAGGAAAAAAAATTCCCTCAATTAGAGAATGCTCCCTATATGGGTGGATGCAAAGAGATCCCACCCCAGCAGTATAGAGAAAATGGATTTTATTACTATGCAAAGGTAGACCACATATCCTGTTTTGCTTGTGGTAACCTTCTCAAATACCCGGAATCCTTGAGGCATTTTAAACATTGCCCAATGAAAGGAGATAAACCAGAGTATATCGGGTGGATTGTTGGATCGTTCTTTCCTGTAGAATCCTGTTGACCTTTGAAAGTTCTCTTCCACGCGTCCCGAATCTCGTCAAAGAGTGTGTCGAGTTTTTAGAGTATGTAACCCACTTGAATGTTTTTCTATCAGAGGGTAAAATCTTTTTTCATTTCTTGAAAATGTACTCGAGCATATTTATTTTTCGATAAAGGTTTCCAGACATGAGGTTTGGGTTCTGGATCTATATACCCTCGTTCGATGCATTCCTGCGTGTCTGGAAAATCGAGTTCCCAATAGTGTTCTGGTGTAGGGGTCTTGGATTTCCTCTATGTCTTGAATTTTTGATATCGGTACCGACTTCATCATAGAATGCTTTACAATCGGGACATGTGTGTGCTCGAAGTTGTTTTCGTTGACTTTTCTTCCTAGGTAAATCTTCTACATATTTGTAATTTGGTTTTGCTGGCTTGCTAATATAGTCGAAATCATCCATTCCTGTAAACCCTTGCGAGGAAACTAAAGTGTCTAATTCAACACCTTTATTGACAGCCCCTGCTGTTTACAAGAATCATAGGACCCTCACCGAGAGTGGTTGGATGATTGCCAAAATTTTTTTAGAAACGTTTGGAAAACAAGGGTAAAGGAAATATCTATGCAAGCATGACAGAAGTCACCGCACAGACGTTGGATTTGGATGACGTTTCCGAAAAGTTTCAAGCGATGAACGTGACAGACGAACCTGTCACCCTCTTGCAACGAAAGAATTCGGGAGCCGCGGCACTCGCTATAGATGGAGTGAATTGTGTCGTTGTACTCGACGCTGACTGGTTCCTGGTGAAGATGGAAGTCGAACGCGACTGGATTGGTCAAGTCGTAAGAGCTCTAAAGAATTTACAAGTCACCGAGTTGGTCTTTGTGGGACAAGAACCCTGCGATGTCGTAGGACCTAGATTGGATGAGACGTTTCAAGACGTTCGCGTTGATCATGGGGAAAAGCTTCATTACCCATGCAGACAATGCAGGAGTAAGCAATGCGCAGTTCAAAAGGCTTGCCTCACGTGGAGAAGAATTATCAGACGCGTGCCATGCTACTTGAATCACTAAAAAAAATTAGACTGCGAGATTGAGTAAGGGAAAACATATTCCCTTAATTAAAGGATGCTTCCTATATACCAACATAGTCAAGTGTTAAATCAGTTTGAGATTCTGGTACATCCCTCTAATAGGGTGCATTTTCTACGGGATCATGTCGTACGATACATTCCAGACACCCATCTCGTTATTTATGGTAAATGGAAAGCTTTTGAAACAGCCTATAGCGATGCTTTTTTGAATTTTAATTTAGGATTTAGTAAAGATTATGTTAGTGCAAAATTTGAATTGACAAACGGAAATTGCTCTGAATACTTGAAATCCTTTTATGATGGTCCTCACAACCCAATATCATTCCTCACTCCAACTTGCTAAATTTAATTTTGGAAGGATTTGATCAGAAGAATCTAGGGATTGAATTACACAGTCAAGTGACGTTTGCAGAAGTTTGGATTTCTAATTTGGAAGAATGGAAACTTAAAGATATCGGAGTTATGAAGCATGTCTCTTGGCTCTCTCCCTACAATATCGAAAGTGATGGAATGACTATACAAGAACTCTTGAACATGGAACTGGATGACAAAGGACATTTAGTGGATCCAGAACGTCTTTATGCTCTTGCAATGACCAAGCCCCCTCACTATCATCCTCAACAACTCACATCGCAAGAATAACGCGTGAAGCTGGTTCCTTGCTCCAGGCTAGGCTCCATGATGCTAGAAGTTGTCTAACATTTTTGAGGGTATATATAAAGGGATTCTCTGACTACTCAAATTTAGTTAATTAATATGGAATACACAATCCAAATAGTGGGTAGTTTGTATGATCAGACACTTCCAACGACTAAGGTGGATGTTCAGATGGGACGAGTGCATGTCCTCTTGGAAGTGGAATCGGGGAAACTGAACATGGTGATGAAAAATGCTCCCCTGGAAGATCATTTACTGTTATTTTTGCACAAGTTTGGAGAGGAGAAGAGTGAACGTGTATGGTATCTAGATGTGGATCATTTGGACACTCAAGATATGACACTTTACCTGATGAAAGATGCAAAGTTATATGGATTGGGCGTTTTATACATGGAAGAATGGTCATCAACCGAATGGTAACGGCCAGAGGAGAAGGTGAATGGTAAACCAGTTGGGGAAGAACTAGACAAGGACGTAGAGGTAACTGCTTCATCATCAGACAGAAAAGAGGAGTTTACAGAATTTAATGTGTTAGGGGGAATGAAAGTAGAGTAAATATATATATATATATATATATATGAAACGATACCTAAAAATAACCCCCTAAGTACAATTTTCACTACAGATCACCCCTTAGCGGTTCCCTTTTATCCCAGTCTTTGTCTCCCTATCTAAGTGGTCAATATCTTGCCTTTCACCTTTGAACTCAAGCCGCCTCGTTAGCTTAGACCTCCCAAGGACTCTCCTGCTTTCAAATCGCATATGTAAGATCACACTCCCCCTTCGTAAAACCACCGACTTCTACCAATGAACTTTCGTGTTAAATCCCCTGGTCCAATAATATTTTTCTTAATCCTAATCCCTCTAGCGAGATATTTGTAAACTATTTATTCTTTCACGAGCCCTCAGAGCCGTTCCAAACCCTCAACAACCTCATGATGTAATTACTTGTCTACTGAAATAATAAAGAATTGTTGTGGAATCTGCATTACACTCAATATCAATGGATCATTCTCTCCGGTTGCCTTACACCACTCTCGTCACGACTGCAGGCTTATAAGATCTGTTATTATGACATATATGTCGGAATGTCTAGGCACCAACCTGCCCACGTTCCAAAAAGCGCGGGAAACATTTCCCAAAGACCAATCGGAGCATTTCCCGCCAGAAGGCGCGAACCCCGCAGACTGACTCCGAGCGATTTGGTGTTAAGACGTGGCTTTGCACGGACGTGCCACCAGGATGTTAATCCCACTATGATTTGACGTTTAATCTGATATTTGTACATAATTGACCCCTGTAATTAACCCCCCTTTTCCCCTAGATTTTATTAAAACAATATTTAATAGTAATGATGCTCTCCTCAATTCACTTCTAACATTAATCCACAACATGGGGGCTCAGGCCTCCCGTTGCCTCTCAATCGTAAGCTAAGTAGCTGTAAAGCTAAGTTGTACAACGCCAAGTGTTAAGAAGATACGACGATCCGAATGGATAACGACGATGCCACTTTGCGATGCCTACAAATGGATACATTCTGTCTATGGTGCCTACAAGTGAACGAGATTTGACGAGCCAAAAACGACGGAGATTCTAACCAGGACTATATGTGAGTGTTTTCTGTTCACATTTTTTCGATTTCATTGCATTTACATTGAAAATGACGACTCTTGGAACAATTCCACATGTTGCTTCATCCATAAAAACGTCGAGCACGAAAAACGTGCAAATGCTGCATAAAATTCTATTTCCGAATACAGAACTTGACAGAAAATGTCGACAAAATCTTCGTAATTTTTCTGGTTTTTCTGATGATACAGATTTTGACTCTATCAAGAGTAAAATTCTGGAAGATTTCTCACTTCCACAACTGATTACAATTTGCAATATTTTGCACATTGAAATTTTAGAAGACAAATCCCTTTGCTGCGACGCGATAATTACTTCTTTAAAAGATTTTTCGCTTCTAACTTCGAATGATGATTCAGGCGGTGAAAGCGAAACGGAACAAGAAAATCAAAGTTCTTTTTCCCAGCGTGAAAGTTCTGCATTCACGAATTTAAATGTGTCAGCAATTGGTCAAGGCCACGAGCAAATGCAGCGCTCATCGAAAAATACAAAACACATATACGAAACCGCTTTTGATTTTGAACCAATGCGGAATCCTTTTTCCAACGATTCGCGGTCTCGCAAAACAGAAGAAAATGTTTATCCTTTTGCGTCTGAAAATAAACAGAGTTTCAACATTAATTTTTCTCTGAAGGATTTAGTTGAAACAATTCGACCTTTTTCATCCGAAGATAATTACCCCATTGAATTGTTTATCCAAGAACTCGAAGAACTGTTTTTATTTCATAATTTATCTAATGACATGCAAAAAATTGTTTTTACTAAGCATTGTCTATTGCACTCTGCAAAATTATATGCACAAACATTAAGAGGTATTGATACATTTGAAGCATTGAAACATTCCTTATTAGATGAATTTAAAGCATGTATTTCAAGTGTTGACTTACATAATCTTTTGCGTTCCCGTAAATTAAAACCCGGAGAAAATTTATTTGCATATCTAATAGCTATTCGAGAAATTGCAAGTCGTGGTAATATTGATTGTGCTTCAACCCTTGAATATTTTATAAATGGTATACCTGATAATTCACATAACAAAATTATTTTATATGGTTGTAAGTCTTTTGGTGAATTTAAAGAGAAATTAAAAGTGTATGAGAAGTTGTTTAATGTAAGCAACCATAAAAAAGATTTTATTGATCACTCTTATCGCCCAAGGTATGATTCTAATAAAAGTCAAAATTATCAAAGATCCAAGCAATCTTCTAATGTTGCAAAGTCCACTAATCACTGTTATATATGTGGTAGTAAATTTCATATTTCTAATGAGTGTACACATAAAAGTAAAGGTTACAAATGTTTCTCCTGTAATGTATTTGGTCACCGTTCTGCAGAATGTCCCAAAAAAGCTGCTCAAACGCCAAAATTTACAAAATATTCCAGTGAACCAAAAGCTCAAGTTCATTCACTTGCTATTGAAGAACATTATCCCATAAGTCCCATGGAAATTGAAGTTACCCTTGGAACTGTCACATTTCGTAGTCTAATTGACACTGGAGCACAAGCTAGTTTAATAAACACTGATGTACACAAAGAAATTGGATCCCCACCACTTGAAAAATCCCAAATCACATTTTCTGGAATTGGTAACACCAAAGTTCACCCTCTTGGTTTTTTTCATGGTGATATCAAAATTGAAAACAGCAATTTTCCTTGCAAAATTCACGTTGTTCCAACTCATTCAATTCCCTACAAGGCAATCTTAGGAACTGACTGTATCCAACAAGCTGAATTTAAAGTGGGTAAAAATGGTATTTCTCTTATCAACGATGAACCAAATTTCCTTCTTAATGTTGTTAATGTAGTAGAAGATGTCAACTCCTTAGATCTTCAACATATAAAAAACAAAACAATCCGACAGAAGGTTGAACACTTAGTTTCAAATTACAAACCAAACAAAACCGAAAGTACCGACTTACAAATGAAAATCATTTTGACGGATGAAACACCATTGCACAGCGTCCACGTAGGTTGTCTATCGCTGAAAAACAAGAGGTAGACAAACAAATCGAACAATGGTTGAAGGACCAGATAATTTCTGAAAGTACATCCGACTTTAGTGCACCTATGGTTTTATGCAAAAAACCTGATGGATCAACGCGTATTTGCATTGATTACAGACTTTTGAATTCCAAAATAATCCGAGACAGACAGCCCTTACCGTTGATAGAAGACATTTTTGACAGCTTACAAAATGCTCAAATTTTTTCTACATTAGATCTCCGGAATGCTTTCCATCATGTTGACATACATCCAGATAGCCGCAAGTACACTAGTTTTGTAACGCACTCCAATCAATACGAGTTCAACAAGGTCCCATTTGGATTAAACAAAAGCCCTTTAATTTTCCAGCGATATATCCAAATTGTATTTCGTGAACTGTTAAAACAAGGAACTGTCATAATATACCTGGATGATATTGTTATTCCTGCTTCTGATGAAGAGGATGGTCTTCGTAAACTCAAACAAGTTTTCAATACCGCCTCAAAGTTTGGTCTTGAATTTAACTTCAAAAAGTGTAGTTTTCTCCAAAGAAAAATTGAATTCCTAGGTCATGTAATAGAAGATGGTACCATTCGACCCTCTGTAAACAAAACACGTGCAGTTCAAAATTTCCCTACCTCGAAAACTCAGAAACAAGTTCAAAGCTTTCTTGGTTTATCGGGATATTTCCGAAAATTTATTAAAGATTATTCACTAATTGCTAGACCCTTAAGTGAATTGTTAAGAAATTCTACTCCATTTCATTTTGGTCCCGAACAACGAAAAGCTTTTTTAATGTTGAAACAAGCTTTATCCTCCGATCCTGTATTACACCTATATCAACAAGGCTCACCTCTCCAACTGCATTGTGATGCAAGCAAACTAGGTTTTGGTTCAATCCTACTACAAAAAGATTCTGATGAACACTTCCACCCCATTCAATATATGAGTATGAAAACATCACCTCAACAGGAAAAATACTCCAGTTATGAGAGAGAGAGAGAACTCGAAGTATTAGCAATTATAGAATCCCTTAAGAAGTTTCGACACTATTTAACGGGCACTAAGTTCCAAATATTCACAGATTGTCAAGCATTTCAGAAAACAATGACCAAAAAAGATTTAACCCCCCAAATTGCACGATGGGCTTTATTCCTTCAAGGATTTGATTACGAACTATTACACAGATCAGGGCAACAAATGTAACATGTAGATGCGTTAAGTCGCTACCCCGTTCTTGTGATTACACCTGACGAACTAACCCCAAAAATTAAAGAAACACAAGATAATGATGAGTTTATATCAGAAATTAAGAAAATGATAACAACAACCCCTTCAACTGAATTTTTCTTAAAAAATGGTATTTTGTTCAAAATGAACAAAGATGATGAACTCTTAGTTGTGCCACAAAGCATGCAAAAAGAAATAATTCAAAATGCACATTTAAAAGGACATTTCGCCTCACGCAAAACTGAATCAATTGTTTCACAAGACTTTTACATCCCAAATCTTACACATCAAGTGCAAGAAGTAATTTCGAATTGCATCCCTTGCATTCTATCCTCACGCAAAACCGGTAAACCGGAAGGACTGCTCAATCCCATTCCGAAAGGCGACGAACCCTTAAGCTGTTACCACTGTGATTTTCTAGGTCCCTTACCATCAACAAATAAAAATTACAAATACATTTTTGCAGTTATTGATGCATTTACAAAGTTTTTATGGCTTTATCCAACTAAATCTACTTCTGCTCAAGATGCACTTCAAAAGCTAACTCTTCAACAAACAACTTTTGGCAACCCCTCAAGAATCATAACAGATAAAGGTAGTGCTTTTAAGTCAACCGACTTTAAGAATTATTGCAACGAACAATCAATCGAACATATACAAATTACAACAGGAGTGCCACGTGGTAATGGTCAAATAGAACGAATGTTCGGTACATTAATCCCGATTTTCACAAAATTATCACTTAACGAACCCGAAAAATGGTTCAAATTTGCCCCACATATCCAGCGTATAATGAACAGTACAGCTCCCAGAAGCACAAAATTCACACCCTTTGAACTTTTGATCGGAATAAAAATGAAACAAAAAGAAGACCTACACATGAAACAAATTTTGGACGAAGAACACTTATATATATGCTCCACAATAACAGAAAAACAAATTCTCAGAAACGAAGCTAAAACAAACATCTTCAAAATGCAAGAAGAAAGCCGACGACAGTACAATAAACACAGAAAAAAGGCCCACATTTACAAAGTTGGTGACCGTGTCGCCATAAAACGTACTCAGTTTGGAACACTCCTTAAGTTACGACTCAAATTTTTCGGACCCTACGAAGTTACAGCAACACACCCTCATGATCGTTATGATGTTAAAAAAATTGGTCAACACGAAGGACCAAATGTAACTTCCACGTCAGCTGATAACATGAAACTGTGGTCAAGAACCTGATTTTGAACTTTAACTTTATTATCTTTGTCATTTTATTTGTATTATTTTTTATTTTTGTGTCTACTTTTGAAAATGAAAAACTTTTTCTGAAAATTGTCAGCAAATCTATGGTGAATCTGTCAACAAGCCAACGAACTGTCAGTGAACATGTTTGCAAACCATGAGCATTTCCTGTGTAAATATCGACTGATGTCCACTCCTGTAAACGCCATCTACGATGTCCCATGGCAACGATGCATAGCTAAATTAGCTATTAACCATGACCAATGGTTACGATATTATTACGATGAAAAGCACACACGATGAGCAGACCGCGATGTTCTCTTTGCTGCACCAGTGCATTTATCAGTCCATGAAAATTTCCCACAATGGAAGGCCGAAGCATCCCCACCATGCTCAATGTTGACAATCAATCTACAAATGCTGACATTGACAGATGTTTTTTTTTTCGAACTTTTCCTCTTTTGTTTTTGCTTCTCGTTTCAGGTTTCTTCACTGCCCAGCGTGTCAGGAGGACCTGACATGTCAAGATGGACGAGTGTCGGAATGTCTAGGCGCCAACCTGCCCACGTTCCAAAAAGCGCGGGAAACATTTCCCAAAGACCAATCGGAGCATTTCCCGCCAGAAGGCGCGAACCCCGCAGACTGACTCCGAGCGATTTGGTGTTAAGACGTGGCTTTGCACGGACGTGCCACCAGGATGTTAATCCCACTATGATTTGACGTTTAATCTGATATTTGTACATAATTGACCCCTGTAATTAACCCCCCTTTTCCCCTAGATTTTATTAAAACAATATTTAATAGTAATGATGCTCTCCTCAATTCACTTCTAACATATTAATCCACAACATATATTATATATATATATATATATATATATATATATATATATATATATATATATATATATAAATTTTACAGTGCTATTGCCAAAATTTGTTGCATGGTTCGAACCCTACTCAATGCAGTATACAGGAGGTTCAAGTCACGGCTCTCGTCAAAATTAATTACGATGGCTTCGTCGTTGATCGTGTCCCCTTGAAACTTGTGTATGGTGGATGCATATCCCAAAGTGATTGGAAATTTTTCAAAAAAGTTGCGACGCACCCACACTACATGATTTGTGTCAGGTTCGACGCATACCAACTCGTCTTTTTCTGCGGAATACGCACGAAACACTAGCAGCGTCCCGTTCGTCACACTTGAGCACATGTTTTGAGTGACCAAAATCTTACAGCCAGATTTCACGTCGATAAACTCGTTAACGAGGGGTTCGTTTTTCCTAATGTTCCACCCCTGCAATCGCGTAATGGGTCCTCTACATATTTTTTTGACATAATATGCGTTGTACACGTCGACGGTGGCGTTTCGAAAGGCGAGAGCTCGGGTGCATTGCTTCAAGTGATCCTCGTTAATGGACTCGACGACTGGAAAATGGGAACATATGAACCCGAAAAGTCCAGCGTCGTCGTTTTGGTCGACAAACTCACGCAAACGATTCACGATCGGCTCGTAGTCTGGAAGGAACCGTTTGCTTTCCGTCAAGAGGAGACGATGGGTTTCGAACGTATCCTCTAGATTGATGACTCCAAACAAATTTTGCAGAGATCGCACGGGTCGCAGTTGATGCATGTCGCCCATTCCGATAAAGAGAATGGGTTTTTCAGACCGACTGAAAAAGTGAGTAATGATTTGATAGGGTAACCAAAACGGAAGCATTCCGAGTTCATCCAGCACGACGATGGAAGGGTCCTCGTAACAGGAAAATTCGTTCACGAGCACTCGGCTCTCTTCGATGCACCGACTTGAATCGGTTTCGTGTTCGAGCAACTCCTCGAGCGTCTTCAATACCGATCCAGTGCCTCAGGCGAGTTTCAATGCCGAGTGAATAGTTCGTCCTTGGATCTTTTGCGCGATGCGAGCCGTCGGGGCCATGCGCAACTGGCTCGTTTCGACCAAGTCCAGCATGCTGGTCACGGTATACGTTTTTCCAGTGCCAGGTCCTCCTGAAATAAGAAGCACCATGTTACGAGGGCGCTGGATGAAATCTTTAAGCAAGTGAACAATCTTCTTTTGGCTAGGAGTAAGCGATTCGATATGTTTGTCGAGCCTCTTCATTTCAAAAACATTCACCATTCGCAACGGGCAGTCGTTCATGGTTGCGAGACGTGTGAGATGAAATGCGTTACGCTGGTAATGCGAGAAAGATTTCGGCGGGCCGAGTACTCTCTCTTGATTTGCGCAAACGTATGCTCTTCTTACTTGATGAACTTGTATTCTCTGTATCGAGGGATCGATTCCGTGCAGATGCCACCTAGGCTCGTGAAATCCGTCACGGTGCTAAATGTGGACGAGATTATCAATCCGAGTGATTGGTTAAATTGTATTAAATGGTCCAGATTTTCCAAATGGGGAGGAAAAGCCAGCTTTGAATGCTTTATCGCTCGACCAGAGAAATCGACCTTTTACTATTCGCTGGGAGCAAATGGAGGGCTACTGGTGTTGTCGGGATAATCCGAACTAGGCTCTTCACATTAACGAGACGACGATAGGGGTGGTGACTGGCGAGCTGAAAGATTTCTGCCAAAAGCCGACGATTGTTCAAGTGGACGGAGTGAGGATGGACGACTTTGAAACCTAGAAGATCATGAGTCTTGTAACCCATTATAAAGTATGGAGAGGATTATGTAGTAAAAAAAAAATTTTTTTTAAGGTAATGATAGAAGCGTCATCGCAGCATCTCTCCTATTCAATGTATTCTTCCTTGGAGAGTTCTGAAGGAAACTCGATGCTTGGCACAATGCTCCCCTCTTCCAGGCTCATTGGATTTTGAAACTGAATATCTGTATATTGACGAATAGTAGATGGTTGGAAAATAATCATCTCTTTGATCCTTCCACCAATTTTGTAACAATCGTCTCCAAAAGTGGTGTGACTATATATTTGAAGGTGAAAGATTCCACCAAACGAACTCATATTGCTTAAAGATTGCATATGAGGCGGCTTTTAAACTCATACTTTATATACTTTCCGTCGTAAACTCGCGTCGTCAGAACGCACCAATTCATTTTGGTAATGGATATATTGTGCAACTTGTGGTAGTGAACACAACTATGACATAGGGTGGGATCGCACGTTTCTCAATACAAGCGAGCACCATCGTGTAGCTTTTGAAGAGGTGTTTCTTGCATGACGTTACCTATTTCAGTCAAAGGTTGAGAGGCTCGAGTAATGAAAGAACAATTTCCAGTAAATTCTCCACTCTCACTGTACAATTTGCTAGTGTCTAAAGACCAGAGACCCGCAACGACGACGTTAAAGACATCGCTGTGGGTAATAATATTCTTGACGTATGCCTTGTCTACCAAGCACGCGTGACCTTTGGAATATTTGACCCGTTTTTCCTTGTGAGCTTTGTAGGTAGGATGATTACCCAACGTTTCCAGCCAATTAGATTGAACGAGGTTAATTGCTCTAGCTTGTTCAACCATTTTCTCGACCGCTTCATTCAGTGGAGGGCATGCAGAGATAGCAGAGACCAGCTCATCGTAATCCATTTCTTTGCAGGGAATATCTTCTCTTTAGTTTAGATGGGTAGACATGAGATTTGAAACTGAAGTATGAGGAGAGAATTTTGTTCTCGTGGTCTATTATTTACGAATTTATTTACAAATTTATGCAACTTTTCCAATACGTCCACTCTCTTGCCGCATCTTCCTTGCCTGACTCTCTCCTTGATGATTCTCTCGCCTCGCTTCTTTGGTCGTAAAACTCTACTAATGCGTTGGAAATCTTTTCAGAAATGTCTAGCAAGACCCGATCAGAAGGGTCTGGTTTCTGGTACGGTCGGACGTTTATCCGAACATCATACATACTGTCCATATTCTCACTCGCTTTGTCGTCCACACCGATTAGAAAAATATCACCGTCGTACATGATGCGAATATGCTCAGACGCCTTGTGATAGTTGTATCTCTCCACGGCTCTCTTGCATTCGTTACGAGCAAACAGTTTGTGCACGTAGCGAGTCACGTCTGATAAGAAGGTGTTGGCTACCCTTTCGACGTACTCGTCGGAACCGAGACTCCATAAAATAATGTCGACTCGAGCCAATCGAAGAAAGTTGATAAAGCTTTTTACTTTGGGTCTCACGTGAAAAGTCGTTTTGTCATAGGTCCCCAAAGTCTCATCCATGTCCAAAACACAAACAGCTAGAGGATGACTCTCCATGATGCTTTCCTTAATGGATGGGGAATTAAGGAGCGCCATGAAGCGCAAGCACAGAGACCGTCATGATACCTCCAACCCCGTCCGAAGCATCATTCGACATTTGGAAAATTACAATTATGGCGCGTCCAAATGCACGCACCATTTCGACCGAGAATGTTTCACGATGCTCAACAATTTTAATCACGAACGCTTCCATTGCCTGTTTGCCGACAGCTCGACCCTCTGGAAATCGTACTCGGTGACTCGTTCGTGCGACATTCCCGAACATTTTTACGACATGATGATCCTCCATCGGGAATTGGGTACCGAGTACGTCCTACCCTTTTCAAGTCACATGCGGGAGTCGTCGGGCTACACGATCGGCCTGTTTCATCAAAACGTCAACTTGTATCCTCCGTCCAAAATTACTCACGACACGTTCAAAGAAACAGTGTACGCGTTCATTTTTTTCTTGTGCATCATTTGTAATCGTTTTGGGGGAAATGCACCCAATATAAAAGAATTTTGGTTCGTATACACGCCGAGGCACCCAGTCTTGTGTGATGTGGGCCGTCACAATGCGAGCGGTCGAGAGCGCCTCGCTCACCGACAAGAACATTTCAACGCGAAAAAGTGGACTCGATTCATGTGCCGCAAGACTCATAGAGATGTGATTCGGTATTGCCGCGTGATCTTTCCACTGTTTTTTCAGAAAAAGAAAAAGGGTCAAAGGTGTATATTGAACGAGACCTCGGATAATTGCTTTGACGACGAAACACATCGACTCGTTTGCCAGAGCGATCAAAAGAGTCTGATAAAGGTACTAGATGAATTTTCCCACTTGATGCTAAATGATCAAATTAGGAACGAAATTATCCACCAGTGGATTGAAACGCTTCCAGTTTAACGAGGCATTTTTTCTTTACGACGATGCGTATCCTTCGTCCATGTCGCAATGAACGTTTTCTTCTAGGGGTGGTAAGAGTCTGGGCATCTTGAGAGGTATCTTGTGGAATTCCATGACGAGGCGGCGTTTTTGAGGCTTCTGCTTGGAAGGAGGAGTTGCTTCCATGAAAATACTTGGACGAAAGTCTGGCATCGCTTCTCCTTAAGGTAGAGTACTACATGACAACAGCATGGTGGTTAGATTATATTCGTACAAAAAAAATTTGTTTTCAACAAAGTATGGAAGTCGAATATCGTCAATTGGTACTCCAAGCTCTTTCGCGCGGGCTATATCCCACCTTGCAAGATTTCGTCATTATGGACATTTACTACAAGTGGATTCCATCCAACACCACGTCTGACGTGGTTACCCATTACGATAAACGGTACGATGAGCCTTCTGACGTGCTGACGCGCGAGTCGAAACCGTTTCGTCTGAGTCATCTCGTCGAATCTACGTCCGACCCATTCTTTCTCCACGAGTCAAACACGTTAGACTCTCGATTGCTTCCCTTGGAATGTAGACGTGTCAAACTCTCTCGATCGATCGTAGACAGACATCTCGAACGGCACAGCGACACCTTTGAACAAGAGATTTATCTTTTTCTGACCCTCCTCAATTTCGACGTTGCAAAGATCGCACCGCTCTTGGATTTGGATTTTATAACAAGCACTCGATTCCTTCCACAATTTATACGTACCTGGGTGTACAAGTTTAAAACAAAGCAGATTGCATCCGGAACAGCGAGTCATTCGATCCGATCCCGATTCGGTCCACCTGAATTACCCCAAATCCTACCTATTCGCGTGCTCCGAGGCCGTCTTTCATCTTGCACTTCGCGATCTATTCTACTCTCGCTCAACGACGACGATGGACCACCTACGACAGGTTACACGATGCATTACTCGGTTCAATGGCATGCTCTCGTACCGCTAGCCTATAATCCTCTCGAGAATCCAATCATCGTTTAGATTGTTTAGTCCTTGTTACCGTACCTGATGCGGAACAAGTACCGAGACGATTCGCTCGAGTCATTTTCAAAGGGTTTATACTTGCGGTTCTTGTAGTAACGACACACTTTGCGAATGCCTTTGCAGACGGGTTTGGGAAGATTGACGTCTTGCGAGTCGCATTCGTCCCGGCCGGGACTAATATACATCAGAGACTCGTCGTCAGAAGCCGACGATTCCGAGGACCCTTTCTTATATTTTCCTAGAAAGGCTCGCATTTTCAATTTTTTAAATCTCACTGGACTAGATGCTCGAGAACTGGACGAAGAACTCTCGTCGGAATCCAAGACACCCGGTCCTACCATACGCCTGATGTATCGTCGAAGAGCCACGTTGGACTCGTTATCCGGTAGAGTGAGAACTGCTTTAGAATCGTTCACCGTGATGTAATTGAACAATTTGGTCTTGAAATCTCCTACGGTCCGAAAATACTTTTTCAACTTGGCTACTGGCACCATCGTCGAATTATCCACGGAATCCTCCACGACTTTCTGAGGACTGAAACCCGGTACATCACCTTCCCCATACCCTCTCATGCTACGTGATATCATCCGGCAAGCATACTTTACCGGTACTTTGAGAGGTACTCCTCTTCCTTGAAGCGACATTCTTTATTATCGTCGATACTACCTGCCCGTAGAAATACAGTTTGAAGAAGGCGGACATGAAGGTGAGTGTCGTAATGAGCGTGCTCGCACTTGTCGTACGACTCCCAATGCGACATCGCGTGCAAGGTAAACACAAAGAGGAGTTGCCAAGTAGTCATGGTTTGAGAATACTCTGCTGGAGAATGGCCGTGATCCTCAAAGGAGGGAGGAAAAGTTAATAGTGCCCCGTGCTGGGTCGACGAGCATCTGATTAGACTTAGTCAAATTGCTGCAGTAGAGACGATGGATCGTTCGAAATGCGTAAACGTTGAATACGATATAGACGGTCGTGCGTTCGTCGAGAGAGCTTTCGTCCATGTAGAGCTGGATAAATTCTTTCGGACGGCCTGGCTCGTTGCAGTAATAAAAGACCAGCTCGTAACGTTCCAAGTGTGGGATGGGATACTCGAAAATCCAATTGAGGATGCCCACCCACCTTTCAAAGACGGAGTGAAAATTTCGTAAATCGTTCGAACCCCAGCCATCGACGACTTGGTAGCAGGCCGTCCACGCGTCTCTCCATTTACTCACTTTGGATACGGACGCAGATACTCGGGGTTGTCTTCGTGCCTCGTGACGATCGATCGGGCGTTCCATTTGAAATGTCCTTGTTCTAAGAGGAAAAAAAAAGAATATGTGGTCTGCTTGGTTCCTGTCCTTTTTAATGTGGATCGGATTATGCTTGGACATTGACGAGTCGAGACGAACCGTCTTCTTTGTCACACCTGCACGTCCATGCTCCCACTATTCGTCAGCAGTGCTCATCGAAAAAAGTACATTGCATTGACGACTGCAGCTTCTTGTGCATCGAAAAATCAGCTCGATGCATTGGAGGAGTATGCTCTCCAGGATTGGAATGGGTAGAATGTCGGACGGACAGGGGAGGGTTGCAAGTCATGGTCAAGGATCCAGTTCCCCATTGGACATGTTTGTGCACGCACTCGACTTTTTTCAATGGGTCCGACTGTGGGATTTTAAATCCAGACGTGCGCGAAGAGGGCTCTTTCCTGTATAGGGATCGAACCAATTGGACATGCATTTGTCCAACGCCATACGAAAAATTCCAAGTCCACGGTATTCCACAAGGAGAGAGAAGAGCCTAGCAAAGGAAGCTTGGAGAAGAGCCTAGCAAAACTCTTTAACTAGAATATGGAGAAGGAGGAGAACTGCAAGGGCCAAGTGCTGTATATCCGTGAAGAGGTAATTTTTTTTTAGAAGTATGTCGTGACCTTATTTACTTAAACTCCAAAAAGTAGGGGGTCGTTTATACCTTTTTACACTTCACACATTACACGGGTTTGAGAGGGGTGTGTTGTACTTGACTCCAAGAAGTAATTGGGCGCTTATTCCTTTTTGCAATTCACACATTACACAGGCTTGAGAGGGGTGCGTTGTACTTAACTTCATTAAATAGTTGAGCGCTTATACATTTTTGAACCTCACACATTACACAGGTCAAAAGGGGGTGTGTTCCACTGGAGTTCAAAAAGTGGTCGAGCAAAGCACTTTTTAAATTTTGGGAGCAACTCAAAAACCTAGTCACAAAAAATTAAAAAGTAATTTTGACTTTTAAAAAAAATGGAATTTTTTGCACTTTGACTTTTTTTAAAAAATAGGTAGTTTCGGGAAGTACACTCTAAAAGTTAAAAAGTCAAAGTACAAAGTCTCAAATTGTTAAAAATTCACTTTTTAAATACCCCTTCCCAATGCACCAATTTTTTTAAAAACTAAACAGGCTCACATTTTTTATAAAACAGTCTTACTCTCCTCTTCACTTTCGACATTCCACCACACTCGCAACAGTCTCGTAATCAATGTCGCATTTGAAGAATCGAGCGTCTTGTCGAACCAACGAGACCGATTTCGGAATGGGTAGCGTTGGATCCTGATTCATCGGAACGCGATCCCCATGTTCGAAATATTTTTCCTTCATGCAGGCTGCCAATCCATTGCCTATGAATCCGTTCATTTCTTCCATGTAGCTAAAACGCATTCCGCCGTTGCGCTGCCGACCTCTCACAGCTTGGTCCAATAGTTTGTCCATGGCCCATTTAGTGGGGGCATAATAATGGTCGTGGCTAAAATAACGAATCGTAAAGTATTTCGTTTGCACGACGAGACACCTCGCGCCCTCGATCAATTCTCCGTCGCAGTTGCGAACCGTCTCGGCGTCCGTGATAAACCCCGCGCGAGCACCTTCCAGAATTTGACCGATCGTCATGCGAAACATGCTGTACGGGTTGACGATGAGGTCTGGCGAGATGGTTTCGTCCAAAAGAGGAACTTGGTCGACCACCAGCATCACAACCTTTTGACCGTGGAAGCTCGACAACTTGTCCCCCGTTTTAGTGCGATGCTCCTGCTCGACGCTCAAGGTCAACACGTTACCTTTCAAAAAGTGCTGGACCACGCGGAAGGGACTCTTTTGAAAATGCAAGTGATGGACTTTTTTCGAGACGGCTGACAAGAACACTGCACCTCTCCAAAGCCATGGACCAGAAGCACGATTGCGTTCCTTCGACCGTTTCCAGTGCCCTGCGACCCCTCCTCGTCCCACGCTCCAAATGTGCCTTCTAGAGGCTCGTCTGCATCGGCAAGGTCAGCTGTTTGGTGACTAGTCTAAGTCCTTCTTTTAACCGCGTCTCGTGGCGAGTGAAATTCACCTCCTTCAACGCGAAGCGAATGCAAAATTATCTCTACAACGCCATGGGATCCAAGAAGCTGAATGCGTTTAGACCCAACACCGTCAAGTGGGAAAAGGTGCACCATCGCTTGTCCAAGCCGACGGTGAAGAGGAACCGCAATACGGACGTGAGGACTTGCTACCTGTTGGACCCCGATGTGTATTTGGTCAATGCCTTCTTTACGTTTGGTCAACGACGAGTCCAACGAGGGACCTGCCAAGTGTACCAGACGTCCGACGCCCCGATGCTTTTCTATCGCCTGCCGAACACATCGGTGGGATCCAAAGCGGATCCTGCTGTCGGCGAACGTGTCTTTCGGTGGCAAGACCAGTTTTTCTACGAGAGGTTTGTTTTGCAACCCCACAAGACCTACCGGGTCGACGAGGACACGCTGTACATCGTCATGACCGTGCAACAGACTCTGTTTTCGCTTTGCGTGGTGTCGAGCGAAACGGCCCGTCAGAACGAGAAGCGTTTCAAATTTCAGGATCCCTCGTCGAGTAAAAGTTTGATCGACGACCCCTTCGAGACCCCAGAGAAAGTTTCCAGCCTCCGAGAGTTGGAACCACCACCCAAAGAGCGTGAGGATTTGGTCTTTGATTTAAACCAGGACTGTTTTGCAGAGAAGCCAGATTTAACGGAAGATCAGTTGCGAGAGCTGTTTGATCCCATCGACGAATGGTTCAACAACAGTAGCGTCGACGACGTGCCACCTTTGGATTTGAGTGTGGAGAAATCCTTTTCACCACCCGCTTCCTGTTGACGGAAGTGTGGTGCTAAAAATAGCGACATCCGGTTTGGGTGTGTCGAATCGCTATATAAACTGCTGCATCGCGACACAACTACCAATTTCTCTCTCGACTCATCATCGTCATGGAGGAAAAGCTGGATGCCTTCCCGTTGACCGTCTCCGACACCGTCTTGCCTCTTTGCATGGCAGGCAGCAAGCGCATGTGGATGGATTACGTCGCACGCGGAAAGATAGAGTGTTGCGTGGCCAATGTCTACAATCATCTCATCTCTTGGAATCTACGTCAAAACTTTGACGAGAAATTGACGGCCAACTTCGTTTACACCGTGGAGCGAGCCCAGAAAAACATTCAGGAACCCAGGAACGTGGCTTGGGAAAAGGTGGAAGGCCGAGTCTCGCTTTCCATGCGCACGAAATCCAACACGAACGTTCGCACCGCGTTCGTCCACAAAAACAGTTATTACGTGAAAAAGTTTTTCACGTTTGAACAGCGGACGGTTGCCGAGGGTACCTACCATGTGTTCCAAACGTCCTACGCGCCCATCCTCTTCTACAGTTTCGAGGGGAATGAATTGGGTCGCCCGATGGTCCGCGAACAGGCATTCCGTTCCACCGACCAGTTCCATTACAGAATGCACGTTATGGAACCGCACGAGGTCTACTTGATGCGACCTCATGTCACCTATCTAATAGTGACGGTTCAACCTTCAGCTTTTACCGTGGACGTGGTGACGAGCGAAACGGCCGCGCGGTTGGGTGCTCAAATCAAGTTTCTCGACCCGATGGGGTCGTCACCAGCCGTCGTCCAGCCTTCCATGCCTGTGGAACGACGCGTCGTCGTCACTCAGCGAGTGCCGTTTCCCTCCATGCCTGTTGTCGCAGAGTCGTCTCCTCCTCCACCACTACCCGTCGTCAATCAGCGAGTGCCGTTCCCCTCTCTGCCTGTTGTCGCAGCGTCGTCTCCTCCTTCTTCACTACCCGTCGTCGTCAATCAGCTAATGCCATTCACCTGTATGCCTGTGGAACCACCTCCTACACTACCCTTCGTCGTCAATCAGCAACAGCCGCTCCTCTCCATGTCTGTGGAACAACCTCCTCCACCCGTCTTCGTCACTCAGCAAGCCACGCACGTCTTTCGTGAATTCTCCGCCGTGCCAACTGTCCAAAAGGTCGCCTCACGTTCACCGTGGGACAATTCTCTCGTCACGGCTCGTGAACCAGCCAATTGTCTCTTTCTCCAAACATTTTCCGATGGATCGACGCCGCCATCAGCACACCAAAGCGTCGTGGAACGACTTTTCATCGGAAATTCAGATGTGGAGGACCAAGTCCCCATGGACATGAGTAAATCATTTCTGGAGCCAGAAGCGATGGACTTGAGCGTGATGAATGAAGAATCCCCACGACAATCCCCGCTAGACTTTTACATATTATTGGAATAATGGAAGGACTATTGATGGGTTCGAGAGTCCCTGTAAATATCTGTTGTGTACAAAAAATATGTGTTGTAAATAAATTTTCGTTTTTACTGTAAATGTTGTTTTTAATAATAAAAAAAACCTCTCACGAACCATCTCATCTCGAAGGAGACGAGATGGTTCATGAGAGTTTTTTTTTGGTAACCCACTTGACCAACGTTGGTGGAGTTTAAATGAAAACTTGGGAAAATTTTTTTTTTACACCATAGGTTCATGTGGTGTGCCAGCTCAGGTGTTACCTCGTCATCTGACCGTGGATCTTTGTGAATTTGAAATTCTCCAGACATGGCTTACCAACAAACTACTCGTTTCCATACAAACACCGTCGTGGTGCACGTTAAATCTGTTGTGGCCTCATGTGGGTGTGGTGTGCAAGTTTGGTGAGTGGGGTGCCAGCTCAGGTGTTGCCTCGTGGTTCGAAATGACGTGGCGCTTGTCCTCGGATCTTTCCCCTTTAGGGATTGATCCCAGACCATCACCAATAGCCCGTTGCGTTGCTCCAGCGTGACGTTAATTGAGAGTACCAATCCATACAAACGGGGGTATTTCAATTAACGTCACACTGGAGCAACACAACGGGTTATTGGTGACGGTCCGGGATCAATCCCAAAGGGAAAGATCCGAGGACAACACCACGTAATTTTGAACCACGGTCAGATGACGAGACAACACCTGAGCTGGCACCCCACTCTCCAAACTTCCACACCACGCCAACGTGAGGACATTTGAGGCCACGACAGATTTAACGTGCACCAGCCCCCTTTGTACACGACGGTGTTTGGCTGGATTCGAACTCGCAACCCTTCGGTTGCAAGTCCGTTACTCTTCCAACCGGGCCCCCATACAAACGGAAAAAAATGGAATAATATATTTTTTCTTTCAGTTTCCCAAAAAAGATTTTTTCCAAGTCGAGAATCGAACCTCCCACCAATGTTGGAGTGCGCCATTCTAAAAAGTATTTTCGAGTCGAGAATCGATTCTCGACTCGAAAAAAACTCGATTCTGTAAAAAATCGAGAGGGTACCGGTGCTTATATATTTTTTGGACCGACTGTATAAGACTTTCTTATTTACAAAGTAATTTGAATGAATTAATAGATTCATTAACATGTTTTAAAACATTACATTTAGTTTTTGAATTAGAAGTCTAAAATTGGGCAAAATTGCTTTCAGCTTCAAATATATGGTTTAAAAAATTACCTTCCATCTTTTAAAGATTATATGCATAACTACATGTTAATATTTTTATGAGAAATTGTCCCGAAATAAATTGGGCCGCTATAGCCCGGTTTTAAGAGTAACGGATTAGCAACCGGAGAGAATCCAACCAAAGACCGTCGTGTACAAAGGGGGCTGCTGCACGTTAAATCCGTCGTGGCCTCAAATGTCCTCACGTTGGCTTTGGAAGAGTTGAGAGTGGGGTGCCAACTCAGGTGTTGCCTTTCGTCGTCTGACCGCTGTTCAAAATTACGAGGTGATGTCCTCGGATCTTTCCCTTTGTGATGGATCCCGGACCGTCGCCAATAGCCCAATTTTTTGCTCCAGTATGTTAATTACTTCCATGCCTAACGGAATTTTGTGTTTATCAGGTATTTATCAAATAATATCTGGCAACGAAAAGGACAGTTTATTTGTTTTTATAAGTTCGAAACCAAGCCAATAGGATGTTCCAACTTTCTTAAAACAGGTGGGTTTAAGTGTTGGTCAACACACTGAGTTGTCAATGCACTTGTCGAAAAATTCACTAAGTATTCAAATTCATTGTTTAACTTGAACAGAAAGTTACCTCTTTTGGTCAACACGATAAGATTTTAACCAGATCATCCTTCGTTTCAATTCGTCTTCATCGTAAAACATCAGAAAGCGATGGAATAAGTATGCATCTTACTAAATTGACGTTAGAGTTTCTTTTAACATGATCCTTACTTGGTTGTGTAAGTTACTAGCTTTTATTCGCAAAAGATTTATCATCATAGGAGCATTTCTTACTTTTGTCATACTATATTGTTCAATAGATTCACGATTGCATGTTCATCTGAAGAACTTCCTAGCTGGAGATATTGTGGATTTTTCATATTCAGATAACATTACTGGATTCAGTTATCCTATTGTACCAAATGTTGTGCATTATGTACATTTTGACAGTAAGGATTTGAATTTCATTCAAGTAATTAGTATCAAAGCTGTATACTTCAATAGTCCACCTGAAAAAATCGTTATACACTGCAACTGCTATAGTCTCAAAGGAAAGTATTGGGATATGGTGAAGAATATATCTATTATTGGAGTATCGTACATTCAGAAACCTACTCACATTTTCGAGAAACCTTTGAGCTCAATTTATCATTCATCGGATATAGCACGCATGCAAGTCCTGATGAAATATGGTGGAATCTTCTTGGATACAGACACATTTGTTATTAAATCATTAGATTACTTCAGAAAATTTGAAATGACTCTTGGCTGGCCTCCTGATCAGAACCTTGGGACTCAATTGTTGATTGCCCATAAAAATGCGAGGTTTTTAAGGTTGTGGTACAATTCTTACCGCTACTATAGGAGAGAACGGTGGTACTACAATGCAGGTGAACTTCCCACCTCGTTTATTTTGGAGCGTATGCCGTACTTAGTGCACCGAGTTCCTTACGACTTTGGAGTGCAAAATCTTGCACATCTTTTATACGGGACACGTAGTTTGGAGTGGAAAAGCTATTGTGCCATTCACCTGCTGGTGAGGCATAAGAACTACCTCTTACCTGGTGATACAGTTGAGGAATTTAATGAAGAAAATATTAAAACATATAATAAAACATTTGGTGATATGGCAAGATTAGTTTTATATGGATCATCTGCTATATTACCATAATATTAAGTCAAAATACCGTAATATTTATAATTAAAAGTGTTTTGTAACATTTAAGTTTATTTTATACAAGATATATTTTAAAGATTTATATTTTTAAGTATTTCAATGAAACATAACAAGTTCTTTAGCTGAAAGATGACTTAATGACAAATGAAATCCTAACTTATGGTAATAACATTATTTATCCTTTTTGTGAATAGATCATGATTTCAAAACTATTTTGTTCTATATAGTTTTAAAATAAGTTAAATTGATCAAGCCATGCTATATGGATCTTTTAACATTGATTATTTAGCGATAATGGTCGTGAATTTACTCAAAAAGTTCATATTTCTTAAATATATGAGATCACTTGTATGAAAAATCAATCGACATCTTTTGTAGCAAAAAATGTTTATCGTGTTATATTTTAACAAAATTTCCTTTTTTAGAATCCATTGATTCAGATGGTAAATTAATTATTCTGTTAAGTTTTGAGTTGCATAGGGTTTATGTATGCAAGAAAATTTTAGCTATGGATATTTTCACTGTCAAGCAAAAGATGGCATAAAAGCAATCTCCACATACAAATACTTATACAATCATACGATTTTGAAATATTATGATCTAAATACTCCTAATTTGTTAGTAACAAAGAAATACTGATATTTGAAGTGCTGAAATTTTTAGTTATTAGCACATGAATATCTAAATTAGTAATATTAGCAATTGGTATATTTATACTGTAGAAGTCTACATAATCTGATCTCATTTAAATTTTTTAATTAATTTATTTTTTAATGATTAGAATTTAAAACATTTTATTTGGGCCTGTTCTGTTGAACATTTGTTAATATAAATGACACAAAACAGATAATTTATAGAGATAAACTATTGCACTTGGCATTTAACTACATTCCCAGCTAACATTTAGAATAAAAAACTTACAGAATTTTTGTTGGCGATTGGAGTGTTATAACTTCTGATTGAGTAGTACGGGTTCAGAGAATGCTTGTGTTGGGATGTCATTTGTTTTAAATAGTGCTTGGTTTGCATCCTAATTTGTCTCTAGAGGACAATTTCATTCAAAATAAAAATACTGTACAATCAGTTAGAAAATACCGTGGAACTTTTGATTTTCTGAACTGTATTCAAAATAAATTCCTCATTTTAATGATTTTTATCAAAGATCTAACAAAAATTAGTCAAAACGAAGTTGTAATAAAAAGATCACTCAACTCACAATTCTAAGTTTATTTTCAATTTTTCAACAGCAGTCATCACAATTTGCATATTGTATCCTAGAGTGCAATTTCTGACTGAATTATGAAGAACATTTAATATTAAGATGAATCAAGTAATAAGAATGAATAGTTTTTAAATATTTGTTCGTTGTTTTTAGATAATTTAGAATTATACTTTTAAGATAGGCAATTGACTTTTTTACATTCATGTACTTTTTACGATGTTTCTGAATTTACTATTTCCTCAAAGTGAAGAATAAGTCCTTCCAAATTTGTAAAATCAGGGTTCAATTGTATATACCGTAAATGTCCTATATGAGGGAAAAATGGATGTTTATGCTGTCTCAGTAATAGAAAATGAGCTTGATGTCGCACACTTCAAGCTGTAGGTCCCTGTACTTACCCTCAAAACGATGAGTTACAAAACCTAACCTAATGTTGCAGATCTTGATGGCTTATGGTTCCAATTAGTTCAGCTGTGCAATATTCTACAGTATAACAGAACTTTAGCTCATTAGTTAAGGGTTATATTAATTCAATTAAAATCTGTTACTTAACTCTTGTGTCACAAGATTTCGGAGCAGTGTACTAATGTTTTTACTCTATATACTTAATAACTAAATAGCCATATCAATTGGTTGAAAAAATCCTGAGATTCCACTGGTCAAGTCTCAAATTGGTTCAAGAATTGTAGGGAAAATTGCAGGTTGCCTAATATAATTCATGTATGACCCTTGAAAAGGTTGCTACTAAATAATTTCCCAATAAATTAAACATTTTACTTGTGTTAATTGTACTAATGGAAATACATGCCATTGCAAGGTTGTATTATATATACTCAGCCTAATAAATTGATAATTTTTTGATGTGATAATAACAATGGTTTTGTCACATTTTTAAAATGCATTTTATTTGCCCGTCCATTTAATTATGAATAATTTTCCTCACCCTTTATATTTTTAAGGGGTACTAATTTCTGCTTTCAATCATTTTTCATATGTACGATTGTATAAAATCATGACTAGAAAAATCTGCAATACTGTTTTTCTAATTTAAATTTTTGAAAGTCACATGCCAGAAGGTTTTGACCTTTAAGAATAAAATAATTTTTATTTCAATAGAATGTAACAAATGTTTGATTTTTATAAGATATATTGCGTGAAAATGATCAATATGAATTGGTTACGTGAAGATTAGTGTTAAATACATTCAGTTTTTCAATGCGATAGTCCATTTCTGGAACACAAGTGGCATAAAATAAATGTGAGCTTTAAGTTGTACTGTTTGAGCCTTAAACATTGTTTCTGCCACATTGAGGTAAACCCATTTGTACCTGCATTCACACAGGAAATTTAAACATTCAAGTTCTGCAATAATTCAAATATGCATCACTCAAAATATCTTGACCAATTGATTTAATTGAGCACAAACCTGCATCAATAAAATGAACTGAAAGCAGGTAATTCCATATCAACCTAACTGCCTCCGAGTTTCTTAAAATTTGTCTATTTTGGTTCCCATTCATGTAGGAAATCTGGAAAAATTTAGTCTCCTTACGAGTTTAAAATTTCAAGCCCACTAATCACTATCAATTCAATTATTATAGTTCAAAACATGTATATTTGCATTTAATTTTTATATAAATTGTTTGCAAATTTGAAATTAGTTTCATTTACATTTTTTTAACTTAACTGCACTGCAACTTTTAAGATAGTCCTATATTCTGAATTTTTGACACTGGAAAAACCGATGTACTGAGGATGCTGTGAAAAGCTTGCAATTCAGGTTTCTTTCATTTTCTAACAAAGCAAACATAAGGTAGCTACTTAAATTCCATAAAAAAGGACAATTTAAAAAAATTTTCAAATGCATATATTTTTGGAAGGCTTCTAAATGTAATTCAAGTTTTTTTTTATACTGCTAGACACAATTTTATCTTGTAAATCATAGAAGAGGGTGGAGCTTTTACGAAACTTCTGGGCTGAAGGCCCTGTCTCCAGGTAAACAAATTCTTTTGCATAGCAAGATGTTTTATACAGAATTTTATTTAATGGTGAAACCTGGGTCTTGGAGTCAAGCTGGTGAAGGGGTGCCAAGGGTTGGAATAAAGTGTGAGAAGGCAAGATAACATTAAAGAGGCAGTGACAACATGAAAAAAATGCTGCAGTAAATCAGAATTTTTTTTTTAAATATAGAAGTTTGAAAAGGTAGAACATCCTCCAGCCTGAATCGAACTCCGGAGGTCACCCTCCGAAACTGACTACAGGTGGGGATTTTACCCACTGTGCTGTTGTCCTCATGTGAAATGATGCTTTTTAAAGGATATGATGATTGCAAAGTAATAAATCATCAAGGTTGTTAATCATCTTTCACCTGTTTTTCAGTTGATTTAGAGATCACAAAAATATGCAACTAGTACCTTTATGTAATATTGACACCCGTTTAACAATGACAAAAACAAACTTTATTGATAAATATACAGTTAAGCATTCGATTTTAAGCACAAAACAGAACAAATACAAGTTTCAGTCTATTCCCACCAGTATCGATCCAATACAAAAAATATTCAAAACAAACAATTCTTATTACATCACACTTAAAACAAAGTTTTCTGAATTAAGTCTTCCATGTTAAAAGATTAACACAAATATTGTAACATCATGATGCAGAACTGATCCAAATCCAAGTGTTACATGAGTTAATTCCATAGTTTATACAATATCAGTCTTCTAAATCTCATCTCTTAGCCAAAGCTAACATTAGTGACAATTATAATCATTTTCAGAAATTAAAGTTAAAAAAGTAACTATTTAGAAAACGGCAGGATAATATCACAAGAAAGCCAAGTTTTTCACACAATTTTTCCTTTTATCACAGTACGTCTTCACACTTGGAAAACTTCCAACTTCTCAATAAGTAATTTTTAAAGAAAATAATTTCATGAAACATCTCAATTGTAACCAAACCAAGCAATTTAAATTTACTAAAGGTTTAAGATTAAAGGCATCTTTTTTGATAAAGATGAATATATATATATTTCTTTAATGGGAAAATTGTATTTTAAATATGTATTAAAAATAATTTAGATGCATTTTATATCAACTAGCTAGGAAGGAAAAGCTTAAAACATCAAAATATTTATATACCGTTTCAAAATAACAAATGAACAAGTAAAAGATATGTATAACTGAAAAATGAATGAATCATGGAAACTAGAATTTTTTTAAATGCACAATAGTGAAAGCAATTTTGGTATAAGGGACCAAATCAAATATTCAAAGTTGAAAGTTGACTTTAAAAATGCAAATGAAACTCGAAATTAAAAACATTACTGCATTTTAAAAGACAAATGAGAAAAAAAATTGATAAAATAAATGCTTGAATTTCAAGAAAATGTATGTCATTTATGAACTTTAAAAATGGACCAAATCTAGATTTTTGATATGGAAATCATACTTCGAATTTTCCTAATATTTACATGACTTTAATTGATGCTAGTCTTGCCTTACGGAGACAATTTTAAAATAATTATTACTTTCAACTTTAAAAAGTTGAGATGGAATTAGAGTATTCTCAATACTCTAGTTCATTAGTCAAAGATGGGAACATTGAAAAAAATTCAGATTAAAAAAAAATAAAGATTAATTGTCATGTTTAGATCTTCATGTTTTAATAATTCAAATCCTAAAGAAATTATTAATTGTAAATTACGACAAATTTAAAAATTAACATTCGATATCAATATTATCTGTATCAAATCTTATTGAACTACAGAAAAATCTCCGAATCGGCGATATTGTCCATTTTTGTACTTTTCGTAACAATATGGTCCAGACACACCTATGATTATACCAGTGGCTAACATGAGAAAGATAGTAAGCCAAAATGCCAAGGAAGAATCTGAAAAAGTTTTACCAGAGTTACTTTTAGATACAATGCACTTTAAATACATTTATCTAGAAAGCTATAATACATTTCCAGCTTCAAACAGCCAGATGAAGATACTAACAATCACTATGATACTCTTAAGCTTTTGACAAGTTTTTTTAAGTATTCTGATGAAATTTTGAAAACATGTTAGAGAAGTTTAATAATAAAATCCGGTACTGGTTGACATTGGAAACTGAGATTTTGTATTTTTTAAGTTTAATCTTACGGCAGAATTAGATCGAGTCAAATATTCCTAGACTGAAAAGTTCACTACTAATACTGTTGAAAAAAGTCTGCACACCAGTTAATTAGATAAAATGTTGCTTTAATGAAAATTCAGAAGAGTGTCAGCCCACCTTTAGTCACAGTAACACTTTGCACTCTTGGGCATATCTCAAACCAATTTTTGATATGTGGGACTTTAATTTTACACCATCTATCCTACGAGGTAGTTTTGACCAAGACATGGGACATCTTCATAAGGCTTGCAACCAAAGGACCTTTATTAGATTCAGGTTGAAGCTTTGAAGAACAGAACATGTTTTACCTTCCCGAGTCATGAAACGATTGCAAAACGGACTTTAAAGTACGACGCTGTGCTCCATTGTATTGCTATGTGCCCTATCTTTGTAGAACTGGAAAATTGTTGGAAATGCAGAATTGGGTGTAGAACATCCAAGTATGTCTTGGCCTTCCTGCTGCCACTAAAAAGTAACAATTCAAGACCATACCCACGATACGACACATTGAGGCTGGTAATGGTAGTCACCAGACATTAACAATGATCATCTGATTGAAACAGTGAAACATGATTCTTCACTCCATAACATTTATTTCCATTAATCCAGCAATTGCAATGAGTTTTCTGCCAGGCTAGATGATGTGCATCTTTGTTTTGGATGATACCAGCAGATGAACACACCACACGTTTCAAACTTCTTGGATCCATTTCCATTAATTTTCATGGGTCCATCTCACTGTTTCTTGACTGTTGCAACTTCACATTCCCATTTAGTAATCACATCTTGCTCTATGTACCCAGGATGCTGTGATTTGTTCACAGTTGCAAGCAGATGTATTACTCAAATGGCATTATGTCTCTGAAAGTCAGTTATTTTACCGTATTAACTCATTTTTCATATCAATGCTAACTCTTAAACCCTATTTGTTCCAATTATGAGAATGGAAATTGCATTTTACCTTTCCCAATTAGGCATCTGGACACTTTTTCCAACAAAGTGTATCATAGAAGACAAGTCTCACATCAACTATAGCATTATTCATTTGCAGTGAATTTTAAGACAAATGTAAAAATCTCATCTTAAAGTTTAAGTTGATTGGGTGTTTTGAGGTTTTATGATGCAAAAGCCAAACTGTGTCAAACACTAGACAATGTCAAATACAAAATGTCGAGAAAGAGGGATTGGGGAACAGATCAGTGTGATGAAAGCAGTGAAAGATCACTTGGGTATCCCGGAAGCACGACCCTGGTGACCCCTAAAGACAGTCAACCCCATAGGAAAAGAAAATAACTAGAGTACCTCGAGTCAAAAGACATTTAAGTGGAAATGAACTGCAAATAAAATTAAAATTGTATCATTGACTATACCGCAAAATAGTTTAGAATTAAAGCACATGTCTATCATATTTTAAAATATTTGGAACTGATTAAAAAAATTTATACACATAATTTCAAAAGCTAAATATTTTTATTTATACTTACATCCATATAGTTTAATTTCAGGTGGTATAGGCACTGAAGCACAATTTCTCTCATCTGAGTAATCACCACATTCATTGTGACCATTGCATCTCCAATCAGGATGGAGACATATCTTGTTGTCACATTGATTACTTGCATTGCAGCCTAAAAAGATGAAATAAAAATTATGTGGATAATTTCTATTATTTCTCAAGACTAAGCAAACAGACGGGTAGTTAGAAACTAAACCTACTAGTTCATAATATCCTATTCAAAGTAATGAAATATGAAAGTTAATACTGTAAATATACTGTTGAGATTAATCCCATGGTGATTTTGTGTGAAAAATAAATAAAAATTAGTTCTTATTTATAAGATAAAAGATCAGTGCTTAGGTACATCAAGATAAATTTTTAATTATATCTGATAGGTACATTGACATGAAGCATAAAGGTAAGATAATTTGGATTTTGGAAAATATCCTAGTTGCATAAGGAAAAACAGACTTCTGAAAAATTTAGTTTATTTCTAGAAAGCATTTTAAGTTTAATATTACCAGAATTGAATAGTTCACCATGCTCATTATAAAATTAAAACCAACAAAATATTAAGATTATTTTTCCAAATAATTTTTTATAATTGAAATCCTTTAAATCTATTTCAAATAGGAATACAATTGGGATCAGTCAGATAAGTTACTTATTTTTAAAACCATGTGGATATTTAAGGAATGCAGGGCTGCCACAGCACTTGTAAAATAGTAGCATAAATTCTTAAAAACAGTAGCAATAAAGTATCTTAAACAATATCTTAGTAGCAATTTTGGTTTCTCAGACACATAATGAATCGGCAAAAACCCAAAATGTGCTAATTAAGTATGAAACAGATGTGGAAGATCTCGCCAAGAAATTTAAGTTTTGAAATTAAAAAGCTAAATATTTTCCGAATAAGGTTTGCTCGACAATCTAGCAACCAGACTGATGTTTTTCTTTCATTATTGCCATGGCTTGGCGGCAAAACTTTGAAATAAGTGTCCTAGGAAAATGTTCTCTAAAAATCATAAAAATATTTTTCCTATCCACTATTAGGTAAAAAAAAGGGACTAAATTTTCGTTGACCTAGTGAATTAAAAAAAGTCACAAATTCTGAAATTAGAAGCTTTTGCTTAATTAGATACTCCTAATTGCCAAGGTAGGAAAATAGCAGCAAAAGTTGCTTGTAGCAGCTCTGATAATGTTGTTTGCAGAACAATACTATGGGAAGACATTTCAAAGCTAAGTATTTAATATTAAGCACAAGATTGGATTGCAGCAACTTAAAGTAATTCTGAAAAATATCTTAATTAGTCATGAAAGCTACATTTTAATTTTGAGAATTGCACCAACACAAAAAGTCGATTTATTGTGCTCTATTTTCCTACTGGGCACCTACTAAAAAAGGAGCATAATGTTTAATCATACATTTTTAATTTACCAACACAATGTACTTACTTATTGTGCTATATTTGATCGTAAGAATAGCAGATGATTTGGTCGCATCAATTCGTTTGTAGATGAAAATCAAATTACTTGTTCGACTCCATATCTCAGAGTTGGTATCATTCACAATAGCAGACTCCCTGACTGATGATCCATCATACACATTCAATTCACTAGAATAGAAATTATTAAACATTTATGATTAATTTTAAAAAACTTTCCTCTAAGTTGTTTAGCAGTTGTTCTTGTACAAACATAAGCTTTACTTTAGCTATGTATAATATGCTTATTTAGAAGGTGAAGTTTCTTAATTTAGTACCACTACTAGCAATGGCCCACCCATAACATAAATTTGTCATGTCAATTTTACCATTTATTTATTTAGTAAAAGCATTCAGATACGAGAATTTGTTGCAAAAAAAAGGGGAACTGGAGCATGAGCATAATATTGAGCTCCTCATTGCTTGTATTAATCACTTAAGATGCACATAGACACTAGAAGATTTTTTAATTTTGACTTTAAAAATCGTTTTTCCAACACGTCATTGGATTATGCTTAAAATAATTTCAGTGAGTAAAAATTATACTAAGCTAATTATTAATTACCTAATCTAGATATAATCAGCTAATTAGCATGTTTTTTTAAGTGATATCTCAAATTCTTATGTGTTCAGAAAGACAATTCCTGTTGGAAATAATTCCTAATATTATTTTTCATGTTTTGACCCTCAATCAAGTTGCTAGAGGGAATAGGTTATTTTTACAAAGAAAGTCTGCAAAATCAATATTTTTTTTCAGGAATTTTAAAATTTAAAAATCAACTAAAACCTGATTGCAGTTCAGAACATCCACTATATTATATAGATTATAATGATACAAAAATTATTATAATAGATAAATTCATTGTTGAGTTATCACTGTTTGAACAAAGCATTCTATTACGAAACCAGTTCTTCAGAAATTGAGTTAAAATTTATGAAACATGTTTGTACTGGTGACAGTACCTAACAAAAATATCTTGTAACAAGAAAAGAATTCTGAACATTTACATGATCTTGTATCATTTAAAAAGCTCAGATATTGGGAAAGAGTTTAAAAAAAGGAATAAAAATAAAATCGATGTTCTGATCAATTTTCATGATTTCTAGTGTATACATACACCTTAACTGATATAAGAAAAGATACTTTAGCAAGTCATTGGGCCATTCCAAAGTGAGTTTTGGGAAAAAATTCAGTAACTAAAACTTGATGTTATAGATTATTGATAAAAATGTAGTATTTGATAAAAATGTCATTTTGTAAAAACTTAATATTCTACCACCTGTTACAAATATTTCACTTTGTTGATAAAAAATGAAGCCTTTTTGGTTATGAAGTTGTCAAAATAATTTGGCACTAGGAGGTCAATGGTTGGTTAATTGGTTCAGTTTTTATGGTGACATGTTTGGCCAAGCTGCACTGAACACAAGATAGACAATGTCAAGTAAATGGACATACACACAAAAGAAAGTTTTTGATACAAAAGAGAGAAGTACACCTAGGGAGGAATCGAATCCATGCTGCCTGCAACTCGCAAGATGAAAGGGTTTGTTAAACATTACTAATAAATTTTGATATAAAATTAATTTTTTATTTTTCCTTCTAATTCAGCAATGCTTTTAAAAACATGTTTTTAATTTAATAACTTGAACAGAATATATTTCTGCATATATATTTTACTGACCGTTTTCTTTTTACTTCATTATGTTAAATGAGCTGTAAGCCCTAAAGTGACTAGAAACTTACAAGTCTTTGGAATTTTTCATATTTAAAGGTTACTTGTAAAATGAAAGGATCGAGAACATGGCCGGGTCAGACAATAGGGCAGGAGAATAAAAGAATTCAATGTTAGAATGTATGTGGTATGTCTGAGAAACCATGCATTTCTCATTCAAAAATAATGTGCAAGATAATAAAATTAGAAGACCTGCCTACATTTAGACCTATTCAAATTAGTTGTTTATAATAGGCAACAATGTAATTTTGATTAAAAGAATACAAATTTCTTAGAATCAAGAAAATATTCATAAGCATACTTCCCAAGGATTCAATTAAGCCAAACTTGTTAGTTTGGGAAAAGGTTAAGGATGGTTGGTTTTTATGGCAAGGGCCATATTTGGCCTTGCTGCACCAGACACAAGACATAATAGCAAGTAATGAACATACACATGCAGGAAAGTACTGACACAGAAAAATACACCCAGTGAGGAATTGAACCTGACAGGAATCAAATTTGAGAAGCTTATAAACTTGCAGGGAAAAAGTTAAGATGTTTCATAGAACCCTCATGAACATGCATCAGTTATATAAAAAACTTACTAATTTCCTGTATCATCTTTTTTGCTAACCGTATATGAAATAATATTGACATCACTTGCAGTACTATCTGTTTCTGGAACGCTAACTTTCCAAATGCAAAGGGTTTTGTTGGGTTTTACGCTAAATTCTCCATTGGGTTGTTTGCTGAAAACTTGTCCACAATCTAGAAAGTTATACCAGAATCAAGTAAAAGCAATCGAGTACATTTCCAAAAGAACTATAGCACTCGGACTGAAGAACAGATTTTCAAGAAAAATCTGGTGTTAACAGTAAAAATTTTATATATAATTTTCATGTATAATTATTTTTCCACCAAACAAACAAAAAGTATCTAAGAATTTACAAAGTTGGAGACACTCTTAAGTCCATACTGCAAATTACCACTGAATTATAGATATATCTTAAAATGATCTATAATTTTAAGTACTATATCCTGAAAAAGAAAATGGATACTTTAAGAAGTAAGTCCTCAAAATTAATGATTGATAAGACATAAAATAAAGCTGATGCAGTACTAAAAAATAACCATGACTTTATTCATATGTATCCTTTAAATTTAATTTTTGTTGTGCTATCTTCTGAACATAAGCTCAGTCAGATTCACTCTGCAAGTCTAGGCTGTATACTAACAGTCAAGTATCTTCCTTTGATACAAAAATGTCTAATTACAAAAACATAATAGCAAAAAATAAAAGCATTATCAAAAATAACTATAATGCCTTTTTCTCCAATTCCCAGTCAATTGAACATTAATCATCATGGCATTACATGGGCTGATTTGTGAAGCACTTTGCAATAAACTGGAACCCAATGAGCTATGTTACACTTCACATACATACACACATCCCGTTTATAGAGGCAACATTCTTTCCAGACAGACAAGCATTCATCATGCCTTATCCCAAATTTGATCCAGGAACTTTTCTATATGGAAACCAGCACCCTGACCATTAAACCCATTGGTCAGTTGTTACTAATGTCAAACAAGTGTTCAATTAAACATTAAATAAGAGTAAGTTTAATTTGATTTGGAGGTTATGATAATAGCAAATTCATTGCTCATTTGTGAATGCACAAATTTCATTGCACTTATAATCTACTTATTGGCACAATATAGAATAATAACACATATTTGAATCAGATCCTTTCAAATAGTGAACAGAATCTAAGTCTTAATGCAGGCTTATTAAAAAGCTTTAATTTAATGGCAGTGATAATAAATGTTCAACAAGACTTTCAAACTTACTAGCAACAGTTCCATTCACCATAAATCCTCCAGAAGACTGGAAGGTACCAGTAACTTGAGATTTCCCACAATTTGAGGAGTTGAACTCAATGGTGGATTGATCGGAAAGAAAGAGATCTTCTGGTAACTCACTGCCAACATACTGCTGAGTCAAATTATTTGAGGAACTAACTTTAATGCAGTGATTAGGAGCCAGCTTCAAAGTATTGAATGCAAGGTGCACTATGTTATCCTTTGGAGCAGAAATCTTCCAAAGACAGCTGGCAAAAATTGGGTAAGTGTCCGGATATAGAGGAGATGTAATTTGAAACTGTGATAGAGCATCCACAGATAAGTTCTTTCCACAAGCTGTGTAAAGAGAAATAATTGCATAAGATTAATCACATTTTCAAATAATCTTTTGAAAATAACCTAACATTGTATCCCATTACAAATTGGCATAAAGAATTGTATGCATGTTTATTTTCAAATTTATCAATTGTATTTTGCATCTCCAAACAGCTAACACTACATTTTTAAGAATTAACTTTTAACAAAATCACTAATGGTATGCAGATGTTTTCAGTCAAAAAACATACCCTAATGCTTTAAAATTATATAAGGGCCATATAAAATGTGATAGAAATTCAACTATAACAGCAGGATTTGGATGTTCATTGGTTTTGTGGCACTAGGGCCATATTTGGTTATGCTGTGCCAAGCCCAAACAATGTCAAGTAATGGACACACACAAGGACAGTTTTACTGACACAGATGAGAGAAATACATCCAGGGAGGAATTGAACCTGCTCCTCCTAAAACACGCAAGTTGCTAGCGCAGCGGGCAAACCTCAGCAGAATTAGGAAACGTTTGAAAATAAAAACTTTGCCATCTCTAGTTTAGAAAAGATTCTTATTAATTCTGCAATTAAACATCCTATTATGACTATCATGAATGATTTTAGAGCAACTAGATAACTAAGAAGGAAAATATTAGCAAATTAAATTTTTGATTTACTCTTAAATTGGCTTTCATAAAAAATTCTCACACCTAATGTGCATTTTATCACACTACTTGCTTAAAAATTGACTAAAAACTATGAATGCTGTTAGTAGTTTAAAAAATACAATTAAAATATTTAATTAAACAGTATTTATAAAAATAAATAATTTTTAACTCCAGAACAGTAATCCTTTTTTACATAAATCATGAAAACAGAAAAAGTTATCTTAACGTTTTGTGGTTGTTCCATACTAACATTTGCTGCAACTGCATTGTATAAGTTGATCAATCCCTGAAGTATGATATTGGAAACCATTATCAATTTTTCCATTAATTTTCTAGCTTAATGCGCCAAATAATAAATTCAAAGTTTCAGATCCCCTTTGGAACCAAAACTTAAAATTTCCTAATAAGGATAACTCTTCTAGTATTCAATGACTTAAAACACAATGAACTGATTAAACAAGTATTTAAACTCTTACTAGGAATATAACTTGAATGTCCAACCAAAACTATGTCATCTTTATCCTTTGGGCAAGGGGCTCTATTTATTTCAACAATAGCTCCTACATTGGATGGAATCACTAATTGAGGAACATGTGTAACATTGGCATAAACTGTACCAATATGAGTTTTACTAGCATCCAATTGAATGATTTCTATTGAATCTCCTTCCAAAAGGGAAATGTACTGAAGATTCAACAGCAATTCTGAAACACAAGGGAAAGTTCCATTTAGAAATCAAGAATATTAGTAAAACAATGAAATACTAAGCTATAATGCAAACTAAGGAATAATTATCTAATACAGCCTGCAGGACACATGGGGCCTGGTATATTATTTTTTATGGCCTGCCAAATGACATAAAAAGCACGACTGTCATTACCATTTGGACATATTATTTACTCAACATTCACATGAATGCATTTAAAAGTAGAAAACAAAATTGATAGAAACAAGTATGTTACACATGAAACAGAAGAAATCTCGGGTCCATTAAAATTTGGAATGAAATAGCAATTGAGAAAAGAAAACAGCTTTACCTGAACCAGGGCGATCTTGTGGAGGAACAACCCAAAGGCATGAGGCATTACAATTCCCAGAGAGTATGTAGTTTTCATTTGAAATAGTACTCATATGTAGACAACCTGTACACAATTATATAAAGGTCACTTGAAAGGAAATATTATGAAAACATAATATGCAATGAAATAATCAATATAAGTATACATACCAGGATGAACTCCTTTGAAGTTAGCTGTGAAACTGGAAGTAGAGAAACCAGTCGCAATAATCATCATTTTAGAGGATTGGGATAAAACCGGATACCAAATGTTACCACGAAGGGTTGCCAACAAATTTGATTTATCAAAGCCATCATAGATATTCAGGGAGGCAGGTGATGTCAAAGAAGTTGTAGTGAAATTCAAATACACAATTTCATCCGATTCAACTTCCAACTGAAATACTGTATCATCGAGAGCAGTAGAAGTAGCAGTAATTGTTCCACTTCTTCTAAAATAGCCACCTTCACCTAAAGGAAAATGAGAAAATTGTGGAAATCTTCTCACCTTTAAATGCTTTCTAACCATAGAGAAATGTGTAAATTAATGTCTACAAAACAATCCCAATAAAAGCTGCATTTAAGCACTTCCTATAATTTTACACTTGTAATTTGAAATTTAACTCCTGAAATTAACCTTTATTAGTCATATGCCACCACTGATATATTGCAACTTTCTCGTATTAGTTGTATCACACATTAGATGACAAGACTGACCAAGTAAAAACATAATATGTGTAATTACCAGTCTTGATTTTGTTGACCTAAAAGTTACAAAAATGACCTACAAATTACCTAAAATTACAAAACAATGATTTAATTATTTCATTGATATGCTTTCAACGTACATTTTTTTTTTCAAACTAAAAATATTTTTTCAACAAAAATGCATCACATACTTTCATACATCAACATATTAAAAATTCACAAATTGGAGTCAGATTTTTTTAAATCAGTGTTGCAAAAACAGTTCAAAGAGGGAATTCACTTACTGACCAGAAGTGATCATCTTCACAGGTAAATCTGTCATAGAATAAACATGGAGCGGTGCAATAAAATTTATTATATTCAGATATTTTTACGTGAGACATTGCATACCATTTTCCTATTACTTACATTTCTACTTTCATATCACTGTTCCTAATCGCATGAACATGACACTCGCAGCGACTCTCCTGTGTCTCGAGTCCCTATCTCACCCTCATCGTTCCCTTTTCGTCTAATCATCTGGATGACCCTGGTGGATCAAATGGTTCCTTCTGGCCAACATTCATCAGTGTCAGGCCAAAGAGCCTCACAAATATCTCTCATTAAGACTAGGGTACCCTCTTTCTGGTGTCAATGATTCACTCACAAATAGAAGATAAAGGATTCATTTTACGTTGAAGGGTGGGGTCAGGGAATTTTTGGCCCCAGATGAGTCAGTTATAATGTAATGCATTTTGTTGTAAAAAATAAGGAAGGGGAATGATGATTTCAGCATAAACTTGATTAAGACAGGACAGAATGAAAACATGCTAAAAACTTGGCCCTAAAAATCTTCAAAAATGACCTAAAAGATCCTTTAAAAATCTCAAAAATTACTTACAAGCAGTACATATGTATAATCTAGTGACAAGTTATGCACAAAATGCTTTTGTCTAAGGGTAACAATTTTCAAAATGTGCTGATTTTTTCTAAAAATCTAGTATATATTATGTATACGACTTGCAAAAAGGATAGTTATTTTATATACAGTTAACTCCCAATTACCCACAACCTTGCAGTGCTAAAAGTTTTCCCACAAATAAGGCAGGCTTAAGAACTTAAAATAAATATGATACATATGAAAATGATTATGTAGAACTAACTGACAAAGTGATTGGGTCTTAGTTAAATACGAAGAGCAATTACAGTATCCCCTTGTACATTAATCCTCAAAGTGGTTTCGACAAGATATCTCGCCCATCAGGATCTGACCAATTCTGCTAGTGACGAGATATCTCAAGATATTGCCCATTTTTATGATGGCAATATCCGGTCAGTTTTTTCTAATGACGAGATATCTTGTCCATCTAGATCAGTGGTAGTCAACCTGATCCCTACCTGCCACTAGTGGGTGATTCAAGCTTTCATGGTGGGTGGAGGGGTTTTGTCCGATGCTGAAGCTACTTTTCGTTATCACCGTGCATCTATGACATAGCAAGTTGTACTACACTGTAGTGTGCATGACGAGGGTGGGGTGTACCCGAGGCCATCACTCAAGTTGAGTTCGTTTCATGATGGGGCCAGTACGTAGTTAGATTTGTGAAAGTAAGAACGTGCCTATGGCTTCAAACATGTTTTATAAATTATGTGAAATATTGTGAGACCATGTCTCAAAAAAATACACTTGTGGCTATTTACCGGAGTATCTGAAGATGGGTTTCATCGAATCTGTTGTAAATAAACAACTCCCAATGTGTTTACTGTGTCATAAACATTATCCAATGAAGCCAAGTCGATTGCAAGAACATCTTGATACAAAGCATCCAAAAGATAAAGGCAAGTCCATTCAATATTTTCAGGAGATGTTTAAAAAATTTCAAAATCGTCCAACAATCCTTGCATCATTTAAGAAACAACATGCAACGAATGAAAATGGATTAACTGCCACTTATTACATTTCACAATTAATTGCAAAAAGCGGTAAAAGCTATAATATATAGGAGAAACTTTAACACCCTCTATAAAAGAATTTATCTCAACAGTAATGTATCAGGATATACCTGAAGCTTTAAAAACGTTGCCCCTAAGTGATAGCAAAGTAAAGCAACGAATTTTGAAGAAATGGCAGTTAATGTTGAAAATAAACTTATAGGTATTCTCCAAAACTCATTTTCTATACAATTGGACAAGTGTACCTACTATTGCAGATAGTAATGTTTTATTGATGACATATGTACGTTGTTTTGATGAAAACAATACATTACCAGAAGAAATGCTATTCACAATAAATCTCGTTACAGATACAAGAGGATTATCAATATTTAATGCTGTGAAATCATACTTTGCAAAAAATAATATACCTTTGAACAATATTATTGCATGCGATACTGATGGAGCACTATCAATGGTAGGTAGGTCGCTATCGTGGATTTGCTGCTTATTTGAAGGAAGGGCCAAATGTTTTAAGCATTCATCGTGTGGTGCACAGACAACTTGTAGGAAAATATTTAAGTACAAGTCTCCATTCATCATTAACTATAATAATTAGAGCTGCAAATAAGATCAAATCCAATGCCAAACATGATAGAATGTTTCGACAGCTGTGCCAGGACAATAATGAGGAATTTATTATGTTACTGTTACACACAAAAATTCAGTGGCTGTCAAAGGGTACATGTTTGCTTTGTTTTGTAGCATTATGATAGTGTCATACATTTTTTTTAAAGTACGAGCCGTGTTTTTTAAGTAAGTACCGTTATAAAATTCCGCAGCTCTATCGCTGCGGTCGGCATTTGGCACATGCGCGCTGTTTACCGCCATTTGTTGTCAAGTCACAGACGCCATTACAGAATCATTCGACCGTGTTTACGTTTGTTTCTGAGTATTTGCAATGCCTCCTCTGATTGAGAATCCCACCAACTGTGAAATACGCACTGTGATTCGTTTTCTTAGTGCTAAAGGCATGAAAGCGGCTGAAATTCATCGTCAGATCAGTGAAGTGTATGGAGAAAACATTATAAGCGATGGGATGGTACGGAAGTGGGTGAGAGCTTTTAAAGATGACCGTTCGAACGTGCATGATGAGGAACGAAGTGGGCGACCTTCAGTTATTATTGACGCTTTGATGCAGAAAGTTGATGAAAAAGCGAGAGAACAGACGCTTTACGATTTCGTCATTATCTGATAACTTTCCTGAAGTGTCAAGAAGTGTGCTTTATGAAATTGTGACAGAACGTTTAAATTATCGAAAGTTATGCTCACTCTGGGTACCGAAAATGCTGACTGAGGAGCACAAAAGCAAACGTTTAGCCAGTTCTTTGACTTTCCTAGAGTGGTACAGTGAGGAAGGTGACGAGTTTTTAAGCCAAAGTGTCACAGGCGACGAAAGATAGGTGGCTTACGTTACACCAGAATCAAAGCAGCAATCCATGGAATGGCGGCATTCAACATCACCCAAGAAAGTGAAGTTCAAGCAAACAATTTCAGCCAGGAAAATCATGTGTACTGTTTTTTGGGACAGGAAGGGGATGTTGCTTGTGGATTTTTTGCCTCATGGTGACACAATAAATTCTACGACTTATTGCGAGACCTTAAAAAAACTGCACCATGCAATCCAAAACAAAAGGCGCGGCATGCTGAGTAAGGGGATCGTTTTGCTTCATGACAATGCCCGTCCACACAGCGCCAATCGAACTCAAGAGCTGATCGGATCATTTGGCTGGGAACAACTTGATCACCCTCCGTACAGCCCCGATCTAGCGCCCAGTGACTACCACGTGTTCCTGCATTTAAATGGTCGGCGCCTCGATGACGATGTCAAAACGACCGTGTTGCAGTGGTTGTCTAATCAGGCGGCAGATTTCTACGAGGATGGTATTCAAAAACTGGTTGTACGATACGATAAGTGCCTTAATATTGGTGGGAATTATGTAGAAAAGTAGATTAAAGTACAGGCTTTCATGTAAAAATAAAATTGTTAAGAAAAGTCTACTCGTTTTATTTTTATTTCAAAACAGTACTTACTTAAAAAACACACCTTGTATTAATGAGACCAATCTGTCAACAATTAAAAACAGTAAAGAATGATGCCTTTTATATGGCAGATATTTTTAAGAGATTTATTGAAATCAATTTTCAGCTTCAAAGAGCTAATAAAACTCTTATCAATTGCCAAAATATTGTGTAATAATTTATCAACAAACTCGATCTTCGTTATAATCTATTGAAGAGAAATTTCAGTTTCCCGAATTATCATCTATAAAAGATGATAATTCGATAATACTCCAGGAGATTGAAAGATTCAGTAGCCACTTTAACTTAAATTGGATATGGAAAAACGATTTGAAGATGTTTTGAACTTGAAGGCTGACAGAATGAAAAACCCTTTTACTGCAAATATTGAGGAGGCTGGTACAACTTGCCAAGAACTGTTAGAACTTAGATATTATGAGAGAGTAAATATAATTCCGACAGTGGTGGATATGAAAACATATGGCTAAATAAAAAAATGCTTGCGTTATATCCAAATATGTGGAAAATGATATTCAATTTATTGATACCCTTTCCCTACCTCATATCTTGTAGAATCAGGCTTTAGTGCTGTTAATCATATTATCACCAAACAGAGAAACCGTCTGAATATTTCCGAAAGAGGAGACCTTCTTTTGTTCATTACGAAAATGGAACCAGATATCAAATATTTAGTTTCGCAGCATCAGCCTCAAGGATCTCATTAATAATTAAAGGTCATTTAATAGACTTTATGCTTTTATATTTAATTTTCTTGAATTTAAGCAGCTTCTGCACTAGTAGACGCTGTATCGATTGAAATGCAGAAATACAGCAAATTAAATTTTCTGTGTATCATAAACATACGAAAGTATAAATAAAAAGATAAATTTAACTACTTATTTTTACTAAATCTCCACTCAAAAATTACGAATACTTAGCAGTTGCGCTAAATTAAGTTAGTGCAGAATCAGTGGGCGGTAAGAAAATTTTACAACCAACTAAGATACAAAAGTGGGCGGAAGACATAAAAAGGTTGACTACTCCTGATCTAGATCTTGTTAGTTTTGCTAATGACAAGTTACCTCATCAAGACAATCACTAGTAGGGTTAAGCTTTTTTAAATAGAATTTTTCACTCCTTCAAATATTAAATGATCAACCCAGAAAATAATTTCTTTATTTCGAAAATAAAAGTAACAAAATTTAAAAAGTATATATATATATATATATATATATCACTATTGTGTGAATTCATAACATACCAAGAAATGTGTACTATTATACACACATCGCTATTTTTTATAATTTTCAAAAATATTCTATGTATAATTTTGAAAGGTTTTCACATTGACTTCGTTTAACAGTTTTCCAAAATTAACTGATCCAAACTATTATAACTTTCCAAAACTATTTGAATGCAGTTTATAAGGATATTTCTCATCCTTTACTATGACACTTTCCTCATAAAATAGTCTAGTCCCTCAAGTAAGGGATAACAGCTGTTTAAGTTTTAGAAAGATGGTTTTTCTCAGGCTTTTAACAAAAAAATTATTTTTTCCTGATACCTGAGTTCCTCTACAAACTCTACAGGAGGATACGAGTCATCGTAAATTCTAAAAATGACAAGTATATATTAAGATCTAATTGTTTTCACTCTTCAAGTAAAAGAAAAATTATGGTCCTAAAGTTACATTTAACAAATCAGAATAACAATTTTTGTAGCATATATATTAACTTTGGTGTTGATCCCATAAGCATAAGGAATTTTAGGAATTCTCTTCTGTAAGAGGTTTTTCTTTAGACTCACTAAATCAAGACAAAAGACTTTGGTCAAGTTTCATCGATCATGGCTTTTGAATGCACATGAAAGAAAATGAGCAGTTATAGTAACAATAAGGTTTTTCAAGGGCACTTAAAACAAAAATGAAAAATCGGATCTTTTTACTTACCATGCTCAGTAACTTGGCCAGATATTCTTGAACCATAAGTTATGGGCTTGAAAGCTATCCAAACATAGGGTCCTTGTGACCTTATTATCTGATCTAGAAAAGACATATTAATCAAATTGTAGAATAAATAGCGATGGAGGAAAATTAATACTATTACAAATGCGAGCAAAAAATTTGCAAATGAACTTTCAGATTAATATTTCCTAATTTAAATAATAAAATTTTACACACCAGAAGGAACTTGACACAAAACTACCATTTCAAGCATGTACTACACAGCAGTTCTTGTTTGTGAATAAGTGTAAATTTCATTTCTCTATACTTGCCAAAACTTCTCACTGTAGTCATCATGATAACTTCAACCCAAACACTAACAAAAATGTGCCACATGAAAATAAATATAAAGAAAATAAAAACTCTTTCCAATTTATTCATTTTCCATTTAACTATTAAAAACTCTAACTCACAGAAACAGAAAATTATGCTTCACATTTTTACTTCCTAATAAAATATTTACAAAATATTTGCATGAAATATATTTGCTAACATGTGTGTGAACTAAAGTAAACATCACCCAAAACACATTTTATAATTTCTTCCATTAGGTTCAATGTATTTAATGGTTTTCATAATGAATTCATGATTTTCCATAATTGAGGGAGTTAGGATTCGAGAGTAACTCAGTACTTTAAATGGAATAACATGTGCTTCCTTCCATTTGCAACTCCTTTACATGCCACTTTATTTCCAGATACCAACCTCTGATTTGATGGTTTAAGAATATTAAAAGTGATTTTCAGGAATATTTTCAGAATGTTGCATGAATTTTAATCAAGATTAACCCTCCAAGTGGTTTTAACAAGATATCTCGTCCATAAAGACCTGAAAAATTTTGCTAATGACGAGTTACCTTGTCATCAAGATGTTTTTTTTTATGGATGAGATCAAGATCTGGTCAGTTTTTCTATATATAATGGCAAGTTAATAAGCAATAAGTTATAAAAAGTTAATGACATTTTTTAATTCAAGTGCAATAAAAAATAAAGAAAAATTCTGTTTTAGTACACACATTGCATACCTGCCAACCTCCAACAAAAAAAATACAGATTTTGATGACAAAAAAAGCAACATTGATGCTCGATATTAACAAACACAAATTTTGATAAAAACACACTACAGTGCTATCAGAATGACTTTTTAAGCAAACATAAGGTCTTTACTAGTTTTGAGGGCCATCTTCGGTGGTGTCCTTGATAATGATATTTGGCAAAGAAGATACAATTTTGAATTATGCAAACTTTTTGGAAATGAAGACATAGTAAAATTGAACAGAATGAGATGAGCAGGTCATCTTTTGAGAGATGGATCCAGAGAGAACGCCACTGAAAGTTTTTAATGCAGTCCCTTTTTGTGAGACAAAGGGTAGATCAAAAAAGAGATGGAGAGACTGTCGGGATTCGGACTTTAGTGCCATGAAAGTCAAGAACTGGAGATCCATGGCTGGGAAAACTTCTGAAGGCCATGGCTCACAAAGGGATGTTGTGCCAACTATGATGAAGGTGTTAACTACTACAATGCCTTGGATCATCTTTAGCAGCCACGTTACTTCAAAAATTAATTTAATTATTCATTAACCCAGAGGTTCTCAAACTTTTGATCTATGGGCCCCCTCATGTCAATCTGAAGATTTCACGCCAACCCTCCTTCCTACTCAATATAATTTGAAGTTTTAAGAATAAAATATTTCGTTTAATTTTAGTGTTGAAGTCCTTATATTAGAACAAATTATTTTTATTACTTTTTTATGCATATAAAATTAAAATATATTATATATATATTTCTAGATCATATTTACAATTTTAAGTTGTCATGGAATTTTCTCATGTAATACATCTATCTGTAATTAATGGGATAGATGAGCTTGTTTCTGATCACAAAGTTTATTAAAACGAGAAGTAATGCTTGAGAGCAACTCTTAATTCATTGGGAACTAAGTCTTGCACGATATTTATTCTTTATAGCTGCTAGAGCTGAAAATCCAGTTTCACATAGGTATATTGTTGCAAAAGGTATGAGCATTTTCAGCTTTTCCACTTAATGTTGGGTATTCTTGCAGAACATTAATCCGAAACTTTGCCAAAGAATTCTCTTTAAAATTTATTTTTAAAGAAACAAGTCTGTAAATCTATAAGATGCTCCTGATCAGTAATGCTTAATGAACTTGGCAGGTTTTCATCAAATGGATTTGTAATCCATCGCCATGCATCGAGATTTTCATAAAAATATTTTTTAAATGATCTTGTAATGTAACTAGATGGTCAATCAAATTATTTTTCACCTGTGAAGTGTTTGAAATTCAGTTTCGTTAAGCATTTCGATAATAGTGGGAAATATTTCTAAATCATCATTTTTCAAACTATTTGTCCAAAGTTGCAACTTTTTATAAACACCTGAATTTTATCATTCCAATGAAGTATATTGGCTTCATTTCTTTGAAGGGATTTATTCAATATTTACTCTTTCAAATATATCTGCAAGATAGCCAGTTTATAAAGGAAAACAGAATTGCAATAAAGCTCTGCCATTGTGTGATTTTGATCATGCAAAAAACAGAAAAGTTCATACATTCTGTCCAACACCTTTCCTCTTGAAAGCCATCTGGCTTCAGTATGAAGTAAGAATACATGTTCTGAGCCCATATCTTCACACAGAACCTTGAAAATTCTAGATTTTAATGGCTGAAATTTACAGTTTTTATAACACTGTAATACTTTATTTAGAGGAGAGCTTAGCTCTTTAGATGCCAGTGACTGTCGATGTATCATACAGCATGTGCACTTTGCTTCTGGAGCTCCTGCTTTCACCCTTGCTTTATATGTCCAGTATATTCTCCAGAAATTGCACGAGCTCCATCTGTGCATATGCCAATGCATCTTTCCCATGAAATATCATTGTCTTTTAAAAACTTATAGATCATATCGAAAATGCACCCTCCAGTAGTATATGTAAGAAAAGGCTCACAAAAAAGCAGCTCTTCTCGCAGTCCATCACCATCAATAAATCGAACATATGCAATTAGATGGCAATCTCAATGGACATCTGTTGCTTTGTCGACTTGAAGAGCATAGTAATTGCCTTTCATTTTGTCATTTAAATCTTGCGACATTTCTATTATTCGTCGGGATACTGTATCATTGGAAAGGAGGATATTTTTTAGTTGTGCCGTGGAGTCACCAAACATTGAACTATATCAATAGCTGCTGGCAATATTAGTTTCTCCAATTGTATGTGGCTTTCTACAAATGGCTAATCTTCAAGAAACTAAATACGAAGCAAGAGCTTTAGAAGGTACACTTGTTGTTTTAGTGAAATTTTGCTAAGATTTAAAATGATCAAGTTTTCTGATAAAAAATTCCTTTGGTTTATTAATAAATTCTTTGTTTGGTTTCAAGATGCCTTTTTAATTCATTAGGCTTCATACTATCTGAAGCTAAAATTTGGAAACATTACACGTTGAAGTTCTTCCCCATCGATGATGGTGTGTGTAAAACCAAAAGATAAATAATTTTCATACCTCCTCTTCTTTATACTCCGTTTAAGGGTAGATGCTGTAGTATCCTTCTTGGTGCTCTCAGAATTCATGAAATGCTCATTTTTGTCATCTACTTCTTGGTTGATTAAAAATCGTTTCATTTTAGCCTCCATTATTTTTCTTCGTGCCGCAAATTTTTTTTAAACGATATTTTGCCAGTTTATCTGAATAAATTCGTGCCCCCGTGGAGGACGCGCCCCACAGTTTGAGAACCACTGCATTAACCATTTAGAAAATTAGCAATTCTTCAGTCAGGAAATCTTGATAGAATATTCTGCTTTTTAAATATAAAATTATGAAGAGTGAAAATTATGAAGTGATTAGTGTCAAGAATAAATGACATCTTATGCTTTTAAGAAAAATATAAAATCTGTTAGGAAAAAGCTAAAAACAATCGACTGATAGAAATGTTAGTACTTTGTTAAATTCATCTTAATGTTCATTTCCATTTCTGACCACCTGAATGTCCTTTACCATAATTCTCCCAGTTCATAAAAAATTAAAGTGTCTTAAAAAGGCTGCATCAAATTTTTTAAAAAACTATCAATTCTTACAGAACAATTGTTCCCAGCCAGAATAGGAAAATGCCTGATGATTTTCAGATTTTTGAAGACAAATAGCGATAATTGCAATTAATTGGGCTTTATAAAAGCTATTCGAAATGAAAAACTTCCCTTTAATGCTTTTTAATGTTTGGCAGGAGTTTGAACTTGGTGGAACCGATTTGGCAATATTTTACACAAAATGGTACCAAATACACAGAAATGAGCAATTAAGTTATTTTAATGTTTTAATGGTATGTGTTTTTTTTTCTTTTCTCTTGCGGTAGCCATAGTGTGACACCAAATTCCAAAATTGGCATCACGCGAACATTTTCTTCCTGAAGAACAAAAGGGAATATTTTTTCTTACAGGAGAGTTGGCACATATATCACTGGCTTTTGTGGGAAATACCGTAACTGTAAAAAGTACTCATTCGAATAGGCTGCATAAAGATTATGAATGAAAACTTCAAAGTTAAAATAGTAAGCAGCTTCAGCATATACTTTTCATCAGAACACTGAAGTTAGTTCTAGACATTGGTTCATGCACTTATTACTTTTTCAATCAATCCATTTATGGAAGTTTCTTTTCCCTTTTATAAGATTGCATTTTGGTATAATCTTAGTTTACATAATGCTTTGACACAATTTCAATTTTTTTATCACCAAGCCACTATTAAATGACAGCTGAAAAGAGAGCCACATTGTAATGAAAATGAAATACTGATTGAGATCTTAAGATAGATAATATGCCATCAACCTGCCGACCACACCATTCCTTTCAACACAGATTTTCTGTAATAATTTCACTATTCACCATAACTAAAGGTAATAACATAACAATTATGGAAAATCTGTGATGGCTAGCACCTCTGTATTGTTCTTTTTGTGTTCAGCGTGAAGTAAAATAACGTATATCCAAATGCAAAACATTTAAACAATTTAAAATGCTAGTTTTGTAAAACGTTATATACATGTCGGAATGTCTAGGCGCCAACCTGCCCACGTTCCAAAAAGCGCAGGAAACATTTCCCAAAGACCAATCGGAGCACTTCCCGCCAGAAGGCGCGAACCCCGCAGACTGACTCCGAGCGATTTGATGTTAAGACGTGGCTTTGCACGGACGTGCCACCAGGATGTTAATCCCACTATGATTTGATGTTTAATCTGATATTTGTACATAATTGACCCCTGTAATTAACCCCCCCTTTTCCCCTAGATTTTATTAAAACAATATTTAATAGTAATGATGCTCTCCTCAATTCACTTCTAACATATTAATCCACAATATACATTCATGAAAAAGCATTCTGAAAAGTTTAGTCACAATGACTTACTCTACTCTCATTATGACCCCCCTTAATTATGACATTGTCCCTCAGGATTGGTTGGACTAGGGGTTTTATAGTACAAGGATCACATTTGATAATGCTGTGCCAGACACAAGACAGACAACATCCATTTATGGACATACACACATGGAAGGTTTCACTGCACAGAAGAGAGAAATACACCCAGGGAGGAATCGAATCTGCACCACTTACAACTCGCAAGTTGCCAGCGCAGTCGACATATCCACTGAACCACAACAGCCCTTGTGTACCTCAGGAAACATCGGATTTAATCAGAATACCCTTTATACACATTGCACTGTTCATATTCAACTCCACTTTTTACCTATAACACTGAGAGTTTTCACATAAAACATGAACACTCTCAACATGGAGTGTATGACTTACGGACTAAATTTGAATACATAAGATGTGGTAATTTGAAAATAGTACAATAAAAAATTTTCCTTTAAAAACAAAAAGAAAAATGCGGTTCATGACTAAAAATAGCTCTAATTTCTGCGACTCATCAACTAACTTCCGTTCATCATTTAATCCAGTGATTGCTGGTTTTGGATCAGTTTGGCATTGACTATTTATCATTGAAGACATCATTTTTGGAAACACCAAGATCAAGGCTCTATCTTTAGATTATCAAACTTGATGGATTTTTTGTCTGATGGGCCATGACTATCAAATCAAGGCTTAATTGATTTAGCGTATTTTCCCCGATAAATTTAAAGTGGCATTTGTGGATTAAATTATTTGCTTTTTTTTTGTTAAGTTGTAAAACTTATTTATAGTACGGTTCTGATGAGAAGGCAGTCGACATAGGGTCATTCAATTATTGAATGTGTCAAAGGTTGTTAGGGCTGCCATATGTAAAAGCATGAATGGCAATCGCATGGGTAGGTATTTTAATTAAAGTCACATTGGAGCAACACAAAGGCTATTGATGACGGTCCAGGATCAATCCCAAAGGGAAAGATCTGAGGAAAACACTAAGTAATTCTAAACCACGGTCAGAAGACAAAGCAACACCTGAGCTGGCACCCCTCTCTCCAAACTTGCACACCATGCCAACATGAGGACATTTGAGGCCACGACGGATTTAACGTGAACCATCCCCCTTTGTACACGAGTCTTTGGCTGGATTCGAACTCGCAACCCTCCAATTGCTAGTCCATTACTCTTCCAACCGGGCTATTGCAGCCCTGGAGATCGCATGGGTAGTTCCCCCTCCGCCAACTTATTACCACTGCTACAACTTATGCCATGGAACAATGAACTAGAACCACAATCCATGTAACAGCACCAGGTGTGGAAGCACTGCTAACTTTCCAACCTATCACCTTATTTAAAGAATACTCATCCAAAACCATGTGCCTTCTTGCAGGAGTCAGACTATGCACCCTTTCAACCCCATATTTGTTTTCATGTGTAGATTCATCAGTATCGAAGTGGGCAGAGCCAAAAAGATTAAGAATCCACTAATATATGAAATGTGTGTAATGACACTTTGACATAATAGATATAAGCAAATAGATGCTATGCGAGGGTTTGCTAGCTTATGGAATTTTTCAACATGTAAAGGCCAAGCTGTATCAAAAAATATTTAAAACAGAAATTATGAAAACTTAAGTTTTATTACAATGTATTGAACACAAAAAGAAATCTTCACTAAGAAAATAAAATTGAATTTGGGATAAAAAGATCAAAACAAACTAATGAAAAATGAGATCAGTTCTTTTTGGTAACCAACCTATAATGGGAACACAGGAAAATGGATTTTTAGAAGTAGACAGCAGGTTGACTTAATAGTTAATTCAGCATACTTTAAACATTTGTTAATTACATTAAAAGTACAGTAATACCCCGACTTACACGAACTCGGAGTTACACGTTTCTCGACTTTTTTTTGTTTGGCAACACTGCCATTTGCTGCGATATGTATCGGATGCGTTTCGCCCATGTGATACAAGTTGTTAATCTTGCCAGGCAATTAGATTTGGAAGTCAATGATGATGATATCAACGAACTGTTGGATTCAGTCAGGAGATGACAATTTATCAGCTCATAGAGATGTGTGAGCAAAACGTCACTAAAGTATCTGACACTTCAGACCCAGTTCCACCAGAAAAGCACATGACAACTGCAAGCTTGACAGGTCTCAGCTCAATTGAAAAGGGCTTCAAATTTTAGAAAACAGACTCCAACGAAGAATGCATTATAGCTACAAGGCAAGGAATAAAAAAACTAACTTGCTACGAAGAAATTCTGCTTTGAAAAAGAAGGCATTGTGTCGTCAGATGAATTTGTTAGATTTTATGAAGCCATCGACATCAAAATAACTTTTTTACGCAACTCATTTATTTTTTTTAATATTTTGTATTAATATGAATAGAACTGCAATTTTATTAAATATTTTCTTCTAAACTAGTATTTTTATTAGTCTTTGGTCCCAATTAAACAAAATTTGTATGCATTTATCTGTATGCAAAGTTGTACCCTGACATGCGATTTTCGTCAGACCCACCTATCGCATAAGTTCGAGGTATTACTGTATAGTAAATATTAGGCTGTAAAAATAGTTTACTCACTCATAGTATAGTTCTTATTAGAAGTTGTAACCTGTAACAAAGGTGGAGAAATTTCACTCGCACCATCGTTGATAGCGATTACATCTAAAGCATTGTCGAAATGAAGGTCTTTGAAATCAATGCTAAGAACTTTTTTAGGAGTAATATGTTCAAATATCCAACGACATTCAGTTAGAAATGAACCATTATTTAATATTTCCACTGGTGTAGGGGATTGAAATGGTTCAGATGAATGATCACTGATCATTATATGCTTGCTGCAACCTATAAAAAAGAATTTTGGGGAATTAGTCACATTCTCAGAGTAGATTAGTCTTCTTTTGAAGCAATACTTACAAAATAAATATATATTTTTGTAACTAAGGTATATTTTATTTTCCCCTGGATTATAGTCAGTTTTATAAATAAATTTCCTGGACTTTAAACATGTTGGCAATTAACACTTAAATGCTTTAATGAAATTTATGAATGTTACATACTTGAATCAACATCATGCCTTTTCAGACAAAACGTTTCGGTTGTAGGTATTGGCATATTAACTGTAATAGTCATTGTTTTATCCTTGGGGAAAATATCCATTTCAAGACCTAAAAACCAGAAAAATAGCAATTTGAGAAAATTGAAAACAATTATTAAATACACTGCAGAATAACTAAATAAGAATAAAAATTGGTCCAATTTTTAGTTTGACATGAAAGTGTACACAATCCTTAGTCTCTTCAACAAACACTAGTGTTAAAAACACACCACCATCAAAAGGAGTAATTAAGATAGATGGCATCAGCTATTCTTTACTGCATATGAGCTTTCACAGCAGGATTAGTCCAGGCACAAGTGAAGGTGGCAAATTACAAGCAATTTACATCAGAGCAAAACATTTTTATAGTTGCTTCATATTAAGATGGATATTCTGCATGTCACAATGCATCTAGGGCAGTGGTTCCTAAACTTTTCAGTCTAATGAACCCCTTGAAATGTTTTTTAAATTCACGGACCCCTCGAGATAAAATTGAATGGGCCATATCTAGACTTGTATAAGACCATAGTGATCCTTATTTCTCTCCTTAATATAACGGGAGTTAAATACTTATATCTTTATTAAATAGATGACGTTAAAACTTTACATTAAGGAATAGTGATGATAATTGAAACAGAAAATCTAGAGTTCCGAAATAAAATAACAGTAACTAAACAAAACTATTTGACAATTAAACTGCACTGAAATCAAAAGGCTCTTAACTTGCAAAATTACAATACAAACATCAAAATACTACATACTTTAATCAATGCTAACAGTGGAGCTGCTTTTTAGTAATTAGCTAAGCAACATTGGGTTTAACTGATAATGTCTATATTATGTCACCCTTGACCTTCAAGTCTATTTCAAATCAATAAATGCAGGAATCTTCAAATTGTTTTAAATTTTATAACATAAAAGAATCAGAAAATAATGGAATGTTTTATTTTTTCTTGGAAGTTCTCTATTTTGACTCCATAGCCCCCTGAAACCTAGAGCTGAAAAGCAGAACAGATTTGAGAAGTGGAAGTTGATTTTCTTGAATGATAAACAATTCAACTTCTTAATTATCAAAAAGCTTAATTATCACAGAATAAATGTAAACACAAAATAAGTGGCGATGCTTAAAATGTATATCTGACATCAGGTATTCATTGGCATATAACGAACTCTTCATGAACTACAACTTTTAACCTGGTCTGATGAGAAATGACTCCATCACCATTTGGCTGGTAGGATATTCAATTGCATACCATGCAGTCTTGATAGTATTCTTTATTAGTCTCCCATCAGCAACATTCAAGATTGGCAATGACTCGCAAGTGATGCAGTCAATTTGTAATATTCCGAAACAATGTAAAAACTTCTTGTGTATATATATTTTGTAAATAAAGTTATGAAGAGGCAGAAACGGGGTACGTTTCATGTCATATCTAACATTTGGTGACCCTGGACGTGATCGAAGCCTGAAAAAGGTCAGTGAATTTGCTTTTGAATGTTATTTTGTTTTGAAACAAAAGCAAAACTTGATTGTGAAATGAAAGTGCTCGTTAAGAAAAGAGCTCCAATGCAAACGTCATTTACTAAATTGAATAACAGTTTAATGACTCTTTTTGAAATAGAAAATGTTAAATTCGAAGATATTGAAAGTAAATTTGCATCTTTAGAACGAGTCGCAAATGATCTCGCTACTGTCGATGACAAAGTTTGTGATCCTTTATTGGAGTCTAACCAGGACAATTTCGACGATGAATATTTAAAAATTGAGGAATATCTTGAACATTTTGACATAGCTCGTGTTAGATTAATTTTGGAAAAGACATCCCACCTTAATATGATGCCACCAGTTGCCATTGAGAAAACCAAACTGAAACTCCCAAAGATTGAACTGGTGAAATTTGGCAGAGATGTAAAGGAATGGCTAAGTTTTTGGAGCCAATTTAGCCGAATTCATAATGATCAACAGATGAATGATGAAGATAAATTTCAATATATCATCCAATGCATGACTGTTGGTAGCAGAGCGAAGGAAATTGTTGATAGCTGCCCACCGACTTCGAAAAATTATGTCAAGGCAATTAAAAGCCTAAAAACGAGATTCGGTCAGGAAGAGCTTCTTGTGGAATTTTATGTCAAATAATTATTAGGCTTAGTTGTAAAAAACGCTACGACGGTGAAATCGAAATTTAATGTGACTCAATTATATGACAAACTGGAATCACATTTACGATCATTAGAATCAATTGGCATGACCTCTGACAAATACGCTGCGATGTTATTTCCTTCAGTGGAATCATGTATACCGGAAGATATTCTCAGGGTATGGTTAAGAAACTAAAGTCAAAGAAATTTCTTATGGGGACAAGTTATCACAGCTGTTACGTTTCCTCCAAGCTGAAGGGGAAGAGCGAATTTCTTTAGCCATGGCTGGCTTCAGAGTGAGAATATTTCAAAGCAGAAGACCAGAGAAAAGGAAATTTCCACTCCTACTGCAAATGACCTATTATCAGGTACAAAAGAAATTCCACAAGTTATATGCGTGTTTTGCGAAAAATTGCATTCAAGTAAAGACTGTTACCAAGGTCAAAAGATGTCAATTGAGGAAAAGTTTGAAATTTTAAGGAACAAAATATGTTGTTTCTCATGTTTGAAAGTGGGACATCGCTCAAAAGCTTGTAGAAATTATGTCCATTGTATACTGTGTGGCAAGAGACACCATATTATTCCGTGTCCAGACTTCAAACAGAATTTTTAAGTTCGCTCCTGAAATTAAGAAAGAAGAAAATGTCTCCTAATCTAACTCCTGCTATTCAGGCAGTCTTGCTTCAAATGTTACTGGTGTCCATTGAAATTGGTGGGCAAGCACTTGTGGTCCGAGCTCCGATAGATACTGGTTCTCAGTGCTCATACATATTGCAGTCTACCGTGAACAAACTTGTGTTCTCCAACTCTGACCCATGTGGTTTTTGGTGGTGCAACATCGTTCATGGAACATAAATGCTACAAACTCCAAATTAACAATTTGCAGACGAGCTTTTCTTGTGAAATATCAGTTTTGGATCAGCCAGTTATTTGTGGGTCGATTCCACGCATTCAGAAGGGTCCGTGGATGAATGATCTGCAAAAAAAAGAGGCATCTCGATCACAGATGTTGGTGAAGGAAAGCCAGTTATCGAAATATTGATTGGAGAAGACTTCGCAGGAAACATGCACACCGGCAGGTTACGATATGAAACCTGGTCTAACCACAATTAAAACTTGACTTGGATGGGTTTTAATAGGCAAACAGAGACAAAATAATTCAAGAAATTCTATGGCTGCTGTTGCAACCTCACTTTTGATACAAAGCAACAATATTACAGATTTATGGAACTTGGAATCAATTGGTATCCAAGACCCGAGTGAACAATACAGCAAAGATGAAATTGAAAATACAGTAAAAGAAAACATTTTATGAAAACGGTGACAATTAACGAAGATGGAAGATATCAAGTAAAACTTCCCTGGAAAGAAATGAGAGATCTTCCGGACAACAAAATCTTAGATGAGAAGAGATTGGAGCAAACAACTGCAAAATTAATTAGGGACGGCAAATTTGAAGATTATGACTTGGTTTTCAGAGTGGTTACAAGATATAATAGAAGAGGTACCACCTGAAGAACTTTCCAAGACGAGCTGCTATTTGCCACATAGAGGAGTTTTTAAAAGTTCTACTACAAAAGTACGTCCTGTATTTGATGCTTGAAGTAAACAGAAAGGCTATCCTTCTAACAACGATTGCTTGCAAAAGGGGTCTATTACTCTCGAGCTTATCCCAGCGCGTTTGATGAGATTTAGAGAAAAGAAAATAGGAGTGATCGCAGATATAAAGAAGGTTTTCCTTCAGATATCCATCAGCAAAGATCGAGATTTCCTTCGATTTCTCTGGTGGAAGGATGCTTTGAGCAAAGAAATGAAAATATTTCATCACAAGAGAGTGGTGTTTGGTGTAAACTGCAGTCCTTTTATTCTTGGCGTAGTTATTAAGCACCATTTAGAGCACTTTTCTGAGAAAAACAGAGATAGTTGCGAAGCTGAGAAATTCATTTTATGTGGATAACTGTGTTTCATCCATAACATCGGAAAACGAGATGAAGAATTTTATTCATACTTCTACTAATGCAATGACTGAAGCAAAATTTGAACTAAGAGAATGGGAGCATACCCAGCTTTCAAAGTCTAATGCCAAAGCGGAACCTACATCAGTGCTTGGCTTGATGTGGGATACAACTGAGGATTGTTTATTTTGTGATGTAGATTCAGCTATTTTATCTGAAGGCGCCATAACAAGAACTATTCTGTCACTAGCCCAGAGTTTTCAATCCAATTGGATTCACCTGTCCTGTTGCACTGTACCCAAAATTACTGCTACAGGAGAGCAGGAGATTCAAGCTTGGTTGGGATGCCGAAGTGCCAGTTGAAATTTTGACGGAGTTCCTCAAGTGGATTGAACAGCTTCAGACATTAAAGCTGGTGAAAATTCCTAGTTGTTTTTAACAGAGACTCTATTAGCTTACACTTCCTGTGATGATTCTGGAACATCATATGCTGCAGTTGTCTACTTACGATGCGAGAAAGATCATGAAGTGTCAGTCCAGCTATTATCAGCCAAATCCAGAGTCACTCCCCTGAAAGAGATGTCTATCCCAAGGCTTGAACTGCTAGTTTGCATGATTGGTTCATGACTTGCAGATATTTCGTCAAAAAATCTTTGAATATAAATTTGGAGAGGGAATGTTATTGGAATGATTCTTCAACTGCCTTATGCTGGATCCAACGAGAAGATTGTTATTTGCAAAATTTCCCCAGAGTTAAAGAAATCAGAAAGCTCTCGAACGTGGAAGACTGGAGACATGTACCAGGAACTGAAAACCCAACAGACCTGCCATCAAGACTCTGTTAAGAAGTTAATTGAATCCCAGTGGTGGGAGGGAAGTTTGTGGCTTAAGAATAAAGAATCAGACTGGCCGCAATCTATGCTTAAACCATCTTTTAACGAAAAAGTTTTGAAAGAAAGAAAAAAGATTACTTTGGTTCTCGTAAATGAAATTTCTGAAAGTGCTTGGTTTCTCTCTTACTTCTCAAGTAATTGAAAAATTGTGAGAATGATTGGATGGATATTGAGATTTATGTCTAACTCCCGAAGGTCTAAGCATGATTGGTTGTGCGGGAAATTATCCCTAGAACTCAATGAATCTGAAGATAAGATAATCAAAATCATACAACAGGAAGCGTTTACAGAGGAATATCTGAGATTTGAAGTCTATTTCGCACTTCACAGACAGGTCGGGTATACTTCGAGTTAAAACCCAACTGACAGAATGAGACGATCTTGAGTTTTAAAACTCCTGTGTTGTTGCCCAGTAAGCACAAGCTAGTGCAACTTCTAATTCAAGAGCCACATGCTACGATGTTGCACTGTGGTTTGAATAGCTTAATCATGGACCTACGAGAGAAATTTTGGATCATAAATGGAAAAAGGGCAATATATACGTAAATTAATATCAAAGTGCATGAGATGTAAACATCACAACGCTAAAGCTGTGTCGACAATTCCAGTTAAGTTGCCGCACGACAGAGTTTGAGATCCAGCTGTGTATTCAAAGTTGTGGGTGTGGATCTCGCGGGGCCTGTGACACTTAGAGGTGGGACAAAGTTGGATAGTGCTGTATACTTGTGCAGTATTTAGAGTCATGCACTTAGAACTTGTCCAATCTTTGTCTGCCAAAGCTTTTATATTGAGTTTCCGAAGATTTATTGCTCGACGTGGACGGCCACAAATCATCTAGTGATATGGTACGAATTTCGTCGGCACAAATAACCTTTTCAAATCTATTGATTGGAAAGTAATTCAAGCCGAGGCCTGTTTGAAGAGAATCATGGAAGTTCAATCCTCCTACAGCTGCGTGGAGGGGGGATTTTTGAGCGTGCTTCTCATACAAATACTTAAGAGATTATTACAACATGTCTTAGGTAACGCCTCTCTTATGAAGAAATGATCAGCCTACTGTGTGATTGCGAGGCAATTATAAATTCAAGACCTCTCACATACATTTCTGACAACCCTGATGATTTGCTCCCTTTACCGGCTGACATGTTCCTGCAAGATATACAGACGGTGGGAATTCCCGACCTGGATCACCTTGATAAAGTCGACCTCTCAAGAAGATTTCGTTACCAACAGGGACTGAGAGAAGATTTGAGGAGACGATTCAGAACAGAATATCTCTGTCAACTACTGTTGAAGAAACCGAACAAGAATTGTCTAAATCTGAAAGTCAGAGACATTGTCTTGATTGAAAATGAAGATAAGAAAAGAACCTTTTGGCCAATGGGACGAATTGTGGCTCTCTATCCTGGAAAGGACGATAACGTTCATCTAGTCAAAATTAATATGTCGTTTGGGTTGTTGCTTCAACCGGTGCAACGTGTATCCATTAGAAGTAGGGTAACCTGACGTAGGTCTTGAAAGGGTACAAAAATCTAGTAAAACAAATTAAAATTATCTGAGCCAAATACATCAATGCATGAAGAATTGGTGAAAAGGGTTATTACTAGGAGTGGTAGAACTAAAACTCCCATGTACATATAAGGACTTTGAACTTCGAGTTTCATGAACTATATTTTGATTGAGAACTCTAATATTTTTCTCAAGTTGAGTCACTGTTTAAATTCTTTGAAGTTAGACTTTTTTCTACTTTAATTAGCCATGAATTTAATTATTGTTGTATTTTTTCACTTTAGTTAGTTTTAAGCTTTCGCATTTTGTTAAATTGTAAACTTTGTTTGAGCTGATTGTAGATTTGCCTATTGATTTACATAAGGTTTTGATAATGTGTTTTATCAAAAGGTGGGAGAATGTCAGATTCAGGTTTTAAGCAGCGCCACCTATTTTTTGTGCTTACACTTATTCGACGATAATTAAGCTTTTTAAGATTGGCAACGACTAGCAAGTGATGTAGTCAATTTGTAATAGTTCCGAACCAATGTAAAAACTTCTTGTGTATATATTTTGTAAATAAAGTTTATGAAGAGGCAGAAACGGGGTACATTTCATGTCATATCTAACACCTGGTCAAATAAGGCGCATTTCTTCCAACCATTACAACCTGTCAAGTAACTTCATCTTTCAGGATGACTTCACTCCTTTTAAGCAGGCAGAAAGTGTAAGTAGGCAATTCTAGTTTCATTTGTTTCTGCATGACAGGTTTAAAGGCAATGTATTTAAAATTAACATTAAGTAACAGGTGAAAAATGGTGCAATCCAATTGATAGCCTGAGCAAGAAGCAGCCCAAATCTTAATCCTAAAGAGAAATGTTGGTACAAAGGCATATACATGCAGTTGCCTAAAATATATCTACTTCACTCTTTGATAACTTAAAAACATTAAAATTTAAGTGTTTGGGGAATGAAATTATCTGTTGATTACCTTCAGAACTAAAACATCCATTTTTCAACATAGGATCAATGTACAACTCCTGCTTAATTAAAGATGAAGACGAAGTTGTGTGCAATAGGATAGTATGTCCCACCAAATAACTAGGGCCCATTTTCCAGACACTGGCCTCCAAGCATGATTAACTGGGCACTTAAATCGCCAAGAAAATGGCAAACAGTTTCTCATGGGAAGGTGCTCATCTCAAAAGCAGTAATCATAATAAAGAAAAAATGTAAAAGCACATGAAGGTGGTAAGGCAGGTTTATTGTTCCCTATTGTCATTTTTTACTATATGCCCAACACAGGAGATAATTTTTCTTCCTAAAAAGGGTCGCAGCTGTCTCATACACATTGTAGTAACAGAAGAGACTTTTGTAAGCATTGTGTCATCACAAAACATCACTGACAAAGACATCAACATAAGTCTTTATTTCTATTTTGAAGCCAAACCTCATTAACTTCTTGAAAGAGCTTTCCCTACAACCCCTCATAGTTTTCACCTCCAGCGAATCAGGATTCCGTTCTTTCCAGTCTAGTTTATGGTGGCTAACAAGGCTTGTGTTTTGAAAAGGTGACTTTGGCAGATAGATGCAAAGAATAGGGAGCAGTTCTCAGATTCTCCAAGATCATGAATAGTCCTAGGGCATTTAAATTGCTCACTTGGCGATATTTTAACAGTGTTGACGGAAACAAACTTTCAATAAAGTGCCCGGACATTGGTGTAAATTGGTTATTATTTCATCTCATACTTGTGCCTCCTACAAAATTTATTTTCTAGCTTAATTTACAAGAATATAAATATTCCAAAAGAGTTTGCGAAGGACCACCATGATTCTAAAATGTGAAGTCAATTATATTGTCAAGACATTGAATTTGCATGAAATGATCTGAAGAACATTTGAAATCAGTGTTTCACATTAGATTACTGATGAAAGAAGTAACTTGGTATTAAGTATTTAATAAAAAATGGGTACTTTTTAAGCAGGGATATACAAAAACTTGTAAAAATAAATTAATTTTGAATAATTTGCAAGCAATAATTTATGAGCAAAATTTTAGTTAATAAAACATAATTTAAAGGAAAACCAAGCATTTTATATCAATATCCTTACCTACTGGGAAATCTCCATCATGGGTACTTTTATCGAAATGCACACTTGAAGAAGAGAAATTTAATTGCTCAAAAACAAAAGTTGGAATGGTACGAAAATTAGCATCTGCAGTCCATGTGTAAACACACTCAAGAGATGATGCATTTGATAGTTTAGGATGGATAGGTGAATAGATCCTGGTAACAGCAGGAGGAATAGGGAAGTGACAAGCTACAAATACATAATAAATCAAATTAATAAATTTCAATTTTCATACACAAAAATGTTCTATATTATATTCGATTCCAAGTTTTTGTACCTTCAATCTATATGTACAAATGGAGTGTTTGTACATTGAATATAATATTTTTATCCCATTTCAAGTTATTTTATCCGCTTTGGGCCATTTTGATGCAAAATCTGTGGTTTCTGTATTTTGAGTGTCTGCCCATGGCTGGATATATTTTCATGAAGTTTTGTATGCTTTATGTATTCGCAGTAACTTAGTGACAGAACTTTACAATCAGCGTGTCTTCCTGTTTTATGTCTGTTTTTGTGCAAGTGTCACATAATATAGCAATTTAATAGCTTCATAAAGTTAATTTTTACAGGGTGGTGCCAATTCATAAATCAAGTGACTTTTATGTAAAAAAAATCATGATTTAAATCAAACTTAAAATTTTTTCTTAATTGAAGTTTAATAGTATTTATTGAAAATAAAATAACCTGGAACAGAATATAAGTTATTTTAATCAAAAAAGCTTAACAATTTGCTTCTACTCATATACACCTGATGAATGACTTTCTAACTGAAAATAACTGGATTCTTATTAAAGATGGATGGTACTATTGATTGGAATGGAGGGTGCCAACTTGGAGAAATTGTTGAAGTAAAACACAACTTGCTTCAGATACAAGGATCCTTCAGAACTCTTTATTTTGTTAATAGAAATAACTTCAGAATGAATATTATATCAGTATATTTGCAATATTCATTCCTCATGTTGGAGGGAAATCGCTCCAAACATAAAAATTCAAGCCCAAGGAGTTCTGGTCACTAGTACTTTGAGCCCCTTCTGATAAAGTGATCTGTGTTATGAGATTGAATCACTGCAAAACTATTTGTAATACTTACCCTTATGTTTTGGGGGTCTTCAGCCCTAGCATAAAATTTTCAAAGGGTTTCAAGGGTGTGAAGCTCCTAGGGGGTCAATGCTTTTGAACAATTTATTTGGTTTTTCATTTAAAATATTTAACTCCTATTTTGGGAGACACAAGATATTTGGTCCCTTGGAAGTTGGATTACAACTGACCACCAACTATTTCTTTTTGATCACTGAAAACAGGCAGAGGCCAAGTTTTATACATAAGAGGGTAGTTCATACATTGCAGTGTTTTGGGTTAATTTCGACTTTTGCTCATCAAAAGGTTAGATATACTTGAACTGATCTTCTTTCAAGAGATTTTGCTATTTCAGATAAAGGAATCAGTACTTTTTAACATTTGTTTAAAGTATGTTTAAAATGAGATAGTACTGGGTAAACCTTACTCCCTAGCTTATTTAGTAAATCCATTGGAAGAAAATAGACAGCTCGAATCAAAAGAACCTCTCAATATTTGCAAAAGCAAAATATTCATAGCATCAAGCCTAAAAAAAGAGAAAATTCAAGAGAAAGCAGATAAGTTTTTTGATTTCCTCTTTGCAAAAACATTGTATTCCAGATATCTTCTTTACAAGGGAGAAACTCGCTTATATTTTAGAGTTTGTTGCAGACAAGATATTCATAAAGCCATCTTACTACCACAGCTACTTCTGAATTTGAAGAAAGAATATTTTCAACTCAACATTTGAAATAAGTTAGGTAACAAAAAGAAGAAAATTAAATTTTTAAGTACAGTCGAGTCCCAATAATCCGAGTTGATCGGGACCGACACCAACTCAGTTTACTGAAAACTCTGATTATGCAGACTACATAATAAAATCAAAGTTCGTCTTTTAACATCTAACGAAACAGACACGTGTTTCCTTTTCCGCTCATTCTCCTCACAAACTTATCGTCTTCTATGAGTTCTTGAACTAGAATGACACACTAGTCGGACACTGTCACCTTTCTACTGTCCGACCACCACGAGAAAAACCCTGAACAGGGTTGCAGTGAGTAGACGAGTCGAAGAGAGGAGGGAAGCTGGTATAAAATGGGCTGCAATATTTGGCAAACTAAGCGCACTTCATTTGGCGAAGAATCCGTTTCGCCTGTGATGATACGATCACTAAATGAGACTTTTGCCGCGCCGGTCGCCAAATGAATTTGCCTTCATCCCCAAAATGCAGTGGAATAACCCGTTTACATAACGACCGCCACCACTCTGGTGACTGGGGTTTTTCTCGTGACTGTAGCACAGTACTCCGTTTTGGGGGTGTGACACCTCTCAGAAGCAAAATGGACTAGCCCGAACCAGAATGGCAAGTGGAAAAGAAAAGCGAAAATTCCAAGAAAAACTGACCGCCGGCTCAACAGGCCGGTGACAAATTTTAAACGCACTTGTGAGAGGGAAAAAAATTAATTATTCAAGCTACCTTGGATTAAACGGAGCTCGGATTAACAGGACTCGGATTAGCGGGACTCTACTGTATTATGGATTTGTACCCGTAAATAGAATTTAAATGAAATAATAAATGTAACATGGCATAAGAATAGTTTTAATTGTAGCAGATATTCTTGATAGAGGGTGTGTCATACTCACTTGATTGAAAAGGAGTAGATTAATAAGATTAACGTCTTACACCTGCATGCCAGGTTTGTTGTCTGTGGGCTTGTAATCCTTTTGCTATAATTCTGTGTAAACTGTAATATGATGTAAATAAAATGTGTGTTTTTGTGAGTGCCAGAGTATTTTGGGGAGATGCATCCTTGAGACATAATCTGCCACATTAATTTTATAATCCGATACCAAAGTTCTCTGGCTTTATCTGTAAACTTATAGAATGTTCTTTAACCCCTTAACGCATTTGCCCGTGTCTGACACGGGCGAAAGTTACCGGCAAATTTGCACATGCCAGTGTCTCACATGGGCGCTCTTGTATCTCGAGTTATTTTATTTCTAATGCCAGTCTGAGATCCGTTCTAGTAAAAATAGATAGGCTAGATTATAATTAAACTTATTTACCATAGATGGCACAACTATGCAGCATTTTTCTTGTGTAAACCACGTGGTGCATTTTGATGATTAGCTATAAGTTTGTTAGGAATTCCTTGTTATAAAGCAGTTGTTTGGTGTGGAAAAGGTAATAATATCCATTTTTATTACGTTAAATATCAAAGTAAACAGTTAACCATAAATTAATTTTTACTAAGTGTTTTTATAACTTGTTTAGAAAAAGTTATCTGATAATGAGCGACTCTGACCATGAGAGGGGTAAAAAGATAAGGAAAGAAACAAGATACTATTGTAGGAACTGTAATGTTGGACTTGGTGTCGTACCATGCTTCGTGATATATCATACCAAACTGAATTTTTAGCCATTCTTATGCTTGTATGACAATTTGATTTTAATATTTTGAAATTCAAAATAAATATGTAATCAAATCTTTTACACTTTCTATAATAATTTTTTTTTATAACTTTTACCCCATCCCCTAGTCACCCCCACAACTGAAATTGCAAAAAATAACTTACACTATACCTATATATTCATTTTCTGTAAAAAAAAAAAACTTGATCATTCTTTACCAGTTTTTCCTAAAAAAACTCGTGCTTTAAGGGGTTAAACAGGTTGTTTTAACATAATGAATAATGGCGCAGCTTCTCGAAAGGGCAAAACTTTTCCCACACTAAAGTTTGAAAGATGAGTAATTTAAAAAAGCTAATCTAAAAATTAGATATTGTATTTACACACACATGTCTAATAATACTTAATATTTACAAAATGTACTTAATATTCACAAGTAACAGTATTTAATATTTACATTTCTTAAGGATGTAAAGAAATTAAAGAATTTGCTAACAAAACGAATTTTCTACCAACTAAATGATTATTTCAATGATGGAACACTTCTTGGATTGAGCGGAAGAAAATACAGGTTTTACAGAACTAATTTCATGTGAAAATTTGCCCTTGCAGCATAATAATTTTGTCATTCTTATTTCACATTTACACTATCAAAGCTTGCATCTGTTATCAGCTGTGAAAAAATTGCCAAATTTCTATCTAGTTAAAAATGTCTCTGGGGCAAAAATAAGCAAAAGACAATAATAAAAATTTCAGGACACATAATAAACATTTTATTGTAGTGTCCTAAAATTTCCTGTACTCCAACTTTAAAAATCATTTGCCCGTGTTTTTTTCTTTATTGAATTTTATCGTCTACTTATAATTTTATGGATTCTTTAATTTTTATCGTTTGGTTTTCTTCTTGTTCAAGTTGTGCGATAATGAAGTTCCATGTCATTTTGGTTTTCATTGCAAAATGAGTTTATCACGGATTCAGAGAATTGTGCTGCTTGAGGCTCATTTTGAATGTAAATCATATGAAAGATGCAAAGAATTTTGGCGATATAAATATCCAGATGATGCAATACCGAGTAAAGATAAGCTATATCAACTCGTTCAGTGATTTCATGAGACAGGTTTGGTGGAAGACAAACACAGGAGTGGAAGACCGAAAGTCGTTACACCAGACTTTGCAATATCCTTCATTGAATTTCTTACACAATCTCCTCATCAATCCATGAGGAGTTTGTCGCAACAAATGGGCACATCACGTGGATCGACAAATAAGGCTTTAAGAGCTTTGCATTTTCGCGTAAAAATGTTACCAGAACTAAAGCCACCGGACAATGCTTTATTATTGCCGATGGTTCCGGAGATTTATTCGCAACATCAACATTTTGGACAAAACATTTTTCTCCAATCTCAGGCATGGTTTCATTTAAGCGGTTATGTGAACACGCAAAACTCTCGCATTTGGGCGATGACAAATCCCCATTCATTAATGCAAAAACCTTTACATTCTCAAAAAATTGGTGTTTGGTGTGCCGTATCACAGAAAAGGATTGTTGGGCAGGTTTTTCGAGTCAACTGTTGATGGCACTGTACAGAGAACTTATCCAACAATTTGTTGCATTATTAGAAGTGAATGAACAAGATTTTTGGTTCCAACAAGACGGTACAACCTGCCATACAAGTTATGAAACCATGGGCATGCTTCAAGATTTCTTTATTGCGATCGACTCATCTCAAGAAATCTTTGGCCACCTTGTTCCCCTGATCTGAGCATCCCTGACTTTTTTTCTGTGAGGATATTTAAAGAACAAAGTTTATGAAGATAATCCCAAAACAATAGATTATCTGAAAATTGCCATTACTCAAAGGATACAAGTCACTCCCAGCATCTTGAAAAACGTTTCTAAAAATATGCGCAAACGACTTCAGCTTTGCCTCCAAGAAAGGGGCGGACATTTTGAACATTTATTATAAATGTGAGTTCAAATTTTTTCCTACGTTATGTTAAAAGTGCTTTTCACCATTAGCATAAAAACAATTGTTTTAAAGTTTGTTTTTGTATAATAAATTCACAAATCGTCAGTACAGGAACTTTTAGGACACTCTGTATAAGGTAAAAAAAGTTGATGTTTTCAGAGCTTTCCCTCAGTTAAATATGCATTAAATTTTTTTTTTAATCAGTTTTGCATGTTATTTTTAAAATGCTTTTTTATTCTCTACTAAAGAACAGAAACACAATCACTATATTACACCATGCTATTTGGTACAAAAGGCTGTTCCACTAAGGCTTTTTAATAGTCTTTCTATTTCTAGAGATATCAAAACAAGTTTAAATTTGTAGCAAATTGGCAAAATTTCCTTTTTCGTTGACCTATCCGATTCAGCAGTAACAGCTATTAAATTATATTCTGACTTTTCCTAAGACCTTTTTCTGAAGAATGTAATGATATACAATTTTTAAACTTGTGTCAATAACTTATTGAAATATAAGGTCACGAACAGGCTACTTATAATGCTGAAAGCTCTACATTTGTATGACCTTGAACTTTAAATGTCGATAAATAATAAAATATACATTCTTGAAACCTAATATTTTGCATCTGCTCATTACTACATGCAACCTATTTAAAAACCGATTTTCAATAAAATTGGTGATGTCAGCAACTGCTGATTTGCTCATTTGTATAGAATAATACAATACCTTTCATCTGTCAATCCACATAGGATCTCTTGAAATCAAATTTAGATTTATTTGTAAATTTTGTGAGAAATGGCATATTTGCATACAAACAGCAGGTAATATGAAAGATAAAGAATAAATTAAGTAATTAAACATCGACTCACTTAACTTTTGTGACTCTTGATTCACTAAGAAATAAAATAAGATGAAACAGGTAAAATTGGGGGAAATGAGAAAAAGCAATATCTTACGAGTGCCTGAATCATAGCTAGCTTCAAATGTTCTTTTGAATACTGTATTGCTTCCCTTAAGCTTGACGACAAGAAATTTCTCTTCCGTAACAATTGTTATAGAGCCTGTAAAATAAAAAAAAAATAATTAATTTTCATTGTTTGGTATTTCTTATCTGTTTGAGTTATATATTCAAATTTTAGAGAATTCGTATGGTTAAGAGTTTTTATTTTATACCTCTACAACAGAGGACTTCAAACAATTGCATTCCTTGGGACAAAATATTCATCAAAATTCTTCAAAAGTTTCTTCAAGTTTAGTTGAATTTTTAATTGATTCTGCTAAATTACAAATTTATGAACCAATTTATACTTTTCCAACAGACATAATAAATACACTGCTTTGACATCAATTAAGATAATATTGAGCAAAGTAATGAAACATTTTACTCGCAATTGAAGAACCATGGTCTCCTCATTCAATCTGACAAGAGGCATGGTACCTTTATTTTAAATTGTCGGCAACTTCAAAACATGCCAGCCTGTTGGAATTTGCAAAATCCTACACAATTAGCATAGCTTAACTTCATACATTGAACAGACAGAATCTCGGCGCAGTAAAAATATCCATCAGATAAAATTTAGAATGGAAGTTAATACAGAGCACACAATCAATATTTTTTCAGTTAGAAATCCAAATTTCATAGTAGCAGCTGAGAAATGCACTGAAACAGATCAAATACATTACTATCAAGAGAGTCCTACATTTTTTGGAAAAGCTAATTCCATAAGTATGCTTAGATTTTTTTTCCAGGAAAACCAAAATTTATACTGCAATCATTTTGACAAACATACCAGATCAATATATAATCAATTCATTACAAGATAATGCTTTCTTGAATAATTCTTGAATGAAAGAAATCTTGAGAACAAATATTTTCTTAGTAATGCACAATGAATATTATTTAAATGTCTAACAAATTTTTGCAAAAATTCAGTCACTGTAACATTTTTGAGTCTAGCAGATTTATTCTAGCATTCAGGGGAATCTAAATATTTTATTTAAAGCATAAGCAATCTCTGAAACCTCAGGAAATGTGACAACCAATCACATGTACTATAAAGAACATTATGTAAGAACAAGCTCCACCACTCAAATATTCGAGCCCCCATCTTTTTCAAGGTCAGTACACTTTTTTGGTTTACCAGTTTTTAAGCAGCTTTCCGAGTCAGTTTTCCTGGAGTAGCATTACTTAATTTAAAACTGCACTAATTTTGAGGAACAGGGTCACCAGATTTTGTTGACCTGTCATCTTGTTAGCACTTCAGACATAGTCAGATCAGATAAAAATTTCTTTTGCATTCTGATTCTTGTTATATAGATTTGTATGTGTTTTTGAATTTTTAGGTCAACCCAAATTTTTCAGTCACTTTTGACAGTTTAAGGTCCTTGTTTGGTCATTTTTCGAGTCTAGCAATTAGTAGTTTTATCCTGGGTTTTAATCACAGTTTTATTCAAACATTCAAGTTGCAATCTCATCTGCAGTTTCATTTTGATATTTCAAATGGTTCATCTATTAACTCTTGGTGCCAAAACAGTTTGTGATTTACCATTCATCCCAAAACAAAACCTTTCTGCTTTCCTATTTATTTATAATGTAATTGGCAGACCTAAAAGGTCATACTGCACCAGTGCAACAGATTGAACTTCTTTCTGCTTTACAACTGGTGGGTGAATCATCAACACCAAAAAGGCTAGTTGGCGTTGAAAGAAAATGAAATATTACATTTTAATTTTGGATCTTAGAGTTAATCAAACTGTTTAATGACAATAACAATACATTTAATGTGAAAAAAATGTCTAAAGTAGCATTTCTCAAATAGTGGTCTGAGGACTGGTACCAGTTCCAGGACAAAAATTACCAGTCCTCCGAAAATATAAAAATGTTCAAGCTAAAACCAGATTGTTCAAAGTGGTATTACACCAGGAATGCACCATATTTATACTATAAAGAATTACCTGTTCAAATGGTCCGTACTGATAAATAAGATAATTGAACTCCTACAACACTGATCTGAAAGACTTTAAGACTCAAATTTTTGGTTGAGTTATCAAGAATGTTATGAAAATATGGTTTTAATGTTTATGTGTATAGATGTATTTCTGCAAAAACATTTTATTTAGACCATGTATCTACAATAGAAAATATTTTCCTATTTATAAGTATATCAACTAAATTTAGTTAACTTTAGTACATTTTTTGGTAATAAAAAATCTGGCCCCAGCAAAAATGGACACCACAGTACTGTTCATTTTTGCAAGTTTAGTTTCCAATCAAGATACTTTTTTGTCATTAAAATTTCTTCTCACAATATAGCTTCTAAATATCTCTCATTCCTGACAGAAATATAATGTCCTAATGATCTAAAATGATTGATTAAAGCAATTATTTATGACCTTGAATAGTAAAAATATGACCAAAGTATGATATAAGAATACAATCTCCAACTGATTTAGTTCATCTTTTTAATTAATGAGATTAAAATGTGTAGATTATTTCCTGAATACATATATCTCATCGCTTAAAACATTCATTTTGTCAAAGCAGCAGTTTCATAACAGCAGGACCTCAAGAAAAGGATTCTTACCTCAGACTTTTGCAAATGTTTCCAAGACTACACAAAAATATGATAAAATTGGAGGGTAATATAGTATATCTTTGATAATTATTTACCCTTATAATAGTATTTTTTAAATTATTAAAATTTTTTATCACAATTCATTCTGATGTAATATATTTGAGCAGAAGTACATGAAATGCTGCTTTATATTTGCAGATACATATAGCATGTGCTGAAGCTTATTAATCTGTTCAAGATCTGCTTCTATAATCTGTCTCTATTTTATTATTAAACGGTTTCTTATATCTATTGAAGGCAGCCATTACTCATATTTCATACATATTTACATACATTTATTATGAATATTTATTTGCATTGAAATGCCATTTCATAACCTCCAAATGAAATAAAATTAGTGAGAAATATAAAGCAGCATTTCATGTACTTACTGATGCTAATTCTTATTTCTAATGCAGTGTATAGTATAAATTTGACATCTCAGTTATGTTACTAAACAATTAGCTAGAGCGTCTGCCTTGCAAGTCAATATTTTTGACGTCCAAACCTATTCCCGCATTAGTTCATTCTCTTTTCTGTGTGGATTTCAATCTTTCAGCTTAAATAAAACACACTTAATCTAAGCAGCAAAATTGGTGAATTAATACTGTAGCAGATGTGATTTTAAATTATTATTTTTATGCTTTACTAACATACAAATGAGGTCAATTTATGTGACATGTACATTAGAGAAACATGTATTAATTTTTGTCTTTTTAGACTAAGTTAATTTTGATACAAAACTTGTGAACAAGATCTAATTTTAAATAAAATCATACTCACCGTTATTGACACGTATGGGATCAATGAGAGAAAGGGTATCATTCTCGGAATCCTCTTCACTTTCATACAGAGTAATTTCATCATCCTCGTGCAAGAAAAGAGTATGCAAAAATAAACTTATCAGTCCCGACGTATTAGATGTTTGGTCAGGTTTAATAAACCATAGGCATTCCTTTTGAGCAAGATCAGAAACATTAAGATGAAAGGATGATGCAGGGTGAGTATAATTAGCTCCGCAGCCATCTCCTAAAAATATGAAAGAAATTAATTCATGATAAAACAGTTGAAATATTGTCATGGTATGGTTTCAAATAAAAATTGTCAAGATCATGAGGAAAAACTGCACATGAATTGTGTCCTTAAAAAGTTAATCCCTAAAATCAAATTGTACATATTTCATAAAAATTTAAAGCTTAAAAATTTCCAGAAACTTCACCCAATTTGTAGTTGATTTTCTTGGATAGCTTTTAAGAGTTAAGAAAAATGTAATTCTATATAAATTAAATAGGGAATTCTGTTAAGTATTGGAATCAAAGGTCAACAGGTGGCTAAATGTAAAATTTTAGGAGTCATTTATTAAATACTAGCGGTACCCGCACGGCATTGCCCATGACATTCTGTTTGTCCTCAGAACATTGAATTCAGATTCTGAAAACATTAAAAAGAAAAAACACAAATTTTAAGAATGAGTCCCACCACCACCCGACATGGGCATTTCGCCTCATTTCTTCCACCTCACTGATTGCTTAGAGAGCTTCATGATACACTATGTTCGATGTTCTTCCATTTGGAGCTAGGATGTAAAGATTCTCGGCTTTTCCAACTCTTGAACAATCCACAAACAGTTGACCATGGGATCAGCAATATTTGGTTTGATGTCTGATTTCAATATTAAATGTATTCTCACAACTTCAAATCTATTTCTTAACTTAGATTTCAAATACATAAGTTGGAATAATGTAGTTTCACACTAGTAGGAAATATAATTAAGAACAGCACACAAAGCTTTTCTTGCAAGTTCAGGGTAGTTAGCCATTACAGATATATAACCAATTTAGTTGTACAAGTGAAAAGTTAATTTTTTATTAAGTGTCTGTTAAAAGATCTACCAAAGAATCTTCTTGTAGCATAAGACAGCTTGATCAATAGCCAGGCCATAAGCATAAATTCATTATCGACACCCTAGCTGTATTACTGCCATAACTAACATTTTTTAAAATTTCTAGTTTTGTGCAGAAAGATGGTAAATGCATGCTGCAAAATTGCCACAACTGTCGATTCCAGTGGAGTGCAGTTTTGCAACATGCAGTAGCATATATTTAGTATTTCTAATTGAAAACTAGAAATTCGGTTTTTTTAGCAATGGTGGCATTGAAGCCAGGGTGTGATATCAGAATCATTAGTCACTGGGAACTTAGATGCAACTTCATTTGCTCACTTTTAGAACATAGAAAATGGAAACTTTAATTTGTTCTTAGAAGTTCTGTATTATGGCTAGTGAAATATTTCCCATCAGTGGACTCACCTGAATGTGATTGACCTCAGAAAATTCTTCACTAAATTAGCCCTAAAATTCTTCCACAATGTGGAAGCAATTGACACCACCACGATACAGCAAATCCTCAGATGACTTTCGTCAAAGAATTAATAGTAAACTGCCCAGAGACATCTTAAATAGCTAAACATTTTAAATCTTATAACTTTTTGTAACTTCACGTAACTCCGCTCAGTGCGTTCTGCCTTCCCAACCCTCACTTGTAACCCCTCCCTTGGCTCATATGATAAGTAGTTTCGTCACGTGACCACATTGCCAGCATTAGAGCGGACCAGAAGACACCCCACCTCCTCAATGTTAAGTCAATCAATAGAATTTTCTTCAGCCAGTTGACTTAAACCAGAGATAGAGAGCTGACGCTCAGGATCTTCATGGAGAACCCTTCTTCTCGAGTCCACAGACCACTTTAGGAATCATTGATCTAAACAAATTACAAAAGCAAAATAAAAATATTTGATGTATTAAAATGTTCGCCATATCCTACTGATTCACTCAAGCCACAATATGCAATAATCACAACTTGTAAAGCAGAAACTACAAAAGGGACAGCCTTCCTGCTTTCAGTAAACTGAATGAAAAAAATTGAGGTTTTATTCCAGTTTCAAACAGATTTTCAAGTTTAGGGTTAAAAGTTTATTTTCAAGAAAAACTGACTAATAAAACTGAATGTAACTGGTTTAAAAGTGTTTACTAATGAATTTTTAGCTCAATATAGAATCAAAGGGAACATCATAAACAGGTATGTATATATCCCATTGTATTATTTTACTAATTACAATTCCAACTTTATACATTGATATTCACATGATTAGCTTTATTTGAAAAATTATACCTGGCCCACCTTTCTTTTCAACAGAAACAGGATTAGTGTCCTGACATCTAACAAATACAAAACTTAACAGTATAATTGAACCTATAAATAAAAGAAAAGAGCAGTTAGAATTGTAAAACATTAAACAGGTTAATTTATACAAAAGCATTAAAAATTACCAGAGTTATGTGTTGTAGTATAGATTCAATATCTAGCCCAAACAAAATTCGACGAGACACATGCTTTCGCACAATCAAAAGGGATTTATTCTGCAACACTTGGAAGTAGGCATTTATTTTCATCTACAATATATATTTACCCATTTGCAAAGAAAAAGAAAGTCAAACAGTGAAAACAACTGACATCCACCAGTCACACGACCAACCGTTAGTGACACCATTTTAAGATACAAAATGTCTCAATTAGTGCAACTGCCTTCATCAGAATATTCCTGTCCCAAAGATTTCCCCAAAAGCTGCTTTCAAATTTTATTAGCTATCCATATGTAAATTTGCATTTTCTAATATATATTTTTCAAGATGTGTGTGTGTGTGCGCTTGGTAATTATTTTTTGTTGTTTAATATATCAACAGTTTAAATTGTAATATTTTACATATAATAAAAAATCTATAGAAATTTTCTACCTAGTATAGTTAACCTCTAAAAAGACAATCTATGATAACGAGAAAAAATGGTCACTTAGACTTATTTATGAGTAAAACTTCTCAACAACTATCTCACAAATGACCTTACTACTAAAATGTCTGATAAAAAATGCATGTCATAATTACAACTGTAATGCAAGATGACAAATTATAATTTATTAGTAACATCAAGCAGTACCTATGAAATCAGTAGAGGTACATACAAAATTACCATTTTTAAGTTGATTAGAATGACCATTCTAAAAGTTAGATACTAGAGTTTTACTTTTAAAAATGAATTCATGGAATTTTAAAGAAATGTTTTAACTGAAAGTACTCATATAATTCCTTGGCTCTTAAAATTTATGAATAGTAAAATTAAATGTTATATTTGGATTCAATCTATTAAGAAACCCAAAAGTTACATGGAGAGGGTTCAGTTTGTCGTTCTGAGTTCATTTTTTGCTACATGAGGGCTAATTGGACAAATACAGAGGGGTAAAGTTTATATGCACACCAGTGCAATCTACTTCTTTTCACAGTTCATTAATTTTCCCACTCAGCTGTTAAAAGCTTTATCTGATTGGATTAGAACAAAAATTATGTTATTTTATACACACTCAAATATTCCTAAGTGAAGTAACAAAACTGCTGTTCGCTGATACAGCAACTTCAGAAGCGCCGAATCCAACAAAATTATTATTTTGATAAGTGAATACTTTAACCAAAACTTTTTTGTTGCAAAGAACTGGTTACATGCAATAATAAGGACATATTAAAATATGAAGAGCACAAAAACATGACCAAAAACAAACCGAGTTAAAAATATCAAGCATAAACTGATTATCAGAAAGATAGGATGAGCAATGTTTTGTCATAGAAAATACTATTCCAGCTGCAAAGAATAAGCCTGAAAAACATGCAGCAATGGAATTAGTCATTTTACGTCAGTGTTTCTCAACAGCAATCGTGGTCGGGTACAAGGCCTGGCATCTATTATACCAGGCAGTGAAAGGTTCTCCTGGATTGTGACGGCCCTGTGCAGTCCAATCGTTTCTTGCTATTTTTATTTTTGAAAATCGTTAATTTTTCTATTTTAACATGTCTTCTATATTTAGTGTTGTGGATAAGTTTCAGAGCATTCTTTTGCAAAATTTGAAGTTTAATTTTTCTGGTAGTAGGACAACTTCAGGAAGTGGATAAAATATTTCCGATTTTGCTTGAATATTTACAGTTGAAAATAAAGTGGACCAACATTTCTTTGTATCTGGGTAAAGCTTTATTTCACATTTATTATTTGAAAACCAAATTTATAAAGACTAACATCTAGTATGACTTTACTTTATCCACAATATATTTTGCTGCAATTGTACAATAGGATATATAAACTTAAAATAATAACAAATCCTAGAAGTGATCTCAAGCTGTCTCAAATGATTACAAAGAAAATTTATATGGTTTTCCAGGATATGATAGATATCTGAAATAAGAATCGTCATGCATTACCCCATAGTATTCCACTGTTTACTACAAGGAGATTCCATGAAGTCATCATTCACCACACTAAATTGCATCAAAATAAAATGTACTTCTTTAGGAAAAAAGGATTAGACACTTTTGTGACAAAAAATTTGGTGAAATTATAATTATCTAATGCAGATATTCAAACAAATTTGGGGTTGAAATGGCTATTGAAAAACACAATTCTTTTATTCATCAGAAATTTCAAGACCCAGGGCCATCAACTCTGGATGAAAGTTGATCTTAAATTCAACGATCTTTCAGAAAGCTTTTATTTCAATAAATACCTAATTTCTGAGGATTTAAAAAAGGCTATTCGACCGATTAAACTGGTTCACTTTATTTTGTAGATACTTAAAAACGACGTAAAAATATTACTCACTTGGAATGATCTTCCACATTGTGATGGCAGATATCCAAACCTAATTGAACAGTTGACAATCAATTACAAGGAACTGAAAAAAAAACACAAAATACTCTTCATTTACTGCAAACATTTCTTCAGATTTAAAAACTTTCCATACAAACTAATATATAAAACAGTTCAAATAAAAGATTGTTTCAAAGACAAAGGGATCGGCAACTTATTGGCAACATACAAGTTTCACGAACGAAATTTTAAATGTTTCACTAAAAACTAAGATAATTACAATTTTCTATGAATTTAATCAAGGAATTCGTCTTACAAATATGCAGTAACAATAACAACAAAAAATATTGATATTAAGATAGAAAAACTGATACTGCCGGTAAAATACGCAGTACATACCAATTCCAAAGAAATCAAATACGCGTGAGTTCGATTCAGGACAATGAAAGAGTATTCCCTTTGCAGAACGGCTTTGTATTTGACGGGTAGATAATTTTCGATTCTATATCTTTGTATGGTTATCTATAAGGGAATTCCCCGGTGTTCAAAACTCCGAACACAAACCCGAAGTAAAATTTCCGATAGTAAAAGCGAACTGAAACTTTTGAATCTCAGATGAGAACTGAAACCGTAGACAGGCAACAATGAGTTCAGAAAACAAGAATTATCGTACTATTGACGTTAGGGTCTCTAACTTACCGAAAGGTAGCGCTAAGTTCAATACTCAGTCACTATTTTTGTAGGGCCGCGGTGGCCCGGTTGGAAGAGCAACGGACTTGCAACCGAAGGGTTGCGAGTTCGAATCCAGCCAAACACCGTCGTGTACAAAGGAGGCTGGTGCACGTTAAATCTGTCGTGGCCTCAAATGTCCTCACGTTGGCGTGGTGTGGAAGTTTGGAGAGTGGGGTGCCAGCTCAGGTGTTGCCTCGTCATCTGACCGTGGTTCAAAATTACGTGGTGTTGTCCTCGGATCTTTCCCTTTGGGATTGATCCCGGACCGTCACCAATAGCCCATTGTGTTGCTCCAGTGTGACGTTAATTGAAAATTCCCCCCCCCCACTATTTTTGTACTGATTTTGTTTGTCGCTTTCCAATAATTTTTTACAAGATGCCCTCAAATCTTTCTCTTCAGGGGGCCGCGGTGGCCCGGTTGGAAGAGTAACGGACTTGCAACCGAAGGGTTGCGAGTTCGAATCCAGCCAAACACCGTCGTGTACAAAGGGGGCTGGTGCACGTTAAATCTGTCGTGGCTTCAAATGTCCTCACGTTGGCGTGGTGTGGAAGTTTGGAGAGTGGGGTGCCAGCTCAGGTGTTGCCTCGTCATCTGACCGTGGTTCAAAATTACCTGGTGTTGTCCTCGGGTCTTTCCCTTTGGGATTGATCCCGGACCGTCACCAATAGCCCATTGTGTAGCTCTAGTGTGACGTTAATGGAAATATCCCCCCCCTTTCTCTTCAGGATTGTTCCCAGACCGTCGCCAATAGCCCGTGTGTTGTTTCAGTATGACGTAAATTCAACTACCTACCTACCTTCAATATTTTTTTTACTATACGAGGTATGATTAGACATGAAATTACTGAGTAAATTGGATTTCGAACCACGACGAAAATCCAGGTCCCGACTGGGATTCGAATCCAATACCTATATATTTAGGTTAGCTGGTGTTTTGAATTTTTCATGGCGCAAGGGTCATATTTGGCCAAGCTGCGCCAAACAACATCAAGCAAATCGACATATATATGCAAGAAAAGTTTTACTGTCACAGAAGAGGGGAATACACCCATAAATCGAACCTGCGCAGCCTACAACTCTCAGGTTGCTGGTGTTGTGTTGTTCCAGTGCGACGTTAATTAAAAAATACCAAAACCTCAGGTTGATAGCGCAGTTGGCAACCCATTGAGCCACGTCAACCCCTTCTATATTTAGAATCGTTCGTAAAAGCGAACTGATCTCACAGGTTTCACGAGTTCACGCGCACGGAGCATACTAAAGGTCTCAAGATTTTCTCGTGTACATATCGTGGCATTATTTGTAGGGAATAGTCAAAAGAAACAAAATAGAACGAAATAAATTTTTCTACAAAATAAAATCGAGTACATACCAGATAATGGCTCATAGGTAACTTCGCACAGGAACAACATGACGAACTATTGGCGACGGTCCGAGTAGGTATTTTGAATTAACGTTTCACTGGAGCAACACAACGGGCTATTGGCGACGGTCCCGATAAATCCCCAAGGGAAAGATCCGAGGACAACACCACAAAATTTTGAACCACCGTCAGATGACGAGGTCGACATCTGAGCTGGAACCCCACTCTCCAAACTCCCACACCACGCCAACTTGAGGACATTTGAGGCCACGACAGATTTAACGTGTACCAGCCCCCGTTTGAGTTTTGAACTCGTAACCCTCCGGTTGCTAATCCGTTGATCTTTCAACTGAGCTACCACGGACCATCAGGCATGGTAAGAGAGATCAGGCATTTTAGATTTGTACACTGCTGGCCATCCAAATTGCAACATCAAGAAAGACAAGAGATATCACAACAAAATTTATTTTGTAGATAACATGTTGACCAAGTATCAAATGATTCAATTTATAGACTTCTGTGAAGTGTGGTTCCTGCCAAAATCAGTAGCCAGAGTAGCCGCCATTGTTGGAGATCACCGCTGCCACACGCCTCGGCATTGATTCAAAGAGACTTTGGATGTGTTCTTGGGGTACAGCAGACCAAGCAGCTTCCACACGTTGCCAAAGTTGATCTGGTGTGGCAGCTGGGGATGTATTCTGGGTCAATCGTTGAGCAACCATGGACCACATGTTTTCTTTCGGCGAAAGATCCGGAGAGCGAGCTGGCCAGGGAAGCAATTCAATCTGGCGATTGACGAAAAACCCTTGGACAATGCGTGCCACGTGTGGTCGCGCATTATCCTGTTGAAATATGGCTGTGGGCAAGCCCTGAAGGTAAGGAAGGACAACTGGCTCCAACACCTCGGAGATGTAGCGCTGGCTGTTTAAAGTACCGGCAATGCGTACTAGAGGAGTGCGAGAGTGATATCCAATACCGCCCCATACCATAATACCCGGTGCAGGACCAGTGTGGCGGTGCATAACGCAGCTGTTCAGCATCCTCTCTCCACGGTGTCTCCAGACTCGAATCCGACCATCGTGGTGTTGCAGACAGAAGCGTGACTCGTCAGTAAAGACAATTTCATTCCATTCTGCCGTCCACATCCTTCTTTCATCGCACCATTGGCGGCGGAAACGTCTGTGGTTCTGCGTCAAGGTTAGACGAAGCAATGGACGTCTTGCGGACAGACCACTCTGCTGTAAACGGCGTCGAATGGTACGCGCAGACACTGGATGATGCGGTACAGACTGAATGTGCTGTGCTATGGTTCGTGATGTGGCTGAGCGATCCGTCACTGCCATGCGCACAATATGCCTGTCATCACGTGAAGTGGTGCACTGAGGTGGATGCGATCGAACACGTCGGTCCGTCGTACCCTCCTGCATCCAACGATCACATTTCCGCATTACAGTTGTTCGGTTTCGTCCAACACGACTACCGATTTCCCTGAAAGATAATCCACAATCTCGGTAGGCCACTATCCTTCCTCTGTCAAACTCGGATACTTGATCAAAAGATGATCGCTGCTTTCTACGAGGCATAATTGATCGTTTTTTTGAAAAAACCACAAGAAAAACACAATTGCCGTACTTGAAATCGTCGAAATCTCCAAGCCTTAAACAGCGCTTTGAAGTGGCGCCACAGGCGCGCGTGATGTGCGACTGCGCTGAAATTCTAATCATTTGCATATCTCACCTCCGCTAATGCATGTTGTAAATTTCATATTATTTGCATGCTTCCTTCAGGGTGTTGCATTTACGGTGGCCAGCAGTGTATTAGAACTAAATCACCAGCGTAGCAACTGTCAATTTAGCTTTTATAACTTTTAGCAGATTTAACGGGCACCAGCCCACGTGTACACGTCGATCTTTGGTTGGACCTAGTTTCGAACTCGCAACCCTATTATTGCTAATTCATTACTCTTCCAACCAGGCTACTGTGGCCCTAGTACATACTAGGAGAAATCAGCTTGCAATAGTATTACAAATAATATTATATTTCATGGTGAATAATTATATTTCGCGAAAATCAAACCCGTATTGAAGATGACGTTGGAATTCAAGCTGACCCGCTCTTTAGACTAGCACCAGAACGTTTATAACGTTGTAATTCAGACGAATTTCGTTGGGGGAATATATTTCCATCGTCCGGGTTACTATTTTAGTAATGGCGTGGGTAGATGAAGGTTGTTGTGGTAATTAATAAACAATTTGTATTCTATATTAAATTTATTTGCATTTCAATGAACGTTACATTGTGCGAAGCCAGGGGTGGGGAGGGCCTTTTGGTTCTTAAGTGCGACGTTTTCACTGAATCCAGATTTTACAAAACGAATAATTTTATTTTTTATTAATGAATTTTTTGTTCTTTCATAATCATCACCATCTATATCATACGTTCTCAACGTGGGCGATAACACCCCCTAGTGGACGTTTGAGACTTTCAGGGGGACAGTAGAAGACCCAGAGAAAATTAGGGGGCGTTGAGATGGCCCGGAGGGGCGTGGGCAGATTAAAAAAATATAGTCTGAAAAAGACAAAAAAAAAACACGCTAATCACGTACTAACTAAAGTAAACTTTAATATTGGTTAATTTTTGTTATTGTATGTATTTTTTAATCATTTTTATCACGTGTGCGAAAATTCACATATTTCGGTAGTTCGGGAAGTGGATGAAAATTGAACTTAAAGATTCCATTACATTCAAATCTACATTAAATTGGATGATATAAAAATTTTTAATTTTAGATTTGAATTAAAAATTTTTAATTTTAGATTTGAATTAAAAAATTTTAATTTTAGATTTGAATTAAAAAATTTTAATTTTAGATTTGAATTAAAAAATTTCAAATCTTCCAATTTCACGTGAAATATCTCATATATAAATACAGGTAAAGTTAACAAAAGCCTGTTAATAAAAAATAGCAAAAAATATGCTTGTAGTAATTCAGTTATAACAAATTTTTGTTAAATAACGTGATTTTTGCAATCCTACAAGACTTGATAGTATTATCTGTGCTTGTTCTAACCCGCACTCTGCTCCCGCATCACCCTTGCCCCCGCGCTTTACTTCCGCGCCGGGTGTTATAAACGAGTCACTGCATGTTTATCTTATTCCTGTCGATGCGTTATATGTCTCCAACCTATATAAAGGCAGTGATTGTTCATTTTATCTTCATTAGCATTATCGCGCGTAATTGATGACAGGGTTTTAAAAGTTGATCTTTTCACTACTACTACTCACGTATCTGTAAAGTAAAAACCATGTCGGAAGCAAAAAAGAAGAGACGGCAGTATAGTGTGGATTGTATTAAATACGGATTTATCGAAAATCCCACAAATCCATCATCGCCAATGTGCCTTATTTGTCAAAAAACATTTTCAAATGAAGCGATGAAGCCTTCTAGGCTTCAAGATCATTTTAATAAATTACACCCGGATAAGAAAGACAAAGATGTGACCTATTTTCAAGACATGAAAGAGAAGTACGAAATTCAGCCAACTATATCAAAACTTTTTTCATCAGCTTCTAAGCAAGACGATGACGGACTTCGAGCTTCGTACAATATCTCATTGTTGATTGCTAAACCAGGCAAACTACATACTATTGGGGAAGATTTAATTTTACCAGCAGTAAAAGAAGTAATAACCACTGTGCTCCATAAACCAGCTGCAGATATTATCCGAAAAATTCCTTTGAGCAATAGTTCTGTGCAAAGACAAATTGATGAGATGGCTGAAAACATTGAAGAATCATTGTGCAATCATCTGCAGACTTGTCAATTTTCAATTCAGCTGGATGAGTCCACTTTACCAACCAATGAAGCATTGTTATTGTCATACGTGAGGTTTATCAAAGATGAGAAAATATGTCAAGAACTATTGTTTGCTACCAATTTGGAAACAGATACAAAAGGAGAAACCATATTTAATACACTGGAAAAGTTTTGTGACGAAAAGGAAATTCCTTTTAATTATATTTTGTCAGTTGCTACGGATTGCGCACCGGCTATGACAGGGAGTCACAAAGGCTTCATAGCGTGCTTAAAAAATAAAGTTCCTGACGTGCTTACTGTGCATTGCGTAATTCATCGCCAGCATTTGGTTGCGAAAAATCTGAGTGAACGCCTCCATACATCACTGCAATATGTTATCAGAGCAGTTAATAAAATCAGAAGTAACTCGTTGAATGACAGATTATTTAGTCAGCTTTGCATTGCCAATGATGAAGATTTCAACCGATTGCTGCTTCACACAGAGGTGCGCTGGCTGTCAAAAGGTACTTGTTTGACTCGATTTTACAATCTGTTTGGGTCTGTGATAGAGTTCCTAGGAAACAAAGACACGAAATTGCGCGACAACCTCATCTCATCAAAGAACGATATTGCGTACTTGACAGACCTGTATAAATTGTTTAATGATGTCAATCTCCAACTTCAAGGCGACGACTTAAACTTGATTAAGACAAAAAAATAGCGTTGCTGCTTTCGTGTCCAAACTGCTATTATACAAAAGAAATATCGGCAGATGCGAATTCAATAACTTCCCAAATTTATCAGCAGTATCATTCAAGCACGACTTGCTTGTTTACTGTCAACACTTGGAAAACCTCCACAGTGATTTCAAGGAACGATTCCAGGACATTTTAAACATGGACATACCAGACTGGGTTTTGGATCCTTTTTCAAATGTCAACACAGCAGGATCAACCCAGTTAGAAGAAGAACTAATAGAACTGACGACAAATGAGGAATTAAAAATTAAATTCAAGAATGGCTACCAAGAATTTTGGCTGCAGAAGCCGATTTTGCAACTGTACCCAGGATTATGGTCGATTGTTCAACGATTTCTGATAGCATTCCCATCTTCCTATTTAGCTGAACGTGGATTTAGTGCTGTAGTAACGTTGGTAACTAAAAAGAGAAATCGGCTCCATGTTACTGAACGCGGCGACTTGCGGTTGCTTTTAAGTAAAATCGAGCCTGATATTAACAAACTGCTTAAAATGCATCAAATTCGACCTTCTCATTAGATAAGTTATAAATTCAATGTCTTTTGAATGTTAATAAAAATACTTTTCAATATAATTAAGTATGCGTTTTAATTTTTCTCATTGAAACAATCTTCTTTAAACTCAGAAATAGGATAGGGTCATATCCTATCTTACGACTATAGTATATAATATTACACGTTTAAATATAATCGTGGCAATGGCTGTTTCAGATTCGCAAGTAAAAAAAATTGGGGGCTTCAGAAAAAAAATATTCTCAAAGTGGGCGGTGGGCAAAATAAAGTTGAGAACCTATTATCTATATTATTTCTATAGTATAGATCAGAGGTTCCCAACGGGGACGATACCGCCACCAGTGGGCGCTGGAGTCTTCCATGGGGGGCGGTAACGGGCCCAGAGGCAAATGGGGGGCGTTAAGGCAGTCAAGGGGGAAGGCAGAGGATAAAATACTTTGAAAATACTGTTTTCAGGAAAAAATATTTCACCTATCTCTAAAATTTTTATCTTATTGCTATTGCGTAAATAAGCATTAAAAAATTAAATTAGCATTAGGTATACGTATACCTAATTCAGTTTTACTATTGTCGGTGACAAGTCTTTGCAAGTTGGTAAGCAATGACGCGATTCACGCAATCAAGCATGTTTCGACAAAAATATGGGAGCTTGTTTACAGAGCAAGTGCACGTGCATCGCAAACAAGCGAATGAGTTGATGCGTGCACGACATCAAATCTATGAAAGACATGGATAGCTCGGAATGTCTCATTATTTTTGTGTGCTTCGCCAATAATCCTTATTTGTGAGTGATAAGTGATAGAAGTCATTAGCCATTATATTATATCTATAAATCTGTTGAAAAGTTAATTTATTGAAATCGTGGCAAATTTTCTTTTTACATGTCTGAATCTACTAAGAAATGCCTGCAGTACAGTATTGAGTATTTGAAATATGGATTTACGCACTCTCCTACAAACCAATCATTACCTATGTGTTTAATTTGCCAAAAAGTTTTTTCAAATGTAGCCATGAAGCCTTCTAGGCTACAAGAGCATTTGAATAAAATGCATGCTGATAAAAAGGACAAAGAATTATCCTATTTTCAAGACTGGAAAAGAAATATTTAAAACAGCCAACTGTATTAAACCTTGTTGCGTCGTCTTCTAAACAAAATGATGGACTATGAGCTTCATATAATATTTCATTGTTAATCGCAAAAGCCGGAAAACCACACACAATTGGCAAGGAATTAATCTTGCCGGCAGTCAAAGAAGTAATAAACTGTTCTTCATCATAAGACACCATCAGATATCACCAGGAAAATACCTCTGAGTACTAATTCAGCGCAAAGAATAGATGAAATGGCTAAAGACGTTGAAATATCATTATGCGATTACTTGAATACTTGCAAATTTTCCATTCAACTCGATGGATCAACTCTACAACTCTACCAAATAACGAAACACTACTCTTATCATACGTACGATTCATAAAAGAAAAAAAATTGTCAAGCGTTATTATCAGGCGGCCCTCGACTTTCTCACAATTCGCTATTTCACACATTTTTAAAAATTCAATTTTTTAAATATTTTTGTCGATAATGCAAAAATTGTTCGCTTCCATGTAGTCACTCCCACGGAGCGCGGTAGCCCGCTCTCACTTACACATTGCCGCCTACTAGAGTAGCGGACTTCTCGGAATCGTTGTGACGTCACTAGGCTCCCAGCCGCGGTGGCGGGGGCCGAATGTCAAATACATACAGTGTATTAAACAGGTTTAGTCTTGCGTTAGGGCGCGTGTCAATTTATTTGTCTATGTTTAAATATTTCGCCCTTATAAATTTGAACATGAGTGAGAAACGGAGAAACTGCAGTGTTGATACGAACAAAAAGAAATTAAGGACTCATAAACTTCATACGATCGAGACAAAGATGGAAATAATTAGACGTTCTGAAAGCGGTGGATCTTTTGCTTCAATCGGCCGTTCGTACGACATAAACAGTTCTACGATATATTCAGTTGAAAAACAAGAATAAAATTTAGGAATATGTTCAAACTTGTGGAAATATATCTTCAAAGATTGTTTCCAAAAGACACGGCATAGCGATGGATGAAATGGAAAGACCTTTGTCATCATGGATTGATGATCAACATCAAAACGATGTCCCTCTGAATTTTTCAATTATTCAAGCTAAGGCTCTTAGTTTGCATGAAGATTGGAAGATTAGATTAAAAGAAGATTCTAACAACGGTGTTTCAAGCAAGTAATGGCTGGTTCGACAAATTTAAAATGAGGTATTATTTACATAATATTAAATTCACTGGAGAATCGGCTGATGCAGATAAAGATGCTGCAAAAGAATTTATTTCTTCGTTGTCCAAAATTATTGTAGATGGAGAATATTCTCCTAGCCAAATATTCAATATAGACGAGACGGGTTTATTTTGGAAAAAATGCCTAATCATACATTCTTATCGAAGGAAGAATCAGTTGTGTGTGATTGACATTGCTTCTTGGTGGAAACTTAGCTGGTGATTTAAAATTGAAGCCAATGTTAGTTTATAAAGCAGAAAATCCCAGAGCATTGAAAGGAAACGATAAAGAATTGCTTCCAGTGATTTGGAAATCAAATAAAAAAGCCTGGGTTACTGCGTTAATATTTAAAGATTGGTTCACTTTTCATTTCGTGCCTGCAGTTAAGTAATATTTAAAGATAAGAATTTACAATTTAAAGCATTATTAATCTTAGACAATGCTCCGGGACACCCAAAATCTCTGCAGAACCCGGAAATCAATGTTGTGATTCTTCCTCACAATACTACCTGCCTCATACAGCCCATGGACCAAACAGTGATAGTTACGTTTAAACGAATTATATGAGGACAATAATGAATCAGGCCATCAAGGCAACTGGCAGGGAAGGTGGGCCTACATTAAGAGATTTTTGGAAGAACTATAATATATGGGACGCAATAAACAATATTGGAGACTCGTGGGCTGAAATAAAAGAGTCAACAACGAAAGGTTCCTGGAAACAATTATGCCCACAAATGATGAGTGATTTTAAAAATTCTGAAGAGACTCCGGAAACTATCACAGATGAAATAGTTAGCCTAATGAATGAACTAAACTTGAACGTCAGCAACGAAGATGTTAATGAGTTGATTGAATCTCACTCAGTACCTCTGTCAAATGAATACTTAATTGAGCAACAAGAGTCAAATGAAATACACAATGAAAGTGAGGAGGAAGCTGATAAAATCGTCAAGACTGACAATCAAAAATATGAATGCTTCATGCATCTTGACAAATTTTTGACTATCATGGAAGAATGTGATCCCAATGGAGAACGTATAACTCAAGTACGTAGGGCGATTGAGAAAGACACAGCATGTTATAGAACTCTTTATCAAGAAAAGAAAAAAAGGGTGGTATTCAACTAACTCTTGACAAGTTTATAAAGAAAACAATTAAAAGCACTTAAACACGCCTCGTTAACTTAATTATGTATATCAATAAATAAATATTTTTAATATATTATTAATAAATAAATATTAATATTGATAAAAATAAATATTTTAAAATACAAATTTTGATGTTTTCAGGTTTCAAATTTTGATGACATATTTTCAGGAACCAATTATGTGCGTAAGTCGAGGGCCGCCTGTATTTGTTAAAATATTGGAAACCGATACAAAGGGAGAATCGATATTTCAAGTTTTTTCAAGAGAAAAAAATTCCTTTTCGTAATATTTTATCAGCTGCTACTGATGGTGCTCCAGCAATGACGGGGCGTCATAAGGGTTTCATAGCGCATTTGAAACAAGCAGTACCAAATATACTCGATGTACATTGTGTTATTCATCGTCAGCATTTGGTTGCAAAAAATCTGAATGAACGCCTGCATACGTCGCTTGATTACGTTATTAGAGCAGTCAATAAGATTAGAAGCAATTGATTGAGGGAGACAGAGACTATTTGGCCAACTTTGTAGTGAAAATGACGAAGATTATTATCGCTTGCTGCTGCACACAGAAGTTCGTTGGCTCTCAAAAGGTACTTGTCTGAATCGTTGTTACAATCTATTTGACTCAGTACCAGATTTCCTTTAAACAGAGACGAAAAACCGCGCAAACCTGATTACATCCAAAAATGACTTATTTGACATGACCTGATTAAAATATTTAATGAAGTATATTTACAATTGCAAGGTGATGAGTTGAATATAATTAAAACAAAAAACGTCACAACTGCTTTTGTGGGGAAACTTCTGTTTAAACGAAATTTAGGTAGAGGTGAATACAGCCACTTTCCCCCATGTTATCAACTGTCTCTGCAAAACAGAAAGATTTAATTACTGCCAACACTTGGTCGTTCTTCATGCTGATTTTAAGGAGCGATTCCAGGATATTTCAGGCATGAATATACCGAGTTGGGTTTTAGATCCTTTCGCAAATGCAGATACAGCAGAATCATCAAATTTCGAAGAGGAACTCGTAGAACTCACAACTAAGAAATAACTTAAAGTAAAATTGATACCAAGCGTTCTGGCTTCAAAAATCAATACCAGCACTCTACCCTGGATTATGGGAAATAGTACAGACATTTTTAATTGCATTTCCTTCATCGTATTTGGCTGAGCGTGGGTCCAGTGCAGTAGCAAATTTTCTTTCTAAGAAAAGGAACAGACTGCAGATCAATGAGAGTGGCGATTTGCGACAGATGTTGACAAAATTGGAACCCGACATTAACAAATTGATAAAATTCCACCAACCTCAACCATCTCATTAATTTTTTGTTATTATTTTTGTGTTAATTTTTAATAAACAATTATCAACTTTGGGTGGTCTTTTTAATTTCTACTTTGTGATTCTTAATAGATAGATAGATAGATATGTGCAACAATATTTTAATATTTGGTATAACTATTATGGGAGAGGGGACGTTGAAAATTTTTTTTTCTTGTAAAGGGGCGGTGGTCCAGAAAAGGTTGGGAACCTCTGGTATAGATCCATTATACGCCTCTTGCACGCGACGAATCTTAACAAGTGAGGGATCAAACGAAAGAGAATTTCCCGGAGAACTGACGAATCCGTTCTATTTCTCCAAGGTGTGTAGAGGAGAGGCTAAAAACAATTCGAAATCCCCATAGGAATAACATTAAGTGTAAAACGATTGCTGTACGAAACTGTTTTACCAGTATTACTCGGAGAACCAATTTGTTTTACCAGTATTGGTGGAAAAACAACTTTTCCAATAAAATTGTTTTACCAGTATTACTCGGAAAACGATTTTTTTCATCATCTATATTATTTCTATCGAATAGATCCCTTTTACGCTTCTTACACGCGACGAATTATTTATTTATGTATTGAACTGGTTTTTCATTTCTTTCCATAATATCAATAATTTATGAATATGTGATTTGATGATATAAGGATATTAAATGACGCATGTTCCACGCGAGGTTAAGATTTGAAAAAAAATTGTATGTGTGAGAAAATATACAACTTAACAATTTTTGTGAATTCTAGAGAGTTAAGATAACCTTAAGGCCTTTTGGCGGAAGAATTACGTGCTTTACACAAATGGTTGAACAACGCTAACAGTGATCTCAAGGAGGAAGTGTTGTAAATAGTGATTGAATAAACTTTTTGATATTTTGGATAGAAAAAATTCGCCTACATCTTTCACCCTTGCAGCGGATGGGGTTGGGGTGGTTTGAAAAAATACCAAAGAATAAAATAAGGTAGTAGGTAATTAACGTTGCGCTGGTTGCAACACAATGGGCTATTGAATAAAATAAGTTTCAATGAAATAATCCTCCCAGATTGACGGGCACAATTAGAACATGAGAAGTCATAAAAGATAAATTGACGGTTGCTAGGCTCGTGATTTAGTTCTAATACAAATCTAAAATGCCTGATCTCTCTTACCATGCTTGATGAGCCGTGGTAGCCCAGCTGAAAGAGCAACGGTTAGCAACCGGAGGGTTGCGAGTTCGAAACTCGAACTGGGGCTGATTCACGTTAAATCTGTCAAGGCCTCAAATGTCTGCACGTTGGCGTGGTGTTGAAGTTTGGAGAGCGGAGTGCCAGCTCAGGTGTTGACCTCGTCATCTGACCGTGGTTCAAAATTACGGGGTGTTGTCTTTGGATCTTTCGCTTAGGATTGATCCCGGACCGTCATCAAAGCCCGTTGTGTTGCTCCAGTGCGACGTAAATTCAACAACCAACCATCCCCTGCCTGAATGATGCCACTACCGCAAGAGACTGCTGGGCGAGATTTTATGGGAGTTCAGGTACACCAGTCTTATCAGCTTTTGACAACAGTGCACTGTGTTTCTTTTTGAAATAGATTTCGGTCAGCTTTACATCCATCTTATCAAAGGTTGGTTGGTTGTTCGCGGTTTTATGGCGCAAGGGCCATATCTGGCCATGCTACGTCAGACACAAGACATACAATATCAAGTAATAGGCAAACACACACAATGAAAGTTTTACTGTTACAGAAGAGAGAAATACACCCAAGGAGGAATGCACCTGACAGGATCATCTTGTCAAAGACGACCAAGAGGACGCTGAAAGAATAAAACAGATTTTTAATGACGATTAGGAATTGAAATATTATCTTGTTGCTACTAAAGATAAAAGATGATTTGCTAGATTTGTGATACTGAACATCGATATTAAAGAAATCAACATTATAACATTTATAAGAAACCACAAATATTTTAAATTAAAGGGAGAGAGAATCATCAGTTTCATGACATACTGAAGTTGGACGATGAGGTATATTCTGCGTGTATTTGATGTATTCTAAAGTTCTTTGGCTATCGAAGAGACAGGTGATAGCCGAAATTTTATCTCTGCGAGAACAGAGTTAAATTTTATGAACAGAATCTGCAATGTGAATTATTGAAGGATTTTTATAAGAATGCTGTATTTCCGTGTGATGTCATGTCAAATCAAAATGGCTTGAACATTTCTTTGTAAGGTAAGATCTATATATGATTTGTGGCAAAAAATCCAAGCATTTCGTAAAAAACTATCTTTTTCCAAAAGGGCATTTTGAAAGAACATTTTCCCCAGTTAGCAAAGGTCTTTGATGAGCAGGATGATATATACGAATCATTTGAATAATACGCAGTTATTGAAGACCTATTAATTGGAGAATAAAATGGGGGAAGGTGTTCACTGACTTTGGAGAATCATGACACCGCACTCAAATTAGCATATCTGATGCATTGATGTGTGGATTGGTGACATCAACTAGGTGAGGATGAAATAGTGATGATGGAATTGATTTGAGATCTCAGTAGATGACATTTTTTGATGCTAAGAAACATCCAATTGAAATAAGGAAAAATGAAGTAGAATACCCACGTCTTTGGCAACATGCCCCAAAAATACATTCTTGCTTTGCAACCACTTATTGCAGCGAATCGACATTCTTCTACCTAACTCAAATCAAGACGCCCTTGAGGTCACAAAGGACAAATACTTATTTAGAGGATCAACTGACACTGCGGACCTCTATGATGCAATCATATATTCAAATACTTTCCAACTAAAGGCAGACATTACAGTCATTAAAGGATTAATTAATTTTAAAATTAACTTCTAATTTTCATTCTTTGAAATTAAGTACATAGTGGTTAGATATTTGCGTAACATTTTTAAGAGAGTAAGTTTCTTGAATGCGGCCTTATTTGATTACAACTAAACTAACGCGGCCTTCCAACATGAAAAAGTTGGTTTGGTTTGTAGGGATTTTATGGCGCAAGGGCCATATTTGGCCATGCTGCGCCAGACACAAGACTTAAAATATCAAGTAATAGACATACACACAAATGAAAATTTTTACAGACACAGAAGAGAGAAATACACAAGGGAGGAATGCATCTGGCAGGAATCGAACCTACGCCGTCTACAACTCGAAGGTCCAACATGAAAAGGTTTCCCACCCCAGCGCTAAACGAATACTAGCTGTTAGCATCTGACATGTCTATTTCTGAATCGGTACAAGAACTGCTATACTATTTTTCGTAAATTGATATGCCAAGAAGCATTTTGGCACGTGCATTCTGGATACGAAGTTCTGATTCGCACGATGTTTTGGTAGGTAGGTAGTTAATTAACGTCTCACTGGAGTAACACACGGGCTACTGGCGACAGTCCGGGATTAATCCCGGGACAACGCTTAATTAAACGATTAATCCCGAATCCAAGGACAACGCTTCGCAATTTTGAACCACGGTCAGATAACGAGAACAACCTGAGCTGGCACCCCACTCTCCAAACTTCCACATCACGCCAACGTGAGGACATGTGAAGCCACGACAGATTTAACTTGCACCAGCCCCCGTGTACACGACGGGCTTTGACTGGACCGAGCTTCGAACTCTCAACCCTCAGGTTGCTAATCCGTTGCTCTTCCAACTGGGCTTCCACGGACCCCACGATATTTAGGTTCACCACAATGTTACGGTACAATATGGTTACAGAGAGAGAGAGATTATGTTTGGTACAATATATACAGTAATTTTGTTTATGTCCCGCGGATCTAAGCAAAATTACTGTTGTATCTACAAAATTATAAAACTCTAAGCGAAATAAATGCGAAACTACGAAAAAGGTTCGCTATCGGAATTCGGTCGTTGCATTCTGTTAGGGCCGCGGTAGCCCAGTTGAAAGAGCAATCGATAGAGCTTGACAGAAAATAGAGCTTACAGGAATCGAACCTGCGCCGCCTACAACGTGCAGGTTGTTAGCACAGTGAGCAAACCCACTGAGCCAAGGAACAGATAGGTAGTTGAATTTAAGTTGACTGGAGCAACACAACAGGCTATTAGGAACGGTAGTGCAGTTGGTAGAGTAGCGTATTAGCGACCGGAGGGTTGCGAGTTCGAAACTCGATTCAACCAAAGACCGTCGTGTGCGTGGAGGCTAGTGCGCGTTACATCCGTCGTGGCGTCAAATGCCCTCCTGTTGGCGTGGTGTGGAAGTTAGGAGAGTGGAGCGCCACTTCAGGTGTTCAGACCTTGTCATCTAACCATGATTGAAAATTACAACGTGTTTTCCTTGGATCTTTTCCTTCGGGATGAATCCCAGACAGTCGCCAATAGCCCGTTGTGTTGCTCCAGGGCGACGTAGGGGACCGCGGTGGCCCGGTTGGAAGAGTAACGGACTAGCAACCGAAGGGTTGCGAGTTCGAATCCAGCCAAAACACCGTCGTGTACAAAGGGGGCTGGTGCACGTTAAATCTGTCGTGGCCTCAAATGTCCTCACGTTGGCGTGGTGTGGAAGTTTGGAGAGTGGGGTGCCAGCTCAGGTGTTGCCTCGTCATCTGACCATGGTTCAAAATTACGTGGTGTTGTCCTCGGATCTTTCCCTTTGGGATTGATCCCGGACCGTCACCAATGGCCCGTTGTGTTGCTCTAGTGTGACGTTAATTGAAATACCCCCCCCCCCAGGGCGACGTAAATTCACTTACCCACCGCAAATGTTTTTCAAATTGCATGAGTAGATGTATTTGCATTTCTTTTTTTGGGGGGAAGGGTCATAAAACCTTTCACATCTAATTGAAATGTTGCGTGGCATAAAATTCGAATCATACCGAAAGTAAATGGGATTTATCTTAATACCCTATCAGATTTTCATGTTGAAAATTTCAATTATTTGTAAAAAAATAATGATATGCTATAAAATATTTTTTAAATGGCATTTTATTACAAATTCAGTAGCATTACGGATCTTCAGGACTCCTCCCCATAAAGTATCGTTTTTTAAATTTTATATCTTTTCAAAATAAATGTAAATACATCGAATCGGTGGCGTACCTGGAGGGCGACCTCTAGCGCTTGTATATAGAGGCGACATTTCAGAAATATTTATTAAAAATTGGTTTTTCTTGGGAAAATATTTTTTTAAATATCCTATAACTTTAAACACAACTCTGTCCTTGTTACAAAAGTATTTTTCAGTGCTCTGCGTACGAAGTGAATGTTCTTTCATGCACTCTATCTTTAAAATACAATGCTCAAAAGTCAATTCATCTTTTCATGTAAACCCTACAATCATATTGCTATTCAGAAAAAGGGAAAAGATAAAGCATAAAAATTATTTTCTCACAAACATCTGGACAGCACAAGACAGGCGCGATTTTTCAAACTTCGACCTGGAGACCCATTAACAGGAGTCATTAACAAAACTGTGCCTTTTGCTAGTTCTCAAGCATATTCAATAATTATCTTAATTTGAGAACTAACATTGGGTTGCTCATTTTTTTTTCGGGAGGGGATATGGCGCAAGGACCATATTTGGCCAAGTTGTACTAAACACAAGACAGACAAATTCAAGTAAAAAATGTCGTTGAAGGGAATAAAAGAGATTGGGAATAGAATAATGAACTGAAAGTAGAAAAATATCGCTTGGGTATCCCGGGAGCGCGATACCGGTATTTACAAAAGACAGTAAAACCCATAGGAAAAGAAAAGATCACTAGAGTACCTCGGGTTCGTGAAGCCCGTACGCACACTTAAGGGTAATTGACATTGTAGAATAAATATATAAAAAATTAATAACGTTCTATTATAATTTTATTTTAACTAGTGGTCGCCCAGTGGTCGAAATTCGACCATAATTCCTTTAATTTTTAAGTTTGAACGTTAATAAGGTTCTTTTGTCAAAGAGTATACCTCTATATTCATTGCATATAATATTTTTGAATTTTGTTCTATTACGTAAGCTGCGAGCATGTACAAATACGGCATAGGAAAAATGCGGTATAGCTTGGTTAAGCCATATCTAAAAAACAATAACGCGTTGTTTGACATTTTCTTGGTTTTTTTTATTGCTATACTGGCCACAGGTTTCGCCAAGGCTACACAGTTAATTTGCCTATATTTTTCAAATTATATAAAATTTAAATAAAAAATAAATCCAAAAAAGGAAATAAGGAATACGTGCTTCGTATTTTTTTACATAATTTTTATTGAAACAAAAAAAACCGGGTGGTTAAAAAAATAAATGTTGTCCATTGAACTTGAAATAGTTCGACAATGAATTTAATGATTCAAAACTTCTGTGTAGACGATGTTTTTTGTAAAAATTCTTTCATCGTTTGCTAAATGCCCTTGACCGTTATATTCTGAAATATAAATTCTCAAACCATGGAATGATCGAACTCTACTTGCTGCGACGTACAATTGACCATGTGTAAAAACTGACTGCCTCAATAAAATTCCAATTTTTTCGAATGTTTGTCCTTGAGACTTATTTATTGTCATCGCAAATGCAGGTATAATTAGAAATTGAGTTCTTTGAAAGTAAAATGGTAAAATAGTTCCGGAATATGTTAAATTTATACGTGGAATCAAAATTGTCTTATTGCGTGCGGTTCCAGTTAAAACTTCGCAATCAATAGTATTACGATGCATAAATTTGATGCGCATTCTTGTTCCATTGACTAATGCTTCCTTTGTATTTAAGTTTCTGATCAGCAAAACGATACAATTAACTTTCAATACTAACTTATGTGGTGGCAAATTATGCCAAATCTCATACTCCTCCGTGCGCGCAAGTGGTCGAAATTCGACCATAATTCATTTAATTTTTAAGTTTGAACGTTAATAAGGTTCTTTTGTCAAAGAGTATACCTCTATATTCATTGCATACTATTTTTTTAATATTGTTCTATTACGTAAGCTGCGAGCATGTACAAATACGGCATAGGAAAAATGCGGTATAGCTTGGTTAAGCCATATCTAAAAAACAATAACGCGTTGTTTGATATTTTCTTGGGTTTTTTTATTGCTATACTGGTCACAGGTTTCGCCAAGGCTACACAGTTAATTTGCCTATCTTTTTCAAATTATATAAAATTTAAATAAAAAAATAAATCCAAAAAATAATCTAACTAAACTCCCCCTTGGAGTGGATTTCACTGCGGGGGGATTAAATCAATTACAAATCATCCACTCCGCAAAATTTTTTACAGTATATGAACGTAAACAATGAATGTTTTATTTTGTTTAATTTAATATATTTGTAACGCATATTATACATAAATTTTATCTTTCTGCACTCCTTCTCCATATGAACTTTAATTATGCCAAATCTCATACTCCTCCGTGCGCGCAATGTGCTTAAAAAGGGGTACAAAGTTTTTTCTTCACGTATTAATATATAGATTATCATTATTTTAAATACGTAAATTTTGCTTCGGACTGGGTGGCATCATCATCATTTGCCCCAGGTCCCAAAAGATCTAGCTTTTCCGCTGCATCGAAAACTTTTGTTACATTCCTTAAATAAAATAAAAAAATTTAAATTAATATTGACAGTTAATCATTTTCTACGAAATTTGAAAGTATGAAGCAAAGCTTCAATTGACAAAAAGATAAAAAGTAAATTTCGAGAGAAAAAATTGCACACTTGTTTAACGTTATTTATTGCCATTATAAACTGATGAACGCAATAATTTGAATATTATTTCTCTATTCTAATCTAAAAATTCATGTTATTTCTTCCAGTTGCTCGGTTTGAAGATATGTCACGTGGTTGTGGGTAAAAGCACGAATCCTAAATTATTGATTGGTTAAAGTGATTATCCACTGTGATCAAAAACACTAGTCTGCGCTTCCATAGCCAATCGGCTAAGTCGATTTGTGATTTAGCCTTCAGAGATCTTACGACAGCGACTCCGCCCACATGATCGGCTATTTTATTAGAATGTTGATGACACCAAACACAAGGCAGACGTCAAGTAATGGACATACACACAAGGAAAATTTTACTGACACGGCAGTGGGAAATACATACAGGGCATGTTTCAGGAGTGGAACTTGCCCCACCTACAACTCGCAGGTTGCTAGGGCAGTGGGCAAACTCATTGAACCACGGATCTTGAAACTGTTGGTTTCGTATTTTTATAATATATCTAAAAGTTACATATTTTAGTAGAATACTTTTGTAATATTCTTTGGACAGAATATTATTATTAAATTAATTAGAATTTTATTAAATTAATCACGCTACGAAAATAGGCTTGGATAGCAAAAATTAACTGTAGAGACAAGTCAAACCACTACGAAATTATGAGTACGAAAGCTATATATATGAATCTATATTCTATTCACTGACTTCATACCCCATATTCGCATATCCGCGTACTGTATCAACCCTTTAAAAATTATAAAATGGTTTTAGGTATGTAGGTATTTAATTAACGTCTCACTGGAGCAACACAACGGGATAATGGCGACGGTCCGGGATCAACTCCCGAAGGAGAAGATCCGAAAATGATTTAAAAAAAAAACGAGATTAAAAACAAAGATATGCTATTGGCCGTCTTAACCATTTAGCGAATCACCGTAAAATGATTTCTGAACTTTGATATACTGAAGTTGCGCAATTTCTCTGTACTGTAATCTTTTCCTTCATTCCAAATAAACGACTTAAAATATCACAAGGTCCGTATTTTCTCATTCTACATAAAAATTGAATTTCTGTCTTTCGGCCACCATCGAAACGAAATCCGGTCTAGGCTACATTTTGGTTGTCATCTCTTTTTGCTCAATGAAAAACAGGACGAGTAAGAAATCTCTTGAAACTATTTAACTAGTTTTTGGAGGTTAAATATCCTCAATCGGAGGAACCATTTCGGTGTAGGTGAAGAGATGGGAAAAAAAGGCCCTGCCTGAAACACGTTTTTTGAGAGAAGAGAACAATTCGAGCATGAACTCGACATCCGCGGCGAAGGTGACTGATCTCGTTCGTCACGGCCTTCCCTCGAAATCGCACATGCAAGTCTCTTCAAAAAGCACTACTCAAGTGGCATGTTAATCTGGCAGCGCGAACCAGGATTCAAATATCAATCTTGTTGCGATTTTAGAATTGAAAAGAGGTAAGTTGCATTTTCTAGCTTACTTCATCAAATATTGTTTCCTTATCTGGAACAATAGAAGAAAACCAGCAACTCTCTGCTGTAGCATAAACTTCAAATGTACATGAATATATGTGAAATAAATGAATTAAAAATATCCTTTGCTCAAATATTTCACAAGCTAATATAGTAATTATTTTGCTGTGAAGAAAACAAACATGAAAAGAAAGGCGAAGTAAATAATCCTATTTTGCTCAAAAAGTATAGGGGCGCCAAACGAAGTTTTAAAATACTGAAACATATTTTACTTCTCATTTTAAAATATGTAAATTCTATCGCACCTTTATTTAAAATTTGTCAATCCATCTTGTATTTAAAATTTGTATTATATCTTGATTTGATTTTCTTAGTTTGCTTGAGTTTAATAGAATTCATTGTTATTTTAAAATATTAAAATTTCTCGTTTAGAGTTGAGTCACTTCTATCGACAATGTCGATATTTTATTTTTAGTTTACAAGGAATAAATAATTTGCTTAATTCGATTAAAATTAAATTTGAATTAAATAAAGGTAACTGCATTTGTGCATTTTAATTGTTATTGGAATTGATTGGCTAAGAATACTGAAAAGGATCAATAAACGCCCACCTTTGAACAATACATCGCAGTTGAAACGAGCTTCTATTCACCTTGAAATAACCGACCTCTTTTAATTGCATAATTAAAATTTTTTAATTGGTAATAATTCTAAATTGAAAATACAACACATGTAATTAAGTTAGTGTTTTGCTCACAACTAATGTTTCAAGTTAAAGCTTTATGAATCGGTTTACATACATGGATTACATAAAATAATATTTTTTAAAATTTTGCAAAAATATGGAATTATGAAAAGAGTGATATTCAGAGAAGTCGTCGACGCATCTTTACAACGGTCGATGAATAGAATTGAAAAATATTCACTTTAGTGGCAGGAAGTTGCTACGACACATAGTAAAGGCATCCATTCTTCATAGAACGTTGCAGTGTGTTTTGAATCATTGTCCTTTTGGAAGATAAATGGTCTTCCAAGAGACAGTTTCGTAGCACTAGCAAGGACGTTTTGTTTCAAAATGTCTAGGTACACATAGCTATCCGTGTGTTACATTCAACAAAACAAATTATACACACCAGAACTCATGTAACCCCATAACTTTACATTTCCTCCGTCGTGTTTTACAGTTCTACATGAGTTTTTTGCTTGCACATTTGAAGTTTTGGTTTTCTCCATGTCCATCTGAACCATAGACAAAATTTTAATTCATCCCTTTACATCCCAGAAAGTTGAGGGCTTACATGAGTTTTTGCAAACTCAAGATGCTTTCTTCTGTTAAATTTGCTAATGAATGGCTACTTACGTGCAACATGCCCATAATAGCAAACTTTTTGGCTACCTTTTCTTACAGTCTGAGGTTATATTTCAAGATTGTAATCAGTTTTCAACATGGATACAAGTTGTGGTGCACTAATTCGTGGATTACCGCGAGCCTTTCGCAGAATATTTCTTATGTATATGGCTCAATTTCTGAGGTCTTCCGGATCGGTTCCTATTTTTCAGTTTCTACCTCATTATATCTTTCAATAATTTTTACCGTAGATTTAGATTTGTTTGAGATTTCGCCAATATTTTCCTCATTGATAAACCGTCATTTCTCAACTTTATCACCAACACGCGAGTAGCTTTCGGAATTTCTATTTTAGACGATCCACTGGTATAAAAATCGTTTGAAATGATTACCTACACTATCCTGAAGTTCTTTTTCATTCGATAGTTATAGTAATTGAATGCGGGACAACTAGACTAGATTCTAATCAATTTGCATAGTGCGTACGAAAACTGTTTTTGCCTTTCATTTTGTATGTTTTTCTCAAAGTTTTAATTAATTACTTTTTATTTGTGAAAATTAAGGAATTTTTGTTGCCAACGCATTCTCTTGTATGAAATAAGTTTCTTGTGCAGTTTCTGAATCTTTGGTAAGATTTCTTTAGAAATTATAATAATTTATATACAGTTTTTATTTCCGTACGGAAACTTTTTTATCCACTGTATGTATTAGAATTTATAGTTTTAACAGATCAGAATAATATTCAACTGTCTTTGAAAGTAAGTTATGAATTTAGGAAATAATAATAAGGTAATTATTCTCATTAAATTAGCATTTATTTTTCCAAACGAAAAGCCGCAAGTTTTTTTATCTAAATTTCAACTTCTCGTGGTTAGGACTTCTCTAAAAGATTGGGTGTTTTCCTAGAAGATTCAAAAGTAAGCGTTCAAGAGTTGATTTGAGGGTCAGAATGAACTCAAAATGTCTGATTATTCAAAAATGAATCAAATTTATAAACTCTGAAATGTTAGTGATAAAAACTAGTTGTAGAGGATAAATCAAAATTTGTTATTGAAAAAAAAGAACATTGAATCCAAGTATGTTGGTATTAACATAAAATTCATGTGCGAATTATTAAGCACAAGTGCATCATTTTGTTATTAAAAGAGTAAAATTTGTAATGGATTTGTCTTACCTACGGACTATGGAACTTCCACATTTATATGCGTTGCAGTTCAAATCACTTTAAGAAATTGGAGGTATTATGATTAGTTGACCGTAACGTCACGCGTCCTTGCTGTTTGTTGAATGTAGCTTTAAGTTTTTGTTTACCAAATATTTTCGTAGTTTTTGTTACAAGTATATGCTTTCTCTGAATGTCATTTTAAGAGCAATGTGGATGGATTCAGGTTCGAAAATTTTGTGAATCGCATTCAGTGCGTTCTTCCGGGGTTCTCGCTATGAGAAGGGGTAACTCAGTTGGTAGTCGTGGATTAGTAACCGGAGGGTTGCGAGTTCGAAACTCGATCCAAAGACCATTGTGTTCGTGAGGACCGATGCACGTTACATCTGTCGTGGCCTCAAATGTGCTCACGTTGGTGTGGTGTGGTGTTGAAGTTTGGAGAGTGGAGTGCCAGCTATGGTGTTGACCTCGTTATCTAACCGTTGTTTAACCGGTGTTGTCCTAGGATCTTGCGCCTCCGGATTGCTCCCGGACTGAACCAACAGCCCATTGTGGACGCAAATTCACCTACACAACGCTAGGAGAGCCATTTTCTATGAAGTTAAATATAGATGGCGGTAGTGTTTCTGCGGCGATACGTGTTCCTGTATGTATTCTGAACCTGACGTCAATTTGATTTCCTAATACGATTTCAACACATTGCCAATACGAATTCCAAAGATTAAATATCGAATTGATATATGATAGTTGATGGGAAACGCCAATTGTATTTTTAGGGCCGCGGTGGCCCGGTTGGAAGAGTAACGAACTAGCAACCGAAGGGTTGCGAGTTCGAATCCAGCCAAACACCGTCGTGTACAAAGGGGGCTGGTGCACGTTAAATCTGTCGTGGCCTCAAATGTCCTCACGTTGGCGTGGTGTGGAAGTTTGGAGAGTGGGGTGCCAGCTCAGGTGTTGCCTCGTCATCTGACCGTGGTTCAAAATTACGTGGTGTTGTCCTCGGATCTTTCCCTTTGGGATTGATCCCGGACCGTCACCAATAGCCCATTGTGTTGCTCCAGTGTGACGTTAATTTAAATACCCAACCCAACCCAATTGTATTTTTTTATTGAACAAAAGCAAACTCCCCGTGCACCACAGAAGTACAACACGGGGCTTACAGAAGTAAGTTGAAACACCAATTGTATTAAAAGATAAATGTTGCCAAAACGACAATAAACATTTTAAGGTTACCCCGATATATATAATGCGAGAGCATTTGGTCAGTATAAGTAAAACCTTCGCAGATCGTCTGTGTTTACACTGAAAATCCCTCTTATTTTGAATTCAGTGATTCCTAGTTTTCGAATTACCTTCAAAGCCCGTTAGATCGTTTTGGTGGTTGGTTGGGTTTTGTGGCTCAAGGCCGTATTTGGCCATGCTGCGCCAAACACAAGACAGACAATATCAAGTAATAGACACACACACATGAAAGCTTTACTGTCACAGAAGACAAATACACCCAAGGAGGAATCGAACCTGATCCACCTACTACTCGCAGGTATATCGTTTTGTCTTTCAGTATGAGTTGTGCAATTAAGGTGGGGTGCTGAATTTGAACACTAAGTTCAAGGAAACGCGATTTTTAAAGTTTGTAGGATCCTCCCTAACATTCATAAATCTAAAATAGATCATGATTATTTAACCCTCCTCGGGGTTTCGACGAGATACCTCGTCCATCACGATCTAGCCAATTTTGCTAATTACGAGATATCTCGTCAGCAAGACATTGCCGATTTTTCGATTATGACTAGATCAAGACCTAGTCAGTTTTTTTCTAATGACGAGATATCTCGTCCATCAAGATCTGATCAATATTTTTCTATTGACGAGATACCTCGTTGAAATAACCACCCAGAGGGTTAATAAAACAACATGTTTTTCAATTATGTAAAAACAAATCTTAAACATAAGTGTAATTTACAATATGTAGTTATTATGATACATTTTTAAATAATTCTAAGAAATTTTAGTTTGGGCATAAAATAAAACTAAATACCACACTTATTGTATATACTACAACATAATATTTTTACAGCTATGCATGAGCTTGTTTTACAGCGCAAAATGTGTCAAATTGGAAGGTCATGTAAAGATATCGCTATTCGCAATTCCTTCGACAAATCGGAGGGGGGATGCGTCGTGACTCAGTGGGTATGTCCAATGCGCTAGCAACTTCGAGGCGGCGCAGATTCGATTCCTGTCAGGTGCATTCCTCCCAGGGTGTATTTCCGTCTTCCGTGTCATTTTCGGGATGGATTTCGGACCGTCACCAATAGCCCGTTATGTGGCTCCAGTGCGACGTTAATTAAATACCTACCTACCTCTTCTGTGTCAAAACTTTCATTGCGTGTGTATGTCTATTACTTCATATTGTACGTCTTTTGTCTGGCGCAATGGGTATGTCCAATGCGCTGCCTCGAAGGTTTATGGCAAGGGCATATCCAAATATGGCCCTTGCGCCATAAAACCCTCAAAACCAACCAACCAACCTTCGACAAATCGGTGATTCAAAATTACGAGGTGTTGTCCATAGATCTTTTCTTTCTGGATTGGTCCCGGACCTTCGACAATAGCCTGTTATGTTGCTCCAGTGTGACGTTAATTCACTAACTACCTACTACTAATCGATATTGATAAATTCTTTATAACAGTGCACACACAGAAGAGAAATGTTTCTTTCGTCAAGTGATCAAGCAGATTTAATATCATACCATACCAAAATATATCGAAAATAGTACTTTTCGTAATAGCTGCGCTCCCCTTTGCAACAATTTTCCACTCCCCTAAAAGGATCGTGCTCCACAATTTGAAAAATACTGGCTTATCAAAAGCAAAAACATTCACTAAAGTTTAGAACATAATGACATTGCAATGAATTAAAGTTACAAGATGTAGTCCTCGGAGCTTTCCCTTCAAGACTGATCCCGGGCCGTCGCCAATGGCTCATTGTGTAGCTCCCGTGTTACGTTAATTGAACTACCTATCTGGATGACTTTGGGGAGCTGCATTTATACTTGTCAACTGGAAGAAACCAGGAAACTTCAAGCAGCCAACCAGATTACGGCACATTCGAGATTCGAACTCGTAACGAAGAGCTTCAGTTTTTCACTTAAAAGCGACGCCTTTAGTTCTAGTAGAGCAAAACGAACGATAAACACTTAGGGCCGGAATTTTCTCTAAACTACGCCCGTTGTGGGAATACATTGTTTGCATTTCAATTTATCACCTAATTTAACGAATAGACTTTAAAATCAAGTTACTCAAACGCTTACCAGAGTTGGAGCTAGTAAATAAAATGGCAAAACGAACAGGAAGGTCTACAAAGATAATGTTAATATTATCTAGAATTTGGACGTGATTGCTTTTAAGAATTGTGTTTATTGTATTTACATTTACATAAATGTATCCTCTGCACAGTTTGTGTGCATTGTTTTTCAGGCATGATGTAAGTTTCAGTATTATGCTGCATTGACAAGCTTATGGATGGATGCTAAGGGTATCTCATGACTTCGTCCTCGTGGCAGGAGTGGACGGTAAGCCCAGACCTTTTGAAAATTAGTGTAGGTATAATCAGCGCTGATATATTTAATTAACGATGCATGTTCCATATTTAATTCAATTATTGTCTACAATTTAAGAAATTACAATGCTAGACGAACGCTAACTGTCAAAAATCTGACATCTAATCTTATTCAGAACAAGAACTGCTATAAGATGCACCTAAAGTGGATCCCTTTATACGTGGGCCTCAGGGGAAACGAAGTAGCTGATGATTTGGCGAAGGAGAGTGTCGATGAACCATTGTCCGATATCCACTCATTGACGTTTCTTGGGCATTACTCTAAGAAAAATCTTGATAAGAAGGTATGGATCGTTCCCCCGATACACTCTTGGTATCGTGGGGATCACCCTGGAAGATCTCTTGCTCTCACTTGCGACAGACATGTTCAGACAACGCTCTCCCGCTTTTTCAGTGGCCATCTGAGGTGTCTCACATTTTGCTGTAGTCGCAATAATTCAAATCCTGTTTGCCTTAAATGCCAGTCGACCAGGCCTCCCCAGCACACATTCTCAAGTGCCTGGAGTTGTCCCGAGACGACCTGTTTTCTGAATCTCTTTTGGTGTATGACTTTATGCTGGTGAATGGACTTGTGGATTTGGTCTAGCTGGAACTAGACGTGGAGATTAGGAATAACAGCCGAACTGCTCGACGACGAATGCGAAATAGATACGCGCAAAGCATGCGCGAGTGTACATTCTAGATGAGATGTTCTGGTTGGCATGATATTCTCATTCTAGGTTTTTACTCTATAAACCTTGATTCTGGTTCACCACAATCTTCCAATAAAAATTAATATCAAAATTTAAAAAAAAAACAATGATATGCGGGTTTAAAGTTGTTCAATGAAAATAATTCGAGCAACTTAGAATTAAGAGGAAATCTTAACTTTGGAACGAAGCCTATTTTTCTTTCTTCCTTTAACTCAATTATAAATTTCATTTTCCGAGTCCAAAGGTGTGAAGTGGACGTAAGAGAGTTCACCAAAAGAAATGTAGTTAGGTTTTGACTATTAATGCTGTTCATTGGTTGGTAACTTGAAACTGAAGTTTACAAGCAGTCTTTTACACTTCCCAGACTAAAACTAATGTGCTACTTATAGAATTCTTGGAAATTAAAACACACAACTTCGATAAAAAAAAAATCGCATTTCTTAATATATACTTGACTTCAGATCATGTGTGTAAGGGTATATTAGACTGATACATCACTTGAATTTGGTAACCTTAACCTACTTATTGCGGGGAATGTCATATTGAGCAAGTTGAACATTAGGACATGTGATTTCGTTCCTGTTCAAAACATGACTTATGTTGTAGAATCAACTTTCACTCTGCTTTCCTTTCATTAAAGATTACACACAGTTAAAAATCATTTTACTTTTTATTCTTCTATGGTAGACAAGAGTTTTAACAGTGGCCCCCTGATAGGGATCCATATGTCGATAATGTCCAGATAAAAGATATATAGGTTCTACCTGTGGAATTCGATGAAAGGTAAAAGGCTGGAGTCTTCGTGTGGTGAGGAGCTACTCGAATTCCTCGGATGTCTCGCACGAAATCTGGAATTATCTGACGAGGGACTGGAATCTACATAAACGTTGTCATTGGGACAAATTCAGAGCGACCCTCGTCCTCTCTGTCTCCTCTTCTATTTTCGTTAGGGCAATGTAGAAGATCCCTTTTCACATCGACTCTCGCCATTCAAGCGGAAATTCCCAAGACCCCAAATTTTGCCCACATATAGGAGAGAAACTTTGACATAGTTTACCAAGGGACCAACATGGTCATAACATAATACGTATGGATCTTCATGACTGATGTCTGTCCAATGTACGGCTTGATTTAGTGTTTTCTATCGGCCTGGATGTTGTGTACTTGAAGTGAGACAAATCATAATTGTGATGAAAGTTTTGAATGTTCATTTGGGTAGAATTTTAAAAAGAATGCTGGATCTCTTCCACAGGCTCGTCTCCGTGCCTACGTGGGCTGGCTTAATTCTCAGTTGCGGAAAGAGGAAGGGACGAGACGCGTAAGTGACCTGCGAAACGATCTCAGGGACGGAGTCATACTAGCGCATCTTGTTGCTTCGCTGGGTAAGTTATGTTAACGACACTTTTGAATTCCAGCCTGCCAATGCTCATACCTGTCATGTGAAAAATCACTTGTTTATACTATAACTTACAGCGTCTACACATTTTCTATATCCCAATTTACTAAATAGGGCCAGAAATGAATAGGTCTAACACCAAAACACTCCTCGGTATGTGTTGAGATTTTATCCGTTAGAACAGGCGGGGCTAGAACACCCCCTAACCTAACTACTAGATTCATATCTCCAATTTGGCACCAACCGAATCCGAATAATACCGCAAGCTTCTTTAGGCCTAGGGAACCTCTATTCGAATTAGGTTGTAGAACATTTGGATGCCACGAGTGGTCAATGGGAATCTATTTCTTTTGACATTGTTTTGTATAAATAGGTTACTTAAACAATACTTTATAAATTACTGGTATGCTATTAAACAATCACTCCTCCAATTGTTAACAAAAAAAACCATTTATTTAGACACAAAGATACAAACAACGGTCAAATAGACGAAAGATATGTGGAGTGGTGGATAAAGATAACAATAATAACGACAAATAAATAACTAAAAACAACGACAAAATAAATAGATAACAATACATAGCGTTCCTTTTCCTGTTATACCTTCTTTTAGTTCGTCTTATTCTGGATTCACTCCGCGAACCAGGGACACAGAATCCTGGGAGGGTCAGCTCCAGCTGGAGGGGAAATGATACAGGTTCAATCCAAAACATGGGGGGATGGAGGTTTCTGAAGGTCCATGGGGCCTGCATTTGCTTGTCGACTTGAAGAAACCAGGAAACTCCTAGTAGCCAGATGTCGGCGCATACGAGGATCGAACTCCCAGCCAAGCCCGTCAATCTACCAGTCAAACGAATGCTCTAGCCCCTCAGTCACTGAACAGGTCACAGAGCAGATCATCAACCCGTATCATCCATAACTGGAAAACCAACCTAGAAATCCACTAGATCCTTCCATATCAATCAAAGGGTCATCATCATAGCCTCTGTCCCACACTCTACTCCAATAGACATTCCATCCAAATCCGACCACAAGCAGTAGTTATAGGTGACGAATGCTTGACCTCATACCCCACTCCCTCGCAGTCACTGCACTTGAACGCGATCAGCGAGAGCGTGAAACTATAAGTCACTGGCACAATTAATGCATCAAATTTGTGATTTAGTTTTCGACATTTGAAATTAAATCAACAGTTACAAAGTGCAATGATAATTCGCTGTTTTTAAGCAAAACAATCAAACGAACATATTCACAGGGTGACAGGAAATTTACAACATGGTTATAGTTCTACAGGATCGGGGGGTATTTCAATTAACGTCACACTGGAGCAACACAACGGGCTATTGGTGACGGTCCGGGATCAATCCCAAAGTCTACAGGATTGGAATTTGCGTCTTGCCAACGGAAAACATAATTATGGGCGGGACAGCGCCTTCTGGAGCGATAATTAGCTTTGCAGATCTTTAAACACGTATTAAGATGTACAATAGTGCCAACTCTTGTGGGTCCGAGCCTTCTGGTCTTCCCACCCCTGTATTTTTATGGTTGTCCTGTTCTGGGGGACTGATCTTGCATCCCCGTCTCCTCTTGCTGGCTGAACATTACATGGTGAATCATTAGGCGTGGATTGCGTATCCATGGTTGGGACCCGGCCCTTCATATATGAAAAACAAATGTTGCAAATAATATGAGTAGCTAAATATACAACGTAAATTGACCTCATTCAAGTCGTATGACAGTTATATTAGAAGACAAGAGCGCCTCGCCCCTCTCCCGATAATTTAGTTGAAATACCTTGCGATTTGATTGGATAATCGATAGTAAAACGCACAAACTGAATGAATTCTTCCAAAAATACAGAGCCCCCATGGTTCAGTGGTTTTGCTAACTGCGCTACCAATCTGGGAGTTGCATGCGGCGCAGGTTCGACTCCTATAGCTTACCTTGGGTGTATTTCTCTCATCTGTGTCAGGGCCGCGGTTGCCCGGTTGGAAGAGTAACGGATTAGCAACTGTAGGGTTGCAAGTTCGAGTCCAGCCAAAGACCGTCGTGTACAAAGGGGTCAGGTGCACTTTATGTCGTGGCCTCAAATATCTTCACGTTGGCGTGGTGTGAAAGTTTGGAGAGTGGGGTGCCAGCTCAGGTGTTGCTCGGCATCTGACCGTGGTTCAAAATTATGTGGTGTGGGCTCGGATCTTTCCCTTGGGGATTGATCCCGGACCATCACCAATAGCCCGTTGTGTTGCTCCAGTGTGACGTTAATTAAAAATACCTACCTACTTCTTCTGTGTCAGTAAAAAATTTCCTTATGTGTGTATTCATTACTTGATATTGTCTGTTGTGTTTGGTGTAGCTTATTTAAATATGTTCCTTGTTCCACAAAACCCCAAAACCCACCAACCGAAAACGCACACATATTGGTCGTACTCCCCCTCCAAGAATTTCTCCAAGTTTGCGCCATTGATTTTGAGACCTTTCACTTCAAGGCACATAGTACAACCTGTTATGCCTTTTCTGCAACAAGATTCAATTTCATTTGTTGGTTTTCAACAATTCACTGTCTGGCGAATTTTAGGATGGTTCTTACAAAAACATTCTGAACATTACACTTGGCGATACAGCAACACCGATTTTTTAATGAGTGATGTGATAAAAAAGCGTCCGCATAACACCTCTTGTTTGAAATCCCGGCTTTTGTATTTCAGGAAACGACATTGTGCCAGGAATCGACACTAACCCAAGAACCGAAGCCCAGGCGAAAGAAAACGTCGACCGTCTCTTCCGATTCCTGATCAGGAAAGGGGTGCCCATCCATTCGCTCACTCCAAAAGGTAAGCAGCGTGTTCGTCCTCCCAGTCAAATTAGTTTGTTTTAAGTCAAGAAAACACTCCAATAACAACTTATGTTTTCGTCTCAGAAATATAGTTCAATAGTTTCACATGGATGTTGCCGGGGGAAATGATGACCAGATCTTAAAAAGCAAAACCCCGACAGAGGGCAGGAGATAGACCGGTTTAGTATGACTCCCCCGAGTTCTTAGTTGAATCGCATGATTCTGAACGAGTCTATTCTTTAACCCACCAAGTGGTTTTGACGAGATATCTCGTCCATCAAGATCTGATGTTTTGTTAATGACGAGATATCTCGTCGAGGTAAAACTGCCTTTTTACTCCAAGGAAATGAAGATCCAGGTGAGAGAAAAAGTGTCCCTTGCCCAGAACTGTTGACAATTTGGAACAGCTTTTTGCATCAGAAGATAAACCAACCAGGATTAAATTAGTTGAAACGCGTAACAAAGCGCTTTTACTAACTGGCAGAGTGGATTCTAGTTCTAAGTTTACCACTTGGTGCGATAGGGATAACGATTTCGAGTTGGCGGCGGAAAAGCCATAAACCACGATCGCCATTCATGCTTTTGCGCATAGCAGCCTTACCGTAACCAGCTTTCACAACTTTTCAAAAGTCGATTGATCCAAGGTCGATAGCCTTTTCGTAGGATCCGCTCAATACCAAGCCATCGGAACCCGAGGACGACAGGGAAATGTAAAAAACTTTTTCTGTTTTAATTATTTTCTAAATTTGTTTTAATTTTCTTTGCTTGAATAATAATGAAGCTGGACAATAAACGCAATAGGAAACAAGTGAAACAATTTTACATTATGCAAATGTATTTTTGAAATGCATATCTGAAATACAAAAGGAGATCGTCATCTTACCTGGTTCCGAATGCTTCATTAAATATATTTTTGTCTGAAAAATATTTGGAATCCTGAAAACAAATACTTTTTGTCTTGTTCATATTTTTCTGAGAATTTAACCGTACATCAAACAAAATTGAACAAAATAATTCGTTGGTTAGAGAAACGATGAGGAATCCGAAATAAGTGGGGATTTTGAGTCATTTTACACATCCCTCTTAGTTACTCAGAGATGGAATAAGGATAGGATGCTATTCCATGGGAATGATTGATTGGATTTAATGGCAAAAGACCCAAAAGATATGAATCAATGGATTTTCATCTTAAAAATTCAATGCAATAAATTTAAGTGAAATCAAAGAACAAATATGTTTCGCGATACAAAACAAAGTTATGAAGAGCTCACAAGTCACTAAATTAGAACTTCAAGGTGAAAACATTCTCAAATTCAGTTTAAATTGTCTAAACCAGCGTTTCCCAACCGGGGTCCCCATGGACCCCCAGGTGTCCATAGAAGCTTTGAGTCCACAAGAAAAAAAATTGTATTTCGGGAGTCCATAATATGAGCTAAGGGGTTCATGATAAAATATTATAAATAAAATAATTTAATAATAATCTATAGATTATTATAGCAGAGTTGGCGTCTGTATGTTCTCTATACAAATCTACACCGTTTGACCACACCAAATTTGGTACACTTATACTTTAGAACCCTGGGGATCCTATTTAATAGCCTTAGGAATAAATTTATATATGTTGTTTGAAATAGTATTAAATTTTTTTTACTATTTCTGTCATTACAAGTAAAAATGTTTCAGTTTTATCAATTAAAATTTTCAAAATTTGTAATTTATAATTTTTATATTATATTGGCATTGTTTAATTATTAGCTTTTACTAACCTACAAATAAATATTTCATTTAGGAATATTACATATGGGGGTCCACATACGTAAAGTCAGGGGATCCACAAGCAAAAAAAGGTTGGGAACCCTTGGTCTAAACAATTGACTCTAGTACAGCCCATGAAAAAACAATCGTTGAATCAAATATTTCGATTTTTGACAGAAGCTATTAAGTAAATTTAAAGCTTATTGAAAATCCTGGGTAGCTCCAACAAAATTACTAGTGAGTATACAATAAAAATTGATGAAAAAGTAATATTTGGCTTACAATATTAATTCATTGCTCAATAATACATCAGTGTTCTTAAGTAAAGCATGATTCTGTAAATATACAAAGGGATTAAAATCTTAAAATATTACTTTTTGTGGATATTAATCACTTAAGCTAATCGTTGAGCACCTTTAAATAATGTTAGAAGACGCAATACAAATATACATTTTTTTCAATCCGAGTATCTTCTTCCCGTAGAGTTGTCATTATTGATCAGGAGCTCACTTTTGTTAGAATAACTGGAAATTTTTATTCTGTAGTCAGACAGGGTACTCCACAGAAATATTATTTGTTCCATAAATGCAATCGATAAGCTTTAGACATTGTTTCAAGGCATCACACGCTCCTGTATCTGATCCCTATTGGGATTTTGCAGTGCGGTTCCGGCGATATGGCACGAAATTGGGGAGGATCATTTGTACAAAGGTGTTAAGGGTCACCAGGAAAAACTGAACTGACAGTGCATGCATGGCGATTGCCATAAGTAATTATTTGTTTCGCCAACTTGTAGTCACTGTTATGGATGACAATGCATGGCGATTGCCATAAGTAATTATTTGTTTCGCCAACTTGTAGTCACTGTTATGGATGACAATGCATGGCGATTGCCATAAGTAATTATTTGTTTCGCCAACTTGTAGTCACTGTTATGGATGACAATGCATGGCGATTGCCATAAGTAATTATTTGTTTCGCCAACTTGTAGTCACTGTTATGGATGACAATGCATGGCGATTGCCATAAGTAATTATTTGTTTCGCCAACTTGTAGTCACTGTTATGGATGACAATGCATGGCGATTGCCATAAGTAATTATTTGTTTCGCCAACTTGTAGTCACTGTTATGGATGACAATGCATGGCGATTGCCATAAGTAATTATTTGTTTCGCCAACTTGTAGTCACTGTTATGGATGACAATGCATGGCGATTGCCATAAGTAATTATTTGTTTCGCCAACTTGTAGTCACTGTTATGGATGACAATGCATGGCGATTGCCATAAGTAATTATTTGTTTCGCCAACTTGTAGTCACTGTTATGGATGACAATGCATGGCGATTGCCATAAGTAATTATTTGTTTCGCCAACTTGTAGTCACTGTTATGGATGACAATGCATGGCGATTGCCATAAGTAATTATTTGTTTCGCCAACTTGTAGTCACTGTTATGGATGACAATGCATGGCGATTGCCATAAGTAATTATTTGTTTCGCCAACTTGTAGTCACTGTTATGGATGACAATGCATGGCGATTGCCATAAGTAATTATTTGTTTCGCCAACTTGTAGTCACTGTTATGGATGACAATGCATGGCGATTGCCATAAGTAATTATTTGTTTCGCCAACTTGTAGTCACTGTTATGGATGACAATGCATGGCGATTGCCATAAGTAATTATTTGTTTCGCCAACTTGTAGTCACTGTTATGGATGACAATGCATGGCGATTGCCATAAGTAATTATTTGTTTCGCCAACTTGTAGTCACTGTTATGGATGACAATGCATGGCGATTGCCATAAGTAATTATTTGTTTCGCCAACTTGTAGTCACTGTTATGGATGACAATGCATGGCGATTGCCATAAGTAATTATTTGTTTCGCCAACTTGTAGTCACTGTTATGGATGACAATGCATGGCGATTGCCATAAGTAATTATTTGTTTCGCCAACTTGTAGTCACTGTTATGGATGACAATGCATGGCGATTGCCATAAGTAATTATTTGTTTCGCCAACTTGTAGTCACTGTTATGGATGACAATGCATGGCGATTGCCATAAGTAATTATTTGTTTCGCCAACTTGTAGTCACTGTTATGGATTCCGGGATCGGAGCGCCAATTGTGGGAACGCATTCTTTACGCTTAACCTGTCCCCTAATTTAACGAATACACTCGTCCAAAATCCCGTGACTCAAATGTCAACACACCGGAGCCGGACTGTATCCATTTGGATCTGCATGACCAGAAATATTTTAACCATGGTTCCCAGGGGCATCTGGCTGTGAACTCGTATGCCACCTCTCGCCAATCAAGAGGACTTAACAACCTACTGATTTAACGTACACATCCGGCGCTGACACGTGGGCGAGCGCGGGATCGAGGACAAACATCACCAAATGACAAAAATCTAATTAGTTCTTAACCGAAACTATTAAATTCTCCTTCAAGGTTTTGTTTATGGTAACGCTGAAAACAGCGCAACGAAATTACTGCATCTTAACAAAATACTGAAAAACTATTTGGACGCATTTGGTAAGTAGTTGAATCAACGTTGCACTGGAGCAACACAATGGGCTATTGGTGACGGTCCGGGATCAATCCCAAAGGGAAAGATCCGAGGACAACACCACGTAATTTTGAACCACGGTCAGATGACGAGGCAACACCTGAGCTGGCACCCCACTCTCCAAACTTCCACACCACGCCAACGGATAAGATTCAAGGACAAAGCTTCGTAATTCTGAACCACGTTGGGTACATTTGGAAGTCTTTTAATTGGGCGCTTTCTCCTTCAAATTTGGCAATCCTGGTTCTAGGCATGCGTATCCGAAATTTATTTTCTAGTGACAATAAAACTTTCCTCATGTGTGTATGTCCATTGCTTGATGTTGCTTGACCAGATATGGGCCCTTTACGTCAAATACCCTTCTCAACCAAAGTTTATTTAGTCTAGTCGTTTCATCATGTTTGAGAATTATCTCTGAGCAGTAAAATAACTACTTTTACATCTCGTACTCATCAGACACCGCAGATGTGTAAATATTTACTCTCGCTTATCACACATGCTTCCTCCTTTACAGGAAGGACACGATAATGATTTAAAATAAAGTCTTTCCGATATAAAATAGTTTCTATTTATGTCCCTCCGCGGAATGGTTTGTTGTCAGAGCAGGAATTGACCTTTTGTCGCCAGTTAGCTAATCCAAGACCCACAGCCCTCTATCCAGATCGGATCGCAGGCGGTGGTGATCTGTTAAATTACTTAGTGCGTTCGGGCATCATCACAATAAATTTATTTGTAATTTTTTTTTAATTTTGACAGTATTTTAATTCATAGTTTAAAGTGTTCAGTCTCCGTTGAAAGTCTCGAATTTTGTATCGTAAACTATTAACCCAGTTCGAAGAGAAATATTCCTCCAGCCTAATCAGCTTGGCGTTACTAATCCGTAAAGCCCGAACGCTTATGACGCGTGTAATTTTTTTGAATAAAATTTTCTAAGTTTTTATTCCAAATTAAGTCTTTTATGATAAAATATTTCACTCCTCTTTTGAAGCAATTTTTCTTCAATTGTAAAAAATTTTCTAAGGATAGGAATAAATGTTTGAAATTATATTTTGATGCAAATTTTTTAAATTTAAATATTTGTTTCAAATTTGCACACTGATTCTTTATATTACGCTCTTACAAATTTCCCACAAAAGGGCTCTGAAGAGGATCTAGGAAAATGTTTGCGGTTTTTTTTACACCATAATTTTTATTGGAGGACCTGAATATAGTGCTTGAGAGCTTCCCATGTTGAAATTATGCAGCAATAAAGAACAGAACATAGGTGTTTTAAGTACTAAAAATTAGCCAAGCCAGAATTCCGGGATTGAAAATATTACCATGATAGAAAAATGACCCTTTATAATAGTTAGAATTTCGTTGCAGGTCACGTAATGTGAACCCACCCCTCATGGTGCACGAGGGTAACACAAATTGGTTCACGAATCCGCCATTGTAGTAACATAAAAATGTCGAATGAAATTTTAAAAAAATGTCACTCTCAAGTTGGTGTCACTCGGCTTTCACAAATTAATATTGATATTCATAAATTAATATATTTCACAAATAAATACGGATGCAAGAGAGTTATAGCTATCTCTGATCTCGGCCAAACTTGGAGGAACATGCGACAAAACATAGGGCATACGTACTGTAGTTTCCGTGCATAAAATATGTCGGTACGCATGCGTATTTTAGCCAATTTAGTATCTCAGGTTGGTTGTTTTGGGTTTTATGGCTCAAGGACAATATTTGGCTAAGCTGCGTTCAACACAAGACCGTCAAGTAAAGGACATACACACACAAGGAAAGTTTTACTGACACAAAACTAACCCAGGGTAAGCTTCAGGAATCGAACCTGAGTCACCTACAACTCGTAGGTTGCTAACGCATTGGGCAAACCCCTGAGCCACAAATATCTATCTTACAAATTACATGCACGATCTCTTTGAGCTACTCCTGAGCAAAATTAATCTGCACCTTGCTAATTTCAAAGTTTCAATTTCAGAGGTGTGCGACGGAGATTTAAAAGCGATTATGCGACTGGTTCACGCAGTAGCTTCTCACTACAAGCCCGACACTGTTCTAAACCCACCTCGAACATCGCAGAGGTGAGTTGTTTAATGAATTCCAGAAACTTGCATTTTTTAAGTATTCTTTTTCTTGAAACATTCTCATTTATTTAAAGAACCTCGTTTAGTGAACTTACAAGATTAAGAAAGACAAGATTAAAAATTGTTTGGAAATTTAATGTTTAAACCAGTGGTTCTTAACCTTTTTAGGGGGTAGGGTATTTCAATTAACGTCACACTGGAGCAACACAACGGGCTATTGGTGACGGTCCGGGATCAATCCCAAAGGGAAAGATCCGAGGACAACACCACGTAATTTTGAACCACGATCAGATGACGATTAACCTTTTTAGTAACCGGCACTTCCTTGAATCTAAAATTAAGTTCTCGCACCCCCTTGAAAAATGTGTTTCTTTTTCTTTATTTAGGAAATTACTTCTATTGCAACATAATTTATTTATTGAAAAATAAACACATACATTTACATATACAAAACAATATCTCAATTTTTAATGGCAACGTTGTTTATTCATAATAATACTTTTGAAGCGAAGCTCCTATTTTGAAAGAGCCATGCGTAAGTCATCACTTGCATTTAAGCGATTTCTGGCTTTTGATTTTATGTGCAAAAGTGATGAAAATCCCATTTCACAAAAGGTAGGTGTTGGCAAATGGTAAAAGTGCTTGAAATGCTGCTTTTGCCAGCTGTGGATAAGGTTCTAACTGTACACAATTGTTCTGTCCAGCTTTTCAAATTCCATTTGAATACGTGCATGGGATCGTATTTCAATAAGATTATTAAATCGCTGACGTCCATTGAAATTTCTCTCTCCCCCAGGTTAAGAACCACTGATTTAAACGACTAATCAAAACCTTGACATGTGCATCAAAAGTCAGCTTAATGACTCTAAAACTCTGGCCTTCGATTCAAGAATCCGATCTGTTTGAATTCCGGTCATTGCAAGGATGTTCATAATGGTTCGAAATCGACTTTAAACCGTTGGTCTCCATCTAATTAGCCTCGTGTAGCAAACATTGACCGCAGAGCGACAAACCAAACCTCTCCAACGTGAAAATGAAAAGTGAGCAAATCTGCTGGATGAGTTTATATACTTTCTATTTACAATACTTTCTTTTATAGTATTCTATTGCGATCTATTGGCATTGATAAATAGGCTCAGATTGATTGATTGTTGGGTTTTATGGCGCAAGGTCGATAAATAGGCCCATATCTCACTATTAACATAACATTTCGTATGGTCTGCGTGTATATCGTCATGCTAGTCAAAAAGCAATACACAGTGCGTCAAATAAGTTTTAAGACTGGGTCTGTAAAAAGAAATGGAAACAAGAAATTAATACCTGTTTGGGTTTTTTATTCAAAATAGGACCCTCCGGCTTCAATGCACTTTTTACAGCGATTTATTAATGAACCGAACGCCTGTTGTAAATCACTTTGCGGAATGGCCTGCAAAGTACGCGTCGAAGCTTCTTGTATGGTCGAAATATCCTCAAAATAACACCCTTTTAACTTCATTTTAAGTTTTGGGAATAAGGAGTAGTCACAGGGTGCTAAATCAGGTGAATACGGTGGATGGTTCAACAAACAGACATTATTTTTTGCCAAAAATCGACGTACAATAAGGGAGGTGTGACTGGGTGCATTGTCGTGTAACAAACACCAACTGCTTTCAGTCCTATAGTCTGGACGAATGCGACGAATTCTGGCCATCAAACGTTTTAAAACAGCTAAGTAGTATTGACCTGTAATTGTTTGTTCAGTTGGAACAAATTCTTTGTGGATAATACCTTTACTATCGAAGAATGTAATGAGCATTGTTTTGATTTTGGATGGAACTTTTCTTGTTTTTTTGGCTTGCGGTGAATTTGGTGACTTCTATTCCGCACTTTGTCGCTTTGTTTCAGGATCATATTGGAAACACCAGGTTTCATCATCTGTAACAATGGACTTCAAGAAGTTTGGATCGTTTTCAGCGGCTGAAATGATGTCTCTGCAATGTGCACTTCTCATTGCTTTTTGTTCAGGGGTTAAAGTGTGTGGAACAAATTTAGCACACACTTTTGTTTTGCCCAAATCTTCATTCAGGATGGTTCGAATTGTTTCTTTGTTGATGTTTAAAGAGCCTTCCATCATTCTTAGTGACGCACAGCGATCGTTTGTTACGAAATTTCGTACTTTTTCAATAACTTCAGGTGTCCTAGATGAAATTGGTCTTCCACTACGTTGATCATCTTCTACCGTATCTCTTCCGTCCAAAAAACGTTTGTGCCACACAAAAACATTTGATCTACTTAAACAACAGTCACCGTAAACTTGTTTCATGAGTTGGTATGTTTCCGAAGCACTTTTACCAAGTTTTGCGTTAAATTTAATTACAGCTCTTTGCTCCATCTTAAAAAATCAACATGAAAAAAATTCACTTCTGCAATGAACGCTCGCCTTCTCTCAGCTACTTAACGAAATGCGCACAACTTGTTGGCAATGTGCCAGCAGACGATGGACGTTATGACGCATGCGCATTTACACTCATAGCGCCATTACAACCAGCGCTCTGGGACGAGTCTTAAAACTTATTTGACGCACTGTGTATCTCTAAATTAGGTTTTTAGGATTAACGGGTTGTAGGAGGATGTGTATAAAAGTTTTCGTTGGTTTCGTAATGCTCAAAACAGCAAACTCCATCATCAGTTGATGAGTGAATTGGTATTGAAATGAAGCACGAATCCTAATGCAGGATTGATTGAAGAGCATGATGAAAAACACTTGTTTGTGCTTTGATAACATTCGGCCCAAGTCAATTCCCATATCCACGTGATTTACGCTTCTGATATTTTTAACAGCGACTCTGCCCGTCATGTTCAGTCTATTTCATTGGAAGGTCGATGGCTTAACGAGAAGACAGTATCTCCAAGTTTTATTTTTGCTAGTTGACTATTGCTTCGTGCTGCGTACATAAGTATCCTATACGTGTATGTATACTTATATAAGTATCAAGTATTTATGTAATCAGCATGAAGCAATAGTGAACTAGCAAAGATCAAACTTGGAGATACTATCTTGTTAAGCCATCGACCTTTCAATGAAATAGACGGAGCATAACGGGCGGAGTCGCTGTTGTATGATATCAGAAGCGTAGGTCACGTGGATTTGGGATTTGGGCCGAATGGTTATCGAAGCCCAAACGAGTGTTTTTCATCACGCTCGTCAATCAGCCCTGCATTAGGATTCGAGTTTTCTTCCGCCACGTGACTTTCACCGGAGATCTTCAAACCGAGCAATCGGGAGAAAAACAACATGCTCGTTCTATCACTTGAAGATTGACGTGTCAAGCACGGCCGTATAATCACCTGATAACTCAGCGCTAGAAAACTATAAGACCTCAATCAACAATTTATTAAGTACCTCATACTTTTAACAACACTAAGTATGAAACACTAATACGCAGCATGTAAAATGTTACGTGCTAACAGTTAGGAGTGGAAGATCACTAAGATCCGATGAAACTCTTGTTTTAATTTTTGTTTTCGAACATATTGTGTGGAGGTCCATTGAATTTGCGAAGAGCCTGATCAATGATGCGAGAATTAAAACTTGTCAGAAACTAAGTAGTCTAATTTAACATTGAAGCATTGTCTGTTCCTTTTTTATTCTCTGCCCTTCCATTTACAAGAGTTATTTTCGCGTGACAGTTTCCTACCCATTTATTTCTTTGAGGAAAAGAAAATCCTCATTGTTGTGAACATACATTTGATTCTACAAATCGTACAAACGTATAGAATTTCAGTTTTCTGTTCAATGCTATGCATGTTAGTTTGTTGGTAATTATTGCATTTGTTACAGGAAAGAGGAAACGAAAACTTTGAAAAAGTCTTGCAAAGTATCCCCTCTGCTGAATCCTACAAACTTAGAGCTTCAGCAAAAGAACTCGAGGAGTGAACCCTCATCACTTGGTAAAAAAATTAAGCACACTTTCAAAGTACAGGGTGATATGTGTTAAATAGGAGGTGTTTACACCTCTCTGTAGGAATAACTAGTAGCCGAATCGGAACCCAATTTTGTACACATACTTTCCTGAGTATTTCGATTTCTGAAAACAAAATAGTTCTCATTTCAGCCGCTAGAGGGAAATTTGGCGCTGTGGTTCAGGTAATTTGAACATTGCCAAACATCCGATTTCCTACAGAGAGATCTAAAGACCTGTTTAATTTGGATCACTTTGCAGTTGTAATTCGAATAGTTTTGAACAATGGCATTGTATACTCTGTATTTCTCTTATACTCTCAAATGTTTTATGAAATTTCGGTTTACTTTCAAATTTCTTATAAATGTAGGTAGGTATTTTAATTAACGTCGCACTGGAGCAACACGACGGGCTATTGGCGACGGTCTGGGATCAAGCCCGAAGGGAAAGACCTAGGACAACGCCACGTAATTTTGAACCACGGTCAGATGACGAGGTCATTCCACTCTCCAAACTTCCACACCATGCCTACGTGAGGACATTTGAAGCCACGATAGATTTAACGTGCACAGCCCCTTTGTACACGACGGTCTGGTTGGATTCGAACCCTCCGATTACTAATCCATTACTCTACCAACCAGGCTACAGCAGCCCTTTTTATAAGTATAATTTTAATAGAATCGTCGGTACATTATAAACTTCCAATTTCATTCAGAAGATTCGAGATTAATTTTTAAATTTGGCGAGGGAGGGATCGCGGTAGCCCGGTTAGAAGAGTAACGGATTAGCAACCGAAGGTTTGCGAGTTCGAAACTCGATCCAACCAAAAACCATCGTGTATGTGGAGGCTGGTGGACTGCCATGACCTCAAATTTCCTCACGTTGGTGTGGTGTGGAAGTGTGGAGAGTGAGACGCCAGCTCAGGTGTTTCCTCGTCATCTGACCGTGATTCAAAATTACGAGGTGTTATCCTTGGATCTTTTCCTTCGGGATTGATCCCGGACCGTCGCCAATAGCCCGTTGTGCTGCTCTAGTGTGACGTTAATTGAAATACCCCCCCCCCCCCCCATTCAGCGTTCCAGTGTCTTAGCTCATGACACCATTGAAGCCTCTGACATCTATGGTGTAGGGTTAAGCGAAGTCACAGTAACGAGTTTGCGCCCTCGTTACTGCAGCAATCGTCAGCAAGCTGTGCTGATAGACATCGACTGATGCGTCACCATTCTTCACTGTTGTGCTAACGTTGTGGTTGTTACTGTATAATTCGTCGCCGACATGAGTAGCAGGTGCCTATCTTTCCTTTCTGACGTAGCCCTAGGTGTTTTAGATTCTTCACGACAATACTTAGAACATTCTTCTGTCCATTGACACCAAGTGCGCTTAATTTTACTAGCATTTCGCCTAAAGCGTAAGGCAATATCACAATACGACACACACACCCATAGATTTCTCAACCTAATAATTAACTGTTTATAATGTTGTGTTTTGCGACAAGGCACGTTTACGTTCTCGCATAGCAAATACCAATCGAATTCACCGACACAATAATTGTGATTTATTTTTTATGGGGTCTACTTTTACAGCTTCCTAGTCTAATTTCAGTTTGTATTGCGCTCACATCCTATTTGCGAACTCGGCTGTTTTAATCATTTGCATTTTCTATGATAAACGACCCGTCTGTCGTATTTCCGGTCAATATATCTAGGTGTTACATTTTCAATGTGTGAACAGCAGTGTAATAATCGCTAATATGTTATGTTAATATTAATGCGAATATATCTTCAATTTATTGTGGATAAATCCTTAAAAGAATACAGATTCAGAATTTAAAACTCCGAATTAACTTTTAACTTATGTGTTACATATTCGCTTACTTTCACGTTCAACTAATTTTTTGAAGATATATAGTTCAACCCTCCAAGTGGTTTCGACGATCAAGTCCATCAAGATCTGACCAATTTTGCTAATGACGAGATACCTCGTCATCACGATATATATTACCAATTTTTTTATGATTATGAGATCACGTTCTGGTCAGTTTTCTTATAATGACAAGATATCTCTAACATAAAGATCTGGTCACTTTTGCTAATGACGAGATACCTCGTCATCACGATATATATTACCAATTTTTTTATGATTATGAGATCACGTTCTGGTCAGTTTTCTTATAATGACAAGATATCTCTAACATAAAGATCTGGTCACTTTTGCTAATGACGAGATATCATATCTCGTCGAGAGAAACAACCACCAGGAGGGTTAAAAACTTAGCTGTTAAAAATTTGAACTTCCCGAACAGTTCACAAAAAGTTAAATAAAATAAAATATAAAAGAAAAATAATAAAATATATATTCTATACGTATGAATGGGGAATTGTATATTTTTTAAGTATTTTTCTCTAATTAACGTTTGAAAATAATTTTTGCAATTTAGCTTTCGGTATAGATTATTATATATAATTGATATTTTTATTATTGATATTATATATAATTGATACCTTTTTTAAAATTTGTGAGTCCAAACATTTTGTATAGAATTTTCCATTTGAATATATTTTAATGTTGATTGTCTACAAAGTGAAAGCGGGAGTGATGTTCCACAGCAGTTGTTAATATCCAACTCTAATAACAATTTATTTTACAAATATAAGATTCTATATCATACCTGTAATTAGTTTTGCCATATTAATTTGTTCTCCATTTCTTGAAAGATCCATGCGATATTGACCAAAAAATTTTGGAATCCATATTGAAACATGCATATTCCTCATTTTCTTCGAAGCAATTCATTTTATAAAACAACTCATATTCGAAGACAAATGTATTTTGATTGAACACTGACAGATGCTATGGATACAGGTTGAATTCAGAAACATTTCCTTATCTCCCGAAAGATAACTCTTGTTACATTACCACTACTCTTGTAGTGAGTAATTTTTTTTCTCAACTCTTGCACAATCACTTCAACATAAAAAGGACAAATTTTGTAACACTGCGTCAGTTGTTTTGTACCTTTTTCATCATTAAAGAAGTTTCACTGAATAATATTTACAAATTATGCGCAAAATACTAAATATAAAGTAAGATATGCTTTCCTCGGACAAGAAAAACAATGTAAATCATTTTGTGATAATTGGCACGGCTCCCCAATCTGTCGCAGCTCCACAGTTCAATCATTTGCTCTGATAAGTCCTGAATAAATAAAAAATGAATAATTAAACAATGAATAAGTAAACAATGAATAAGTAAATAATAAATATGTGAAATAAGTAAATAACATTTTGTGTCAAAATCATTAACTAGCAATTAAATTGGGTTATGATTTATCCACGGGCTGGGAACCCCAGCACTTTTATTTAAAAATACTATTTGAAAAAAATCTCAAATTTAAACAGATTTGGTTTGGGTTTTAAAAACGGTTTGGTAGCTTTCTTTACATTGCTTTAACCAATTCCTTTGCATAAATATTCTGGAAACGATAGTTTAAAATCTTCCATTTACAAGATATGTCATTTATGGACAAATGCACAGGGCATTCAGTATCGTTAGAGTTCATTTACTTGACTCGTATCTACACGCTTATTTTTCAGATGGATGTTATCGTCTATCGCAGAGCTTTGTTGAACAATTACTGAATGATGTTCGTCAGGCAAAGAAGCAGCTCATGATACTACAAGATGCGGTAAGTGGCGCATTGAATCCTTCCAACACACCACCATTTATTGGGGTGGTAAACATTTTAAGTTTCGGAGATGAAAGGCACGAAATAAGACTTCCCCAGAATCCTTAAATAAGACAGATTAGTTGTAATTTGTGCCTTTAAGATAGAAATATAAAACACGTGTAGCATGGTATAACATTGAAAGGCAACCTCTTAATATAAAGTGTTTAAAAATTGGAGAAAGGTAAATAGTTTTTTCGTATATCTGTTTGTCAGTCCAGTGGTCAGGGTGCTGACTTCTGAATCGAAAGGTTCTTGGTTCGAATCCAGGTTAAGGCATGGATGTTAGTCCGGTAGGAATGTATTTGTGATCTCTATAAACAGGGTATGCTTAGAATGTATGTGAGATATAAAGTGGACCTATCCCCGTGGTGCACCAGGGTAAATCGAAGTGATTCACAGATCCACCCTTGTAGTGCCATAATGAGTATTGTTCAAATGACCGAAAATTGGGGAAAATATATTATGCATGCTAAATACAAAGGCTGTTCGAACATTTTTTGAACGATTTTGATGAGCTGTAAAAATTATATACTACGAAAGAATTTTATTTTCGCAGCAGTTAAATAGTTAAAGTATAGAAAATCGTCTGCTAACTCAGAGTTTCGTTTACTTTCAAAATGGCGCTTTTAAATAAGCAATGGATGGAAGGCTATGTTTCCGCTCTTTCCGAAGAGAATTATGCTTATTCAATTATTCAAAAACGCTGTAAAAGTCATGGTTTTTTTGATATCTAAAGGTACGATAAGTAATATTATTAATGAGAAGGGGAAAAACGAGTAAAAGTGGAAAAATACTACCAAATACGTATCCAAAAAAGAAAAGAATTTCTGATAATATTTGTGATGTAAGATCTTTAATTTTAAAAGAGAATCCGCCAAGTCAGAGGACTATTGAAAAGTCATTAAAATGTTTAGTTTGAACTGTAAATGAAATAATTAACAGTGATTTGAATCTTAAAAGGGCCAAAAAATACAATGTTCATGGTCTATCTTTGCAGAACTATATGAGAAGCATTTAGCTGGAGAAAGATGGGAAAATGCTGTGACAGTAGAAGAGGCGTGGGTGTATTTAAATGATTGCAATAAAAAAGAACAATTTATTATCATAAAAGAGGAGAAAAAATCTTAAAACGTGATTCAAAGAATCTAAAGAAACTTTCTCTAAGGGATTTATGATTGTTGCCGGTTTTGCAATATTTTACTAATGGAAAATTAAAAGTAAAGAGAGTGGAAAAAAATGTAAAAATCAATTCCCCACATGCTATCAAGACCGTATTTTATCCCCAATATTCAAAAAATAAATACCATATCTTTACCCACAGTGCCAATCATCAGTAGAGCTGCATCAGGATAAAGCAAGCAAAAGGGACAAAATACCTCTGTCGATCTACAAAAATCATTATTATCATAGAAATTAAGGTGTAGAAAGATAGTTAACAATAAGGGCTATCAAATAGAACATTTAAAACACAAAAATTTCACGTAAAAAATTTATCTTCAGTCCATAAAAATCATTCAAAAAACAGCCTCTGTAATAGGTTCCAACACAAAAATGCTGTGTGCGTTTGCTAAATCACTTGAATTGTAATACCAAAATTTCCATTTTATAAGTTCGTTGATCCACGCTTTTTTGCCTATCGTGATCGACACATTCAATTTCGAACAAATGTGTCTGAAGTCCATATTGAACATATTTTATTATTTTTTAAAAAGAAAAACGCAATTCAAGAGTTTAGGAGAGAAATGGTCAGAACTGGTTAGGGGGTGACAACATATCTTTGATTTGAAAAGTTTAGATCCGGCAATTTTGACCTCTGTGACCGACTTCAGCCAGCGACTAGTAGAACTGGATGACGACCTTTCAAAGACAACGGTGGAGCAAACTGCGACGATAAAGGTCATGGGATTGGGTAGAGAACTCAATGTTCTTTATTCTATTCCCCTGTGCGGTCAACTTGTTCTTCCTTCGCTTTCCAGCATTTTCCAAGGGTCGCGGTAGCCCGGTTCGAGAAGTAGTGGGATTAGCAACCGGAGGGTTGCAAGTTCGGAACTCGATCCAACCAAAGACCGTCGTGTGCGTGGGGGCTGGTGCACGTTGTCTGTGTGGTCTCACCTTGACGTAGTGTGGAAGTTTGGAGAGTGGGGTGCCAACTCAGGTGTGACCTTGTCATCTGACCGTGGTTCAAAACTACGAGGTTTTCCTTGAATCGGGATTGATACCGGACCGTCGCCAATAGCCCGTTGGGTTGCTCCAGTGCGACATTAATTAACTACCAACCTGGATTTTCCATCCTTTTACAGGAAATTCTATTCGTCACACTTAGATACTGTATTGCAATGTTTTTGTTTCATTTCTAATGCCCGACCACTGGCCACTTCAGCCTTCGTCACTACAAGGGACCGAGCTGGCAGCTATGTGTGAAGGAGCACCCATAGTGGGTGAATCGCCGTAACTCCTAACTGGAACAATCCCCAATATCCATAGACTTACAAACCGGGATTCGAACCCGGGATCTATTGGGTGACAGAAAAATCCTATGACCACCATACTAGTTACGCGGCATATTACAATAATACACGCGATCATTTACGACAATGAATTGACATGGGGGACATACTCGAACACACATCCCGGAACATTTGGGTTTCATTCGTTTGTATTGACGTGGTCAAAAATGTTACTTAATTTTTATCGAGGTTTATATAGTCAGTGCTGTGGATCGTACACTCCCTTTCATCAATCGAGAGGACATACCAGCTTAAAGGATTAAACACATCCAGCAGATACAGGAAGTATTTTAATTAACAGCACGCGGGATCGAACCCAGGATCTCCCGATTTGGTTTGGGTTGAGTGATTGGGGCCAACGGGGATATAATTTACAAGAGATTTGAAAAATTAAACTTGTTTATTAACTCAATTTGTATTAACCCCCATCCGATGAGTTTACACGCATTTATCCGTTCTGCAATCTGCAGTCTTCCCTGCATGACCTCTAACTAGGTTTAATAGAGTTGCGGATTAGCGATCGGAAGGTATTTTTAATTAACGTCGCACTGGAGCAACACAACGGGCTATTGGCGACAGGTCCGGGATCAACCTCCGAAGGGAACGATCCAGGACAACACCTCGTCATTTTGAATCACGGTCAGATGACGAGATTAGCGATCGGAGAGTTGCGAGTTCGAAACGCGATCCAACCAACGACCGTTATGTGCGTGGGGGCTGGCACACGTTAAATCTCTCGTGGCCTCAAATGTCCTCACGTTGGTGTGATGTGGAAGTTTGGAGAGTGCGGTGTTATCTCAGGTGTCGACCTCGTCATCTGACTGTGGTTCGAAATGACGAGGTTCTATCCTCGGATCGTTCTCTTTCTTATTTGCTGGATACAAATTTTTGTACGTACCCACTTGGCAACAACTGTTGCACATTATGGCGAGACCTGCGACATTTCTTAAGAAAAATAATAATAGCGATGTGAATTTTTTTAAACTTTCAATTGATCAACTATGAGATCACTGTCTTCGACAAAGGTTGTTACCATCTGTGAATAGATCATCGGTCTAGGATTCGGATGTTCTTGATTGGCCCCCCTGACGCTCTTTTATCTCGTTCTTCACAAGGATAACTTGGTGTGTTATTTATCGACATTCTATTTGATTTATACCAATTTTCACAGCAACCGATGTCGTCTTTTCTTTGGAAAATCTCGATATATGTTATCGCTTCATAAGTTTTTGTCACAAACCCAAATGTTTTTTGCCTAGCCTTCATCATATTGAAATGTTTGGCTGGAGGATTTTGCTTTTTCCGGTGATGGTATATCAGTGACGGACAAGAGACTATGGAGATTTAGTTAAAAATGTATTGCTAACAAAACATATTTCAATTCCATCGAGAATCAAGAACTCTGATATTGTTTTCTGTTTATTTGATCAGAATCATCCTGGTCGCTCAATTTGAGACAATTGAATTGTGATAAGTTCATGTTATTCCCCTGAGACGAGATTTTCGAGTAGTGCTGATGATCACGAGTATTGTTTTTCTCTCGCAGCACACATTAGGACTAAATAACCATATCTATTGGTGGAAAGAATTCCAGAAAAGATTTTGGTCAAGAAAGTCAAAACTGCTCGGAAGTCATGCAGGGAAGATTGTACGCTGCAGAACGGATATATACTTGTGAACCCCTCATAGGGTTCACAAGTACAAAAACACAGTGCACATTCACAAGTACTTCACAGTGCAAAAACTGGTGAAGGCGCTGAAATGAAAAAAGAAGCTCCTGGTTTTCTTGTTGGCGGGGATTCATTCTAGAATTATTTTATGTGCACATTCCACACATACAATAAACCGTAATTCGTGAAAAATAAACATGGAATTTCGAATCATTTGCAAATATACGCAAAAAAACCGTGCTTACACGAATAATCAAAAAGCTATATATAATATAATATACACTGCTGGCCACCCAAATTGCAACACCAAGAAAGACAAGAGATATCACAACAAAATTTATTTTGTAGATAACATGTTGACCAAGTATCAAATGATTAAATTTATAGACTTCTGTGAAGTGTGGTTCCTGCCAAAATCAGTAGCCAGAGTAGCCGCCATTGTTGGAGATCACCGCTGCCACACGCCTCGGCATTGATTCAAAGAGACTTTGGATGTGTTCTTGGGGTACAGCAGACCAAGCAGCTTCCACACGTTGCCAAAGTTGATCTGGTGTGGCAGCTGGGGATGTATTCTGGGTCAATCGTTGAGCAACCATGGACCACATGTTTTCTATCGGCGAAAGATCCGGAGAGCGAGCTGGCCAGGGAAGCAATTCAATCTGGCGATTGACGAAGAACCCTTCGACAATGCGTGCCACGTGTGGTCGCGCATTATCCTGTTGAAATATGGCTGTGGGCAAGCCCTGAAGGTAAGGAAGGACAACTGGCTCCAACACCTCGGAGATGTAGCGCTGGCTATTTAAAGTACCGGCAATGCGTACTAAAGGAGTGCGAGAGTGATACCCAATACCGCCCCATACCATAATACCCGGTGCAGGACCAGTGTGGCGGTGCATAACGCAGCTGTTCAGCATCCTCTCTCCACGGTGTCTCCAGACTCGAATCCGACCATCGTGGTGTTGCAGACAGAAGCGTGACTCGTCAGTAAAGACAATTTCATTCCATTCTGCCGTCCACGTCCTTCTTTCATCGCACCATTGGCGGTGGAAACGTCTGTGGTTCTGCGTCAAGGGTAGACGAAGTAATGGACGTCTTGCGGACAGACCACTCTGCTGTAAACGGCGTCGAATGGTACGCGCAGACACTGGATGATGCGGTACAGACTGAATGTGCTGTGCTATGGTTCGTGATGTGGCTGAGCGATCCGTCACTGCCATACGCACAATATGCCTGTCATCACGTGAAGTGGTGCACTGAGGTGGATGCGATCGAACACGTCGGTCCGTCGTACCCTCCTGCATCCAACGATCACATATCCGCATTACAGTTGTTTGATTTCGTCCAACACGACTACCGATTTCCCTGAAAGATAATCCACAATCTCGGTAGGCTACTATCCTTCCTCTGTCGAACTCGGATACTTGATCAAAAGATGATCGCTGTTTTCTACGAGGCATAGTTGATCGTTTTTTTTTTGAAAAAACCACAAGAAAAACACAATTGGCGTACTTGAAATCGTCGAAATCTCCAAGCCTTAAATAGCGCTTTGAAGTGGCGCCACAGGCGCGCGTGATGTGCCTCTGCGCTGAAATTCTAATCATTTCCATATCTCACCTCCGCTAATGCATGTTGTAAATTTCATATTATTTGCATGCTTCCTTCAGGGTGTTGCATTTACGGTGGCCAGCAGTGTATATATATATAATTCTACGGTCAGGGACAAACTTTGAGGGGTGGTACAGCTTACTAAAACATACATTTTTCGTATAGGAATGCATGGTCGGAAGTGACGCGTGGAGGCACGAACACAAAAAATGAGACATGAACAGAAAAACATTGTTTATTTACAAAATCCTTGCAAAGTGCTTCTTTGCAGCAATGTTTACAATAAATGCTCAAAATTGCGACCACCAACATGCTTGGTAGCGTCGAAGGAGTGATTGGCGAACAGTTCCAAAGATGCCAGGCATTTCGCTCACGCTTGCAGCCGCAATGGATAGTCGAGCAACGAGGTCCTCAATTGAGTCAACTGGAGTCCCGTAAACGATGGTCTTCAGATGTCCCCATAAGAAGTAATCGATGCTCGATAAATCTGGCGATCGGGGTGGCCGTCGGACTGGACCACCACGTCCAATCCATTTCCCCGCAAAACTGGCATCCAGGTAATTGCGGACAACCACGTTGAAATGGGCTGGCGCACCATCATGCTGAAACCACATGTGATTACGAACGACAGTCGGAACATCTTGCAGCAATTCTGAAACCTCTTCCAGAAAACTACGATAATGTGAGCCATCGAGTCACGTTGGTAGGAAATATGGGCCTATGAGGAAATCGTTCACAACACCCCCAAACATTCACAGAGAAGAGTTTTTGGAATGCATGTGGACGTGTGGCCTGTGGATTTTCTGTTGCCCACACATGAGTATTGTGCACATTGAAAATACCTTCCTGTGTAAAAGTCGCCTCATCTGTGAATAGCACAGAAGCTGGGAAATCCGGCTGCATGAACTGCACTGCTGCAAGAACCATTGGCAGAATTCTACACTCAGCGGGCAATCACTTGCCTGCAACGCTTGGACTCTGAATATGGAATGGGTGCAAATGTTCTTCATTTAAGACTCTAAACGGTGGGTTGACTCACATGTGCACGACGTGCAATAGCTCTTGTACTTGTGTGGGGTGTTTCATCCATAATGTTCAAGATGGTTTCTTCCATGTTTGGATGTCGTACAGTTCTTGATCCAGTTCTTCCGTCAGAGCTGGCGATGAATGAACCATTTTCACAAAGGTGCCGAGGTAACCGCTCAAACATTTTGTGGTTCGGCATACGCCTGTTCGGAAAACGTTTTCCTGATACAGCCGAAGCGCTGCTCTGCCGTTCCCATTAGCAGCACCTTACATCATATGCATGTCCGCCTTTTCACTATTTGTAAAATCTCCCATCACGGCCGACAGCACAGTATTGCAAATGACGTTTTCCCGCAGATGCATCAGATCACGGATAGCCAGGCACACTACTGCCCTCTACCCACAGCATTGCCAGCCAATCACAGCTGCCGAGTTTGTATTACTGTTGGTGGTCGCAATTTTGAGCATTTATTGTAAACATTGCTGCAAAGAAGCACTTTGCAAGGATTTTGTAAATAAACAATGTTTTTCTGTTCATGTCTCATTTTTTGTGTTCGTGCCTCCAGGCGTCACTTCCGACCATACATTCCTATACGAAAAATGTATGTTTTAGTAAGCTGTACCACCCCTCGAAGTTTGTCCCATGACCGTAGAAGCACCCTGTATATATAAAGCTAAATGTGTCAGGACATTGAAGGAAGTCTGTTGTGGAAGTTTGGAGAGTGGGGTGCTAGCTCAGGTGTGACCTCGTCATCTGACCATGGTTCAAAATTACGTGTTGTTACCCTCGGATCTCTCCCTTCGGGTTTGGTCCCGGACCGTTGCCAATAGCCGTTGTGTTGCTCCACTGCGACGTTAACTAAAAAATACCTACATAGCAAATATCAGAATAAGGTTATTTATAAAGGGTGTTTGGTTGAATTCGGTTAGTTTTATGGAGCAAGAGGGCCATATTTACTCAAGCTGTGCCAAACATAAGACAGACAAATTCAAGTAATGGACATACCCACAAAAGGGAAGTTTTACTGACACCGAAGAGAGAAATATGCCCAGGGCAAGTTACAGGAATCGAACCTGCGCCGCCTACAACTCGCACCTTGCTTGCAAACACTGAATCACGGCGACCTCTATGAATAAAAGAATGTAAGTAGTTAATTAACGTCGCACTGGAGTAGCACAACGAGCTATTGGCGAATCCATCCCGAAGGGACAGATTCGAAGACAACATCCCTTAATTTTGAATCAAGGTCAGATGACAAGGTAAGCACCTGAGCGGGTACCCCACTCTCTAAAAACTTCCACACCACACCAACGTGAGGACATTTGAGGCCACGACAGATTTAACGGGCACCAGCTTCCGTGTTCACGACGATTCTTTGGTTGGACCGAGTTTCGAACTCGCAATCCTCCGGTTGCTAATCCGTTGCTCTTCCAACTGGGTATTCACGTTGGCGTGGTGTGGAAGTTTGGAGAGTGGGGTGCCAGCTCAGGTGTTGCCTCGTCATCTGACCGTGGTTCAAAATTACGTGGTGTTGTCCTCGGATCTTCCCCTTTGGGATTGATCCTGGACCGTCACCAATAGCCCGTTGTGTTGCTCTAGTGTGACGTTAATTGAAATACCCCCACCCCAACTGGGTATGGGCCGCGGTGGCCCGGTTGGAAGAGTAACGAACTAGCAACAGAAGGGTTGCGAGTTCGAATCCAGCCAAACACCGTCGTGTACAAAGGGGGCTGGTGCACGTTAAATCTGTCGTGGCCTCAAATGTCCTCACGTTGGCGTGGTGTGGAAGTTTGGAGAGTGGGGTGCCAGCTCAGGTGTTGCCTCGTCATCTGACCATGGTTCAAAATTACGTGGTGTTGTCCTCGGATCTTTCCCTTTGGGATTGATCCCGGACCGTCACCAATAGCCCGTTGTGTTGCTCCAGTGTGACGTTAATTGAAATACTCCCTACTTTCCCTTTGGGATTGATCCCGGACCGTCACCAATAGCCCATTGTGTTGCTCCAGTGTGACGTTAATTGAAATAAAAAAATAAAAAAAAAATACCCCCCCCCAACTGGGTATATGAATAAATGCCGTATTGTATATTTAAGAATTTAAAAATAATTCAAGGTAAGGTAGGTATTTTAATTAACGTCGCACTGCAGCAACACAACGGGCTATTGGCAACGGTCCAGGATCAAACCCGAAGGAAAAAGATCAGAGGACAACACCCCGTAATTTTGAACAACGGTCAGATGACGAGATCACACCTGAGCTGGCACCCCACTCTCCAATCTTCCACACCACGCCAACGTGATGATATTTGATGCCATGACAGATTTAACGTGCACCAGCCTCCTTTCTACACGACGCTTTGGTTAGATTCGAACTCGCAACCCTCCTGTTGCTAATCCGTTACTCTTCCAACAGGGCTACAGTTTCCCCAAAAAATTCAAGATTTTGTGTTAATGCAATGCTTTTATCAAATTTCATGAGCAAGATATTCTTGCAAAAGGCAGTTTTTCCCCAAACAGAGAAGGGGTAAAGATCGAACTTCTGTAAATACCCCTATACCACTGGTGTCAAACTCAATTAAAACATGGGCCATTTAATGCAACTGGTAAGATTCACGCGGGCCACATCACATTTACAAATTTTCTTAAAATTATATTTTGAAGTGAGGATTCAGGAATATGGATAGGATAATTAAAACACAGTATGTAATTAAGTGAATTTAGGGTAATAATTTATAATATTGCGATATAATTGCTTTTATTTAAACGTTTATTTAGTTTAATGTATTTATAAAACTAAAATGAATTTTTTTTACCGGAAACTGCCAACGCTTTCCTCCTAGTTTTCCAATATCTGGATTCAAAGACTGAGAACAGACAATCTTCATTATTGCAGATAGATGTTTATCAGTTAATCTTGATCTGTAGGCCGTTTTATTTAATTTCATGGACGAAAATAGTTGCTCATACAAGTACGTACTCCCAAAATAGCATAAAATTTGTGGAGCAAACTTTTTAATTTCCGGGTATTTTTCACCTAAATAAGAATATATTTTGTGAATTCCTACTTCTCGATATTTGTCTTTTAAAACCGAATCATTCTGGAAATCGATTAATTCCAGTTGTATCGAAGTGGGAGCATTTTCAACTTCAAAGGAAAAAGGCCTAATAAAAAGAGAATTTTTTTTGTAATTCTTTGAAATCATTAAAACGTTTATCGAATTCGTTTTTGATTTCTTCAATTTTACCACAATATTGTGAAAATGAGCAACTCCCCTAAGTGCTATTTTCTTCGTAACATATTGTCCTGTTTTTATTTTATTTCAGAGCATCGTGGGCCACAAAAAATTACCTCGGGGGCCGCCAGTTTGACACCCCTGCTCTATACCCCTGTCGAAAATGTTTTTTGATTTTACCTTTTTTAACATCTATCCAAAAGTTCATAACGAGCCTTTTTCCCTCGAACACCAGGCGATTGAAATGCGATTGTCTACCCCACAACAAGTCTCACCCTTCACGGAACGAATCTTTCCCGTGAATGCGAAACTAATGTCGTTCCATCCGAACTCCTCGAGGAATGCGTCTGGGCGCTAAGTCGAGCGGAAACAGCAGAAAATTGTGAGCGTGAAGGAAAGAACAAAGGGTCGGAGGAGTTCTCCGAACGCTCTCTTTATTGAGAAGCCAATTCTCGCTCGTACTTGTTATCTCCCTTTTCCTTTTCAAAACACCGTCGGCCTGGTAATGAAAACAATGGCATATATAAGGAGCTGCGTTTTCCGTTTGTTTGCAATCTGAGTGTAAAAAGGCTTTCCGCTTCGTCGCATTCAGGGAGTGTGCTTTCAGTTCTGATTCTTAAACATTGAGTCAGAGAGAGGTTTATATTTCACTAAATGGGCAGAAGATGATACCGATTATCAATATGTTTGCCAACTATAAAGACATTGAACGGCTTATCGTGCTATTCTAATTGACTGTGTACTCAACATGATTGGGCGACCGCCCATTCCATTCGAAATAACTCCGTGATATTGTGCCCACTGAGCTAGCAAGTTGTAGGCAGCGCGGGTTCGATTCCTCAACAGGGTGCATTTCTCTTCTGTGTCATAAAATCTTTCCTTGTGTGTATGTCCATTTACTTTACGTTGCTTGCCGCAGATTGGCCAAATATGGCCCTTGCGTCATAAAACCCAATTCAACTAACCTTAGTTATCGGCGCAACGGTACAAATATTGTTTGATAGCGCATGGATGAAATTTAATGACAATAAAATAAGGTACTACCGGCTTTCCAAGATACACAAGCCGGCATTTTAGACCCTTAAAGTTGGTACGGGGATAAAATAATTATCTACTTCGCACTTAGGTTTCTTCAAGTATCAACATAACAGCCACATATATGTGTAATTAAATCTGAAGGTTGAAAAGTCTTCCAGCCTAACCCAAATTACGATGGGTAAGATCACAGATGTGCTATTGAGAATTGAACGAACACCTTTTGCGCCGTTCCGTTTCATTAAAAATTTTCTTATAATTTTATGCTCATTACGTGATGCTTTCTGTCTTGTGTTTGGCGTACCCTAGCCGAATATCGTCATTGCGCCATAAAACATAAACAACCAGGCACATTAAGATCTTCCAGACTATTTAAGCATCCAGTGCTAGCAATACTCAGTCATGTGAAAAAAATGAATGCCGTACCTATTCCAATTAATAAATGGATGCATTAAATTATTTCAACAAAAAATCTGCATTTTTGAATAAAGCTAATTTAATAAAAGTTATTACATAGCAAAAAATGCATTGGCATTTTCCATTTTCTTTTTCATACACTTCATGTCTTTTTTATTCAAAAGTTAATATTGCTTAGAAGTAATAAAGGTCCAAAATGAGTCGATACCGATGCGGAAACATCACTATTAGATGATAAATTCGTTTGCGCAATCCGCTTAAATTACAGTATTAAGAAATGACAACTTTTTAAAATAATTTTTGTCTTATGACAAGCTATTTGTCACCGAAAGAGTTCTAAAATATTGCCTAGCTATAAAAAGTGTTAGATTAAAGGATTATTGGATAATATTGTATATGAAGTGTTTCTGAACTGGTTATACTAATCTTTTAGCGATATGATACAGTAGCATAGGCAAACCCACTAAACGTGTTTCACAAAATTGCGAAGTCCATATATATGTATATATATATATATATATATATATATATATATTTCCCTTTATATTCCTATTTTCAGAGGTTGCAAAACTGAAAGCTTATCTATTGTATTTCATTAGCAAGCTGGTAATATAAACTTTAGTCATTACATGAACTGAAACTCGCATAATTTAAGTGACTTTTTTATACCTTTTCTCTTTAAAATTTTCACTAATAAAGGTTAACGTGAATTTTTTAAGATTGTGCTGACCAAATTTTTGCTGGAACTAAATTCTGTGATCGATGTCACATATGTGAATTCTAAGAAATTTTACGAAAGTATAAACAGAAAAGATGACATGTTTTATACGATATTCTGTTGCATTACCATCAGTCGTATATCATCCAGTTACAAAAGATAAAACTACGGAGATAGTCTTAAGAAAATCGGATTATCAATCCAATAACTCCAAAAATAAAAAAATTGACGAATGGAAAGCAATATGTTAAGTTTTTAAATGTTAGACAGCACGAATTTATATCGTTTCTGCCCTTCTATTTCAAAAGAGTACGTAAAATAAATGTTTTATAAATGAATCCCAAAAGGAAAAAGCTCCATACAATCGAATTGTGATACAAAAATTCCAAGACGTAAAATATTCTAACAGCCGTAGTCTCATTCTACAGCTGTTCTAACTGAACTCGAGTCACCTGATGATAAGACCTGAAGGAGGAAACATTTCCTTATTAACTTGATAAAATCCGGTGTCACGGTGCCAGAATTATTGATGGAATCATGAATTATTCAAGACACCTTCAGGGGCACATCTTTAGGTGTGTACGGGCTTCACGAACTCGAGGTACCTTAATCATTTATTCTTTTTCCATGGGGTTTACTGCCTCTGGTAAACATGACCCCAGGATGGCCAAGCGATCTTTCTCTAATTTCTCCTTTCCATCCTTTATTTTCCCAATTACTTGACATCTTGTGTTTGGCGCAGTTTGGCCAAATATGACCTTTGCGCCATAAAACCCAAAACTAACCAACCTATTTAAGATGTTTTACGAATGCTTTCATTCCTTTTCATTAAATAAACTCCTGTCTACAATACTGAACACAACACATATTCATAATATATGTTGTGTTCAGTATTGTAGACAGGAGTTTATTTCGAAGGGGCCCGGTTAGGAATACAATTGCTCTTGCCAAATTAAGATCTTAGCCTTATTGAGTTTTAAAAATTTGCATTAACCCTCCTAGTGTTTCGACGAGATATCTCGTCCAAGATGTGGTCCGCTTTGCTAAGGACAAGATATCTCTACGAGACAAAACTGTCCTATTACTCCAAGGGGATGAAGATCCAAGTAGGAAAAACAAATTGTCCCTTGTAACAGAACTGGTGACAGTTTGGAACAGGTTTTATACTAGAGGATGGCCACTACAGGTAGTTTTCGACGCGAAGGTAAACCACCAGGTGGTTAAGTGTAATATCTAATGGGTCAGCAGACTTATCTTTAAGTAAGGGCATTATACAAAGGTGAAGCATTTTGGCTGATCCGACAACCGAAATCCCTTTACTAAGGATGCGTTCATCAAATATTCATAACCACCACTGACCTCTACGACCTTCGGTACTACAAAGGGAAACTGACAGATATTTGTGAGAGAGCACTCAGTGACGTAGCTCCGAACAGGGACAATCACATCCATGCACTTACAAACCGGGATTCGAACCCGGGATATGCTAGGTGGACGACGAATGCTATAACCACTAAACCAAGTAGGCGGCACCATAATTAAAAAACATTAAGAAAATACTCGAATCTTCTTTCTCGAAATTCACTTTTTATTTTTCTGCCGCTTTTGAAGGGTAAATACGATAAGTTGAAAAGTGAGATGAAATATCAGTGATTACTACTGACATATTTAACTAATCAAAGTTTCAAGTTCCACGCGTAAAGAACTATCAATAAAAAATATTTCCGCTGACATTTTATTTAAGGAATATTGCTAAAATATTTCATTTGTCATGTTTTGCTTGTAAATATATTTTTCTATACGAAACCAATACTTTCGGGGCTTTGGCCCCTCTGGCTACGCCACTGATTATATTAAGTGATCTTTTTGAATACGAGTTTGAGGAAATGCAACGAATACGAGATCCCTCAGTCACGTCAGAATAAACAACCTGTTGCTGCGGCGAGGTAGGTGTAGGTGAGCGAGCAGACTGCGGGCAAACCAGAAGTTAATCGACAGGCTTTGGGTCAGTTCCTGCTTATCCTCTCAACTGGCGGGAACGCAAGGATTCGAAACATTCCGCTGGTAGAACGAGGGGACAAGGGGTCCCATGGGACCTCCTGGAAGAGCAAGCTCAAGTGGAGATCGGTGAGTTTAGTTGTCTGTTTTCTTTTTGGTCGTATTGTTTGGAACTGCGTTCCGGGAAAGGACGCTCTAATGTTGGCTCGTGTTTGCGTGGGCGTGGAAAACGTGACAGTAAACATGAAAAAGATTGAAGATACTGGAACAAATATTTGCTTTTTTTCTCTTGTCTCCTGGATTTCTGTGAACCTTTTGTTGCGTTGAGGAAAGCGCAATCAGGAAATAGTTGGGAAGAAGCCAACGAAATATAAAATTGATGAATCAGATGACATTGCGAATAAGAGGTGAGAGAACAGCTGTCAACTTCGATATTGATCTTGGGAAAAAAGAGTTCCCCTTGTCAATAAGTGATTCAGTTCTCCATTTTCTAAAACGAACGTTTGTTGATTCATCCACTTTGAACGTCATTTGGAGTACTATTTTAGTTCTAGTATAATATACTGTAGTTCTTTGTTAAAACATTAAATGCCCTGTGCATTCTTTTACCATCCTTCCGTAACAAATCATCCTGCTAATAGTCCAAAAACAAGCTAAACGTGAATTATTTTTAATTCATGCTTTGTATCAGAAGGCTGATTCCTCATATGAATAATAAAAATATATTATATTGTACATTTCATCATGCCCGATGGCTATATTTTGCGTTTATTATATCATTAATTAAAAAATTCCAGCATTTGTTCCATTCAAACGGACACATCCCAGTTATTTTTCAGTGACGTATAAAAGAAATTCACATTCGTTTCATTAAAACAAATTTCTGGATTTTGATTATTGCTTGACAGAAAACGTAGATCCAAGCTCGTCGCTGTATTCTAAATCGTAAATATATCTTTTGTGTTCCGATTTACATTCTTTCTTAGAATTTCAACTTTTTCATGTCTATCTGGGATTGTTCTTTGAATTTTTGATATTGAAATTTCGATTCATTCTAATTCGAGAATCTCTGCTGTTTCTGTTTTCAAGAATACTAATTACAATACAAACTTATTGATTGAATACAGTTATCTTTAGAATCCTAGTGCTTTATTAAAATTTATTTCCCTTCAATAATGACTACATAATAGGTATTATTAATTATATTTCGCGTTACCGGTGTCTTGATTGCTATTTAGGAAGTTACTACTTCCAAGTCTCATTCGTTGCACCCTCACATCTAAAATGAGAAAACAAGAAGTCTGTTCTAAATTATTTTTGAACTACTGTTTTAGTTGCTGAACGGAAGATTAGAACAAGGATCTGTTCGTGGTAATTCTCTGGTGGTAAGAATTCTTCGATTATACCTTTCCCAATAAATTGGATTACTTTATAAGAATTTCATTCCCTTTAACTTTCAAATATTAAACAACTCACGCAATATAGAGTAAAAGCACGTAATATGGAACATCTGATTATAAGATTGCAAAATAGGAGAATAGGTATTTTTGAATGAATCAAACGCCAAATCATCATAAAATTAATTAAGATTCATACGTGAATATATAATTTATCAAACCTTAAAAACTTTTTAGTTATACTAAATAAAGTAAACATCATGACTGGTACCCGGGAAAATTTCAGAATCTATCCTTGTTTCTTAAAGGGGAAAGAGGTAGTCAAATGGCTTTGTCTAGATTGCAAAGTTGGTACCTTGGGAGCATGAAATTCCTGGATGGTCAAAAATCTTTTCCAGTTTGTCTTAAGTGTAAGGGTTTACATGCCCCAAGTATAATCATATTCTTTCCTGTAGTGGAATGGCTCTTAGGGCTCATCTTCTTTAGGTGTGTACGGGTATCACAACCCCGAATTACCCGAGTGATCTTTCTCCCTTTTATTTTTTTACCCTCGCCTACCCTTCGTTTTTGCTTTTTCATTGTGTTGTCTGTCTTGGTTTTGGTGCAACTTGGCTAAATATGGCCCTTACGCCATAAAAACAGAAAAAAACCAACCAATCAACCAACCGGTATTGGAATGAGCCCTTCAGACTTATTGCAGAATCCTGATGACAATAATTTCTTTGAGGAAGAATGACTTGTTGGACTTGATCTAACAGGCGGCTAGAGTCCAGGAGGAATAAGTGACAACTAATTAAGTAAACAAAAGTCCAAATTGTCAGTTTGAAAAATGGATGGAACACCTTATGAATTTGTCACAAACACAAAAGCTTCTCTTTACATTAAAAATATATGATGAATTTGAGAACAATATCGCAAATTTTATCAGACATTAAAAAACCTCAAGAATCGGGTCTTTGAATCGTAATTATTTAGTCTTTGATCAAAATTTGTTTTGAATCTACATCTTTTTCTAGAATGCATGCAATATTCAAAATAGATTATATGAAGTGTAAATAGATTTTTGTTATGGATAGAATTAATTCCTTCAGTTTTCTAGAGGGTTATGGATTTTTTCAATCCATAAAACTTTATTGGGTGCGCATGCTTCTAGAAATAATCTATAGGTCTTCAAGATGGAGTATCCATATTCTTTAAATGTAAATTTAATTTTCTTCATTATTCATACGAACCCGTTTCACTTTTAAGCTTTAAGAATCCTTTTAAAAGTATTTCACTTGATGTAACTTAGTAATGCGCGGAATTTGAATAGTTAAAATACAAAAATACAACCTTTATTAGGGGCCAGTGGACTTTAAAAGAAGCTTTTACTGCGGTGATCCGATTGTTATAAAATTAGTCACATACTATTTGTTTTGTACTAAAAAAGCCTTCTGTAAAATTTCATTGAAAAATATTATGTTGTGTAGGATTTATTACATAAAATGTGATCAATGATTACGATAAATCAGCAAAAATTGATAGGTCCCATGTACATTAATTTTCGACGTATTATCAATATTTTAACTGACATAATCTTTTGTACGCATATAAATCAAATGAACATTTGGTAAGTGTATCACACAATTGTAAAGTAAAAAACATTTTGTACTAAAACACCTAAAACTTTTTTAAAAAAAAAGCATAGGTTAAACAAAATTTTAAACCAAAATTTGAAAGTGATGAATTTTTCATTTGCACTTAGATTATTTATACAACAGATTTCAAGGATGATCTAAAAAATAATTTAAGGAAATCGATTACAACCAGATGCGCAGGGAACATTTCGGAAATCAGAAGAATGTCAAAGTCTGAATAGGAGGAAAACGCACTTTAATAAACTTTTCTTGTTACTTTTGTTTTATTTTTGTAACTCCGTCAAAAAATAATCGTAATTGAAAAATTCTTTTTGATATAAACAGTTTGATAACATTAATTTTAACGCTATAATTAAAAAATTTATTTTGGTGATTTCAAAAGTCCATTGAAAGTTTCACCCCTTTCCACTTTTTCTCAAATCAGGTCGTGCAATCATCCATGATGAATATGACGTCGAGTAACAGAAATCTTATATCGATTTAAAATTCACGTTTCTATGATTCTGTGGGTAAGCTTACGTATCGTAATCGCGCTCTGTTTGGCTTCTTTGCTTAACCAGTACGTGCGAAGTGAAGCAGCATTTACAAGCAACTTGTGTCTGTTTAACATTCCCGTTTGAACACTAAAACGACAGACTGGAACAAACAAGACAAAAGGTAGACATGTTTCTTGAGCTCAACTGAACCAATCGAAGCCTTCTTTCTCTCTGGCCGATAGCCAAACTAGTAAAATAATAATCTTCGAAAGCCAAAACTCACCGTTTTTTAACACATAGAACAATATTTTACGGTTACACCTACTTACAGTCTTAGCTCAGTCGTGTACGCCAAGGTTTTCATGGTATTGTTTGTAATTCTCGTGAAACTTGTGTGACTACAAACGTCATCAAGATGCACAGTAACATTAAGATTCAGTTTCATGAGTAAAAAGTACAATACGGCAATAAGTATTAGAAAAACACGACTAGGATAGTTTTGTTTTCATCAATTACAATAAAATTTAAATTTTAAAAGTACCCCACAAAACTAAAAAGGTTTGTCTTTCGTAAGCTAAAGTAATTAAATGAAAATATATTAGAAATATTGTCATATGTAAATTCCCCTAATAAAATTATATTTGTTTCTTGTAGATTTGTTCCTTTTGAAATTTTATTTCGTTTCCACAATAATCACACAGTTAAAAAACAGTGCATCTATGCCTCGCTTCATTTGTCAATGGATAATGTGTGTGTGAGTTCGATTCCCTCTGTCAATTTCAATAAATTATTTTTGAACTCTTCATAGTCAGTCTCACAAGGTGCTGAGATTAGCATTCACAAATCCCAGAAGCATAATCCTGATACCAAAAAAACACGTTCCTAAGACTATTGATGACCTGAACTACTGAATTTTGTTTGTTTGGATGAACCGAAAGGATTCTTCTTAGTATCAGCCTTTTGACCGAAGAATCTTGGAATACAATTGGGGTTAAGTACCTAAGCGATTAATCTGAAACGAGTTATTTTCTTGCTCCTATCACTGTTTCGATTTTCAAGAGCACGTGAATAGCTCCCCGCCGTTTCCGGTTTTATGTATGCAGTAAAAAGGAAGCACTTCACATGAAAGTGTTCTAAAATAATTGCTACTTGCGGTGCAACAAGCCAGATTGGATTCACGCGCTAGCCAACTTCACTTCCTTGTCTCATGAAATATGGGATAATTATGTAGTTTTTCCTTTTCAGTAACTTTATTTTTACTGACACATCACGAGTCTACAGTGCCTCGCTAAAGTGTTGGGAACAACTAAATTTAGATAAATTCATGAAAAAATATGCATGTTTTCATGTTTCGCAACATGTAAAATTTGTGACCAAACAAGTTGTATTAAGCGAAAAATTAAATAAAAAAATAATGAAGAAAATTTTGTGTCTCGTTCATAGGTCATAAAAGTATTGGGCAGTTCAGATAAAATTAGTTTTCGAGACAGTTAATAACAAAAGTAATACCTTTTTAGACTTGATTTATATTTGATAACTTCTCTTAATGTATTTGGCATTGATTTTAAATGACTCAAACCATTGATAGTCTCCCTCAATTTTCATAGGAAATGTTAAATGTGTTTATTCTTTATTGCAAATAATACCAAATATTTTTCAATTGAATTGAAGTTGACTTTCTGCAGGAGTTACGATTACTTTGGACGCGGCATAGGGTCTAATGATCTACAAATATGGACATTTATTGCAAATAATACCAAATATTTTCAATTGAATTGAAGTTGACTTTCTGCAGGAGTTACGATTACTTTGGACGCAGCATAGGGTCTAATGATCTACAAATATGGACATTTATTGCAAATAATACCAAATATTTTCAATTGAATTGAAGTTGACTTTCTGCAGGAGTTACGATTACTTTGGACGCGGCATAGGGTCTAATGATCTACAAATATGGACATTTATTGCAAATAATACCAAATATTTTCAATTGAATTGAAGTTGACTTTCTGCAGGAGTTACGATTACTTTGGACGCGGCATAGGGTCTAATGATCTACAAATATGGACATTTATTGCAAATAATACCAAATATTTTCAATTGAATTGAAGTTGACTTTCTGCATGAGTTACGATTACTTTGGACGCGGCATAGGGTCTAATGATCTACAAATATGGACATTTATTGCAAATAATACCAAATATTTTCAATTGAATTGAAGTTGACTTTCTGCAGGAGTTACGATTACTTTGGACGCGGCATAGGGTCTAATGATCTACAAATATGGACATTTATTGCAAATAATACCAAATATTTTCAATTGAATTGAAGTTGACTTTCTGCAGGAGTTACGATTACTTTGGACGCGGCATAGGGTCTAATGATCTACAAATATGGACATTTATTGCAAATAATACCAAATATTTTCAATTGAATTGAAGTTGACTTTCTGCAGGAGTTACGATTACTTTGGACGCGGCATAGGGTCTAATGATCTACAAATATGGACATTTATTGCAAATAATACCAAATATTTTCAATTGAATTGAAGTTGACTTTCTGCAGGAGTTACGATTACTTTGGACGCGGCATAGGGTCTAATGATCTACAAATATGGACATTTATTGCAAATAATACCAAATATTTTCAATTGAATTGAAGTTGACTTTCTGCAGGAGTTACGATTACTTTGGACGCGGCATAGGGTCTAATGATCTACAAATATGGACATTTATTGCAAATAATACCAAATATTTTCAATTGAATTGAAGTTGACTTTCTGCAGGAGTTACGATTACTTTGGACGCGGCATAGGGTCTAATGATCTACAAATATGGACATTTATTGCAAATAATACCAAATATTTTCAATTGAATTGAAGTTGACTTTCTGCAGGAGTTACGATTACTTTGGACGCGGCATAGGGTCTAATGATCTACAAATATGGACATTTATTGCAAATAATACCAAATATCTTCAATTGAATTGAAGTTGACTTTCTGCAGGAGTTACGATTACTTTGGACGCGGCATAGGGTTTAATGATCTACAAATATGGACATTTATTGCAAATAATACCAAATATTTTCAATTGAATTGAAGTTGACTTTCTGCAGGAGTTACGATTACTTTGGACGCGGCATAGGGTCTAATGATCTACAAATATGGACATTTATTGCAAATAATACCAAATATTTTCAATTGAATTGAAGTTGACTTTCTGCAGGAGTTACGATTACTTTGGACGCGGCATAGGGTCTAATGATCTACAAATATGGACATTTATTGCAAATAATACCAAATATTTTCAATTGAATTGAAGTTGACTTTCTGCAGGAGTTACGATTACTTTGGACGCGGCATAGGGTCTAATGATCTACAAATATGGACATTTATTGCAAATAATACCAAATATTTTCAATTGAATTGAAGTTGACTTTCTGCAGGAGTTACGATTACTTTGGACGCGGCATAGGGTCTAATGATCTACAAATATGGACATTTATTGCAAATAATACCAAATATTTTCAATTGAATTGAAGTTGACTTTCTGCAGGAGTTACGATTACTTTGGACGCGGCATAGGGTCTAATGATCTACAAATATGGACATTTATTGCAAATAATACCAAATATTTTCAATTGAATTGAAGTTGACTTTCTGCAGGAGTTACGATTACTTTGGACGCGGCATAGGGTCTAATGATCTACAAATATGGACATTTATTGCAAATAATACCAAATATTTTCAATTGAATTGAAGTTGACTTTCTGCAGGAGTTACGATTACTTTGGACGCGGCATAGGGTTTAATGATCTACAAATATGGACATTTATTGCAAATAATACCAAATATTTTCAATTGAATTGAAGTTGACTTTCTGCAGGAGTTACGATTACTTTGGACGCGGCATAGGGTCTAATGATCTACAAATATGGACATTTATTGCAAATAATACCAAATATTTTCAATTGAATTGAAGTTGACTTTCTGCAGGAGTTACGATTACTTTGGACGCGGCATAGGGTCTAATGATCTACAAATATGGACATTTATTGCAAATAATACCAAATATTTTCAATTGAATTGAAGTTGACTTTCTGCAGGAGTTACGATTACTTTGGACGCGGCATAGGGTCTAATGATCTACAAATATGGACATTTATTGCAAATAATACCAAATATTTTCAATTGAATTGAAGTTGACTTTCTGCAGGAGTTACGATTACTTTGGACGCGGCATAGGGTTTAATGATCTACAAATATGGACATTTATTGCAAATAATACCAAATATTTTCAATTGAATTTAAGTTGACTTTCTGCAGGAGTTACGATTACTTTGGACGCGGCATAGGGTCTAATGATCTACAAATATGGACATTTATTGCAAATAATACCAAATATTTTCAATTGAATTGAAGTTGACTTTCTGCAGGAGTTACGATTACTTTGGACGCGGCATAGGGTCTAATGATCTACAAATATGGACATTTATTGCAAATAATACCAAATATTTTCAATTGAATTGAAGTTGACTTTCTGCAGGAGTTACGATTACTTTGGACGCGGCATAGGGTCTAATGATCTACAAATATGGACATTTATTGCAAATAATACCAAATATTTTCAATTGAATTGAAGTTGACTTTCTGCAGGAGTTACGATTACTTTGGACGCGGCATAGGGTCTAATGATCTACAAATATGGACATTTATTGCAAATAATACCAAATATTTTCAATTGAATTGAAGTTGACTTTCTGCAGGAGTTACGATTACTTTGGACGCGGCATAGGGTCTAATGATCTACAAATATGGACATTTATTGCAAATAATACCAAATATTTTCAATTGAATTGAAGTTGACTTTCTGCAGGAGTTACGATTACTTTGGACGCGGCATAGGGTCTAATGATCTACAAATATGGACATTTATTGCAAATAATACCAAATATTTTCAATTGAATTGAAGTTGACTTTCTGCAGGAGTTACGATTACTTTGGACGCGGCATAGGGTCTAATGATCTACAAATATGGACATTTATTGCAAATAATACCAAATATTTTCAATTGAATTGAAGTTGACTTTCTGCAGGAGTTACGATTACTTTGGACGCGGCATAGGGTCTAATGATCTACAAATATGGACATTTATTGCAAATAATACCAAATATCTTCAATTGAATTGAAGTTGACTTTCTGCAGGAGTTACGATTACTTTGGACGCGGCATAGGGTTTAATGATCTACAAATATGGACATTTATTGCAAATAATACCAAATATTTTCAATTGAATTGAAGTTGACTTTCTGCAGGAGTTACGATTACTTTGGACGCGGCATAGGGTCTAATGATCTACAAATATGGACATTTATTGCAAATAATACCAAATATTTTCAATTGAATTGAAGTTGACTTTCTGCAGGAGTTACGATTACTTTGGACGCGGCATAGGGTCTAATGATCTACAAATATGGACATTTATTGCAAATAATACCAAATATTTTCAATTGAATTGAAGTTGACTTTCTGCAGGAGTTACGATTACTTTGGACGCGGCATAGGGTCTAATGATCTACAAATATGGACATTTATTGCAAATAATACCAAATATTTTCAATTGAATTGAAGTTGACTTTCTGCAGGAGTTACGATTACTTTGGACGCGGCATAGGGTCTAATGATCTACAAATATGGACATTTATTGCAAATAATACCAAATATTTTCAATTGAATTGAAGTTGACTTTCTGCAGGAGTTACGATTACTTTGGACGCGGCATAGGGTCTAATGATCTACAAATATGGACATTTATTGCAAATAATACCAAATATTTTCAATTGAATTGAAGTTGACTTTCTGCAGGAGTTACGATTACTTTGGACGCGGCATAGGGTCTAATGATCTACAAATATGGACATTTATTGCAAATAATACCAAATATTTTCAATTGAATTGAAGTTGACTTTCTGCAGGAGTTACGATTACTTTGGACGCGGCATAGGGTTTAATGATCTACAAATATGGACATTTATTGCAAATAATACCAAATATTTTCAATTGAATTGAAGTTGACTTTCTGCAGGAGTTACGATTACTTTGGACGCGGCATAGGGTCTAATGATCTACAAATATGGACATTTATTGCAAATAATACCAAATATTTTCAATTGAATTGAAGTTGACTTTCTGCAGGAGTTACGATTACTTTGGACGCGGCATAGGGTCTAATGATCTACAAATATGGACATTTATTGCAAATAATACCAAATATTTTCAATTGAATTGAAGTTGACTTTCTGCAGGAGTTACGATTACTTTGGACGCGGCATAGGGTCTAATGATCTACAAATATGGACATTTATTGCAAATAATACCAAATATTTTCAATTGAATTGAAGTTGACTTTCTGCAGGAGTTACGATTACTTTGGACGCGGCATAGGGTTTAATGATCTACAAATATGGACATTTATTGCAAATAATACCAAATATTTTCAATTGAATTTAAGTTGACTTTCTGCAGGAGTTACGATTACTTTGGACGCGGCATAGGGTCTAATGATCTACAAATATGGACATTTATTGCAAATAATACCAAATATTTTCAATTGAATTGAAGTTGACTTTCTGCAGGAGTTACGATTACTTTGGACGCGGCATAGGGTCTAATGATCTACAAATATGGACATTTATTGCAAATAATACCAAATATTTTCAATTGAATTGAAGTTGACTTTCTGCAGGAGTTACGATTACTTTGGACGCGGCATAGGGTCTAATGATCTACAAATATGGACATTTATTGCAAATAATACCAAATATTTTCAATTGAATTGAAGTTGACTTTCTGCAGGAGTTACGATTACTTTGGACGCGGCATAGGGTCTAATGATCTACAAATATGGACATTTATTGCAAATAATACCAAATATTTTCAATTGAATTGAAGTTGACTTTCTGCAGGAGTTACGATTACTTTGGACGCGGCATAGGGTCTAATGATCTACAAATATGGACATTTATTGCAAATAATACCAAATATTTTCAATTGAATTGAAGTTGACTTTCTGCAGGAGTTACGATTACTTTGGACGCGGCATAGGGTCTAATGATCTACAAATATGGACATTTATTGCAAATAATACCAAATATCTTCAATTGAATTGAAGTTGACTTTCTGCAGGAGTTACGATTACTTTGGACGCGGCATAGGGTTTAATGATCTACAAATATGGACATTTATTGCAAATAATACCAAATATTTTCAATTGAATTGAAGTTGACTTTCTGCAGGAGTTACGATTACTTTGGACGCGGCATAGGGTCTAATGATCTACAAATATGGACATTTATTGCAAATAATACCAAATATTTTCAATTGAATTGAAGTTGACTTTCTGCAGGAGTTACGATTACTTTGGACGCGGCATAGGGTCTAATGATCTACAAATATGGACATTTATTGCAAATAATACCAAATATTTTCAATTGAATTGAAGTTGACTTTCTGCAGGAGTTACGATTACTTTGGACGCGGCATAGGGTCTAATGATCTACAAATATGGACATTTATTGCAAATAATACCAAATATTTTCAATTGAATTGAAGTTGACTTTCTGCAGGAGTTACGATTACTTTGGACGCGGCATAGGGTCTAATGATCTACAAATATGGACATTTATTGCAAATAATACCAAATATTTTCAATTGAATTGAAGTTGACTTTCTGCAGGAGTTACGATTACTTTGGACGCGGCATAGGGTCTAATGATTGTAGTGATTCTCTGAGTAGCGTGGTAGATTCAAATCTACAGAGAACAGTCTAGCTTAAATAACAAACGATAATTTTATTTAAAACAGTGTCTTGACTATATTAGAATCTATTTACACGACACTTTCACGCCTCTGCTAACTGGATGCGACAGGGTGTCGAAATCTCAGGACGTACGAAAGTCTCTGAGTTGGAGAAAGGTATCTCAACAGTCTCTAGATGAAACTCTACTCGTCGGGTGACGATTTCACCAGATCAGCACTGGATCCTCACTGGACGACAGGACAAGGCAGGTTCACTGCCGGACGAGAAGTCGGTACCGAACTCTCCGCAGGTCGTCGGCTCGGCACAATCAGGGATCGGCTCCACTGGGGTCGTCGGGTCAGTACAAGACAGCACGGCTCCGCTGGGGTCGTCGGATCGGCACAAGACAGGCACGGCTCCGCTGGGGTCGCTGGTTCAAGTCTCGAACGAGAAATAAGCAGGAACTCGAGATAGGCAGCCTACGCCAGGCTACAAGAACGCGTCCTCTCAGGGTGAGAGAACCGTCTTCCAAATTAGTAAGAGCTCCTTAATGGGGTTGACCGCTCAAAGGGTCACTGAGCTAAGACGTTAGCTCGGGAAACAAACAAGACTCGAGATGGGTAGCCTACGCCGGCTACAAGAACGCGTCCTCTCAGGTTGAGAGAACCGTCTTCAAAAAATATATTTTCTCCCTAAGGAGTGACCGCTCGAAGGGTCGCTGAGTTAAGCCTCTCGAACGAGATCACAGGCAAGAACTCGAAATGGGCAGCCTACGCCAGGCTACAAGAACGCGTCCTCTCAGGTTGAGAGAACCGTCTTCAAGAAATGTATTTTCTCCCAAAGGAGTGACCGCTCGAAGGGTCGCTGAGTTAAGCCTCTCGAACGAGATCACAGGCAAGAACTGACGATTCGACTCCCTACTTTTCCTTTTGAAACCTCCCAGCCTTTGTTCGCTGGTGGTTCCCGATTCGTTCGTTCTTGATTGGTTCTTACTTTTAATTGGTTCGTTTTTACTTTGCTCATTTTTGAGGTTGCTGATTCGGTAGAGACTCTCTGACGTAAAATGGGATCAGCTACTTAGCGCAGGTGGCTTGATTACCTAGCAGGTGGACTTAATCACCTGGCAGGTGCACTCCTAAACACCTGGGCTCTTTTACGGAACGAATCTCCTTTTGTCCTCTTCGATCCAAGTCCCGACCGTCTGGCGCCAGAGAGATGGAAATGTATTGTCCGGCTTTTTTACGACCTGTCGGCGGGTTTGCCTTTGGGAGGGATAATTGAGGGTCTGTCAATGAATCCTCACAACCCCTCCCCCCTAAGAAAGATTTTGTGGTATGGCAAAATCTATAAGGCAAGGGTTAGACATGGCAACTCGACACATCATTAGAGGCAACAATTTTAAGAATTTATATACAAAATTTTAACATGATTTCAACACTTAAATTTCAAGTTACATCTACTATTTACAATACTCTTACATCCTACTCTTGTGATACAATTATATTTTATCACATAAGTTCAATCAAATACTGGGGTTTATGTACAATTTAAATCGGTACTTTTGGTATTATTTAATTTTCCGACAGCATTCTGCTCAGACAATCTGCATGTTGGTTGTCCTTCCCAGCCCTATGGATGATCTGGTAATTGAAGGGCTGTAAAGCCAACGCCCACCTCATCAATCTCGGGTTATTCCCGGAGTTATTCTTTAAAAATACTAACGGATTGTGGTCCGTTTCAATAGTGAAGCGTTGTCCGTCCAAGTAATGCCGCAGCTTTTTAATTGCGTAAATAATGCCTGCGCATTCTTTTTCGGTAGTGCAGAATTTCTTTTCTGTGTCGGTAAACTTCCGGCTTAAATATAATATCGGGTGATCAACTTTATCTGGCCCTTTTTGTGCCATGATTACCCCGATTCCTTGGTTGGAAGCGTCAGTTTGGAGGATAAATTCCTTTGAGAAGTCTGGGGCGTACAACACCGGCTTCTCAGTGAGTTTCGTTTTCAGCTCTCGGAAAGCTGAGTCGCATTCCGTGGACCACTCTACCTCCTCCCTTCTATTCTTTCCTTTTAATGCCCTCGTTAATGGCTCGGCTATTATGGCATAATTTTGGATATACCGGGCGTAATATCCACTCAAACCTAAAAATTGTCTGATCTGTGTTTTATTCCTGGGTGTGGGGAAATCAACTACCGCTTGGATTTTCGCCTCAGTCGGAGTTCTACATCCACTCCCTACCATATGTCCCAAATATTTGACACTGCTCTGTGCGAACTTGCATTTGGCAGGTTTAATTGTTAATTTCGCATACGTGATTTTCTTAAGAACCACATCGAGATGTTTGATGTGTTCCTCCCAAGTTTGCGAAAATATAGCTACATCGTCTAAGTAGGGTACACAAAATTCATCTAACCCTTGTAAGAGTTGAGCCATGAATTTTGAGAAGCAATATGGCGCGTTTACTAGTCCGAACGGAAGAACTAGTGGTCTATATGACCCGAATGGAGTCACGAAAGCGGCCAATCTTTGTGCCTTAAGACTCAAGGGTATCTGCCAATATCCCTTGGTCAGATCTATGACCGTTATATATTTTGCGGCTGCCACTTGTTCGATTCGCTCGTCCATATTAGGCAGTGGATAATATTCCGTCCTAATGATGGAATTTAATCGACGATAATCGACACAAGGGCGAGGGTCACGTCCTGGACTCTCTACTAAAATCATAGGGGAAGTGTAATCGGACTCCCCGATCTCAATGATTTTTAAATCCAACATCCTCTTAATTTCTGACTTGAGGATTTCCGTTTGTCTAGGAGAGGTGCGGTAGGGTTTCGATCTAATGGGTTTGTCACTAATTAAATCGATATCATGTTCGATAAGATTCGTCCTACCGGGATCATTTGAAAATAATTGCCTATGGGATTTTAACAATTTCCCAAGTTCATTGATTTGATCCTGCGTGCATCGCTCTTCCAATTTACTGTTTTTCACTACCTCTCCGAAATCAAAAATATTCGGATCTGCGATAGGATACTGAATATCCAAATCAGATTCTACGGTGTCGTGAGAGAATACTTCGCTCATCAAAACATTTACGCTTTCCATCCGCTGGTGGTATGGCTTTAATAAGTTAATGTGGTACACTCGTACCTTCTCTACCTTCCCTGGCATCTTAACAACGTAATTGGTCTCCGAAAGCTGTTTCTCTATAGTTCCCGGACCAACCCATTTTACGGCGAATTTTGTTTGTTGGCAAGATGACAATACTAAGACGCGATCGCCTACTTTAAACTCGCGCTTCACCGATCCTTTGTCGTAGTACGACTTCCTTTTAACTTTTGCGTCCGTTTCGGTTGCGGTGGCTACCTGTTGACACCGTCGCAATCGATTTATCAACTGGAATACGTACTCCGTGACAATGTCTTCACATGGGGGACTTTGGCACCATTTGTCAAATAAAATGGATTCGGGCATTCTCAAATTCTTCCCGTAAATTAGCTCTGCGGGGCTAAAACCGGTTGACGCATGGGTTACGTTCCGCAAAGCCAAGAGAGCCGATGGAAGTACGTCCTCCCAATTTTCTTTTAGCTCCAGGCACATCGCTTTCAAAAGTCTCTTTAGGGTCCGGTGGAACCGTTCCACCGGGTTCGTTTGCGGATGATAGATCGAACTACGCACCACCTTAATCCCAAACCTCTCAAAGAAGGTAGTTGTGAGGTTGCTAGTGAAATACGTAGCATTGTCCAGTTGTAGTTCTTTGGGGAAACCTATTCTACTAAAGATAGCAAGCAAGGCATCAGTGACGGTTTCTGAGTTCACTGCTGATAAAGGAATAGCTTCCGGGTATTTGGAAGCAAGGCAAATAGCCGTCAGGAGATATTTGTTCCCTTTCGGTGATATTGGCAAGGGACCCACAATGTCTATATTCATCTTCGCGAACACTTCGGTGATCACGGGCACTAACGTAAGGGGCGCTCTCTTTTGTTCCGAGGATTTCCCGACTTTCTGACAAGCATCGCACGATTTCACATATTCCTCGATCTCCTTAATACACTGGGGCCAGAAATAATAGCGCAACAGCTTATCTTTAGTTTTCGTATTGCCCATGTGGGATCCGAACCCATCATGACAAAGGCTTAAAATTTTATTTTTATATATAGCGGGTATTAATAGCTGCCTCCGCTCTTCGCCTCGATGATCCTTAGACTGCCTAAAGAGTAGCTCTTTTTCAATCACGAACTCACTCGTTTTATTTTGCCTGACCTTATCCCAAATAGATTTGAGTTCGGGACAATTCTGCTGTTCCTTGGCAAAAGTTTCAGCGTGAATGCCTACTAATTCGATTTCCGAATTTTCCTGTAAGGGTGGTAACTCTATCCCCAAATTTTCGTCCTCTAGTTCATTTTCAGGTTCCGTTACCTCAAGTGGATCTATTTCTGTCTGGTTTTCCTCAACTACAGTCTGTTCAGGGCTCAGACGTTTGGTTTGACTCCTAGTCATAATCGCGTTTACCAGTTCTGGTTTTACTCTCTGCGATTCAATTAATTCCTGGGTGGAATTTCCTAAGAGGTAATGTCGCATTTCGACGGATTTACCTACAATTGCTGCCTTAGTTCTAATTACGCCGAGTTCTGGACTTTCGATTTTAATTCTTGCCAAAGGTAGGCACTTGAAGTGGTTGTCCAGAGGTTGCTTAACCCAAATGTGCTCGCCTGTAAAATCCTCAGGTTTCACCAAGTCTAGGGGTCCCAGGTCAATGGTTGTTCCTGAATCACGCAGCAATACCATGTCAACATCATTTATTTTGGCCTTGCTTAAATAAGGCTCAAATGAGGGAGCAAAATTTGCGCTCGTAGCAAGATTATTTAAGGGTTCCGCTACTTTCTTTAACTCGGGGCATTGAGGGCGTATATGACCAGGTAAGTTACAATTAAAACAAACGGGGCCACTACGTTTCTCAAATTCCCTTGTCCGCCATTCTGTGTTGGTTCCCTTACTTCCCGATCTCCAGTCCTTTCCGTGATTTTTCTCCCCCCCGAATTTCTTTCCCTGATTCGGCTTTTCAATAGGTTTTGGGCGGTCGAGAGCCCTTTTCTCCGGTAGTTTGGAGAACACCTGTTTCTTGACTCGACGGGTTGACTCGTACGCGTCTAGCTTCTCAGCCAATGCGCTCGGTTCGGTCAACTCGCCCCATTGATCAATAAAGTGGTCCTTTATGTCGGCCGGTACCCTTCTTTTCATTTGATCAGCGATCATCAGATTCTTAAGAGAATCAAAATCCTCAACTTGGATTCCGCTAAGCCACCCTTCTAGATAGCTTCTTAGTTCGAAGATCATGTCCTTCCATAAAGAGCCATTTTGTCTCTGATGCGTTTGAAATTTGCATCTAAAGGATTCTGCGCTAAGCTTGAATCTAGCGAGAAGTACGGACTTTACATGATCATAATCATCACTCAATTCCTCGGGTTCACGAATAATAATCTCCGCGATTTCAATCGGCAACAGACTAAGCAGCTGTGAGACCAATTCGTCATACTCGATTTTTAATTTTCTACTCTGGCGTTCAAAAAGAGTTAAGAACAAGGCCATATCTATTTTGTCAGCATCAAACTTTTGCATGACTGATTTAATGTTTTTAGACGGTTTCCCGCTATCATGGCTAGACGAACTTAAACTATTTACTTCTCCCGATTGTTGTAATCTTAGCTTCTCTAGTTCGAAAGCCCTTTCCGCAGCTAATTTTTCCTCTTCCTTAGCTAATTTTTCCTCTTCCTTAGCCAATTCCCTCTCTTCTCTAGCCTCGGCCAATTTCCTCTCTTCTATGATATTAACTATCATATCTTTAGCGCTCTCCTCGCTAAAATCATTGCATCCCTGTATTTTCCTTGCTAGATCGATGATTCGATCGTCGGAACCAAACTCAACATTAAACTCGTATGCTAATTTCTGCAAGTCTACCTTTTTCTGCTTAGTTAAAAACGCCATGGTTCTACACTAAATTTTCCCAGTGACACAATTACAAAATTCAATCACCAACTATTCTGAACTTCAATTTTCAAATAACAATACACACATAAAATAATAATACACAATGCAGTCAATTTCCTAAGCCTTAACTATTTTCCAGACTCATGCAATATTAAAATATTTTTACTTAAAATAATACACAATAATAATCTCTACTACAAGTTCACTAAATTTCATTCAACTTGACTAGGTAGTTCACAATTGCGTAGATACTTCACAATCTAAGTTAATTTAACTATGTGCTAAAGGTACAAGATCATCCACAGCCCTGGAACTTATTCGAGCAATTGCTAAACTGACAATTTCCAAATCTTCACTACAAATTTACTGCAATTATTAAATCCTAACGTTTCCGCGAATTTGCATACACTAGTAATCAGAATTTCTTTAGAATGGATTCCACAATTAAATCAATTTAAAAATTTAAACACTCTTCACAACAGTTTTTTTCTCAACAATTTAAAACAATAATCTATTAAATTGCCTCTAAAGAAATGCCAAGCTTACCTTGTCTGACGACTGGCTCTGCTTTTGCGACAGGTCTCTGCTCTGCCTCTGTTGGGATGTCAGACGGGCGTTCGTTTTTTTTTCTTTCACTGGCACACTAACACTTTTTTCAACACTGGACAGGATGTCCTTCACGTTGTAGCAGTTCTGGATGGTTCTGCTTTTTCTCACTTCACAACTCTTCTTGAGTTTGCCTCTGGACTGGATGTCCTCACGTAATAAATCCTGGGTGGGCTTACTACGCAAAAGGTGTGGTTGCCAATTTTTTTTTTTAATGGCTAACAATCCCACCTGCTGCCACCAATAATTTAAGTAGACTGTAGTGATTCTCTGAGTAGCGTGGTAGATTCAAATCTACAGAGAACAGTCTAGCTTAAATAACAAACGATAATTTTATTTAAAACAGTGTCTTGACTATATTAGAATCTATTTACACGACACTTTCACGCCTCTGCTAACTGGATGCGACAGGGTGTCGAAATCTCAGGACGTACGAAAGTCTCTGAGTTGGAGAAAGGTATCTCAACAGTCTCTAGATGAAACTCTACTCGTCGGGTGACGATTTCACCAGATCAGCACTGGATCCTCACTGGACGACAGGACAAGGCAGGTTCACTGCCGGACGAGAAGTCGGTACCGAACTCTCCGCAGGTCGTCGGCTCGGCACAATCAGGGATCGGCTCCACTGGGGTCGTCGGGTCAGTACAAGACAGCACGGCTCCGCTGGGGTCGTCGGATCGGCACAAGACAGGCACGGCTCCGCTGGGGTCGCTGGTTCAAGTCTCGAACGAGAAATAAGCAGGAACTCGAGATAGGCAGCCTACGCCAGGCTACAAGAACGCGTCCTCTCAGGGTGAGAGAACCGTCTTCCAAATTAGTAAGAGCTCCTTAATGGGGTTGACCGCTCAAAGGGTCACTGAGCTAAGACGTTAGCTCGGGAAACAAACAAGACTCGAGATGGGTAGCCTACGCCGGCTACAAGAACGCGTCCTCTCAGGTTGAGAGAACCGTCTTCAAAAAATATATTTTCTCCCTAAGGAGTGACCGCTCGAAGGGTCGCTGAGTTAAGCCTCTCGAACGAGATCACAGGCAAGAACTCGAAATGGGCAGCCTACGCCAGGCTACAAGAACGCGTCCTCTCAGGTTGAGAGAACCGTCTTCAAGAAATGTATTTTCTCCCAAAGGAGTGACCGCTCGAAGGGTCGCTGAGTTAAGCCTCTCGAACGAGATCACAGGCAAGAACTGACGATTCGACTCCCTACTTTTCCTTTTGAAACCTCCCAGCCTTTGTTCGCTGGTGGTTCCCGATTCGTTCGTTCTTGATTGGTTCTTACTTTTAATTGGTTCGTTTTTACTTTGCTCATTTTTGAGGTTGCTGATTCGGTAGAGACTCTCTGACGTAAAATGGGATCAGCTACTTAGCGCAGGTGGCTTGATTACCTAGCAGGTGGACTTAATCACCTGGCAGGTGCACTCCTAAACACCTGGGCTCTTTTACGGAACGAATCTCCTTTTGTCCTCTTCGATCCAAGTCCCGACCGTCTGGCGCCAGAGAGATGGAAATGTATTGTCCGGCTTTTTTACGACCTGTCGGCGGGTTTGCCTTTGGGAGGGATAATTGAGGGTCTGTCAATGAATCCTCACATGATCTACAAATATGGACATTTATTGCAAATAATACCAAATATTTTCAATTGAATTGAAGTTGACTTTCTGCAGGAGTTACGATTACTTTGGACGCGGCATAGGGTCTAATGATCTACAAATATGGACATTTATTGCAAATAATACCAAATATTTTCAATTGAATTGAAGTTGACTTTCTGCAGGAGTTACGATTACTTTGGACGCGGCATAGGGTCTAATGATCTACAAATATGGACATTTATTGCAAATAATACCAAATATTTTCAATTGAATTGAAGTTGACTTTCTGCAGGAGTTACGATTACTTTGGACGCGGCATAGGGTCTAATGATCTACAAATATGGACATTTATTGCAAATAATACCAAATATTTTCAATTGAATTGAAGTTGACTTTCTGCAGGAGTTACGATTACTTTGGACGCGGCATAGGGTCTAATGATCTACAAATATGGACATTTATTGCAAATAATACCAAATATTTTCAATTGAATTGAAGTTGACTTTCTGCAGGAGTTACGATTACTTTGGACGCGGCATAGGGTCTAATGATCTACAAATATGGACATTTATTGCAAATAATACCAAATATTTTCAATTGAATTGAAGTTGACTTTCTGCAGGAGTTACGATTACTTTGGACGCGGCATAGGGTCTAATGATCTACAAATATGGACATTTATTGTAAATAATACCAAATATTTTCAATTGAATTGAAGTTGACTTTCTGCAGGAGTTACGATTACTTTGGACGCGGCATAGGGTCTAATGATCTACAAATATGGACATTTATTGCAAATAATACCAAATATTTTCAATTGAATTGAAGTTGACTTTCTGCAGGAGTTACGATTACTTTGGACGCGGCATAGGGTCTAATGATCTACAAATATGGACATTTATTGCAAATAATACCAAATATTTTCAATTGAATTGAAGTTGACTTTCTGCAGGAGTTACGATTACTTTGGACGCGGCATAGGGTCTAATGATCTACAAATATGGACATTTATTGTAAATAATACCAAATATTTTCAATTGAATTGAAGTTGACTTTCTGCAGGAGTTACGATTACTTTGGACGCGGCATAGGGTCTAATGATCTACAAATATGGACATTTATTGCAAATAATACCAAATATTTTCAATTGAATTGAAGTTGACTTTCTGCAGGAGTTACGATTACTTTGGACGCGGCATAGGGTCTAATGATCTACAAATATGGACATTTATTGCAAATAATACCAAATATTTTCAATTGAATTGAAGTTGACTTTCTGCAGGAGTTACGATTACTTTGGACGCGGCATAGGGTCTAATGGTCTACAAATATGGACATTATGCGTCGGAGTTATCCTGCTAAAGTTTAAAATTTAAGAATCACCCCGTTTTTTGCCCTTTTACTTAAATTTTTTTTCAAAAAAAATTTAAATACATAAATTTGATCTTTTTAGTCACTCAAATGCCAAGAGTATCTTCATGTCTTATTGTGCGAATAAGTTTTCAGTTTATGTTCAGTATTGAACTCCTATCACTAAAATATATTGAATTTAGATTCATCTATAAATATAATATAATTACAGAATTATCGAAGCTGGTTACTGTGGGTCCCTTATTTTCTCTTTTTTCTGCGAAGGCTTTGATACGCTTTATTTGTGTATGGCTTTATTCTAGATTACTCGACAATGAAAGTCGAATTTTCTTACAATTTCAGCATTAGAGGAGTTTTAAACATATGTTGGGCTTCAAAAGTCAATTTAACTAATCTGGTTTTAAGGCTATAAAGAATATTCCGGATGATGTACACCACTTCACGTTCACTGATACAGCACGTTCAGTTCCTGGTTTGTTTTCAATTAAATTTATCTGACACTTGAAAATTATCTTTTGAATAGTGGACTTGCTCGCATTCAATATTTCACTGATATCTCCGAGATTTTGCAATATTCCAAGAGAAAATTATAAGATTTTTACGTCGGAAGAAATCTAATTTTTTTCGGACCGATACTTCCAAATTTGCTATGAATACTTGAACTTACCAATTTCGTGTTTAAAGTCTTTTTTATTATAGTTTAATAGATTGTTCCTGAAATTCGCCCTATTTATCTCATTTTTCCAAACTATCCTGATACATTTGTGACCACCACTTTCACTGAAAATACAAAAAGTGTAAAATGTTTTATTATTTTAATTTAATTTTAAGCATTAAAGGCTATTTAGTATAGTCCTAAGATACTAAATAAATGAAAAAACGCTTAGTTTGGGTATAATAGAAACTGATTTTTAATGAAATGTTTGAATATTTGTTGTGCTTCGAAACTTTTTGAGTCACTGTTTGTACACGAATTGTAAATGAATTTTAACCCTTCTGAATAAGGGTGCCAAATAAAATATGAACTATAGTGTAGTAAAAATGCAAAATGAAAAACTAAAGTTAAACTTTGAAGGTAAAAAAATCAATTTAATGCCAATTCTGCAGAAATTGCTGTACACATTAATAATGCTTCCACATACTTTCTAGATTTTCTTGAACAATTCTTTAATTTGCGTCTGCAGTAAAATCTGTGGTGTATTTGGTTGAAAAGGAGCCAATGTCGATTTTGCAAGTTTTTGGTTTTGCTGATTTAATTATTAGTATTATATTAGCAAAATATTTAGTACTTAATTTTTAATAGCGTGCAAAAAATACTTTACAATCATTTTTACGTTCATAATGTATTGACCAGGAGGACATTGGCACTTTGTTCTATAACTTTCATTACATTGAAGCGATTTGTGAACATAACTCAAAATAAGCGAACTTGGACATTGATCCTTTTTCTTCAGGTATAGATTTAAAGATGATGATTTGGCGATACGGCGAGATCCGAAAACCGCGCTTCAAAACCCTCAACGAATCCTAAATAGCTTTAATATATCAATAACCACCAACTGAAAGCCGCTGTAATGAGATTTTTACTTTTTTCGCCGTCGTTATATCGATGATAAAAATACAACTATAGAATTGTCGAGGACTTCTCAATTGGTCGTTATATCGCAGAGTCGTTACAGCGATTCTGCTGTATTATGCATATTTTTCAATTTTGTTTGAAAATAAATATCTATTTCAATTTAAATTTAACTGAAACTTAATCAACAGGTGCGAGGTGAAAGAAAGAGCAGTACCGACGAGCAAAATGAAAACCTCCAAGAAGAAAATGTAATGGAACTTTTTTTGCTACATTTATCGTTCAAATTACTGTTTTATTTTTATTGAATGAGAAAAATCTATTGATCTTTTCCTCTCAGATGAAATTGAAAAAGGCTATCGAAGAGAAAGAAGACGAGATAGCCAAACTGAAAGTAAGTTGTTATTTTGAAAACTAAAAAAGCAGTGAATAATAACTGGTGTAATTATCTTATTACGGCCCCCAAAACAATGTTTTATAACTTGTCTTACAACTAGATACCCTATTGCACTCCTAGCCCCAGGACCGGGGAAGATCAATGTGTATCTTGCACATATCTATATGCAATATCTATAGCATATATCTATATGCACATATCTAAAACTTCCACTACAAACGTTGAGGTAGAGAATTCAAAATTAAACCGTTTTCACAAACGGATATCCGCAAGGCTCAATGGATTTGAAACAGAGTACACTACGGTAAAGAAATTCACAGCAAGTATGTGAACATTGTCAGACCTAATTTTTATGTTATAACAGTAGTAATGCACTTAGTTTCACAGTAGAGGTACAAAGTTGCAACCACAAACAGTAATGCATTTATGACAGCTTCGACGCATGGTTTGCCATACAAACTGCTGCCTCTACACATCCAGGTGTTGCTTGTAAGTATCCATCCAAAAAAATACGATTTAATTTTGAGTTCCTAACACCCACTGAAGTTTGTGCAGGTAGTTTTGAAACAACCTGTATTTTCCTGAATATTTAAAACTTTAATTTAGAAAAGTCTAAACTTCCGAAAAATCTGAATTTTTTTTCGAATCCCTACTCCTACAAATGGTCGGAATCCAGTGCCATGAATGATCTCGATTGTTGGATGCCACATCATTGCATATTCCCCATATAAGGAGCACGCCTATGTGAGGACCTACATAAGGGCAATAACTCCTGTGGGGCCAGACAGCAGGTTATCTTATGTGTTATCATTACGAAATGCAGTGAAATCCTAAAAGTAAAGATCATCAATATGACCAACGTTGCTGTTATTCTATTGTAACAAAAATACTCTAAGTCAACTCCTGTAAGAATAGCTGATGCACTTGTTAAAATCTAAAATGTAGTGTGATATTCACTAGGCAATTTTTACTTCTCCATTCTTTATGCTAATATTAACACACTGAGAGGTTCACACGCATATATACGCTCTGCAAACTGCAGTCTTACTTTTATGACTTCTAGCCTGTTTTGACCTTGAGATAAAGTGATAGTGAACAAATTTGCTTATTTTGATTCAGAATATGCATTAGCTATATTGGACAGTGTCGCTGAGTGTTGACATGCTGCTGCAAACTATCAACGAACAACAAAAGGAATACCACAACGTGAATTCGACTCTAATAATATGGTGAAGAACGGAGTAAAGCTTGAATATGAAGACCATGTGAAGTGAGAGGACTCGTTGAATTCAAACGATGATGTTGCTGTTTCGAATGAGTCACTTCAAACTTTCGCAAACGGATCTCCAAGCCCAATTTGTATTGAAGAAGGGATGAAAGTTGTGTTTATGTGATAAAGGTGATTCGGTGGATGAGCTCACAAAGGATTTAACGTGCCTAAAGGGGAACGTTAAGTGTGTCTGGATGTGTCCTTTCGAGGAACAAACAAACGAGAAAATAACTCATATTCGGAACGCGCAGAGCCAGAAAGACGTGTCTAAAAGGGTAATACTTGAATGTGAGTGGAAGGTTGAGACAGAAAAACTCATACCTGAGTAACTTTCTTCTCGAACAATTTCTATTTTTATGTACACATCATTACAACTGGCACCGAAAGAAAAAGATAGAAGTATGCGCGGTTGGGTTAACGCTCATTGAAGAAGAGAACAAAAATGTGGAGGATGTTGAAGCCGTTTGTCAACCCCAAATCGGCAGCGACTCGGTTGGACGGTTCAGGCAAGACAGACAAACAAAACTAGACGCTTTCTGAAAAGAAAAAAGTTGCTAAAAAGTATCAGGCAGACTTCTGTACGTTAAGAAGTCTCACTTTAACCCTCCTGGTGGTTGTCTCGACGAGGTATCTCGTCGTTAGCAAATCTGAGCAGATCCTGGACGAGATATCACGTCATTAGAATAAACAAGAAAATTATCAGACTTCTATGAACGTTAAAAAGTCTCACTTTAAAGAGTAATCTATGGCGGTGTTCGGAAGTTGGCTAGCTGATTGTGGCCAATATGAAAGACCAAGTTTTATTTAGGTCAGCTCAATAGGCTAAACACCACTAGAATGATTTTGCGTGACAACCACAATAACATAGACATCCAAGAATCATTCATTGTTCTCCGACCTGGTATATCGACCTGGAAGGAGCAAATTAGCTCATCATTAAATACAAAGTTACAATGAAAATCAAATAGTTTCCTCTAAATTTACTTAGGGAGCCGCGGTAGCCCAGTTGGAAAGTAACTGATTACCAAACGGAGAGTAGAGTTCAAAACTCGGTCCAACCAAAGGCAGTTGTGTACACGGGAGCTGATGCACGTTAAATCTGTCGTGGCCTCAAATGTCCTCACGTTGGTATGGAAGTTTGGAGAGTAGGGTGCCAGCTCAGGTATTGCCTCGTCATCTGACCGAAGTTCAAAATAACGAGGTGTTGTCCTTGGATCTTTCCCTTCCGGATTGATCCCCGGACCGTCGCCAATAGCCCGATGTATTGTTCCGGTGCGATATTAATTCATCTACCCCCTCCCCCCAAAAAAATTTGCTTAATAATCTATTATGTTTACTAATAGCATAAGACAATAAGTGTCTTTGTCTAGGACTATTGATACTCGTTACAATTGATGTTGAAATGAAATAAATGTTTAATTTGCATGGAGTGAATTTTTATGAGAATAAGTGGCGACATCTTTTCCAGCTTTCCACGTCCACGCAAACGAACAAGAACTATAAATATCCCTATTCCGTTCCAGCAAGAATTCAGGTAATTAATTTGTTTATTTGAAAGTTTATTATTGGACATGAATTATTTGAACACTCGCATGGTGGGATAAAATAACTCCAACTCTGATTTCTCGAGACAAAAGATGAAGTTTATGAAAGTTGATATGACATTCTTAAGAAATCGGTACTGACGATTTTGTAAGTTGCTGATTGTGATAACACTGGAAAAGCATTCTAATGGAATCTTCATTTTAGAGAGAGGAACTGCAAGTTGTTGCTGAAGCCTTGGGAAGTCTTCGGCGTTGTTTTCCTGCGAACGATTCCAGACAGCACACAATAGATACTGTTGACCAGTCCCTAGCAGCGTTGCTGGAAAGAATAAATGCGCTTGAAATGACGTCACCTGCTGCTTTGGTAAATTATTTTCGTGCGACTTCAAAGATGAAAACCTAACCCATGTAAAAAGTATCACATACATACAAATCATTTAATGCCGTTTTCCGTCGTTGAAGTACATGCAATAAATATCTCTGCAATCTGTTGCCATACACTTCTACGATTCCTTTAGGGAAATTAAGAATATTTTTGGTCTGCACACACATACAGTATCTTTCAAAAACTTCCATTCCACCTATAACATTTTAAAATTAGTCTTACTGTGATTAAATGTCCTTGTTGGCTATTCTAATTGCTAGAATCAAATTTTCATGCAATTGCACATTTTAATGACTGCAAGTGTCATAAATGCCATTTTGCAAGAATCTTTGATAGCAAACATTATCACTAAAGTGCTGCTACATTTAACTTCTAATAAGCAGATTTTGTACAGCATGTTCCTGAAAACATACTTGAATACTATGGCGAAATCCCAAAACACTTTTCTAACACATTCGATTTATATTCCCTATTCATTTCTCGATCTAGTTCCCAGGCACTCTCATTAGCAATTGCACTCCTCTCAGAGAAGTGGGGGAGATAAACTCTAAATTTGATGATTTAGAGCCTTTCCCGAGCTGTTCTTGCCGTTTCAAATACTTTTCGCTAACCTCCATGTAGATTAGACGTTACTGCTCGCTACCTTTATTTCAAGTTCTTGGTGCTGTATTATGTCTCAAAGTAAACTAGCTTTTTGATCAACCACTTGGCCTATGACTTAGTTCGTAATATATTGAAAATGAATGAATATTCCATTAAAAAATTTATTTTCATGAGTTTAATTGATTGTTTATGTGGAAGTCCACAAAAAATAATTCGAGGATCTCCTCCCTAAAAAGTGATGGAGAAAGCCTGTTTTTTATATCAGCCGCTGCATTTAAGGTTGGTTAGTTGGATTGTATGGCGCAAGGGTCGCATTTGGCCATATTGCAAACACAAGACACATCAAGTAATGGACATACACACAAAAGTTTCACTTACACAGAAGAGAAATACATCCAGGGAGGAATCGAACCTGACCCGCCTACAACTAGCAGTTTGCTAATGCATTGGGCATACCCACTAAGCCATGAAGGCACCCTGCCTCTAAGGAACTCTGAATGGCACTGTAGAAAAGCATATCCTTACCATATCGTTCACCATTCAATCCCATTTTCCAGTAATTGTACCTTGGTGTGAGTTAATGTCTCCCAACACTCATTTCTATTCCTTTCTTGCCATGTGATAAACAGTAGAGAACCACTTTTACACAAATTGCTCATCTCATGAAAATGAAAAACTAATTTGTTGCTTTCACACATATTTAGCACAATCTGTGAAAGACAGTAACTTTGCATACCAAAAAAGTACTTCATAGTGGAGAAAGGCTGCACTGCTGTATATACTATATTGGAAGTTAATTTTTGTTGTGGGGACTAAGTTCAACCCAATACTCCCCCTCTAGAATTTAGTAGACTGAGAGCTGTATTAAGATTAAGGGTGTATGTCTGTATGCGTGATCGGGCAATGGAGGATTGCGACCGTTTGACTGTCCTGTGTCACCTTTAGAAGCCATGTGAAGGCTGAATGGCAATGAATGTTTTCATGATGAGAATAGCAGTCTGTTATCACAGGTTTCACACAGACAGTTTGAAATGATTGGCAATTCAACTGTTCAACGTGGATCATCCATCATTGTGAAGTCCACCTGGTATTTGTCAGCACTATCAGGCTTCTTTTGAAAGTGAGTGTTCATAATTATATTTGCCAGTCATCAATTTGGTGAGACATGTGAAACAGTGCACCTTTGTCTACCAAAAAGTACATATATCATAGTTATAGATTACGCTGCTCTACATACCTCTGTATTGTGCGTTGATTTTTGTTGTGAAGTTAATCACACACAATCATGTTTTTCCTATAGTAAGAAAGTTCAAGACATTTATAACTTTGCCATCTTTATTTCAGGTAACAAATACTGTGATTAGGAGGCCGCAGAATGAAAGAGATCCATCACCTCACTTATTACAGAAATCACAAGGTATTTACTTCAAATCAGTTGCACTCTATGAAGTAAAAATTTTCATGTGATATTTAATGAATATCTTACATCAGCATTCTGATTGATGCAAATGGTTTCAGGAGAATGCTCCAATGGGCTGACATTAGGAGATAGCAATTGTACTAAAGTAGTTTATTATATGGACAAGTCATTGACTCCCTTTAGATGTACGCTACATAAAAGGTATGCAGCAGCCTCTTTACATTATATGTGAGGAATCCAGAACACTTTGTATGCGTAATGACAAAGTATGTATAAGTGTATATTTTTTCAGGATAGGAGAAGCCACACTCAGGGATTTCAAACTACTATTCGATCGACCAGGGCAATATCGTTACCATTTTAAAACATTAGATCCTGAATTTGGAATGGTGAAAGAAGAGGTAAATTCATTGCTTTAAGTTACAATACTTTCCCCAAAATAATACTTGATGTCGGGTTTAAGAAGCTTTTTATCAAAATTTATCAGCAGATATTGCTTGAAGTGAAAAGTAAAAAGTACGCAAGACTAAAACGTTCTAAGTACATACTACTAGTCAGTCAATTTTATTTCCTTTGTTGTGCATGCAATAGATATATATCTGTAATGTGTTGTCATATAATTTGAAGATGGCTGGATATCATGACTTCGAATAAAGCTTAATCATAAGAGCCAAAAAGGATCAGATTTATAAAAGTAGCACTAGATATGGATTCCCAGTTACAATTTCAAAGGTGTTCCACGACTATAGACCCTGAAAGGCACTCAGCATTATGTCTGATGAAAAGCTGGATGATACACAATGACCAACTTACAGCATTACCCAAGATACACTAGCATTTGGAGGATAGATAATCCAAGAATCATTTCTTTAAGAGTGTAGATATACATGTATCAGTTTTTCTACCATCCGAGTCCAAAACTGCATTTGAAACATTGAAAATAGTATCTCAGATAAGTCATTTACATGATTATTTATAATAGAAAGCAAATGAGCCAGTCATAAGCTGAAACAAGATGTCACCAATTACATTCCAGACATAGATCGATATTTCGATTTATTTTCCCATATTGTTATTTTTCCAAAAGCTTCTTTTCCCATCAATTAGTTTTTAAAACAACTTTTTTCCAAATGTACACACACTTGTTTGCTATCGGACCTTGCACCATTAAACCCAAACCAACCAAACATATACACAAATATCAAATACAATTATTGTTAACTAAACATGTAACAAATTGTGTACTCCTCTACAGTTTTCATGCCGAATTGCAGCACAAAAAAACATTTGAACCTCTAACTGTAGGGCAGAATATTAAAATTTCATGACAAGAACAATTCTCACTACATTAAGATAAATATGAAATAATTTAAATAAGCAGTTTTAACAGTATTCTTTAAAAACGTAAGATTCAACTTTATGAATAAGAAATTCCTGTTAAAATTTATGCATTGCAAAGCATTTCAATAGATTAAAGAATGAATTAGGATTATTAGGATTTAAAATATAAAAAAAAGCAGAATATTGAAAAAACTACCTCAAAAATAATTACAAAAGTATCTTTTAACTTAATTTGTTTCAACATTGCATACACTTGTTAAACCCCAAGAAACATACAAATAGTTTGTTAAATTTTGTATGATTGAGGTTGTTATTAAAACAAACTAAGTGATAGGAGACAGATAAATACAAGACCCATGTGTAGATGCAAGCCCTTGACCATTTTCCTATAAATTGATGAAATAACTTTAAATGCATCTGGTTTCACTCTCAATTATGGTCTTAAATTTAATAAAAACAATTTATATGGATTGGGGATTACATGAAAAGAGACACAACTTTGTGCATCCATTGATATTTCTAAAGTAGCACATGCCAATGAATGAAAGCAAAATAATTTGGTTCTTTTTCAAAGCTTTATCCCATCCAAAAGAACAGACAGTAGCAGTTGGAAGGATCAAATATCTAAATTTGTTCTTTGATCCCTCCCCCATCAGCACAAGGAATTTTAATTTCCACTCAATACATGTCTTTCCTTACACACATGAAGCCAGTATCAATTATACTTGTTCAGTCAAGTATCGTTGATTTTGGTTTTAGTGGCTGTAAGAAAAGATTTGTAGGGAGTTCTTAAATTTCTTCAATTACTTGATCTTGGGGCAGAGAAAATAATCTGAAGTGTTCTTGTAGAAAATAAGGCTTTAAAAATGTTAAGGACTTTAAGCAACATTAAAAGGCCTGATTTTTTTACTTTAGTTTTAAAGGAAAATGCATTCCTTAAAATGCCTTAAAAGACCCATTAATCCATTTAATTACAAAATGGTCTCATTCTTTCACAAAAACAATTAAAAATCAAAACAAATATTTTAAGTTTTAATAAGAATCTATCTTCTGTAAAATACAGGAAGCTAAGCCACATCTCTAAAATTCTGAAAATACAGAATTTTCTACTGATAAATATACTACTTTTCTTTTGTATAATTTAATGTTAATCTAAACTTGATATGGTGATATTATACAAGATGTCCCAAAAAGGTTGTTCCGCAATTTATCTTTTTACCATTTGGAGATAGGTAGGCAATGTAAATTGCAAAAGTACACCAAATAAGGTAAGTAATTAAGATATGTGAATAAAATTATCACGTGACAACAATTTAAGCGGATTCAGTTTTTAATTTTTATACAATCCCTCTAGATAAAAATCCGAGACAACAAAAATGTTCCTTACCTGCATCCCTATCGTTAACAGAAAACTGCATTTCTGTAGCCTTACATTGCCTACCTATCTCCAAATGGTAAAAAGATAAATTGCGGAACAACCTTTTTGGGACACCCTGTATATAAAGGAAGGTTGTGGGACAATTATTACATTTGGCAAGTCAGAAAGATAAAACTTTTTCAAATAATTTTGTTTACTTGTTAGGTCCTTCAGGATGATGATATTCTCCCTGGCTGGGATTCAAACATAGTTGCATGGATAGAAGAAGAGTGTAGTTGATAAGCACTTGGTACAAATTTTGTTGAAGTGAGTGATCCAACATGTAGATTTGTGTATACACTGTATAACCATTGTGAAAGTGTTCATGTTATTTTGTTGTGTATGTCAAAGGATAAATCTGTTCTATGCTTCAAAAGATCAATATGAAACAAGAATATTTTTAAAAATACTTTAATAAAAATTTTACATTAGAGAAACCGAACAATTTTTTACATTCTTTGCTTACATGTGACAAGGCACATAATGTTTTCATCAAACTTTGCACCACTTTGAACATAACATAGAAAAATACAAAATATAGTGTGAACTTTCATGTTTTGTGCTTATATGAAAATAGCTTTAAATACAGTTTTTGCATCAAAATTAAAATTTTAGTTACCAAGAAATATATTCATTTAAAGGAATTTTCAAGTTCATTTACTAAGTAATGCATAAAGTTAAACAATACAGTTTTGCTATGAAATTAAACGTGTCTTCTATTTAACATATAATCTTAGAGTTTATCAATTCTTTTAGTGACAGCAAACTCTTTAGGCTATAATTAATCCTCAAAGGCATGTTTGTGTGAATTTCATACATTCATTATGATCCGATGTTGCTGTTTTTCACCTATTACTTAAAACTTATCTGGTTGAATATAATTTTAAATGAAAAAAAGATTGCTAAATTTAATGTATAATTTACAACTTTTAATTTCTTTAAGTTCTCAACCCTTAATATATTGCTCTTTTTCTAGTCCTCAAGAAGCTTGATATATCAAGGAGTTAGTACAGTTCAAAAAATGTAAACATCTTAAAGCATACGTGTTTTGCTTATACATGTAAAGAATGTTTTATATGATTACAAAAGTCATATTTACCAATATTATTGGTAAATATGACTAATATACTTTATTAATATATATATTAACATGACTAACATATTTACCAACATTATTGGTAATAGGAATTTTTTCTGCCAGCAGATATTTGAAAAATATGAAGTCGAAACTTGTGAAAGTGTTAAAAGTTTTCGAAATTTTGATGCACATTTCTTACAATTTTATCACATCATGAGTAAGTAATAATAAAAGAAACTACCCTTTCCTACATTACAATTTAAACCCTTGACTATTTTGAAAAGTACAACAGTTCTCAAAATTTATCTGATTCCAAAACGTTCAATTACTCATATCAAATCAAAACATATTTATGGAAGCAACTATTCTTCCATGAACAAATTTAGATCAAGTTTAAGATAGTAAACACGATAAATGACTTAATTTTTAATATTAATGGGAAATTATCAATTTTAAGTAAAGCATATAGCACTTGACTTTCTACTGATCCATTAAACTAAAAGCATCACAATTCATTTCTCAAAAACTTGGTTAAGATGATAACTTGATAAAGTTACAAAACAACTGTGATTTTCACTAAGCACATCTGAAGGTTAATGGATACTAAAGCATATAGCAACAATAAAATTATCCATAAATTAACAGAAAAATATTTTGGGGACTTCATGAAAGCATTTAAATGAAATGAAGTCCATAATAGCCAACGGGCATAATATATCTATAAAATGCACATTTAGCACATTGTAAAAACAAATATAAATTTTTAAATATACTTAAATAACATGTATACAAAACTTCTATATTTCTTTTAATTTATCTCTTGTATTTAATCTTAAGCGCTTAAAGAAACTTTTATTTTTTAATTACATTTTAAAAGACAAACATTTTAGATTTTCACAAATTTAATAACACCTGTTAAAAACTCTTTATGTTTACACTTATATAATATATTCAGGATTTTGGAATTTTATTGCTCTACTTATATAAGGTGTGCATAAAGTGAAATATTTTTTGTTATTTGTGACTATCGCGTCCACCTAATACTTCTCTCATTCTTTTTATAAATATCTGCTTGTATATACACATGTAACATATTTATACAGTTTGTACAGCAAAAAGTTCAAGCTATCTTTCAGTTGCATTACTATTCATTTCAATTATTCTATATTTGATAAGACTAGTTGCATCACCTGCTTTTGGAATAAAAAGGTGGTCCCTTGCATTAATAATGATTCCCTCATCTTCCTCTATATGACCTATTCAAGAGTAGAAAATTAGTTAAAAACATTTCAAATGAACACTCATGTTAACATTTTAAATAACTGAATTATAAAATCCTAGTGGGAAAATTTCCTACCAATTGAAACTAATTTGTTTGTGATTAATTCAATAACTAGAGCAGAAGCCAACAAAACAATTAATATACTCAAATAATTAATTATTTAATATAATATATTTAATTCCCTAACTTTCAGTCAAATAACTACAACTAAATGAAATACTGCTAATTAGAAAACCAATGGTTAAATTATATGGAACTCTTAAAAAATAGAAAAATTTTAATATAAAAGAAAACTTACCATGTGCAAACGTAATCCATTCAGGACATTTCCGCTTACTAGTGATTTTCACAATGGAAGAAAGAGGTCTTGCAGCAATTATGTGAGCATAACCCTTTTTTAAACGATTGGTTCGCAGGATGTACATGTGAGTATCAGTAACAAGAAGATGCCTAAAAGCAATGTAAAAAATGTATGTTTTTAGCTTACATCAGAAAATATTCAATATCATAATTGTGTATTTCAAATGAAATGAGGGAAATCAAAAGTGCTACTATATAAGTTTTAAGCAAAATATAAAAACATAAAATAAAGCAATCCTGCCCAGAAATTATGATCTGTAGATCATAGGTGAAACATGTACTGCTGTCTTAATAAGCAAATATTTAATGATGATCCAACATTCTGATGACTTAACCGATACTGCATAATGTATTTTTATTTTTAAAAACTCTTTTAAAAGAGTTTATTTCACTTGCACTTAAGAGTGATGCAACTTACCCTGGATGTCTAGCTTCCATGTCTTTGATCTCTTCACAAACAAATGTTCCTTTAACACCAGGTTTCTTCAGCCATGTTTGGATATTAACCTCTTCAAAGGATGCCTCTTCATCTGACTCTGTATATCGGTCAGGATCTAATAGTGAAGTAACAAGGTGAAAGAGAAGCCAAAATGTAAAAAACTTAATTCTTACCAAGATTAAATGAATTAAGAGAATTAATTTTTAAATAAATATACTGAAATGTTGAAGTGATGGGTTACTTCTAACAGAGAATTAACTTAGTTTAAGGTTTCATACTTTTAGACAAATTTTTGAGAGGATATTAAAATCTATGATACAATATACTTTCCCTCATCAAAAGATTCATTTTTTTGTTAAGGAATTGGAGAAAATTTAGAGCTGATTAAAATATTTCATTAGTTAAAAGGAACTTAATTTAGCCAAACAAAGTTCCAAAATCAATTCAAATTGAATTTCGTTTGGAAACTAAGTGAATAACAAAGAGACATAAATTTAAATATTAATACCTTCATCATCCCCTATACTAAAAACAGGTGCCATGCCTCTATAACGTTTCCCAAGTCTATCACTACTGCTCACATGCCTAAAAATAAATTATGCAATAAAATATGATGGAAAATATTTTTAATGCGCAATAAACATTCTTAAATAAATTGATTGTTATGACAATACTAGATTAAAATATTTTAATAATTAGTCATTTTCAAATTCCATTCTTATTTAGCCAATACAGTCAAACCTCACACACATTAAGACGAACTCGCTTAATAAGAATTACTGATAATACAAACTAAATTCCAATCCCCATCAAAATGTATATTCAAATAATGTTCTTTTCAATCATATTACCAGAAACATTAAGTGATTCCGAAATAGCAGAAGCTTTGTGGGAGAGTGAAGAAAGAATAAACGAAGATTCTGAAGACAAAGAAATGAGTGTGCCTTCTTCAAAAGAAGCTACTGCTGGCTTAGAAATTGTTCACAGCTTTTTATTAGGCAATAAAAATTCATCTGCTCAATTAAACAGTGTTGACCACATCAGATTTTCTTAATGAATGTCACAATATCAATAACAGAACTATTTCAAGACAAGATTGCTTAATCAGGAAATATGTAATATCATTTATCTGTATTCAAGAATTATCTGTGTAATAAGAATTTTCTGTACAATCAAGAATCAGCTGTATAATCTTTTGAGATGAAAAATACTATTTACCTGTCAACCAAGCAAAGAATAGTAAGTAATAAAAAACAACATTTAATTTTATTGTTGAATTAATGCTTTTTTGAATTAGGATATCAGTCCAGTGAAATTCGTCCTAACCCTCCAAGCGGTGTGCCTGAGTGCGGTTCAGAAGGGTTTCTGTATGGTGGGCACCAGATCCAAAATATTTTGAAGACCAAGATGTCCTGGGGTCAGGGTGACACATCTGAATATTAAGGGTCTGCCACTTGCCCTGTGGCAATTTTTCTGGGCCATATTCAAGCTGAGTTCGGACATGCTGCTTGGAAGGTTAACGAGGTTTGACTGTACAGTATTTATATTTTTTATTTGTTCACCATCTTTAGTTTACATAAAAGTTCTTGCTAACAAAAGAACTTGTATATAAAGCGAAAATCTGTTTGTCTGAAGCAGCAAAACTCTCAAACACTAAGTTCTGGCATCATGAAATTTGCAGATTATTCTGTCAGGAATTCTAGGTCAAAGCAACTATTTTCAGCACACTATGTTATTCCCTTAGAACTATAGAAGTAATATTTAATACATATCATTACACATGAAGAGACCAATTTTTAATCTAACTTAAATCAACACAAAACACCAAAAGTTGCCATGAGCCAAACAATCAGAAAAGGAAAGGTATAAGAACTTGAAATGGACAAAGATCAAAAAGCTGTTCACCAATGCAACGAAACTGCTGATGAAAGAGGCACAATATTGTTTGACTGAAGCAGCAAAAGATCTATGGTGAAGCTTGTTGGTTATAAAAATAAAACTATAAAAATAAAACTACATTATATCTAATACTGCACTAACTTCAGTTAGAATTTAAGAAGCATTTTTAAATATCTACAAATATGAATTTTTTTGTCTCGTAAAATTATTCAAAAATTCCAAATAGCAAAATGAGAAAATTTTGATAGAAAATAATGAAATATTTTCAAAACTGTTTGTTCAAGCTCCAATAATATGAAAGTAGATTACGGAAAATATTATCTACAAAAGATTTACCTTGCTTCTTCTGTCTGAGGATTTGTTATGTACTCTACAAGCTTCTCTTTCACAATATTGCTCTTACTCTTCACAGCAGTTGCTAGCTAAAATAAATTCATGTCAATTTACTAAACAACTATATATTATGAAAAGTAAAGCCGCAGTAAATAATGATTGGTTGGTTGTTTTGTGGTGCAAGGGCCATATTTGACTAAGCTGCACCAAAAAAGACAGAAAATGTCAAGTAATTGTGAAAAGAAAATGACCCTTACATGAAAAATTGAGTTAGATGATTTCAGTGTAGGTTACTGGCTCTATTAATTACATGAATAGAATATTATAAATAAATTATCTAACTGCATCATATGAATGTGGGCCCTCATAAGTATATCTTATGAAGAATAAGTATGTTATCTTAAAATGCATTTAATGGAACTCGCATAACTTTCTATGTGAAAATGTTCCATTTAGTACAGAACATCTCACTTGGTGATGGGAAAAATTAACAAGTTAATTTAATTAAAATATATTGCTCTTTTTAAACTGATTAAATATTGCAATAAATATTGAATTGAAACTACAAAAATAAATACTATTCTAATATTCACATAAACTTAATATCAGAAATTTCAGTTTTATTTCATTACTAGCAAAATTGACCGACCTCACTCAGGTTGAATTGGTTAACTATATATTGAAAGTGATCAGAAAATAATCACTTTCCACTTTCGTAGAAAAATGCCAAATCATTTAAGTGTGAGTAAAATAATTTTTTAACACCTTTTCAATATTTTTATAATTTCTACAACCTATTTTGGACAAAAATCCTATACACGCATATCCATCCATGTAATGCATTTAACATATAGAGCACCCCTGCTAAAGGTACACCCTTGAACCAGGTTTGCGACATTTTCGAATTTCTCCATCATTAAGGGAAAGATAACAAATTATTTTCATAAGATATTTATCACAAGTTTGTTTAAAAGTGGATATGCATTGTTTCTTGAAAATTTCGTTTTGCGGCACATGCAATAAAAGAACTTGTTTTAAAATTGAATGTCTTCGGTACAAAGGTAACCTATTGCCATTTTTTAAAATGGTAAATCGATTAGATAGTTTCTTCTAAAAAAATCATTGTTTTAAGAAACCCTTCCTTATATAAGGTGCTTATGTATAGCTTAAATTCGCAAAATAAGCCACATCGACCTTTTGTCGCTATATGACAAAGAATGAGTAATATTTCAAAAGTCCTAGTTCGGATTTTTTAACATTATTCTTTCAATGACAAAATTCCACTTAAAATTTGCTGTATTCTAACTTACATACCGCTTTAAATCAAATACTTTGCGGTGGTGTTGCATGTGATGAAAAGGAAGTAATTTATTAAAATAATAAATATTTAAAACAAAAACAACAGAAAACAGCAAAATGAAATAAAATAAAAGTTGGCGATAAAAAAAGTTGTTCTAAAGATATAAATTCGTGATTCTTTTTTCCTCTTGATCTCGCACAGTTGCCACAACTTACAACTAAAAATTAGAAAAAGTTTTAAAATACAAAATTAATTCCGAGCGAAAGAAACAGAAAATAACACTGCACTGGGCAAACGAACATGAGTTTTCGTTTCGTTGCAAATTATCGTCAGCCCCAAATATTCGGAAATAATTTATAGTTCACAAAGAAATAAATAAGGCTCAAAATACAAAAGTATAATTTAAATTCTATAAAAATAGTTTGGAAAATAATTGATTTTTCAGCAGTACTGGTAAAACCAATCCAAGTAATTGCGATGCTCAATATACCTTCCAGCTACTCCATCAAACATAGAACAGAAGATGGACAGACAGACTTATGCAACCAAGTTCAGTCACTAAATGAATGTAAGAACTCACAGTATGCAAAGTTTCATGGAAATATATTCAACCGTTTGGACATAGTACGGGCACACACATAGGCAGACACCAAACGCGCAAGAGAAGGGGTCCAAAACAGATAGAAAACTTGAAATGGGTCGAAAATATTCAATGTACAAAAAGCACTCCATTCTTATTTATATAGATTAACAGTACAAATAATACCTGATCAAATATCGAAATTTCTTTTTCATGAAGATCCCCATTAACTGGAGTTTGCGATACACAAACTAAGCAATTCTTTGGGCAGTGAGAGGCTAACAAGACATTGAGATCATTGGACGGAATGATGCTATGTAAAGCTAAGTAAAACAAGACATTTCTAATGAACATCAAGTGAATTTATACTCACAAAACAATACAAAAGGTAGAAAACTTCAATTTAAAAATTTTTTAGGATACAGCTATAAAATTGAATTTTAAGTACTTGATTGATTTGACAATACAATATTCGCTGAGCAGTTTTTAAGAGATAAACTATCCATAATTGATATACTAACCGTTTTCTGGTTCTTTTAAGTTTTGCTACTTTTAGAAGTTTTATAAAAATGAAAACTTATTTTTTCCTCTCCCACACCTAGATTGAAGGACAATGACACTGAGTCAGAAATTTCAGTAGATTAATCTGGAAATTTTTAAGATACTTTAGAATCATTTGATGTCAAATTTGGGCAATGGTAAATAAAATATTGACCTAAGATTTTATAGAAATATAAGAGAAATAGACTCCTCTTTCTCAACCAAGATTTAAATTTAAAATCATTCAATGGCAGTTAAATTTTTCATAACAGCTTGATAGATATGGTATATCCTCAAAGCATTTGGAGATCTACACAATAAAGTAACTTTTTACTCATTAAATGCCACGTTTTGAACTATCATCTTTGCAGCAATACTGAAGGGAGACATACATAAGGATGTATGTTGCACTTGCATCCTTAAGTTAAATATGGTTTAGTTTAGTGTTCCCTCCTCTTAAAAGTTTGTACAGAAAGTTTTAAAGCACCCTGTATTACACATTTTTTTTCCACAAAATATGTTTAATATGAGGCTATTTAATAATTGGAATCTGTTATTTATATTGTAAATAAGACAATGTGTCATAATATCATTGTGATATACATACATGCATACAAAACAAAGTAAAATATTTTTTGAAAATGTTACCAAAACTACTTTATTTTCTAAGATTAATCTAATAGTGATTAGTTTAAAAACTAAGCATTCTGAAAATTCATTAAAAAATTGACATTTTTATACACCAGGACAAATAAAATAAATCAGCCAAATAGTGCAGAAAACTGCCCAAGGTGGTTTGATATAAGTGCATGTCAATTATTAGCAGGTTATAATTTTTAGTAGTAAAATGTACCTTACCAGCATAGCCACCTTGAGCCAAGCTGATATATTGCTGATGCTTCTGTAGAAAACTAGCCACCACCATATGCACATACAGATCCTCTTCTTCTCTGCCACTACCAATAAAGCAAATATGTTCTCCGGCTGCAACAGAGCCCACCATGTTGGCTTGCTTCTTTGCAGCAAAGAGGGCCTCTACAGCCGTTCCAAATGCAGCAGGCTCTCGAAGCATCTGCAAAATTCACAATCCATCCAAAATTGATTTTAACATCCTGTTTACAATTGGCAATCTCATATTGAGCTTGAAACATAAGGCAACATATTTTTTAAAGCATTTCTTACATGTCATGTAATAAAACAGTTGAATCATTGAATAAAATCGTTGAATAAAAGCTTAAAACAGAAAAAAAGGTAATTTAAAGTTTGGGAAATAGTATAGAAATGAAATATGAATAAACACAAGCAAGTTGAATATTACAGAAATAATACTTTTACTAAACAGAAAATAATTTTATATTGCAAAACAATTACATTATTCATCAGTGCATTTTACCTACTTGCACTTGAAATAATAATATAAGATATCATTGAATTTGATTATATCCTTTGATTATATCATTGAAATCCTTGCCCTTAAATATTCTTGCCATTTTTAAAAATGAGCAATTGGCTTTTTCTATACCCAATTATATACTTTTGCATTATATCAATTGCAAATACAATATTTATCTGCAAAATTGTATTTATTAAGCAATATATCATTAGCAAATAATAGTTACACTCTTTTAATTTATAAAAACTGACACAGCAACTCAAAATATTTAAATTGGTGGCAGCATTTTTGAACTTAGCATTGAGGATGAAAGTGTGAAAGTTTGTTTGATAAATGAGATGAAGTCAATTAAATGTCTATTCTGTTGGTAACTAAGCATTAACTACTGCAGTTATGCAAAAAATTTCTTTACAGTGAAACTGAGCTGGAGTTCCATCTATTACCCTTAACACAACAACGCTTTTATTCCACTACCCGAATACGATATGACTGTTGTACTGCCCGTATGGGGACATGAATTTGTTTTTAATGTGTTTTTATAGGAAACTTACCAAACTGGCATCTAAATGAAAAGCAGTAGACAAGTGTCCAGTGTTATACTGATTTGCAGGGCGGCAATCAACAACAAAATATTTGATATTTCGGTCATTCTGTAAAAGAAAAAATGCAAGACTTGAAAATTTAAAACATTATTCAAGAGATACTCAACTATACACAGAAGGTAAACAAATGAAGCAATAAACATGTTAATGAGTGGGTTAATATTCTATCTGAAAAACTTTTCCATTGCTAAGGAAAATAATTTTAAGTAATTTCCATGACAATTAAAATTTTCTAATCAGAATAAAAACAATGTATCACTAACTGAGGTTTTATAGTGCAAGAGCCATATTTGGCCAAGCTGTACCAAACAATGTCAAATCAATAACTTGGTAGATTTTTAATGGGAAATGCCATGCATTAAAATTTGTCAACATAAAATAATCAGTTATTTTCTTTGATTTTATTATACAAGAAGCACAAAATTATAAAAAGTCAATTTTAAAAGAAATATTTTAATTAATTCTGTGAATGTTCTTTTTCAACAAAAGTATTTGAAAACAATTAATGAATCCATATATCACAACCCTAAAGCCACAATGCTTCCACTATATCTATATAACTAGATTCATTCCTGGATCTTTAAAACACTGCCCATCTCCTCTTACTATACACTGTAAGAAACTATTAAGTAACTTACAATTATAGAAATATTAATTCTTGTGTTATTGACCTTAATAGTGGATTTAGCTTTCATTGTCTTATAGTTTAGTTTTTGTTACTGCTATATAGTTTAAAACATTTTTATAAAATCCAGAACATACTTCTTAAAAGAACACTTTATGTGTTAAGTGTGGCATCTAAAGTTCTTCATTTTCTTAAGTGCAAAAAGTTAAATAAAAATATTACCTTAACACAGCTTCTTGAAACTAAATCACATACAGACACTGGTAGACACAAGGCTTGAGAAAGAAAAGTACCTTCTTCACTTTCTGATTTTCCTTCAAATATCAAAGGATAATACTCCTATAAGAGAAAGAATTCATCTCATAATCTCAGGAAAGCATTTCACTTAATAAACAAAGTGACAAAGCATTGACTTGACAACACAAGTCAAATAGTAACTGCAGACAGAAGAATTACAAATTCCCATGAATGACAATAAAAATATTACCCTCCCTCCCCATTTTTCATTCACATGAACAAAGATGAATAGAAATAATGCAGCAAAATACAGTAATTGCTTACTTAATTTAGTTACACTGACTTTAAGATAAATGTTGATTTTCAAATAATTTTAAGTTCCCATTTATATTTCTTTCTACTTTGAACAAAAAATTAACACAATACATCTTTCTCAATTTGCCAATTGTATTAAATTAATTTTAAAAACATCAGTTTAATGCCTCTATAATATTGGCAACAAAGAAAGTTGTTAAAAGATAACAAATTAGCTGATAAGTTTTAAGACATGTTCATGGGAAAAGCTTTCACAAGAAAAACACAACTAATTTATTCACTTTTGTGAAAGATGGAGGAGTCGACATAATGTAATGGAATGCTACAGTACAAAAGTCTTCCACATCTTCAGCTTCTAATTTGCAGGGCATCATACAGAGCTCATCTGAAAGCACATAAAAATTAACATTTAAGAAAGCATGATTCTTTTTTAAATATAATGCAAAATTTTATATATAAATACAATTTTAAAATAATATCCTCTTTTGAAGCATTAGTTCAAAATCTATTATTCTTCATTTAGTTATTTTAAAAAATTAGCTTTAGTATGCACGAAAAAAACATTACATTTTAAGAATGCAAATTTTCAATTTTAATGTAGTAAATAACTAAATTCCATACCGATAATAGATTGCTTGTCAGCATCTTTCATTTCAAGTAGCTGCTCCCTGTAAACAGTTATAAAAGGAAATTACAAAAGTATAAATTTGCTATTTTGACTTTTTATAGAAAAGAAAAATGATTAATAAGATACTCACTTAGCATTCACAACTATAGCCAGAGAAAGGTAAAAAATAGTAAATGGATCTGCTGCTTGGAAATATATATCCCACATAACATGAATGACTTTCAAACTACATGTTGAAGAGAAGAGGCTTCCAAACTTCAAAAGAGAAAGAATTGGTGATCAAAATCAGAAATTACAAATATTTTTATCGGTTTAAACACTTGATTATTCCAAAAAATCTTAATATAATTGATGCTCCTAATTTCTATGGACCCGAAGGGACCAAGAGAAAATTAATAGATATGGAAAGTTTCTCTAAAAGGAATTAAAATTTATTCTATGAAAAAAAATGGGATTTGATGAAAGTCTGTAAACTCACATAGGCTAATAAAATCAGAGTTCATTAAAATGAGTATGGATTGCACCATAAAATTGGAATTTTAAGGCAAAATTATAAAAAAAAACTTTTATGATTGAATAAAAAACACTAATAATTTGCTCTCCTTTTGAAAAACAAAAACGTTCAGTAAGAATTAAGGAAATGTACTAAAATACAAGCACTTTTTAGATTTTGTGTCAGAATTAAATAAAATAGTTACCCAATTTTTTGCATACGATTCAGGAGTGATTTTCTTTGTGTCTAAAAATGAGCAGAGTTCTGGCTCATGGTACAGCAAAAGTAATCGTAATAGATGGAATGGACTAGATTCTTTGGCACAATTTCTAAAAAGTAAACACAGGAATGAATTAATTATAAAATATTAAAGCATCAAATTATGTATGCTAATTATGAGTTTCTAAAATTTAAAGTTTGGATAAAACCAATTATTAGAATTATAGAATTGCAAATTTTAAACTTTAAGAACTTTCTAAAAACATAAAACAGTAAATTGTAAAGATGTATTCATAATTTTGCAAAAGAAATTTACTATAGCATATTTGTTAACAATAATGAAAAGGTGTTTTAGAGAGAATTTGTATAGTATATTTAAAAAGCTGCATAGCACTATGTTTGAATACAGAAAACAAGATTTTAAGTGAGACTGAATGATAGTCGCCATGAATTCATTTCATTTGTAACACAATATCACTGGATAAGCAACCAAGGACAGAAGACTTTGAGTTTGGAATAAGCCTTTCGATGTAATTCAGCATAATTCATGTTATGTCTTCAAGAAATGATTAAAATACTTAATTGTACATAAATGGAAATATTAAACTATTTAAATCTTGATTTAAAATATAGTATTTATACTTACTTAGGGACATATATTTTATGAATGGAATAAAAAAATGAATATAATTTTGTTTTAGGAAGCCGTAGAGCAACAAGAGGTTCCAGAAGATGAACCCAATTTGTGTCATAGTCATATCCAGTTTGCCGACAGTATTTAGTAATGACAGACTCCACATCACATAAGACAGACACTTTGTCTTCTTCAGCATTTCCTAACCTATCTAAAGAATAAAAATTTGCATTTAACTAACATCAGATATATTTACAATAATCAGTAAAAAATGCAAGCTTTATCATTTTTCTATTTCAAAGTACCACACAGTTGAATATTTTAATATACTAGAAAAATCAAAATGCATAAAAAAATTATTGGCATATTTCAATGAAGGTAAGCAAGACTAACTTAGGTATTTTGTTTTTAATTCACATAGATCAGTGGTTCCCAAACTATTTTGGTCGTGGAACCCCAAAATTTGTTGCCAATGATCGCGGAACCCTGAATATTTTTTTGACGACTTTTCAAAATTTAATATCTGATATTAAATGAAACAAGTATTATTTTGGTATTTCAGATTTTATTGAATTAAACAAAACTCAAAAAAAAAAAATTCATCATAGAAATAAATAATAAAAATACAAAACATAAACTAAAATAAATGAAAAAAACTTTAATGTGAAGAATGCACCTGCTTCTTTGATTCCATGATTCTCTTAAAATTGGGCGTTATGTTTGATAACTGAACTCGCATATCTGGTGCAGCATCAAGTTTGTTACAATATTTGGTTTTTGTCGCAACATATTTTGAAAACCCAGCTTCACACAAATAAGTGATTGCAAACGGCAATAAAATTCGAATAGCCTGTTTTGATAAATTTGGATATTCATCGAATACATCTGACCAGAATATTGTTAATGAATATTGTTATTAAATTGTTATGCTAGATTTAAAGTAACAGCCTAACTCACGATCAGCGTACGAAAATCAACTGATTGCTACGAGAACCGTTCGCTGAGTGAGTAACCAATTCACACAGCGAGAGCGCAACATTATTGTATAGGTTAGCGGCAGTAACATATGTATGTTTTAGATATTACGGTATTTCTTTTGATATTGAAACTTTGTTTACGATCTGAATTATATGGTCGACCTGTACCTACCCAGCTATAAATGTTCCTTAACTGACATTCTGGTTGGAATGACAGTTACCATTAATTATACAAGGGCACAATAGCATTGGTGCAAATACACCGGTATATTGCACAAAAAAAATACATAAATTTTCGTGAAGTTCAAATTGCTACCGATGCTTATGTTTTCAGTCGCGTTATTTAAAAATTTTAAATTCAATTTGGTGGTCGATTGTAAACTTTCCGAGGAAAATGTGAATATATTAAACACCATTCTTATTTTTTTTAATAAAATAAAATTTGTCACGCGGAACCCCAGGGTTCCACGGAACACACTTTGGGAACCACTGACATAGATTATTATTCAATTTTTCTACTTTTCACCATTTCCCATAGAAAACTTTCACAGCACATAAGATTAAGAAATATATTTGTTGATTAAGCTATTTTTTAAGGAAAAAAATTCCTTTGCTTCATAGGAGAGTGAAAATTTCAAAACTTGTCTTCAAAATTATATTTTAATACCTCTCTATTAAAAAAATTGAGTTTTGAATCCTTTTTTAACTTTCCCATCTTAAACACCAACAGTTCCTGGCTAAATTATTAGAAGCATTTTCATATTTTACAATTGATTTGACTTTCAAGGACTAGCATTATATTAGGGCTCAACTATTTCATCCATTTATATAATTATGTTTAGGAACTAATATTTCAAGGCTAAATTTTGGTGACCAAAATAATAATCTTGAACAGGAAAGAATAGATATGCTAAAAGCTTTGTTATTTCCCATAGAATGTGTCATTTTCATTTAACTTTATATTTTTCCCATGAGAAATATCTCACAGTAAACAAAATTTCAAAAATATCTTTCTTGTAATTGAAACCCCAAATTCACTATAAGCTTTTTATCTATTACAGCTTCAATAAAATATCCAGTGTGACAATATTGACAAAGTAATTCAACAATAACATTAGAATAAAAAGCATTTGAAAGTAATAAATGGTGCAGATGAAACAATAATTTTGGTGTGTCAAACACAAAATATAACATCTATAATTTTGTTATTGCTTTTTGTAGTTCACAATCAGAACTGGCAAAAACTGAATATTCTTTACCCAGAATATTCACTTTTTAAACAAAAGAAAGATTAGGGCTTTTAAAGCATGTTTTTGAGGTTACATTTAATATAGATGGAAGTAGATTAACATGTGAATGTTGAAGATGAAACTTTCCTAGGTGCTACAATTCGATATCAGATCCAGCAATGATATTTGTCTATGGTCAAGTTTTTATTGATATTGGTAAGGAAAGGTCCATAATGGATGGGAATTCTTAAAATTGTCCAAATGAGTTATCTGAGTTCAGGTGTCATTGATCTTAAGTTTTGACTGCAGGCGAAATAAGATAAGTAGTGTTTTTATTAAAAAAAGGTGGAGTTCTTAAATTTTTTAAGAATTTTAAGCACATATTAAGGCTTTTTAAGGGCCCTTAAAAACATGAAAAATCATACCTTTTAATGGCCTATAGGAACCCTGATACCAGTTACCAGGAATAAGTGAAAAAGTTTTTCACCAAGCAGACACCACTTACATGTATAGGATATACATAAGCACTCAGAGACACAACTTGTATTTACATTACATGGATATCACTTTATTTTCAAAGTTTTATGATACATACCAACTAATTCCTGACAATCTTTCCTAACTACAGGTTGTATGGGCAAGTCAAATATCTCATCCCAGGGTTCTTCACTTCTGGCATTTATAGAAAGACATATCTAAAATCATAATCAATAAAAAAATCAAGTCTAAAAAAAATGAATTTTTAACTACATTTTAAAAACTATTAGTCAACAACAAAGTAAAGTTATTATCAATTCAAAAATGATTACAAATTTGCATACCCAGCAAACATGTTTCATTTCTTTTGCTAGATGTTCTGCAGGCTTTACCCTTTTCCCATAATCTCTGCTCATGATATGAGAGTCAAATTCCCCCCAGCGGGACACTTTCTTATATAGTAAAGTTAAATGATAGCCATAATTAATGTATTTGTGAATACTTTATAAACAGGTTGTCAAAATAGATGAAACTAGGTAAGCTTCTATAACAATATATTACAAGCACAACAAAAACTAATATTAAAAAATGTTTGTATGAGCATGCCAAATAATTGTTTGATTGATAACTTGGCTCAGAGAATGAGTCTTATTGCAATTATTAATTTTGTTTTATTCCTTAGATGCCAGTTGTGGCAAAATTTAAAAATATCTTTAGCACTTTTTGTTATACATTAAATCTTGATAATAGATGTGCCATGTGTCATGCCATCTGAGCATACAGCCAACAGCTAAGCTTTCATGGGAGATGTAATAACGAGCAGATATGTAACCAGTGTGTGTAACTGTAATGTAAAGATATTTTGTGATTAATTTTGGGATTTACTGCATGGAACATTATTGTGATACCAACATGACAAAGTCAATTAGCAGCTATCTTCAGAACTTCTCATCAGTCAGAATGTTTTCGGATAGGTTCACGTCAAACTCTGTTTGAGCACAAATTATTTGTACAAATGCATAGAAGCACTCCGCCTTAGTTTTACAAAAAACCTCCATCTGATAAATTTTATTCTTTTTATCTTTAACAACTTTATTTTTGTCTTCAAAACATCAAACTTATTTACTATAGAATTAATAATACATTGAACTATGGGGTTTTATTGTATTTAAGTATAACAAGATAAATACAAAATTGATATTAAAATATCAAACACAACACATATATTTTTTAAAACTGAAATTTCAGCTCATACACATTTTTGAGACACAAGCAACTTCAGTTGAGCCCCTCCCCTTTGGGATATGACTCAATATACTTGACTTTAATTGGTGTAACTTTACTGCTGTCAGCAATTTTCTTGCAACAGTACCACATTTCCATGCCCAAACAATCACCTTGATCTTAAAAGTTATTTTGAACGGAAGTAATAAACGATTTTCTTGCATTTCTTTTGGAACTCTGATGAACTGCAATCCCCTTCCTCGCCAAACCTGACAATGTTGGTAGGGACAAGATAGTTAAGATAATTGCTAGAAGCAAGTGACTTTCAGTTGGCAATTTCCGAGAAAGTGACTATTCCCTGAGAATTTTTCCTTCTAAACTGATAATTCATTGTTTGAGAAATAAGAATGGTATACTAAAATAATGAAAATGTAATGTGAGCAGGTATTGAATTTGAACTTGTAAATCTTTTCACTCATGAGTCACTTCACAAATATCTTTTTTTAATGTCTCATGTTTTCACTCATGAGTTCTGGGCTTCAGCAATTGAGGCAGAAAGGGAGAATGAAATATGAAGACCTTGTTCCATAAAATACAAAGCACTTATATGCAAAATTGAAGTTTAGCATGGTTTGTTTCATTGCAAACAAATTCTGCTTCGAAATTAAAAGTTGAAAGCCAAAGCATCACTACTTAAAAGCTATAATTACATTTACTTCGCAGAAGAAATTGTTTTAACTTGTCAAATGCATAAACCCATTTACACAGTAAAAAAATTTTTGTTGGCAATCATTGAAAAAAAATTCAAAAACCATAAATTAGATCTTATCTCATACTTTAGAATTGGATCAACAGAAAGATTTACCTGCCATATTTCAGCTCTTAAAGTGTCTGGAAGGGGCTTTCCTTGGCAAACGTTTCTAATGTTTTCTAAATTGCATGCTGATAGCAATACCTGCTTAAGATCTGAAACCCTAAATGTAATAACTAATTAAAAACAAAATATCCAAAAGGTGAAAATAATCAAAATTTTACAGCATTGGAACAGACATTCTTAAAATGTGCTGAGTAAGATCAGAAAGAACGATGTTTCGGCAATTTTAATATAAACAAATCATTCTTATAAGTTTCGAACACTATAATAATCATCTAAAACGGGTTTTTTTCTAAATCGGAAAGAAAAATACACAAAAAGGCGACAAAAGACAAACGATATATGATGCAGCAAGGATCTTTGTTTTCATTAAAATAATATAACATACCAACTTGTGTCATATTCATCTTCGACACTCGCCATGTTGTCAATTTAATAAACACACATTGTTGCCAACAAATTTTTTAAATCGACTGACAGCTGTTAAAAACCTTATTTTCTAGAAGAGTTGGAGTGGTGTGGAGGGGGGGGAATTTCAATTAACGTCACACTGGAGCAACACAATGGGCTATTGGTGACGGTCCGGAATCAATCCCAAAGGGAAATATCCGAGGACAACACCACGTAATTTTGAACCACGGTCAGATGACGAGGCGACACCTGAGCTGGCACCCCACTCTCCAAACTTCCACACCACGCCAACGTGAGGACATTTGAGGCCACGACAGATTTAACGTGCACCAGCCCCCTTTGTACACGGCGGTGTTTGGCTGGATTTGAACTCGCAACCCTTCGGTTGCTAGTCCGTTGCTCTTCCAACCGGGCCACCGCGGCCCTGGAGTGGTGTGGAAGTCCGCACAGAGTGGGGTGCCAGCTCAGGTGTTACTCGTCATCTGATCGTGGTTCAAAATTACGTGGTGTTGTCCTCGGATCTTTCCCTTGGGGGATTCATCCCGGACCGTCGCAGAACCCGTAGTGCCCTATTGCGACGTAAGTTCAACTACCTACCCAGGAGGAAAGTTGAATCTCTGAAAGATTTGTAACAAGTTTAGCTACCAAGAATGTTCTGATTTTCCGCGGAACTGAACGTGGTTCCGATTTTGTGGCGGGGCCGCGGTGACCCGGTTGGAAGAGTAACGGACTTGCAACCGAAGGGTTGCGAGTTCGAATCCAGCCAAACACCGTCGTGTACAAAGGGGGCTGGTGCACGTTAAATCTGTCGTGGCCTCAAATGTCCTCACGTTGGCGTGGTGTGGAAGTTTGGAGAGTGGGGTGCCAGCTCAGGTGTTTCCTCGTCATCTGACCGTGGTTCAAAATTACGTGGTGTTGTCCTCGGATCTTTCCCTTTGGGATTGATCCCGGACCGTCACCAATAGCCCGTTGTGTTGCTCCAGTGTGACGTTAATTGAAATACCCCCCCCCCCCGATTTTGTGGCATGAGTCCAACTGCGCGAAACAACTCCCTCTCACTAAGCCCCATCCAACATCGCTTATTCGATTTCACCTATTACCGGGGTCATATTTTGCTAGATTGTTCAGCTTTTTATTTAAATAACAAATTTCAAATATGACACCCAGAATCACGTTTCAATGCGCGTTTCATTCTGCTTTCAATTAAGTGTTTTTGAGTATGTATGGCGTATATTTTGCTCTCGTTAGAATGTGAATATATGCATTCGAGAAGTATTCTTTGTATGTTCCAACTGAGTTTGTGAGTGTGCTTGTATGTTGCTGGCTCCTCACATTTTAACTTAGCCAAGACTAATGAAAGCGAAGATATCAACTGAAGTACGTTTTGAGATTAACTCGGCTTAAAAACGAAACGTTAAACAAAACCTTTCCTTAGTTATCACTTGAGCACATTTCAGACTTTATACTAGAATGAAGGTTAATTCGCATCTTAAATTTACGTTAAAAAGCATTTTCTTTCAAAAATTCGGGCAAGATTTCTTGGTGCATTATAAAACAAGGCTCAATGTACTTTGATGACATGAACACATATTTTGTCTCACCCAGTTGTAACGAAATTTTAGCTCACATTGTAGTACATCTCAAATTTATTTTCCTTTTTTACTGACATACTGCTGTCATTTGAGTATTTTTAGTTTAGAGTTCCACCTTAAGAAATAAAAACCATTTGTTCATGAAAAAATGAACAGCTTAATAATCATTTCTTCATAATTACCAATTTTGTTAAGTTGAAATATCAGCAACCCTATTATCCTAAATCAGGACCAAACTAAGCACACAACCTGTGTGGATTTTCATCAACACAAAAATTGAATTGATAAATTAACTGAACAAAACCCATCTGAATAAATTCCATAGCCAGTTTAAGGTTGAGATGCATTGAATTAAGAATCACTGTTTTAGGCCATATTGTTCATTACTGTTACACAAAATATAACATTTTAAATATAAAAGTGAAAATTATTTGTGAAGTTAGGATATTCCTTCCATGACTCAGGATTTCTCTGCAAGGAAAGTAATAAGTACCTGTGGTACTTCTAGTGTGAAAACTTTACAAATAGATTGAGTCAACGGGTGGTGGTTTTTGTAGAGCCTTCTACTAGTCACCACCACTCTTGTAGAGCTGATGGCTATGTTGATATCCCATGCTTTATATCACTAGTACCATTTGTGAGCTGTTATGAGTCATCTTTTTCACTCACACGCACAAGCAAGATGCTCAGTCTCCAGTTCCCGTCAATAAAAATAATTGTTTCTAATGCAACCTTTTTGTAAATTAAAAGCTTTATAAATTCATTGTTTGAGATATTAAAGTTAATTATTTAGTCAAAAGGGATTGATCTGGAACTGATTTATTTTGTGTATAAATTACTATTGTGTGTGGATCGCACTAGGTCAGAGCGCGACCAAGATTGATCAGTGCTGATCTTGTCGTCAAACATGTAGCATCGAGTGAAAGAAAAAGCTCTTCCATCATTTTACGAAATCCCAAACAGTTACAATTTGCATTACTAAAATTATGCAAACTGAACAAATTGTTTAAAAAGAAAAACCTTTTGCATATTTATTTTCTTTTTACAATAAAACAAGTTTTGTGACTGCACATGCTTACTTTTATTAGAGAGCCAAACACATCCTTGAAATTATTAAAGAAACCCTTTCGAAACTACTACAGGGATCCTATCCCTTTCAGGATGCTATATACACAGCAGTGACTGTCCCTTTATTTTGTTATTCATATACAATTACTAATAAGAACCCTCCAGTGGAAATAAAAAAACTAGGCATGACAAAGTCAATGAAGTTTTTAGATTTTTAAGCACTAGTAGATACCACTGTAACATAGTACTTTTTAAGAAACTAAATTACAAATTGTTCTAGAATTTATAAGTAATATTAAGAAATGGAGAGTAACAAAATTGCAAAGCTAGCTAGCTAATCATTTAGCAAGTTTAACCCTCCTGGTGGTTGTTTCAATATGGTATCTTGTCATTAGCAAAACCATTTACATATCTTGATGGATGAGATACCTCATTATTAGAAAACTGACCAGATCATGATCTTAACATCATCAAAAAATCGGCAACATCTTGATGAAATATCTCGTCATTAACGAAATTGTTTTGATGTTTATGGACAAGATATCTCATCGAAACCACTTGGAAGGTTAAGAACTGGGAATTGTCAAGAAATCCAAAACAGTTTTATACAGAAAGGTTTTACATAAAGAATTTTCACCATTTTAATTTCCTTTAAAGTTTTCACAATAGCAAGCAAATCTTATGTCTTATAATTACAAATCATGTCCTAATGACTAAAATTAATGTTTGAATATTCTATTTACTTAAACTTGTTTGCTAAACAACTAAGGTTTTAAGAGATTAAACATTAATTTTTAACTCAGGAAATTCAAAAAATGCCTTCAAATTAAATCTGTCCCTGAAAGGGTTTTAAAAACATAATTCAATTTTAATATATTTCAATTACAAAAAATATGTAAACAAAATATTTATACAAAAACAAAAGTGGAATGTTGAAATTTATTAAAAAATAAATATACATTAAAACATAATTCAAGCCATTTGCTAAATTTTCTACAAATTTTCAAGGTTAAAGATATGGTATTAGTAATTCTGTCCCTTTGAATGTGGAAGATAAATATATTTTTCAAAGCCAATCTTTTCATGACTTTTACATCCTGGCCACTCTTGGAAGTATAGAAAATTTTACAAAAATATCAGCTCAAAGCTCAGAATTTGTTCACAAATGATTTGGAAATAATATTGAATGATTTTTATAAATTCAATTCATTATTAGACTTACAGAATATGCTAAAAGCAATATTGTTGACCATAGTTCATTATAGCACATTTTAACAAATGTATGATATTGTTTCACATATAATAAACTATTAAGACATTTGCACACATATATTAAGATAGACAAGGATAAAACTATATTCATGAATAACAGATTTCTGCTTATTCAATAATGCAAACAATAATATCCCATTTATACAAAAATTTAACTTCAAAACAAAATGCAAGAAAATTTTGAATCTGCTAAATTCTTCTATCACTAAGGAACAAAAATTAAATTTCGACAAAATAAACTTTAATGTTCTTATAATTTTCCTTGATCAATTACCATTGAAAAGTCTACATTTTTCTGAAACATGAAACTACAAAACTCAGAAATTGTTTAAAATATTGTTGCAAGCAGAAACAATAAAATGCAAAGAATTTTTATAACAAAAATAAAAAGAATTGAAAAATAACAAACCGCCAATATAGAACAATAGTGAAAATGAAAAATCTCGATATAAACAAGTTTTTCTCAATCAAAACACTTTCTAAGTTTCCAAGTATTTGGGCTAAATATTTGCTTCTGAAATGAAATGATAAATGATACCTTTAAAATACCTATTACATTGGCAGACTAAAACAGTAAAAGTCTATAATGAAAAGTAAATGAATTGCAGCGCATTTCAAACTTCAAGATGTTTTAAAATTTTAATCTTAACAAAAATAATTAAGTATTTTAAACAGAGATCATAATAGAAAGCATAACATAACAGAATATTTAATACGAATATTTTAAATAGTGAAATCTGTGATGGCATCTACTATACACAACCTTGTGAATCAAATGCCATATCACAACACTAATATTTGCTGCATCTTCTTTAGTTGAATTCATGTATTCAGTTTTGCAATCCACATTTTATCTGCATTTGGAATCATTTACATGGGAATTTGAGAAAAATGCATTCACTAGTATCACAGAATTTAAACGAACTGTCATCTGAATGGAAAGAAGCAATTTTCAGTGTCCTGCCATCAGGGATACTATTTGAGGAAACAAGAAATGTTAATAGGTTTTCAAACAGGTGCAGATCTGAAATCCCAATTAACCTTAAGAAACAAAATATCTTAACTAAGGGACACTGTTGCAACCTACATGTTGAATCAACTGAGTTCATTGAACAGTGGATCTAACAGATTCCTCTTTTTAAATTTATAGAAAATTGTAGGTTCACTCATTCAATTCCATTCTAAGTACAAATAAAATAAAATATTTATTTGAAAAGTAGGAATGTTTAAGGCAAACCTATCAGAATTAAAATTTTAAAAGTTAAATGTTTCATAAATTTAATTAATAAAATTTAAAGAATTTTCTATAATTTAAAAATAAGTTGTTTCTTAAAATGAAATGTGCAAATTTGTGGACCTTAAATGGAAGGCTTGTGGTGTCCCAACCAATACAAATTTGTATCAAGTGTAAAATTAGCTGCTTCTTATGCTTTCCTTAGAAAGAATTGTGCATGCCAGCTTAGTTTTTACAGTTAAGAAATGTTTTTAATAAAAATAACATTCTTTTTTATTAAAGATAGCCTGCTTTTAATTACATTTCCAAATACATTAAATTCTTAGCATTCCAAACGTATTTTTAAAAACATTGGAAACTATAAAATGCACTACAATCAATTCAAAAATGTGAATGTTACATTTCAGATAATATAATGTAGTATAGTTTACATAGAATACTAAAATAGCAACAAAATCGTTTTCTGGGACAAATAATCTGTATTCAGATTCTTTGTTTATACACAACTATCTATTCAAAAACCAACACTATGCAAATTTGACTTCATTGATATTGATTAAGAATCAAGCTGACAATTTACTGTAATGACCTGAATGGTATTAGAGAAAAATGCAAACTAAATCAAAAGAAATTAAATCTATACTTTCCAGAACAAACTTTACTTGGAGGCATACTGTGAACAAGACACTACTTACAGGTGATTAAGCCTCAAGTGAGAAGTCTAAAAGCAAAATTTTATTTGCTAGGTATGACTAAAAGTACTTTTGAAGGTTATTTTTAAGTACTGATATGACAATTAATGAAAAATAAGACGTCACAACCAATTAAGGTAAGTATCAGAGATGAGATTATTTAATTTCAGTGAAAATATGATTATGCCTAAAGATAAAACATAATTCCTAAGTAGTAAACAAATAGACAGCTAAGCGAAAGGTAGTAATAAATGCAGAAACAATGATAACTATAAAAGCAAATTGTATGATAATATTAATGACGATAAACGTAAAAATTGCATATCAAGTTGACAGTGGAATTTTGAAAAGCATTTAGTTCAAAAATTATACTTATTACTTTTAAGTTTCAAAAACTTTTAAAATTAGCCTATTTTTCAGGCCAACACAGTAAATTGAGAGTGAAAAGTTTATGAACAAAATGTGTGATGAAACACAAGATTTGAATGATTAGATTTCCTACATGTTATAAACACATTACATGCCTTGCTTATATAGCCATGCAACCCAAAAACTTTCATAAAAACTCAAAATGCATAAGAACTTTTTTTCAGTTATGCAACCATTCAAATAAGAGTTAAAAATTAAAATGTGACACTTCAAATTTACATTTGAAATAATTCTTAATTTTTCAATATATGAAAAAAGGAAGATTCATTAAAGTCTTTCTAAAATAAAGATTTTAAATAACAGAAATTCAGACTTACTTCCAAACTCAAATATATAATAAAAAATAACTATTTCACAAAAATTAACAACTTTTGAAGAAAAATTACTCAAAACAAGATGTTTCAATGACTTATTTAAATCCTTTACGATTACATCGAGAATTTTTGCATTCCACTTATCAGCATTGATAGGAAATTACTTTTCAACATGAAATCAGATTCTTTTCAGCCATAAACATTTTAAAAATATGTACTAGCACATAATGACTATATGTATACAAATCACATAAAACAAAAAGAAAGTAGTCACAACTCTGGCTATAGTATTTTAAAACTTGCAGAGTAACCTTGATTTCATTCATAAATAGATATTGATTTGCAGCTAAAATATAAATTGCAGATAGGTCACCGTGGGGCCAATAGACTATCTACTTCTCCTAGATCTGTGAAATCTTCTCCTTTAATAGTATAGTTAACTTTATACTTGAAACGAACATTTTCCTGTAAAACATTAACAGTTTGAGAATGTGATTTATAAAATAATTCTAAATACAAAACAGCAAATCAATCAATTTCAAAAATAATTTAGCAGGAACATTTAGAAAATATAGTGAACACTCAAGAGTAATCAAATACTATAAATCATTGCATACAAATTCTGCAGCATTTCCACTAAAAAATCATTGCAATGAATGGTAAATATTCGAATAAATAACAATACATGCATAAATATGACCACAATGGAACATGAAATTATCAAATTCCTATCAAAACTCCATCTAATGAAAAGATGGTCTCGATTTTACAAATAATTTTACTCGCAATGTTATCTAATTTTCTAGAAGTGGTAGTCATTATGTATTCTTGAATGCAATTAGTGTAAGAATGAAATTTTGAGATTAAATATTCATCATTTTGGTGAAAAAAGACCACTTTAACATGAGATATTGCTCTTTAAGGGTTAAGTAATTAACTTTGATGACATTTTATCCATTCCTATATTACCATGCCTCCCTGATTGGCATTCCTTCGATTCTATAATGTCCTTGAATAGGAAATAAAACAGATAGTCCTTTCCAAAATGTTAAATCAAGATTCAAATGCAGAAGATGATTTTTGAAACAGTTTCTACTCAATACATTAACTGTTATCATGAAAAGCGCAAAATGTGAAATTTGTTATCATTAACATTAATAAACGTTTTGCAATAATTTTACAATTTGCATTATTCACAAATTAAATTTCCCCAACTAGCAGCAAATGTGTTAGTAATGAACTCACTAACAGCAATAGATAAAGAATCATACTACCTCTAAATGTATGATTTTTACTATATTTAACAAATGCATCCCTAGATTTTGTTGTTGTTTTTTTCAGAGATTTTGCATCTTGTAATGCATTTAAGATAGCTAATTATTAATATTTTGTTTTATTCTTTTATGTAACTCAATATTGATAGATATATAACGTCGTGTTACTACAAAAACAAGATAGCTACATTTTTTTCTTTTTTGAGTTAAGTACTCTTTCACACCGGTTCTGTAAACTATTTTACTTTCATAAGGTGCTGTAAACTATTTCTGCTGTGCATGTACTTGATAGATTTCAAGTAGAGTTCACAGTTGATAGGCTCACTGTAGAGTTATCTTGTTTTTGCAGAACATACTACACACAATTATGTATGAGTTATCAATAAATTTTTAATGGAATTATCTTATTTTTGCAGTAACCCAACAATATGTATATATGACTTTATCAATACTTAACTATGATGTATGACTTTTCCTCTTAATACTTTTTACCATGCTGTATGATACAAAAGTGCATTCTCTAAAGTAATAACTTAATATGAATACATAATCACAAGCAACTGAAAAATAAATTTAATACAAAACAAGTTTAGAATTTGTGCTACTTTAACAGAGGAATATACAAAATAAAAAGTATAAGACTAATACTATTGTAGAAAAACATACTTTATGAGGATTAGCTAATAGCATAACTTGTGTTATGGCAGCTGGTGGCAGAATTGGATTATGTGGTGGCAAGTCAGTGGCTGACGGTGGTTGAAGCTTTATTTTCATAGACTAGTTAGATAAAATTTTTAAAATATTAGTTCAAAAAGAATCAACAAGAAATACACAAATTCACTGCAAAAAAGAGTTAAAGATAAAGATTATCAATATATAATTTAAATTTATAAAAATATAACAATTGCTTTGAGAAGTATCAAAATATTAGGCCTAGCTTGAATTGTACAATAAAACCATCTAAAACTATTATCAATTACAACTGATGATCCTACAAAGTGGTTTAATTGTAATTTGTGGTTCATTTACACAGTAAGCAAGTTTCACAAGTAGTAAATTAAAACTTGTAAGATGAATATATCTTAGTTTTAACTTTAGATGCAAAATACCGGAGATAAAACCCAATTAAGAGCTGGTAAAATATTACACACATTTTAAGAGGAAGATTCTAATTAGAGATTACATTGCAATATATAATCAAAGCAAAGTTCAGACACTAGAGTATAAAAGTGCAATATTGCGGAACAGACTGAGTAGATTACAGCAGAGTGGAAAAAAGCTGTCAAATTTCAGGATTTTTTTTATTGCAGTAGAAAACGAATTTTACATATAAATCTGTGGCTTTTCTCAAGATATTTTCCTTTTCTGCAATCATTTAAGAGTGTCTTGGCACATTCTGAAATATTTTTAATTTAGAAAAACTGTCCTATAGTGGTCGGTATTACACTTTATTGGGGCAAAAACCATATGGAGACAACACATTTAATAAATGTACAATTGAGCAGACACAGAAAAATACATAATTCCATATTACAGCATTCTTACGGGGCAGTGAAGAGAAGCTTTTCTTTGTGTTGTTTCACTTAAAAGTGAAAGGCTATGACAATGCTCTCTTCTCTCTAGGCATCATCTTAATTAATGTTCAGGAACGTCACCAATTCAAAATGTATATTTAAAATGTACAAAAATTAATAAATTAGAACATTGCGATGACATCTAATAAAAACAGAAAACTCAGCACAATACATAATTTAACAGATGAACAGTCAGCCAAAAAAATGATATACATCTGATCAAATCAGGAAGAGGGAAAGGCAGATTTTAGGCTAACCTACAGGGTGGCAAAAAGAATGGGTTTGGTTCTGGAGTACAATGTGGGTTATATAAACTTGAATATCATTTAAAAATTAATGAATCAGGTATTGGAGGTGATTGGTCAGTTCTGAGGTTTTATGGTGCAAGGGCCACACTTGGCCATGCTGCACCAGACATATAATATCAAGTAATAGACAGACACACACAATGAAAGTTTTACTGACACAGAAGAAATACACCCAGGAAGGAATGCAAGTGACAGGAATCGAACCTGCCTCACCTACAACTCGAAGGTTGCTAGCACAGTGGATATACCAACTGAGCCACGACAGCACCAGGTATTGGAGGTGAAAAACTAGTTAGTAAAAATTTCAACAAGTAGTTTTCAAAATTTAAACTGACACAATAATCTCTACTATTATAAAAGGAAGTGTTTGTGTGTCTGTGTGCAGTGTCCAGACAAATCTAGCACTTACAGCCAAGAAATTTGGCACACAGGTAGTCCTAAAGGTGACTGAATGTACCTCGAAGCTCGAATTTTAAAATTTAATCTAGAAAATTTGTAAATTAATATTATGTACTGCGTGCCGTAGCCCCTCCTCCATTATGACGTATCTGCGCAGACCGATCTGACAAAGATACTTATCGCGCATGCTAGCTTCTATTAATGTTTTGAAACTGTGGACCATAAAACTTATTCAAAGAGCTCCTGATTAAAAACCAGAAAATCATGCAAAAAGTGATCGGACTCTTACCAAATTTGGACCTCAAATACAAAACAACAAAAAGAACATCCACAAAAATTTTCAAGACCCAGAGCCCACAAAGGGGTCGGAAAAGATACATCCAAAGAAAAGCCAAAAGCCAGAAAATCCGGCTAGAGATCTCCATGATAAAATCTTTGAAAAGAGGTGGATGATCATCAAGCGTGAGTATTAAAAGTAATGTTCTTAAAGAGAAAAAATTTTACTTCAAAATAATAGTGGTTTTATAAAATTGTGATGAATATCTTTGAAGAAAGTAGCATTTATATATTTAATTAAAGCTCTCAAAATCAATTAAAAATCATAACAATGGAATAACAGGTTTGGTACTCCAAATTCAAAGCTTTTATCATTAAGTGGACCAACTTTCCTGAAGAACCAAAAATAATTAAAATTAATTGAAAATTCTTAAGTAGACCAACTTTCTCAAAAAAAGGAAAAATTAAAAGTATGTTTGTGTTAATAAATTATATGAAATGAAGTAAGTGTTTATTATTGTTTAATCAATGTACACCTCATTCCTAGCTTCAAAATTAAGGTAATTACAGCCCACTTTCATTTTTAATTTGGCACTCTATCTCCCCTAATTACATTAAACTTTGTTACATTTTTTCTATTGCTTTTTGTTTTTGTTTGGTATTTTTCGTAAATAGTACAATGTTTGTGTTAATAAATTACATGGAATGAAGTAACAGTGTTTATTACTGTTTAATTTGGTTTTGATTTCGCTTTAAAAGTATAGTGTTATATTTAACAATTCAATCACATTTTTATTTCAGTAGTGGTTTCTTCATAACTTACTTTTAAATTTGTATAATTTCTGCAATTTTAATCTAATTTTTATTTCAGGTAAATAACTACATTATTTTGGTTTAGCCAATAAGCAGCTATTACAAGAATTGCCTGGTAGTGTTCAAATTTACAAATCTATCGACACTACATATGATACAGATGAGGCTGGGAACTACACAACAGAGTTTTTGAACACATTGGAGCCACCTGGAGTACCCTCGCACATATTAGAGCTGAAGATTGGGGCACCGATTATGTTTCTCAGAAATCTGCATCCACCTTCACTCTGCAATGGAACAAGACTATCAAGAAATTGATGCTGAATATTATTGAAGCCACCATCATGACTGGACATGCTGCAGGCGAAGACGTATTCATTCCTAGGATCCCAATAATCCCTTCGGCTGTCCCATTCCAATTTAAACACCTTCAGTTCCCTGTTCGTTTAAGTTTCGCCATGAGCATGCACAAGGACAATCGCTGAAAGTTGTAGGACTCGATCTCATTAAACCGTGTTTCTCCCATGGTCAACTGTATGTGGGTTATTCAAGAGTTGGAAAAGACAAGAATCTTTACATCCTAGCTCCAAATGGAAGAACATAGTATATCATGAGGCTCTCTCAGCAAGGATCAGTGAGGTGGAAGGAATGAGGCGACATGCCCATGTCATGTCGGGTGGTGGTGGGACTCATTCTTAAAATTATTGTTTTTCCTTTTTAATGTTATCAGTATCAGTGAGGACATAACAAGAATGATGTCACAGGCAATGCCGTGCGGGTACTGCTAGTATTGGACTAAACCTGAAATCATACCTTTGGAACAGCAGCTTGAAAACTAACATTCTTAACAGGACTAGAGTTTTTACTCATTGTTGACACAACCATTACAGTTACATCTGGGCGAGGAGAGTCTTTCCCGAAATGAATCACAACATTCAATCCATTCTTCTCATGCAGGTTTAAAGGCAGCAAGGAACCTGGAAGTGAAATAGTCAATTAACCCTCTGAGTGTGACGAGATTTCCGAGTAGCCTAGTATTACAACACATCTAATGACTAAATAACCACATCTATTGGTTGAAAGAATCTAGGAAAAGATTCAATAGGTTAAAAAGCTCAAAATTGGTTAAAAGCCATGCAGGGAAGACTGCAGATTCAGAATGGATATATGCGTGTAAATCTCTCACAGGGTTAAATCTAAAATTGATAGTCTTTACAGTGAAAGACCCTGTCACAATTAAAGGGTCATTAATATTCTTCTTTTACACATGATTTTTTTTTCAATTGCGGATTTTGATTGTTTCATTTAGTTTTCTATAAAAGGCTTATTAAATTTTAGTCTTTAAATTTTACTGGAAATCTTATGTTTCAGTCAGTTTTGCTAATCATTTTACCACAACAGTTTAGGATCTTTGGAACTAAAACAGTTAAAAAAAGAAAAACAAAACATTGCCTCTGCTTTTTTATCGCAATCTATTCAATGATTTTAAGCAGATTTTTCAAGAATGAACATTCATGAATTTAAGATAAAAAATAACTTTCATTGATCTTATCTACTAAGCAGAATTTTTAAGCACCCATTCATCATTTTCATGATAGAACCCAAGAAAACTTTTTCAATAGATTCCTTTAAAAAACCAAATTGTCTATTGTATGATTTCTCGGCAAAGACTGATCACTCCCAGTGTCTTACAATCAGATATGGAGTATCAAGCATATTATTTCCATATTTATCCACTTTACTGCCTATCACTAATGCTGTACTGTCAAAATCACATTACAATCAGTGACAAAAATATTCCAGAAAAAGTGGTTGTTAAGAGATGGTTTCTAAATGGAGGTACACAGGGTAAGAAATATAAAATAGCTAAAACAAAATTACAGAAACCAAACAGATAAGACAATTTGTCCAGATCCATTGAGCGATATCCCTAGCTGACACCAAGAATACAATGAAATCCATTTTTAGGCTGCTCCCCACTTTTGATCTATTTTTAAGCATGTGCACAGGTTGAAGTTGCTCCATATTCTAGCATTCAATCACTTGTTTGTCAGAACTCAGCATGGCAGAATTTGCATATCTGTATCTGACTATTTTCCCCTTGTCTTAAATAAATTTATTGTATTATGTTTTTAAATCTTGTTTTATGATTCGCAGGCATAAGCATCTACACTACATAATTATTTTACCAACCTAATGGCAAAATCTGTCTAACATTGAATGTAAAACTGAAAATTTGCTTTGGTACTTTTGCAGTGAGAGATCTAATGATTTTTATTTTTCAGACTCAGATCACTGTAGGAGACTTATTTTATTATTCAACATCCATAAGTCATGTAATGAGATCATCCATACTTAAAAATTAGATTTCCCAATTACATGAACTATCACTATATCAACATTACGCTATCAAAATATATCAACTTCTTTTAATCAATATTTTTTTAGTTAGATAAGCAGGATAGTTGGTTGGGCTTTTCATGGCACATGGGCCATATTTGGCCAAGCTGCACCAAACACAACATTAAGCAATGAACATATGCATACAAAGTTTTTACTCATAGAAAAGAGAGAAATACACCCATGAGGGACCTCAATAAGCAGGATGTAAAATCCCTTTTCAACCTCCAAAATGTTGGTTGTGCTCTGGGAGGGTAAGTGATTTTTGATTTTCAATGCAAACAAATTTAATATTATCTTTCAGCAAAAACTACATTCCATTATCATGATCATTAAGGTGCTTAAAAAGGTTAACAAAGGGGGAAATGACTTGATCTGATTATCACTGATTAATTGTTAAAATAAATTGCAAGAAATGTATAGAAGTTTGAGAAGTTGAAGCAACTTTACATCCAACACAGAAAATTTTAAAGTAAACAAACACATGCCTGGTTGAATGGTTTCCAGGGGGACAAAAATGTCTTTCAATGATAAAATACTATGAGCCGGACTGGATGCAGGAGAGGTTTTATCTGACTGTGGAGAGGTGCTCATCAGACATGGGACGTCTCCCGTATCTTGAGAATGTGAGATAGTACTGGAAAGTAAAGCTTCGCATTTTGGTTGACTCTTTTGCTGCTGCATCAATTGAGAAAGGGGAACTTTTTGAGGTGTACTGAAAAACATAATTTTGTAGGAAATAAATATAGTAGAAAATACCAAAAATAATTGTCCGCCTCTTTTTTATCTAAATCAACATTACATTTTTAAAAATGTAACATTTTAAAAATTTGATTGAAGGAACAAATTTAGTATTCAAGATAATCCAATACATTCCCAATTCTAACTATACGGAACATTTCACTAAAAGAGCATGCATATTTTTTATGTGGCCCCAACCGCATCTAGGATATTTTTTATCTTTTAAACTTCTGAAGATTACAAATTTTCTAAGTACTGTTTCATACTGCATTTTATGATTAAATAGTCAAGCCTATCAGTTGAAACTTGATTGGTCAAGGAAGTCAAAACTGGTTGAAACAACCCAAACATAGAAACCTGCCGCTAGCAGTGTTGAATAATACATGCAGTGCTCAGTAGGTTAAGTTTTGTTTTGTATAAAACTTAAAGGCTTTTTACTTAAAGTTAATCAACATAACTAATGATTTCACTTAAGAATAAGACATACAACTAATTTCGGAAATTAACTGTACTATATCATTTTCATATCCTGAATATGTACTTGCATAATTACTTTAACTTCAAACAATGAATTCTTGTTTTTATGTATCCCTGATACTTGTAACAATGGGTCATTTATTATTCAGCAATAATGAATGGTCTACTCAAAGACATAATTATATTTCAAAAGTTAGGAAAGGAAGCACTCAAATACATTAAAATAGCAGATGTAGTCGTTGAAAAAAACACCCCTCTTCATTCGAGCAATTTTAACAGTAGAGAAAATTCAAAGATGGTGTTCAACAGTAACTAATATCTTCTATAAATTCAAATGCATAAAATTTGCTTCATATTAAATTGAGCTCCAACATAATTTCCTATGGAAAACCCCTATTTCGAATTTATATCAAAATTTAATTACAGATACCAAATTTCATGTCATTAGGTCTAACTGTTTCGAAGTTATAATTACAGAAAGATTGGAGCTCCTAATGTTAAATCAGTTTCTTAGACTTTTATGGATATCTTCCTAAATAATATTTCTATAGCACTGATATTTTATACCATGTTACTGTTGAACAACCCAAACAAAATCCACCTAATATTTTATTATTAAAATAGTTTTTAGTATGCAATAATTATTAAATTAATGTTTTAAAAAATTATTAATTGGAACCTTACCATATTTTGATGGGAACCAATACAGAAGGACTTCTAATATGACCATGCAAAATTTCAGCTCCCCCCCATTCCAATAGTTAGTTTTTTGAGTTACATTAAATTTTCCTCATTATGGTGATTTTAGGGGGCAACCAAAAATTAAAAAAACCCGTCTGACAAAGCTCGGATAAAAATTCTCAGGTCGTTTGCATTTGCATAATAAATACACTATCTACCAATAAGTATTTGGACACCTGTGATAGAAAAGAAAAACAAAATTTATTCATATTCAATAGTTGGTAGAGCCTCCACGAGAGGCAATTACAGCCTCAACCCTCCGGGGCATACTTTCCACAAGTCCTTGTATGATGGCTAGTGGTATTTTCTTCCACTCGGCTTGGAGAAAACATGTAAGTTCCTTCACTGATTTTGGACGGTTGTTGCACCCCTTAATTTGGCGATCCAACTCGTCCCAGAGGTTCTCGTTAGGGTTCAGGTCTGGGCAGGCCAGTCCATTTGGTTAACCCCATTGTCACCATACCAATCTATGGTGGACCTCGCAACATGACAGCTGGCGTTGTCGTCCTGGTAGTAACATGGATTCAACCCGTAAAACGTAGGAAGCACACTGTCATCCAAAATAGTGCAGTGGGTGTCAACATTGAGCTTACCATGTATTGGGACCAAGGGTCCCAGTCCATACCAGGAGAAACACCCCCAGACCATAATTCCACCTCAGCCGAACTTTACTGTGGGCACAATGCATCCAGGCAGACGCCAGACCCAGACCCTGCCATCCGAATGGTAGAGGGTGAACCTTGATTCGTCGCTCCAGAGAACCTGTTTCCACTGATCTACGGTCCACTTTCAACGTGTTTTGCACCACATTAACCAAGCAGCGCGGTTGGACTTTGTGATCAAAGGCTTATGGGCGGCAGCACGACCATGAAAACCAAGCAGATGCGCTTCCTTACGGATGGTATTCATTGAAACAACACTCCTGGATGCCTGTTGAAACTCCTGGAATATGTGGGCCATCGGTTGGGTGCGGTTCTTCCAAATTTCTCTGGACAGCACCTGTCAGTCTCTATCTCCCAGTAACCACCGAGTAGTAGCCTGCTCGGGGCACATTCCAACAATCACCGCTCACCTTCCACTTCTGAATCACGTAGGCCACTGTCGATTTTGGGTAATTCAGCTTGCTAGATATGTCCCTTAAGGATCGGCCATTTCTGTGATACCCGACGATTACACCTTTCTCGAAATCAGATAACTCTGCACTTCGTGGCATCTTGCATGCGACTAATGCCAATGTTGTTTCCTACACGATATTTAATGGCGGAGGGCGTGACTTATATCAGGACCGCAGATATCGTCATTTGCATGGGTGTCCAAATACTTATTGGTAGATAGTGTATAACATAATTCTCGAATCCTTTTCACTTCCACAATAAGTATAATTCTAAGATTGTTTGCACGTACTGCTAAATACGTTTGAAATAGTATTCTAATTTGAAATTCGGGTAGCTATAACTACAATTAATCTTGATATCTATGAATAGGGATTTCCAATGTGGAGATGATCCCTGAAATTGACAGCAACTTTAAAATTGAATATCTCCATATATAAAGATAGTAAAGTCATGAAATTTCATATTTAGACTAATTTAACGATGCAGAATCTTATTATGGCATCAAAACATGGTGTTTGTATTGAACATTTTTTACTTGTTCAAAATTTGATATGAAGACGTCCCCTTATGCAATTTTTTTACATTTGAATTTGTAGAGGACGTTATTCCCCAATGAATGATATCTTAGAATTTGCTCTACTATGAATAGTGCTCGATATAAAGGGGATGGTTCAGTTTTTTTTCCCACGACTGTACCTAGATATCATAGCTGTCAACATAATATTAATTGAAATCTACTTTAGAAAATATGACAAATAGAAGCTTAAAATAATGAAAACTTAAATGTTAAATGAATAATGTATTTACTTTGGAAATTCAAATTTTACAGAAGTGGAAATAGGAAGGCTCTTTTTTAACAAAGACTGTCCTATTTCATCCAATTCTTCTAAGCCTTTAGATGCAGTAGTTGGAACACACGAAGATGCACTTATAGGTAAAGATGATGCTATATATAGAAATATATACTGTTATTTCTGTAATAGTAGACTACAGATGTGAAAACAATCAAAATACTATATATCATAAAAGAAATTTTCAACAATAGATAAATCCATAATATCTTTCAAATCAAGGACCCTTATCACCAAAAGAGCTTAGTACATGCTAACCCAGAAATAGAAATTTAATTTTTTTGTTGGTGACAATCGCACAAAGGTCTCAAACTAAATTGAACTTTGTCGGTCAATCACCAGTTATTTTGCAGTCTACGATAAGTATGCCAATATCTCAGGTGATACTATTTTTAAACTGCAATTTACTTAACATAAATAGGTTGAATTAATAGCTAATACAAGTATCTAAAACATTCTACTTAATACATAATTATGGTCAAAGGTCACTTGAATACCCCAACTTAGGTGTACTTACACCAGAGTTTAAAATGTATGTGAAATCTCACATTCTTGGAAAATTCATTTTGCAATTTTAAAGGCTTATTCAATCAACCAGTTTGTGAATGAATGTTTCAAGCATTGAAAGCTTCTTTAAATTCAGGATTGAAATCAGACTTTAACCTTGAATAAAATTGTTTATGTTCTCTGCCTAGTATTTCCCTTGATGCTTTGATTATTTACAATATACAAAAATAACAATTGCAGTTCACATTAAAAATATAGTTTTCACAATAAAAAATGCATTACTTACTAGGAGGTAAAGGAGTTAGGGAAGGTATGTCAACAACATCCCCAGTCTGGAATACATTTGTGGAATAGCTGTTGTTTATCACAGAAGTTGAAACTGAACTTAGAGGTAAAGACATGTTAGGGTTAACAGAAGAAAGAGATTGCGTTTGTGTACTGCTACTGAAGATATGGTCTAAATCTGCTAAGGAGCTTGAGGCACTCGTTATACGCTTCGCTGTATTGCTTGATGGAACAGCACTTTCTTTAACAGCGTCAGCTAAACCTGTAAGAAAAAGTGAGGGTGAGAACTTTCTAATTAGATGCTAATTACTGAGAATATGTACTCATGATATTCATGAAGTGAGAATGACACATCAGATACATTTCTAAATAAATAAGAGGGTTTATGTGGGCACTTTAAGTTAAAATGACATTTAGTGATTATTGAAAGCTTTCAGAAGGATTTTAGTAAACTTCTAGTCCACACTTACATCACATATATATAACTAATTCAATGCATTTAGATTACTATCTTTATATACAGATTGGTATAAGATAATTTGCATTTATTAGGTTGGTTGGGTTTTTATGGCGCAAGGGCCATGTGGCCCTTGTATGGCTAAGCTGCGCCAGACACAAAAAACTAGACAAAATAAAGACTGAAGTAAAATTTATCTATTTACAATTTTGAATTGAAACTAGTCAATGTATAAAATATAAATGAAATTCACAAAACCGATGTCAAAGATGAATAAAAACAAATTTTTATTGTAAGGATTTCCCAAAAGGTCTTTTAGAGTTGGATTTGAAACTCCAAATCGGATTTGTCTATGGTTATTAAAAGCTCTACATTCAGTCAAAATGTGTCAAACAGTAAAAACACAATGGCAAGTTGAACATAACAGAGCAGGTTCTCCAATCAATAAGTGTGTATGTGCAAATTGGGTATGGTCAATGCGAAGTCTTGTCAGTTGTACTTCATTTTTCCTATTCAGATTTGAGTGCAGCTTGTCCAATACTGGACCTTGCGCCATAAAACTCAAATCAACCAACCTATTCAGATTTGTATTGCCGAATCCTGTGATGGCTGGCTGTATATAGGAGTTTATTTTGTGATTCTTTATCACAAGAATCTTACCAGTTTGATTTTATTTTTCTTTAAAAACATTTCAACGTCTTCAATTGGGATTGGTAAGTAATGTTGCATCATTGAGGTCTTTGCTGCAAAGTCTGCCCTCTCATTTCCAAGAATGCCTACATGACCAGGTATCCAACAAAGCATGATTTCGAAATTTTGAGATTTTAGATTTAAAGAGATTAATTGTTTTGAGTACCGAAGGATGACTTTTCACTGAAATATTTGTAAGGGCTTCAATGCTGCTTTTTGAGTCAGAATGTACTATCCATTTTTTTAAGCATATATAGCTATGTTTTCCAGTGCTAAACATAAGGCATATATTTCTGATGTAAAAACAGAGCTGCAACGATGTAATTTCCTAGCAACAGTTGCTGTTTCAAATTCTTCTGCGGAACCAGTGTATGCCATACTCTTTGATCCATCAGTAAATACTGGTTTAAAAGATGAAAAATGCTCTCTGTGAGAATAAAATAATTGCAAGTAAAGAGTTTGGAGTGGATGATTTAGTCAATATTATAAAATTTTTAACATTAAAATTTCCATTACTCCAAGTGGAGGCTCGTTTTGTCTAGGACATACATCTAGATTGTCAATTTTTATAGAACTCGTTATGTTTCTAATTCTAAAACCAAATGAGGGTATGAATGATGGTTTCAATGAAAAATGACTTCCAAATTTTAGGTTAGTAATGATGTTAAATAATGGGTGAGATGGATTACTTTTGATTTTAAAATAGTATCTGAGGGCAAATCTCTCACGTACAAGTTTTAAACAGGGTTCTCTGGATATGATATAGATTCTGGACAGAGGAAGTGCGGTAAGCGTCTACTTTGAATACTTTGATGATTTTAACATAGTATCCAAAGTTTTGAAAACTGACTCGGCTGCAGAACCGTACACAACATCCATAAACCAATTTGGAGGGTACTAGGGTTTTAAAAATTTTCAGCATACAGATAAAATCAGCTCCCCATGATGTAATTGATAAGACTTTTAAAATATTCAGAGTTGTGTTACATTTCTGTTTCAAATGTTTCACATGCTGTCGAAATATTAACTTTGAATCAAAAATTATTCCCAAACAATTAACTTCTGTATTAATGGGATGATTGATCCATTGAGGAGTATTTCAGGATTAAGATGTTTTCCTTGCTTTCTGCAGAAATGCACAAACAGTTTTTTGAGTGGAGAAGACAAACCATTTTTGTTTGCCCAAATAGTGATGTTTTTATGGCTATTTGATGCTGTCTTTCAATCATTGGCATGTTTGATGATGTACAAGAGATTTGGAAGTAATCGACAAACACTTCCTTGAACACTGGGAGACAGTTGCTTTAAAATTTCATTAATTTTAATGATAAACAAGACAATGCACACTTCCTTGAGGTACACCTTCTTGTGAAAATTCATCTGACAGTGTTTTATTTGAATTCAGCAAAAGCTGGATTGCAAAAAATTTTGAATGAAGATTGGTAGGCTTTCCCAAAGACCAATATTGATTAAGTCCTGAAGAATGCCATCTCTCCATGTTCAATCATAAGCTTTCTCCATGTCAAAAAAGATTGAAACAAGATGGTGTTTTTTAATGAAAGCTCCTCGAATGGAGGTTTCCTTTAGAATAAGATTATCTGGGGTGTTTTTTCCATGACAAAATCCACTTTGGAAAGGCAAGAAGAACTGGTTCATTTTTAAGTAATATACAAGACATGATTGACCATACACTCCATTATTTTACATAAACAGCTGGTAAGAGCTATTGGTCTATAATTACTAGGATCTTTACCTGGTTTCACGATAGGGATTATAATATCCTTAAGCCATGATGTAAGAAATGTTTGCTCTTGCCAGATGCTGTTAAAAAGTTTTAAAAGGAATGATAATGATGATTCACTGAGATGTTTCAGTGTGTCATTATGAATGAGGTCAGGTCCTGCTGAAGTTGAAAGAGATTTATGTAAGGGCGTTTTAAGTTCCTTGATGTTAACATCAGTATTATAATGTTCCAGCATAAGCGATCTAAAGTTAAAACTCTTACGCTCTTCATGTATTTTGTGTGTAATAGAAGTTAGGAGTATAAAATTCTCCACTTGAGACATCTGAAAATGCCTTTCCTAAAACATTGGTTATGTCGCTAAGATTGAGATAATTTGTCCATCATTTTTTAGGATAGCGATATGTGGAGCCGGTTTACCCTGATGTTTTTTATTTTTGTCCATTTAGATTTTGACGAGACATGAATATTATTTAAATATGATTGCCAAGAGCTTCTTTGACTGTGGCATCGAATTTTTCGGGCTTCTGCTTTCTTAAAAGCAATCATATTATCTTGGGTTGGATATCTATAAAATGTGTTCCTATATAATGATTATAAAATGTGTTCCTATATATGTTATCTATAAAATGAGCTTTTTATATGCTATGGAACAGTCTTGATTCCACCATGGCTTTCAATATTTTCGAATATTTGGTGACAACTAAGGAATTGCCAAGTCTGCTGCTTCTAAAATAGTTTTTATATTTTCAACTGCATGATCAATGTTTAAAATATTAACCATTTCTTGAGTTATATTAGATTTAGATGAAAAGAGGAGACAGTTCGCTTTATAATAATTATAACGCACGTTAGAATAATAGGAAAGTGATTGCTATTATAAAGATCACCTCCTACCCTGAAATCCCAAAATAGTAAGATAGATGGTGAGCATAGCCAGATCAATGCAATGGAAGGTTTGAGTAGGTTGATGAAAGTATTATCACCATCATTTAGAAGACAAAGGCAATGATCATCTATCGTCTGCTCTATCTGCTGATCTCTGGGATTAACATCCCTAAATTACCCCATAAAGTGTTGTGACCATTCATGTCACCAAGTATAATATATAGAGCAGTAATTGATTGAGACTAAATTGATAGTATATATATATATATGCAGCATATTGTAACTAAGCATTTTAAATTTATCTGAATAGCAACAGCTTGTAAATCTGTTCGGAGACGGACAGCCGAAAATGGATAATCCAGACAAGTTAGAAGTGCTACACCACCACTAGCATGATAGTTTTTCACACTGCCTTTTCTTGTGACATTATATCTTCTAATTTTTGTGTGTGTGTGTGTATATTGCTGGTGTTAAAAAAGTTTTTTTTCCATTTGAAGACAAGATCTGGAGTATGAAGGATGATTTCCTTCATACTCCAGTTTTCCTTTCAGTTTTTGGCACGTTCGGGTTTTGAGCATCTGGCACAAATTGTAAGTGATAGGCATGAAGCCTGGGAATGTCCAAACCTCTGACACTTAAAGCATTTTTGAGGGTTTGGAATGAATGGTCTAACACTGCAATTTAAGTATCCTGCTTTAAAGGATGTCAGCATGTTAGGTGTTTTGAATGTTAATAATAGATGTTTTGTGTTAATACTTTTATCATCTTGTCTGATGCAAATACGTTTGGCTGAACAAACATATTGAGATTTCAATTTTTCCATAAACTCCTGTTCAGATACATTAAAGAGATCAGATTCAGATATAACTCCAAGACTAGAATTTAGAGTTCTGTGTGGAGTTACATTAATATTTAGTTTGCCAATTTCGTTTAATTTCATTAGTTGTTCAGACTGATATGTCCAGGTAGTTTCTATAAAAAGATCACCAGACAGCAATTTCTTTATTGCTTTTGGTTCGCCAGCAGCAGACTGAATATATTTTTGTATAGCAAATGGTGAAAAGTTTGAGTTTCCCTTCAGGGCTACTAATTATTAAAAATTTATGTATTGAGCCATTACCATTGTTGTTAGAGGGACTTAGGCCTCCTCTAGGGCACAAAGAAATTTTTGGATCCATAGATTAAATATTTAACTTATTCACGGTGAACCCATACCCACCACAGAGTCTAACAAGAGGAAGTGGTTACTGGCTCTGGAACATTAGGACCAGTGGTCCAGCATGAAAGATAGGCTAAGCACTCTGACGCAGTAAACACCAGAGAACTTAAGTGAATTGATTGACCAGAGCGGGCTCACTTCAGTTACCTGTCTACGTGGAAGCATGGGCCAAAGGGCACACATTGGGTACCCCAGGATTCCATTTTCTCCCGATACAGGACGCGTCCACAGTAAACATACAGGTCAGAAAAAGTACTGACATTTCATAAAGTAAAAATAGAATATAACTTATAACGTGGTGGGAATTTTTTTAAAGCAAATCAAATTAAATGGAACCTTGATATGATGATTGATGATGATATATGATAATTGTATTTCAAAACAAAATTGTTCAAAATTTCAATGCTGTTCACTGCATTTATTAGGATTTTATGCAAAATAAACTTTGGGTCCTTTTGCCCTTCAGCAAATTTTTAAAACAGCAAATCTTAGAAAACAAGAATGCTTTTTAGGTTTATTTCAGACTAAAGAAAGCCAATAATTTTACAAAAGAATTTTGAAATCCATGAAATACAATCAACTCAAAAAGTTACCAACTTAATCATATTTCTTAAGGATTTCATCAACTTAATTAACACTAAGTAATAGAATGGACATAACTGTTCAAAAGCATTGTGACATTTTGATACATTGATTATGCTCAAGCTTTTAGCTTTCTACAAATTGTTTTGGAAACTAAACTTCATCGCCATCATGAGTGCTGTGGACCAGATTGCGAATAAAGCAGGCCACTTGTGCTAATTTGAAGGGAGATGTTTAGGGAATGTACAAAAATGATCCACTTTTAGGGGTAAATGTTTATTCAATCAAGACTTATAGCTGGGAGTTAATCCTGTAATATAGAAATCCTCAAAATTCTCATTTTTTTTTAAATAGCCCTTAATTTACACTTATCTTGGTTCATAATTGAAAAAGTTTGCTTGCACACATGTGTTTTCAAAGATGATTAACCTTTTTTGGCAGTTGCTATCAAATTTTTGAACTTGCCTTTAATACAGGCAAAATCAACAAAGCAAAATTCTTTAAATTTTTACTTATATGCCATTGAAAACTGAAGATCAATTATCTCTATTAGGAAGTCAGTGTATTCACAAGGCTGTAACTCATGAAATAGTAGCATAAATTTTCAAAATAGTAGCAAAAATGTCTCCTCTTAAAACCGATTTTAGTTGCTCAGATACAAAATGAATCAGCTAAAGCACAAAATATGCTAATTAAGTGAAACAGAAGTTGAAAACCCCACCAAGAAATTTAAATTTTAAAATTAAAAAATAAATACTTTTGAATAAGGTTTTATGATAATCTAGCAGCCAGATTCTAATGTTTTTCCTTCACGGTTGCTATGACTTGGCGCCAAAACTTTGAAATTGGCGTCCCTTGGAAAATTTTCAAGAAAAATCTTTTCTGTCCGCTATTAGTTAAAAAAGTTAATGCATTTTTGTTGGCCTTTGATGAATTTTCAAAAAAAGTCTCCAAAATTTTGAGTATAGGAGTTTTTGAGACGATTTTGCTTAAAAACACCCCTAGTCGCCAAGTTAAAAAATAGCAAAAATTCGCCTTTTAGTTGCCCATGGCAACCAAGCATTCATGAACTAAGAAACATTAGACCTTAGTCTTAGGAAAAGAAAATTGGCATTCTCACACATAATATAAATGCCCTGTACATGTCTTTTAAGAACTCAAATTTCTTTTTATATTTCATTGGAATTTTTGTCTTAATTCTAAAAAATTTAGTTCACAAAATTTATGTATAAAAAAGATTGAATTTAGAATTAATTTCACTTTTTTAGTTCAGTGTTAATATATGTCTTTCACAGGCCAGATAGGAAAAGCTCATGAGTGGTATGTTGTGAATCCCTGTTGCAATGTGTGTATTTTAAAGAATTATTCAGTTTGAGAAATTGATTCTGCTAAAAACTGAATTAATTACAAATCAAAAATGATAAATTAGCCATTTTTGGAATATGGAGAAAGCAATAACACACATCTGCAGGTAATACAAAACACATCTTACCTAAAGCTAACAGCTGGTCATCAAGTAAAGAAGTGTTTACAGCATGACTTATGGAATAATGAGACTCCTGGACAGGTGACCCAAGGTCAAGCAAAGAGGCGGTTTCTTTAAAAGCGGAAAAAAATATCATTTACAACAAATTGCTTAAAATATTAAAGTATTAACATTTGAAAACTAAAAATAAATAAAACTAATATTAAAATAATAACTATAAGTACACTAAAAATAGTACACTATGAAAATTAAAATTGTTTTCATAAATATTATAAGATAATATCTGTACCCTGGTAGAAAAAGGGTCAATATTCATATTTCAAGTTTTTAGTAATAGCCAATTTAGTAATTTTTATATTTGAAATTTTTAATACAGCATACAAAAAATAATTTCCAAATGTTTTGATTCTTTCATCAGTAAACTAGCACAAGAATATTTACAAGTACAACCATGATTTTCAATTTTTCGCTTTCCTAGAAATTTTGCTGGACATGGCCCTTTCAAGAGATCTGAATGTTTGCTTCACAATGAAATCCTTCATTTGATTGAAAATTTTATAGGTATTGAAGCAGTATAAACTCAGGTAAAACTTAAATTATAAATTACAATACAATTTACCATGTAAAACAAGGGAATTATATAAAATAAATTTATAATACAAAAAACACTAACTGATGCTGCTTTCATTTTCAGAACATTTTTATGGTCTGTAAGGGATTGTATCAGCTTCTGCAGTTGATGAAATTGAGAATAACAGTGTCACTGATGTATCGAAGATCTTCAAATTTTGTTTTTCAATTCAGCTAGGGGCAAGGGTTATTGGGGAGTTGCAGCTAATAGCGTTTAGGGGCTTCTGAATAGGTCCATGCCTCAAGGTAACACTCGCTGGTAGTTCTCTGGAAAGGTCTTGTAATAAAACGGAAATTCATCTTGAGTAAATTTAATTTCCTTTTTTGACCAAGTTACTTGGTCTACATTTTCATCTTTCTTCCTATTAAGCTGCTGAGCTGTGAAATTGAAAAAAAAAATCACAAAAAATAATTGTGAAACTGAAAAAAATTACATTAAGACATTTTCACCAGACAACACGGACTTTCTTGTTATTGATTTGATGGAGTTACGTAAGTCAAGGGACACTTCAATGTCAATGCTTTATTTTTAGTCTTTTCTAATGATACATTGAATGTATAAGCCTCTATGTGAGCATGTTCAGGTTTCAACAAACAATGGAAAAGTAAGTCTTCAATGGTTTATTTTCTGTTTTTAATTCACACTTCAAATTACAAAACATTATTGATCTATTTGTTTTGGCCATAGCATGAATCACACTGTACAGGTGCAGTCTTCAAAGGTGGACAATGAAGACGAAGAATAATTTTGTTCTCTTTGCATTGCTATATGTATAGCAATATATTTGCTACAGATAAATCAGGACTTAAATAATACATTTTTTGCTGTCTTTTCCCTAGAGTAATGGTATAAGCCAAAAGGTGGTTATATGCCATTAGATATACTCTTTTGTTTTTTGCTTCATTATAAATTCTAATGGGCTTCCCATGTTTCCTTATGCCGAAGGTTGGGCAAATATTAGACAGAGCTTTTTTCAATTATCACCTATATCATGTCAGGTCACCAGCGATAGGTATAAAGGTGTTGCTACTTATACTCTATAATATGTCGGTTGGTTCAAAACAGAGAAAGGTACACTATAAGTAAAAAATGACTTTAATAAAATAACATTAATTAAAACAGTAGATGAAACAGAGTATCATGATAATCAGTTAGCTACCAACAAGTAAAAAGAGTAGCTTCTCTAATCGCTCGATCTCAGCTCCCTTTTATTGCTGAAGAAGAAATCGCAAGCAGAACTGAAGAAACGAATATTAAAATTTAGCACGGACTGATGCCACCACACTTTCTTAAAGGTGAGCAAAAAAGTATTTAAGTACATAACAGATGCATTTAAATGCAGACTTAATAGATCTTCAGTGTTTCACTATGAATATTCAAAAATACATTCTTGAAATCTGTCTTTGGCTTTGTTTTCAGAGTGCAAATCCGTTCTCTCAACTTTTGAACTGCGAGAACTGTATTAGAGATTAGCCGATCCTGGCTGCATTTTGGAAAATTCATTGTGCAAGACTTGCCTTTGAGCTGAACTAATTTTATCATAACATCTCCTGTATTTAGACACCACTCCATCACCTTATCTTTATTAAACACCGTTTCTTGATTTATATTCTTGGTGAGTGATGTAAAAGGTCGAAGAATTATTCTCAGTACAATCTGCAAAAAGGGCCAACTAAGGATGCATAAACAGGGACATTGCCATTTTTTCTAGTATAGCTTTCATTACCTTGAAGTGATTGGTGGGCAACTCAAAACCAATATATTTGATCATTGGTCCTTTTTCTATCAAGCCCCAATGAGCAGAATTGGCATTTATAAGTTATCTTTAATTGTTAAAACTCTTAAACTTTATTCTCCGAACCTTCCTAATTCTATTATTATCATTAAGTAATGATGATGACTATGGATAAGTAACAAATTAAAACATCATGAAATAGTCCAAATGAGATATTCTTAGTAAACTGGGAAAACATAGTGTGTGTGCATGGCTATTACACTCTTCACTCTAATATTGTAATGGAATAAAGTAGATGCAGATAATTTTAATTTTATGTTTGAATTAGTTATTAAATGTGCTTGAATAAATTACACTTATTCAATATTTTGATTTGTAAAAATGATGGTTTTAAATCTATACACTACAATTCTCCACTTTTTTTCTTCAACTCTACATTTTTATCCAAGTTCAAAGGCAAAATCAAGATATTTCATGATTCATTCAAATATTCACAAATATGATAAATCATTATATAATCCATTTACTAATAAATCATTATGTACTCCAATTATCAGTATAAATCCCACTTAATAAGTCTCAGAAAACAGTTTCTTTAAAACCACTTATGTATAATACAAAAAAAATGTGGGTTTCATAAATTTTTTTAAACTTCTAATTTACAATAACAGATGAAACAAATTCTAATAAAATGTCTTCTAAAAAGTTATGATCTTCAGACATTGTGATCATTTTAGAAAACCTGCATTACTTCAGTAACCATGATTTTTAAAAGTTATATAGTTTATATGAATTGTTTTTTAGATGTCAAAATCTTAAGCAAACAAAAAAATAACTCACTGGTGTTCGTATTGATACTTCCATTTTCAGATGGTACTCCCATAATTTGTTTATAGTTATTAATTACAATAGTCAATTCATCATTTGCTTTCAAAATATCACCTGCAAAAGAAGTGAATAGTTTTATTAGATTACAAAACTTCAAATTCAAGAAACTTTTATTCTTTGAAGTATGCATTTTTTCTATGAATCTACTTTTCACAAGATTTTCCACTGTACATATTGAAAATGAGAGCTTTAAATTTGGGGGAAATCAATGGAAGAACAAATTTGAATTTTGGAAATAAAAGTTACAGAACAAAATTTTTTAACATGAATGAATTTTTTAATTTTGCATGAATTTTGATTTTTATACTTTTATTAAGTAAAAAATAATTCACTTTAATAAATACTTTAAACAGAATAAATCTGAACAGTAGCTATGCTATTGAAATTAATACTGTATATTACTACCATTCTTCTGTTGAAAAGGAATAGAAATTTTTAAGAAACCATTTTCCTGTTATTTTTACAAGCTTTATATGCATTTAAAATTATTATATTTTCCATAATCAGTCCATGATTTCTGTTATCCTGTGAAGACTTGTAATTTTCTGATGAGTGCATTCAATCATTTTGATTTATTACATAAGGAAAAAAGTTATGCTACTTTAAAAAATCCATATATCTCTATTATAAAAGGAAGTGTTTGTGTGTGCAGTGTCTGTAGCACTTACAGCCATGAAATTCGGCACACAGGTAGTCCTAAAGGTGACTGAATGTCCCTCCAAGCCTGAATTTTAAAATTTAATCTAGAAAATTTTATAATTAATTTTTTGGTATATTTTTGTATTATTTGGTTTCCTAAGAATGACAACAGTGTGAAAGGGATCCCACACCTTCTGTTCTTGGCAATAAACCAAGACTCTGTTTTGAAACTGTTCACCATCACAGTCAAAGCGCTCTGGAATCATGATTTTTACTTCAGTAGTGGTTATATCATAACTTAATTTAAAATTTATTTAATCTCATTTTTATTTCTGGCAAAGAGATGGACGATCATCAATCGTGAGTATAAACTGTTGACCCTAATTACATTAAACTTTTGTTTGGGTACTTTTCGCAAATATAATGTTTGTGTTATATTATTTACGAATTGTGTGTACAACTACATTATTTTGGTTTAGCGTTAAATTTAAAGATGTCTTCAAACAAAACAGCGCGATAACAGAGAAAGAAATCAAAGATAAGCTGAATCCACCCCAGAAAGAGAAACAAGACAGCGAGAGAACAGAGAAAGAGAGGCTGAATCCACCCCAGAAAGAGAAACAAGACAGCGAGAGAACAGAGAAAGAGAGACTGAATCCACCCCAGAAAGAGAAACAAGACTACAGCAAGTTAGAACCGGAAGAAGTGCTGCTCGAATGCGCATGTAGAAATTTAGAGAATGCGGCTTTTAATTACGACCCATCAGCAGATTATGTATCTGATCCTTCGTACGTCATTGGACCAATGTCAGTAACATGTCAACACTGTGAAGCAAAGTGGAAAAGTGAAGTCCCAGGTATGTGCTGCAATGGAGGAAAGGTTCAACTGCCACAGTTAATGGATCCAGCCGAGCCCCTATGTACTTTACCGATTGGAGATTCAGTAGAAGCTAAACATTTCCTGTGAAATATAAGAAGGTACAATTTCTATTTCCAGATGACCTCTTTCAGCACGACAAAAGAAATTAGAGAGTCCAGATACATGCCAACATTTAAGGTTCAGGATCAAGTTTATCACCACCATCGGGAGTCTACACCCTCTACCAAACGAAGAGCCTAAATTTCTGCGAATATATTTTGTTGGAGATAGTACACAACAAGCAGAGCAACACGTTCTGCAGACAAGACAAGACATAGTACTTCAGTTACAATATATGCTGGATCATCACAACTCTTACATCCACGGCTTCAAATCGGCCATGGATAAGATCAGCCCTGAATTCAAAGTGGTAATCTTAGTGGACAAAACCCCACATGGTGAACATGAGAGGCGGTTCAATGCACCAAGAACAGAAGTGGCTTTAATCATGGTGGGAGAACAATATGGAGCAAGAGACTGCTTTAGAAGAAAGAAGTGGCACCATCAAGAGAATTCCAGATACTCACAGGTCCTATGATGCACTACAGTATCCATTCATGTTTTGGCAGGGGAGGATGGATATAATTTTGAACTGTGACAAACAAACCCAACTACAGGAATGCCGCTAACTAAGAAGATTTCTGCTATGCAGTTCTACGCTCACAGGATGATGATACGCTCTTCAAATTTTAACATTTTACTAAGCAAAGACCTGTTCCATTAATTTATCAGACATATATTCCAAGATTGTATCAGAAAGGCTGTTGTACATACGACTAAATCAGAGGATGACTGATGAACAGTATGCACATTTGAGGGATGGGGTCATGAACGGTAGAAATGTTGCAGACATTGGCCAGTTGATCATCTTGCCTTCCAACTTTACTGGGGTCCCAGGTACATGCATGAGCGTACTCAAGATGCCATGACCTACGTGAGAAACTATGGTAGACCAGACCTCTTCATCACCTTTACATGCAATCCAAACTGGACAGAGATACAGCAAGAACTATTTGTTGGGCAAAAACCACAGGATCATCCTGATTTGTTGGCAAAAGTCTTTCATCAAAAGCAAAAAACAACGATGAGTCTGATCACAAAGGAAAAGATTTTTGGAGAAGTTAAGTGTCATATGTATATGATAGAGTGGCAGAAGCGAGGACTTCCTCATGCCCACATTCTGATTTGGCTCAAAGACTGATTACACGTTCAGAGTGGATGACTTGATGAGCGCAGAAATCCCTAATATACAAGACCCAGAACTTTTTTGTATTGTAACCAAGCAAATGGTACATGGCCCCTGTGGATGCATAAATCCACTCTCCATAAATCCACTTCTCTTCATGAATGAAGGTTGGAATTTGCACAAAGTGATTCCCACGCCGTTTTTTGAAAGAGACGCAAACCGGACAAGACAGATATCCACTTTATCGTCATAGATCAGCACAAGACCGTATTGCCCTCTATTAACAAAAATTTTCAATGTGCATATCAATGTAGAGTATTGCAATTCTGTAAAGTCTATAAAGTACATCTGTAAGTATGTTAACAAAGGATCTGATATGGCTGTGGCTGTCTTTAGACTTTGCACCCAAGATGAGTTTGCTCGCACCCTATTGTACAACCAAGTAGCAAAGTACTACACTTGGAACAACGGAAATAGGACATGGAACCGTCGAAAACAAGGACAAGTTGTACCAGAACAAGCAGGAACAAGGTCAAGCGATGCATTAGGCCGTGTGTACACCATTCATTCAACCAACTCCGAATGCTTTCACCTGCCACTCTTGCTGCATGATGTACAAGGCCCAATGTCTTTATAGATTTGAGAACATTTGAAGGAAGGGTCTGCAGGAACTTACAAAGAGGCTTGCCAGCTTCGAGGACTTCTGGAGAACGATGAACACAGGAACAAAGCTTGGAAGAAGCAGCTGCATCTCAATCGCCAAAGATTTTACGTAATCTGTTTGCTGTTATGCTACAAACATGCTCGATGTCTTCTCCCGATCAGTTATGGATGAATTACAAGGAGAATCTGTCTGAAGACATACCGCACCAAGCACGCGTACAGCAGCAGAATATGGATCTGGACTAGTGATGACATCTTCAACATAGCTCTGATCTACATTGAGGATAAGATTATATTGTTGGGTGGATCGGACCTAAAAAGCTTTGGACTATCGCAACCCAATCGAAACTGCAATTCGGTCCTACCAAGTGAAGAACTTATGGAAAAAAACTATGATGAGAATGTACTCACAACATACTGTAATCAAATTTCTATATTTGTTATTAGGGTCAATAGATGGCAGCAGCGAAACATAAAAAAAAAGAATGTAAACGCATGCAAAATATGATACTATAGAGAAAGATGTAAAATGAATAGCGTCGAACGTATTCGACGAGCCGCTAATTTTCAAATAAATTCTTGTTTTGTGGGTTAAAGAAAACGCTTATTATCTTCAACGTAAGAAATTAATTCTGGACCAAAGAGCTAATAATACATAGTGGACAATGAGCCAAAAATGGTCCAAGATCAAAAGGAAGCATTTGACAAAATTACAAGAGCAGTTTGATAGGCGCAGTGGCATATTCCTTTTGGATGCTCCTGGCAGTACAGGAAGACTTTTCTAATCAATCTTCTTTTGGCTAAAGTGCAACAGAGAAATGAGATTGCTCTGGCTGTTGCTTCATCAGGTATTACTGCAACTCTATTGACAGGAGGGAGGACAGCTCACTCGGCTTTCAAGTTACCCTTAAATCTGGCAAACGCAGAGACTCCTACATGTAACATTTCAAGAAATTCAGGAAAAGCAAAGGTTCTACAGGATTGCAAGCTCATTGTCTGGGATGAATGTACTATGTCCCACAAAGCCGCATTTGAAGCACTTGATGTTACATTGAAAGGCATCAGACGTAACAATGGTGTTGGCTGGCGACTTTCGAGACACTTCTGGTTATTACCGTGGAACCAGGGCGGATGAAATGCAGGCCTGCCTAAAATCATCTTACTTTGCAATGGCATTCATATATTTGGACTATCAACAAATATGCGAGTTCATATCAAAGGTGATCCCTTTGCCCAGCAATTTGCGGATAACCTACTTCAACTAGGAAATGGTGCCGTTACTTCGGATAATCAAGATGGATGTATAGCAATGCAAAGCATTGGAAGGATTGTGAGAACTCAACGAAAGCTGAGAGAAGCGGTGTTTCCAAATGTGGAACAGCACTTTACTGATCACGCATGGCTGTGCCAAAGAGCAATTCTTGCCCCAAGAAACGAAGATGTCAATGTCATCAATAAGCAACTTTTACACGAATTGCCCGGTAGTGTTCAAATTTACAAATCTATCCACTATGTGACACAGATGAGGCTATGAACTACACAAGAGTTTTTGAACACATTGGAGCCATCTGGAGTACCCTCGCACATATTAGAGCTGAAGATTGGGGCACCGATTATGCTTCACAGAAATCTGCATCCACCTTCACTCTGCAATGGAACAAGACTCTATCAAGAAAATGATGCTGAATATTATTGAAGCCACCAAAATGACTGGACATGCCGCAGGCGAAGACATATTCATTCCTAGGATCCCAATAATCCCTTCGGATCTCCCATTCCAATTTAAACGCCTTCAGTTCCCTGTTCGTTTAAGTTTCGCCATAAGCATCAACAATGCACAAGGACAATCTCTGAAAGTTGTAGGACTCGATCCCATTAAACTGTGTTTCTTCCATGGTCAACTGTATGTGGGTTGTTCAAGAGTTGGAAAAGCCGAGAATCTTTACATCCTAGCTCCAAATAGAAGAACATTGAACATAGTGTATCATGAAGCTCTCTAAGTAAGAATCAGTGAGGTGGAAGAAATGAGGATCCATGCCCATGTCAGGTGGAGGTGGGACATTCTTAAAATTGTTTTTTCTTTTCAATGTTTTCAGAATCAGTGAGGATATAACAAGAATGATGTCACAGGCAATGCCGTTCGGGTACCGATAGTGAAATATATAATTAGCAAAAATATTCTACCAAATTGTTACATTTTGAGGCATACAGATGGTATTATATTTTATTGATTTAGCAATAAGAATGATTTATTTAAATAACAGCCATGGCAAAATATGAAAAATTTGCCACCTGCATTGAATTACTCTTTACCCTAGAGTTTAGTATAACTACACACCTGAAAATTATGTTTCGTTCAGGAAAAGTTATAAAACTCTTTGAATGAAAATATAGCATCAGTGTTTATAGATTTCAATACTAGAAACATATTTCTAGCACTTGTTGGTACCCTTAACCCATTTCCACACACCAGAAAAACAAGAGCAGTTACCAATGCCAGCCTCAGATACAAAGTAATCAAATGGATTTCACACGTAGCCTGGTCCTGACGATTCTCCATACTGGCCGCCAACATCGGCAAATGCAGCCGAACTCAAAATATCAGATGTTGGACTGTTCTTATTACATGTTCAAAATGCCTTGTTAACCTTGCAACTGTCATTTCTTGTTATTGACACTGTCCCTGCAAGCATGCATGATAGATGTCAATGGTAACAGCAGGTGTTAGCTCCATTTGACGGTGCAGGTGTAAAAACGCCTTTGTACTGGAAAATTCAAAATTTAAGCAAACTCAGTATTTGAGACTTACCAAGTCCTTTGTCTTTTTCATCCAATTCACCCGCTAGACGAAACAATTTCGGCCTTAACCTTTCACAACTTTCAAAGAGTTCCTGCAATGACATAAAGAATACATTTTCAGGAATCAAAAAGTTTGTTTTATAAATTGAACAACAATAACTTATAAGTATAAATTTTCTTTCCCTTAAGAATTAAAAAATTTATATGGAGAGTTAATCTTTTGACATGAAACTATCCTTAATGAATTTACAGTGTTGAAAGGTTCCCTAAAAGTAGTTCTAAAGCTCAGTTAAGAAATACATTAGCATTACAGTTCATTTTTCAATTTAAGATCATACAACAAAAAGTGTGAAACATATCCTAAAGAAATTAAAAAGCTATAAGCCAAAGAAATTATACTTTTGTCAATTACTTAGGATATAGTAAAATCCAAAACGATTAGGCAAATTTATAACATTTCCTTGGACTCAAACATTGATATTTTATTAATTGGTTAAAATCATAAAATTAATTCTTCTGCAACATAAAAACATTCATCCATATTTTACATTAATAATAACTGATTTACATAATGTTTTGGTAAACCATTAGCTATAAAATCAAGAAATTAAGTACATTAAAAATGAAAAATACTAACTTTCATTAAATCCTTTTCTTCTTCAGATGGTTCCCCAGCTTTATAATGTTCCAGCATATCAGCCAAGACAGAAGCATTGTTATGTACAGTCTCTAATTCAGTGGATCTCTTAGCCATCATTTCCATTTTTTTATCTGCCTACAACACAAATTATTATTTTTAGAAGTTAAGTGTAAACTAACCTTTTATTTAAAAAAGCTTTGGAAGCAAACTAAAATAAATATAAAACAGTAGAATATAAAACAACCAATATTATCTTCAAGTGGTGGGTTGGGGTTTTATGGCGCAAGAGCCATATTTGACCATGCTGTCCAGACACAAGACATACAATATCACGTAATAGACACACACAATGAAAGTTTTACTGACACAGAAATACACCCAGGGAGGAATGCACCTGACAGGAATCAAACCTGCGCCAACAACAACTCGAAGGTTGCTAGCACGGTGGATATACCCACTGAGCCACGACGGCCAAGTACTTGGAAAAGATAGAAAATATTTGTAATTCTTAGTTGTACATGCAAAGATATCCAAGACCTGAAATTACATAAATCAGAGGGGAAAAAACAGTATCAGAAATTAATTTAAATTTCTTAGACTTTTTGCAAATTTTATGTAGATTCTTTACAAAAAAATAAGGAATTATTGAAACTGCTTAATGCTGACAAATTAAAAGCTGCACAGCTGCAATTGAAGAAAATGGCTGAATTAACCAACCAGTTTATGAATATGAATTTCCTGAGAATTCAGCCCTTTATATAGTAAAAGAGGGAAATTCCTTAAGTGAAAATGATGAGATTAAGTAAACCTTAGATTGTTTTCTTCACTCCTCAAATAAGTAATGCCAACATGAGAGATCCTTTGTTATCAGAGTATTATTGTAAAATGAAATACATTGAAATGAAAATAAAGTAACAGAATAACTTTAATGAAAGCAAAACACATAACTATAGAAGTTAACAAGACAAAAATATATTATGAATCAAGATATGATTCTTACCTCCCGAACCATGTTTTTAATTAATCTATTGGCTGCTTGTAAATCCTCTGCATTTCTACTGTGAAGTAATTTTTGCAGTTGCTATAACAAAAAGGAAAATTAGTTTCAAAGACATCTAAATTAAATGTAAATAAGAGTTGCAAATATGAAAAAAATTACCTGATCTTTTTCTTTGTCTGTAAAAATAGAATTTTCAAGTCTTGGTGGTGGAGGTGGGGGAGGTTCATAGTTCTACATGCAAAAAACAAAATAGTTTCTTTTCATTAAGAGCAGCCTAAAAGATTTATTTGCATAACATATATAAGTCTCATTGAAAATAGTACAAAGGTAACACTATCATTGATAAAAGTCATTAGGTTTCAGCTAGACAACAAATAGTTTTAAACTAACTTACTTAAAGGGTTTGTTTAGTCTTTTTATGAAATTTTATTTATAATGCATCAGGTGAAACTTGACACAGGAGGTTTAACCTCGAAAATGTCACTTTGACTCTTGGTAGGTCCCTCTTTACTTCTTGGTAGGTACTTGAATTTATGTCGCATTGGATCAACACAACAGGTTTGTAATATGGTGGGGTTATGTATCTCAAGGATCCAGCATATCAAAATACTTTTGTACTCAACAAAAACTTAACTTTATTACAATAACAAAACAGATTACACGGAATTATAGCAATTAGGATTACACGCCCCTCGGACAACCGACCTAGCACGCTGGAGTCAGATGCTAATCTCTCTTTTAGTCTACTCCCTCTTGTTCAAGGGAGTATGGCGCGCCCCCTAGAGAGAAGGGCTAACGCTACACCCCCATGCAAGATTGACGTATCACCTGCGATACTCAATCTGACAATCCCATGAGGAACTGTACAAAAATGTTGAAATCAAAATACACAATCATATCAATACATATATAATACTACTCACACGTTATGCACTACTCGACTATCACTCCAAACACAAAATTAGCATCAACCTTCATGTAGTATGATAAACCAATATAGATAAATAATGCACACTGATTATAGAAATTGAAAATAAATGCACTACAAGCAATTACTGTGGCTATGAAATTATCATATCACAATTAAAAAACTCACATTTCACAAATTCTAAGAATATGACTTATTAACAATTTAAACACATTTTAAAACACTAAAGGTACATAACACAATTCTAAGTACCTAAACATATAATTGAAAATTGATCATTACAAAATGAAATTATTTTTCACTTCATCCAAAATTATAATTAAAATTTTACAATAAGCATGAGAGTGCGTTAGCATGAGGCATTTTTGCACAGGGGCAATGTTTAATAGCAATATTATACTTTTGTAGTGCAAAAGCCCATCTTTGCAATCTCGAAGATTGAGGAGCACTTTTAGTTAAGTAGGGTAAAGGGTTATGATAAGTGTAGAACTCTATTTCTGTTCCAAACACCCAAATTCAAATTTTTTCAAGCTCCAAACGATTGCAAATGCCTCCCGTTCAATGGTAGACCAAGCCTGCTGTGCAGTGGTCAGTTTTTGACTGGCATAAGCAATTGGATAAATCTTATCACCACACTTTTGCGAAAGGCAAGCAGCTACGCCAATTTGAGATGCATCCAAATAAATGATGAAAGGTTTATCAGGAACCGGAGAATATAAAGAGGGAGCCTCGATCAAGGCTCTCTTCAAGACACTAAAGGTGACATCATGCTCCTGAGTCCATGGAATGCAATTAGGAACTCTCTTTTTCGTAAGTTCCGTCAAAGGATACACAAGTTCAGAATAATTTGGAATATACTCACGATAGTAGTTGCAAAGTCCTAGCACACTTCGCAAATTTTTCTTAGTAATAGGTCTGGGTAAATCTTCAATTACTTTAGTTTTCTCAGGATCGGGCTGATGTTTTCCGGACCCAATGACATGTCCCAGAAATTTAATTTCCGATTTCACAAAAGAGCACTTTTTGAGATTTACTGTGAAATTCAGTTCTTCGTTTCGTGAGAATTGTATCCAAATGAATTAGATGTTCATTCCAATCCCTTGAAAATATGGCTATATCATCGATGTAAGCTCGTGAAAACTCTCGGTAAGGCGACAAAGCCTTATTCGTTACACATTGAAAGGTTGCAGACGCATTCTTCAGGCCAAAACTCATCACTTTGAAGCGATATTGTTGTCGATGTGTCTTGAACGATATAAAATCCTTGCTATCTTCAGCCATAGGGATGGCCCAGTATCCCTTCAGAAGATCTAGAGTAGAGATGACATTGGCTCTACCACTCAGTGGCATCTTCCATTGGAAAATCATCGGAAACAGTGACTGAGTTGAGGGCTCTATAGTCTACACAAAGATGCATACTGCCATGATCCCAACTTCTTGGATATTCTTGAATTACGTGATGAAGCATTTCCTTCAACACTCTGTTCCAACGCTCTACTAAACCGTTGCTAGCTGGGTAACCAGGACAAGAAAATCTTGAACTGGATCCAATTCTTTCCAAAAATTCTTGCATTAGGGACGATTTAAAGTTTGTTCCCTGGTCACTAGCGACAATTTTGGGTATACCAGTCCTCGAAAATATCTGTAGCAAAGCATCGCATGCCGCCTTGGCTGAAAGTGACCTAAGAGGTACTGTCTCAGGCCAATGAGTGTGCTGGTCCATCATACAAAGAATGTATTTGTGTCCTCTACTGGATGGAGGCTCAACAGGTCCAATGACATCAATATTAACTACTTCAAAAGGAAGCTCCAGACGAACTACTGGCGTGATTGGAGCTCTTTCACCAACCTTTTCCTTTTTCCGAAGTTGACAACCCTTGCAAGTCCGGACAAATTCAGTAATAATTTTATTCATGCCCGGCCAATAAAAATTATATCTTATCCTTTCTTTAGTTTTCTTCACCCCCATATGGCCCCCGAAAACTGACTCATGCGCTAACCTTAAAACTTTATCTAACCTATTGTGCGGTAAAACTAACTGTGCCACTGGTTCATCGAGAATTTTGTCTTTGTGGTAGATTAATCCGCCGATTAAAATAAAATTGCCTTTATTTTGCTTTAATTCCTCGCGAACCCTTTCTAGAGATTTACAGTTACTCTGCTCGTCTTTTAATTTAGCATGATCCGAGTAAAATTGAGAATCGTCTAAATTATTTTTATTATTTTCTGCGACCTCACTCTTATCGTTTTCTTCCTCTCCACTAGACATAGCATCCCCCATTTCCCTTTCACTTGTCGACTGCAGAAAAACGTCTGCTGACATACTCCCCTCTTTGAGATAAACAAATCCCTTGTTTACTGTTCCGTCTGGAGTTTCACTATTTATTGAACATAATGACTCATAGAGATGGTGGTATCAATGCCTGTGCATGTAATTTGTCCGTAAGTGCCATCACACATTCTACGGGATGCTTTAACCCTTTAACCGGTTTGCCCGTACAGTGTACGGGCTACCCAGAGTTGGCTCTAACTGGTTTGCCCGTACGCTGTACGGGCATCGAAATTTTCTCCTTTCCTTTTCCAGTTTGCCCATATTTTTAATTCTCGTAACAATATCAGTATTCGTCAACAGATGGCGTAGCTTTTACATGTCACTGACTTGCTTTCCATCCGGGTCTTTCGTTGAAGGCGTTTTTTTTCGTATTGAAGAAAACAGAAAGAAGCGAGAATTTGGTTTTATGAAATTTCGGTTGGACTTTTATGCAACGCTTGTGAATTCAAACTTGTGTACTTTCTTTTTGGAAGTTATGGATGGTATAAACGATGAGAATACTTGTTTGTTAGATGATGAACTGAATTCTGATACAGATTCAGAACTGTCTTCCAATTACCTGGATTATTCTTCAGATGAATCTTGCAGTGACAGTGAGCTCAGCTCTGATGACGATTTGAGTTCTGCCAGAATATTTACCAAGGTTGATGTGAAAAATCCACCTGCTCCGTGTTCTCGGTTCAATTTTACTGGTACTCCTTCTGTGTACATGCACATTGATGACACTTCTGACGTTCTACATTTTTTGAAATATTCATTGATTCTTTTCTCATGAGTAAAATTGTAGAAGAGACAAATAAATATGCTAAACAGTGCATCCAATCGAGTGCTACAAAAAAATTCTCAAAGTGTAAGTTTTGGGAAGAAACAACTCTGGAAGAGATGTATGTATTTTTTGCCCTGAATATACTTCAAGGAATCGTAAAAAAACCTGGAACTGATCATTATTGGAACAAAAGACATTCAACTTACACACCTTTTTTCTCTAAAATAATGTCTCATCGTCGATTCCTTCTTTTGCAACGCTACTTGCATTTTTCTGATAATGCAGCATTTGACCCACAAAATCACGAATGCCCTAAATTAGTAAAAGTTTGGCCAGTTCTGAAACATCTCAATAAGAAATTTAGTGAAACAATGACTCCAGAGCGAGATGTAACAGTAGATGAAAGTCTTATGCTATTCAAAGGACGACTAGGATGGAAACAATTCATTCCGCTGAAAAGAGCTAGATTTGGAATAAAATGTTTCATGTTGTGCGAATCAGTTTCTGGTTATGTGTGGTCAATAATAATATACACAGGTAAAGACACAATTTTGAAACCTGAGTATTCTAATCTCTGCATTTCATCACAAGTTGTCTTGACAATGATGGAGCCCTTGCTTCATAAGGGATACTGTCTTATGATAAACAATTATTATTCTTTGCCGGAATTAGCAGACAAACTAGTTTCCTGTCAAACAGACACATACGGAACACTGAACCTAAGGAGAAAGAACCTAAGAACCTAAGGGAAGTCCCAAGGGAAATTCAGAATAAAAAATTGAAAAAAGGAGAAATTATAGCTTTTCAGAGAGAAAAAGTTACTATTATGAAATGGATGGATAAAAAAATATTTCATTACTTTCCACAATTCATAATAGTGAAATGGTGCAAATCCAAGTCCGCAATGAAACGAAAGAAAAACCAAAAATCATTATGGACTATAATAATACAATGGGAGTAGACAGAATGGACCAAAATCTGAAATATTTTGAAATTATCAAAAAAAGGGGGGAAAATATTAGAGAGATTTTTTTCCACATTTTCGACATAGCTATATGGAACTCATATGTCGTATATTGCAAGAAAGGAGGGAATAGCACACAACTAGAATTTAGACTTGATCTCATTGACCGCCTTATTGAAAAATATCATTCGGGAATAAATTTCAGACGTGGACGACCAGGCTCTGAGCCTAATCCTCTGAGACTGACAGAGACATTTCTTAGAAATCATTGCTCCCACAGATAAGAAACTGAGACCTGCAAGACAATGTGCAGTTTGCTGTTCGAAAAAAAAATGAAAATGGAAAGAGAATTCGAAAAGAAACACGATATTTTTGCCCTGATTGCGACGTAGGACTTTGCATTACACCATGCTTCAAACTGTACCGCACAAAAAAAGACTTCTGAACAGATTGGAAATGTGTAAACTTCAAAACTTATAGTAAGTACGAGAGAAATTTGTACAAGACCTGTAAATATTCTTCACCGCATACAGAGTGTGCTTTCAAAAAGCAAAATTTAGGGGTTTTTGTGTTCCACAATTATAAATTAAAAAATGGTGTAAAATCATTAAAAGTGAAAATTAAAAAAAAATTCTTCCATTTTCTTATTCTATTAAGTATAGTGTTTAATTATATGCAGTTAAAAAATATGCCTTTTTTGTCAAAACTTCTGGTAAAAAATTGACCAGTTAAAGGGTTAGTGCAGAGTCGCTGTTAAGCTCAATTGTCGTTTTCACTAATTTGGCTTCAACCTTTTCGCCAAAAGCTGAACTCAAAACAACTTTCCCGAATTCATCCCGAATTAGGGAGGAAGTCAGAATTTATGACCAACAGTTGAGTCCCTGAGTCAATAATACATTCTATCTCTCTCCCCTTAACGAAGATGGTGACATGCTTCAAAGGTTCAAGGTCAACCTGTGGTTTGAAGCGTTCCGAAAGAACTTTTGCTACGACGGCCCTCTCTTTCCTTTCGCTTGTTTTTGTTTGGGGGTACTTTTTGTTACACTCTCGGGCCAAATGGTTTTCACCACAAATGTAGCATTCAATTTTCCTACTCATTTTATCTTTAAGCCTTGGTTTTAACTCTTCACGTCTTAAATGAGGAGGGATGTATCTCAAATCATTACGCGAGTTGATGTGATTAGTTGAAGTTTTATAACAATTCAAAGGTGTCTCGGCAAGCAATTTTCCTATCAAAGCAAAGAACATATCGCATTCTCTGCCCATTTGTGTGGGTTCAAACTAACTTTGTTCTTGCTTTATGTTTATATGTGTGGCTGTTTCTCGATCAAGCGTTTGATATAACTTATCACTAACAATTAATCCTTTTAAAGAATTGAAATCATTAACTTTTCTTAGCTTACAATATTGTTCCCAATTTGTTGCTAGTCGCGATGCAAATTGAACATGAGTTCCATTTGCCATACGTTTGGCTTTTTGAAAATTCTGTAAACAGATCAATGGTGTCGGTTCAAATTCTCTTAGAACTGCATTTCTTAATTTATTGTAACCATTTATCTCCTCGTCTTTAATGTACACTAATATATTAACGGACTTTTCTCCTAAGAGATTCAACAGAATTTCCCCTTTGAATTCGTCGGGTACACTTTTGGTTTTGAATGCTCTCTCTAGTGACGAGAAAAATAAATTCCAGCCCTCTGGCCTTTTCGAAACAGGGAGTGTTAGTGTACGAACACTATGAATGAAATTTTCTATGAAAGTTGACTCACTACCTCAGGATTTACATTAACTTGCTCAGCCCTGCCAAGCGAACTTTCATATCTCAACCTCTCTAAATTTATTCTTTCTAATTCTAACTAAGCTTCCATACTCAATCGTGAACTTTCTAGTTTTGCTTTTTCAAGATTTATTTTTTCTAACTCGATTCGAGCCTCTTGCTCTTCTTTGGACTTCCTATCCACTATAACTGAATCTGCATATTGTGTTATGAATGTTTCATCCTCTACATAACTTTCGCTATTCAAAATAAGATTTCTTAAGTCAATTACTTTCATATCTGGAGTAACTGTCTCGCCTATCTCCTCAACGATTTACTTAAGATCTTCCTTTTTCGCTCCCCTGAACATTTTTAAAATAATAAATATTAATCCTAACCAGGCAATTAAAATTAATTATCTCATATACTGAATCTGACCAAACAGCAAAGCAAAAGTTGCCTACCTCATCGTCCTTGTTGTCCACTGGAACCAATCCACAAACTAAGACTGATGATTCAGATCTGGTCGTCACTGCGCCAATGTAATATGGTGGGGTTATGTATCTCAAGGATCCAGCATATCAAAATACTTTTGTACTCAACAAAAACTTAACTTTATTACAATAACAAAACAGATTACATGGAATTATAGCAATAAGGATTACACGCCCCTCGGACAACCGACCTAGCACGCCGGAGTCAGACGCTAATCTCTCTTTTAGTCTACTCCCTCTTGTTCAAGGGAGTATGGCGCGCCCCCTAGAGAGAAGGGCTAACGCTACAGTTGGTTTGGGAGTTTTATGGCGCAAGGATCATATTTGGCCATAAAACTCCCAAAAATACAGAAGAGAGAAATACACCCAGAGAGGAATGCACCTAACAGGAATTGAACCTACGCCACCTACAATTCAAAGGTTGCTAGAACAGTGGACATACCCATTGAGCCACGATAGCCCCAGTAATAGTATATAGTAGGCCTCTTTGTGTAATAGTATATATAGAGCAGGGGTATACAGTAGGCCTCCTTATGTTACACTCTGGACGACATTAAATCTACAAGAATTTTGCCACTCAAGTTTTTTAGAAATAAATTTAAATACATAACAATTGGAACTTTTTATATAAATACTTACATCTAATATATACACAGGATCTTCAATCACAACTCCCTGCCTTTTCAGCATTTGATAAGCTTCTGCAATCTTTGATTCTGTTTTTAACTCTAAGCTCCAAATATACATCAGTTCTACAATTTTTTGCTTCACTTTAGTGGAGGCGCGATTTCCTAAGTACTGAAAATAAAAATTTTCAGTGAACACTTTTCTAATAAAATAACAATATGAAGCACAAAAATAATAAATCAAAAGTAATAACATACATTTTTTACTAATTTTATGCACTAATTTAAAAGTACAGCAAAAAATACTTACTTTAGGGGAAACAACTTTAATCATTTCATTAAGAAATCTAAACTTTCCAATTTCAGTTCGGAATCTACCTCCACACCTTTTAACACTTTCTTCAAGAACCTATTTAGTAAAGAGTAAATTATAAATACAAATTTAAGATGTGGGGTTCACATAATTTTTAGCTTACAAAGACCATTTAATGAAAAAATATATATCTAACCAGCTCACAATAATACTATATATTTTACAGGATTCAATATGAGTTTCCAAGAATTTCTGATAAAATTTGTTAGCTTAATATCTAAATTTCACAAAAAGGAATTTGTGAGGTAAAGTGAAACGTAACTATAAAGGATAAATGAAATGTGGGAAATACCCGATTTAACTTGAACGCTTTGGTCATTTTTTGCTCTATTTACATAAGGGGTCAACAAATATATCTTGGTTTTAGAGAATATCTCCAGCATGTGTTTTATAAAAACTACAACAAAATGGAATAGTTTTCACACACATATTCCTTACTTAACATTATTTTTTATATTGATTATTTATAAAACAGAATTTTAAAATTCAGAGCTAAAGATTGATCAATTCTGCTTAATCAGTATTGTGCTCAGATTGGTTGATTTAGCTTTAACATCGCTATCATCAACTAATTATGTAGTAGCCACAGTAATCAGCTTAATGATCCTCCCAAGATTCCTTCGGGGTCAGGAGTCAATACCAAGCAGGTCTTCAATTGACCAGTCATAAATCTGTCATTCTATCCATCTATAGTGTGGCTCCCACAAGTCAGTAGATTTCTGAATAGGCATGAAAATGAGTTAGGAGAAGGTTACCATATGCAAAAGGCCAGAATGGCAATAGGCATATATGTTTTCCTCCTGCCATATTGTTATCAATGCCATTGCTTTTTGCACTGAACAATAAACTTAGAACCAGAATCCACACAAAAGATTCTAGTTGTGGAAGGGATTAGTTTATTAGTTCACTAATTTAACTAATAAACTTGTTAGAAACTATGACTCATGCCTTTTCCCAGGAGCCACATCATAGAAGTCTCCCTAAGAAGGATTTTAAGGGGTGCTTGGAGACCCCTTTAATTAACTGCCTCAGCATCAATGGGAGGTAATGTGAGACCTCAAGTTCTGGCATAGAATGGAGGTTTCTGACATGCTGTCACTGGTCGTTTAACTGTTCCCCTTACATCTGTAATCCTTTTTGGTATGATTTAGAAAGTTTTTATTATCTAAAAACTAATACTGTGGGTTCCCCTACTTTAAAAATTATACCTTGAAGTATGTTTTCTCCAAAAGTACACCCATCAAATTATTTTTAAGGACATTTTGCTTTGTGTGTATGTAAATAACAATGAACATTCTATAAAAACATTTGACATACATGTCAACTTAATCTGAAGAACATTTTTAAACAGATAAACTTACTGCTAAAGCCATAAGAGATTCTTTCTCAATGGGTGATTGAATCTTATGAGATAGGAGTCTAAGGGCAGTTTGTGGGCCATCATGATCAGTATCAATCATTGAACAGAAATCTATGACTGCATCAGCATCCGGTTCTTTATGTAATGGGTTGGTTGCTTTAGCTAGAAAAGTACTTTTTCAAATTCAGTTTTTCATGAAGGAACAATAAAATCCAATTGTCAAATACTCATACAACAGATAAAAAATACTTTTAAGTATGACGATTGTAACTACAATGTGATCCCATTACACACGAAACATTCGAAAATGACCAAGTTGCTAAATCAAGGTTCGAAATTAGTGATCATTAGTCATAGTTTGCCCCTATGAATTTCATTTTGACAATCTCGTTTTTAGAATCAGTAGTCATTCCCAAGTCCTTGCTTTTTCATCCTAAAAATTCTTATAACTTCCCCCTAGTTTTAAAGAAGGAAACAATCCCAAAATAGTTTGCACATTTTTTCAAAGGTTTAAATTAAGCACATAAAAATTTTGACAGTTGTAAACTTGAAATTCACCTTTATAAAATGAACTATTAAAATCTCAAAAAAGAAAATTACTTCTAAAAATAAAAAATGTGAATTATTCTACTAAACTGGATTGGAGCAAACAATATTTCAGAGAACAATTCCAAGAATGAGGTACTATTGAACGTTTTTCCTTAGGACAACTATCAATCCTGTTTTTAAGTGTTGAAATTTGTAAGCATAATCTAAATAAACAATTAACTTTTCCATTTAGAAATAACAGAAATGCAAAACAAAAAAGGCCCAAATGGGTCAAAGTCCAGGCTAATCAGTAATTTCTTACGGATCCATGAAAACAAAATAAATTTGAAATTGCATCACTGAACATTTTGGCAACTGTTTGGAAAAAAATTTCGGTGCTAATTGATACCCAATGTTCTGCTCCTAATTTCTAGCCTGGTATTAAATATATAATTATTAGATAATTTTATATTTGAAACATTCCCAGTTACATTAACATGCTCTAATAAATATAATTAGATTTACAATAAATATATTTACCATAAAAGTTTAAATTGTAGTGTGCTAAATATCGACAAGTTGGCAGTTTATCAGTAATGCTAAGCATTGCTATTTGCTACTGAGAACAAAAAATTTAAATCACCACAAGGATGCACTGTTAACTAGGATTTTAATACTAGAATGAGAGAAGGGATCTTATACAGCGCTGGATCAAATTAGACAGATTATTTTAGGTAACAGAAGTGATAGATTATTATTCAAATTCAAAATTTGTATTTCATTAACCGTCTTTCATTTAATTTTAGTTTTTACATTTGTTGAGGTCAGTACATCTCACTTCTCTTGATGCATTTTCTACATACTGTTGTTTTACAATCCAGGCATCTATTTTTCATGTGGTTTCATTTGCAAGGAAGGTAATTAACTAACGTCACACTGGAGCAACACAAATGGCTATTGGAGACGGTTCAGGCTCGATACCAAAGTGAAAGATCGAAGAAAACCTTGTAATTTTGAACCATGATCAGATGATGAGAACTGAGCTGGCACCCCACTCTCCAAATTTCCCCACTGTGAAGATATTTGAGGATAATGACAAATTTAACGTGCACCAGCCCCAGTGTACACACCGGTCTTTGTCTGGACCGAGTTACGAACTCGCAACCCTCTGGTTGCTAATCTGTTGCTTTTCCAACTGGACTACCATAGGCCTTCGTTTGCAAGATCTTCACACTGTGTATTTTTATCTTTTCTGATGATCTCTTTTATACAGCCTGGGTTGAAATCTTTGTGTTAATTTCATTGTTATTTTTGGTGCCAGATATTGAGTATAATGCTCTTCACATAACAGGAGGATGAAATTTTACCAGATAAATATCTGCTTCCCTATCATTTATTTATACTTATAAAATACTTTCCTCTTATAAAATACAAGCATTTATCACAGATATATCCAAAATATTGAAAAAGTGCATGCATAAGCCAACAACTTCTCTTTCTCAATTTGATAATATACATTTAGTCTACAATGTCAACGCCACACTTTGTCTAGGAAATCTTCTGATCTCTCACCAACTCTAATGCATCCACATACATGGCTTTGTGGATTATTCATGCATGAAAGAGAATGAAATCTAGTTTAAGTTTATTCATCATTAGAACTGCTACTTTTCCCATCTTCATTGGACAGAAAATATTCTTAATTTTCAGTATAGCTACCTCCATTATTTCCCAAAACATTTCATCCAATCTTTGCAATTCTTTCAAAATCTCTTTGTGAGTGAGAACATGTCTTCAAGCCATCTACGTTATTCTCTATCAGAAAAGGAAATAATTATGTCCCTATTCTATGCATCATGTGAGTAAGGTATCAAACATTCAAAACATTTAGAAAAGAATTACTAGTCAGCCGACAGTCTGTCACCAAAACAGTGTTAACAGGTAGTTGGTTTGGGGTTTTATGGCACAAGGGCCATATTTGGCGAAGCTGTGCCAAACACAAGACAGACAATGTCAAGTAATTGTGAAAAGAAAGGAAAAAGGGAAGGAGCGGTGAAAGATCGCATAGGCATGCTGAGGTCGCGACCCCCATGTTTACCAGAGGTAGTAAGCCCCATGGTAAAAGAATAAAAGAATAGTTCACTAGGGTACTTTGGGTTTGTTAAGCACACATACACCTAAAGATGTGCCCCGAGGGAGTGTTAACAGCTAGAGGGGAACAAAACGTTTTTAAACGTAATGTACAGAGAAAACAAGATTAACCCTCTGACATCCGTACGCATCTAAACATCATGTCCTCAGAAACCCAAAACGCCTGAGTAGCATTAGTTCAATCACCAATATTTCTTCCCCCCTCGTTTGCAACTTATTTTACACCTAATCGGGGGACTCTACACTAGGACCGAAAACCGCGCTGGTTTTAATGGGGGGTTGTATGGAAAGTGCTCTTTTCAACTTATAAGTCGATCTTAGAATTATATATATAGAGAGAGACATGTTGTGTATGCTGATGTTCACAGCGTCCATTACATAGCATTTTTAAACTCTCAAAAAGAAAACACGGATAGAAAATTGTCAAATTGTTAGAAAGAACAATTTTCTTTTAATGAAATATAGCGCAAAAGTAAAGCAATTGCAATTACTTATAAAACAAGGAAAATATTTTTTAATTTTAGAACAAACACATTAGGTTACGTTTAATTTTAAGTACATATTTTTCATTAAATGTTTTAAAAAGGCAATTTAATTTCTTTATTTCCCTCTGATCTCTTTTACTTCAAATCTCTTGCAACAGGAATATACAAGGTATACTTTTTCTGTTGTGTTATCGGCAATTAATTTGTAATTTTTTATCTTATTTTTAAAACAATGTATCAAAAATTCGTGATAATTTTCAAATTAATAATATATCTTTTGCTTTGAAATTGATGTTTAAAAAAGGTTTTCGGAAATATATTGGGATGTTGAATAAGTTCTCGCTGTTTTTTTGTGAAAATTAATGTTTTATTTTAAAAAATCATTAAAAAACATGTTACTGAAAGTATTGTCCATCGCTAGCCACTACTTTTCCCCATCTTTCTGGCAGCATTTGAATTCCACTTCGGAAAAATGACACGTCTTTTGAGGCTATCCAAGAGTCGACCCAATTTTTGGCATCTTCATAAGAACGGAAGTGCTGCTCAGCCAGGCCATGCGTCATCGACCGGAACAAGTGGTAGTCGGAAGGGGCAATGTCTGGTGAATACGGCGGGTGGGGTAGGACTTCCCACTTAAGCGTTTCCAAGTAGGTTTTTACCGGTTTTGCAACATGTGGCCGAGCGTTGTCATGCTGCAAAATGACCTTGTCGTGTCTCTGCTCGTATAGTGGCCGTTTTTCCTTCAATGCTCGGCTTAATCGCATCAATTGTAGTCTGTAGCGATCTCCCGTGATGGTTTCATTTGGTTTGAGCAGCTCATAATAAACTATACCCAGCTGATCCCACCAAATGCAGAGCAGAAGCTTGGAACCATGGATATTCGGCTTTGCTGAAGATGTTGATGGATGGCCGGGTTTACCCCACGATTTTCTACGCTTAGGGTTATCGTAGTGTATCCATTTTTCATCGCCAGTTACGATACGATGCAAAAATCCTTTCCTTTTCTGCCGTTGAAGCAGTTGTTCACAGGTGAAAAGACGCCGTTCGACGTCTCTCGGCTTCAACTCGTACGGCATCCAATGACCTTGCTTTTGAATCATTCCTAATGCTTTCAAACGTTTCGAAACTGTTGTGTGATCAACTTCTAATGATTCTGCAAGTTCAGCTAGCGTTTGACATGAGTCTTCATGAAGTAATGCTTCCAATTGTTCGTCTTCAAACTTCTTCGGTGCGCCAGAGCGTTCTTTATCTTCAAGATCAAAATCATTATTTTTAAAGCGTTTAAACCAATCTCTACAAGTTGTTTCAGACAGAGCATGGTCGCCGTAAGTCTCAACAAGAATTCTGTGAGCTTCAACTGCAGATTTTTTTCGAATAAAATAGTGCAGTAAAATTCCCCGCAAATACTCTTTTTTTGACACGAAATTTGACATATTTAACGCAATGAAAAATAAAGTTGTTTACACTTCCGCGAAATAACATACACTGGATTTCAAGCTTGCTTATAGTACTTGTAAATAGATGTGTCACTATCATAAACTAACGCAACCAGTTCCGGTAACGCCATTTGTTGGAAAACAGCGAGAACTTATTCAACATCCCAATAATAGTGATAAAAGTGGTTATTTTTCAATAATCCTTATAAATATGATCTTAAAAGCAGCGTGATTTTTTTGATAATGGTTTCTTTTAAAATTGTAGACCAAAAGCATCTTGCAATAAAATATGTAAGAATTACGTCACAGTTATGTCCCTGAAATGGACGTTTTATTCGTTTGCGGGACTTAAAAATATGCGCTTTTTCCTAAAAACAGAGATAGGAAAACCTTTAAGTGTGATAACCTTTATTTATTAGAGATAAAATTCACACTTTACTACAATTACCCAACCCTCACTAATAAATCGAAAAATTAGCATTTATAGCTCGTAATTCAATTTAAAAGTCATTCTTTACACAATTTTTCTTTTCAGTTACTATTGTATATGCGTAGGTACAAAACATGTGTTGGAATTAAATTTTACATAACAATACAAGTGAACATGTACTTGAGTCAAATTCCGCGTTGAAAGCGACGGTCAAGTGAGCGTCACTCAAAATGAGAAGTGCATTATAGTTTTTTCTATTATTATAAATTTGTGATAACTTCCATTCTAAAAAAACCAAGGGGCTAAAATGGTCAGATGAGAGAAAACATAAAACTCAGCTACTAATAAAGTCATCTAATTCTTAAAGTATGCATTCTTAGAATTTTGTTCGTTTGATTATTGGGTTAAGACATACCCTCAACGACCACTTCGGGACTAATGTTTAAAACATTTCTCGGATTATTTCATGTTACCGGTCGATACAAGTGGTTTTGTATACAAGAGAAACTGGCTTATCGACGCGAAATCAATTGTTCACTCAAGAATCTCCCTCTGTCCCTCAGGCTTCGATTTCCCGTAACCTGTATACAAACAGCAACACTGGTTCTTTTATATGAAGCATAGTATTGAAAGGGACAATGGACAAAAGGGTAATTTGGGTATTTCAATTAACGTCACACTGGAGCAACACAATGGGCTATTGGTGACGGTCCGGGATCAATCCCAAAGGGAAAGATCCGAGGACAACACCACGTAATTTTGAACCACGGTCAGATGACGAGGCAACACCTGAGCTGGCACCCCACTCTCCAAACTTCCACACCACGCCAACGTGAGGACATTTGAGGCCACGACAGATTTAACGTGCACCAGCCCCCTTTGTACACGACGGTGTTTGGCTGGATTCGAACTCGCAACCCTTCGGTTGCTAGTTCGTTACTCTTCCAACCGGGCCACCGCGGCCCCCAATGGACAAAAGAGATCACTTGAATCCTTCGGTCCCAACTCCGCTCTATTCTCTTCAACGCGAAAAACACCCTCAGCTACAGTCGTTTACGTTTCTCATTGCAGCAAAAACACGTGTTCATCCTCAAGCAGTGAGAGCTAAACCTAAGAGCCGCCTTGAATAGAGAGGCCATTTACTATTTTTCTACCTTTCTTTAGAGGTCCAGTTAACACTTGGGTGGTAAATACCCACGTGAAATTTAACATTGTGGGAATCCCATGGGTAAGGTGAAAGAAATTGTTGGAAGCTTTGAGCCCTCAGTTCTAAAGAAACAGACATATTTTCTCTACTGCCTCCAAACCAAACATTAATCCAAGTGAAAGTAACAATGTGTGATAGATCGAGGTGCTACCGAAGAACTATCTAACTGTATTCTAAACCACAGCTACCGAACAACGGTAACTGTATTCTAAATTATAGCAAGAATTATAGAATTCTCCATTAAATTTGACCAGTGCTTCGTCAACTGATAAGTGAGCGTACGGCTTAAAATGTTAGGAAAATTCTTTTCTCAAGTATGTTTCTAGTGGCTCTACTTTTTGGTGAAAATAAAATTTTCACTGTCCTTCTTAAGTTCGTATTCCCTGTCGGATATATGGAAATAGTGTTTAATGCGTAAAAATCTATTTTTACTCATCATCATTTTCACTCTTGAATTTCCAAGTGTCTCATTTTTGGACCAGTAATCAGTGATTCTAGGCATGCGTACAATACTCATTACAAGCAAAACTGTAAAAAAATTCCACAGTTCTTTGATGCTTGCAATAGGTTCCCATCTCTCGTCTGTAAATCCTTGCATTTTGGCACAAAATTCAACATACTTATTTGTATTAACCCTGATGAGTTCGCATATCTCTTTACTCATTAATAATTTTAGATAGTCCAACGCTGAAGAGCCAGGTGGTAACATATGAAGGGGACCAGAAAAATTAGTGAATTGGGGGATGTTTATGCGTTCGTTCTCAACCACTTCTGAATCCCATTCAACGGTACCGTCATTTTTTTCAGTATGAAGAATATCTATATTTTCTTCATCTTCGGATTCACTATCGACACTGATCGAATTGTTTCCCAATTCCTTAGTTGGCATTTCCAATTCGTCATCTTCACTCCTATCCAAATCTGATTCATCTGTATCATTAAAGAGTATTGTTTCGATCTCTTCTCGAGTCAAAATTCTTCTGTACCGAGGCATTTTAAAGGCAAAAAAATCTCACAGGTGGTTATCCGATCCGCAGACAGACTGAAGAACGTAGTTAGAAATCGACCCCCTAACACCTGATGATCATTTAGCACACCTTCAGGTGACAAGGAGATGTTCGGAAATCCTTTGTAGAGTGGGGATGACCGATTACCCTCCTCACTGGTAGAGGGGCAGAAACGCTGATTACTTTAAGAGCCGGACGGGCGGCTAGCGAATGTCTGAATGAGAAGCCGTCTCGGGCGGGTCTGTATCCAGAGGGTTAAACTTCTTTGAATGATACCCGAAGATAATGAGGGGTAATCAAGGATTGCTTTCAAGGATTGCAATCAAGCACAATGCTTAATAAAGATTCGAAAATCCGAAAAATTACAGAATTTAAAAGTGATAGTAACATCTATTCATAACAAAACCCCTAGTAGAGTAGTTTAGAACTTATTAATCATGATTATCCCCAGAATTCTCCACTTCCTAAGTAATTAATTTTCATCTTGATCCTTTTTAAAATGTACACTTTGGACATAAAAACGAATTACACAGGGAAACACATTTTATTTATCACTCATATATGATCATTTTTAAATTATAGATACCATTATTCAACGTTTTCAATCGGATGATTTATTTTGCTCAATTGAGTTGGTTTATTTCAAGAAAAACAGAATTTAAAATAAAAATTGTTCTCCCCAAATAATGTGTAATTGTAAAAAATATCTCACAGCTTTTCTGGTATCAGGTCAACAAACTCATGAATTTTGGTACATTCAAAAGATGAGTGACATTGAGGAACAGTAATTTGCACAATACATAATTTTGTAACATTGATAAAATTGTGCAAACTTATTACTCATGCTGTTGACATAACAAATTTGGTTATCAGAAAAATTGTTTCCACGTTGGTTGCATTTGAAAAGATAGTCGGGCAATTCGACAGTTCATCAGATGTTGCAGCGCGCAGCAGATATTTACTTTACAATCATATTAGAATTGCTATTTTATCAAATGATACTTTATCACATGGTGTTCACAGAAACGTTTTCGACTAAGAAAATTAATTTTTTATGAAGATAAAAAGAAAAATAGCAAACCTAATAATATTTCTAAATTATCATCTTCGTTGGTCTCAGCGGTGGCCATGTCTTATATTATCCTTTTCTTACAGCATTTAATACCGATCACATATAAATAACTTTGATGACACTTAGTATCAATAGCTAGGCTGAAAATTAAATAGCAAGTGTGAAATTACGAAGTGTTGCCATACTTTGACCGTAAATTCACGTAGAAAAAACTTAGTTTCATTTTGTCAAATCAAGCTTTTGCAAAGCCTCACTCGTAAATACTAATTGTTTGTGATATAGAGAACAAATAACTATGTAATTATTGATGATTTATTACTAATTTAAAATCTGAACTGATATAATTATTTAAGTTGATTGAAAATACTTGAAATCGTTAATATATTCTGAATATACCAAGTCACATGAGAAGATTCCCATTCGGCAAAATGTTTAAGTACAAACTTACCATGATCAACATAAAGTTATCTGATAATTACTCTCTAGAGACTAGTTTTCGTGTCACTTTAACTGCTGTAAAATTGTTGTTTATGTTTTCGAAAGTGTTTCACTGTAAAAAGGTATTGCGATTACTTTCATTCTCCCAAAAAGTAAAGAGAAACTCATTCCAATTTTGTGCCAGAGATAAATGTAACAGCGAAGGTATGTAAACAAAATGTTGTGTTTCTTCATTTTCTTGAGTTATAACATTTTCCTGTAATTAATATAACTAGAACACGTAGAGCTTTAGCAATTATGTACTGTATGTTTCTAACAATATAGCTACAAGTTCTCTGAAGCGAAGTGGATCCCTGATTTCTGCAAACTGAGAATATTTTATCAGTTTTCCCTTTTGTTAGCAAAAGTTATAGCTTGACCATTTAAAAATTTCTAACATGTTATTTTTTAACTATAGTAACTAGTTTTGGTCGAAAATTATGAAATTTCCTTTCCTGTTATCAGAAAGTTTTGATTTTGGATTTTTCTTTCTTTTCAGATTGACCCCACATATTCATGTGCACTCATTGAATTTAACGGAAATGTGATTGCATAAAAAATGAAAACATATGGAAATTATTTTAAATTTCTTAGAGTATAGCATTGCATTTGTATTTTCTGAGGTGAGATTTTTTCATGTTGTATCCTGTCTCATAAGAATATCAATTGTGTGGTTTCAGAATTTCATTTGCATTGTTTTGTTAGATTAGTGAATTTTTGTCTTAATGTTCCTCATGTTAAAATGAAAACTTTAGTTTTATTTCATTCACTTAGTCGATAGTTATGATTTAGTTTTAGATTGCATACCTTGTACTTCAACAAATTTGATAAACATCTATTTGATTTAAGATAATCATGAATTTTTTCCAGTCTACTGGTTGAAATATATAAATCAAACCTTGCTACATATTTTAACCATCTCGCACACATGTGAAATTTTTTGATAAACTTTTTTATTCACTAATTAAACATGTTCTATAAATTCATATTTATTCTAATATATCTATTTAATATATTACTCTTGTTTATTTAGTTCTTAGTGTCAAGGTTTGCATCCATGCACAACTCTTGCTTACATTTTGTGGAGAATTGGTTTGGTTGTGATAGAAAATCACTTAATAAAAATGGATCAAAAGGTAATATCTACCATGAAAAGCAAGTGAAAGAGTTGTGTGCTCTTCATGCTTTAAACAATCTTTTCCAAGACAAAAATGCTTTTAATAAGCAGATCCTGGATAACATATGTCACAGGTTAGTAATCAATTTAGATTTAGAATCTTATTATTTTACATTATTCTTTCTTAACAATTATGCTTATAAGTCCAGATTAATGATAAAAATTTTTAGAAATCATATAGTTGTAAATAATATATTTATGCTTCCATAATGACTCAGCAACCTTACAGTCATAGAAAACTGCAGTTGAGTCTTATTGCGACCTGTTAAGCACAGCAAAGGTTATTGAACCTAAATTTCACTGCATTGGTCACTGAGAAATGTGAAAAAGAACAGAATGATAATTATGATGTGTTAGAATATTCAAAATATATATAAATGAGCGGTGGAGATGTTGAATCCGGGGCACTAGCGATTTATCGCCAAACATGGTAACCTTGCTGTTTTGATACAGCTTTATGGCAACCCTATGTAAAAGGTTTTTCATGTAGGAAAGTCAGCGGGGTTTTTTTTAACGACCATACTGGCTTTGGACACCATCTTGATTTGGCAACAAACATGCCCCGGATTCGACATCTTTACCAAATGAGCTGTCCCTATAGAATACAGCTGCCTGATGGCTGTCTTGGCACAACAGGTTCTGGACATGGGTGTTAGTTTCTTTAAGCTGAAGTCCCAATCTCTGATAGGAGCTGTGCAAGAAACGTCAAATTGAAATAAAGCTTTTTACATGTATTTAATACCAAATAAAACTTTTACACTTATTTTATGACTTTACTGTATTTCAGCTTATCACCAGATAATTTAGTTAATCCTCACAAAAGCTTGCTTGGACTGGGTAATTATGATGTGAATGTTCTAATGGCAGCTTTACAGCTCAAGGGATATGAAGCAATGTGGTTTGATAAGCGAAAGTAGGCTATATTTTGTGTTAATTTTCTTCCCTTTTGAAATTATCACAGTAGAGTTTTCTTTTATTGTATGTTTGGGGTTTTATTGTGGAATTCGTCTTTGTGTTAAAAAGGTCTTAATGGAATAAAAAGTGTTTTCACAATGAGAAAGAAATTTGATGCCTTCTGTCTGGTCATCTGTTCCTTAATTGTTACTAAGAACTCCTTGACATTCAAATGAATCTTTTTTTTATAAAATTAGTCATTATTTATAGACATCTACTTTAATATGTTATTTGATGATGAACGTTAAAAAACACTACAGTATTTTCCCAATATTCAAGAACATTCTTCCATCAAGGTAATTCCATTGTGTTGTGTTTTTCACAATTTAGGATGGTTCTGAAAAGTTTCAGAAGCATATCTTATTAAGGTATATTCCATGAAAACTGAGCAATTAGTGAAATTTAAGTTAATTGAGTTAAAATTTATCCTAAAAGTTTTACTTGATTGAAATACTATTTTAAAATGGTAATGTACTATGACTTGCTACTAACACTTAAAAATCATAGCTGCTGAAAAGTAAAGAAGTCAGTTTCATTTTGAACTATTAGTAAGAAAATCGGTATTTCTTTATTGCCCAATGTTTTTCTCTTGTAGACTTACCTTTAATTACCAGCAGCTTGAGGAAAATCCTATAATTTTCTGTTTCATGATTATTAGAATCATTCTGCTTTTATATTTTTTACATGAGTCATTGCATGTATTCTCTAATTTTTGTGACCTTTTATTTCTTTAGGGATCCAAGCAACATTGATTTTAGCAATATCTGTGGTTTGATATTAAACATACCCAGTGAAATGAAATTTCTTCCTCTGCGACTCAATAGGAAACATTGGATTGCTGTGAAAGAGATTGATGGTACATTTTACAATTTAGATTCAAAGTTAGAGAATCCAGTTGCCATTGGTAAGGTAAGTTAAACATAACTCTTCATGGATATTTACTATATAGCTATTTATTAATCTCTAAAGTGTAACTTATTTAATCTAATAAATCTTTACTATAAATGTAAAGAATTATTTTTTATTATCGGTATTTTTGCAATTTAATTATTTTTTAGAATTCTTTCATGGTTTTCAAATTTTTATGTTAATGACAAATATTTTTGATGAAAGTCATTTTTAGCATATTGTAGAAATATTTTAGTTTTGGATTTGTTACTTTGTAGGCACTTAAATGGATTGTTTTAATCGATAAAATATCAAAATTTTAAATATTTATTCTCCAGATGAGTAACAAATATGCATGCTGCACAGAAGGCTCATTTTGCATTTAATTGAAATGTTTCATAAATCAGAACTCTAAAATACAAACAAAAATCAGAGTTTTGTAATTGATACAACTATTTTCTCTGTTGTGCCATCAAGTCCCATATTTTTAAGTGATGTCAATACAACTAATCCAAAGTAAGATTTTGTCTTAGCCTGTTTTACAACATTTTTGTTTGAGTGTTCCCAACTCCCTGACTGATATAGGAGAAAAAAAAGATAAACCAAGGAAAGGAGCATTCTTTTAAGTGCAACTAATTATCAAATCCTTGTTTAAAAAGGAACTGGTGCATCTTAGCTTTGTCAATGAAATAGCTTTGAATATTTGTTGAATGCTCATAGATTAGTAAAGCTTCTTTTAGTTATGGGGTTCAATTTCTCACTGTATTGTGAAATAAATTGCAATTGTGGGAAGTGGATTTAGGCATTAAAACAGCTTTTGCAACAAACATGTTAAAAATCAATTTAAATTACTTAAATAATGTAAAGCAGAATAAGAGGCTAAAAGAAAATTCAAATAAAAGGGTTTCAGTCCAGCAGTTCCATCGGAGCAGACAAGATCTGCGTCCATTCACTTCCAAAACTTCAGAGGGTCTCCCTGTCAAGGGGTTTAGAAACCAGGGCATCACTTCTCCCATTACTTGTTAACCAATGCTGCATTCGCCCTGGAAAGACAGAAAAATGTAATGCAAGGAACACTGACCAATCAGCCTATCAGAGATGAAAAAAGCAGTGATTGACGGGATGCTGGGGAGAAAGTTCACCTCATGTGATACAGCGAAGAGAAAATTTGGGCTCAACTCAATCCCTTGCGTATTTTGGCATTGGTCATGTGATGCATTTCTATAAATCAACACCAAATTGTTTGGTATTGCATCATTTCATTTCCCAGTCGAATAACATTTCCAGTGTTTCAACTTTAAATTCAGTGATCCCACATGGATTTGATGGAAATACTTATCAATGAGGTACAGAAGTACAGTGTCTGTCAACCTCCACTTCATGTATGAGGTTGTTGAAAGCTCCCTGCTCAATTCTTTTGTAGAGTATGAGACAAACCTACCACCTCTGGGTTTTCGCGTACTGACAGTTTGGCAGCAAGAATGAGCAGAATTTTCCTCCTTTTGGACATTGGTGTCCTTTTAATCAAGTTATTTCAAAGAGCACTTGCGTTTTTAACCACGATGAAAAAAGAACAAGACAAACTTAAAAAGGTGGGAAAGGATGTAAACACAGTGGAGAATTATGGGAAATATAATTGCACCATCTACAGTTGCATTGGTCTTTTGTTCACAATTGTTACTATATAAAAAGTTGCATGTGTTTCATTGCAGTGGGAGAAAAACGGGCTTTGCTAGTGTGAATCCGTTTTAAGGGGGAACAGTTACCAAAAGGGGGCCACATACCCCTTAACTCCATCTGGTTGGAACCCTCCAAACACTGTGGTTTATGTTAGGAAGGAATTTCAGTCCCTTAAGTGGGGAACCATAAAACTACTCCCCTTGAGAAAACGTTTTCCAGTAAATCGGAAAAGTTTCAGCTTCAAGTATATTAATATTAAGGCAGGCACAACTAATGAATGCTACTGAAATATATTATTTTTTTATTCTTTAATTTAACATAAGGGATACAGATCAAACATTCGAGATGACAGCCAAGTGCAGGCCGAAGACAAGTGCAAATTGAATTTATAAGACGCTGACCTTTAACACTTTTGATTGAACACTCCCAATCCCAGAATTGAACTTCACAACAACTACCCAGTGCAGTTACCTAAAAAAATACATTTAGATCTATCATCAAGTATATTAATGTGAGCATTTTATAGGGAAACAAAAATCAGATCTAGCTTATCTCTTTAACTCTGATTGACACAAAATCTACAGATATAAAAATAGGTAATTCTAACTAAAACACAACACAGGAAATATACACTAGCAATGCTAATTAAACATTAATACTTTGCACAAAAACCTGACACGACATAATTACTCAGTTAATTAGACAACCATGTATGTAAAGAATGACATAACACAAATACTTATTAAGTATGCAAATTATATCTCAAAACTTTTTTCCTGAATTAATACAATTATGACTTGATTTATAAAATAATACCACTGAATATCAAAACTTTTAATTTTTCTACATCAATTTCACATCTGTACACTTATTTTTACTTGTATGGTTAGTCCCGAGTATCTGACCTAATCGGTTTATTACTGATAAGCTCGATGTAATGAGTGACTGAATCTGCCAAACCTGGTTCCTTGAGAAAATATTTGGAATAGCTGTCTAACAATCCTTTAAACTGTTTATTTGATTGAGGCTCTAACTGCTTATGTAAATTACTTGCTTGAGTTATTCCTTATAAATTGTAAATATTGGAATTTCTCTCTAGGCAAGGGAAGTCTATATCATATTACTCGAATATAGAATATGTTGCTGTAAAAGATATTATTTTTATACTTTTCAATGATTTTGTTAATATTATATAATTGGACTTTTTGAATTTTTTTTAAGGTACCAGATCTTGTTACTTACCTACGTGAACAAATTCGTGGTAAAGACCGTGAAATATTTTTAGTTGTCGATCAAGACCTGGATCGTAACTCTTTGTGGAAAAAAGAAACACGATGGAATGAAACGTACAGTTCTCCTACCCCTCTTAATATTTCAAGTAACCGTGTGAACAGTACAGTAGCAGTAATTCATCTCAACTCAGAAGAAGAAAGTAGACCTCCAACTTCTATCAACATGCATACTGACGTTAGCTCTAAAGATAAAAATTCATAGCTTTCACTATGACTGACTTCAGATTAACAACAATTGCTATCCTGATACCTCTAAAGGCTGATTTGAGATTTACAGATTTTGGAGTATTTTTTGTTATGAAAGAAACCCATCTTTAAAGTTTCTGATTGTGCTTTAACATAACCAGAGTTTCTCTTCAACTGAGATGAATATATTTATTATTATTACCACAATTCATGCTATTATGTGCACGGTTACAATGTTCCGTCCTTGCTATTCTCATAAGCAAATCTCGCAAACGATTCACTATTATATAGTTCAAAGAGAAATATATAATATGATTTTTTCTAATGTCATTTAAGATCAGACTATATGGCAAGTTGATGTGAGGTTTAATTTTCAATTGTGTGTAAATTGTGAATATTCAAAGCAGAATTAATTAGAATCTTTGATGTTTGAGATTTTTATGAATTATGTATATAAGGAAGACATAATTGTGTATTGTTTGAATGATTGAAATTTTATTTGCTGCTATAAAATGCCATTGTCATTTACAAATGTAAATATCATGCAGCATGTTTTTATTCAAATTGTCATCTGATTCTGCTAGTCCTTTTTTTATTTTATATTTTTATGAATTAAAGATTCAATTTTTCACTGTTCTGGTTTTCTTCATACACATAAAATTTAAATAAAAATGACAATGCGATACTCACCAATCTTTACAAAACAGTAGTAATTCAATGACAACACAAAATTTGTGTGACATGGCCAAATATCTTCATTGCTTTTAACCCTCATCACTCCAAGAAACTATAGAATGCTTGGCACCATTACTGCCAATTGGAGTGATGACGATTAATTATACATTCATCTGGGAGCAATGTCAATCCCTGGGTTCTAACTGTGAGTAAATCAGTCAATTCAATTTTGCTCAAAATAAAAAGTATTTGTTTATCATTGAATAGATGGGTGTGATAAGGGTTAATTAATGTATTCATCTGCAATGTCATAATCTGGGTTTAAACAAGTTACATTATGCACTTTTGCTTAAAATAGGAAATCTATCATGGATAATGCAAAAATGTTTTTCCAATTTTAAATTTCTCGTTTTAAGTTTGAATGATTATGTAGTACTAAAATGTGTCAAAAAACATCCTTGATGAAATAGGTCTGTTATATTTTCTCACATTGCGTAAGTATAACAACTTTTCATAAGGGTTTTTCAGATTAAAACCTAGTACAATTTTACTGTACTTTGTTTCAGGTTAAATTTAATCACTGGATTCTTAAGCATGGAATTTGTTCATGTGGTTGACAGACAAGTTTCCATTCTATGCATGTTTGCTTAATGGGTTATCATATATAGTTTCTAAATAAACTTAAATTTTAGAATTTACTTAATGCATCATTAAAAATTTCCACAATGTATTTTATCTATCAACTTACCATCTATCAGGGAGAAAACGTTTTAACTATTTTGCATTTTGGGATATATTTTTTGTTTCAACTAAAACCTAAACACCTGGGAAACAAAATTTTGAACCAGTGTCAATGTAGTTTCTCATCAGAAATTACGCTCAACCCAAATATAGGAATCCATAGAAGAAAGTATCTAGGACATAATAGACATTTGCACATTTTTACCTATGAAACGTTTATTTTCACTAGATATCTAATGGGTTCATGATCAGAATTGATGTAGTCTAATCAAGCTGCTAGATGGCTTGAGTTTTGCAATTATTTCTTTATCAGGTACACCTTAGAGTGGTCAGATACTAGGGTCCAAGATCTAAAGGGAGCCTTAGGAAATGTGAAAAGCTTTTGTAGAACAATGTGGAGTCTGGTAAGCTAAAATAAAAGTCTTGTCTTTGTTTTGTTATTTAATAAGGGAATACAACAAACAATTGTATAAAGTTTTATACATTTGTGCTTGTTAAACTTTGAGAATGAATACAAATTTAATTTAATTTTGTGAATGGGCCCATCCTGAGGACTGGTGCAGAGTAGAAATGTGGACCTGTTCTTTTAGTTGATCAGGTGTTCAGAGTAAACCATTTAGAAGCATGACAACAGTAAATATATTGACTAATCAATATTTTCTCATCTAAAATAGCTGAGAGTAATCTCAAAAATGTGAGTGCTAAGTTTTATTAACTGGTTCTATGACTACAGAATTTTCTCTGAGAACAAAAATTACAATGCTACAAATTTTTACTTTCCTTGATTTTCAATTGATAATGACCATCAAATCACCTAATTTCATTCATTAAAAATTTTAGGTCCCTTTAGAAAAATTAATGAGTAGCCTCTTACTAAAGTCTAATATTATAAGTTTGGAAACTTCTCAATTCTAAGAAATGATGGCTGGGCCAGACTTAATTCTAATTCAGTTGTGTGCGTGACTGAACTTATTCCTTCATGATTAGAAATTCCCACACTCATCCTTTGCTTGTTTTACTTAAACCTGGTGGTTGTCTCCATAAAGTATCTCGTCATTAGCAAAACTAACCAGATCTTGATAGACGAGGTATCTCGCCCATCAGTGACTAACCAGATCTTGATCACGTCATAAAAAAATTGGTAATATCTTGAGATATCTCGTCGAAACCACTTGGTATTTTTTTGGTATTTTGGTATTTTCAATTAACGTCACACTGGAGCAACACAACGGGCTATTGGTGACGGTCCGGGATCAATCCCAGAGGGAAAGATCCGAGGACAACACCACGTAATTTTGAACCACGGTCAGATGACGAGGCAACACCTGAGCTGGCACCCCACTCTCCAAACTTCCACACCACGCCAACGTGACGAAACCACTTGGAGGGTTAAGGGAAGTTAAAATTCCACATTTTATATCAATGTTTTTTTTAATAGATGTAACTAAAGACCTTCATGTACGTGGGGATGGTGCACGCTAAATCAGTCGTGGCCTTAAAAGTCCTTACATTGGCGTGGTGTAGAAGTTTAGAGAGTTGCTTGCCAGCTTAGGAGTTGACCTCGTCATCTGACCGCGGTTCAAAATTATGATTAGCTATCCTCGGATCTTTCCCTTTGGGATAGATCCCGGACTCTTGCCAACAGCCCGTTATATTGCTTCAGTAGGACGTAAATTTAACTATCTACTCAACCTAAAACGTATATAAAAACAAATTTCGTTTCATTTCCCCATTGAAATCCATTATCCGAGGATGAAGAAGCTGCTGTAATGACGTCACTTCAAACTTGCTTTTCATTTGCTGACGTTCAGACGGACCTTTTATCTCAAGATGAAAACTTTTAATCTCGCTCAGAGGCAGACAGCAGACGGAGAACGAAGTCGTCTGTCAGCGATGTTGGTGAAAGGGGTGAGCGATGTCTCTGTAGGCTTTTAAACTGATTGTTTTGTAACCACGTGCTGTGTTTATGATAACATTTCGACCAAAAATTTGCAATTCCGATCGTATCTCCAATTGAAGAAACCTGCGACTTGTTTAAAGGTTTGAGGTTACGTTATGGCTAGCATTAAGTTCTGGTATTCGGATTTCGTATACTATAAGCTGTAGAGATGTGTCTTATGAAAATCTACGTTGGAAGATAAGTTTTAGCATGGGCTGCTCTGTTGGCAAAATAGACAGCCGCAAAATCAAAGATTCTTCTATTATCAACGAAAATGATTTGAAAATCCAGACAGTTTTGCAACTAAACGTCCCTCCAAAGAAGGCTCACAGGAATAACAACAAAGTTGTATCTACAAACCACAAAAATCGTAGACACAAACGAAGCGATTCTGGTTCTAAGAAGAAAGGAGAGAATAGACAGAAAACTCCAAGGACCAAAACTGAGAGAGTGGTGAAACCAACTTATGACTCCAAAATCACTGTTAAGTATGACATAAAAGCAGTGATAGGAAAAGGTAGTTTCAGTCGTGTCCTGCGGGTAGAACATCGCATGACAAAGCAGCCTTATGCTCTAAAAACAATCGACACTCCTCATGGACGCGAAGCATTTGAAGCAGAACTCTCTGTTCTTCGACGACTTAATCACCCAAATGTGATTAAGTTAATTGAAGTGTTTGAATCTGATGACAAAGTATACATGGTCATGGAACTTGCAACTGGAGGTAGTCTTCTAGATCGTCTTGAAACCCGAGGCTATCTGACAGAAGACGACTCCCGAGATGTCATGAAAATGGTAATTAATGGTGTCAAATATCTTCATGCTCTAGGGATAACGCACAGAGATCTTAAACCTGATAATCTGTTGTATTATCATCCTGGAAAGGAGTCAAGGATCATGATAACTGATTTTAGTTTTGCAAGCACCAGGAAGCCATCTGGGAATCCATACATGCACACAGTTTGTGGTACACCACAGTACATTGCTCCTGAAATAGTGACTCGCAAACCTTACACATGTGCAGTTGATATGTGGGCTGTTGGGATCATAACATACATTGTTTTATGTGGTGCATTTCCATTTGACTCTGAGCAAGATGCACAGATTTTCAAGCTCATACTTCGGGGTCAAGTTGATATGTCTGAATCAGTAAGTATATTTTGCAATATTCTAACTTGCCTAAAAAAGAATGAATTCTTTTTTTACTTAACATTCACTCTGATGCAATAACAGAACATGCTTAGAAACAATTTCGGGGTGGTCATCTTACTGGTTTGACTTGTAATGAAAAGTGCACTTTTACTAATTTTTTGCAGCTGTCTTCAGAAGTGAAAAGTTTTTGCCTGTGTGTTAATGAAACTTAAATTTAATCTAATTAAATCGGCTTTGGTACTTATTTTATTTCCTTTAGCATCAAAAGTGTAAAAATTGTTTAACACCAAACATTTAAGTGGTGTATGTATATCCTCCTTATGCAGTGAAATTTAGTTCTTCAAAAATAATTGAAGTATGTGCTTTTATAGATACTTAAAGATTGTTTCTGTAGTCCATTCTTATGCTGCTTAGACTTAGAAAATGCTAACTGCAAAAAAATGTATTTTAATCTTGTGTGAACCAAATTTCTGAAATATTAGGACAGGTATTCAAAATTTGTTTTTACAGTTCAGTGAAATGGAACTAGTGTATCATTGTTGCACTGTGAATTGGAATGCAACTAAAATATTGGTTTTATTTATGGTATGCTACATTGATGTTGGATCTTTTTTTTATTTAGGAGAAAGTACACACTACGTTTTCCTATAAGGATAACAGAAACTACTAGAATTTGTTACCATAAAAGAGTTGCTTCATATTACCTCAACTAGAAATTCAAATCACTGTTTGACTTTTTGTCTGGTTTGCTGGCAAAACTGCATTCCATAAGTCATTGAAATAATTTGTTTCCTAGAAAGTCAAACACCCCTCCTGTTTTCTTTAAGTAAACTCGGGCGTCACAATCCCTAGGTTCCGTAATGAACTGTCCTCCCCTTTGCTTTACCCTTGTCTGCCCTTCTATGTACTTTTTCCCCCTTTGCTGATTATTTTGTGTTTCGTCAATTTTATATTTGTAGCTGTTGCCATTTAATAATAAAGAAATGTTGATTTCTGTGCCGTGTACATTAGTGAAATTTATATAGATTAACTAAACAATGTGCTATTGTATTGGTCTATTAAAAACAGAAGGCAGAACACAAATAATGTAGCTGATCAACAAAATGAGCAGATAATAGTTTATTTGAAATCATTGAGAATGGTAGGCAGCAAGTTTTAGGTTAACCAGGAGCAAAAGGGTAAATCTTGTATGTACACCTATGGAGGGGATTTCGAGAACTTATGCTACTCCAATACCTTATAAAAGGCAGAAATATCCTTATTCAATTCATTATTCTATAAAAAATACCAATTTAAGATTTGTTTGACATTTTCAAATGATATAAATTTTGAAAATATTTTACTTTTTTTTATCAATAAGAGGAATTGGGCCACCTTTGGTATTCAATACAACTCCTATCCTTCGTGGTTAAGTTAATCGACAACTAATCCCCAATAACAATCTAAAACTCATCTGTACCCCTTCATATACTTTAATTTTCAAATTTTTCCTTATAATATAAGCTTGACCTAATGATTTAGACGTCTCGAAATGCTGTTCCTCTAAAGTAGTGAGGTGTTGCTATGGCTCAGTGAGTTTACCTACTGCAACTAGCAACCTGCAGGCAGTGCAGGTTGATTCCTCCCTGAGTCAGTGAAACTTTCCTTGCGTATGTTAGTCATGTTGTTTAGTGCAGCTTGGCTAAATATGGTCCTTGCACCATAAAAAACCCAAGCAACCTAAAGTAGAGAGCTTCCATAACAATGTAGCCTCTTTCAGATTGATATCCTGGGTGTAGCTCTGAGTTAAACCTCTTTGAATTGACTTATTACTTTGAGAACACAAATATGGTAATTTGATGTAACCTTATTGCTGTTAAATTTCATTTCTGTGTTTAAATGTAATATATTACTTTTATACTGGATTGCAAGATACTAGCTTGAAAATGCAGCTGTAGGCATAGATTTTTTAATCACTACCAATATCCAGAGCCATGATATCGCTAGTGATGTTTCCAGTGGAATTTGGAAATTTGCCACCTTTATTTCCAATCTAATCACAACATGCAAGTCAGTTTTGCATCAGACTATGTTCATATGTTAAATTTAGTTGGCGTTATTGTGTCGTCTTCTGCTTTTGTTTGATGTTATTGCAATGAAGAAATTTATAATTTCAGAATATATTATTTTATTTGATATTTAAAAGGGGTTTTTTGGCTGCCAAACAATCTAAAAAAATTGCTGCCATGCAATTTTCTATTCTAGAACAGTCTATTGGCACTGATCATGACATTTGCATTTTAGCAATTATAAGAAATGTATGGAGATGATGTCAATAATTAGATATCTTCAGTTATCTGACACTTTTGTCTTGGTCCTACTGAATAATTTATCTAAATTTATCTTAGGATTTTTATGAATAGTCTAGAACAAAACAATTAAACTTGAAAATTTTTGTTTTTCGTTCCCAGACTCTTATCTTTATTTCAATTTTTTGAGACTTAGCCTGTATGTGATAATCTTCTAACTAGTCTTGCTATTGATACTGCATTTTACTGTTCATTTGTTGTACAGGAGCATACTTTTCTGCTTTATTCATTGCACAAAGCTTTTGGGAATTACTCTCAGAGTTTAGTTGGTCAACCAGATCAACAAGTTGTCTTCCTGATCAACAAGTTGTCTTCCTGATCAACATGCTCTGTAGATTTCATGTTTGATGAGAGATACGCTTTACTACTTTTGATAACCAATCATGAAAATCCTTGTGAATATTTGCTCTCGACTGAATTGACATGTGTAAGCAGGGTGTGAAAAAATCCTGATTAAAAAAATTCAGATTTTGTTTTATTTAAACCAGATTTTCATGATTTTAATAAATTTATTGCCCCTATGTTTCAACATGTTAGAAATGTGACATGCAATTCAGTATAGTTTCTAGATAGTATTGAGTTATGTTAGACTTTAATATTATACTAGGGAAATATAGTGAACAAATGTCTGGAAAATAAAAACAATCAAAATTATTGGTACAGGCTTTTTTGTGGCAACACTTTTAGCATGCTTTTTATGTCACCGAAGAATTTCTTAGAAAACATCGTTTTAGGTTTTGTGGAAAATTAAAAATATAATAGGAAAAAAATCTACACAACTCATAATCCTTTTTAAAGTTTTTTGATTAGTTGAACAATAATAAAATAAATAATTAGCAATTCACTCATTGCCTTAAGTTGCTTCAAAGTAAACTTCAAATTTCACGAAAGAACCATCATGAAACGTTTCTACAACACTAAATACAGATGGCATGGTAAGATAAAAAAGATAATGATTTACAAAATTAATAAGAGATTTTTAAAAAAAAGCAAAAAAACAATACAACCTGATGCGACTACTGTTCCGTGTTTAAAATACAAACTGAAAGTTTTCTTCAAATTTACAGGAAACAGAAAAGAATTGGAAAAAATTCTAAAGGACCAATGATATCATAGGACGTGGTAATAGAAAAATTGGGGGAAATTTTTTTAAAGGACTAATGAAATCAAAGGACAAAAACAGAAACGTGAAAAGAACATTCTAAAATATTCAAGAACGAAACAGGACCAAATATGAAAATTTTAACTTCGCGAGGTTGCCATAATCCTAATAAAGCAGAGTTGACTCTGCCTGCCACAACTTGCTACAAAAAGCACGCCAAAAGCGTGGTCCAATCAAAGCTGGACCCAAAATTCTATAAACATTTTAAGAGGAAAAATAAAAGTACATTTCAAAAATCAAACTAAAATTTTTTTAACTTTCTGGCGTTTTCGAAACTTGACTTGTTTTACATGTAAAAACTGTAAATTAAATTATTAAGTGGAAAATGTTCTTTCTAAAAACACAGAAGTAGCAGTGGTGGGAAGTTGGCTTTATGAATGCCTTTCTTTTCTTCTACACGAACACTAAAATATAAACAAGTTCCTCCATTCCTAAGGTGATAATTGGGATATAATGTTTTCGCAAACCACGAAATCTAAAACCATCTTTTCTCTTGAATTTTTGTAATTACAGGCATGATACTAGGTGAATATTTTGCTTTTGCGAATATAAAGGTTCTTTCATCTGGAAAGTGAGGAGCAACCATAATTGTTTGTAACATACTAAAAACAAATGTTCAACAGTACTGATTCCTTTATCAGAAATATAAAATTTCCTCATCAAACAGCATCAGGCCAAGTCTATCCAACCTTTCCACGGGGAAGACTCAAGATTAACTGAAACAATTTTTTATGATGTATGAAAAAATAGTGCTCATTTTTTGGAATATTATGACCGTAAAATTGTGCACCTCTATATCTTAGACAATGTTTAAAATACATTGCTATTTTATGGTACTTAATTTATTATTAAATTTTAATCATTAACCTTATGGTATTTTGAAGCATCAACCTTACTTCCCTACTAAAAGTACCTTCAGGGGGCACATCTCCTTTAGGTGTGTACGGGCTTCACGGACCCGAGGTACTCCAGAGATCCTTTCTTTCGCATAGAGTTTACTGTCTTTAGGAAACACGGAGATCGCGCTTCCGGGATACCCAAGCTATCTTTTTCTACTTTCATCCCATTACTATATTCCCCAAATCCCCTTTTTCCCATTCACGACATTGTCTTGTTTTGGGCCCAGCTTGGTCAAATAATGGCCCTTGCTCCATAAAACCGAAAAACAACCAACCCTACTGAAAGCAGTGACGGATTGACTTGTTTGACCAACCCGGGAAATGTTCCCTTCTACCGGCCTCGGGAAGGTGCTGTCATAATTCGCAAAAAGACTGAAAGAAAAAGTTAACTATGCCTTTTCAAATAATTGTATACTTAATAAATGAGCTAAGCAAGAAAAAAGACGCTCGAATGAACTTGTGAAGTGTTTAAAGTAATGAAGTGGATATTACCTAAATTTGACATGGACTTCCTTAAATTTCGTTGCGAAAAAGGTTTAAATTATGTATCTCCTACCAGTTTTTCGAAAATTTTCGAAGCCTTTGACCAGATACATAGAGATGCTTGCTGCCGCTCTCGCAGCGAAAAAACAGCAGAAATATATTCGCCTACTCATGACATAAACATTAGTTATTACAAGAACAGATCAGTGAACGCATGTGCCATAAATTAACTCATTATGCAACTTCTAATTACGCTGTTATTGTGGATTGCTATACAACAAAGTGCAAATCAATGCAAAATTAGGAATTCAGATTGCTTTCTCAGAGGAAGTACTCAGCTTTTCCGAAAAGATTGTAATAAAGAATTAAATTCACTCTTCGCGCTTTTAATAGTTTGTCTTTTGGAAAAATGTAAATGAGTTCAATATCGCTCACTTTTTAAGAGAAATATTTAGTTCTCCCAGAAGCACCAGTTTCTCGTGAATTCCCGTCTGTCACTGACCAAAAGTTTTGAATGAAGCTCGTAGATCGGTGGTCTCAAACTGACTCTTGGCACGGCCACATCCCAACCAAAAGCTTACGTTTTCTCACTGAGCAACAAAAATTTGGAGACTGAGTAAAGGATTTTTCTGCTTATCACACAGACGGAAAACATAAGGTGTTCGAAGTCACCGAACATTGATATTTTAGAAATATTTAGCCATCAATTGGTGTTATTTGGAAAGCTGATGGTGAGAAAGCATAGACAGGACCGTTCCTGAAACATCTGCCGCCCACGTGCAAACATCACTAAGTCGCCCCGTTTTTCACAACCCGAAACATCGCACCATTGTACGGTTTCAAAAGTAAATGAAGAATAAAATATGCAGATACATAATGTCTTATTGAAATCGTAAAAAGAGCCTAAAGATGACGAATAAAATTTGAAAACAAAGACACATCAGGAAATGTAATAACTGGACACTGGTTGAAATTGGAAACATACCTGGTCGTATATTTTGGCCGGCCCTATTTTTTCTGACGACGTGCAAGTGCACACCACTCAAGGACGGTCTGAGAATAGTTAGCATTCAAAATAAATTAAACAGGAAACCTCTAACATGAAAAAACTATCCATTCCTTTCACAAACGATCTGATAACCGACAGGCCCTGGGTTCTAATCCTGGTTTTGCATGAATTTTTTTGTCTAATTAACCTTCGTTTAGCAAAAAACCAAAAACCTTTTATAAAGTGGTACAACGTGAACCCATCCTCCCTGATGCACCAGAGTAACACCAAGTGGTTCTTAATTCCGTCCTTGTAGTGGTGGCATGATGACTATAACACTTCTAACATTCAAATTGGCCGGGTAGTAGCAAAAGAATCTTTTATATAAAGTTTTTAAATTCAGTTTACAAATCGTATTTTATGTAGTCCATCGTAAATTGACATATTTTGGTAAATTATGCAGCTGTAAATATTTTCTGGTTATGTAATTTTGATTTGCGTATTTTTATCTTTCGTACACTAGACCTTGAAGAGACCACCTCTCTTGAGCCACTCGTAACTTACCACTTTTTCACGGAACGACGGATGGTCGCCTTAGAGAGGTTCTAAATAAGTTTGTGGTTTGAGAACATCATTCTCTGTTATACATTGATAAATGATAATGATTTCGGAATCTACTTCATTTGAGGAATTCTGTTCAATCAAAGATAGAGTACTCAAATTAGATATTAGTGTTATAAGTTGCATACATTTGCTTTAAATGAGTGATTTGGATTAAGAGAGTTCTTTATGTAACTTTATTGATTGTTCCTGTGACAGGGAACAGTATTTTGTTACAAATTATACAACTTTAAATAAACTTGCATTTTTTTGTTTGACAAGCGAAATAAATTATGTTTTGATGAATCTGGGGACGATACAATACACCAGGCTTGTATGAAGAAAAGAATTTCGGAGATGACTCAGACTTCCTCTTTCTAGGATTTCTATCTATTGAATTGGCGGCGATGCTAAATGAGCGCTTCGATTGGATTTTTTCCTTCAGACCTTTTTTTGTTTATGATTAACGAAATTTCTCGATGCAACTCCGATTGAACTAACTTCAGCATTTATTTTTTGGTGGTTGCCTGGGGATGAGGTATCTCGCCATTTGTAAGACTGGCCAGATCTTGGTGGATGAGATATCTCGTCATTGGAAGAAAACTGATCATATCTTGATCTCGTCATCAAAAAATAGGCAATATCGTGATAACAAGATATCTCGCCATTAGCAAAATTGGTCAGATCTTGATGGGCGATATATCTCGTCCAAACCAGTTGGAAGGTTAAGAAAAAAGTATCGGAATGGCTTGGGCTCCGCATGCAAATAATAACATTCATTGTAGAGTAATAATATTATCCAGCCAAGACCCACCACATGGTATAACGGGAAATTTAAAAAGAAATTGTAGTTAAGTGTAGCTTAAATTTATTTTATAGGTTTTAAGTTGAAAGATCTTTTTGTAAAACTGAACAAATGGTGCATAGGAAAAGAAAAATATTTACATTTTGAGTGAGTTACTTTGTTTTTACACTTCATGGTAAATTTTTGTTAAATGTGGGCTTTTGAGCCGATTGTGCGAGAAAAGTATTGAGTACTTGGAATATATATTAAAAAATAGAGGTCCTTCATCTAACATCGTAAACAAGTGCTGAAGGGGAGATAGAGCTGCCCACGCCCCCTCTTCTGAATAATTAGAAAATAATTTCGATGGGCAGTCTTCTTTCTCCTGGTTCTCTTCCTGCCGAAATGTTAAATGAGCATTGCTTTTAATGATTTTTTCAACTGTTTTCAGATTTTTGACGTATATATTTTACCTGTAATAAACGAGTTCGAAACCCGAATCAATCAAAGACCGTCGTGTACGTGGGGGCTGATGCATGTTAAATCTGATGCGGCCTAAAATGTCCTCGTGGTGGCGTTGACTATTAATGCTGTTAATTGGTTGGTAACTTGAAACTGAATACTGCAAAGCCTTTTACACTTCCTAAAGCTAATTAGCTCAGGTATTCTCGGATATTTCCCTTCGGGATTGATAGCCCGTTGTGTTTCTCCAGTGCGACGTTAATTCAACTACCTATTTACGTAATTAAAATTTTTGAGTTCACCGACAATACCACTTCGGCATTAGTGTGATTTTAACCTCAAATTTCTAAATAAGACCCAGAAGAAAATTTATTTTCGTTTTTTTAGACATTGGTTTTTACAACTTAATATCTAAAAATTAAATAAGTCTATTTTGTTACACTATACGTAATGTACTTTTTACCTTGTGTTTGGCGCAGCATAGCCTATCCGACTCTTGCGCTATAAACCTATTCCCAAACCCTATTAGTTTCTTTTTCGATCATTTTTTTAATATTTGTGCGTCCAATGGATTGGAAAACAATTCGTGATTGTTGACCACATATCAAAATTAGAAAGTAACGATGTGACCAAAGAAACAACAAGGGTAAACCTGATGCAAAAGGATGCATTTATGTATCGTCACTTTCATTTTTTTTTATAAAATAAGAAAGCTCAAGTAACCTTTAAGTTCTGAATTTACAATAACTCCGTTGTAATGGTTTTGATCGTAGTTAAAACACAAGTTATTCATATATTAGGCTTGGCCAGGGAATTTTTTCGTTCTCTGGTCCGATAACATCTTTTCATTCCCCTGGTGAAATATGACTGGAGACATTGAATTAGGAATCGCATCGTATCTCATTTCAGGAGACAGCGTCTTGAGGCAGCTTTGCTAGTGACAGTTTTATGGCTGGTAATCAAATTATTCTTACTCTTTTCAGCTTGAATAGCCTTAAGGGGAAGACAAAAATGCAAGGAAAAGTTCTTGATATGTTTACTCTGAAGTGTAGCATAGTTTTTTTATGAATCCGGGACTAACATCCAAGAATTTTGCATGTATGTGCGAAGTTTAATAATTATGTAAACGAAGCGTCGAAACTTTCTCGTCTTGGTTAAACCCCTATTTATTAAACATCCAGTAGTTCTTAAAATCCGGTATTTATCTACAATATTGTCAAAAATTATTTTTGCCCTTTTTTGTTGAAAATATAATTTATTTGTTTGAAATTACTTAATACTAAACAGTGGTGAGAGAACTGGTGGCTATGAAAACTAGTCCGAGATATATCTGAGCTATAAAACAGCGAGTGTAAGGCAATGATGAAAGAATACAGTGGAAAATCCAGATAATACAATATCAGGGTTGAGATTCGAGCATTAATTCCCAAAACTTTCAGATTTGGAAAACCCTTGAAAATTAAAAATTTTCGCTGACCACTTGGAATTTGTGTTACTAAGGGCTTGCATAACGTAGTGAACCGCAATTTTTCACCTTTACATTGCGATTAAGAAATTGGAGGAAATGTTAAAATAGATATAAAAAAAACGTTCAAAATCGATAAATACTGGACTATCCTACTAATTGTTTTTGATTCTAAAAGCTAAATTTTAGAATAAAAAACAATTAGAAATTTAAATTTAGAACATAAAAGAATAGGAGAAAACAATGAAGTATTTTTATTGTTTGGTTTTCTTTGGCTAGTGAAATATTGCACTTTCAGTGGACAACACTTGGGAATTGACTGGGTTATAGGAGAACTTGCGGGGATGAATAAGCACGTGATGCATCGCGAGCTCTAAAAGAATAGCATAGAAATTTTTTTCTGCTCACATTCTTGATTTTTTTTCTAACTTTTTACGGGAATAGGTGATTTCTTTCGTTTACATGGAATTTTCCCAACCCTACAGATTCAAACCGGAGAGGCGGTATCTATTGGAGGCAATCCTTTCCAAGATCGTCCTAGGTTCTATGTCCTGCTGTCTCCGAGATCCCCACCTCACATGTCATAACCGTAGTTGGGTGTGGTGCCGCAATTGGATGTGGGGAGAGAGGGCGGCGAATGAAAAGAAGGGCTCATAAAAATTGGTGCGGAGACAGACTGTCTTTTACGTCTTCCTGTCTGGCATTTTCTCCCCTCTTCCCCTTGTAATGGTTTTCTATTACACGCTTTCTTCTCTTTTTTGTGGCAAAAACTCGTTCCTCTGAGCGAGCATCACCGCCTTCTCTGTTAACTGCTTAATTGATCTACCACAAAGCGAAAGATTTTGACACTTCTAAAATGACATTTTATTTGCTGATGATTACACAAAATCAGAAGTGGCTAGTAAAAAATGTATTCCATCTAATTTTCGAAGCTCTCTTTAATCAAAAATGCGTCGGAAAACGAATTCGTTTAGAGGAAGAGATCTGTCAATATCGCTTCACCCAAGATATCATTTCGGAATGTCTCTAAGTTAGAAATCCAATTTTTATGTCAAATTCAGACTTGAACTGAAAAATAATTTTAAAAAATTATACCATCGTCCGAAAATCTTACATTTCGTCTCTAGATTAATTTTAAAGTAGGATTACTTACCCGTTCAAGTGAGACGAGATATCACCAATTTTACTGATGACGAGATATCTCGTTTATCAAAATATGGTCAGTTTTGATGAACGAGATACCTCGTCGAGACAACCACCAGGAGGGTTCCACACAAAAGTGGCATTAATCCTAGCTCTAGTAGATGTAAATCAAGGATTCCTGTGTTTCGATACATCGTCCTGGTTGAAAAACGGAATTTAAATTTATTGAGTGTAAATACATGCGCGGTGTTACATTAATCGCCAATTTTTTTCACGAGGTGAAATTAATGTTATAAAATTGTCCCTCATATTCTTCGAAAATTATAAAATTTTGAAATTGTAAACGAATTGTCAACCTGTTGTAGAAAATATTCACTATTTAATTTTAATCGTGACATTTTGCTAAATCTGAAAAACTCAGATGATGGATCGCATGGAATTGTAACGCAGTTGTGACCACCTGTGAAAAATAACATAGACGTGCGTCTTACTTTACCTAGTTACCTTATCCGCCTCTGCTAGGTTATCCTTACATGTATGAAGTCCCCTGACTCAAGGAGCGATATGACAGTATTTTGAAGATGAGAGTTGGGCAAGTTTTTTAAGTTACGTATAGTGTAAGCCTTCAGAAAGTTACAGTTGTGAAGCAAAAAAATATACTGCTTTGTAACCAAGGGTTTGCAGACTTGAAATTGACCCTTTTTCATTTTCCTTGCGGTTTTTCGAAAAGTAGGCCCGGCCCGTGTCATTTTTCAGTGCAAAACGCATTGTAAAAAAGGATGTGATAACATGCCATGTTCACGTGTGGCGATCTATGTAGTCGTGTGACAATTTCCTCAAATAAAGAACAATGGAAGAATTCCTCCTTCCCGTCCATCGCAATTTTTCTGTCACTTTCGAGCCCCCAAACGACTGATTAAGACGAAGATTTCTCGTCGGTGTGGCATGAGTTAACACAATTTTTTCATTCCAGGCCAATCGTAAATAATATCCGTTGGCGCCTGCGAACTGCGCTTTATGCGTGGGTCGGAAGAATTGATTTCGGGTATTTTTTTAAGGACCGAATTCCTTACACACTGTTTGTCTTGCTTTGATGTGCGATGGCTCGCTGGACAATCGGCCATTATGATGGAAGATTGCTTTTCGGATAAAATTGTTCCATCGGTTGAATATCGTCTGCTTTTTTATTTACCGATTCTTCCATCTTTGCAGAGATTGGTCGACCATCGCAGCGCTTCCAGTGGCCGAAAGAAATTAAAAAAGAAAATGGCGCTTCGTCTTTTTCTGTGTGCCGATTAGGAAAATAAATTCTTGTATGACTCAAATGTTAATTTCGTCATCGTGTTATGCGAGTGTGACGTGTTTAGGGTGTGGTGAGTGATATGTCTTTGGTTTATCGATGTTTGGGTTGCCGGCAACTACAGCTTTCTGTTCTTTTAATGTGTCGCGGTCCTGTTGAAAAGTTTTGCGGGTCATCTGGTTATTCACTACTGTTTGACAGGAACGTGCAGTGCTCGGCTTGCATGTTTTTGAACACACGAGACATTGTTTTTTGAAATATGCCGCTTGTATTATTTTTTAGGGAGTAGCCGGAAAAGAATTGGGCAGTCTACTCTTACGTCTTATAATTAAAGATAATACTGCCTTTTTTATTTAATCCCGTGGTTTGTCGAGGAACCTCTAACTATAAAAAATCTTCTTTCCTCTTCAATATTTCGTTACGGTAAACTTCGATATTAATTTGTTTTCATTAACATTGAACAATAAGTTTTACTTTTTATTCTTATGAAGACATCCAAAAGAAGGATTTATCAAAGCTAACAATAAAATTACCTTCGTTTTTGTTTGAGTTACAAATTTCATTTGAAGACTTCCAATTTTTTTGCGTCATTGTACAAATTTGATTCACGGAATCTCCAGAGAATCATTCTTTCCAATTAAACCACTTTCAGAAAATATTTTTAATCTCAAATTTGTCGCACTGAATTGGGTATTTTTCAACTTTCGACGAACTTTCTTAAAAATAACAGATTGTATATCAGCCTCTGATAACCCACGCAGTGAAAAAAAAATATTTCCAATGTGTCCGCAAAATTTCGCTAACAATTTGGAGTTAGGTGGATTAAAAACTGCCCCACCTTTTTCTTAGCTTTTTATGCATGGTGGGATATTTTTAACCCACCTCAAAAAGTTGAAATTACTCATAGTCATACAGCTTAATATTTTATTTAAAGGTTTTCATTGTTGGCAATGTTATGAACTAACGCTAAATGTGTAAATAACTCAAAACAAAAATTTACACATCAAAACGCATTTATTAAGTTGACACTTGTGATTATGTTTGGCGAATTTTTGTCTTTCGTAACGGTAAATGTTTTTTTCGTAAAAATTTATTATGAGTGAATAAATCGTTTTATAATAAAAAAAACATGTTTGATATTTTATACTAATTTTGAAGCTGAATAAGTGAATAAACAATTCTGTGCAACTTGGTTTTTTTTCTTTTTAAATCGTGTGTCTCAAAGAGTTAAGCAAGACTAACAGAAAATGCATTTGTAATTATTTTTTTAGAAAAAAAACTATTTCTGCTTAATTTATATTGGAAGCAAACTTAGGAACCGATTGCATGAAATTTTTTAAAAATTCCACACAAGTTGGATGCTGAAAAATATTAACCCTTTCCTCATCTAAAATATGCTATTTGTATAACAAACACAGCCACTGTTTATTAAATTTCTTTGAGCTTATTTGTTGTGATGAACATAAAAAGGGTACAGCTTTAAATCTTGACTTCTTTGTGGCAACGCTTTTTGACACGTATTTTTGGCTTGCTTTTTAAGTCGCCAAGGAAGAATTTCAAAGAAAAACAGTTTCAAGCTTTGCGGAAAACAATTCAAAAATTAACGAAAAAAGAATATTTTTAAACAGAAAAAAATCCACCCTACTGAATGTCCTTTTTCAAGTTTTTCGACTACGTTAAACTGGCAATCTAAATCTCTAACTTCAAAAAATTTATTGAAACAATCTATTTTAAGGAAATCCAAAAAAGCTGCTGATCCAAACTTAAATGTATACAAAGTGAACGCTTAACTCCCTCATTTCCTACAGTTGCCCAACCTCCAAAAAGATCAAATTTCACGAAAGAGCACCCCGATACCTAACCTACAACACAGAAGGCATGGTAAAATAATAATAAAAAAAAAAAAAAAGAATGATTTATAAAAATTAATAAGAGATTTAAAAAAGCAAGAAACGATACACCCAGATGCGACTGCGCTATGTCGTGTTTAAATTATAAACTGGATTTTTTAATTCTTCAAATTTACAGGAAATAGAAAAGAATTGGGGAAAAAATTCAAATGGACCAATGAAATCAAAGGATGTTGCAACGGAAAAATTGGGGGGAAATTAAGGACCATTGGAATCAAAAGACAATTAAACAAAAATTAAAAGAGCATTCCTAAATATTCAAGATAGGAAATGAAAGTTTTAACTTCGCGAGGTTCTCATCTATGAGTACTTTTCGATTTTGAGTGATAAGGAATGCCCCTCGGTCTAATAAAATTACCTAACTGAAATTGTAAAAATGACGAATCTACGGCGAACTAGTCACTCAATAGTTTCAACTCTTTTGCAATACATTTCTAAATATTGTTTTGTTAGTGCAACCTAACTCTTAGTTCAACTCTTTTGCAAAACATTTCTAAATTTTGTTAGTGCAACCTAAAGCGGAAATTTCAATTTTCGCCTATTGTAGGATTTTTCTCGCCCGAATGAGGAGTGATTTCACATCTTTCAAAGGTACACAAAATGTTCGAATCAGTTAATTGCGATGACGTTAAATAAGACTCAACACACACAAGCGATTTAAATATGTGTCAAAACATGATATTCATCTGACTTATGATGAGAGATATAGGGGAGAATTCCGGGAACCCAATTGGTGACAAAAGGATAAATCTAGCCCCGTTCATGGGAAATTCCACTTTTTGACTTGTGGCACTCTTGCATCATAGGTGCAACCTATTCGTCTTGGAATGAAAAACTTTGAGTATTTTCGAAAAAAATAGCTCTCCAAGACTTGAAAGAAAGACCCCAAGCGATAGGGATTTTTTCCTTCTGATCTTTTTGAGCAAAAATAGGAAACATTCCTTGTGTGCATTAAAAAAAGCTGCTCAGATATCGCGCACCGTTATCTCCCGAAGAAAAGGTTCCTTTGCCAATTGACGGCTCTCTCCTTCAAACGAAAAAAAATTGTTCTTGTCTCTATAAATCAGAAGAGCTACCGGAAAACAGATAAGCCTCCCCTTCTCTTTCGTTCGAGGGCCACTTCGGGGCCACGCCCCGGTGTCTTGACATCCCTCGGCGTGTGTTTATGTTAGGGGCCCACTCCAACAGAACTATCCGTTGAGAGTAAGTGCCCCGCGCTCTGGGATGTTATTGTTGGTGTGTCCGTTCTCGGAGTCTGCGAGCTTTTTTTTCTTTTGCCTGTTTCTAAGAGCTTCGGCCTGCATCGATAGGCGAGCATCTAGTGTTCGAGCACTTGGGGTGTCAGAATAAGAAGCGACCTTCGACACCCCAGATTCAATTGGGTTTTTTTCTCTCAATCCCCGGGCAACAATGCTGCCATTATGTGAACCTATCAGCAGCTCTGGGGGCCCAGCCCTTCCGAAACTGTTGGTGTCTTGTTTTATATCATTTTGCAAATGAATATTTTTTTTTTCGTAATATTTTTTTCTATGAGATTTCAATATTTCCCCAATTCTGCTTATTGCCATACAAAATATTTGACGGAAACAACCATTGCTAAGTGGTTTGTGCTCGAGAAGAAAATTTCAATTAGGGATACTTCAATTGGCACAAAAATCGTATTTCTAACTTAGAGCCCCGTTCGAAATGAAATTCCGGCTACACTATTAGCATGTTGGTATGAATTCAGTCCTAGCCAAGGAAGATGATATACGATGGGGTTTATAATGACCCCATCATTGGCATCATATACTACCAAACCTAATGGGCATAGCTTTCATGTTCGGTTATGTTTATAAATCACATCTTTTGCTGAAATAGTGCTTTTCGGTATTGGCATGGTTTACAAGAATCTCCAAACATCGGAACATTCGGACGTGTCCCATTTCCTGATGACAAGAGTTGTAGGAATTTTGGTTGCAACCTTGAAAGGCTTCTCAACACCACTCATTTGTGTTTACAACACTGACCCCGTTGGGTTCGGAAGAAAATTGCATGTTGAGATACTTTTGTTGCATGCATTGTATTACAACAATGCATGATGCCCAGGTTTCATGCAATTCCAATTTTTTACTTGAAGTTCTCTGTCGTGTTTAGCTCTAAAACCCAAAACCAACCACAACTATCATGCAGTCCAGGGTATGAAAAAATCATGATTTTTTTTTAAATCAAAAACAGCGGATTTATTGATTTAAATCGGATTTTTATGATTTTAATTAATTCCTTGCCCGTACAAGTTTAAATTTGTTGGACATGAGACACGCAAATTACAGTGTAGTATCTAGATAGTTTTGATTTATTTAAACATTAATATTTTTATGTAAAACATTAATATATTAAGAAATATAGTCAAGTAAATTTTTGAAAGATTAAAACGCGATATAGGAATTAGGTAAGTAAAGTACATGATAAAGTAAATAGACACCAAATGCCAAGATGAGCAATGTTTTTCCATCTGGTTCTCAAGCGGTTTAGATTACTTTGAGTTAAACTCATAAGCGGTGACATGAATTTTTTGAACCCAGATAAATAAGGTTGCCAGATCCCACGTACACTATATTATGAATTTTTTTCAATCATATAAATTTCAGAATATTTTTGTGTTATATTTATCATATATGAATAGAATGTTTTGAATTACTCCAAATATTTTATTATAAAATAATTGGTTCAAGACTTGCTTTTGAGAAAAAAAATCATGTCACATAGAAAATAAAATAAGAGGAACTTGCATTTTGAAAAAATTCCTACTTCTCGTTAATTTTTAGCTTGCAAAAAAAATTATTGGTGAAAAAAATTTTATTTTTTGTAAGTTAGTAAAAAATTAGATGACATGAAAATACATAAATTTGAAATCAAATGTTTATTTTCCAAATTCTTGAGCATTAACAAGTATTTCATAGGTATATTCGAAGCACACAAAAGGGTTTATATATAAAACAAAAAAATGAAGCTTTTCTCTATGAGCAGAAGTGTAATATCCCCAGATAATGCCAATTCAGTGGAATTTTGAGCTTGCAATAAAAAATTTATCAATTCCAATAGCTTTTTGCTTCAACCCATAATCTTTTCTCAACATACTTACTCAATTATCAGATGAATGAACTTTTACATTCCAAATTTCAATTCCATAAATATTGAATAGTTATTCTAGGAGGGTAAAGAATTCTAAGGGATCAATGCATAAATTTCCCAATAAATTGAAATAAAAATTAACCAATATATTATACAAAACAAAATGAAACTATTAAAATTGCCAATTATAAAAATTTATGCGCAAAATTGGAATGATTTTGTGATACTGCAGAAAATATTTTCGTTGAGTGTCTATATTTCTTATGAACTACAGTACTAAAAAATAACGGGAAAATATTAAAAAAGAAAGCAAGTTACCACAATTTTAATAATTGGATTGAACATATTTCGAGCATCTGCACTCAACACATGGTGAATGGTTTAAAATTGGTCATGTGCGATTTATAGTCACACGGAATGTTTAAAACGAAACCATTTCTGATTAGCAGGATTGTGAGTGACACCTATTTGTCAATGTCCCAAGATGAAAATACTTATCAGGTAATTATGGTCCCAATCAGCAAATACTGTCTTCAAAGCGAGGATGATTTTCAATATAATTTTGGGGTGAACTCGGTACGAGCGAAGTTCTTAACTTATTTGAATAAAATAACACGCATCTTGTTGAGTATTTCATTCTCAATATTATTAAACATAACAAAGAAAAATGAAATTTAAAATTTTGATTTAAATTTCAGCTGATTTAAATCAGCATACCCTGATGCAGTCCCCACCATCATAAATGCGAACTTAACGACGCTTGTAAAGAAATTACGTCATTAGCATAATCAGAATTTTTTTCTGGTTAGGTATTAAAATCTCTACCCCCCTTTCTCGGTAAATAAGACCCGCCAAAGTAATATTCGAGTGTTCCTGTGTGTCAATTGAATAATAACTTAGCAAATTTTTAAAACAAAGAAGAGAATAAATGTACGTAATCGTGTTTATAGCTTAAGTTACTTACAAAACTCATTTACTCCAAGGAAGACTGGGAGACAAATCCGAATTTAGATTATTCTTAATCTTAGCTTTATGAATCTTTCAGTAGCAGGTGTAACATATTTTGCATTTCGTATTGACTACGTCCGTATTATCAGTTTTTAGTAATCCGAGGTTGCGAGGACCACGGTGCCTCGGATAATCAAGGTCCTACTATACCATAAAATGGTATTTAAATTTAGAAAACGCTGCACATTACAGTGCATGACAGTTTGCACATTTTCCGGGCCTTCGTAGGACTGGCTACGCCACTGAATTCGTTTGCATTTGCAGGACTGCCACAGCGATGTTTTGTTACACCTTGCCAAGGTTGAAAAATAGTATCTTTTAAGCAAAATCTTCTCGAAAGCTACTAATTAAACATTTTGGCGACTTTTTTTAAAAATCCACCAAAGGTTAGCGAAAATTTTGTCCCTTTTTTATCTGATAGTGAACTGAAAAAAAATTTAAAATTTTTCTCTAGAGAATATTTTCCAAGGGACGCCAGTTTCAAAGTTTTGGCGCTAAGCCTTAGCAACCATTAAAGAAAAACATCGGAATCTATGGTTGCTAGATTGCCGTGGAAACCATGTTAAGGTAGGTAGGTATTTTAATTTACGTCGCACTGGGAGCAACACAATGGCTATTGGCGACGGTCCAGGATCAACCCCCGAAGGGAAAGATCCTGGGACATCTCGTAATTTTGAACCACGGTCAGATGACGAGGTCACACGTGAGCTGGCACCCCACTCAACCAAACTTCCTCACCACGCCAACGTGAGGACATTTGAGGCCACGATATATTTAACGTATGCCAGCTCCCTTTGTACACACGATCGTCATCTGACCGTGGTTCAAAATTACGTGGTGTTGTCCTCGGATCTTTCCCTTTGGGATTGATCCCGGACCGTCACCAATAGCCCATTGTGTAGCTCTAGTGTGACGTTAATGGAAATACCCCCCCTTTGTACACGCCGGTCTTTGGTTGGATTCGAACTCGCAACCATGTTAAGAAATAAAAATGTTTAATTTTACAATTTAAATTTCTTAGCGAGATTTTCAACGTCTGTTACGTGCTTTATCAGCACATTTTGTTTTAGCCGATTCATTTTGTATCTGAGCAACTGAAATAAGGTTGAAGAGGAGACTTTGCTGCTATTTTCAAAGATTTGTACTATTTCTCAAGTGCTTTGGCTGTGGCAGCCCTGCATTTGGAATAAATGTGCGTGCAACGGATGTAACTCAACTGCGGAAAGTCCGTTTTGCAAACAAAATTCATCACTTTCACTCGCCATCCAGAGAAGTGCTGAACAAGCTGATTGCTGCGGCGTTTTGTTTGGGGCCCGAGATTCTGGCCGAGGAGAGCGAAGTCCGTTTGAAGAGAGAAAGAAGGGCCTTGTTTTCCGCCAATCGCATCCGCCCATCTTGAAAGCAAATAAATCCTTGCCCTCTCCGTCTCTTTCGTTTGTACGACGCGCGTTGTGTCCGGACTCTTTTTTGACATCGCTTCTGATCATTAATTGTGTAATTAGTAATAAATAATGGAACTGGCACGCATTTGGGAGTTCCAGTTCATTCATTGGGATTGGCCGGTTTCCCCTTTCATTTTTTTTATTCCGAGCTCCCGTCTATAAATAGAATAGGCGTGGTTCTTTGCAGTGAAACGCACTCCTGGTTGAGTTCTGTCTGAAACTCCAGGATGTGGATGTTAAATCTGTAAGCTCAGCAGTAGTGGATCAAGTAATTTTGGGGCCCAATGCGCCGGTAACTTTGAGGACCATTTTCCTGATTAATCTCAGTTATGCTGACCATTAATTTAAACGTCCCTACTCATTTTATTGAGGAGCAACAAAAATATCAAGGCGAGGAAATAAACAGAAAGATAAGACATTCGGTACAATCCGGCTCAAGGGAAAAGGTAGTCGAGGCACGTGGTTGTGAACGAGGCTATTCCTTAAATAAGGTGATAGGTTGGAACGTAAACAAAGCTCTTCCAAAACTGGCATCTTTAGAGGGATTCTGGCTCTAAATTTATCGTTTGGTGCCGGAAGCCATAGCAGTGGTAATGAATTGGCGGGGAAACCACCCACGACGATCGCCATTCGTGCTTTTGCCGTGTGGCAGCCCTCCTAATAATCTTACACACCTATTCAAAAATCGACTAATCCAAGGTCGACTGCCTTCTTGTCGGAGCCGCACTATACCTGTCTACTGGTTTCCCAGCAAAGCAAATATTTAAAAAAGGAAAATAAATTATTTTTTTGAAAAATACCTATTTGACAACTACAATTTCCTGTGTTGAGAGCCTTTTATTATTACGACGTTAATTCAACTACCTACCATTCGATGTGTCAACATTTTTTTAAAAAACATCGGTATCTGTTACTCCACAACTTGTGGTTTGGAGAGTGGGGTGCCAACTCTGGTGTAACCTCGTCATCTGACCGTGGTTCAAAATTACGTGCTGTCCTCGTATCTTTCCCTTCGTGTTTGATCCCGGACCGTCGTCAATAGCCCGTTGTGTTGCTCCAGTGCGACGTTAATTAACTACCTACCTATCTCCACTATCCTGTGATTTTTCGTGATGCATCAAGATATTTAATCTCTTCAGTCTCCAAAAAATTTCACTCTCCGGGAGGTAAAGTGTTCTTGATGGTCTCTAAGTAGGGACATTGAGCCGGGGCCCGATTGAGCCCGAGGTTGACAGAATTGAGCCTAGCCAGAATTGAGCGTAGAGCGACAGAATGTAAGATATTTTACGGGGAAAAAACGATAACTTTGAAACATTAATTAAAATATATTATAGCGATTTGCTACGATATAACGACCAATTGAGAAGACCCCAGCAGCTCTAAATCTGTAACGCTATATTTTTTGATCGATATAACCACCGCGGAATAGGTAAAAATCTCGTTAGTGTTCAGTTGGCGGTTTTCAGGTCTCGCTTTTTAATCTTCAGTGTTTAACTTTACTTTTTTCATTTTTACTTCACTGTAGTTCATACTTTATTTCATACTGCATTAATGATAGTTTCTTAAGTGACGCTGAGTTTTTCTCCTGAAATTTGAAAAAAATTATAATGTGCAAATCGTCATTCCCATTTCCACTCTAAGAACAAAAACCCAGCTACTTGTCCTGGGTGTACTTCTGTTTCAGTAAAAGTTTCCGTATGTCTATATGTTCATTATTTGACGATGGCTGTCTTGTGTTTTACGCAGCTTGGTTAAATATGGCCCTTTCGCCATAAAACCCAAAACCAAACAAAAAAGCATAACAGAAATGTTAGATATGACGACTATTTAATATAACGTCCTTGTTCGCCTCGGTTTTTATAACGCCGTATCTCCTATAAAACTAAACATTAATTGGAAATAAATTTTTGTTTAAATATTAATTTAAGGATGACTGAATAACAAATTAGTTCATTGGGATGCAGTCTCATAAAATAAGATTAAACACAGTAAGTAATTTTGCAAATTAACACTGCGTGACGAAAAAAATGGTACACATCTCATGATCAAATCGAGAATAGGAAAAATAAATTTGACCTACAGGTGGCAAAAGGCTTTGCCAGGCCTCAATTGAGACTTTGCAGAGGTGAAACGAGACTTTTTTTACCTGGGGCTGATGCCACCCTCAGTTCAAAGCAAAATTACATGTTGAAAATGAAGATGAAGTATAGCTATTTAACAACATAATTTAATAAAACAGACAATTGGAATTATATATTTATGTCAATCAATTATTGATCGCAATGTTATTTTGATTGTAATTCTTTATTGACTGCATTAAAGCTAGCAAAATGTCAGGCTTTTTAATGGCTCGTGTTTCCAGAACTAAAGAAAAAGCGCCCCTCTCTTGATTTATGCTCTCCAAACCTTTGTGAGAAGATAATTGTATTGCTTTGTCTCTTTTCTTAACCTTCCAAGTGTTTCGACGAGATATCTCGTCCATCAAGATCTGGCCAACTTTGCTAATGACGAGATATCGCATCATCAAGATATTGCCAATTTTTTTATGATGACGAAATTACGATCTGGTCAGTTTTGCTAATGACGATATACTTCGTCGAGATAACCACCAGGAGGGCTGATAGTAATACGATTGCAGGGGTCTACATGAAAGGAACAATTGACTTTTATGAAGCTTTATACTTTGAAGATAGTGAGTGTATGGAAGCATTCAATTCACACCCATAGTAATGGAGAATACTTCTGTGACTAGGCCAAAATTCTGCTTAAAAACCGTTTTTTCTAAAAACGAACACTTTCAGTATTTCTGTGAAATGCAGCAGTCACTCATCTCCCACTAGCTGCGCCACTGTACACATAAATTCTACTCCAAGAAAATCTGTCTTTAAGGTAGGTAGGCGCTCAGAACCTCAATGATAATCCTTTTCAAGTTGGGATCCTATTGCAAGATAAATTTTTAAAGTGAATTATCTTCAAAAGCACTGTTTTGTGTTTCCGAAACACTCCCTCGTGTCTAAAAACAACTTCCACAGCTGTCGATTTGTGGTAAGAATCGGTAACTGTTACCAGTTTGAAAGAGCCGTGTTGCCAGTCCATTACAGCAGTCTAGCATTGCCGTAATGCGAAACCAGCACTTCACTAGTAGTGTCCCCCCTACACGCGCACTCCAGTTGCCGATAGCAACTTACTGTTAGTTGAATTAATGCTTTTTTTAAGAGACTGAAGAATGACCTTTCTTTATTCTATTCTGCCAGAGAGGGGAAAATATCGCTTATTTATTGTTTAATTCGAGGAGGTCAGAATTGAAAAAAGTGTCTTTTCATTTTGTAACGAAAGCCTTTTTCCAAAAATAGCGCAATACTTGGAAATGCAGAAAAAGCCCATTTTTTCCGTCTCTGTTTTTTTTTTTAATGAATTTACGAGAATTCTACAAGTTCCATAACGTTAAATTCATGTACGCTTTTAGTAAGTTTTTTTCACCACTCCCATCAAATTTTGAGTAGTGTTTCTGGGCAACTGGTCACATTATTTGAATTTTACTTACGCGATAAAAAAAATCGGAATTTCAAGAAAAGTATCTCAATTACTAAAAGGATTAGGTAGTTTTTCCTCCATCACATGAAAATTCTGACAATCCGTGTGAAGTTATTCCAATGGATCGATAACTTGAGTTGGATAATCATTTCCAAAAATTATTCTTCGTAAAATGAACTGTAAACTACCTAAATAAATTGATGTCAAATGAAGAATTCTGCATTCAGCCTGACAGTCATTTGAATTTGAGAAATAAATATCCGAAAATCTCTCATCTGCCAATCTCGGAGGTTTGTAGTGCTTCCACAATGATATTTTATTTTGAATAATGTACTGGTGTTACTGATTTGTTATATCAGATTTTATGTAAATGATACTAGCGTTACATCGACTCAAAAGTGAAAAAATAAAACTTTTATTAAGCCTCTGTTCGTATGCCTTAAAATAATTTTTCCATTCCTTTCTTTATTGTTTCTCTTTTCATTGAAAAAGTTTTATGGAAATGGTGGCCTCCATATTTTGATCTTGAGATCCGTTTGGCCGTTCTTGTCAATTAAGTGTACCAGTTGCGATTTCCCAATTCAAATATCTATATTTCACTAACGTACGTGACAGAAATCGGCCTCATTTGCATATTGGCGAATGGAAACAAACGAATGCAAATAATATAAAATCAACAGATACTGAATTTTGCCGATTTGTTTAAATGTGCTTGATTTGAACTGTGGAGCAAAAATACTCGGAAGAGCTCACTCACTGCTCTAATGAAATTCTTTAGTCGTCCAATATGATAGAAGGTAATGAGGAATCTGGAAGATGGAAATCAGTGCAGAAAAGAAAATGATAGCGAATGAGAAAATAGATTTATATGTTAAAATATACCGAATCGCCTTTCAAACGAATGGGATGAGGTTGAGGTGGGCGTCTTGAAACTAATTGTAGTAACATACTGAGGAATAAACTTTTTACCAAGCACTGTATTGGAAAAAAGAATTAACCCTATAAGTTCAAGAAGTGCTGTTTTATATTTTTCGACTAATTTTATCGACTAATATTGTGCATATCAATTATTATTATAAATGGATTGATATAAGGCATGAAAAGTGAGTAACAACACTCATCAATTGATAAGAAGTAGTAATTTCAGCCCAGATGTCTATGCTCGTCTACTAGTATGTTTTAACATCTAGCTCGAGCGTACGATATATATATATATATCGTATCGTATGGAACTTTTCATTTACTCACTACGCGATACCTTTGAATTTCGCGGTTGAAAAATCTTTAAAAAACATCTCAATATAAGAAACCAGCCTTATGGTCGTCAAACACAAAGAAGTCTTGTTCTTGTATCCATGATATTCGATTTACTGTATTATATCCTTCGTTTAATTTTTTTTATCCCACATGTTTACGATTTTTTCAGCTGCCCCAACATAAACAGTTAAATGCTACCAGGGATCTGATAAGTGGTCAGTCAGTTACTCTTTCATTGGATTTGCTAGATCTAATTTCAAGAATACTGGCTTCAGTTTTACCCTTATTTCTTCATAGCCCATTTCACTGCTTAACCTAGTTTCATTCGAATATGCGGTCGGTATTCTGACTGAATCAGTAAATCTTGTATTGATTAAAGTAAAACATGTCCGATTTTATTGGGGTTTCATTTTATTACTTATGCTTTCTGATTAGTAGCGTAGTTAGTTCGACAGGGAAGTCTGATTTCAAAATACGCTTACTATACGAAAGCCCTATAGAAGTGGTCGGGTTTGAAAATATAAAAATGGACGCTCATGAGTATCTATATTACATTTTTAGAACCTGGGTCATTCCACGCAAAATGAGCAAATCGGCTGTGGCTGACATATCACCGATTTTAATGAAAATCAGTTTTTAAATAGGTCACAGTAATGACCAACTGCAAAATATTAGGTTTCAAAATCTATATTTTGTTCATTATTGACTTTTAAAGTTCCAAGGTAACAAATTTAGATTTTCTAGCACTAAAAGTGGCCTGTTTGCGATCCTATATTTCAATAAGTTATTGACACAAATTTAAAATTTTTATATTGTTGTATTCTTCAGAAAAAGGTATCTTAGGAAACGTCAGAATATAATTTAATAGCAATCATTGCTGAATCTGAGAGATCGACGAAAATAGAAATTTTGCCAATTTGCTACAAATTTCAAATTGCTCTGGTATATAGAAATGGAAAGACAATATTAAAAATTATTCTTAATGAAGAGCCTTTCCTAACAAATAGTGGCGTAATTTGGTGATTGTATTTCTACTCTTTTGTAAAAAAACATTTAAAAGTAAAAATTATGGGAAAATACGATTTTTCAATTTTTAAAAATGCATATTTCACTGTGAAGGAAAGCTCCAAGAACATCAAAACTTTTCAACATAAAAGATCAAGATGTCTATTGTGTCCTGAAATTTTCATAATTGTAATTTGATTATTTTTGTCTCGGGAAAATTTTTAATTAGACGTAACTTTTACTTTTTTATCGCAGCTGATAATGAATTATAACCTCCGATAATATAAAAAATGCGGTATAAGAATGAAATATAACTATTATGGTGCACGTGCAAAATTTCGCATAAAATTTCTTTTGAAAGTCCTTTGCTTAATCCAAGGAGTGTTTCCATCAGTGAAATAATTAGGTGGAAAGTTAATTTTGTTAGAGAAGTCTTTTCGATTCTCCCAAATGTACATAACTCGCGAATCCTTGTTCCATATTTATCACAATCACTAGTGAAATAAGTAAAGATTTCAAGAAATCGGGAAAATTAGAAAATTTTCAATTTAAGCAACTACGAAATTGAAGAGACCTTTATCAGATTAAAAGTGAATTTTAAGACAATCAAGTAAAGGTTTTAAATGTTTAAGCTTTTTTTAATTGTGAATTTGTTGTCCTGCTTTTAAAATTTCCTTCAAAAGTTACAAATAATTTGGTATTTCATTGTTGATTTGGGGTTTCATTGTTGCCATTTAGAACGAGTAATATACAGTGGCTCCCAAAAGTGTTCGTACACTTACGAATTTCAATGAAATACTGCTCTATCCATTAATAAAAATTAATATTTCAGAATGGGAATTTTTTAATAACATCTATAACTTGTTCTTAACAAAACTACATAAAATATTTTAGAAACATAGTAAAACTTTTTTTTGGAAAATCAATAATCAAAAAAGTTACCTCACAAAAGTCTTCGTACACTTTAAAAAAATATCTACATATTAGTAAATATTGTAATATTTCGGTAAATTAGTGCTTAGTAGGCTATCCTATAGCATCCACAACAGCTTTTAAACGTCTGGGAATAGAGTTCACTAGTTTTTTTGTAATTTCTGCTTCAATGTTCCTCCATTCTTCAATCATTACTGTTTTTAGTTCGCTTTTCGTTCTAATGTCGTGTCTTTGTACTCTAACCTCCAGTTATCTCCAAATGTGTTTTATTGGGTTTAAATCCGGCGACTGAGGTGGTGTTTTCAGAACTTGTGGAAAATTATAAAGACACCAGAGGCGAACATTGACAGCCGTGTGCTTCGGATCGTTATCTTGATAAAAAAACAGTTTCCAATACCCAAATTTTGGGCTGACAATTTTAAATTGTCTTTTAAAATATTTAAGTAAAGAGTATGATTCATTCTGCTATCAATAAATACCAAATTACCTAGTCCTGATGCTGACATGCACCCACACACAAGGACACCTCCATCGCCATGCTTTACTGTTCCAACTAAATTGAGATTAATTTCCTCATTTTTCTTCTCCATACAATTATACGCCCATCGGAACCAAACATGTTAAATTTGTTTTCATCTGCAAATAATCAACATGATTCCAATACGTTTCGGGCTTATTCATCATTGATTTTGTGAAGGAAAGCCTAAGCTTTCTATTTTTCGCACTTACAAAAAATTTTCTTCAGGCGGAACGCCCATTTAATCCAGCCCGATCTGAGCACTCGTCGATCAGTTTCAGATGAAATTGAAGTAGAAAATTTTTTAGTAAATTCTGTAGAAATTTTTACAGCACTCAAACGTGGATTTTTCAAAAATTTTCTAACTATAAATCTCTGATCACATTGAGTTAACTTAGCCAGACGACCTTTCCATACCTTGTTTTCGATCCAATTTTCTTTAAAGCTTTTTATCACATACTGCACCGTAGAATGGGATAAATTTACTAATTTAGAGATATTCCAAACTGATTTACCACTACTATGATGAAAAATAATCAATTTTCGAATGCTGTTCGTTGTTTCCTTACGACTACGAGCCATTTTTAAATAATAAATATAATATTACGAAGTAAGCAGGCAAATATTAAAGCCAAACGAATTTTTAAATGTCACCACATTGCAAAAATAAAAAAAGCGATAAACGATAATTTTATTTATTAATTTATCCGAAAATGTTTCGGTGTACGATCACTTTTGTGACGTGTTCTTTCTCCACCTCCTTGCATTTTCATTTTTATAAAAAGAAAATGAGTAAATATTTTTTTAAAGAATGTTTTAAAGAATTCAGAATCACATGGAGATGATATGAAAAAATATTGGACTTTATATTCGAATTCAATTCCAGGCTACAGTGCTTTTTCTACAAATTTTTAAAGTGTACGAACACTTTTGGGAGCCACTGTACATAGAATGAGAAGGAAATGCTTATGATTGGCAGTAATAAACATTTCCAGTTAGTGCGATACTGATGGAATATGGTAACCAGTCGTAGAACATCCGAATAATCGTTTGGCGACGAAACTTTCAGTCGCCAATTGATTGGAAGGGCAAGAACGTGTTTTTGCGTTTCACTAATTTGTTGTTGCTTTGGGGCTCAAAATACAATCCTGAATATTTTTTTTAGTAGTAGACATTAAACTATATTCTAAAATATAGTTTTCGTCAGAACTGTCCTTCATTTCATTTTGTGTGCCTATTTTAAGTGGAAAACCGTCATTTTATAATTTTCCTTTGCTGTTTGGAAGATGAAGGAAATAAATAAAGCCGACTTCCAAACTTCAGCAGTTGTTTTATCATACCCAGCACTGTATCTGGTATGAATTTCAACGATGCATTTAATTTCCTTTAGCCCACCGAAACCTTTTTAATTCTATCAAAATCGACTATTTTCTATTATTCGCTACTAATTTTTAGCTTAAATATGTTTAAAATTGTTTCCGAATAGATAAGAGAATTCTTCATAGATTACAAAAATATGAAATATTGTCTACGTTAAGTAGTTTTTGAGAAAGATCTTCAAACATGCAACATCAAGCGATTTCACAACTGGGTCATTCCATGTGAAATAAGCAAAAATCGGAAAAACCCTGTGGCCGTAGGGTGACGGATTTTCATGAAATTTGCTACAGGGATTAAGTTTATGCATAATTAACGATATCCAAAATATTTTAGCTCAAAATTAAATATTTTTGAAGTTTCAAGCATTTATAGGACTACTTGCAACTTTGAAGAGCAGTTGTGAAATCGCTTGATGTTGCATGTTTGAAGATCTTTCTCCAAAACTAAACGTAGACAACAGTATTTCATATTTTTGTAATCTATGAAGAATTTTCTTTTTATTTATTAGAAAACAATTTTAAACTAAAAATAAGAAGCGAAAATGGGAAAATAGTCGATTTTGATGGAATTAAAAAGGTTTCTATGGGCTAAAGGAAATTAAATGCATCGTTGAAATTCATGCCAGATACAGTGCTAAGTATGATAAAACTACTGCTGAAGTTTGGAAGTCGGCTTTTATTTCCTTCATCTTCCAAACAGCAAAGGAAAATTATAAAATGACGGTTTTCCACTTAAAATAGGCACACAAAATGAAATGAAGGACAGTTCTGACGAAAACTATATTTTGGAATATAGATAATGTCTACTACTTATAAAAAAAAATTCAGGATTGTATTTTGAGCCCCAAAGCAACAAAATTAGTGAAACGCAAAAACACGTTCTTGCCCTTCCAATCAATTGGCGACTATACGTTTCGTCGCCAAACGACTATTCGGATAGGCCTATGACGGGTTACCATATTTCATCAGTATCGCACTAATTGGCAATATTTATTGTCGCCAATCATAGCATTTCCTTCCCATTCTATGCATATTACTCGTTTCAAATGGCAACAATGAAACCCCAAATCAACAATGAAATACCAAATTATTTGTAACTTTTGAAGGAAATTATAAAAGCAGGACACACATCAAATCACAATTAAATAAACTTAAACATTTAAAACTTATTGTCTTCAAATTCACTTTCAATTTGTTAAGGGTCTCTTGTTCAATTTCGTAGTTACTTAAATTGAAAATTTCCTAGTACTGCCGAATTCTTGTAATCTTTACTTACTTTACTAGTGATTGTGCTAAATATAGAACAAGGATTCGTGAGGTATATACATTTGGGAGAATCGGGTATAACAACGATGTTTTAATTCTTTTTTTACTCTCGAAATTAGTGTTTACATGACTAATAATGCTTAATATTTACAAAACGTATTTAATATTAACAAGTAGTAGTATTTAATGCTTAATGTTTCCAAAGGAAAAGCAAATCGAAAAGACCTCTAACAAAATGAACTTTCCACCTAATTATTTCACTGATGGAAACACTTGGATTAAGCAAAAAAGACTAAGAAATTTCATGTGACAATTTACACGTTGCACCATAATAATAGTAGAAAGATGTATGTATAGAAATATTTACAAAATAAGTTAATTTTTTTGGAGAAACATGAAATATATATATTTAATGCTCAGGATTTCCAAGGTCCTGGAATTTCACATGATTTGTTCGCAATCTAGAACTTTTCCATTTCACCTATATTTGAATGATGATACAAACTAAAATTTGTGTCTTTATAAATGCTGAGTTTCTTTAATACCCCTAATAAGCTGATAATGATGCATACTTTTTGTTAAGCAGTGGTTTGGAAGCACATTTTACTATTACTTAGGAATCGAATTATTTATCAAAAATTTTGCATCAAATATCTCTTTAATGTATCAATTCGTATAACTCCAGAACGCTGTACGGGACCCTCGCCAAATTGGCGACTAAAATTTTCGTTGCTTGACGACCATTTGGAAAACCTGCGACGTGTTACCGTATTTCATACCGCAAACTGGCAATAATGTGTTGAATTTAACCTGTCAATTTTATTTAGTCTCAAAAACGAATGCTTGTAAATAGAAATTAGGTCCTTGAAAAATTTCGGAAGTTCTTGAATTTTCTCTTATGTAAATAAAAGTATGAACCCGGAATTTTCACCAGGAAAACGGTAAAAGTTTGATTCTGTGGATAAATGAACTGTATTAAATGTTAACATGTGTGAAAAATTGAGTTTTAAGTTAGTGAAGACAACCTTTAGAGTGTACTTTTAATGTCATATTTTGTATTGCAAAAAGACCGCAGGGATTTTAATCTATTGAATTTGGAAATTTTAATTCAGATATTAGTTTTTATGATACCTGAAAGTTTGTATAATATTCCGGAGAACTTTCTCTTAAACTTAAGTACTAGATTAGTTTAGCTTACCAATCCTAAGATTTTAGATTTGAATTTTGCGTTATCGTTTTCCTGTAGCAACGTGATTTTAAAATAATTTTAATTTCCTGGGATATAATATCGCGTACAGAATAAAGCGAGTGGAATTCATCAATTTATTTATTCAGAAAAAGAAAATTTAATATTCATGCTTAATATTAATTATGACGTGAAAAAATTTGATAGTAATGAAAGTGGAGTTGAGATAATAGCATGTTATTTTAATGCCACTCATGCAGGTTTATCTTGAAAATTCGTTCCAATTTTGCAATTCGGTCTTTGTTCTTCCGGAAATATACTGTAGAATATTGTAAAAGTAAAGAGGTTGGTGGGGAACTATTTCTCAAATAGTAGCATATCCAAAATTTTATTTCAAGGAGTCACAAATGCTAAAGGAATTCTGTTAAGTAAAATTAAGGTTTCTCATCACATTTTTAAAGAATCTTATGTTATTTTTGGTTACCAGACCACTTTCAAAAGATTACTGTAAGAGCGCACTCATAAAAGTGAAATATCGATTGTTCTAAGTACACGTTCCGCAAATGTTTACAAAATAAATTACTTTAAACACAATTAAGCAAATAATCAAACGTTATTTCTTGACATTTTTGTTTTATTTTTCATATCACTGTTGGGGTGATGGGGAGGGGTTCTTACGACACGTAGAGGATGTTTGAGTGAAAAGCATATGAAAAACAAAATCCATAATTACAGCTTCCATACTTCATAATGAATATAATTCATCATAAAATGTGAAAAGAATTGTATATTTATTTTATTTTATTAGAATAAAACAACTTCTTATAATAAAAGACTAGAAAAGTATTTTATGCATTTGATATTTTTCTGTTATATTTTAAAAAATCATTAACTAACATTTTTTGGGGAGAAGGCCCTTCTAGATAGCCAATGGTTTCAAATTGCAATAACTTAGCTGTTGCATAATTAATTAAAGGAACGGTGATCACAAATATATTTAAAATTTGCATATTTTCTTTGTGCATTGTATGGGTAAAAGTTCCTATGTATTGAGAAGATGCTAAGAAACTTTCTTTTACAATTTCAGATATGGTGTGATATATCCGTAGAAGGCAAGTCCTTTGTCCATCAACTTCTCCAGACAGATCCTGCCAAAAGACTAGGTGGCAATGAAGCCCTTCAGCATGCATGGTTCACGACATCTAAACTGACATACTCTCCGCCAAGAAGCAGCTACAGACACAAAAGCGATCATCGGAGCTTAAGATCCTCCAGATCGGTAGGATCTTCAAGGTCTGGTGGATCCGTGCAATCCCTGCGTGTTTCTGGTCACAGGAGAGTTCAAATTCATCATTTAGAGGCTTTATCATCTGATCCAGAAGTGGCGGCCATGATGTAAATCTTTTTGTAAGTTGAACTTGCCAAAAATATCGAAACATTCAATCTTGAATCATTTCGTATTTTGAAAAGATTTGTAAACAAAGTTTATTTGACAATTGATTATAAGTTTATACACTTGAAAGTATGCAAATTTCCATTTACTCATAAGAAAAATAATTTAAGATTGTAGTGGCTTACCATTTTACACCACCCCTTTGAGCATGCCTTTCATTTTTGCCCTGGTGTTTCCATTTTAGAGAATTGAAGGGATTGTTGCAACAACATGATAAGCCACACTTTTGGCAAAAATGAGATCTGACAACACAGGTTAATTTAATACTGTCTTGTCGTTTATTTCATTATTCCATCAAAATTTTAAAAATAGCGCCATTATGCAGTTATTTTATTGCTCCAAGGCTTTATTGGCTGTTTGTGAAGAACATAAGCCTCTGTCAAAGATTGCTGATTGCAACAACCACATGTGCCCAAGATGGAAAATATTTACTGTTAAAAGTTCAAATACCAGTTCTAGTGATATCAGTTCAACTTTTGATACTACTGATGGAAATAATGGCTAGCAAATTTCAAATAATGTAATCCATAGATCAAGTAAGTTGAAGATAAAAGTTTGCATCTTGTCCACACTGTAGTTACGCTGTTCTTCACAAATATCAGAAGCAAGCATTCAAAAATAATTATATTGTAATCATAAGGAAAATATTTAGTTTTCCTATTCATATGGGGCTGAGCTTTGTCTAAAAAATAAAAATATTGTTGAGAGGTAACCCAGTTAATTTTAAATGGCATTTGGCATTTCACCCTTAATGTGGTCTTATGAAAGAATGTTTAAGTGCACAATGAGACAACCCATTAAAGAATTCAATATTGTCTAAAAAAAAGCAATTTATTAAAGCACCAGAATAATCTACATTCATGGAAATGAACATTGCTCAAAAAAATAATTATAAAATTTTCCAAAAATTAGAAATTGCTGTACTGAATATTTCATTATGTGGCTTGTCATGTTCCTGGCCATTCAATTCATTGTATGTGGACATATAAAACTGGGGAATCCCCAAAAAGTTATTACTTGTAAATATTATTTACTTTTAATTAATTTTGTAATTTTTCTTTTCCAGAATTCAGACTGAATTGCTGAATAAAATATATTCCTACCATTTCATTGACAAACCAAAATTCATATGACTGGTCGACATTCTGATGGATTCACTTTTTGTCTAATTACAAGCAGACATTTTATGTAATTGTATTAAGTCCCATATGTGCATATTTGTATATAGTTTTGTAAAAACCTGTGGTGTTATTTAAAAATTTATGTATAAAAGAATTTTAAGCTTTTACGTCTTGATGTTTTACTTATTTTCCCCGACATTGACATTTGAAAATACATGATTTTCTGAAAATATGAGTTGTTGCTTAATGTGTAAGGGCTATTTAAATAAGTAAAATTTTCTCAGAAAAATATGCATGCAAAATCTTGTGTTTGACTAATTTTATGTAAATTTTTAATTTCATCATAAGTACACTGAAGTTTATCAATATCATCATTCAAGTGCAGTTGCTCTTGTGAAGAAATCATCTCGGTATTTAACATTAAAAAAAATATTGATTTTAAAAAATGCTTCAAGATAGTAAAACTTATTCGCAATCAAATTTGTCAAGGGCGATGGCATTTTTCAAAATTGCAATGTTGAATATTGAACTCTTAATTTCCATGTTAAAGCTTCTATAAGCATGAAAGATTTATGCTCAGTATATACCTTACTTTCTTGAAACCAGTGCAAACTCAGAATTAAGATTTTATTTCTTCTAACAAATCAAACTTGGGTGTAACAATTTTTTCATTCCTTCCCTGCATTTGAAATGATGCTTGTGTTTGTAAGAAACTGAAACTGCCTATTAAAGGCTGTTATATGATATTGCCAACTCGTCAAAGTTGAAACCTTTGACGATGAGTTCGAAAAACAATGAAAGAATAAACAGCTAAATATACAGTAAGTAATTATATATATATATATATATATAAAATCCCCTTGAAAATCCTATACATCAAAATAAAATTTTAGAAGCACCAAATAACCAACACTAAATTATCACAAGTTCAAAAAATTATTTTTATCATCAAAATCTTAACATTTACCATTAAACACTTCTGGGAAGACTACAGCAATTCTGCTTTTAAAACTGGGAAGATTCCACACTTCCAATCAGATAAATCTATTCCTTCTAATTACCGTGAGTAAAATGCTTTGCAGATGCGTAAATTTATTAAAGATTCAGAATGGCAAAAATGCTGCAGTTTTCTCAAAATCTTGATATTGAATATTCCAGGACTTCATTACGAGCCCACCAGTTCGTTCTCCATAGTAAAGATGCGCAAAAAGGAAAATTGTAGTGTTTCATACGTAGGTTTTGATAATTATGAATATTCTCAATGCCAGTACTGGATCCAAGATTTATATGGTGCCCCGGGAAACGTGAGAAGTAGTGTTTCGTCAGTCTTTAAATCTTTATTTTTGTAATAAAAGTAACAATTGTATTGTGGCCGACATCAATGCAGAGGATTTCCAGTCCCTGGTGTGGCCTTAGCTAATCCAATTAACTGGTGGCAATGAATTTGCTTAACAAAGGCCAGTTCTGGACTATCCAAGTTATGTCCTCCCATTAAATATACATTTATAAAAAGGATAAATACAAAAATCAAACATTCCCGACTTCATATTTACAAAACTGAAGAGAAAGACGAACTCCTTGTTAAGGTCTTGCCACAGGTTCTACCCAGAGCTTATAGGAGTTGCTTGTTTTCGCGTTCTCTGGGCAACGTGAGACAGCATTGCTATTAAGACAGGAAAAGTGACCAACATGTCGACTAGTAGTTACGTGACTGCATTGAAAAATTGACTTGGCCGATTCGATATATTATCACCTCGTTTGGCGAATGTAATGTCTTATGAGAGGGTAGGTGTGTGAATCCGCATTTTTCTATAGTGACGACAAAACTGGTGAAGTCATACGGACCAATCAATGGATGGGCGATGGCAGAATTATGGCTAAAAGGCTGAGATCTCATGTAGGATTAAACGTATTTAAGAGACAAGACAAAAATTGAGTACTTGGGATATATTTTTATTTCATGAGTGGCTTACCATTACTTGTTACTGATGTCTACGAGCCACTACAAAACTTCTACCCGAATGGAAGTCTGCTTAATATTGAGAATTTCGTTTCTCCCGAACAGCAATTTTTTTCAAAGCGTCTTGGATTGGACATATCCGTACCATTTTCTTTTAGCAAATTATAAAAATTTGATTTTTAGATAACAAATCAAGTTGGTCCCGGGATTCAATTTCAGTTTCTATAACCACATTGGGGCCTCAGTAACTCATTTGGTGGAGTCCAAAGTACTATTTTATACGAAATTCAAAATGCAAATGCTTTCTTATGGACGATAATCGTAAAGTGTATCGGATTTTTGTAAGCACAAAAACAAAATTAAGGGATTCACAAGTCGACTTTTTTTGTACAATTTTAGTTAAAATTTTTGATTTTGTTTTATTCAAAAAGTAATTAAGTTACCCAAGATCATTTTAAGCAGAGATCTTATGAATACATTAAAAAATAAAGTTAATGTAATGAGATTTTGGGGTGATATAAAAATTTCAGTTATTTAAATACTTAACCACTTTTCCAAAATATTTTTTATTCAAACACGTATTTATTTGATTTCCAGACATTCAAATGCATTTTTGTATTAAATCAAAGTAAAAAGATAACGAACCCTTTTGAAAGCTTGACCACAGATATTACTCTTGTTGCTGGTCGTTTGTTCAGAGAAAATTTATTTTAACCTTTCCCTAACTTTCTGGAATAGCCCGTTGTGTTGCTCCAGTATGACGTTAATTGAAAATACCAAATACCTACCCTAACTTTTTGGAGTCACGCACATTTTTATAAACTCTAGACCATCCAGTATTTTTTCCAGTAGCTTCCCATAACCATGAGGAAGGCCATTGATTTAAAAACATTTTCATTTGGTAGAAAAGTATTTAATTAATGTCGCAATGGAGCAACACGACGGGCTATTGGCGACAGAGCGATATCATCTCCCGAAGGGAAAGATCCGAGGTAGGTGTAGGTATTTTAAACCACGGTCAGATTACGAGGTCACACCTGAGCTGGCACCCCACTCTCCAAACTTCCACACCACCGGGAGGACATTTGAGGTCACGACAGATTTGACGTGCACCAGTCCCCTTTGCACAAGACCGTCTTTGGTTGGATTCGAACTCGCAACCCTCCGGTTGCTAATCCGTTACTCTTCCAACCGGGCTTCGTCATCTGACCGTGGTTCAAAATTAAGTGATGTCCTCAATCTTTCCCTTCGGAATTGATCCCGGAGCGTCGTCAATAGCTTGTGTTGCTTTAGTACGACGTTAATTAATTATCATTACCGGGCTACAATGGCCCGAAAAATATAGGATTCCATGATGAAAGTTAACATTTTTAAATGGCTCCAAAAGTTAACTATTTATCAAGATAATGTAATTTTGCACGGTGAATGTTTCTGTAAGGTAGGTAGGAAGGTATTTTAATTAACTTCACGCTGGGGGGGGGGGGGGTGCAACACAACGGACACTTGGCGACGGTGTGTGTGACTGAATTCAAAATTTTGCAGCATTGGGTAAAAGTTGTTTTACTCTGTATAAACTACGCAAATTAAATTTTTTCATTTCCCTTCACTACATCATATACCCTTACATACTCCAATGTATAATTCCTATTGAGATTTTGCTCTTTAGATCAGAATAGTCTCAAAAGCACATTCAATTTTGATAGAGGCTCACTGTTGTAGTCTCGTTTCTCACTTGACATTCTATTCACCAATTGGGGCATTTAGCGGACAACGGATTCACCGTGCATATAACCTAAGTAAGCACACGATTTTTCAGCGAGTATTAAATTTATTTAATTGACGAAACATCCTTTTCGACAAAATCACGCAAAAACACAAAACTATGAAGATTCTATTGAAGTTTATTTTTAATATGAAAAAAATTTCAATGTAGAACTAACCACCGAAACTTGGTTCAACCAAACCGTCTTGTTCACGGTGGCTGGTGCACGTTAATTTTGTCGTGGTCTCAAATGCACTCTTGTTGGCGTGGTGTGGAAGTTTGGAAAGTGGGATCAAGATGCTCACAAGTACCAACTCAGGTGTTGATCACCTCGTCATCTGACTGTAGTTTAAAATTAGTATTTTCTCGGATCTGGTCAGATGACGAGGTAACACCTGAGCTGAAACCCCACTCTCCAAACTTCCACGCCAACGAAAGGACATTTGAGGCCACGACGGATTTAACGTGGACCAGCCCCTTTGTACACGACTGTTTTGCTGGATTCGAACTCGCAACTCTCCGATTGCTAATCCGTAACCCTTCCAACCAGGCCACCGTAGCCCTACTCATTAAGGAATACATACAAGAAGCACATTCTACCACACAAACACTAGCATCATCTACATTTATATTCGTCATCTGACCTTTGGTACTGACCGAAAGTTACTTTTGGGAGCGAAAATGCAGCACTGGGTTACTCTAGATTTTCGGAGGTTGCTATAGATTTCGCCGTCTTGGCTCGAAAACCTTTCTGGCGTGGAAGCCAATTCGATTTCAGCCAATTTTGATTTTGGAATGCGTTGCAGTGGTCAATCACGCCAGTAGCTCAGTGTAACCTTGCTTGATATCAGTGCTGTCAGTGGTTTTGATTACTCTCCTTGGTATTGCGAAGCTTGTTGGGAATCGCTTATCCTTTTTCTTGCATATTTCGTTATTTTGTTTTTGATATTCATTTTTGTACTAATTGCGTTTGTCAGTTCTCAAATATTTTTTACTGTTTGTTTAGCGCTTTTTTGTATTCCCATTCATTTGTTGTATATCCATTTGTTTTCATGATTTTTACTATTTGTTGAATGTTTTAAGAGTTCATTTTGCATTTGTGCTGTAGTCTTATTTGTTTGATTGTTTTCTGTGACCAGTTTCTATTTTTTTAATTACTTTTCTTGTCTGTAAATTATCTAATAATTGTAAAGTATAACTATGAAGGTTTTAATTACTGGCGATTCTATGGTTAAATATTCAGATCAGTATTTACCATCGCAATTACATGGTAGTGTAATACATGTTCTAGCTTTTCCAGGAATCACCATTGAACGTTTAACGAAAAAGATTTCATCTTTAAAGAATCATTATGACTTGATTCTGTTGCATGTAGGTACCAATAACACCTACGATAGCCTTGATGGATGCTTCTCAAAATTTGACGACCTGTTTCAAACTACTTTAAACCGAAATCAAGGGACACGTATTGTGATTTCAGCTTTATTGTCTCGGGATCAGGATAAATACCTCTCCCTTGAAGAACAAGCTGTAATGAGACCTTTTCTTCAGAAAATTAATCAAAAAAATTATCTTCTAAACCAACGGCTGTTTTCCTACTGCCAAAAGGAGCAAAATGTTTCTTTTTGTAGATCCCAAGTCACTTGGAAAGGTTGTATGGCAAGGGATGGCCTTCATTTAAACAGGAAAGGGAACCTTCAACTAGCGCAACTCTTTATTGCCATGCAAAAGGAAGCTCTGGCGAGCATTCAAGCTTGTGATGTAGAAAAACAACAGGTTTTCCACGACCTACCTGCTCAGTTTCCCTCTCTCAATTCTTCAACTGAGAGTTCGAATCAACCTGTAGTTCCCCTGAGACTAAGGCTGTTGAACTGTATTCTGCTATTGTTACCAAAGGTTCTGTTCAATGCAGGTATTAATATCCATTATGTTGTACATCAAATATCACTTTTAAATGTGTAACGTTGTTTCCATATTCAAGCTTTAGCTAACAAGTTGGCTTGGCTAACAAGTTCCCTTATTTTCACTAGACGTCCTAATCCAACTTTCAGTAGTAAGAACTCTGGAGGGAGAATCTCTGTTTTGTCAAAGCGTCAACAGCATCCCAGGATTGAGCAGTCTCAAAACAAAAAGTAAGAATAACTTTTTCTAAGATCGGAAGTTTATTTTTCAAAAAATATTAATCACAACTAGTATTTGAAATATATAACTAACAGTTGCAGCGTATTAAAAGCCAATTATTTTTATTTTCACTTAGACATCCCAAACCTCAACTATCCAACTACTCTATTACTAACAAGGATAATGATGGCTGGATCACTGTTTTGCCGAAGGAGAAACAGGCGAAGAGTTAAGTAGCCACAAATTAAGAGGTAAGGATGCTTTCTTTTTCTGGAATTATGACTTGATTATGTTAAATGTAGGTACCAATAACACCTACGATAGCCTTCACGGATGCTTCTCAAAATTTGAGGACCTGTTGCAAACCATTTTAAACCAAAATCAAGAGACATGCATTGTGATTTCAGCTTTGTTGTCTTGGGATCAGGATAAATACCTCTCCCCTGAAGAATAAGCTGTAATGAGACCTTTACTTCAGAAATAAAAAATAACTTTTTCTAATAACTGAAGTTTATTTCTCAAAAAAATATTAATCACAACTAGTATTTGAAATATATGACTAACAGTTCCAGCATAATAAAAGCCAATTCTTTTTATTTTCACTTAGACATCCAAAGCCTCAACTATCCGATTACTCTATTACTAACGAGGATAACAATGGCTGGATCACTGTTTTGCCGAAGGAGAAACAGAGACGAAGAGTTAAGCAGCCACAAATTAAGAGGTAAGGATTCTTTCTTTTTCTGGAATTCAGAAATGAAATTTCTCTTCAAAAATACATGAATCACAACCTGTATTTTTAAAAAATGCAATGAATATCATCACAGTATATAAAAATGTTACTTTTCCCATAGACATCCTAAACTTCAATCTGACTCTCCTAAGACCAGTTGTGAGGGCCATAATGGTTGCATCTCTGTTTCCCAACGAGTGAACAAAAATCAAAGCCTGTGGAGTACAAGAGATGTGGTGGTGGTAGCTGTGACGATATGGTGAATGGTAAGGATAATGAGGGAAGTGGTCTATGTTCTATTAATTTTTCCAAAACTTGCAAATCTAAAGTTTCCAAATCTGCAGAATTTGTTTGTAATAAGTGCCAAAAGGTATATAAACATCGAGGTAGTCTATTTAGGCATCAAAGAATTTGCCAAATTTCTGATAATAATAGTGATGGATATTATCCTTGTGTGTTTCCTGAATGTGATAAAGCTTTCCATTCGAAAAGTGTACGTGATAAACATATAGTTGATGTCTATGACAGTAACATAAAATTACACGAATACCAGTTTGATTCTATGGAGCAGTTTCAGGCATGGTTAGATGAAGAAAGCTCCAAAACTTACAGTTACTTTAAAAAAAATCTAGAAACAAATGTGTTGCTGGTAAAACATACCATTATTATGTATGTCAGTTTTATTCATCTGAGTGAAATTCAACGTCTTGAACAAAGAAAAAATTTAAAGCATAATATGCTTCCTAACTGCAACTGTCCATCAAGAATATCTGTATGTGAAGAAGTGGATCAAGTTAAAGTCAGTTTTTTCTCTGGACACAATCATGAATTAAATTTTGATAACACTAAATTTTAACCTTTGAGACAAAGTTATCGAGATCAAATTAAAGCTTATGTGGAATTGGGAATATCAACTTCCAAAATTCAAGCCATTTTACGAGATGAAACAGGATCACGAAATAACAGAGATTACTTTGATGTGAAGAAGTCATTCGTATCTCGAAAAACAATAAATTACTATATGAAACAAAATAAATCATTTTTATACCCCAATGATAATGACGCCCTTTCAGTAGCTGCTGTAGTTGAAAAACTCAGCAAAGAGTCTTATAATCCCATACTTATATATAAACCACAAGGGCAGCCTACTGTATATGGACCCAAAGGTCTTGATAAACTGCGCTCATCTCATGAGTCTTTTGCTCTTGGTTTACAAACTAGAGAACAAAAAAGTTTGATGATTGAAGGAAGCACTAGGGTGTTGTGTATTGATTCGACACATCAAACCAATCAATATATGGTTTTTATTTATTAAATTTGATTGTTCCAGATGAATTTGGTTCTGGATACCCTGTAGCCCACTTCATTGTAAACCATCTAGACCAGGATACATTGTACCATTTGTTTAAGAGCATTAAAATAGTAATTGCTGATTTGAAAGTCAATTGTGTAATGACAGATGATGACCATGTAACAGGGCCTGTATTCAAAAAAGTATTTGGTGAAAATGTTCCTCATTTATTATGTAAGTGGCATATTTTAAGACCTTGGCAGCGTCAATTGTTGGCCAAAGTTTCCAATTGTAAATTGAAAGAAGAGTTATATTGTGCTCTATTAACATTGCTTGAAGAAAGAAATTCAATTAAGTTTCAAACAATGATGGACAATTTTTTGCAGAAGTTTCAGACAATTGCACCATCATTTATTGAGTATTTTGAAGAATATTATTACAGCAGAGCAAGTCTTTTGGCAATGGCTTATAGGGATTTTCCTCATGCCTTCACTGAAACGAACATGTATTGTGAATCATTTCACAACAAACTTAAAACGACTTATTTACAACGAAAATTTAACAGGCGATTAGATCAGCTGATTAAAACCCTCTTACAAATTGAAGAAGATATATTTATGACCCACAAGTACAATATTTTAACTAACTGCCCAAAGAGCATATATCCACCAATTTATCAAAGACGACATTTATCAGCAATGAAAATTCCTGATCATCACGTACTTGAAATAAATTGTCAATCATGGATAATAAAATCTGCATCTAATGATCACACTGAATACATCGTAGAGCAGATTTACAAAGCATGTCCTCAAGAAGGTCATTGTTTTTTAAAGTGCTTAGATGGGAAATGTTTAAGTCTATGCAGTCACTTGTATATTTGTAATTGTCCTGATAAAAACCCATTATGCAAGCATATCCATAAAATTCATTCAATTTCCTGTAGAGAGGCTTTGTCTATAAGTGATAATTCTATCGAAAAGATGGAAATTTGCTCCTTTTTAGAATTAGTGGCAAAACCCAAGATTTCTCCAGATGCTATGCCACATTTTGTTGAAGACAAGCTTGAGTCATGCAGAAATTTAATGTCTGAGCTACTTGCTCTTATTCATGATCCAACTGTTAAAAAAGTGTTATTGCCTAACATTACCAAAACGTTAAAAAATCTTGTATCTGAATGCAAAGGTGCAGTTAAATCAAAGACTTTGGAGAAGTTTAGTAATAAAATGCCATTTGTATCTATATCTCTGTAAGACTGTTTAGAATGGAGAGAGAGAATTGGCGACCGCCAATAATAAAAACGTTCGCCAGCTTCCGACAGGAAGTGACAAGAAGCCCAGAGTACCGAGGAGGTCGGAGGAACGAGGTAGATCGCTCGGCGTACGAAAAACACAGGCGTGTCACCTGTGTGTGATTTGTAAATCCCATAGGGGATATATTATTGATTTCAATTTTCTTAAATGTTTTGTGTTCGTGTTGTGTTCTATTAAATAAACGTGTTTGTGATTTTAACTGAAGTGGTTATTGAAGAGTCAAATCATCGTGGTAAAACAGCATCACCTGCTGGGACTAACCTAGTGAAGTACACCAATTATACTAGTGAACTAAAAATACATTAGTGTGAGTGAAGAAATTGTAGTATCTCCAAATCAGAAGTTGACACACCAAAGCTTTAAAACAACAGCCACTAAAGCTTCCAAACGCAAAGCATGTAATTATCCTACATTTACTAAAAAAAAGCCATGCAAGACAATTTGCTAGATTTGACTCAGAGTTATTTAAGTAAAGACAATAGCCTATTATGTCAAAAAGCATTTAATAATGAAAATACTACTGAAAATTACAAAACTTTTACTCCGAAACTTGATTTAAACAATATGACTAAGCCCATATTCTACACTGGTGACATTTCCATTAGCTTGCTAGAAATTAAATCTCTTGATCCCTATATTCCAAACGAAGAAATTTTGACCTTAACAACTTCAGCATCTGATTTCAAATGTGGCTGGCTTTATGACAGTGTTATTGATGGATTTTTAAGTAAGATCCTTTATGGTACTAATTCCTTGGCTGCCAGGTGCTTTGAAACGAATTATATTAGTAACAGTAATGAAATATTGAATCGATTGGCTGGAGTGCAATTTGCTCTTAGTGAATATTTATTTATACCTTTAAATAAAAATTATCATTGGGTTCTACTGGTTGGAAAAATTCAAGAGAAAAAATTTGATTTCTATGATCCCCTGGGTACAACTTCTGCTGAAAATTACAAAGATTCCATTCAATTTTGGAAAAATCAGATCTGTAAAGCTTTAAATCTTCATGAAGATTGGTTAATTTCATGCCCTCCTCACTTTAACCAGACAGATAGCACTAGTTGTGGTGTCTTTGTATCATGCTTTGTACATCAGATTGTTAAGAATTTAGATGTTAGAAAGGAATTTAATACTTTTGACTTTAGGAAATTTATTTTTCAAACTCTGTGTAGCTACTGACTATCCATGTAGCAATAAATTAGTTTTATTAAATGTTGAGAAGACAAGACAGCTACAGGTTTTGAAGATTTACTTCAATCATTTTGCATTGTCAAGATTATAAGATGTAATGAAAGATCAAGATTGTTTAATTAAATTGTCAAGAAATATTTTAGATAAGTAGCAAATAAATACAGGATGATTCTAAAGTAACCTCACATATTCATAAGACTGTAGCTACTGCTAAGATTTTAGTGGGAAATTCGAGATGTAGCCATTTCAAGATATACCCTTGAGATTTATGTAGGTCAAAAGCATGGTAACTACTTGAGGGTAAATATAAACCAGTGTATCGAAAGAAATGATTAATTTTGTTTCCATAGTGCTACACAAGAGGTTTGTATCATTGTACTTTTATGTAAAAAGAAACAGAATTAATTTTTCTTTTTCAGGATGCCTCGAGAGGTTTTATCATTGTATTTTTTTGTAAGAGGACACAGAATTAATTTTTCTTTTTCAGGATGCAACTCTAGGTTTTATTGTATTTTTATGTAAAAAGAAACAATTTTATTTTTCAGGATGCAACTCGAGGTTTCTATCAATGTATTGAAATTGATCTTTGCATGCAAATAGAAATACTGGTTTTCTTTTCTAGCTCGAATTTGCATTTTGTTTGAATCTAACTGAATATGGAAAGCTAAAATAATGCTGCAATTTGATGTCTCTTGATCATCCAGTATTCTGCTGTAAATAACTAGATGATGTTTGTTTTTGGTGACCATTTTATATGGCATCAATAATAAATTTCTTTTAGTTAAGATAATCAGTAGATTATAGAAGTGCAACATTGGAAAGATCGTTACCACCGAGATAACATCTCGGTGGTAACGGAAAGATGCAATAAACTCGTTAGAATTGAAATATATTCTTAGTGTTGCAAAGTTGTGATTTTTTCTCAGTCATGAGTAAGATTTAATTTTAGACTTTATATGGTGTTAGGCTCAGGTTTTCAGAACTTTTATTTTACTATAATTTTAAAAAATCGCAGTGGTATTTCCACAGCTTTTCTGAAAACGACCCAAAATATACTAGAGAAACTTCCTCAAAGGAAAACATTTTATAAACTTCCCCAAACATACCAAACGCAATTTTTTAAAAATAAGTTATTCGAGTTTACCAGAATTTCAGGAAACAATTTTTTTTTAATTTTACATTTTAGAAATTCTAGCTGCACTCAGGTAATTTTATCCTTTGCAAGGAAAAGTAAATGATAAGCGTCTGAAAAATAAAGGATGAAAGTTGAAAGTACCTGTTTATAATTGAAAATCTACAAGGCGAGGGATGCATGATGTACGCATACAAAGCCTGCTTAATGTTTTCCTCGGGGGTTGAGCCCTCTGCCCCCCCATCCATTCAGTGGTCTTAGCAGCATGCGAAAATTTGGCAAAGGAAATGTCCGCAGTCTGGTTTTCATTGAGATTAACGAGTTTTTCTCAGTGGGGAGTCAATAGAAAAGACATTCGATGGGGTGTGGAATAAAAAGGACCATTCGATCGTATTCTCCTTTACAGCGCACATTTTTTTTTCAATGAGTAGCAACTTGGCTCGTCACTTAAATTACGCAGACCATCAACACAATAAGAATCTGGATAACTGGAAAACATAATGACTAAATCCATCCATCACACTGACAGGTCATTTAACTAAGGAAACAACACAGCAGGAATCTTCTTATCAGTGAAACCTTTCTCAATAAGATGGGGTATGGAAGATTTCTCAGAAAAGTGTTGTATGTGGGGAGACATAGGGGTCTGGATGCGGCCTTTTTTATCAAAGTCTCGGACATCGCCTTTGGCTATATAGCTGGTTTTTCTAGTGTGGGAAAAATACCTCATTCTCGCACCGAAGGGGACTATAGAGAAGGAATAATCTTTAACCTCTTCTGTCGTAGACGTCATGAGTGGTGAAGAAAATGTGGAGGTTGCTTCTACAGTTTTGATTCAAATAACAAATTCCAGATACATGATATATATCCGGGATATGACAAAATATTCTCACTTTTAAAATCCCTAGAGCAAAAATGTTGCCGTTTTGAAGCAAACTCGTACCTTTTTTAGATAAAAGCAATTTATTGTGAAAGGAAAACGTTTTCTTTCAGTATGAAAAAAATCATGTCGTAGCCTTTAATTTTGTTAAGATATTAATGATTCAAAAACACTAAATACAATTCCTATTTCTGGATACCTTGCATAATCCACGAAAACGTCACACTTTTTGTGTGAGAGGGGAATACTTTGGTTTATATCTTTATTACAGTGATAAATTGCCAACTCGATAACGTAACTCGGTACTAGATTATTTAGATTTAGGCATTCGAAAAATTATTCAATGCAATGCTCATAGAATGTTAGCTCAATTCTATTGGATTGAGGAAACGGTAGAGGGAAGACCTAGTTATTCCGAAATTGTTTTCTGATTATGTACCTGGGTTTGGGTTTACTTTTGGTTGGTCACTCTATAGTAATTTTTTCCTAAATGAAGGCTAATTAGACTGGAACCTACGACTTAAAGTGGATTGCAAACCAATAGATATATTCTTTCTCAGATCAAGAATCGAACCCAGAGCTTTTTCAACCAAGAGTCAGGAATTCGTGTGTCTGGATTAGGAAATATTCCCGTTTCAGATAGACTCCGCTCATTCATTCTAATTCACTCGTTTAGTTCTAGGTTATCCAGAATTACAAAGGATAGTGAAATTTTTCGGGAGTTTGAGAATTAATTTTGTTGAATTGTGTAAAATTCAGTGCGGTTGTTTGACATTCCGGAAAGTTAAGTTAACTCATATATTAACATGTCAGTTGTTTAAGCTTTATTTTGTGAAGTTCCATGAACATAAGTTCTATCTCATTTAAAAGTGAGACTGAACTAAATAATTAATAAAAATTAAAAATAAGGCATGGGTAACCTCAATGTCGAAAATAAAAGTTATGCATAATCAGGAAAATAAAATGTATTAAACCTGAACCTATAAACTTAATATGAATCAAGTTACAAATAGTAAGATCTCGATAGCTTTTTAATCTATGTTACCGGCAAAGTTTGAAACGCCGGTATTTTATAGAATGCCCGGCGTTTTTAGGCAAAGTATGAAATATGAGAATTATTATATACTTTCCCTAAGCATTGCATATAATACCTAGGCATTCTATAGAATGACAAATGCTATTTAGGCAAAGTATGAAAAAAGGTCATGATAAGACAATTATTTAAAAACCGTTCATTCCTCAAAAATACAAATGTTATTGAAGTTTCATGAGTACGTGAAATAACTCAGTGTCCGTGACGTAATACTGTACAGTACTGACGCCTTCTTTAACAGGATAAATGAGTTTACTTTCGTTTTCCACAAACATCACATCATAGCGATTCAGCAACCAATAGTCCCGTGGTTCCTTCTTAGTAGTCATTTTGGCTTTTTTACATCATTTATTAACTTCTGGTAAGTAGTTTCGGTTAAGAACAAACTGTATTTTGCAGCATTAACTCGAAGCTTAGACAGTTCATCTTCGAATCGTCGTTGCATGTCTATTGACTGTGACTCCTCCAACGCTATATCTTGCTCTTCCATTTTCATACAGCACAGTATAAAACTAATTTTTTGTTGAACAAATTTAAGTAAAATCGCGTATTTTGACACTCCCGAACAAAGCGCAAAATGCAAATATGTGACCGCGATTTCGCCGTTAAAAAAATTGTTCGCATCTCCACTGTCGACAAATGTGCCACTTTTATTAAGTCTTCTGTTTGAGGTGATAAGGAAAAGTTGTTATTGATCTGAAAATATGGTGGCCCAAACATTATAAGACGATGCTTTCCCATTGAATTTATCTTCCATTCCTTACAAATGAGCCAGCATATCGAATTCCTATCAAGGGGATAATTCCCCTAGAAAAAAAATTGAAGACATAATTAGATATTACTCCAAAGCTAAGATTTCGATGGCATCTATATTTTATGAAAACTGAATGAATAAAGCCTATGTACATCTTCAAAAGAGAATGATTTTGTGTGGTCCACCAACAAATTTTAAAGATCCTTTTAGGAAAAATATTTTTTTTGTCTATTACCAGTGTTCAAGAAAGAGGTGAAACATGCAATTCAAGTTGAAAAATCATCTTTACAATTCTAGTGATGAATTACCCACTAGACGTGCGACAAGGATGTTTTATACAGATGGGCCTCACTACGGAAAAATATTGTATAAAAAAGCATTTTTCATATTTCCAACAAGAAAGAAAACTTTTTTAAATTTTACTTTTTGCTGCTTTCGTCGGACCGCTCCCAAATTTCTAAGAGGAAGGGACTGATAACTCAAAAATGTCTTTCTTCTCAATGGGTCATATAGTCATTTTTGTTATCATATGTACGAAATATTCGTACTGTGCTGATACTCCTAACCAGTGGTCGATATAGACCCCAGGGGCGATAGAAAAATAGAAAACATCATTGTATGGGTAATATTAATTCGGTTCACATTTTCTACTTGGCTACCTTATTTTCAAAATTTAATGACATACCGACCCGTTTACAAGATAAACTATCACGATTATTCAAACTTGGACGATTCTTTTAGATTTCCAAGCTAAATTAGCCTTATTTAAATCACCATTGTTACGAAAAGATTTTCAGAACTTTTCGAATCTACGGCAATTAAAAGTAAAAGAGGAAGACTTAGAAGTATACAAAAATATCTTCAAAATGTGAGCGATGATTTTAAAATGCGCTTTGCAGATTTTGAAAACATGCACATTCCAGATTGGGTTATCATTCCATTTTCTGCAGATATTGAAAACATCGAATGTAACAAACAAGATGAACTTATCGAATTGTCAGTTGATCTTGAAGCTAAGACGCTTTAAAAAAAAAGACTTTAAGTTACTTTTGGAAGAATATGAAAGTTGTAGAAAAATATCCAAAATTTTTGCTTGCATTTCCGAACAATGGTTGAAGCTGGTTTCATCCATGTTAATTCCATTTTAATAGAACAAAGAAATAAGCTATATATAGAATTCCGTGGTGTAATGAAATGAACATGAGTCGCTCTTGTTACAGTGGCGCCTTTAAGTCTGAAACTTACTAATTTTGAATCCATCATTGCTCATCTTGTCAAGAGTCACGAAGCACACCCTTTACATTGACAACGTTAGTAAATTGCATACTAAGTTAATAAGTTGGCAAGAAAGAGCATTTTTATTTCAAGTTTTGAGAATATTCGTGAAAATATCCTATATATAGCTTATATGAATTGATTACGCGACTCCGATTTTTGGTGAGGCTGTGGTAGCCCGGTTGGAAGAGTAGCGGATTAGCAATAGGAGGGTTGTGAGTTCGAAACTCGGTCTAACCAAAGACCGTCGTGTACATGGGTGCTAGTGTGTGTTAAATCTGTCGTAACCTCAAATGTCCTCACGTTGACGTGGTGTGGATGTTTAGAGAGTAGTGTGCTAGCCAGGTGTTGCCTCGTCATCTGACCGTGGTTTAAAATTACGAGGTGTTGACCTCGGATCTTTCCCTTCAAGATTCAACTACCCACCCCCCGGTTTTGGAAGTGCTGTTCGTTTCACAGTTCACACTTAATAAACCATTAATGTAGTCAGAAATTATTTTTGGAGGTACAAAAGAGAGATTGAATTTTTATGCTAATTGAAGATTTGGACTTATTACATTAAAAAAGTATTTTTTATTTTGTACTTTGAACCAACTTAGGAATACAACTTTTTATGCAAAATGAATATCTGAACTTTATTATATTTTAAAAAAGATATTGGTTCGCTAAATTTTTGCATAATATAATATATCAAATTTAGTCCTGTCTATGAATTGAAAAAAAGACATACAGTGTTAAAATTGTTACACCTCAGTTGTTTTAGTACAGAAATGATTTTACGAGGGTTTTTCAACAAATATTTATTGTTGGTTAAATACATACAATTTTCTATGCGAAGTACAATAAACAACAATTATTTTCATAATTCAATAACTATGTTAAAGAAATCCATGAATTTTTATCGTATTTTATCTTGAAAACATTTTAAAAAGCCGATTCCAACGCTTTCGAAGTCAGCTCAGGACCCCATTGCCCGTCACCCTGGCTAAGAATATATGCTTATTATATAGACCAAGAATATATGCTTTTTATATAGATGAGATATAATATAACTTATTTTATAAGGTAAATGCCAGACATTTAAATTATTAAAAAAATTTCTTCTCAAGTTTTGAAAATAGATATTTATAAAATTATTCTATGGAGGCACTGAAAATTGTATCTGGGAATTTGTCAAAAAATTCGAATAAATTTAAAACGTCGTAAAAGCTAATTATCCGAACCCCTAGTACATTTTTCAATGAATGGAGGTTTGACACATTTCAGTCTGAAAAATGACTATCTCCTTAATTAGTTATATTTACGGAAAATGTTTATGAAATAAAACCCAACTTTTGATACATTAAATTTAGCTATTTTATGCTAAATTTATCTATATCTAATTTCAAAATTTATGACTAATTATACTTAATAATATTTGAAATTTATTATATGACCAGCTAATGCTATAATACTATACAATATTTGAGCAACACATTTGATATTGTCATTGCTCATTCATCAATTCAGTTTAACCAGTTTTGTTCTGCTATATAGAACCACTGTGACAGATTTTGTCCAGAATAAGAAAACAGGAGTGTGTTTTGATCCTTTCAAGCCTTTCCAAGATTTGTCCACTAAAAATGGGAAATTTTGAAATTCCATTTTTTTTGGTGGATGCTCGTGGAGTACGTTGAAAAATCTAAATTTGTACTAAGGGCTTCTCTGTAACATCTTAATAATTTGAACACTTTATTGTTTTGCCTAAAAAAGTTTAAGAGGAATCAGAATTTATAGTTGTGAAAAAATTCATTTTTCTATATTTACCAAAATTATGTATTAGGGAGACTAAAAGTTTTCTTAATCTTGCTTTCTTGATCTTAGGAGGGTTTGAGGAGAATCGATTTACAACTCCCTGAGCCACCATGAGACACTTTATGTAGATGTATTCTACCGATACAAAATGATGAATCTGTGTTGTGTATGGTTTATCATCTTAGCAAAGAGAAAACGTATTTCAAGAAGTCTGTTGAAGCAACATCAATTTGAATTGCCTACAATAAATAGACGCCCTTTACATTTTCTTTACAAAAGCAAGCAGCTCACGAGATTTACCTCTACAATGTTTTCTTTTCGAATTAAAGTCTACAACATTCAACAAGATCTATCGTCATTTAATAAACTTCAAAAAGGTGTTAAACAAGTAATAAACAGGAAAAAGATAATGAATTGTCCTTAAAGAGAAATAAAGCGAAGAAAGTGTTTCATAACTTTGAACTGACATTTCTTTATTACTCAAAACAAAGTGACCGCATTTTTAATGATATAACTAAACATTTTGATAAATTCAACTTTTAGTATAGTGGTATAATTTTACTTTTACTCTTCAGTAAAATATTTTTCAAGAGTCCCCAAATTGAAATAGATCCATAGTTATTAATTGCAATGAAAAATGTAATAGGTATGTAATAAACTGTAAAAGCGTGTTAAATTGCCTTTAAAAATAAATAGTTAAAGTGGATTTATCATTTTAAACTTAAATACTTCCTTAATTCGCAAAACAAAGTGATCAAATTTTTTATGTCAGAACTGAATAGAAGCCATGAAAAATTCAGATTTTGGTTGTGTGTAAGCCATATATATGCAGTAACTACTAGATTAAAATTTCTCTTTTTATCAGTGACAAAATCTTGCAAAGGCTCGAAACATTCCTGTTTTCTTACTCATGACAAAATCTACCACTGTCACTGGTTCTTGCAAAAAATATTATTTTAGTGCATTTCCTTTCATGTAAATTTGTCTTTGAAATTAAAAAGACAAATCGCAAGTTTCAATCAGGAAAGTTTTTGAATACCTAACAATCAAAATTAAGCCAAAGTTCTATCAGCAATTTATTCTGAGTAAAGTGGGTTTGTATTTTGTTATTTGCTCAATCAGAAGGGGAGTCAGAATTTTGTGTACTCCTCAATTGCAAAAATGGAGAGCTTCGCAGTTCCTTAAATTCCAAATGGTAAAGAAATCTCAAAAATAAAATTGATTTTTAATTTTCAAAACATGTACACATACGATTGTACAAAAAATGAAGATGTTTATAAATGATGCACCACCCTTTGTTAAGATGGCGTCCCCACTCCCCTTGTAGCAGATTTCTAGATAATTCTATTCAACGGCAATTCTTCGATGACTCACTAATGACTTCAGTGAGAAAATGTCTCAAAGAAGCCAAAGCCAAAAAATGCGCCAAAGCATTTGCCAAGAAAGCGATAACTATTGAAATGTGACAGCTGCAAAGTACGATAACTTGCCAAATATGATTACCCTGAACACACCCTAATTACCCGCCTCGGGCGCTGCATTTTCGCTCCCATTTGACAGACTACAACACCTGAGCTTGGTGTGGCTATAAAAACAGATACTGTAAAACTATAAAAAAAACTATCTTTAATATCAAACTTTCAGAACAAACTTTAAAGAGTGGGGTGCCAGCTCAGGTATTATCTCTTCATCTGACCTTGGTTTACAATTACGTGGTGTTATCCACGGATCTTCCCTTGGGGATTGATCCTGGACCGTCACCAAGAGCCCGTTGTGTTGCTACAGTGCAACCTTAATTAAAATACCTACCTATCTCTAGAACAAACATTAAATTTTTAACATATTGTGATATTACCAGCAATTTCAAAGCCAGCGAACAAGATTTTTCTGAAATAATTCGTGTAATTATCGTAAATTTTGGTGACCTGTATGAAACGCAATTAAGTAGTGATGTCCTTGGATCTTTCCCGTGGGGATTGATCCCGGACTGTCTCTAATTGCGAATTGCGTTGTTCCAGTGTGAGATATTAATTGCCATTACATGACGAGAGACTATGATAGTGGTTCAAAATTATGCGGTGTTGTACTCGATCTTTCCCTTCGGGTTAGATCCCGGACCGTTCCTAATAGCCCGTTGTATTGCTAAAATTTGACGTTAATTAAAAAAAAACATGCATACATATCTGTATGGGAGGCATTTTCTGTAAATATAAATTTAGGTAGGTATTTTAATTAACGTCGCACTCGAGCTACACAACGGGCTATTGGTGACGGTCTGGGGTCAGTACCTAGTCTGTCAAATGGGAGCGAAAATGCAGCGCCCGAGGCGGGTAATTAGGGTGTGTTCAGGTTAATCACATTTGGCAAGTTATCGTACTTTGCAACTGTCACATTTCACTAGTTATCGCTTTCTTGGCAAATGCTTTGGCGCATTTTTTGGCTTTGGCTTCTTTGAGACATTTTCTCACTGAAGTCATTAGTGAGTCATCTTTTCCCCGTCTTTCGAAGAATTGCCGTTGAATAGAATTATCTGGAAATCTTCTACAAGGGGAGTGGGGACGCCATCTTAACAAAGGGTGGTGCATCATTTATAAACATCTTCATTTTTGTACAATTGTGTGTGTACGTTTTGAAAATTAAAAATCAATTTTATTTTTGAGATTTCTTTACCATTTGGAATTTAAGAAACTGCGAAGCTCTCCATTTTTGCAATTGAGGAGTACACAAAATGCTGACTCCCCTCCTGATTGAGCAAATCACAAAATACAAACTCACTTCACCTGATAGAACTTTGGCTTAATTTTGATTGTTAGGTATTCAAAAACTTTCCTGATTGGAACTTGCGATTTGTCTTTAATTTGAAAGACAAATTTACATGAAGGGAAAAGCACTAAAATAATCTTTTTTGCAAGAACCAGTCAGTGACAGTAGAAGATTTTGTCATGAGTAAGAAAACAGGAATGTTTCGAGCCTTTGCAAGATTTTGTCACTGATAAAAAGAGAAATTTTAATCTAGTAGTTACTGCATATATATGGCTTACACACAACCAAAATCTGAATTTTTCATGGCTTCTATTCAGTTCTGACATAAAAAATTTGATCACTTTGTTTTGCGAATTAAGGAAGTATTTAAGTTTAAAATGATAAATCCACTTTAACTATTTATTTTTAAAGGCAATTTAACACGCTTTTACAGTTTATTACATACCTATTACATTTTTCATTGCAATTAATAACTATGGATCTATTTCAATTTGGGGACTCTTGAAAAATATTTTACTGAAGAGTAAAAGTAAAATTATACCACTATACTAAAAGTTGAATTTATCAAAATGTTTAGTTATATCATTAAAAATGCGGTCACTTTGTTTTGAGTAATAAAGAAATGTCAGTTCAAAGTTATGAAACACTTTCTTCGCTTTATTTCTCTTTAAGGACAATTCATTATCTTTTTCCTGTTTATTACTTGTTTAACACCTTTTTGAAGTTTATTAAATGACGATAGATCTTGTTGAATGTTGTAGACTTTAATTCGAAAAGAAAACATTGTAGAGGTAAATCTCGTGAGCTGCTTGCTTTTGTAAAGAAAATGTAAAGGGCGTCTATTTATTGTAGGCAATTCAAATTGATGTTGCTTCAACAGACTTCTTGAAATACGTTTTCTCTTTGCTAAGATGATAAACCATACACAACACAGATTCATCATTTTGTATCGGTAGAATACATCTACATAAAGTGTCTCATGGTGGCTCAGGGAGTTGTAAATCGATTCTCCTCAAACCCTCCTAAGATCAAGAAAGCAAGATTAAGAAAACTTTTAGTCTCCCTAATACATAATTTTGGTAAATATAGAAAAATGAATTTTTTCACAACTATAAATTCTGATTCCTCTTAAACTTTTTTAGGCAAAACAATAAAGTGTTCAAATTATTAAGATGTTACAGAGAAGCCCTTAGTACAAATTTAGATTTTTCAACGTACTCCACGAGCATCCACCAAAAAAAATGGAATTTCAAAATTTCCCATTTTTAGTGGACAAATCTTGGAAAGGCTTGAAAGGATCAAAACACACTCCTGTTTTCTTATTCTGGACAAAATCTGTCACAGTGGTTCTATATAGCAGAACAAAACTGGTTAAACTGAATTGATGAATGAGCAATGACAATATCAAATGTGTTGCTCAAATATTGTATAGTATTATAGCATTAGCTGGTCATATAATAAATTTCAAATATTATTAAGTATAATTAGTCATAAATTTTGAAATTAGATATAGATAAATTTAGCATAAAATAGCTAAATTTAATGTATCAAAAGTTGGGTTTTATTTCATAAACATTTTCCGTAAATATAACTAATTAAGGAGATAGTCATTTTTCAGACTGAAATGTGTCAAACCTCCATTCATTGAAAAATGTACTAGGGGTTCGGATAATTAGCTTTTACGACGTTTTAAATTTATTCGAATTTTTTGACAAATTCCCAGATACAATTTTCAGTGCCTCCATAGAATAATTTTATAAATATCTATTTTCAAAACTTGAGAAGAAATTTTTTAAATAATTTAAATGTCTGGCATTTACCTTATAAAATAAGTTATATTATATCTCATCTATATAAAAAGCATATATTCTTGGTCTATATAATAAGCATATATTCTTAGCCAGGGTGACGGGCAATGGGGTCCTGAGCTGACTTCGAAAGCGTTGGAATCGGCTTTTTAAAATGTTTTCAAGATAAAATACGATAAAAATTCATGGATTTCTTTAACATAGTTATTGAATTATGAAAATAATTGTTGTTTATTGTACTTCGCATAGAAAATTGTATGTATTTAACCAACAATAAATATTTGTTGAAAAACCCTCGTAAAATCATTTCTGTACTAAAACAACTGAGGTGTAACAATTTTAACACTGTATGTCTTTTTTTCAATTCATAGACAGGACTAAATTTGATATATTATATTATGCAAAAATTTAGCGAACCAATATCTTTTTTAAAATATAATAAAGTTCAGATATTCATTTTGCATAAAAAGTTGTATTCCTAAGTTGGTTCAAAGTACAAAATAAAAAATACTTTTTTAATGTAATAAGTCCAAATCTTCAATTAGCATAAAAATTCAATCTCTCTTTTGTACCTCCAAAAATAATTTCTGACTACATTAATGGTTTATTAAGTGTGAACTGTGAAACGAACAGCACTTCCAAAACCGGGGGGTGGGTAGTTGAATCTTGAAGGGAAAGATCCGAGGTCAACACCTCGTAATTTTAAACCACGGTCAGATGACGAGGCAACACCTGGCTAGCACACTACTCTCTAAACATCCACACCACGTCAACGTGAGGACATTTGAGGTTACGACAGATTTAACACACACTAGCACCCATGTACACGACGGTCTTTGGTTAGACCGAGTTTCGAACTCACAACCCTCCTATTGCTAATCCGCTACTCTTCCAACCGGGCTACCACAGCCTCACCAAAAATCGGAGTCGCGTAATCAATTCATATAAGCTATATATAGGATATTTTCACGAATATTCTCAAAACTTGAAATAAAAATGCTCTTTCTTGCCAACTTATTAACTTAGTATGCAATTTACTAACGTTGTCAATGTAAAGGGTGTGCTTCGTGACTCTTGACAAGATGAGCAATGATGGATTCAAAATTAGTAAGTTTCAGACTTAAAGGCGCCACTGTAACAAGAGCGACTCATGTTCATTTCATTACACCACGGAATTCTATATATAGCTTATTTCTTTGTTCTATTAAAATGGAATTAACATGGATGAAACCAGCTTCAACCATTGTTCGGAAATGCAAGCAAAAATTTTGGATATTTTTCTACAACTTTCATATTCTTCCAAAAGTAACTTAAAGTCTTTTTTTTTAAAGCGTCTTAGCTTCAAGATCAACTGACAATTCGATAAGTTCATCTTGTTTGTTACATTCGATGTTTTCAATATCTGCAGAAAATGGAATGATAACCCAATCTGGAATGTGCATGTTTTCAAAATCTGCAAAGCGCATTTTAAAATCATCGCTCACATTTTGAAGATATTTTTGTATACTTCTAAGTCTTCCTCTTTTACTTTTAATTGCCGTAGATTCGAAAAGTTCTGAAAATCTTTTCGTAACAATGGTGATTTAAATAAGGCTAATTTAGCTTGGAAATCTAAAAGAATCGTCCAAGTTTGAATAATCGTGATAGTTTATCTTGTAAACGGGTCGGTATGTCATTAAATTTTGAAAATAAGGTAGCCAAGTAGAAAATGTGAACCGAATTAATATTACCCATACAATGATGTTTTCTATTTTTCTATCGCCCCTGGGGTCTATATCGACCACTGGTTAGGAGTATCAGCACAGTACGAATATTTCGTACATATGATAACAAAAATGACTATATGACCCATTGAGAAGAAAGACATTTTTGAGTTATCAGTCCCTTCCTCTTAGAAATTTGGGAGCGGTCCGACGAAAGCAGCAAAAAGTAAAATTTAAAAAAGTTTTCTTTCTTGTTGGAAATATGAAAAATGCTTTTTTATACAATATTTTTCCGTAGTGAGGCCCATCTGTATAAAACATCCTTGTCGCACGTCTAGTGGGTAATTCATCACTAGAATTGTAAAGATGATTTTTCAACTTGAATTGCATGTTTCACCTCTTTCTTGAACACTGGTAATAGACAAAAAAAATATTTTTCCTAAAAGGATCTTTAAAATTTGTTGGTGGACCACACAAAATCATTCTCTTTTGAAGATGTACATAGGCTTTATTCATTCAGTTTTCATAAAATATAGATGCCATCGAAATCTTAGCTTTGGAGTAATATCTAATTATGTCTTCAATTTTTTTTCTAGGGGAATTATCCCCTTGATAGGAATTCGATATGCTGGCTCATTTGTAAGGAATGGAAGATAAATTCAATGGGAAAGCATCGTCTTATAATGTTTGGGCCACCATATTTTCAGATCAATAACAACTTTTCCTTATCACCTCAAACAGAAGACTTAATAAAAGTGGCACATTTGTCGACAGTGGAGATGCGAACAATTTTTTTAACGGCGAAATCGCGGTCACATATTTGCATTTTGCGCTTTGTTCGGGAGTGTCAAAATACGCGATTTTACTTAAATTTGTTCAACAAAAAATTAGTTTTATACTGTGCTGTATGAAAATGGAAGAGCAAGATATAGCGTTGGAGGAGTCACAGTCAATAGACATGCAACGACGATTCGAAGATGAACTGTCTAAGCTTCGAGTTAATGCTGCAAAATACAGTTTGTTCTTAACCGAAACTACTTACCAGAAGTTAATAAATGATGTAAAAAAGCCAAAATGACTACTAAGAAGGAACCACGGGACTATTGGTTGCTGAATCGCTATGATGTGATGTTTGTGGAAAACGAAAGTAAACTCATTTATCCTGTTAAAGAAGGCGTCAGTACTGTACAGTATTACGTCACGGACACTGAGTTATTTCACGTACTCATGAAACTTCAATAACATTTGTATTTTTGAGGAATGAACGGTTTTTAAATAATTGTCTTATCATGACCTTTTTTCATACTTTGCCTAAATAGCATTTGTCATTCTATAGAATGCCTAGGTATTATATGCAATGCTTAGGGAAAGTATATAATAATTCTCATATTTCATACTTTGCCTAAAAACGCCGGGCATTCTATAAAATACCGGCGTTTCAAACTTTGCCGGTAACATAGATTAAAAAGCTATCGAGATCTTACTATTTGTAACTTGATTCATATTAAGTTTATAGGTTCAGGTTTAATACATTTTATTTTCCTGATTATGCATAACTTTTATTTTCGACATTGAGGTTACCCATGCCTTATTTTTAATTTTTATTAATTATTTAGTTCAGTCTCACTTTTAAATGAGATAGAACTTATGTTCATGGAACTTCACAAAATAAAGCTTAAACAACTGACATGTTAATATATGAGTTAACTTAACTTTCCGGAATGTCAAACAACCGCACTGAATTTTACACAATTCAACAAAATTAATTCTCAAACTCCCGAAAAATTTCACTATCCTTTGTAATTCTGGATAACCTAGAACTAAACGAGTGAATTAGAATGAATGAGCGGAGTCTATCTGAAACGGGAATATTTCCTAATCCAGACACACGAATTCCTGACTCTTGGTTGAAAAAGCTCTGGGTTCGATTCTTGATCTGAGAAAGAATATATCTATTGGTTTGCAATCCACTTTAAGTCGTAGGTTCCAGTCTAATTAGCCTTCATTTAGGAAAAAATTACTATAGAGTGACCAACCAAAAGTAAACCCAAACCCAGGTACATAATCAGAAAACAATTTCGGAATAACTAGGTCTTCCCTCTACCGTTTCCTCAATCCAATAGAATTGAGCTAACATTCTATGAGCATTGCATTGAATAATTTTTCGAATGCCTAAATCTAAATAATCTAGTACCGAGTTACGTTATCGAGTTGGCAATTTATCACTGTAATAAAGATATAAACCAAAGTATTCCCCTCTCACACAAAAAGTGTGACGTTTTCGTGGATTATGCAAGGTATCCAGAAATAGGAATTGTATTTAGTGTTTTTGAATCATTAATATCTTAACAAAATTAAAGGCTACGACATGATTTTTTTCATACTGAAAGAAAACGTTTTCCTTTCACAATAAATTGCTTTTATCTAAAAAAGGTACGAGTTTGCTTCAAAACGGCAACATTTTTGCTCTAGGGATTTTAAAAGTGAGAATATTTTGTCATATCCCGGATATATATCATGTATCTGGAATTTGTTATTTGAATCAAAACTGTAGAAGCAACCTCCACATTTTCTTCACCACTCATGACGTCTACGACAGAAGAGGTTAAAGATTATTCCTTCTCTATAGTCCCCTTCGGTGCGAGAATGAGGTATTTTTCCCACACTAGAAAAACCAGCTATATAGCCAAAGGCGATGTCCGAGACTTTGATAAAAAAGGCCGCATCCAGACCCCTATGTCTCCCCACATACAACACTTTTCTGAGAAATCTTCCATACCCCATCTTATTGAGAAAGGTTTCACTGATAAGAAGATTCCTGCTGTGTTGTTTCCTTAGTTAAATGACCTGTCAGTGTGATGGATGGATTTAGTCATTATGTTTTCCAGTTATCCAGATTCTTATTGTGTTGATGGTCTGCGTAATTTAAGTGACGAGCCAAGTTGCTACTCATTGAAAAAAAAATGTGCGCTGTAAAGGAGAATACGATCGAATGGTCCTTTTTATTCCACACCCCATCGAATGTCTTTTCTATTGACTCCCCACTGAGAAAAACTCGTTAATCTCAATGAAAACCAGACTGCGGACATTTCCTTTGCCAAATTTTCGCATGCTGCTAAGACCACTGAATGGATGGGGGGGCAGAGGGCTCAACCCCCGAGGAAAACATTAAGCAGGCTTTGTATGCGTACATCATGCATCCCTCGCCTTGTAGATTTTCAATTATAAACAGGTACTTTCAACTTTCATCCTTTATTTTTCAGACGCTTATCATTTACTTTTCCTTGCAAAGGATAAAATTACCTGAGTGCAGCTAGAATTTCTAAAATGTAAAATTAAAAAAAAATTGTTTCCTGAAATTCTGGTAAACTCGAATAACTTATTTTTAAAAAATTGCGTTTGGTATGTTTGGGGAAGTTTATAAAATGTTTTCCTTTGAGGAAGTTTCTCTAGTATATTTTGGGTCGTTTTCAGAAAAGCTGTGGAAATACCACTGCGATTTTTTAAAATTATAGTAAAATAAAAGTTCTGAAAACCTGAGCCTAACACCATATAAAGTCTAAAATTAAATCTTACTCATGACTGAGAAAAAATCACAACTTTGCAACACTAAGAATATATTTCAATTCTAACGAGTTTATTGCATCTTTCCGTTACCACCGAGATGTTATCTCGGTGGTAACGATCTTTCCAATGTTGCACTTCTATAATCTACTGATTATCTTAACTAAAAGAAATTTATTATTGATGCCATATAAAATGGTCACCAAAAACAAACATCATCTAGTTATTTACAGCAGAATACTGGATGATCAAGAGACATCAAATTGCAGCATTATTTTAGCTTTCCATATTCAGTTAGATTCAAACAAAATGCAAATTCGAGCTAGAAAAGAAAACCAGTATTTCTATTTGCATGCAAAGATCAATTTCAATACATTGATAGAAACCTCGAGTTGCATCCTGAAAAATAAAATTGTTTCTTTTTACATAAAAATACAATAAAACCTAGAGTTGCATCCTGAAAAAGAAAAATTAATTCTGTGTCCTCTTACAAAAAAATACAATGATAAAACCTCTCGAGGCATCCTGAAAAAGAAAAATTAATTCTGTTTCTTTTTACATAAAAGTACAATGATACAAACCTCTTGTGTAGCACTATGGAAACAAAATTAATCATTTCTTTCGATACACTGGTTTATATTTACCCTCAAGTAGTTACCATGCTTTTGACCTACATAAATCTCAAGGGTATATCTTGAAATGGCTACATCTCGAATTTCCCACTAAAATCTTAGCAGTAGCTACAGTCTTATGAATATGTGAGGTTACTTTAGAATCATCCTGTATTTATTTGCTACTTATCTAAAATATTTCTTGACAATTTAATTAAACAATCTTGATCTTTCATTACATCTTATAATCTTGACAATGCAAAATGATTGAAGTAAATCTTCAAAACCTGTAGCTGTCTTGTCTTCTCAACATTTAATAAAACTAATTTATTGCTACATGGATAGTCAGTAGCTACACAGAGTTTGAAAAATAAATTTCCTAAAGTCAAAAGTATTAAATTCCTTTCTAACATCTAAATTCTTAACAATCTGATGTACAAAGCATGATACAAAGACACCACAACTAGTGCTATCTGTCTGGTTAAAGTGAGGAGGGCATGAAATTAACCAATCTTCATGAAGATTTAAAGCTTTACAGATCTGATTTTTCCAAAATTGAATGGAATCTTTGTAATTTTCAGCAGAAGTTGTACCCAGGGGATCATAGAAATCAAATTTTTTCTCTTGAATTTTTCCAACCAGTAGAACCCAATGATAATTTTTATTTAAAGGTATAAATAAATATTCACTAAGAGCAAATTGCACTCCAGCCAATCGATTCAATATTTCATTACTGTTACTAATATAATTCGTTTCAAAGCACCTGGCAGCCAAGGAATTAGTACCATAAAGGATCTTACTTAAAAATCCATCAATAACACTGTCATAAAGCCAGCCACATTTGAAATCAGATGCTGAAGTTGTTAAGGTCAAAATTTCTTCGTTTGGAATATAGGGATCAAGAGATTTAATTTCTAGCAAGCTAATGGAAATGTCACCAGTGTAGAATATGGGCTTAGTCATATTGTTTAAATCAAGTTTCGGAGTAAAAGTTTTGTAATTTTCAGTAGTATTTTCATTATTAAATGCTTTTTGACATAATAGGCTATTGTCTTTACTTAAATAACTCTGAGTCAAATCTAGCAAATTGTCTTGCATGGCTTTTTTTTAGTAAATGTAGGATAATTACATGCTTTGCGTTTGGAAGCTTTAGTGGCTGTTGTTTTAAAGCTTTGGTGTGTCAACTTCTGATTTGGAGATACTACAATTTCTTCACTCACACTAATGTATTTTTAGTTCACTAGTATAATTGGTGTACTTCACTAGGTTAGTCCCAGCAGGTGATGCTGTTTTACCACGATGATTTGACTCTTCAATAACCACTTCAGTTAAAATCACAAACACGTTTATTTAATAGAACACAACACGAACACAAAACATTTAAGAAAATTGAAATCAATAATATATCCCCTATGGGATTTACAAATCACACACAGGTGACACGCCTGTGTTTTTCGTACGCCGAGCGATCTACCTCGTTCCTCCGACCTCCTCGGTACTCTGGGCTTCTTGTCACTTCCTGTCGGAAGCTGGCGAACGTTTTTATTATTGGCGGTCGCCAATTCTCTCTCTCCATTCTAAACAGTCTTACAGAGATATAGATACAAATGGCATTTTATTACTAAACTTCTCCAAAGTCTTTGATTTAACTGCACCTTTGCATTCAGATACAAGATTTTTTAACGTTTTGGTAATGTTAGGCAATAACACTTTTTTAACAGTTGGATCATGAATAAGAGCAAGTAGCTCAGACATTAAATTTCTGCATGACTCAAGCTTGTCTTCAACAAAATGTGGCATAGCATCTGGAGAAATCTTGGGTTTTGCCACTAATTCTAACAAGGAGCAAATTTCCATCTTTTCGATAGAATTATCACTTATAGACAAAGCCTCTCTACAGGAAATTGAATGAATTTTATGGATATGCTTGCATAATGGGTTTTTATCAGGACAATTACAAATATACAAGTGACTGCATAGACTTAAACATTTCCCATCTAAGCACTTTAAAAAACAATGACCTTCTTGAGGACATGCTTTGTAAATCTGCTCTACGATGTATTCAGTGTGATCATTAGATGCAGATTTTATTATCCATGATTGACAATTTATTTCAAGTACGTGATGATCAGGAATTTTCATTGCTGATAAATGTCGTCTTTGATAAATTGGTGGATATATGCTCTTTGGGCAGTTAGTTAAAATATTGTACTTGTGGGTCATAAATATATCTTCTTCAATTTGTAAGAGGGTTTTAATCAGCTGATCTAATCGCCTGTTAAATTTTCGTTGTAAATAAGTCGTTTTAAGTTTGTTGTGAAATGATTCACAATACATGTTCGTTTCAGTGAAGGCATGAGGAAAATCCCTATAAGCCATTGCCAAAAGACTTGCTCTGCTGTAATAATATTCTTCAAAATACTCAATAAATGATGGTGCAATTGTCTGAAACTTCTGCAAAAAATTGTCCATCATTGTTTGAAACTTAATTGAATTTCTTTCTTCAAGCAATGTTAATAGAGCACAATATAACTCTTCTTTCAATTTACAATTGGAAACTTTGGCCAACAATTGACGCTGCCAAGGTCTTAAAATATGCCACTTACATAATAAATGAGGAACATTTTCACCAAATACTTTTTTGAATACAGGCCCTGTTACATGGTCATCATCTGTCATTACACAATTGACTTTCAAATCAGCAATTACTATTTTAATGCTCTTAAACAAATGGTACAATGTATCCTGGTCTAGATGGTTTACAATGAAGTGGGCTACAGGGTATCCAGAACCAAATTCATCTGGAACAATCAAATTTAATAAATAAAAACCATATATTGATTGGTTTGATGTGTCGAATCAATACACAACACCCTAGTGCTTCCTTCAATCATCAAACTTTTTTGTTCTCTAGTTTGTAAACCAAGAGCAAAAGACTCATGAGATGAGCGCAGTTTATCAAGACCTTTGGGTCCATATACAGTAGGCTGCCCTTGTGGTTTATATATAAGTATGGGATTATAAGACTCTTTGCTGAGTTTTTCAACTACAGCAGCTACTGAAAGGGCGTCATTATCATTGGGGTATAAAAATGATTTATTTTGTTTCATATAGTAATTTATTGTTTTTCGAGATACGAATGACTTCTTCACATCAAAGTAATCTCTGTTATTTCGTGATCCTGTTTCATCTCGTAAAATGGCTTGAATTTTGGAAGTTGATATTCCCAATTCCACATAAGCTTTAATTTGATCTCGATAACTTTGTCTCAAAGGTTAAAATTTAGTGTTATCAAAATTTAATTCATGATTGTGTCCAGAGAAAAAACTGACTTTAACTTGATCCACTTCTTCACATACAGATATTCTTGATGGACAGTTGCAGTTAGGAAGCATATTATGCTTTAAATTTTTTCTTTGTTCAAGACGTTGAATTTCACTCAGATGAATAAAACTGACATACATAATAATGGTATGTTTTACCAGCAACACATTTGTTTCTAGATTTTTTTTAAAGTAACTGTAAGTTTTGGAGCTTTCTTCATCTAACCATGCCTGAAACTGCTCCATAGAATCAAACTGGTATTCGTGTAATTTTATGTTACTGTCATAGACATCAACTATATGTTTATCACGTACACTTTTCGAATGGAAAGCTTTATCACATTCAGGAAACACACAAGGATAATATCCATCACTATTATTATCAGAAATTTGGCAAATTCTTTGATGCCTAAATAGACTACCTCGATGTTTATATACCTTTTGGCACTTATTACAAACAAATTCTGCAGATTTGGAAACTTTAGATTTGCAAGTTTTGGAAAAATTAATAGAACATAGACCACTTCCCTCATTATCCTTACCATTCACCATATCGTCACAGCTACCACCACCACATCTCTTGTACTCCACAGGCTTTGATTTTTGTTCACTCGTTGGGAAACAGAGATGCAACCATTATGGCCCTCACAACTGGTCTTAGGAGAGTCAGATTGAAGTTTAGGATGTCTATGGGAAAAGTAACATTTTTATATACTGTGATGATATTCATTGCATTTTTTAAAAATACAGGTTGTGATTCATGTATTTTTGAAGAGAAATTTCATTTCTGAATTCCAGAAAAAGAAAGAATCCTTACCTCTTAATTTGTGGCTGCTTAACTCTTCGTCTCTGTTTCTCCTTCGGCAAAACAGTGATCCAGCCATTGTTATCCTCGTTAGTAATAGAGTAATCGGATAGTTGAGGCTTTGGATGTCTAAGTGAAAATAAAAAGAATTGGCTTTTATTATGCTGGAACTGTTAGTCATATATTTCAAATACTAGTTGTGATTAATATTTTTTTGAGAAATAAACTTCAGTTATTAGAAAAAGTTATTTTTTATTTCTGAAGTAAAGGTCTCATTACAGCTTATTCTTCAGGGGAGAGGTATTTATCCTGATCCCAAGACAACAAAGCTGAAATCACAATGCATGTCTCTTGATTTTGGTTTAAAATGGTTTGCAACAGGTCCTCAAATTTTGAGAAGCATCCGTGAAGGCTATCGTAGGTGTTATTGGTACCTACATTTAACATAATCAAGTCATAATTCCAGAAAAAGAAAGCATCCTTACCTCTTAATTTGTGGCTACTTAACTCTTCGCCTGTTTCTCCTTCGGCAAAACAGTGATCCAGCCATCATTATCCTTGTTAGTAATAGAGTAGTTGGATAGTTGAGGTTTGGGATGTCTAAGTGAAAATAAAAATAATTGGCTTTTAATACGCTGCAACTGTTAGTTATATATTTCAAATACTAGTTGTGATTAATATTTTTTGAAAAATAAACTTCCGATCTTAGAAAAAGTTATTCTTACTTTTTGTTTTGAGACTGCTCAATCCTGGGATGCTGTTGACGCTTTGACAAAACAGAGATTCTCCCTCCAGAGTTCTTACTACTGAAAGTTGGATTAGGACGTCTAGTGAAAATAAGGGAACTTGTTAGCCAAGCCAACTTGTTAGCTAAAGCTTGAATATGGAAACAACGTTACACATTTAAAAGTGATATTTGATGTACAACATAATGGATATTAATACCTGCATTGAACAGAACCTTTGGTAACAATAGCAGAATACAGTTCAACAGCCTTAGTCTCAGGGGAACTACAGGTTGATTCGAACTCTCAGTTGAAGAATTGAGAGAGGGAAACTGAGCAGGTAGGTCGTGGAAAACCTGTTGTTTTTCTACATCACAAGCTTGAATGCTCGCCAGAGCTTCCTTTTGCATGGCAATAAAGAGTTGCGCTAGTTGAAGGTTCCCTTTCCTGTTTAAATGAAGGCCATCCCTTGCCATACAACCTTTCCAAGTGACTTGGGATCTACAAAAAGAAACATTTTGCTCCTTTTGGCAGTAGGAAAACAGCCGTTGGTTTAGAAGATAATTTTTTTGATTAATTTTCTGAAGAAAAGGTCTCATTACAGCTTGTTCTTCAAGGGAGAGGTATTTATCCTGATCCCGAGACAATAAAGCTGAAATCACAATACGTGTCCCTTGATTTCGGTTTAAAGTAGTTTGAAACAGGTCGTCAAATTTTGAGAAGCATCCATCAAGGCTATCGTAGGTGTTATTGGTACCTACATGCAACAGAATCAAGTCATAATGATTCTTTAAAGATGAAATCTTTTTCGTTAAACGTTCAATGGTGATTCCTGGAAAAGCTAGAACATGTATTACACTACCATGTAATTGCGATGGTAAATACTGATCTGAATATTTAACCATAGAATCGCCAGTAATTAAAACCTTCATAGTTATACTTTACAATTATTAGATAATTTACAGACAAGAAAAGTAATTCAAAAAATAGAAGCTGGTCACAGAAAACAATCAAACAAATAAGACTACAGCACAAATGCAATCATTCAATTTAAAAATGCAAAATAAACTCTTAAAGCATTCAACAAATAGTAAAAATCATGAAAACAAATGGAAATACAACAAATGAATGGGAATACAAAAAAGCGCTAAACAAACAGTAAAAAATATTTGAGAACTGACAAACGCAATTAGTACAAAAATGAATATCGAAAACAAAATAACGAAATATGCAAGAAAAAGGATAAGCGATTCCCAACAAGCTTCGCAATACCAAGGAGAGTAATCAAACCCACCGACAGCACTGATATCAGCAAGGTTACACTGAGCTACTGGCGTGATTGACCACTGCAACGCATTCCAAAATCAAAATTGGCTGAAATCGAATTGGCCTCCACGCCAGAAAGGTTTTCGAGCCAAGACGGCGAAATCTATAGCAACCTCCGAAAATCTAGAGTAACCCAGTGCTGCATTTTCGCTCCCAAAAGTAACTTTCCAGGTGTTGCGAGAAATGTGATCGGGAACGGACGTGTTTTTCCGTTGCTCCTTGTGTTATCTTCTAACACCAATTTCTGATCATGGATTTATCTCCAAATCATCGGATGTCACCGGACTTACCTACCGCAATCTCTGACGACTCTTGTGATTTACCTGATGCCCATACTCAGGAACTTTTCCAAAAAATCATCTTCGAAGACCTCTCTGAAACTCTCCCCGAACCAGTTGGCTCACCTTTCCCAAACGGCGCCTTCAACCCACTGTCACCGCAGAAGCTGTCGGACAAATGGATCCACGCAAACCAATGCCACCTTGTCAGCCTCATCGCACTGAAATCCGCACATCTGGAATTCGAAAGAAAACTCCGTGCCTGCAAACCTGAGGATGGAACCACCGAAACCGAGCAAGGCCAGGAAACGGTGAGAAGATCTCTTTTTGCACATTCTAACAAACTGGGTATTCCCCTTTTTGCCATCCCTGACTCTATCCCTGCAATGCTTAAGATTGTTGAGGAATACAAAAACCGTGAAGCTCAAGCCACTAAAAATTCGGAAATCAATTCTCAATCTGTTGCGAAAGCATCCACCTCCAAAGACACCCCCGCGTCCCGTACTCCTCGCAAACGCAAAACCCTCAAAGATCCTTCCCACACTCCACTGAAAAAACGATCTAACGACAGAGAAGGATTTGTCTACCCTACGAAATCCAAACACTATAAAACCAATCGGAACAGAATCCAATCTGACAGCGACTCCGATATCGCAGATTGGAGTGTCCATGATGATATTACGCGTACTGCTGAAAAGCTTCTTTCTACTAATGAGGAGAAGGGTCTCTCTCCCACTCCACCACAACCTCGTAAAAAACGACCGCCACCCTTTTTCATTACCCCCCAAAAAGACTGGCCGCAACTTCTCTCCTTCCTAAGAAGAGTTGCACCTTCTATCAATTCTTCCCTTTCCGGTGACTTCCTTAAACTTCAGGTTGACACTGAAGAGGAGTACCGTGAAGTTTCACGCTGGCTCCTCCAGCAGGGAGTACGTTTTAAAGGTTATCAATTAAATTCTGAAAAACCAGTTAAAATAGTCATCAGAGGACTCCCCTCTGATACCAACATTGAAATCATTAAAGCCGAAATTACTGCCCTCAATTTTGATGTTCTAAAAATCACCCAACTCACCAAATTTAAATCTAAATCACTGATGCCTCTCTTTTACCTTCAGTTAAGGCAATCCAAAAACATCGAACTAATATATGAGATCCAAGAAATTCTTGGAACAGCAATAAAAGTTGAAGCCTATCGAGGCCGCAAAGGTCCAACTCAATGCTGGAGATGCCAGGGTTTCTTCCATTCATCGGAAAATTGTACCCTCCCCCGTAAATGTGTGCGATGCTCCGGCTGCCATACAGCGAAGGAATGCCCTCGCCCAAAAACTGACCCTCTCATATGCAGCAATTGTGGTGGAGATCACGCTGCAAATTACCGCAGGTGCCCAAAATTTCAGATCGGATACCGCTCCCCACTCCAACTTATTCGTACCGCCAATGAAAATGGCCCCCAACAGAGACCCTCCTCCTCCGGCGCAAATCAGTTACGCACGGGCTGTTTCCCAAAAACGCACCACCACTGCTCCTAATTTCAACCAAATAAGTCAGAATAGTGACAACTCTTGCACAGACACCCTGATGGCTGTCCTTAACCTTACACGAGAAAACAATTTCAGCACCCCCATAATGATAAATGCCTTCGAAAATGCTCTCCCCGAACTACGAAATGCCACTACTGGCGTTGACAGAGCGTTTATCATCTTCAAACATTATTGCATTTCCTCGGGTGAAATCCCACCCCAATAAACAATATTCTTCTGGTGTACCCCCACCCCCATAAACCAATATTTCATACAGCATAAAATTCAATACTCAAAACTCCAACTTAAAAACTCTCTCTATCGGTCTCTGGAACGCCAACGGCCTTCGTACAAAAGCTCAGGAACTCCGCGATTTTGTTTCCAAACATAACATCGATATTTTCCTTGTACAGGAAACTCGCCTCCTAAATAACCAAAAAGTCCTCATCCCAAATTACCAATTCTACCATACCTCTCGTACTTCCTCAAATACTCACATTTATGGTGGTACTTGCATCTATATTAAAAATAACATCACCCACCATCAAATCCCCTCTATCAATAACCCTCATATTGAAAATACTATCATCGAAATTAAACCTGACAATAATTACCCATCTCTTAACATCGCATCTATATATGTACGCCATAAGGATGATAACGGCCGCGATATGAGAAATAGTTTTCCCACAACTGACCTCCAAAATCTCTTAAACTCCAAAAGCAATGTCATCCTGGCCGGTGACTTTAACGCCACCCATGCAGCATGGAACAATCTGAAAAACAACAGAAAAGGGGTGAAACTCCTTGAATTCATCAAAAATACTAAAAATGTTAAAATTATTGCTCCAAATCTCCCTACGCACCCAACCCGCAACACTAACACGCATGGATCTATCATCGACTTTGCTCTTTTCAAAAATATTCCCTTCCCTTACAAAATTGATACCATCACTGATCTAAATTCAGATCACCTCCCGGTTATCCTGCAATTAGATCTCCATAACATCAATAGAAATTCATCCGATTGTTTCTCAACAAACTGGAATAACTTTCATGACATCCTTAAAAATAAGCCTCTCCCACCCCTCAATATTGTAAATCCCAATGACGCTGACAACAAACTTATCCTGATTACCAAAAACATTAACGAAGCCTTCATAGAAGCTTCCAAAATGAAATTTAAACCAAATCCCACTTTCCTTTCCAATGACATCAAATCGCAAATTAAACTCAGGAACTATTTTCGCCGCCTTTGGCAACAAAATAGAGATCCGCAATATAAATGCAAGTACCGCACTCTGTGTGCCAAAATTAGAAACATGATCCGATCCCACTCTGACTCTAAATTCAAGGAGCATATTGAATCCCTCTCTACGGAGGACGGCTCCTTATGGAGAAAAACTAAAACTCTCCAAAATAATGTACAGAATATTCCACCCCTAAATACTCCCAATGGTCTTGCCCTTTCAAACGAGCAAAAGGCAGAAGCCATTGCTGACAGTCTGGAAGCTCAATTCCAACTGAACCAAAATATCGATAACCCACAGCACACCCAAACTATTTCCCAAAACTTGCTGAATTTTAATAGCACCTCCCAGGCAAATTCCATTGAACCTGCCAAAGCATCCGAGATTGCAAATTTCATCAAAAACCTCAAACCCAAAAAAGCACCCGGGAATGACCTGATTTCTAATAAGATGCTCAAAAACATCCCCCTCAAAATATTATTTTTCATTACCATCATTATTAACCACCTCCTTAATCATAGACACTTCCCTTCCTTTTGGAAAAATGCCGTTGTAGTTCCAATCCATAAACCTAATTCTAATCTTTCTGAACCCCAAAACTACCGTCCCATCTCGTTACTCAGTGCCCTCAGCAAAGTGTACGAATATATTCTACTCAAAAGACTCAATTATCACATTGAACTACACAACATAATAATTCCTGAACAATTCGGTTTCAGACGCAAACATAGCACTGTTCACCAACTTTTAAGAGTCACTGAATTCGTCCATCAGGGACTTTCAAACTCCATTAGTACCGGTATTCTGTTTCTGGACATTGCAAAGGCTTTCGATCGTGTCTGGCACGACGGCCTTATCCACAAACTCATCCTCCTAAATGTCCCACCTCAGCTCGTCCAAATTTTTCAAAATTTCCAGATGCACCGCACTTTTCAAGTGAAAGTAAACCCTGTTCTCTCATCCCAACGCCCCATTAAAGCAGGTGTACCACAAGGTTCTCTCCTCTCTCCCACGCTTTTCAATATTTACATCAACGATATCCCAAAGGCCCCCCTCACTTCTCTCGCAATTTAAGCCGATGATACAGCCATTATGTATCAACATAAAGACCGAACCTACATCATGCAACATATCCAAAATTACACCAATATCCTCCAACTCTGGCTCACCAACTGGAAAATCAAAATAAATACCTCCAAATGTGCTGTTCTTATGTTTTCAAATAAAAACCCCACCCAACTGCAGCCAATAGATTTTCAAAACGAACAAATTCCATTTGTCAATACCTACAAATATCTCGGTCTCACACTCGATCCAAAACTTTCTTTTACCCCTCATATCAAAATTATCAGAAAGAAAGCTCTGGCAATAAAATCTACCCTCACATCTCTTATCGGACGTTATAGCCACCTCTCCCTCAACAACAAAGTCCTTCTATACAAAACCATTATCAGACCCACCCTCCTATATGGTTCTCCCATATGGGGATCCACTTGCATCTCAAATATCAAACTTCTGCAAGCCTTCCAAAACACCACCCTTCTTCATATGGTCAATGCCCCCTACTATGTCCGACGTGAAATTATTCACAATGACCTCAAAATCGAACCTATTGCCGAATTCATTAAAACTCTTTCCACAAAATTCTTTTATAAAATTCCGCAAGTCCCAAATACCCTTCTCCAAAGCATTCCACCCTATGACACTTCCCTTATCAAATCTAAAAAACGCCCTCGATCACATCTTGACAGAGATTACCATACTTTCCCCCAACGACCCAAACGTCGATGTGGTGAGTTCAGGGACTCCTCAGGGAATCTCATGATCACACCAAATTGACACTCTTTATTTTTCCACCCCCTAATTACCACCACAGCCCATGTGTTGCTTACCAGCCTCTTTTCGGTCACTGATTTGCATTGATCTTTCACTTTTGGAACGTGAATTGGACTCCTAATTGTATCGATTACTAAATTCTATTTACTATCTCATATTATTCACCTTTTTCAAGTGCATTGTCACTCCCTTTAACATTTCTCCTCTCATTGCAACTTTACAATCAGTAAACTCTCTATTAATCATGATGTGGAGGTTAGCAGTCAATCTGCCAGGTACTCCGTAATTGATACGTCCGTTCCAGGTGTTGCCTCGTCATATGACCGTGGTTCAAAATTACGTGGTGTTGTCCTCGGTTCTTTCCATTTGGGATTGATCCCGGACCGTCACCAATAGCCCGTATGTTGACAAGAGTCTTACCGCAGACCATACAAGAGCACCATTTCTAAACTGCGCATGCGCGAACTTTTTTAAGTATACGGAAGGCGTGGCTTATCTGACGGAAAGGAGTAGGGACTTATCCTGATTTCGAGAGTATATCAGTATAAAAGCAAGAGCGGGTAAATTTCCAGTGTTAGTGTTTATAAGGGTTAGTTCTGAAGTGGAGGAGTCGAGTAATATTTTCTTGTTAGGGTTAGCTAGCCTGACAAATTTTGAAATCTGGACAGCGGATTTTTTCTGAGGACTTATAAACGCGGCCTTTTGGTCAGCGAGAGCAACCCACAAGAGAAATTTTGCAGTCGGTTTGGAAAATCACTTAAGTATTACGTTTCTTTCATTTCTGGATTACTTCTATTACTCTTAAGTGATAGTATGTCTTTTTTTCCAAAGTTTCTTAGTGATTATTAACTGTTGTGTTTCTTTCATTTCTTGTTTATTTTCATTTATGTTAAAAATTAGCGTTTCTAAAATTTAATTATCTGATATCTAGTATAATTCTGTAAAAATTTTGAATTCAGTGTTTCAAGTGCTTATCATTTGTACTATACTATTGTGTTTCTTGCATTTAATTCATCGAAATTGTTTACAAAATGTTTTCCTGTTCGGAATGTCATCGTGTGTATTAATCTATCATCTCTCCAGAGACATTTGAAACTGAGTCATCCAGATCAGGTTCAAAAGGAGATTAAAATTGGTAAACAAGTGTTTATGTTGCAACAAAACTTATGACAAAAATTTCCATTTGAGACAACAGGAGCATGATGTACATAGGTTTGTACATCAGAGCTGAAACAAAAGGTGATATTCAGTGTCCAAAATGTTCTTATTCATGCAGTAGTCTTAAAATGCTTGGAATCAAGATTATATATTTAAATGGAACTATTTAGAATTGCAATACCTGAGGATCTTGCCCTATATAGTGATTCATTGTACGAGCTTACTTTTTTAGTGTTGAGATGCCGTCAATCTCAAGATTATATATTTAAACGGTACTATTTGGAATTGTAATCTCAGGATCTAGTGATTCATTGTATATATCTTATCTGAAAAGTTTTTGTGTCCTGTGTGTCGTAGTATGTTTGTTTCATGACATAATGCTTTAAAAGAGTTTAATTTTTTACTAGATTTTTTTAATGTTATGAGATGCCACCAGTCTCAAGATTATATATTTAAATGGAACTATTTAGAATTGCAATACTTGAAGATCTAGTCCTATATAATGATTCATTGTACATATCTTAACTGAAGGGGGTTTTGTGTTCTGTGCTTGTCATGGGTATTTTTCTTTGTCTTGCTCTTGTAGCTTTATTTTCAATTACCTTTTTTAATTACAAGTTAGTATTATAACACGGTGTCAATCAAGGGAGAATTTCTGGCTTCAGTTAATCAAATTGGTAATTTTTTAATTTTAATTCCAATTTTGTAAAACATGTATCAAACTACAAAAGTTGTGTTTGTTCGCATTTATATTAATATTGCTCAAATGTTTGTATTCATACTATAGGTGACTTTCGATCAATACAATTTAATTAACTGGTGTTTAATCTTTTCTCATTCTTGGCTTTTCCTTTCGGGATTGATCCTGGCCCGTCGTCAATAGTTCGTTGGGTTGCTCTAATGCAGGGGTAGTCAACCTTTTTATACTTACTGCCCACTTTTGTATCTTTGTTGGTAGTAAAATTTTCTTGCAGCCCACTGGTTCCGCAGTAACTTCATTTAGTGCAACTGCAAAGTGCTCGTAATTTTTGAGTGGAGGTTTAGTAAAATCATGTAATTAAATTTATCTTTTTAATTGCATGTTAATTTGATGCAGCGCCTACTAGTGCGGAAGCTGCTTAAATTGAAGAAAATTCAATATAAAAACTAGTCTATTAAATGACCTTTAACAACATCATAGGGGAAGATACTGATCTGGTGCTTCTCACTGGTTTGAAATTATTTTAAATTTAATTTTTCATACATCCAATATCGTTATCCTTTGGCAATAAACTGGTTATTGAATTTAGAGGTGGGAACTGCTGCTAAAGAGGATTAGGGCTCTTGGCGATACCTCTATAAAAAAAATGCATCATGATTCCTACCCCATGGGTGATGTGGAAATGGAGTCGTTCATTTTAGGACATGTCAAAATTGTACCCTGAAACTTATAATTATTAAAACATCAAATTGGTGTATTCGGTTATGGAATATACCTGTTCCCATTCTTGGCATTTACAAAATTAAAATTTGTCATAAGTTGGAGTCGTAACAAATTTAAACTTTCATTTAAATACATGGACTAGATGGTTCTGACTTGAATATATGCAAGAGAATGGGAACCTGCAATGCTAATTTATTTAGTGACAGTAAGAATGTGGAACTTATATTTCAAATAAGCAAGTTTTTATCACATGTCGGCTTTATACCGCATTTAAAAGCGTGCCTTAGTGTTTTTTGGAAAAGATTGAAAAGTATACAAACCACCAAAGCCTCTATTTCAGGAATCTATTGGGCCGCGATTCTAGTGAAAGTTCGATGTACCTAAATGTTTCAAATCAACAATTGGAAAATAAAACCATTACCAAAAATTTCATGCTGTGAGATTCTATTTATAAAGAATTATTGAAAATGACCATTTCTATCATTGCATTATTTTTCTGATTTTCTTTTAGTTGATTTCTTTGAAATTGATGTTTAATCAATTTCAAAGCAAAAAAAAATATTTTTACTTCAAAAGATTATGAATTTCTTACACTGCTTTTAAAAATAAAATAAATAATTGCTGATAGCACAACAGAAAAAGCAGAACCCATTCCTGTAGCGAAAGCTTTGAAATAAAAGATATTGGAGGGAAATAAACAAATTAATTTTTGAAAACATTTATTGAAAAAATATCGAATTATTCTTAGAATAATGTGTTTGATCTAACATAAAAAATATTTTCCAAGTTCTATTATAATTTCACATTGTTTTAATTTAGGGCTATATTTCATCGAAAGAGTTCTTGTGTGTATGGATAAAATTGTTTTTCTAACCAATTTCTTTTGATTCCTGTTTTCCTTACAAGCTTAAAAAATGCTATGTATTAGACGCCTGACATCAGCAAACATGTCTAATTCCAAATTCGACTTATAAGTTGAAAAGGCCACTTTATGTACGACACCCCCATCGAAAAAAGTGGGGTTTTAGGACCCAGATGAGGTGTAAAATAAGTTGTAAGGAAGGGAAAAGAATTTGTTGGCATTTTGGGTTTGGAATGACATGGTCTTGAGATGTGTATGGGTGTCAGAGGGTTAAACAAAATTACAAATTTGTGATTCTTTACACGAAGTTCCTATACGTAAGCGAATCCAGTTAAAATATTAAGATTTTACAAGTTTGGGTGTTTCTATCCAACTGATTGGAATAAAAAGATTTACTCTAAATTAACCTCAAAATGGTATTTTGAAATTAAGTTTTCTATGGGTAAGAAACATCAAGTTTCCTATAATTTCAAATTTAATAAGAATTTAGTTTAATCTTCCAAGTGGTTACAATGAAATATATCTCAAGATATTGCCTATTTTCTGACAAGATCAGGTCAGTTTTGCTAATGAAACGAGAAACCTCATTACCAGGAGGGTTAATATGAATGCAGCACTTACAAGTATTAATGTGACTGATTTAAAATATATATATAAAAAAAAAGGAAAATAAAGGCATTAATGTGAACTTTCTAATGTACTCCACGATAAAGTATAATATACTTAAATTCAGTTTCTACTAGTAGCGGAGGACTAGAAATAAAGTCCTATATATTTTAGTTGAGTTTTCAGTGTCTCACAGAAAAGGTTTATGAAACTTGAAAATGCGCTCCTGCTATGTTGTCACTAAGAGCCCTGTATTGCAAAAATTCTGAAAAGTTAAAATTTTAATACTTATATTAAATATTGGAATACAAATTTATACTAGTAAAGTACAAGTGTAATATGCATTAATTTAATTGTATGAACTTCAATGAGCAGATTTTAATCTTAGTAAAACAATCCAAATAGTTGAATCCAAGTTGAAGTTGCAAAATCATAAGCCCAGTCCTGTTCAGAGTGGATAGTAAATACAGAGATTAAATTCCACACTTTAACCCTACTTCTAAGAAATGCATTAGAAGATAAACATTTGACTTTAAATTGTGGATGGGCATTTGTTTATATGTATAAACATGTTGCAAATTGCTTGTAGCAAAAATTTTATCGTGAAGTATAACTTCTACAAGTTACAATTAATAAATAATGCTATTTAAACTACCCATTTCAATTTTAGTAAACAAATAAAAAATACATTTTTTAACATTGTACAAAGCTTAGGCTTTTTTGTAAACAAGAAAATTAAGAAAAGGAAAAGGAAAAGGTAAGAAAGGAACTCCTTTAAAATATTACTTACAAAACAGTATGCGATATACTTGTTTCTTTAGTTATAAATAACGAACAAGCTAAAAATGTTTGTGTTTCATGCAGGAAAAAGCAGATAAGATTAATAATAGGTTACATGGTTCAAGTAAACAAACTAAAAATGTTAGTTACAGTGAATATTTCCTTTATATTTCATGATTAAAGGTAGGTATTTTAATTTAAGTCACACTAGAGCAATACAATGGGCTATTTTCATGGTTAAAGAAAAATTTACAATTAAAACATGTTTGATATTTGTTGCAACAAGCTTGAAAAAACTTAATATATAAAAATTATATTGGCAAAATTGAAATATAGCAGATAATGTAATGAGTTTCTTAGATATAGAAAATCATGGTGAATACAAGATATTCTGTAAAAATACAACTAAGTGGCAAAGAAAACTTTTATTTTCAGTAGAACTCAAAAAGGTCATTTATATTACAAATATAAATTTTTTATACAAGCCTTTATACAATTTCAATTCTAAAGCTACCATTCCAGAATTAGTGTCACACAACACTGTTGCATCCATTTTAGTTGAGATGAAAAGGGTATCTGAAAATTAATGCATTTAGATCAACACAGTAGACATTAGATCACAGTACCCTACTATAGGATAAAATAAAAATAAACACTTAATTGGTATAAAGTAAAAAATTATTATATTTAGAAATCTTAATGTGGTAACAATAAACTAAAGATACAAAATATGTCAAAAATGTGTTCTTTATTTCACATGGAATGACTGAAAAATCAGATTAGTAATCTTTGTTCAAGCTCATTGATTATCCTCCTATGATATGAATGATTCAATTACATCAGATATTCTATTGAAGATGTGCTTTATACCTGGAATTATAATGGAAGATAATGCTAATATAATGGAAGAGAAGAGATGTTACCTACATCACATTACTGACTATTGGAACCACTTCCTGAAACAGTTGCTTTACTCTTTTTCCAACACAAATGCAGTATACTCTTGTTAGTCATCTGTAATTTAACTAGATCTCTGAAATAGTTTAGATAGGTAGTATTCTTTAACTAATATAATGAAGCCATAAAATGTCAGAATCTCTACTTAAGCAACTTTCTGCAACATTGACCCAAGGAAAAGTGGCATGAATTTTGTAAACATTTTAAGTAACTAAGTGCCCCAAAACACATCTAACAAACCCAAACAATCAATATCTAATCTAAACAATACAGCTGTGAGCAACTACATATACATAATTTAATTTTTTATAATTTTCTGTTGGATACTTAGTATTTTAAGTAACAAATTTATGACTACCACTAAATTTAATAAATGCTACAAAAAGTAAGTTTTATTTTGTTTCTGCCCTGATGCTAAACTTCCATGGCATTGGCATTTTCAATTAACGTCACACTGGAGCAACACAACGGGCTATTGACCTAAACTTCCATGATTAATACAAATAAAATATTGAATGGTTCATGAGAACAGGCAAGTCTATTTTCAGAAACATAAGCTTACCAGGGGGAAAGTGCAGAAATACACAAAATTATGTGGCAATTGCCATTGATAGTTAATTGTTTCACCAGCTCGTACTCATTTCAATCACACTTCCAACACAAAACTCGAAATCAGCACCTTCATTTGTGGGTGTAGCATTGTAATCTCGAACCAGCCCTTAAGCATCCCCCACTCATTCACACAAAATCAACTCAAATAACAACTTTCCCTAGCCAGAGTATGTCTGGGCCCAAGTTGGTAGTTGAGTCACATGGTCTTGAACAAGTCATACTAAATTAGGATACTGGCAGTAATGTAAACAAACCATGTATTCTATTGATGTCTTTAGCTGGTTTTAAGTTTAATGTTCAGTGTCAAAAGCGATAGCAGTGATAACATGTTGGCAAAGGAAAACCATTCATGCTTTACATATACAGCCTTTTCTTCTCGAACTTTTAAACACTCTTCACACCTTTTCATGAATCGACTGACGCAAGGTTGACTGATATACACTAGTGACACATTGCCCCATATATTCTAATTACTAAATTTATACTTGATGCACTATATTGTGTATACATACTTTGTGTACATGTTAGATGCTTTGAAATATAAATATATTTGTCGAATTTCATAACTTATTACTTAAGACGATATACTAAAACAAGGCAGAACTGCTAATAGTTAGTCATTATGTATTGCTGTTACTGGAACAATTATCTAATTTGAATTCTTATAAGTTTCTTATTTGTATTGTAAAAAAGGTTCATCTAGCTACAAAAAATAATATACCCACCTTTATAAATTTTTAATTTTGATTCTTAAATTCATTCTTATAAAAAATAAAACAATAAATGGTTCTGTTTCTTCTACATCTGTGTAGTTAAAATGAATGATGCAAAACTACACCACCAGTATTAACCAATCTTGATGAGAACTTTTAATTCAATGGAAGTTTTATTCTTTTCCAAAAGATGTACTCTTACAATCGATTGAGTAGGCATTTATTTAAACTTGTCTGCGTGATTTCAAGAATCCACAGAAATCATGCGGATAGGAAGACATTACTCACAAGGAAAGCATTACTCACACAGAAGGAAAGCACACCCAAGGTTAAGTAATAAGAATCTGCACTGCCTACAGCTAAGCCAGTTAACACTTCACTCAGTAAGTCTGACATTGAAAAAATTTCCTAAATTCTAGCATTATCAGAAAACCATAACATTAGTACATGATGACAATTGGAATAGCTGCAGTATAGACCCCCCCTCCATTTGGCGACTTTTTTTGTCGCCAACCTTGACGTTACTTGGCGACATTTTTTAACAGACGTATTACAAAAAAAATGTACATAAGTTGAATATCGGTTTAATCTTCATTTCAGAATTGCACTTGGAACAAATCATCTTATTAGCAATAAAGGGCGCCTCCATTCAAAAATCCAACACCATTTTTTTTCCTGGCACAAATGTATAAGAAAAATTCGATTAGCCAGGCCTACCAAAAGTATGTCTCATATTAGTAAATTTAAAATTAAATTTACTCCCAACTAACTCTTGAAACAGTAGTTTGAGAGGACATGACTAACAAATAAAAATACTAACTAAAAAATAAGATGAAATTCCAATAAGATTGAAACGGTACAACCTGTAGGGTTGCTAGAATGGAGTGGAAAAAACATCAATTGCAATCGAGGGTTGGCGACGTATAAAGTCGCCAAATGGAGGGGGGGGGGGTCTATACTGCAGCTGTTCCTGAAAATTCTGCTATCACTTTGCACAAACTGGGATGCTGTTTATCAATCAATGCACCACGTTAAAATAGAATGGAAAAATTATTGTAGCCACTATTTCACATCGTATCGCTGCTTATTGCGCCAACAAGTTTCTAACAATCATAGTTTGCTTGCCTTCACCTTAAAATCCATCTGCTGTTGTACCAGGTTCAGGTATTTTTCCGTACCAAATTGGTTGGTTGGTTTTTCTTGAGACTTTTAGCTGCAGAGTCAGGCTTTTGTCTCCAATCTTCCTAAATGATCTAAATTTAAGAGAAAAGTATGAAGAGATTAAAATTTTTCGATTGATTCCGTACCAAATCACACGAGTGCTAACAAAACAAAAACACTAAAATTCCCCTCATGCTTTTGTTCTCAAATACTCTCGAAGTCAGGGTAAGCCTCTATTTCCTTGCGTCAAATAAGCTCCGCCCTCAGTATACTTAAACAGGTCGCGCATGAGCAGATTAAAAATGGTGCTCTTGTATGGTCTGCGGTAAGACTCTTGTCGTATGTTGCTCCAGTGTGACGTTAATTGAAATACCCCCTGTTAAGCCACCAAAAGGTTAAAGTGAACTGAACTGTACTGAAAAGGTCTAGTGTAGACAACTCAACTCAACCCCATTTCTGTGCAAAGCGTTTTGCATGATTAAAATTTGCTCATATATGAAAAATTAATTGCAAAAATGGTATGCAAATCTTTTCTCAGTTTGTGTGAAATCTTTCTTGTGTTATTAATTTGTCTTATTTGATCGTGTGGAAAGTGATTTGTTATCGATATCTGATTTGTGATTCCTAGCCAATTCTATACACGTGGCTAGGCCTACACTTTCCGAACAATTGTAAAATGGAAATAAACTTTGCAATTACTTTTTAAAAATTTGTTGTAAATTTAAAATCACTTACAATTGTGCAGTCATTGAATCTTGTGGTGAATAATTTCATGGGTGTAATTCTTTACGTAGCATTGTTTTACATCGCATTGTGATTCAGTTCCATTTAGTCCTAATTTTTAAAAGTTAGTTATTACGTTACATTTTTATGAATTTTCGAGAAAATATTTGTATCTTGAATTTTCTGTGATCCGAATCTAATGTAAAACAAAACTTTCATGTTTGAATCATTCATTCTACAAGTTCATTAAGGATGAACCAGCCAATAATTGACCGGTTAGTGCACAGTATTCTTGAAAAATGTTCCCCTAGATCTGATTTGCAAGTGTACTTAAAAGATTTTTTTTTTGTTAGCGTCTTTCAAAGAAAGTTATTAAAACGAATTTTTGTACAATGTTCAGTGGCATAGAATTTTATCTCAAAGCTCAGAATTCTATCAGGAAGCTCACAGGACCTGTGATTTATCATTATTTTTATAGTAAAATTCAAATTTAAACAATGCAATCAGTATATTTCTATCAAATACAGCCAAGCTAAACGTTTTGTTACTTGTTATTCTAAGTTAAACTAATAAGAACAAATATTAAATGGAAACATAATCATTAGTGCTAATATTAAAGATTACTTAGGCATTAATTATAACAAGTTAAAGTCAGCCTTTGGAATTTATCAGTTTTTCCAAAACTCGTAACCCTAACAAAATTAACATCTTTATTATTGTCATCATTTAAATTTTTTACCTTTGTCACTTCATCTTGGCATTTTTGGAACTCCTCAGAACAAGTCCTCTATGCTGTAATTTCATACATCCCAAGAATTTGACACCTGTTATTTTAATAAATTAAGAGGTTAGTGAGCTTCAGATTATAATTTATTCTAGTCATCCATTAGCTGCAATAATATCAATTTGATTTATTGTGGAATAGACTAGTTTGCTTGTTTAAATGAGATGAAAAAATTTCTTTTTTGCTGTTTTCTAAGTGGTCAGGGACTGGCTGGTTTACCCTGTGTTCATTTATTGACCAATTATTTAATCCATTCTATTGTGTATGATAGTCATGTTGAACTAAAGAATTTCGATACAAATAAGCTATGATCAAAGAATAGTTAGCTAAAATTCTAAATTGAAAACCTTTAAATATAAATTAACAGCCTCTAAAATCTCATGTTAGAGATCTTAGGGTTGCCAATAAATTTCTAGGTAAGAAGTGCTGCTCTAATTATGAAAAAAACAATTTTTTATTCCATTGTAGTTTTAACCTTGATGACTTTACCTGTTTATGGGAATTCAAAAATTATTTTAAACTGGACTTGTGTAATGTTGATGAATAGTAAATTCAGGCATGGTGTATCTAGTAACGAGGATAACTTGCTGATTTGATTGTTATTGAGAGGAAATATGTAATTTCTTTTAAGTTTTGATTTTCAACCTTTTCCTTTATTTGTAGTCATTCCGTCACTATGTTCAGATTGGCAGAGTTGCCTTCATTTCCTTTGGTAAAGATTCTGGAAAATTGTGCACCATTGTTGATGTTGTTGACCAAAATAGAGTAAGATGATTTTCGTATTAATTGTTTGGTGAAAAGTATGTCTAATTTTTAGAGCTGAATTCATATTTATGAATGTTTTCAGGCCCTAGTTGATGGTCCGTGTACTGGAGTTGACCGTCAAGCTGTCAAGTTCAAGAGGCTTCGTCTTACTAAGTACAGATTAAAGTTTCCCCATAGTACCTCGAGCAGAGTTGTACGTAAAGCTTGGGAAGAAGAAAAAATCACTGAAAAGTGGAATGAAACTTCTACGGCCAAGAAAATGGCTGCACGAAAACTGGTATTTTTGTTATTGAAATATTTTAATTACTTAAATATTAACAGGGGGCCTAGATTTTGTTGATGCAAAAAAATGTGGATTATTCTTTCAATTCAAAATATTTATTATCACCGAATTAAATTTCTGCTAATATTTTTGATGGAACGATACTTGCCTTGCCTTATCAAGGTACTGGCTTACTGAACAGTTCAAGGAAAGCCGCTTTGTTTCAATTCACGATTTTAAAATTCCAAAGTAAAATGGTATTTTTCACTTTTTTCTGTCATGACTGAACAAACCAGCATCAATGAGTTGCCCATCAGTAAACAGGATTTTTAACATTGTTTTAAGTTGAGGATTTTTGGCACCACAAATAAATACGGACGAGTCATTTTTGCAATACATTTTGTGGTAAAAACAACTACGTGGGGTTACGACTAGTGAATGTTTGAACAAAATTTGGTTTTAATACTGTACAACGAAAATAGCCATAAACTTAAAAAAGGCCCTTAAAATGACAATAAAACCTACATATTTAGAATCAAGGTTACAAATGAAATTACTATCTACTGCCATTGTGTACTAAGTGTAAAAAAGTTGACCATCAAACAAAATATAGGCCTGATGATTGTGTAACTCATTGAATTCAGTGGAAATTGGAATTCAATGTTTTCATTTTAAGATATGTGTTTGAGCTTGATATTTAAATTTTAACAATAGAAAATATTCTATATATTTAACAATATATAGAATAGAATATAGTTTTAACAATAGAAAGTTTTTAACAATAAAATATTTTGTCATTTCAATTGATCTCAGAAAATGTTCAGATGAATTTTATCTGATTGGAAGGTCTATTGAATTCTTTGTCAATGTTAAATGACCCTTGAACTTATGGCTAATAAAGCGATTTTGTAACCTTTATGGTTTTCAAGGGGAATATTAGCCTAAATTAAAAAATCATTAACATAGTACTTGAAATGCTTTTAATTTCAAGTTTCCCATCATGATACAGTATATTTATAGAAAATTAAGTTGAAGTTTGTAGAATTTAATTCTTGTTTTCTTTTACTTTCATTTTCTTAGTACTTTTTATTGTAATGTCTATTAATGTTAAAATTATTGGAACTAATGCAGTGCTAATAAAGCGATTTTGTAACCTTTATGGTTTTCAAGGGGAATATTAGCCTAAACTAAAAATCATTAACATAGTACTTGAAAATGTTCTTTAATTTCAAGTTTCCCATCATGGCACAATACATTTATAAAAATTATAGTTTAATTAAACATAAAACTTGATCTTATGCTTGGATGTGTTTACAGTATTGTTTTAAGATGATTTTATTTAATTTTTTCTTGAGTAATTTAGTCTACATGAATATCATTGTCACAAGTGTGATTGCATTTAGGGTCAATTATCAAAAGAAATTATATTAAAGATCAATTATCAAACAAATTTTGATAATGTAAAATAAGGTTAACTATACAGGGCTAATAAAGCAATTTTGTAACCTTTGTGGTTTTCAAATGTAATATTAGTCTAAACTAAAAATCATTAACATAGTACTTGAAATGTTTTTTTTATTTCAAGTTTCCCATCATGATACATTTATAGAAAATTAAATTTTGACTTAACCTTTATACTACGGCTGGGACAAATGAGTCCTATCATAAGTTTCCTTCGTAGAGCTGCTTGGGACTGTTGGAATTTCCTCCTTTTAAGTGACCACTGACATCGATCACGATTTAAGAGCTGTCAGCGACTCGCCTTTAAGAGGGTCCTTCCTTTTGTTCGATGCCTCTCCTATCTCATTGTGTGAACTTTTTGGGAAAGGTAAAAAGTGGCCCAGGTGATATCTCGTGCCAAAGAATATGCCAAGAAGTTCAAAAGCATTTATGGGAGCGTTTTTCTCATTCAATGCTACTCTTAGGGAAATGACATGTCATACCTTCCTTTATCACATTGGTAGAATGGCTTAAAACATACTGACAGCAATCTGGCTTGAGGGGCACGAATAGTTCTCATGGTGACCATCAAAGCATCATTCATGACAGAACGGTTGTACAGTATTTTCTTATCTCTACTTGGATTGGAAACATTTTGAATGTTAGCACTATTTTCAATCTTCCTCTTTCAGTTGGTCTAATTAGCCCTTATATTGCAATACTTGACCAACTTGCTTTCAATACTATATGTTATGCGGTAGTTTGTTCATATTCAAATCCGTTTATCCATTAATGAAGAAAGAGGTCAAAGGAATTCGCCAAAGAAAACTTTGCTGATAGTGATTCAGAAACGAAATTGAGCATCCTGTGACAGATCTTGTGTCCTAACAAGATACTTTTGTAGTTGATGCCTCATCTACAGAATTCCCAAATATAAATTGGAAATTTCCTGAACCATCAGATGAAGTAACTGTTTACGACTTCAGTGGAAATGTTGGACTTTCCTCAAATGTCCAACCGTTAGAACTGAAAAGATCTAAATAAGATGTGGGCATGAGGGGCGTTATTGTGACGTAAAAGAAGCATCCACTTTTCATGACCTTGACATAATGATAGAATGTGGCCATGTTTTTTATTACCCAAAAATCATTTGAACTGTTCCAACAATTTATTTTTACAACATTTTGATTGTTCCTAAACATTAAATATTTTAGGTGGAAGGAACCATGATCTCCAAATTATTTTAATTTAAAGATGATTTTTTTAATCATCTTGAAAACCATGCAAAAATAACCAATGAAACTGTTGGTCAATGTTCATAAAAGTTTGTAGTACATCTTTTTGGTGACAATCTTTGTTGCAAAAGAAGTGATTTTCTTAAATCCAATGGAAACTTGAGCGCTATAAGAATATTAAAATCAGATCAAAATGTTGGAGACTGGTGTGCATATGATATTCACTTGATAAGGAAATTTACAGTTTTATATATCTTTTCTTGTCTGACTGAACTTTAAAACTGATTTTAAAGTGAATTAAAACTTTTACATCTATTAAAATAACAACCAATTACGTCCCTACATGTACAATTTTCAATACATTTCAAAACAAGGATTTACAGGAGTTCCACATTCAGTTTGAAAGCACAGTAGTATGAGTTTTTTCTTGAGGTATTGAGCCTATTGAATACCACCGGTCAAGCGAACATTAATTTCATTATTTAATTTTTAACAAACTCATAAAATAATAAAATTTTAATCATGTGCAATAAAATAAAATAAAACTCCTAAAGAGAACGAAACATAAGTACTCTTAATGTGCTTGTTTATGTATTAATTTAAATAGAAAGTATCTAATTTTTTTGTAATGTAAACACTTTACACTCTATTTTCTACCAAAATATGAATATTATGAACAATAATTAAGAAGATAAAAGAATATACAAAATCACTGCCCATTTTAAAAATGAACTATCAAAATCTTATATTTAATTTGAAAGAATGACTTGTATTTCAATGACTGATTTTGATAAGCACTAATATAAGTAAAACAAATGGAGTATGCATTTGCTACCATCCTAACTTAAATGATTTTTAATTCAAATCTCATACAATTCCACAGTTCCAGTACGAAGAATCAAGTGGGGTAGAAAAGAGCGCAGTGAAAAGTGGAAACCCGGGGAGATTTTTCAAACGATCATTCCTCCAATTTCCATTGAGCGGCATTGGGACAACACAATGAAAGGAAAGTGCACTAGGTGGTCAGTCAAAAGTCATTCAAGACTATCGCCCAATTCTGTAAGGGGAAGGAAGTTAAGCGATATATGTTCTATGAGGGTTCAATGAAATTTGGCCACTGTACAGGTTAAAATTGAATTCCTGGTTTCCTGACTAAAGCTGGCTTACTTAGATATGTTTACAGTACTTTTTTACTGTAAAGGGTAAACTATTTTTTTATAATTTTAACCAACATAAACCAAGGGTAAAATTATAAAAAAGTACATATTATTCTAGTACTTAGTAAATTCATTTTAGTATTCCAATATGATAGTTAAATTTAGTGTAATCGAACATTGAAATTAACTTTCCAGTTTATATGAAAATGCAGTTTTACTTTTGAAACAACTTATTAATTTATGAAAAAGAAAAATTTGAATAATGTGGCTGGAATTTTAAAAACTTATACAGTTCGTATAAATCACTTTCCTAGCCTATAAAAATACATTATCATAGTACTAGAAATATGTGTAATTTCTAGTTTCCCATCATGAAACATTGAAAAATTACTATTCCCATAACAAATTTAATATCATTAATTTAATTGTTCATAGTCATATTTAATATAGTTATCTCAAGGCTATTAAATTTGTTGAATTAGTCTTAACTCAGGGCTAGTATAACTATTGTAGTGCGTAGTTCTTTTCTTGATAAGCACAGTGGAGGTTCATTTAAAAAACACATTTTAATAACAAAACCTATGTTTATTGCACAGAATATTACAAAATACATTTTTAAACTATTGTCTGGTCATAGGACAGATTAGTTGATGTGAAATATTTAGTCAGTAATAGCATGATGATCCTCACGATTTGATAGGAATTGCCTTCTGATTCTTTTGATGACGGTAATCTTTCTGATTGTTATCTGATAGACAAGCATTACACACTAATCAAAATCATTGCTTTGTTTCCCCAGATATGGTCAAGTGCTATAGTACTATGAAAAATTGTCCTCTAGTAACAGTATGATGAACACAAAGATTTGATAGGAATTGCCGTCTGATTCTTTTGATGACAGCAATCTTTCTGATTGTTAATTAGTGGACTAATACAAAACAATCCCTAGTTATTAGATTTGAACTATTGTCTAGTCACAGGGCAAGTATTAGTTAATAATGTGGAATTAGTTTAGTCAGTAATAGCATGATGAACACTAAGATTTGATAGGAATTGCCGTCTGATTCCTTTGATGACAGTAATCTTTCTGATTGTTATCTGATAAACAAGCATTACACACTAATCAAATCATTGCTTTGTTTCCCCAGATATGGTCAAGTGCTATAGTACTATGAAAAATTGTCCTCTAGTAACAGTATGATGAACACTAAGATTTGATAGGAATTGCCGTCTGATTCTTTTGATGATAGTAATCTTTCTGATTGTTACTGAGTGGACTAACATTAAATTGTGAAATTAATGCTTGACTTTTTAAAACTATCGTCTAGTCATAGGACCGATTAGTTGATGTGAAATATTTAGTCAGTAATAACATGTTGATCCTTAAGATTTGATAGGAATTGCCGTCTGATTCTTTTGATGACAGTAATCTTTCTGATTGTTATCTGATAGACAAGCATTACACACTAATCAAAATCATTGCTTTGTTTCTTCAGATATGGTCAAGTGTTATTGTACTATGAAAAATTGTCCTCTAGTAACAGTATGATGAACACTAAGATTTGATAGGAATTGCCGTCTGATTCTTTTGATGATGGTAATCTTTCTGATTGTTATCTGATAGACAAGCATTACACACTAATCAAAATCATTGCTTTGTTTCCCCAGATATGGTCAAGTGCTATTGTACTATGAAAAATTGTCCTCTAGTAATAGCATGATGATCCTTAATATTTGATAGGAATTGCCGTCTGATTCTTTTGATGACAGCAATCTTTCTGATTATTACTTAGTGGACTAATACAAAACAATCCCAAGTTATTAGATTTTAATTATTGTCTAGTCATGGTGCAGGTATTAGTTAATAATGTGGAATGGTTTAGTCAGTAATAGCATGATGAACACTAAGATTTGATAGGAATTGCCGTCTGATTCTTTTGATGATAGTAATCTTTCTGATTGTTACTGAGAGTGGACTAACATTAAATTGTGAAATTAATGCTTTACTTTTTTAAACTATCGTCTAGTCATAGGACCGATTAGTTGATGTGAAATATTTAGTCAGTAATAACATGTTGATCCTTAAGATTTGATAGGAATTGCCGTCTGATTCTTTTGATGACAGTAATCTTTCTTATTGTTTTCTGATAAACAAGCATTACACACTAATCAAAATCATTGCTTTGTTTCCCCAGATATGGTCAAGTGCTATTGTACTATGAAAAATTGTCCTCTAAGTAGTAGCATGATGATCCTTAAGATTTGATAGGAATTGCCGTCTGATTCTTTTGATGACAGCAATCTTTCTGATTATTACTTAGTGGACTAATACAAAACAATCCCAAGTTATTAGATTTTAACTATTGTCTAGTCATGGTGCAGGTATTAGTTAATAATGTGGAATGGTTTAGTCAGTAATAGCATGATGAACACTAAGATTTGATAGGAATTGCCGTCTGATTCTTTTGATGATAGTAATCTTTCTGATTGTTACTGAGTGGACTAACATTAAATTGTGAAATTAATGCTTGACTTTAAAACTATCGTCTAGTCATAGGACCGATTAGTTGATGTGAAATATTTAGTCAGTAATAACATGTTGATCCTTAAGATTTGATAGGAATTGCCGTCTGATTCTTTTGATGACAGTAATCTTTCTGATTGTTATCTGATAGACAAGCATTACACACTAATCAAAATCATTGCTTTGTTTCTTCAGATATGGTCAAGTGTTATTGTACTATGAAAAATTGTCCTCTAGTAATAGCATGATGATCCTTAAGATTTGATAGGAATTGCAGTCTGATTCTTTTGATGACAGCAATCTTTCTGATTATTACTTAGTGGACTAATACAAAACAATCCCAAGTTATTAGATTTTAACTATTGTCTAGTCATGGTGCAGGTATTAGTTAATAATGTGGAATAGTTTAGTCAGTAATAGCATGATGAACACTAAGATTTGATAGGAATTGCCGTCTGATTCTTTTGATGACAGTAATCTTTCTGATTGTTACTGAGAGTGGACTAACATTAAATTGTGAAATTAATGCTTGACTTTTTAAAACTATCGTCTAGTCATAGGACAGATTAGTTGATGTGAAATATTTAGTCAGTAATGGTGTGATGATCCTTAAGATTTGATAGGAATTGCCGTCTGATTCTTTTGATGACTGTAATCTTTCTGATTCTAACTGACTGGACTAACATTTAATTATGAAATGAGAACTTTGGTTTCAACTTGTTAAATCATAGGATCAAGTATCTTATTGAAGTGGAAAATTTTTTCTTGTCAGTAACTGTATGATGAACCTTAAGATTTGATAGGAATTGCCGTCTGATTCTTTTGATGACAGTAATCTTTCTGATTGTTACTGAGTGTGCTAACATTAAATGATATTAATACTTAGATGCTGTCTGATTGTTTTGATTACATTAGTCTTAGATTGTCATTGAATGGACTATTACAATCAAACTATTACTTAGGTTTGAACTATTGCCTAGTCATAAAGCCACAGATATTTTATTGAATTGGAACCAATATTGTTCTAGTCAGTAATAGTGTGATGAACCTTAAGATTTGATAGGAATTGCCGTCTGATTCTTTTGATGATGGTAATCTTTCTGATTGTTACTGAGTGGATGAAGCAATCATTTTATTAGGTTAAAATTACAGTTGATTTGCTAAACCTGGTATTCTACTCTTGGAAGGTTTGCTTTAGAATTAAATGGAATTGTCATGACATTTGTTATGGTAATATTTTCTGACTTTTTCTAATGAACTAAGTAGGATAAGAAATTTTTGCTTAGTTGTTTGGCTAGATTTTTGGACCAGCTATTTTTAATTAAATTGTATCAGTTCCTTTTGCTTTATTTTATGATTGAAAATTACAATTTCTAATGTTTTGATTACTGTTGACTCGCCCTTTGAATTAAGATTTTTCTCAATTTTCCTTTTAGAAATCTGAAATGAATGATTTCGACAGATTCCAGGTCTACAAAGCTAAACAAAAGGTAATTAACATGTCCACCTAGCATATTAATGTGTTTGAACTTTATCTAGTCATAGCCCAGGTTTTAACATGATTTAGCATTTATAATTGAGATTCAATTTATATATCAATGAAGAACTTGACAATTTAGCTTGAGCTTAAAGCAGTTTTATCTCAAAATCAATATATATTGGAGGTTATTCTGTCCTTAAAGTGTTTGATTTGAACTTATTGATATTTTAACACTCAATTTGTACATATTAGGTTTCTGAAAAGTGTAATTTAAAAAGTTATTAACTATTTATTGATTATGTTTTCATCAAGCTAAGTAGGCTTTCCTTTAAATGATGTTCTTCACGGATTTAGAAGGTTCTTGGGGTTTATAAGGTTATATTTAATTGTTCATATCTTATCAGAATTTTATACTCCATTAAAAATACTGAATCAATAAAAATTGCTTTTCTATTTCATAATTTTATGTATAAAGCTAATCCACGAAATTTGAGATAGATGAACCAAAAAATTAGGTATACACAAATTTATTATTTCGGTTGTAAAATGTCCAAGTATAATTTTTACATGCACAAATAATTGTTTCAACAATGTTTTTACATAAAAAAGGGCTAGCTGTTTGCTTCTTGATTTTAAGAGTAACATAAACTGATTTTAAAATTTTATTTTGCTACAAAAATATTAAGTTTGAAAATTTTGTCCTTGATCATATTTTGTCCAAAATAAAGACAAAAATGTAAAATTGACAACTCGTTTTAGTATGAAAATATTTTTGTAACACGAGTCACTGTAGATAAGACCAGCAGATGACATCGCTAAAGAATATAAAGTTAAAATATATAAAGTTAAAACTAGAAGCCATTGGAAATGACTAAGGCAAATGTATCCAAAAGTTAGAACATTTTGTTAATTCGCTGGGATTGTTCAGATTCTTATAAATTGGATAAAAAAATAGTCAAATTCATTATTTTTTAAATAAAAATTTGTAATCTCACCATTATTGCTCTAATTTTATAAGTTTGATTATGTAAATTGTAGAATGTATTGAATACAACCACTAAAAGTATTTAATTATGTAGTCATTTTATTTCTAATGGTAAAAAATATTTTGCAATTGTATGCAAGTTTCCACTGTTTCAGTTTTGTATTTGAAATAGTTTGAAGAAATTGAAAAACGTACTAAAACTTCATGTCCTTTAAATTGTAACATGAGTCACGCTTCTATTTATATGAAATAGATATCTAATATTCAAATATTTTTGGACCTATTTAAAATTCAAATCTCCATACATTTCCAATATGGGAAACCAGGAAGACTTGACAAAAATATGAATTATAACTCATTCTTTAAAAAGTTCTCCAACTGATAAAACTACTGTTACTAATGAGTCATGCTGTATTAGCCCTAAAAGAATGTTGTAGATACAATAAAACCCCTTCCCAAAAATTTTAAAATTGATTTACTTAGTGTTGGCACTTAACATTTAAGTACATTTGTTTAAAATTCTAAATACTCTCCCTTCGAAAACTAACATTATTTTATTCTACATTATTTAATAGTTTGACCAAGCTAGCAAACAGTTAATTTATTTGAAAAACACCTGTAGTGTTTAAGACTATATTATGATTTTTGTCTGGTATTAATAGTTTTTCTTGTTTGTAGATGAACCGTCTAATTAGAAATGAATTCTTGCGATTGAAGAGCAAGCAGAAGAAAAATCCACCAAAACCAAAAGTCAAGAGATTCAGGGGCAAGAAAGTTAAGAAGGCAGTGTGATTTAAGTTTTGATAATAGCTCTTAAAATAAAGCTTCAAAAAAATCTTATGTTAGTTATTTTATTCCATCTTATCCAATTTTCAAACTTCTAATACCTTGGTATGATGACCAGTATTCAGAATGTAGAAAGTTAAGTGAAAAGGTGTAGACAAACACAATTAATTACAATTTTAAATGACTTAATGACATTGCATCCATGTACTTACTGACAAGTGATTGCATCGAATTGGTTTCACTTGTCCTTGATATCAATGAACAGAATATTTCCTTCTGTTAGTAATCTTGCCAATATTTTCCTCTCTGAAAATTAAAAAATCTAGCTGAGAAACAGCTTTTATTCGACTTTTGGAAAGCTGTTATTAAAGTTGAGGGAGTGGAACATGTGTGAATATATAATAGTAATTGGTGCCATTCAATGGGGTACCTAAGTTACTTTCAATTAAGCAAAAATAATTGATAAAAAGGTATATTTCCTAAATTCATACTTTTTTAGTACTTATTCTCAAATATCTCCAGATTCTTCAAATAATGGACACAGAAAATTTTAACAATACTGAGAAATACACCTAGGGTTACTGAGATTAAGCCTGAGCCTCTTTCATAACAAAGGCTGTAAAGCAGTTGAGACAAGAAGCCCTGTTGTCTATTTTTTGTAGCTAACTTTCCAGATGGTGAAAATTGATTTTTTCCTAAAGATTCTGATAGGTCGGATTTTATGGTGCACTGGCCATATTTGACCTAGCAGCTCTGAACTGAACACAGGACAACATCAAATGAAAAGGGGAGAGGAGAAAGATCAGTTGTGCATCTTGGAGTCAGCTATTCGAAGGAATTGGCAGTTTTCCCTCTACCCTCCTTTTTAAATGTGTTAGTTACGAGTTTAATAAGTGAATGGTGGAGTAAAAAGTTTGTTCAACTCAAGATTTTTTGTAGTTAAGGTAAAATATGAATGAGGCAGTTAAACAGTTCACATATATCCTGTATATTTTATTATATTACTATTTTCATAAAAGGTAATTGTAAATTTTAAACCATTCCATTTCTCTATATTTTAGTCCTCTCAATGAACCACCATACTTGATGGATTTAAGGAAAAAATTTCTTAGAGATAAATGCTTGCTCACACACACAAGTTTGCATAAAACAATCAAAATTAGAATACATATATTATCCATGTTGTAATTGTGACATTCTTTTCTGCCTATTTCTATCATTTGACTGACTTGGCTATTAAAACTGGAAATTGCACCAATGGGGAAATGTTAACTAGAATTTTACTAAAATTGAAGCGCATAAAAGAAACCTCAGCAAATGAGTTGAGTGACAATTAATGTACTAAAGCTGATAGAACTGAATTCAGTGTTCAGATGAAAAATACATAAAACTGCTACAATTTTAACAAAATTTTCATTCATAATTTTTATGCAAATGAGTATTTTTCCCAGTTACTGTATTTCATTGCAAGAGCCATGTACCAATAAACAGTGTTGCCTTATTTTTATTCTATTCTGAATTTAAATTCTTTTGTTTTAAAGGTAATTTCTACCATTCTCTGGATGAGTTGAATTTTTGCAATTTAATCAGTTAGTCTAAATTTAATTTTTCTTTATCGAAAGTATTTGACTAAAATGAAATATTTCTCATTAAAGGATATATTTAATTAAAAATCATTAATGTAACTATTATTAACTCGAGATTGGTTTCACCAGAGAAAAGAAACTTGCATTGAAGTAGCTTTCAGTAGAATATTTTTTAGTCTCATCTTTACTTTGATTTCGTCGGGCAATTAATATGGAAGGCCCATACAGTTGAATGTGTTGGAACTATGAGACTTTAACGAGGAAAAAAAATTGCTAATCGGTCTTTGTATTCGGAAAGACTTCAAGTAATTCTCAACTAAATCAAAGGAGATAAGAGTCCTAAACACCTTAGAGAATAAATTTGAGAAAGAAAGACCTTCAACAAATGTCTAATCAAGAATCTTTTCAGTAAGTACTTGTTTGTATTTTAACTTGGCCATTGTCAATTCAGTTATTCTAATTAGTTTTTAAATAAAAATTTATTAGTAATTGACACAAGGATTTAGGTGATTTTAAATATGAAGATAGATATTCCATGACTCAGTTTTTTGGTAATTTTGGGTAAATTCAATAGAAAAAATGAGCGTTGGCCATGAGAAAATGGTACTATGCTAAATTTTAATCATCTTTTTTAAGATACTAAGTACAAAAAATCGCATGCAATTCCAAATTAGTTAGAGAAATTTTTTCATGAAAAATGTGCTAATTATGTTAATTAAAACATGCTATTTTCTTAAATGAGTACTAGATACAATTTCTTATAATAGAAATATGTACAAAAATGCTGTTTACAAATTACATGACTAAAATAAATAGATGTAATTTGTATACCCAATGTAAAAACTGGGTCATTTCATGTGAAATGAGAGCAAAAATCAGAAAAACCTGTGGCCGTAGGTAAGTCTTTCCATGCGCGGGCGCCCGCACATGACGCAGAAGAGAAGCATGCAGTTGTGTGTTCCGTCCAATTGACGCGGCAGTGCGTGTGAGGACATCATGGCGTTCACATTGCAAAATTCGACGATTGAGGAGCAGCGAGGTGTTATCAGATTTCTGATTGCGGAAGTTGTTAAACCGGTAGGTGAGACACTCCGTAGCCTACGCAAGTCCATCAAGAGCAAACGGCCTGGGCTGCTCACGGAGGGAGTGATTCTGCTCCACGATGACGCGCGTCCACACGTCTCCAGGGTCACACAAAGTGTACTGGCCAAGTTCAAGAGGGAGCAGCTTGAGCATCCGCCTTGCAGCCCGGACATATCGCCCTACAACTTCCATCTGTTTTGTCCGCTAAAAAATATCTCAAAGGGAAGCGCTTCAACTCGGACGACGAACTGAAGGACACAGTGGAGGACTGGCTCTTGTCACAGCCACAGGAATTCTGGGAACAGGGAATCCTTCGGCTCGTGAAACAGTAGGATAGTTGTGCTCAGTCCTCTGGTGATTACTTTTTAATAAAGACTTCAATTATACCCACAGTGTCGTTTCGTACCTTTTCATTTGAACACCCCTAGTATATGGTCACAAACAGGCCACTTTTAGTGCTAGAAAATCTAAATTTATGTGACCTTGAACTTTAAATGTGTCAATAAAATTTAGATTTCTGAAACCTAATATTTCAGCCACAGCTGATTTTGCATGGAATGATCCAACTCCATTTTTTTACTGCACATGAACATAAACAATTTGAAGAAAAATGTAAGCACTTTGATTATTCAACTGAATTTTTCATTCATAGTGATTTCAGAGTCTACTTCGGATGCTATCTGAACTGACAGAATGATGAAAAATCTCATTTAGTTTCAAAGAAACTTGGTTCCAGTCACTAATTGAATGGCTATTTTTTTCACTAGAAAAAAATGAGACTTTGGTGGGAATACTCGGTTCGAATAACTTGTGTAATTGGTCAAGGGAACAAGAAATTTTGACGTCTTAGGCAGAATAACTACAGATTATTCAATATGCATTTCTGTAGCGATCATGTAAATTTATATGTCATTCCTGAAACAAACTCTTACAAGTTAAGTCTACAATTAATTTTTTAAAAATTCAGTGCTTGGAATTCATCTTTAGTACTTTGATCTGACGCTAGGTAATGTTGAATTGTTTCCAAGGCTTCAAGAACTTGTTTTAGTAGGTAAAAGAATTTCCTCATTTTCGCTTTCCTAAAAATTCAACAATTTAAATCTTTAATGGTCGCTTGAGAATATGCTGTTATTGACATCTGTCAGGAATAGTAAATTACATCATTTTAATTTTCGATTTGAAATAAATTCAATAAAATATCAGGGTCAGGGTTCTTACTTTGTTTGTCATCACCTTGCATGTTCAAAGACCTTTCCAGTGACTAATCCTGGGTAGCATTTGAATTCGGGACAAGTAAACAAGGGTGTATTTATGCTGTTGCTGGATGGGACTGAAAAAATTGACTTCTCCGAAGTGATGTGTTATCGAGGTTTTACTGAGCTATAAATTTAATGAAAAATAAATTGGGGTTCTAATTTATATTCCAGTTGCAGGTATAATATTTTCCAGAGATAATATTTTTATTGTTATATTTTATGTTGTGTTATAGTTTTATTTTGTAGCTTGAAGTCAGAGTTCAGGCTAAATAATATTTTATTTTTTGTAACTTATATAATGTCGCACAGATACTTAGCTCATTGTTATTTAAATATACTTTTTATTTAGAAGCATATATTTATATACAATTTTATTTTGTAAAAAGCAAATAAATTTTCATGAAAAAAGATTAAATTTCATTGTTAGTTGTGAAATATACAATTTTACAAAATACGAACAATTTTACTAGCAGCAAATTTGTGTCACTGAAACATTAATCTTATTTTGCTGCAAACAAAATTGCTCCAAGCTATTCCATTGCAATCATTATGTTTGCATAAATTTAGCAACAACTGCATTTAAGAACATGGAAAATATTAACTACAATCCCTATGTGCTCACTCTTTAGTTCCGTTTTACACAACTTAAAAAACAATATACATAACATGCATATATGCAAAACAAATGAAACTTACAAAAATATATACATTCCTGTCAAAACTTAATTATTTTTGTCAAAAAATTTCTAGAGCTGTTGAATATAACAATTTGCTAGTCGGTGAAAAAATTCAGTTAAAAAGGAACTTATAACAAAATAGTGAAATAATTTGCAATTCAATTGCAAAGTACATATATTCATTTCCCTCCATATACAGTTAAGCTGTACAAATGAAGTTAAAATAAATGTACTTTGTGATCAAAACTTCTTACGTAGATAATATGCATTTCAGTGGCACTGGTCTTGCCATCAAGCATTTTTCATTAATTTGCACGTGATTTTTATCTGAAGACAACATCACTTAATATTGGGAATTGACGATCTTTTGATTGACTGCGCCTGAAGAAATTCCAAGTGGCTCGTCGTCGCTTGTCCTTTGCAAATGGATTGGAGTTAGTCCGCATATGAACACGACTCAAGTCCCCAGAACTGAGGGTGGATGTGTTGGATGCAGGACTGCTGTTTGTAGAACCATTCTTTGGGTGCAGGTAATCATGGTCTATGGGTGTTACGACTTTTAGAGTCAGTTCATTCCCAGACTCTCGTATCAGGCTCACAACTTCTTCGTGTCCCATCCATTTTGAATCTGTATTTCCAATAAGAACAATGAAATCACCCTCTTTCATACCAGTTCTCTGCAAAATTAATGATATTGGTAAATAATGCAATCAGAATCTCGATTTTGTTTTAGAAACTGTTGATATGCACTAAGTTTAAGAAGGTATTAGCTTTTAAGATATTTCTAATTTCTGTACCATACATACAAGATTTATTTTGAGCTTTAAACATTTATTCATGCTTTTTATAATTAAAGCATGAATAAATGTTTACTTTAGTTCTCAATGATTGTTAAATTCATGATCATTTTGAGAATACGATTGGCATCTATTGAGTGTGGCCTGTTCACTTATCAGTTGACTCGTGATAGTGAATTTCATATAAATTTAAGCATGCCTATTAGTTGATTTATAAATTTTTATTTCAAATACATCTATGCTCGTCTTGTAAGTAAAATTTTCTAGATGGTAGATAACAGGGTATGCCGATTTAAATCGAGTGATTTTTATTAAAAAATCATTGATTTAAATCAAACTTTAATTTTTCTTTTTTCTTAATTGAGGTTTAATAATATGGGACAGAATGTATGTTTTTTATTCAAATGTTTAAAAATTTGGTCCTACTCAGTAACACTTGAATGACCTATTTTAACTAAAATTAACTGGATTCCTTATTAGAGATGCTAATATTAATTGGGATGTAGTGGCGCCAACTTTAAGAAATTATTGGGGGAAATAAAACCACTTAGTTCATAAGAAACTAATTGGGTAACAAAAATACCAGAAATTAAAATTTGTTTCATTTTTTTATTATATGATTTATAAAAATATATTAAATTTAAAATTTCCTCTCCTTATTAAAGTGGTCGCGTACACTAGGGCTGGTGCATGTTAAATCTATTTGGCCTCAAATATCCTCACATTGGTGTGGTGTGGAAGTTTGGAGAGTGGGGTGCCAGCTCTGGTGTTCACATCATCTGACCATGGTTCAAAATTATGAGGCCTTGTCCTTGAATCTTTCCCTTCGGGATTGATACCGGACCATTGCCAATAGCCCGTTGTTTTGCTTCTGTGTGACGTTAATTAACTATCGACCTTGTTAAAATTATTGGTTTTTAATTTAGAATTTTAAGCATTTTGGATTTGTATCATGAAATACAATTCAAATGAAAGAAAAAGTAATGAGACCCGATAATAATATTTACTGTTCTAATCTTTCAAAAATTTGCCCTGCTATATTTTCTAAATCCTTATATATATATTATTGTTTTACATAAATCAATACTATCTAGAAAATACTGTGATTTGTGTCTCATATCTAAAAGTTTAAACATGTAAAGGGAAAGAATTAATAAAAATAATTAAAATCTGATTTAAATCAAATAAATCCGATTTTTATGATTTAATAAAAATCGATTTTTTTTCATACCCTGGTAGATAATATCATTTGGGGAAACCAAGATTATAGTCTACACCAGGTATGCCTATTTAAATCAAGTGATTTTTATTAAAAAAATCAATGATTTAAATCAAAATTTCATTTTCCTTTCTTTATTAAGTTTATAAATATTGAAAATGAAATACACTGTGTGAACAAGATACGTTATTTTATTCGTATAAGTTAAGAACTTTATTGAAAAAGTTTTCTGCAGTATCAGAAAAGCATTCCAATTTTCCACACAACTCTTTAATAATTGGGAATTTTAATATTTTCATTTTGTTTTGTGAAAAATGTTGGTTAATTTTTATTTAAATTTAATTTGGAAATTTTACTCACTGTTCCCTAGGAATTCTTTACACTGCTAGCATAATTCTGTATTTATGGAATTAAAGTTTGGAATGTAAATGTTAATTCGCCCATCTGATAAGTGAGTATGTTAACAAAATAGATTATGGATTGAAGTGAAAAGCTATTCCAATGATTATGATGGTTGCAATGGTTAATTTTTTATTGCAAGTTTCAAATTCCACTCAATTGGCACATTCTAGGGGAATGTCAATACACTTATTCTATGCTGTTCATAGACAATTGCGCCATTTTCTTTTATGATAAACCCTTTTTGTGTGCTTGGAATATCACTAAAATACTTATCTATGCTCAGAAAATTTGAAAAATAGGTATATTTGATTTCAATTTTGTATATTTTCATTCCTATTTCATTTTAATTTTTTCTTACAAATAACGTTTTGCACAAATAAGTACTTTTTGCAAGTATACTAACGAGAAGTAAGAATTTTTTCATGAATTTTGGTGCAAGAGTTCCTTTTATGTTATTTTCTATTGGTGACATGATTTTTTCTCAAAAATAAGTCTTCAACCAATTAATTACTTTAAAAATAACTAAAGAAATTCTATACATATATATATATAATGCAAAAATATTCCGAAATTTTTGTTTGATTTTTTAATAATTTTATACAACTTTATATGCAAGTCCAAAAAATTTCATGTCACTAGTTATGGGTTAAAATCGAACTAATCAAAACCACTCGAGAACCAGATGGAAAAACATTGCTTATGCATGGCATTTGTGGCTATTTACTTTCGTGCGATTTACTTTGCTAATTCTTATATCACGTTTTAATCTTTCAAATATTTACCCTACTATATTTCCTAATACATTAATGTTATTCATAAATATTAATGTTTAACATAAATCAAAACTAGAAACTACACTGATTTGCATGTCACATATCCAACAAGTTTAAACGTACTGGCAATGGATTAATTAAAATAATAAAAATTCGATTTAAATAAAAGAATATGATTTAAATAAAATAAATTCGATTTATGATTTTTTTAAATCATGATTTTTTCATACCCTGATCCACACAAAAATGTCTGGCATACTAGTACATGTTAACTTGCATAATTGCTATTGCATTTTTTAAATTGTGATATTTGGAAGAAATGCTATCACATTTCTGTTATCCTTTAACTATTTCCCTTCTACATACAGTACCGCAAATTGTGATAAAGGCATAATTTGTGAATAATTGTAACTTATAATAGTTGGGGGTGTAGATAAAATCAGTATTTTGTTAAAGCTCCTAAATTGACAATAAGATAACACAGAAATGAAGATGGTATATATGCATTAATTGTTACCTGTGCAATGCTTTTCTCATCAATAGCTGCCACAATGACTGGGGAATCTCCACGGACACTGAACCCGAAGTTTTCATCTGCTTCCTTTTTCAATTGAATCAACCTAGCTGCCGTCCACTGTCGGCGAGCACTGAACACCTTCAAAGGGCCCTTTAAAATACTCAAGACATTAATTACACGAGTCTATTGACTATGCAGATAATTTCAAGACCTAAAATGGCAGATTAACCTGTTGAGGTATTATTTAATTGAAAGTAATTATTTTAAAAAAGTTAATTTCTTTCAAATCTACACTAGTCAAATGCTGCATCACATGCATTTTTTTCATTTTAGTTAATTTGACTGTTGCTTCTGATGCATGATGTGTGACCGACTTCATTTGAGTTTGATATTTGAGAAATGCAAATACTAATTTCAATTTCTTGCAGGAAGTTTTCAAAGTTTTTCAATGTCTCACAAAATACTATGAAAAAGTGAAGTACTTTACCAGTCTGATATAGAAAATTACTAAAAAAGAAAACAGAAAAGAAAGTAACTCTCACCAGGTCATGAAACAGGTCTTCTACGTTATATTCATTGAAAACGGGCGTCATCAAAGTCAGTTGGTATTTAGTAGCAGCTGAAAATATTAAAATGTAATAAAATATAGTATTTTCAGGTTGGTTCGTTTTGGGGTTTTTTATGGTGCAAGGGCCATATTTGGCCATGCTGCACCAGGCACAATATCAAGTAATAGACATACACAGACAGTCAAAGTTGTACTGACACAGAAGAGAGAAATACATCCAGGGAGGAATATACCTGACAGGAATCGAACCTGCGCCGCGTACAACTCGAATGTTGTTAATGCAGTGGGCATACCCACTGAACCATGACGGCCCCATATTAATTCAGGATATCAAGTTTATTCTCTAAAGATTACTCTAACGAGAAAATAGTAAAATCCTAACAATATTCTGGAGTACATTGAAAGTCAAAGGTTCTGGTCAATGGATAAGTGTAGGAAACACATGGCGAAATAATTTAAAACACATTTATGTCCTCACCTTGAATGGGAGGTGCGTCAAGAATCTCTTGGAAGTCATCTTCTTGTTCGCATCTGGCATACCTGTCGAGAGTTGCGTCATGGGCCATCCGCAGACGTTCTTGCAAATTGTCGATTTGCCTCAGTTGCCGACACATTCGATGCAACCTCAAGGCTTCTTCGTGCAAGAGCAGCGAGGCCCGCAAGTGGGCTTTACCTTCAAATATTGGAAGGTGGAAAAATCAGTCAACACAAATTTTTGAACTGCTTAATTTTTTCTTATGTTTGGATTTTATTTTAGAATAAGCCCAAATTAAAAAATATATAATACATCAAAGATCTGAACCAAGACCATGAATTTTAAAGTAAGACTATTGTAAATGGGGACATCTCACTTGAGTACAAGATTTTAAAAGGGTGGTCCGCAAATACGAGGGGTGTTCAAATGAAAAGGTACGAAACGACACTGTGGGTATAATTGAAGTCTTTATTCAAAAGTAATCACCAGTGGCCTGAGCACAACTATCCCACTGTTTCACGAGCCGAAGGATTCCCTGTTCCCAGAATTCCTGTGGCTGTGACAAGAGCCAGTCCTCCACTGTGTCCTTCAGTTCGTCGTCCGAGTTGAAGCGCTTCCCTTTGAGATGTTTTTTAGCGGACAAAACAGATGGAAGTCGCAGGGCGATATGTCCGGGCTGCAGGGCGGATGCTCAAGCTGCTCCCTCTTGAACTTGGCCAGTACACTTTGTGTGAACCTGGAGACGTGTGGACGCGCGTTATCGTGGAGCAGAATCACTCCCTCCGTGAGCAGCCCAGGCCGTTTGCTCTTGATGGACTTGCGTAGGCTACGGAGTGTCTCACCTACCGGTTTGACACCTTCCGCAATCAGAAATCAGATAACACCTCGCTGCTCCTCAATCGTCGAACTTTGCAATGTGAACGCCATGATGTCCTCACACGCACTGCCGCGTCAATTGGACGGAACATACAACTGCCTGCTTCTCTCCTGCGTCATGTGCGGGCGCCCGCGCATGCGCACAACCACACCGGTACTTGTACATTCGCGTCCCTAGATGTCTCACTACGTTATCCCAAAGCGTCATATTCAAATTTCAACCGGTCTGGTTGTTACGACGTTTCGTACCTTTTCATTTGAACACCCCTCGTATTTATAATAAACAAAAGTATTTGTCTTGTTTCTCAAAATTAACTTTTGCGTCACTATTAAGAGGCAGGTGCATTGCATGACGAATAAGCAAATTCCAAAACTATTTTACATTTCATACGGAATACTAATTGTAATGATATAACTCTACTTTATTCAAAGTATGAGAAATATTTTTTATGTAGTATTTGTTATTTCATTCATTAAATGATTCTTTAAAAATAAAAGCACTTGGGGAGGCTCGGGCCCCTTGAACGTTCCTCTAGCTACGTCACTGATTGTTTGGTTTACTTTTAAATTCTGTTTCCCACAAGATTCTCACTATTTTTAATCTGTTGGCTTTTATGCACAAATAACTACTAAAGTCATTATTTGAGTTGAAGTAGCAAAATTTTAACTTTCTTGACAAGTAAAGATTTGAAAAATTTGTAATTAAGAAAATATTTACCAAGTTGCCGCCTCTCCTCAGTAGTATGAGGAACTCGGATGTCAATGCATGTTAATGCAATATTAGCATCTCTGCAGTGGACGTACTCTAAATATGTCTCCACATCTTTATCGATCTCGCCTGAAAAATAAAAAGCACTGATAGTTCAATGTGATTTGGTCAGAATTGTTGATAGAAAAGTTAGATTTTAAGTTTTTTTACCAGATGTAGTAGAACAGATTTCTTTTGCAATACATTATTCGCATATGAGTAACATGCCCAGTTCTGAAAAGTTACGAAAGCACTAGCGCCATCTGTATTAAGCCTTACAGAAAAATCCTTTCATAAGCAATTGAGTTTTCTATATTTAACAACCAGAATGAAACCTTATTAGCTTCTTTGCTTATATACCTACTTGTAAAATATAATCTGGAAAATTTTTGTGTTATGCTCCAAAAAGACGAATTTATTTTCAAGTTAATTCTAAGTTGGGTCGTTCCATACAAAATGAGCAAATCGGCAGTGACTGACCTATCACCGATTTTAATGAAAATCAGTTTTTAAATAGGTCACATATAGTAATGAGCAATTGCAAAGTATTAGGTTTCAGAAATATAAATTTTGTTAATTATTGACATTTAAAGTTCAAGGTCACGCAACCCTATATTTCAATAATTTGACACAAATTTAAATTTTCTATATCGTTCCATTCGTCAGAAAAAGGTCTTTTAGGAAACGTCGGAATATAATTTAATAGCTGTCATTCCTGAATCTGAGAGATCGATGAAAATAGAAGTTTTGCCAATTTGCTACACATTTCAAATTGCTCTTGTATCTAGAAATGGAAAGACAATATTAAAAATTATTCATAATGAAGAGCTTTTCATAACAAATAGCGTGACGTAATTCAGTGATTGTATTTCTGCTCCTTAATAAAGAAAAGAAACATTTAAAAAGTGTAAAATTATGGAAAAATACGATTTTTCAAAATGCATATTTGACTAAGGGTAAACATCAAAACTTTTCAACATGAAAGAGCAAAATGTCTTATATGTCCTGAAAGTTTCATTATTGTAATTAGATTATTTTTGCCTTGGGAACATTTTTAACTAGATGTAAACTTTACTTTTTTATCGCGGCTGATAATGAGTTATAAACTTCGATACTATAAAAAATGCGATATAAGAATGAAATAACTAGTGTCCTAAAAGTTCCCGTACTCCAATTAAAAAAAAATCATTTGCCCGTGTTTATTTCTAATTATTGAATTTTATCCTCTGCTTATAATTTTATGAATTCGTTAATTTTTATCGTTTGGTTTTCTTCTCGCTTAAGTTGTGCGATAATAAAGTTCCATGTCATTTTGTTCTTCATTGGAAAATGAGTTTATCACGCATTCAGAGAATTGCGCTGCTTGAGGTTTATTTTGAATGTAAATCATATGAAAGATGAAAATAATTTTTTGGCGACATAAATATCCAGATTATTCAATACCGAGTAAAGATACGCTATATCAACTCGTTCGGCGATTTCGTGAGACAGGTTCGGTGGAAGACAAACACAGGAGTGGAAGATCGAAAGTCGTTACACCAAACTTTGTGCAAGAAACTCAACGAAGGATATTGCAATCTCCTCATCAATCCGTGAGGCGTTTGTCGCAACAAATGGGCACATCACGTGGATCGACACATAAGGCTTTAAAAGCTTTGCATTTTCGTGCTTATCGTGTAAAAGTGTTACAGGAGCTAAAGCCATCGGACAATGAGAAGCGGCTTTATTATTGCTGATGGTTCCGGAGATTTATTCGCAACAACATCAATATTTTGGACACAAAATTTTTCTCCGATGAGGCATGGTTTCATGAACGCGCAAAACTCCCGCATTTGGGCGACGACAAATCCCCATTCATTAATGCAAAAATCTTTACATTCTCAAAAAAAATTGGCGTTTGGAGTGCCGTATCACGCAAAAGGATTGTTGGGCCTCTGTTTTTCGAGTCAACTGTTGATGGCACTGTATACAGAGAACTTATCCATCAATTTGTTGCATTATTAGAAGTGAATGAACGAGATTCTTGGTTCCAACAAGACGGTGCAACCTGCCATACAAGTTATGGAAGCATGGGCATGCTTCAAGATTTTTTTTGTCGATCGACTCATCTCCAGAAATCTTTGGCCACCTCGTTCCCCTGATCTGAACATCCCTGACTTTTTTCTGTGGGGATATTTAAAGAACAAAGTTTATGAAGATAATCCCCAAACAATAGATTATCTGAAAATTGTCATTACTCAAAGGATACAAGAAGTCACTCCCAGCATCTTGAATTCAACTTTTCTAAAAATATGCGCAAACGACTTCGGCTTTGCCTCCAAGGGGCGGACATTTTGAACATTTATTATAAATGTGAGTTCACATTTTTTTCCTACGTTATGTTAAAAGTGCTTTGCACCATTAGCATAAAAATAATTGTTTTAAAGTTTGTTGTTTTTGTATAACAAATTCACGAATCGTCAGTACGGGAACTTTTAGGACACTGTATTATTGTGCCCGTGCAAAATTTCACATGAAATTTTTTTAAAGTCTATTGCTTAATCCAAGGAGTTTTCCCATCAGTGAAATAGGTGGAAAGTTAATTTTGTTAGAGAAGTCTTTTTGATTATAAAAATTATAACCTCCTTTGAAATTATTTTTAATATAATCTTGAACCTTTAAGATTATATTTTGTTGAAATGCCAACAAAACATTTTCCTGGTAGATTGCACATTTTGAAGATCACTTACCATTGTGTTCCAAGAGTCCAACTGCAGCATAATGATGGGCTAAAGCTCTGTAGTGTTCTGACTTCACAAGGAGTAAGCTGATCCAAGAATACGGCACATAATCTTTAACAGAACTGCAACTCATCACTTTATGAACTGTACGGTACACACAAGACACCTGGAAAAAATTAACTTTAATCAGTTCAACATTACAAAATTGATTATGCACATGATATTTAATCCATCTTCAGTTTTTTTCAATCATAAAACCCAATGAAGCAGAAAACACTAGAATACTCAGATATCAAGATTGAGGAAGACAACCAATGAATATTTTCATAGTGTATGTATGGCACAAACCAGTAGTGTAATCAGAACTCCATATCAAAGGGGACCCAAAACTTAGAAATGAAATTTTTATGCTAAATGAAGATATCTACATTTTATAAAAAAAGTTTCACTATCTGGTCACCAGATTGAATTTTAAAATAAGGGATTATTGAAAGCATAGAATGATGCATCACAGTTGATTGGAGTATAGAAATCACTTTACAGTGGTTGTGTTCACATATTTATAAGGATAATAAGCAACAAATATTCCAAAACTTGTATCTTGAAATTCAGTGGATCTCAAGATACAAGATAATTTGGGACCTCAAGTACATATTTAAAGCTTTGAGATGTGATATAAAGATATGCATATATGTGAGGTGGTTAAGTGAGAAAAAGCAATTTTATTATCTCTATTTCGTAGTGAATGGTTAATTTAATAATTGTTATATTATTTTGAGAATATCACTAAATTATTCAATATAATTGTAATATTTAATTTATAAAGATATACAAAAATAAAAGAAAGCAACACTTTCAGGAGGACTTGGGTACTGAGAGCCCCCACCGGGCTACACTAACCATTCTGAGGGAATGCCAAGTCTTAAATTAATTTCTAAGAAAAAATAGTTTTCAAATGTGAGGCTTTTTCTTATTATTTGATCAATGACATGAAGTATAGTAGATAAAGTATTCCTGTGCTCACTTGATTTGATTTCAAGACCACATGCTTGGGGAAAAAAAAGTCATGTTTTATGTGTTATATCGTTACCACCGAGATAACAAGGCCAGACCGCTCTGACGTTTCAATCATGTGACTCGCTAATTAGTAGTCAAAAAACATTGCCGCATGGCCGGCTACTAATGAATTGCCTTTAACGTAGCGAAAGAAATTAGGGTTTTTTTATACTATTTTACCGGAAAGTAATTTCAGTTGCAGTTAAATATTGTTATATAACATTTGTGGAACATTACAGTGTCAAGGTGTTAAAGGCTTTCGTCAAACACGTTTAACGTGTGTCCAGACCGATTTCTTTAGGCTAAACCATCGTTTTGAAAATGAAGTTCGTAAGACTTTGCTGCATTTTGATGGTGTAAAGTCGGCTAGTGGAATCGCCCTGAGCCATCTTTTTCTAATATTTTCATCCTCTGGAAAGGAGAAAACCGCCACTTTTGGTGCATCACCCTATCCATAATTTCCAGAGCAAGAAGGTACATAGCATCTAAAGGGCATTTTGGATAGCCTAGTGGTTAAGCTTAAAGAAATCGGTCTGGACACACGTTAAACGTGCTGTTTGACGAAAGCCTTTAACACCTTGACACTAATGTTCCACAAATGTTATATAACAATATTTAACTGCTGCACTTACTTTCCGGTAAAATAGTATAAAAAACCTAATTTCTTACGTTACATTAAAGGCAATCCATTAGTAGCCGGCCATGTGGCGATGTTTATGACTACTAATTAGCGAGTGATTGAAACGTCAGAGCGATCTGGCCTTGTTATCTCGGTGGTAACGGTTATATGCATAAAATATTGTCTTGAACATGACATACCATTCTGTCTGTTTATAGATCATGATAAAAATTCAAGACAAGCCAAATATCAAGAAATGCTAAATGAGAATCCACAAGACTCACTCTGGTCTGGGAGGAATTTAGTTTGGTATTTGAGAAATATTAGAATAGCCTCCTATATGTATGGAGAAGGAAGTCCACATATTTAGGTTTCAGAGTATAGACAACCAAATCATTTGTCAAAGTGGTTCGTGATTAAGTAGCTAACAAATTATGAGTTTACTAAATAATCTAACAAGTAATATATCTGAGAAGTTTGATTTTGTTACCTGTTCAGCTTCTTGAGAGACCTCCAGACATGTCTGTATGCCTAAGTTCTCTACTCCGGGGGTCAGTTTTTCAAATAGACACTCTCTTGCCTGAGCCTGTGAAAATGGCTTTTCAGTTACGAAAAAGAACATTCTATTCAGGGTTTCCACTCTTTACATGAAAAAATTCTTTTCTTTTTCAAGAACTTCTGAAATTTTTTTTCCAAGGACCAGCATCTCTTTTCGCATATCATTTAAAAAATGATATACAGAAATTAAAATTTGATGTAAATAAACTTTAAAGATAATAATCTTTTGCTTTCACAAGTCACTATAACAGAATACGCACGCCAGCAGATTTATATATTAAAAGAATACAATGCACAAGTCTTAAGCATCTAAGGTTTTCTTATCATTATGGTTGGTTGGGTTTTATGGTGAAAGGACCAAGCTGGCACCAAACGTTTAAATGGACATACATGAGGAAAATTTTACTAATACAAGAGATACGCCCTGGGATGAATCGAACCTGCGCCGCCTTCAACTCGCAGGTTGCTAGAGCAGTAGGCAGACCCACATTTATCGATATGAAAATGTAAGTAAAATTGAACTAAGTAACAGCATGCAATAGAAAAGATGAAAGACGAAAATTGTACAATAGACAGTTTTTAAATTTCTAAACTTTACTCAAAATAAAATCCTGAACTAGTTGAGGACTTTCAAAAACTAAACAGAAGTTTGGTATTTCTCAAACAACTTTCTAGAGCCTCGAGTTAAAAAAATAAAATTCAAATATTTTAAAGTTGGTTGAGTTTTATGGCACAATGGCCATATTTGGCCAAGCTGCGCTAAATGCAAGACAGAAGGTTAAGTAATGGACATGTTCATATAAGGAAGTCTTTACTGGTATACAGAATAGAAATACATATAGGGTAAGCAAAGGTTTTTATGGACTTTCAAAAAGTGGAAACCCTGATTTTATCTGAACGAGAGACAAAGTAGTGAAAAGTCAAGACGAGAGAACACATCTAGTCAGATGCTGAGCGCATGTATGAAAGACAAACCAGCATGAGTTGAATGAGAGTATCCAAGGTATCGGAGGACAGATCCATGCTGGGTGCGTTGCTGAAATTGTCTCGAATGTACCGAAACATTCCGGCTGCACGTAGGAAATTGTCCACGGCTGCGTCTACACCTGAACTGGTCATGCGATCCTGAAAGGGGAAAAGCTTTCTTAGGAAAAATATACACAGAAAAACTAAGCTAAGAATGGCTATCTTATCTTTCAGACAATTTAAGTTATAAAATAGTCCCATTCACCACTTTCAAATACCTGTTTGGCTGCGATCTGGGTGTAAAGGGCAGCGATGTTGAATAGAACACTCGCTTTCTCAAAAGCTATCGTCTTTTGCGTACTAGGCACTCCAGTCAGCGAGTCAAACCTGAAAAGTAGTTTTGTAAATTGCAATCCAAAGTACTCTACGAAACATTGCTAGTAGTACTACTAGTACCAGATTCATTTTAAATACAATTTCTGCCAGCGTCTATAACAAAATTATCACAGCATTTTAATTTTAGTTCTTAATTACAGTATATAAAAAGGATAGAACAAACAAAATAAGGTACAGAGAAACAGTAAATATTTTTATTATCCTATGCCCGTGTCTGGCCGCGGTAGCCCTGTTCGAAGAGTAGCGGATTGGCAACAGGAGGGTTGGGATTTCGAAACTAGATTCAAGCAAAGACCGTCGTGTACACGGGGGTTGGTGAAAATTAAATCTTGTGGCCACACATGTCCTCATGTTGACGTGTGGAAATTTAGAGTGGGGTGCCACTCAGGTGTTGACCTCATCATCTGATTGTGGTGCAAAATGACGAGGTGTCCTCGTATCTTTCCCTTCGGGATGGATCCCAGACTGTCCCCAATAGCCCGTTGTGTTGCTCCAGTGAATAAATTATTTAATTTCTTTAGAGTTATATCATCTAGAGGGGTAGTCAATACAAGGTGTAACTCGGTCAAGTTGGTCATTGTTATATGGGACGACAAATTTGTCAACATTGAGTCAGCCTTATATTATGGTACCAAGATTTATAATTAATCAATTTGCGGGCGATGAGTATTAGGCATTCGCGATAGTAATTCTGATTAATGCTTGCCTTGCAGAGCTGAAAACGTTAGCTGAGTGAGACCATGTAGTGTAGGGCTGAAAACCGTATTCCGTGATTACGAAATAGGTTTCAGAATCTCATTGTATCAGCATGGTTTCATTGAACCTAAAACACGTACCAGACGTGACCGGTTGCTTATGCTGATGGAACTCCAAACCACACGCTCCAGTTATATAATGCTCCCGAAGGGCAACAAGATCAGTTCGTGAGTTTATTCTACTATAGTAGATATTCTAATCAGAATAATGTTTAAACCTAAATGTTGCGTGTTGCAGAGATTGTAACGTGGTAAAAGCAGTAAGAGTCAGTTTTTCGAATAGCAAATTTAAAATACTATAGCGGATCCATCAAACTAGGCAAACACGTTTTATAAACGATGAATGAAATTAAAATATTTCGTGACTTACCATTCGAAGAATATTCCCATATTTCTGTGTGGTGGAAAAAATCGTTTGTCGATATAATAGAGCAAATTGTAATATCCGAATAAAAGTTTAACACCATTATGATCTCGCGTGGGAGTTCGCACAGCCTAAGAAACAAAGAATAGGTAATTAATAAGCAATAATAAACTTTCTCTTGTCAATAACTTTATTTCTCTTTAAATAAGTTTATTTATAGAGATGTGTAAACAAAAGTAGAAATAAAATATACAGAACGCAACTTTAAAAAATGCCTATAAACATTAAAATGAATTATGAGAAATTGTCTTTTGACGAACGCATTTTACTTTACCATAATGAAAATAATTTGTGAACTAAGCAATTCAAATTGAATGCATCTTTAAACAATAACATACTTTGCGTTTGATAACACCATAACATTTACGTATTACATCTCTGATTCTAAATCCCAAAGATGGAATAAAAATATACACCTACTTCTGGTTTCAGAACTCAGTTTTCAATTTTGTTTTAACAAAATCGATTCTATTACTCTTAAGTTTAGTTAAAGTTTTTTGATCACGAGGGCTAATTATACTGAGACCCTACGAAAAAATGGGTTCCTAACCACTACAAACATTCATGGCTCATTTCAACTACATGCCTCTAACGTCTTCAGTCTTAAACAGATAAGGATGGCTGTTTGTTAAAATTTGAAGATCTAATGCTACAACGATCTCCACCATAAAATATTTGTATAAATTTCATAAGCACAAATCAATGCTTTATTTTTAAATTTCGATAACTCATCCATCTTTCCCTCAACGGGAAGAGTATTACTGGATCAGGGGATCAATTGTGAAGTTTGAAGAGGAAAGAAGTCCCCCCTCAAAATGACTACATTACCATCATGATGTTAGTGATGTATTTGATACAATAGATGTTTCTAAGCCTATCAAATGAACATTTTTACACTCAAAATGACAAGAAATTCAATTATTCCGGATTTTAGAACTGTGATAAAAATTTCACGATTTTTGTTTCTCAAATGACGATAATTAGACACAGAAGAATTTGGAAAAATCAAATCAGGAAGGAAAATATTCTTTTATTATTTACCTGCCGTATATCCATGAACTCTTTTATAGCATTTTCATACTTACTACTGTCTTCACTGTAGTGTTCTAGTATGAAATCCTATGAGGAAATAAAAGCATGTTTAATTTAATCAGGTAAAGAATGAATGATTTAAAGAATGTTGTCCTTCATAACAGAACAGCGCCTAAAACTAAGATATTTCAATGAGATCTGAGGAGAATAATAAACTCCGCAATTTTATATATTTTTGGATTGATAATAGTCTTTGATGTTTTACAATGAAAGTAACAAATCAATTAATACAACATGTGAAAACAGTAATTAATATAACGTTTAACCGTTCTTACCCTTACATTTACTATTAAAAGAGGCAAAGTACAGGTACAGTATACTAAATATTGGGATTATATCGGCATTTCATAGCAATCATGTTTCACAATGTATCAGAATACAAATATAGACAAAAGTGAAATTTTAATAAATTCATTCATTTTGGAGTTTGGTTTCAAAAATTCTTGCAAACGCTAAAAAAATAAAGTTTATTTGCAAAAAGGAAAAATTGTTGGTTGTGACTGAGAGTTTGTATCTTTCACATCAAAATAAGAGACAAAATATTTGAAATTTTTCGGAGTAATGCAGTTTATAACAAAGAACATCTTTGAACTTAATTTAAAGAAATTGAAATTCCCCTTAAGATATAGATTTTACATACTTAGTTTCAAGCTGTGTACATATCAACGTCAGAAGAAAAGGGAATAATCATATTCAAAAACACAACGTGGAAGTGTACCTTAAAAGGCTCCTTGAAATCTGTCTCCTTTGTTTCTTTAAGTCCCAAGGGTATCATTGGCACAAGTTGAGGAGTACTAAATAAATACAAGAATGTATAGGTTACACAACAAGGAATTAAGAATTAAAATGAGCATTTCACGAGATTTGCTGATTTTAAGCAGAATGCGAAGACCCAGTTGTTTTCAAATGGACAAAGACATTAAAAAAGACAATGCATAATCAATGGAGCCACGTTTAATGGATACTTCTTTTATCAGAGAAGTGAAACAATTATACATTTGAACTGGCATTCAACATAAGGAGAAGAGAAGATATACCCTTTGTTCTGGTAGATGTTAACGGAACTGTTGAGGTCGGCAAGCTGTTCCTTGAGCAGCTGCAAATTGGAGTTGACGAAGCTCAACTCCAAGGCAACCGTCTCACGAAGTTTCTTGTTCGTTGTGACTCTGAAAAAGGACATTTATTCTCATTATAGCTGGAACTTAAAATTACAAATATTTTCTTTTTCACATATTACCACGTTGAAACAATACTATAAGGCATTCGTTACTTGAAGTAAAGAATATTCTAATACAATGCATGATTAAAGTATTGAGTAAATCGTTGGTCTACAACTAAAACATACCAAGTAAACATTTTCAAGATATGATATTCTTTGCTTTTCTAGACAGAATGGGATGATCTTTAGACTGGTGAGTCCATTGAGTCATTTTTCTTTGTATGAAAGTTAGATTTCTTTTTGAAAAACAACATAGTGAGAGAATTTTTCCCCTTCGTTTCCTCAGAACTTTTTTGACTTTGTGTAATTTTAAATTTGTTTCAATGACCAATCATCTGAACATTATGTATTTGAATCATCATGTTTGCCCAAATCTATATAATTATATGTCTACAGTGAAAAAAGCCAATTCGAAACTTACATATAAAAGATACAACTTTTACATGCTATGAAGTTTTATTTTATGCATGTGGATTAATTAATGGTATAACGGATTAGTTTTGAATGAATTGAATGCAAATCACACATTAAAATTTTATTTTTCAGTACCCTTAATATATTCACTTACTAAATAATCCACACGAATCTATCACTTTTAGTAGTCAACTAGAATTTTCTGATCTTTCCAGTATCCCCATGAAAAATACATTTAAATTACTAGAAATTCATGTTTTTTATTAATGGGTTAAAAATAATAAACATGTAATTATGCTTGTAATTTTTAACCAATGCCTGCTTTCCTCATTTTTTATCATGCAGTTCCTAATTTTATCCTTTGATATAAGTAGTGAATAAGAAATAAAAAGTCAAAGAAAGGAGTTAATGTTCCCGGAAAAACTTTTGAAATGAAATCATTGAGATAACCTAACTATGTTTTTAAAATTAGAGATTGTTTTAATTTTAACAAATATTTATCAGCACTTGGTATATAAATGGAAGTATTCTCAACAGATGGCAGCACCACAGGTTATCAATGGGAGGAACAGAAAATTTCTGAGACGGCAGTCCCAGGAGCATAAGTCTCAAAGAAGAGGAATACACTACTTACAATTCTTTTTTGAACGTTTTGTTGTTCTTCTAGAAAAAATTCAAACACAAATTTTGTACAATTTTGTCATTGTCACAGAAGTATATTTCAGTGCAATGCATCTGAAGTGAATGCTTTCATGTACTATATTTTTAGAATGAAACGTTTAAAAGCAATCCTTTTTTCATTTGTAGCCCCCCCCCCCCATAAACGTTTTTTTCATGTAACCCTCTGCAATAGTATTACTACTCAGAAAAGAGAGAAGAGACAAAGCACAAAATTTTCTCTTCTCACAAATATAGAGCATAAAACAAAGCAGGAGACACCTTTTCTTATTTTCGGCCTTGATACCTATAATACAGAAGGCATTATTCAAGCTCTGCCTGTTGCTAGTTTTTATATAGCAATAAAAACTGCAACAAAAAATTTATTGGGAACAGCAACTTTTAACAAATATATGATATTAATTAGTATATTTTACACTTTAATTCAACTTTGCTAATATACTTCATTTTAAATAGCAAATTTTGTTTGGACAGAGAGCGGCATCAGTCTCATTTGTCTAGGTCCCAAAAGGCTTTGAAAATTTTATTCTGTCACACTGGAGAAACACAACGGGCTATTGGTGACGGTCCGTGATCAGTCTCGCAGGGAATGATTAAAGGACACACACAACACCTCGTAACTTTGAACCACAGTCAGATGACGAAGTCAACACCTGAGTTGGCACCCCACTCTCCTAACTTTCACATCATACCAACGTGAGAACATTTAAGGTCCCGAGAGATTTAACGTGCACCATAGCCTCCCGAAAACGATAGTCTTTGGTTGGATAGAAGTTGTAACTCTCTGAACTCGAAACCCTCTGATTGCTAATCCGCGATTCTACTAACTGGACCATTTAACGGGGAAAGTAAAAAAAAATTCGTGTTTATAAATTAAAATAACAGACATCCTTCATTTTTTGTAAAGATGTTATCCGTGATTTCTCGACGCTCTCTGTTCAGTTTATCGTGTCTAGCCTTTTATTATCAGAACCATAGTGAGTTGCTAAGCAACACCGAGTTTAACTGATTATCCTGCGATACAGAATAGATAATTTCTTGATAAAAATAAGAATACAAGTGGAGAAAAGAAAAATAACCTAAATAAGATACTTCGCTATTTTCTTCTGTTTTCTTTACAAACACGAAGAAAATGTCAACAGAGTTTAACGACCCGAAACATGCCTCATTCATTACACGAAATTAGGAGTTTACTGTTGCTATTTAAAATGCAAGATGTTAGTAGTCAACAAAGGCTGAAGCATATATAGTAGTTAATTTTTCAAATTACTTAACATTCCCATCTGGATATTTCTTAATCATTACTGAGATAGAATACTGATTTTACTAAATTTTAAAATAAAAAAAAAGTTAAATTAAGGAACTTAATTAAATATTAATGCAATTGATGTTTATCAGCATGTTTTCCCTTTAGGTTACGAAATTTTTCAACATTTTATCTTATTCCCAATTGAAGTTAGTGTTACATTGTATAAGGTAACTTTTATCTCCCCTTTCTATCAATATAGCATATTATCGTTATTTAAACCTCTTTGCATCAGTTTCTTTTGCATAATTTAATAATATTATCCAAAAAGCTGTAAGCCTTATAACAAATTTACTTTGATTTTTGAAACTTTTGATAGATAAAACATATACCAAATTTAACAGAATGCCAGTTTAAAGTTAAATTCTTGGAAAGTCGAAAGTGTAAGATTCCCGCACAGATGCAGACAAAAGAAAATTCTATGAATAAATTTGAGTTTTCCAGGTTAAAATTAGCCTTTCCTTCCCACAATTATATGTGAAGTCATCGGTTAAGCAGTGTGATCTCTATTAAATGAATTTGTCTGAATTTCACAGAATTTAATAAAGATATTACTATAATTTTATAAAATGTTTTAAATACCTGAGGTTTTATGAGTTTGGTCACATATCAAGTATCAGTAATGTATATTTGTGAGGTGTAAAAGGCTATTCTCCTTAGCAGAATTTTCTTGAAGAGATAAATCGCAGTATAACGTCATGAAATTACCCTTACAAGAGTTTCTACTATTTCCTCAGTTTCACTTTAATTGAAATTTGAAGGTATATCCGCATCTCATATTTTATCCACATTTCAGAAGATTTATTTAAGCATGTGCTGATCATATATGTACTTATATAAATGAGGAATTGGATAAATAAAAAAAGCTGAAAATTTTTATTGAATTTCAAAAAATTCAATTAATTTCCATGGTTGTAAGGACGCGATATCTTTACGATCATTTTCAGCGACAGGAATGCAAATTAGATCGTTACCCACGGTTTCTAAGAATATCCACGTCCAGAATGGGATTTGAACCCAGAAGCAGAACAATAGATCGGAGAGTTAATCATTCGACAAACAGCCCAACAGGCTCCCACATTTAACTTCGGAATCCAGTACCAAGTTAGACGAAAAGTATAACGAAAAGTAGGGGCCCAAGTGAAAGAAAAGTATATATTCCGTTTAACTTCCACAACTATATAAAGTTTCCTCTTTTCTTTTACCACTTGAACAGTATAATTATATATGTTCTCAGAAATTTTATAGTTTTTAAACTTAAGAAAAACAGATTGCATGTTCATAACCAAAAAAAAGGTTTTTTAGACATTCCATTGGCTTAAGACATCCGGCCCGGTATCTCACCCCATGTTCTTCATTGGCTTGACAAGCCAGTGTAGCCCTTGACCTTCTCTATGATTCTCTTCCATTTTAATCTATTATTGGCAATAGTTCCTCAGTTATTAGTTTTGCAAATGCCAAAGTCCTTGTCTACATAGTCAATCCATCTAAACTTTGACCTTCCTCTAGACTTAACTCCAATTGGCCTGGTTAGAAATATTTTTCTGTACTCATCATCGGGCATTCATTTGAATGATATTCCGTCCATCTCATTATTCTCTGTATTCTCTCCCTATCTTGGGGTCTCAACAATCTCAAAACCATGAAAGAAGGAATGCGATCAAAACCTAATTTGAAAATTTTTTCTTGTCGATTCAGTAAAGAAACGAACAATAAAGGAAATACCACACAATTGACTGAAGTAAAGTGGTAGAAATTACATAAAAATTGAATGTATTGTTATTCCTTGGTTCGAAATTTCTTGTTTTGAAAGCACTTTTCCTCATGTCAAGCAAGGTAATTTCGATAAGGGGAGCCAGATTACTGTGGTTGTAATAGCGCAACACTGAGATTTCCTGCAACTTGTCAGAATACAGATTTAATAAAGAGGAAAAGGAAGTTTCAACCAGATAAAAAAGTAAAGGTAGAAACGGACAAGTATGTTAAAATATGTTTACGTTTTTAATTGTTTTGTTTAGAGACTTTGTTTGTTTGAAATATCAGGTCCAAAGTACTATACATTTTGTGAAAAGTGGATTGATTTGTCGCTGTGAGACGGATTTTCAGTGTTAACAAACAGCCGGAAACGAGGATTTTACTTCCGGTTACACAATATGGAATATGTACAGGAAGCATGCTGAACCACAAAAGCACTAGCACCGTTTAATTTAGCTTTACGGAAAAACCTCTCAAATGGCGATTTTTTCTGAACGAGGAAAAATGTGAAGTTCCTGAGGTATCCAGAAAACTGAGAGGAATTTTTCAGGGTAAGCAAACCAGACAGTTAGTGAACATTTTACTTCTGCTGTCTAAAATATTATATCAACAGTTTTATAACTTAAAAACACATGTCACGGTCTTTTTAATTTTAGAAGCCTCAACTAGTTCTAAGCTCAATTCGTTCTGTTGACATTTTTTCAATATTTTGAAAAATCTTTTCCTTCTTTTTAAAGTATATAAACATTTGTATTCGTACTAATTGTGCTGATCTGGACCTGCTTTAGGTTGGCTTAAGTTAAAAGCAGAAATTCGAAACACGTTTTGCAGATTAAATTTGCTCACAAATATCCGACTCAACAATCAAGTCTGTCCCGTATAGTTGTTTAATATGCCTTGTGCGTCCCTTCGGGGAAAGTAATTGAATAATCATGATCGATATCTTTATCCTAAACTCCTTGACGTAACGTACGGATTGCTTAATTTTTTTTAAGTTCCCGAGACAATTGGTCGCTGCGAACACAAACGTAACTTTTCTCTAAGCTTTTTTGCGCAAAAGTTTAAAATGTCAACGCGTATCTCATTCTGAAATCGTTTCCGTATCTCGGGGAGAAAATCTGAAGACAAGTCGAGATATCGATGACATCACGTCAGAAAGCGTGAGATTGGGTAAATGCAGAACAGTCTGTACAGATTCCCGCAACCGTCTTCATCGGTATTGTTTAGCTGCGGACATTTTGTCGGCGAACTGAAACAATGGAAGAAAAAATGAAATCGTAATGACCGCTAAGAGAGGTCAGTCGCGTATTTAAGTGATTTTCTTCGAACAAACCCACCTCCTGAGTGCCACAGAAGAGTCCATTCAAATACACAATTTCAAAATATACAAATACAAGCCTTTTATCTTTTACGAAACTGTGTCATGGACCATGGCGATGGCTAGGACTCAGAAACTTCTTTGTATTCCTGCATTAATACAATTTATCTTGTCAACGGATCTGAAGAGAATTAGTGATTAAAATGTCTACCTCTCACAAACCCACAAAATTAGGTTGGTTGGGTTTTATGGCGCAAGGGCCATATTTGGTCAAGCTCCACATTAACTTGACGGAAAAAACATTGCTTGTCGTATCTTGGTCAGATCTGGCCCTTGCGCCTTAAAAAATAAACCGTAATTGTAAATACACAGAGTACATACTTGCACTGTGCTGATCAACGCTAAGACGTCCAATTTCCTTCTATATGACGGTTTATCTGCTCGGTTAATCAACACAAAAATATAATTATCCAGAAATTTACGCCCATTTTAATCAAAATAATACAAATGTGTTTTTGTATATTGAATCATAGGTAGGCTTATCATACGTACCATTTTGAACAGGACAGTACCGTTTTGATTTTCTTATTTCCCCGCCGTCCCGACGTTTTTATAAAAATGTTAGAAATAAAATATTTTAATATATAAAATATTTTAATATTTAATATCAATCATAAATTATTAATCAATAACCTATAATCGTACATTAATTTCATGGATACCAGCAATTTCTATAACCATGGATGTCATCTGACCGTGGTTCAAAATTAAGAGGTGTCCTCGGATCTTTCCCTACGGGATTGATCCCGGACCGTCGCCATTAGACCGTTGTAAACGGGCTAATGCTCCAGTGTGACGTAAATTCAACTTCCAACTACTACCCACAACCATGGAGTTGCATGATTCGATACCATGTATCGATATCCGCAGAAATTTATTTAGAGAAAATTAAAATTACATGGTGGCAACACTTGTACGTCTCAGATACGGCGTCTAATCTGTTGTGTTAGTTTTTGTCTAGCCTCTATTCTAACCATTGGCTTTGTTATTCAATGCCGACGGTTTAAATTTCATACTTTTTATTTTTTAATACTTTGTCTATCCTAGCAACGTCAAAGAGGCGAAACTGCAGTTTTAATGACGATCTCCAGATAGAATTTACCGTCTCACTTTTACATGTCCCGTTTCTGTCACCCCAATGTCCCGTTTTTGTCTCAAGAAAATATGGTCTAATCGTAAGGATAGAAATTTTAGAAATAAAATAGTTTCGGAAATTAAAAAGTGTCAGAAAATGCGACACTTAACAGTTCGGGGAAAAACATTCATGTCTGCTCAACCTACAAAACCACGGTCTTCACGGAAATTACGTGCAATTTCAGACCACAATCAGTGTCATTTCTGGCTCTTTATAACCAATTTTCGTTTTTATATTCGAATCCCTTCCTTCTAACCACGGGAGCTCTTAGATAAGCGAAGGACGAATGAACCCTGACGACCGGCTGCCTCACATTTTCATACGAAAGAGCCCTATATCAAACAGGAACAGGTAAACCGACGCTTCTGGTCTTTATTTTTTTATGACAAGTCGGAGATGCTGTTATTTTATTTCGGGTCACAGCTAGGAAAAGTGATGTGAGCGCGGCATGTTCCTTTCTGTTTCGGCAAGAGAGCTCTTTTGGGTCAATGGGTCTCTTTGGATTCGCAATTACGGTTATGTGCATTAGGCCTTCTATAATACTTTCCATCTCTACGAACACAATGCGAAATTCTACTTTGGAGTGATTTTCTTTATCTTCGCTCGGTTAATTATTTCCTCTTTTATTCGAGTAAGTGAACCGGTCGAAGTTTGTTAATAATTTATTGTGATAGCAGGAGTTAACTCAAAAAATTTTACGGGAGGCATCAAGTTATTGGGATGCCAGGACAATGCGATTCGAAATTTACCCGAAACGTTTCGAGTTTTTCCACCTTTTAGTACGTTTCCAATTGGATTGAAATGCTTTGTGTTGAAATAAAATAACGAATATCAGAAATTAAATTAAATGGTTTCCTTTGAAGTGGACATCTTCACCAGGAAAGAAGACTAAGATCTACTTTTATATTAAATCTTCGAAGATGATGAGATAAGTGCCTAGTATGGTACCATGTCGATTAAGTGTTCAACAATGAGGATATTTCATTCATTTTAATGGAGCTTCATAAAGAAAGTACTAGCCAAACTATCGTTTACTATAGCTACATATAGATTATGGAAATATACTTATAGGGAAATATAAAGATCAAGGTAACGTAAATAAATTTAGCTGGTAAATCTTTTTACAGTCAAATTTTCAAAATGAAAATGTTCTGTTCCTTCTTCACATTCTTGGTATCCCACAAATTGTTTACAATCGTCCTTGTCTGCAAAATATCTCACGTCATATACAGCAGTGTTAAGAACAGGTTGGAAGTGATAACGGTATTGATTCCAAGGAAACATTGCCTCCTCCGTCGATAAGAGGTTGCAGACCTTAATGCACATCCATTTTCATAGAATCTGCAATCCTTTTGCCTGTCCATCACTGTGCAGTGACGAACAGACCAATCGGGAAATTCCCGACGCTGGTGCTTCTAGGAGGCTGGTAGGGCTTTCAATAGTGCATTAAACAAGGAGGAAAGTACTTGATGCAGTAATTTAAACTGCATCAAGTTCTGTTCCTCTCATTAGAGAGACAGTAGTTATAGATCAATACGATCAACTATTGTATATCATAACACGATTGCAGAATCAGCTTTCTCTTGTACTTGAAAGCAATGCTAAACGTTGTTAAATAGAACGGTGTATTTTAGTTGTTATATTTTTGCATAATTTGGTTTTCTAAGAGTGGCAACAATTGCTGTTTTTGAAGAATTCTTTTTTATAAAAAGATTCTAAAAGATGTGAAAAAGCAGCCGATAATTAATTTTATTTGACATTTATGGAGTCAAGATTAAATAAGGTGAATTTTTTGTATAGAACGACTGAAGATTTCGATTCAGGGAGTCTCGTAACAGTAGCGATGTGAGAAAAAATTACTTTCTTGAATCACTGCCAAAATCATCGCTTTATTTGTAAGGTGTCAAATTGTTTTAAATTGCAAATTTTATTTTCAACAATTTCACCTCCCCCATCCCCACTCGAGGTCGGTAGATGGCTACATTTTCCCGGACCGATTATCCGAGCCCAGTCCATCACTGACTGTCTTAACCCTCCTGGTGGTTTATCTTCGCGTCGAAAACTTGCCAGCCTCTGATACGAAAGCTTTTACTATTCGGATTTTCAGTTACCCTTGGAGTAATAGGGAAGCTTTATCTCGACAATGTATTTCGTCATCAAAAAACCTGACAAGATCATGATGGTCGAGATATCTCATCATTGACAATCTTGACCAGAGCTTGATGGACAAGGTATCTCGTCGTAACCACTTTAAAGAGAAGAGGGATTAACCACGGATCATCCCTTAGCGAGAGATTTTATTAGGACTAAAGAAGGAGCAAATCTTGCTTTCTTCTAATCTTCACCAGGTACATATTCAGAGGTTTATCATGGCTAGATTTACTGGCGCCAGTCTAGATTATCTTCCCCGATAAACTGACCGGTGATAATTGGTGTTGGCACCGGTGATGACCTGGTGCTGACGATCAGCACCAGGAATTCCAACTATGCGTGTTCGCACAAAATGCATGGTTTGAGAGTACATTAGTGAATACTAGAGATGGGCAAAACTATTATTTTACGATAACAGCGTTAAAGGGTTATCACCAATATGCGAAAGAACTGTTAATATTAAGCGTTTTGTTATTAGTTAGTGATTAACGCTAACAGTTAGCAACTCAATTCAGCGGTTATTAATAACTGTTGGAAATTTTCATCAACAGTTCATTTTAAGAACTGTTTAAATAAGCCATTAAGTGATTTTTGAAAAATTAACAATTTCAGCTTCGTATTTTTGTCATATTTTTTTAAGAATTTCAATTTTTTTAATTTAAAATTCTATTTAAGTTGCTTCACTGCTAACGCAATAATGGGACCATGGTAGCTCAGTTGGAAGAGTCGCGGATTAACAACCGGAGGGTTGTGAGATCGAAACTTGATTCAACCAAAGACCATCGTGTAAATGGGAGCAGATGCGAGTTAAATCCTCAAATGTTCTCACGTTGGCGTCGTGTGGAAGTTTTTAGAGTGGGGTGCTAGCTCAGGTTTTGACATCGTCATCACGTCAAACCGAAGAGAAGGTAGTAGACCTTGGGTCAGTCGATTTTTTAAAAGGTATGAAAGCTCGTAAGTAGAGGGCTGCCACATGTAAAACCATGAATGGCGATTGCCGTGCATGGTTCCCCTCCGCAAACTCGTTGGCATTGCTATCGCTTTCGTACCGAACGATAAACTTTGAACCAGAATCCGCGTAAAAGACGCTAATTTTGGAAGCGCTTTGTGTGTTCTGTAAACCCATCACCTAATGTGAAAAGTAAACCCATTCAAAATCCCGTGACTCAAATGCCAACTCGCCGGAGTCGGACAAGAGATTTTGAAAATAAAGTTTTTTCAACTTCTATGATCAAGACCTTCTTAAGAGAAAAGGACCGAGGTTTGAGTCCATAGACCTCCCTCTCTTATCCCTGAAACAGCCTGAGCCCTCGTATAACAAGAAATGACCGTAGAATGAAAAAAATACCAGAACCGCGTGAACACCAGCTTTAGAACATTTCAAAGCAACTGTCGATTGCTTAAGCTTCAGTATATTTTCTTTCAATTAGAGAAAACATTCCTCATCTACAATCCAAACGAGTACTAAATTGTTTCGAAACAACAAATTGTAGCTTGCACGAAGAAAACGAGATCAACAATGAAACTGTCCCTTTGTAAATTTTTCTAAATGTTTCGATTAGAATATAATCACATGTCCGTTGTCAAATGACATTCAATACAAAAGTTGAACGTGAAACATTTCCCCTTATTATTTGTAAATATTATTTTTGTGAACAAGTACGGAAACAAGAGACTAGTACTGTTATTTTTGACAAGATAGCAATTTCCTCTTGACGTTTCTGAAACAAAAAGCATCGTTTGGCTTTTTGGTCCACTCACATGTTTCCAAACACTATTGCTCAATCTAATAATTTTAACTTTATGATCCCAGCTTTCATCAATGTATTTTGCACGGAAAAATCCATCTGAATCAAAAGATTGTAAATCAACTCGCGATTTATGTAAAAAAATGACTAGCGCCAGTAAATCACGCTCATTTACACAGGCAGCGGAGTTTCAAAACTTTCGAAACCGTATATCCTGTTTTTACTTTTCATGACTGCATCCTGTACTGAATGGATCACACACGAGGTTTGAAGTCCTCTTTACCACCTGTTTCAGAAATTCATGTGTGGAAATCATGAATCATGTGTAGAAAATTACTTACTTGTAAAGTTTTTCAGCTCCATTTCGGATCATAATTTGCTTGTTGATTTCCTGGTTGAGTCGGGCCCTTTGGTTTTGCAGTTTTCCGCGGCATGTTGCTAGCCGTGGATCTGAGCCCTGTAAAAAAAGAATGCATTGTGACTAATATGCAAAGGGTGATATGAAAATCCTTTCAGAACACAAAACGAACGACAAAGTAAAAGTGAAAAGACTTTAGAAATAATCAGCCACCCCATCACTACTCTGAAACCCCGTGCCATATTAGATGACACGTTTGTTATGAAATACTATCATGTATCCCAAGTACTTGTATTTTTTTCTTCACAAATGTTTAATTTTTTTCCTTTGCACACTTATTTCCCAGCTGCACTTAAGATTTGAACTTGGAGAAAACGATTTCACATTGCAGCATAAAAGATTTTTACATTTCTTGGGGCCCCCTCTTTCCCAGGTTCCATGCTATCGGCTACCCCTGAAGAGAGGGGCCCTGGAAATAATAAAACCACTTATTTCAATATCAGTTACGCAATCCCCCAATTTAGTAGTATGCGTCCCCTAAGGTATTAAAGTTTCGATTCCTCCCTAAATGTATTTCTCTTTTCTGTCAGTGAAACTTTCCTTGTGTGTCTGTGTCCATTTACTTGACGTTATTCACCATAGCTTAGCCAAATAGAGCACTTGCACTATAAAACCCAAAACCAACTTAAGGAGTTTAAAAGGATGGCGCGCATAAGAGGAGACAGTAGAGGATAAAATATAGTAGAGGCGCCCTATCCTAGTGAAAATTTTAGACCATATTTGTTACTGAATATATTGATTGTCGGTTGTGCGGTTGGTTGGGTTTTATGGCGGGAGGCGATTCGTATTTGGCCAAGCTGCGCTAAACACGACATTCAATGTCAAGTAAATTGACATACACACGAGGAAAATTTTACTGATACATAAGAGTTACACACAGGGTAAATTACGGGAATTGAACCTGCGTCGCTCGCAGTTTGTTAGCGCAGGGTAGGTAGGTATTTTAATTAACGTCACACTGGAGCAAAACAACGAGGTATTGGTGACAGTTCGGGGTCAATTTCAAAGGGAAAGTTCCGAGGACAACACCACGTAATTTTGAATCACTGTTAGCGCAGGGAGCAATCCATTGAGCCACGAAGACCTCCTCCCCGTCGGTTGTTCTAGATTTTATGTAATACATTAAGATTCGTGAATGATGAATGAATTAATTTTTATTTTTAACTAGGATAGAAAGCAGCTGGCGAAAGTTTTGGGTTAATCAACAAAGCGGTGTGGTACGGAAGCTTGCTTCACAGTTCCTATGGAAAACTTCATATGAGCGCCTCCCCTTTATTGAATCTCCTTGGAATAACATGCAATTTTCATGCACAAACATTGCCATTTCAATTTTATGGAATTTAACGACAATACAGAAGAAGCAATTTTGTACTAGGATCGTCTTTAACGTTTTCTTTCGGTGATGGAAAATTCGAACTTCTCTGGTGAATTCTCGTCCTTATTTTATATCTGCGAACCTTGAAGTTTTGGTTCTCTTTCATCATTCAACTCCAAACTTAAATGTTCGACGAAAGTTCAGATTAAGGAAAAAATATTCCCGAATTCCATTGGTGATTAAAATTCATTAGACCGAGAGTAAATTTGGTAAAAGAAAATAAATATTTGGTACTTCTAATATCCATACGAATTTTTTTCCTGTAAAAGGGTGATTAAAACGTTACTTTGATGACAAAGGTTTAACCTTTTATGAGCTTAGTTTAAAGTAGTTTAGTATAAAGGATACTAATAATAAACACAACGTTCCTTTAGAAACTATTGTTCTAATTATGCATTTATATATAGGGTTCCCTTGTGTGGATTTCCCAATTTCCGCACCCAAAGCACATCATTCAGATCGTCAGTGTGACAATTGTCTCATCCAATGCAATTGTTGAATAAGTTTTTCTCAGGCTCACACACCTTATACAAAGTTCGCTGCATCTAAAAACAGAAATGAACAAACGATTCTTTTTTTTTCTCTTGTTGCAACTTAATATATTCTTTGAGGGTGTATGGAAATCATGTATCTGTGTGTCCTTACAGAATAAGGGTAATACGCAATAACCAGCGGATGGAAATCTTTTCAAAGCGGCTAACCTTGACTTTTATAAGCACATGGGGCAAAATCAGAACTTGTTTTCCGGAAACGGGTAAAGTGAGGAAGAATAAATTCGCCGGTGTTGCAGGATGTAAAAGAATTTTAGGGAGAAAGGCCAACTCAATGTCAGAGAGCAATCAAAAGCATTAATTTTCCTTTCTTCCATTCACGTGAGATGGCTTCAAAAGAGAATGTAATTAGAAGAGTGGCAAGGTTACACCACAATAAAAAATGACACAATCGATAATTTTGAAAAATAGCGAGAACTATTAAGCGTTCTTTCAAAGAACGGATCATCGCATTTATGGTTCGCTGAGCATGAAACAGTGAACTTGGAACATTTTTTTTGTCTCATATTTCAGAGGAACAATAAAACAATGAGACCGTTGAGAAAAATTTCAGAATTTAAAAATAGGTCGTCTGAAAAGCTTATTCCAAAATATTAAAATAAAAGTGAAAAATGCATTCTAAATTTTTATTTCTACCCAAAGCAGAAGACAAGCACCAGGCAAACTTTACGAAATTTTCAACAAGTATTAGTGCTGATATATCTGATACACAAATTGAATTTTTTAAATCATTCTTTAAATTTCAATTATAATTGCCATCTAGTTTCTCAAGAGCAAATAAATTGACCTTTTGTATAAATTAATAAGAAAATTCGTCTCCAATATCTCAGACGTCTGCCGGTTAACCAGTTGTTTTGGTTAGTTTCGTTTCTGAATAAAACAGTTGAAATAATTGGGTATCCATTTTAATTATTACCTCCTTTGATCAGCATAGTTGTAAGAATCAAATGCTTTTTCGTACATTTTCTACAGGTGGGTGGTATTTAAAACTCCGAATTCAATTTTTTTTGTTGCTCTAACTGTGGCAATCTTATTTAATTCGAAGATGGCAATGGTAATTAATTAGAGTCGTACTGGAGCAACACAACGGGCTATTGGTGACGGCCCGTGATCAATCTCGAAGGGAAAAATCCGAGGACAACACCACGTAATTTTGAACCACGGTCAGATGACGAGGTCAACACCTGAGCTAGCACCACTCTCCAAACTTCCACACACGCCAACGTGAGGACATTTGAGGCCACGATAGATTTAACGGCCACCAGCCTCCGTGTACAGTTGGACTGAGTTTCGAACTCGCAACCCTCCGATTGCTAATCCGTTACTCGTATAACCGGACTACCACAGCCCTTTAATTCGAAGAAACTTCTAAATCTATATAAGTGTATGCATGGTATAATTGCTGATGTACGAAGAGCAAGACAACAATAGGTGAAATACTGTATATTGTACATGCATTTTCATGAATTGATTTATAAGGAAGTGTATGTGATTGTGTAAATTAAAATTTATTTTGACATAGTTCCAAGTTCGCACGTCGAATTTTTAAAGTTTTGTAAATTGCGGCCCAATAAACAATAAGAGACCCCTTCAACGGCTACGGAGTCGTTGAACTAATTCGTCTCCTGAAGTTCCGCTCAACAAAGAAAATTTCAAAAGCTATTAACCCTTTTATGTCACTCACTTCTTTTGGGAAGTGTTGTCTCTCTCAAGTCAAGGGCATGCAAATGCTCCATGTTTTACTCGAAATATTTTTCTGCATCCATTGAAAATATGAAACATGACAGTTAATTTGTGGTGCAATGGAATGGCGAGATGGAAGAGGAAAGAAAGGAAACGAAAAATATCTGTGCACCAGGTGGCAAACAGAAAATGTCACATCCCAACTATTAACCTTGTTTTTATTTCTTGCCTTGTCTTACTCATCAACTCACCTGCAAACGTTGACTGAATGCAAAGCAAAATGTGTTTCTGAGCATACTTCACAGTACAGGTTCTGTGTTTTTCAGTGCTCTATCGTGTATTTAGGATACGGCTACATCAAAATCCCTTACTTTCTGATATATGTTACCGTCACTGTGTGAAATTAGGCATTGACTCAGGAAATCTATAGAGTGGTGTAAATGGGACGTCAAAGTATGAAACGCTTAATATTTTATACGTTCTATGCAATGCCGAAAGGCAGAGCGGTAAAGTATAGAATACTCCCGTCAATGACTTTTTTATTGTCATTTCATGATTCTTTTCCCATACTTTGCCTTCTTATTACTTGTCGTTTTGTATAATGCCTAGGTATTATGTACAATGACTAGGGAAAGTATATAGTATATTAAAATAACACAGACATTTCATGCTTTGCCTAAAAAAGTCATTCATGACGTCATACATTTCTCAGATATTAAATACAATGTTAATGCATGTTACACGAATGCCACGTAATATGTTTAATGTATGATATTTACGTGTTTACGGTACAAAGTAATCAGTCTTGGAACATGTTACTCAAAGAATCAGTACATGCACAATTTGATATTTTCCGAACTTTGAAACTCGATCCAACCAGACAGTCGTGTACGTGGGGGGGGGGGGGCTGTTGCGTTAATCTGTCGTGGCGTCAGATGTCCTCACGTTGGCGAGGTGAAGTTTGGAGAGTGGGATGCAAGCTCAGGTGATGACCTCGTCATCTGACCGTGGTTCAAAATTACGAGATATTGTCCTCGGATTTCCTTCAGGATTCAGCCCGGACGGTGGCCAATAGCCCCAATGCGACGTAAATTCAACTACCTACCTACCGAACTCTAAAGAAACAATTATCACAGTTACGCTGCTTATATATACTTTGTGCTGAGTACATCAGAAAAGGCGCTTGACAAACGTTTTAAAGAATAAAAATCTCCCACCGAATACGAACTAAACCAAGTTTTCCAAAGAAAAGATTCCCACAAACATCATTTAATATTATGTGTTTGAGTGAATATATCATAAAAAAATTAAAGCTGGTGAAATTATTATCAAGGTATCAAAGCTTATCAGCAAGCAGTTCAGAAACTATTAGTCCAATTCGCTTTAATCAGTTCATTGACTTAACATATAGTTTCACAGGGTTAAAACTTGAAACATCATGCACTTCTAAATGAAGGTTACTATACCTTTTCCCCACTTTGAATGTAACAGGACTAACAACTTCTCAAAATGGCACACTGACCGAGGAATTACCTCAGTGTTCAGTAGGAACAGAAACTTCACGTTGTAGAAAATAGTCGTGACGGTATCCTTTCATCTACCCTTGTATTTTTGATGAAACGGTTTTCATGACAGCTACTTAAGCTACTGTGATCTATACGAGTCTACAACCACGACTATCTCATGCCTGCGGTTAGTATCAGCCTCTGAGAGTCATGAGATTTCCGAGTAGAGTAATATTTCTCACCAACACATAATGACTAAATAACCACATCTATTGGTTCAAAGAATCCTAGATTCTATTGGTCAAGAAATTCAAAACTGGCTAGAAGTAACGTAGGGAAGACAATATGTTGCAGAACGGGTATATGCGTGTGAATCCCTCAGAGAGTTAGAGAAAAATTCAGTTAGATTCAATAGCGTTTTTGTCAAAAATGATAAAATTACAAGCGTGGGTATCAAAATAAAGGAAATACGACCAGAGACGAGTATTTTAAGGACCTAATGGGAGACAGTATTTGAAAATTTTAACATTAAAAGGAAATACTGAAAAGTAATTTTCTTTTGGATTCTGCATAATTTCAAATTATATATTCGTATATTGTTTCGGTCTTAACATGACGTTTGTTGCTGTTTTTACTTTTCTCACTTGGCATAAATAAATAACGTTTAACCTAACGTTTAAGATACATATTTGCTAAGATCGTAAGATGCTTTCTCAAATCTAGTAGAATAATTTGCTACAAGTTTCGTTACTAGCAAAGTAAACCAGAGTTGAAAAAAAGCATCATCCATGATAAATCGAGGACTAGATATACAGATGTAAAAAAAGAATGAATTTGAGAAATTTTAAGTACTCAATTCCATTATCCCCAAAATCGAGAAGTTTTAAAGAATCTTTAATGGAAGTACAAACCTGTGATGGAATTTAATACGGGATGCTTTTTTAACGATTTAAGGTTTCTTAAAAAGGCTTTGATTAATAAACCTAGAGAGGAAATTTATTTCTAAAATAAAGAATTCTATTTCAACTTGGGTTACCAGACGTCCGGAAAAGACCGAAATTTGCGTGCGTTGTCCAGATTCCGCTGGAAATTTTAAACTGTCCGGATATTTCAAAGAAATCATCAGTTCAATCTAAACGTTATATTGCTTGAATCGCTTCGTGTACAAAACGATTAAATTGTATCGGGTCAGATATTTTTATTTGAGGTATCTTTTATTTGTAATATTCTGTTTATTTCTTGTTTGTAGAACCCCATTAAATAATAATTTATTTTATTTGTATAGTTATTTAATTTGTATTTAATTTCGGGGATATTTGTTCGGACTTTCCCTGAAATGTCAATCAGGGAAATTTTTGATCTAATAACCCTAGTTTCAACAGACTCTAATGACGAAATATCTCGTCCATCAAGATATGAACAGTTTTGCTAATGAGACGAGATACCTCGACAACCACCAAGAGGGTTAATTCAGCAAATTTTTTGTTAATTTGGAATTCTTCAGAGCAGTTACTAACTAGAAGCAAAAAGTAATCATGGTAAACTAAAACTGGGAGTAAAGAACACTCATCAAGAAAAACTAAAAATTTTCTCGATGAGTGTAATAAATCTGTTAGGCTTTTCTAAACAGATTTATTAGTAATTAATAAGCGACTGGCAGTCAATAGAGCGGCGAAACATAACGCGGGACTTTTATTTGCCTATGGCTACAATTGTTTTTGTTTATTTGCGGTTAAACTATCAATAAGAGAGATTTTTAGAACACTCGATGAAAGTTTCGACCTAGATCTACTGACACACATAATAATCATTAATAGAATTCTCGTAAAAAAAGCAAAAGATAATCGCTCTCGTGAGTAGTTTGTGTTACACCTGTTGGAGGTTGCTATGAAAAGAAACACAGTCGACGACGGTATAACTGGATTTCTTTTCGTCCACTTAAGCTTTTTCCACCACCTCAAAGTGAAGATGGAACGTCTCGATAGCACAAAACAAAAAGACTGCAGACAATGCGGTATTATTTCCCATACAATCTTCAATCTAGAATTCTTATGAGTTTTAAAAGTATTGAAAAATGGGTGAGAAAATACAGTCATTAGGAACTCAGAATAGTGTCAGGGAGGCTTCTTGGGTTGGTTGCTTTTGGGATTTATGATGCAAGAGGAAAACACAAGACAACAACGAGGTAGGTAAGATATAAGGGTAGGCCAGAGTAAAACAGAAGGGAGGACAGATCATTCGGGTACCTCGAGGTTGTGACGCCCGTACACATCTAAAGAAGATGTGCTCCTGAGGGCGGAGGCTTCTTGGGAGCAGTCTGGAACCATGAAAAGTACTTCTTGATTCGCGTTGAAAGGGCGTTGATTCATCTTGATTCAAACCCTGGACATTGATGACTTTGCAGTGAAGATATCCCAACGGAGAAACGAGAGTTTTTTCCGTTTGCACTTATGTTGCTACAATGTGTGATGTAAGCAACGAAGTTCAAATCTTTTTAAATTGCGGAAATATCATTGATGTTCGAGATTAGGCCATTTGTCATTTTATCCTTTCTTGTTATTTCGTATCTGAAAAATTTGTCATGCGTATGTTTGAAGCATCATACACGCCATAAATAATGGTTCTTCCTACTGAACGTACAAAGGTAATTTATTTTGAATTTATTTCCTTTCCAGTATAAAATTAACTGAAATACTTTTCCTCTTCATAAATGTAATTCAACTTAATAAAATTCACTTTTTCGAGCGCAAAAATCTTTAGACTCACACCCGGGAAAGTAAAATCAACGGCTAGGCGTTACAAACACTGTTACGGAAGTGATAGTAGTGTAGGTCAATCAATTCAGTGAATGAAATAATCAAACTTCTACCACCCACTACGGTTTTCGTTTACATTTTGAGCTACCAGAATATTTGGTGATTTATGGGCAGAAACTGTGCTCAAGTTTTTAATTGAAGTATTAATAAATAACTATTTTACTTGTGGATGCAATGGATTTAGGATAGCTTGTTTTAGGATCTTAACTGTACATGACTATCTACAGGTTCATTTATTTCGCATTGAACTTTCTAACTCTCCAGACTACCCACTTTGTGGTGATGTCAACATGACTGGGGAGCATCTTCTTGTTTACTCGTCTCTGAAGAATGCTTTTTTCTTCTTTTAACCTTAAGACGCTCCACAATCCACTATTGTATTGAACTGCAAAGCAATTCATGTTCGAGACCTATGGTGGACGTAATTAAAATAAAAACAATTCCATAAACCACACGCACACCTCTCTAGATGCATTTATTTCCTTCTGTGTTAGTAAAACGTACCTTGTGTGTGTATGTCCATTACTTTATGTTGTCTGTCGTGTTTGACGTGGCATGGCCAAATAGGACCCTTGCGCCATAAAACCCAGCCAATCCATAAACCACACATCAGAATCAGTTAGCATTCCAATCATTCTACGGCCTTTTAAGTAATCTTACATTCTACGTTCAAAACCAATAACATTATAGTCGTCAGAAAGTAAAAACATAAAATAATTACGATACTTTGACAAGCAGGAAAGAATATATCATATGTGACAAGTAAATACGGGTCGTAAAGGTCTTACATCGTTTTACACAGAGTAGACTTAAAGAAATTTATTTTAATTTTAATCATTTTTTAAAGAGGGATAAATTTTCTAAAACGTAAATATGAGAATGCCGGTGAAATTAGAAAATGTGTTAGTTGAGTACTTAAAAGACGCAACAAGCCAAGAAATTGAAAAAGCGAAGTTTTCTTCCTTAGGACAAGAGATCAGTCTCGGAAAAGGTATGCAACAACCTCCAACTGGAAATAATTGATCTTTCAATGTTCAATGACATTATATTAGACAATGACATGACACTTATATGTCAATTTTGACATATAAGTCAAAATTGAAAGAAGTTTTCTAAATTGATCTCAAAAAAGCCTGGAAAAGGGAAAGTTCAAGTATTTGATAACGACTGCCCAGAAATGTGAGCATCTTTGGATGGTGGGTAGATAATTAACGTCGCACTAGAGCAACACAACGGGCTATTGGCGACGGTCCGGGATCAATCCCCAAGGAAAAGATCAGAGGACATCACAGCGTAATTTTTAACCACGGTCAGATGACGTGTTGAACCCCACTCTCCAAACACACCACGCCAACGTGAGGACATCTGAGGCCACGATAGATTTAACGTGCACCAGCCCCCGAGTACACGAGTCTTTGGCTGGATCGAATTTCGAAATCGCAACCCTACGGTTACTAATTCCGTTACTCTTCCAACTGGGCTACCGCCGCCCCGAAGCATCTTTGGAAGCACATTTGTGAGCAAACTTTTTCAATAATGAACCAAAATGAGTGTAAATTGCTGGCTAATTTAAAAAACAAGAATTTGGGAGATATCTTAAACCTCCTGATATTTGTCTAGAAGAGGTATATGCAGTTGCAGAAATACTAATTTTCAAATAATTCGTTAGCTCCAGACGTGGAAGTTAAAATTTTTTTGAAATATATGATAGTTTGAGAAAAATATTTTTTGGGGATTTTGCATTGCATTTTATTAACAAAACAAAACATTATCGATCATCTAATCATGCTCAGATGCGATATAATCTACTATAGATTGGCATCGCAAAGCGAAAAACAGTTAACACGCTTTTCGAAAAAAAAGCACATAGTCTTAATGCAATCGCAAAAGTGAACTGAAGTTGAAAGATCAAAAGTCTTGTTTTAGTTCAATGCCAAGGCTAATTCCACGACCCGTTTTACCATTGCCGAAACAAAAAAGCAGAATAAAAGAGGAAAAAGCTTTTTTATTCTCGTGTAACACACTCAGAGCCGCCAAAACAAATGCAAGCGATCTCTTTAGAGTCCACCTTTCGCTCAAAGGACTGGAGGAAACAGGTAACCCAGATTTAGATACTTCGATTCAAATCAGTATTTTAATCATAATCGTTGGGGTATATTGTAAAATACCACTGCTAATTAGGTTTTTATGTCGGGCGAGGTCTTTGGAAATTGTTTATTCATAAGATAATAATTGTGTATATTGATAATACTTTATTTTGAATCACATATCATCGGAGCTCACATCGAACTGCAAAAAACCCTTAGGAAACCTGCAGGGTTTTGTGCTCTTTCATTGAAGTTCGGTGTCGTTGAACTTGGTGTAAATGAAAAGGCAAATATATCGGCTTTTCGAGGTCATAATGCAACTCCTGTGTGAATGAGATTGCCGGAAAAAGTACAGAATTTTTGGTCTGGAATGATTTCATCGATATTACCACGAACCCCGCAATTTGATCGACCGTGGTTAACGTTTTCACTGGGTTGAATATTTTAAATAAATAATCATTTCATTTTCAGGGTTGAAAAACACTGAGTCATGTAGTTAAGGAATAAATATTACACTCTAAAGTAGAATTAAAATGAGTAATCACCATACCAGTCTTACAACATTCTATAAGTTATACCACCGGGTTGCGGTAGCCCAGTCGGAAGAGTAACGGATTAGCAATTGGAGGGGTGCAAGTTCGTTGTGTGGAAGTTTGGAGAGTGGAGGGCCACAGCTCAGGTGTTCACCTCGTCATCTGATCGTGGTTCAAAATCATGAGGTAGTGTCCTCGGATCTTTCCCTTCGGAATTGATCTCCGATAGTTATCAAAAGCCCGTTTTGTTGCTCCAGTGCGAACAAAACTTGCACCTTACTGCCTTTTAGACAATTTAGCCGACTATTTTTTTTAAAAACCTATTCAAATTAAAAGTTTTCTCTAGTCTAGTTCAGCGTTATAATAGGTCTTTGCGGGTCGGATCCGGATTCAAACATACAGTCCGAACCCCGCGGGCTGCAGGCATCTCTGTTGTGTACCTGAGATCACTTATATGTATAGTACATATTAAAAATTTTCGCAAAAACAAACTAAATAAGATTTGATACCCAATAAAAGAATAAAGAGAAATTTAATAAACATTTGAATGTTAACAATGCGTTAATAAAACTGTAAATGCCAAAAAGAGTACTTTTTTATACCGTTATTTAACTTTAAAGTATTTCAGAAACTTACTGTTCTTAAATAATAAATTTTATTTCCGATTCAGAGGTCCTTCCAGCTTCTCCAAGAAACATACAAACCTTGAATTTGAGAACAAGAATAGATCTATTTATACGTATTTTGCAGCAAGAATATCTCCGAACTTTACACACTGTTAACAATTTCATGAAAAAAAAGTATTATTTGTGAATATTATTTTGAATATCAGTCTTTACAAAGAAAAGAGTAAATGCATTATTCCTATTCACTTTTACATTCTGAAAACAAATACCAAATTATTTCATTTATTATTACAAATTATTGCATCTCAAAGCCACATCAAATTGAAACAAAGTGTGTTACAAATTCATTTCACCGTGAAAAAGTAGTAAGTAACGGTGTCTTATTTTCCGTTCGAGACATAGTTTGGAAAAAAAACATTCCTTATAATCCTAATCTATGCAAAGTCGAAGAGATTTCGTTCATTATGTCGCGTATAAATCTGAACTACATTCCACCAATCTCTCGGAATAATTCCCGAAGCAAGAAAACTCATCTTGAGAAATGATTAGTTGCAGACTCCCGACTTAAAACACAAATAAGCTGGGAAGTAATACGATGTACTAAATGACAATTTTCTCAGATAAGTTGATAATGGCTTGTGGTTTCCACCTGTTCGTCGAAACAACAGTTTTATTCTCAACACATTATATGGATGTATAAGCGCGCACTTGACATATTCGTGTTAAAGATGAGAGAGAAGGCAGTCAATCATAGCAGAACGGAAGTTGACAAACTGACGGGTCGCATTTTATTTGTTTTTATGAGGATGGGGTAAGAACCTGAGGCTATGACAAAACGAACGTACAAGCTACTTATATTTCACTCATTTTTTTGTTTTGGTACGCGTTTTCATGAACCGTAGAAGATTTGCAAATTAGGTCTGAAGAGCAATTGCATCCTTGTGCATGAGTTTTCTCTCTTTCATAGATTTGCATTAAAGCCCTAGACTTCATGCGGATATTAGAAGGAATTCGTTTTTTGTCTGTTAGAGATTTCATTACTGTATTATTAGGTGATACGTATATGCATGTATAAAAACATCACAATTTATATCTAAAATAAAATGTGATTAAAAAACTTTTTTCCTCTTTTAGAAGTAATTTAGCTGTCGTCAAAATAACATTAAAATCCCGATCATCACAAGCGGACTGGTCATCTAGAAAATTCCCGAAGATCCTGTGCTAAGTGGACTCGTGAGCCACCGATGCACACATATAATTTCATCTCAAAGGCTGTATAAAATACCATGCATTAAAGAATTTTCATCACTCTCATAATTATATTAATTATAGATTTGATAATTTCTCAGTTTTTTTTATTCTGTTTCCTGTTGTATTTAAGAATTTTAACATCCCATAGTAGTTGGTAAAAGTAGGCTGGGTTGTTACTGGAAGTTCTAGAACCTAATTCCTTTTCCAGACTATTCCCTGCCACCCATACTTATATCAAATATATCCTTGAAGGACAGTATATATCAGAAGTAGATACACAAATTATGTTTTAAATTGCTAATAAACATTTTCGCGAAGTGAAATTAATTTAAGCTTTTTGGTGTTAAAACAGAGAAAGAAACGAAATATTTCCGCAAAAATGCTTATGTCAAGTAGTGTCTGATGATTGAAGCTCATTTTCGAAAATTTATCCTTACATCAGTTGCAATCATTTATTGTTTTAAGTGTTTGCACGCATTCGCCACTTTTATCTAATCTGGTAAACTCGAATACCACTCTCTGTCTTCAGAGTTCTACAACAAGGAATTAAAAATTGAGATTCTGAGAAAATATTTTATTTTGAAAAATCGGAGGTTTAAAAAATGTCAAAAAACTATCATTCAACTTTGTGGCATCGAGCAATTAACACTCAAACGGCAAATGACAATGAATAATTTTATAATGTCTTTTGCTAATGTTGAAACAATTTTTGACTAAAATAAACTAAACGTTTTTCACAAGATGCCAACTAAAACGGTTATATTTCCTTGAGGTAGGTAAGCAGTTGTATTTTCGTCGCACGTCAGAAACATAATGGGCTATAGCTATTTCCTTAAATTTAGATGATTAAAATCATTGAATCATAAAAAGACGCCAAATTATACAAAATTGTGTTTTTATTTTTAACATTTTAATGCCCTCCCACCTGTGGATTGCAGATTGGTTATATCTCCTGGGTCCACCATTCTAGCCAGTCACTGAATGTGCCCATGGGTTAAGACAGAACTGATTATATCACAACAGATGTGAAAGTAATTGCAAATGTAAATGGATAAACAAAATTTTTAGAAAGGATGATGGGTCGTGTACGGTCAACTGTGATTGGGTTCAAATTGACATATTTTACCCAATATATCCCCACCCACATAAATAAAAAGATGTTTCCATACAATCTATACATATAAAGCAGAGTTGGCGTCTCTCTGTTCTCTATACAAATTTACACCGTTTGATCAATCCACACCAAATTTGGTACACTTATACTTTGGAACCCTGCGAGTAACTCAAGCTACATATTAACCCCCGTTCTCTTTAACCTAGGTGTGCAGAAGGGGATAAATCAATTCGAAATTGCCATAGGAAAAACATTGAGCATAAAACGATTGCGGTACGCAACTCAGTTTGTTTTACCAGTATTGATCGAAAATCAAATTTTCCGATAAAATTGTTTTACCAGTATTGCTTGCTCGAAAAACAATTTTTTCTGAAACGTTATATTTAAACAATTTAAAATTCTAATTATGTTTGAACTGATATTTTATTTCTTTCCACAATATAAATAATTTAGGAATATTTGAATGATGAAAAATGGATATTTAAAATACTTAATTTTACACAACTTGTATTTTGTAATGGAACACGTAAAGCCAAAACAAAAAACGCATTGATGATAAAAGCGTAATTTTGCAATTCGGTATCTGGCAACGCCAGAATTAATGTTTTATTTTATAAATTAGATTTAGAATTCCGTGTTTGTATATTTGAGTTGACAGAAATGTTGCGGTCATATTTGAACATTTCTAAGTTTTGTAAATTTGTGTTCTTTTTTGTAAATAATTCATTATTGTCTATTAATATTTTTCAAGCGTCTTTTTCGAATTTCTCTATTTCAGAATATTCTCATGACGTCGAAATTCGACACGCTTGCTCAGATCTTTCGTTTTTCAGAATTCTACATTTTCAATGACCAGAATTTTGTTTCTGTTTGTATTTATATGTTCCATTACTTTTCCTATTACAGATATATTTAGGTAATGAATTATTTTTATCTTCTGCCAAATACCACTAGACATGGGTAATTTCTTGGTGATATATGCATATTTCAACGAACTTTCCTTAAGTCTAGTTAAATACGTTATAGTTTCTAGAATTCTGTTTCATAAAAATAAATGGGAACCTTTTTAAGTAAGGTGTATAATTTCCTATTTCAAAATAATTGGTAAAGTTAAAATAAAGTTATTCTAAAATAAGATATGTTACGTTAAATCAAAACGGGTAGCCATACGTTGCAGTTCAAAGATATTTCTAAATTTTGACATATTTTCATTAGAAGACGATTAAAATCAATTTATAATTTACATTTTTTTTCGTGTTTCATGGGTATTTTTGAAAGCTGTACTCCACAGTCAAGTAACTACATCTATAATTCTAAATAAATACGTGGTTTCCATATAGAAACCGAGTCTCAATTGAAAGAAGTACCTTAAGAATTCGATTTAAAACTAAATTTTTCTGTTGGAGGAAAGCTAATTTTAAATAAGACTTTGCTGATCTGAAAATAATATCCTAGTAAGGAGGTATGTAAACTAAGACTTGAAAAATAGAAATTTTTTGTCTTAAGTGGCAGAAGGTCGAGGTTGCTTACTTGAAGTTGAAACTGTTCGTATGCAACTAAAGTACCTGTAAAACATTCATTGAAAGCAGTGATTTTGTAAAAAGCATAATCGATTGAGTTTGCTTAGTCTACACTGATGACATTTGTTTTAAACAAGCTCTGTTATTCCACGTGCGGCTGAATAGAATTTTCAAGAAAAAAATTAATGTTATAATTTTCAAAATAAATTAACTACGAATGCCGTAACAGTTTAATTTGCCATCTTCTCTCAATGATAATGTAATTCGAAAACATCAAATCCATAGTGCAAGGGTACCACAAATAATACATATTGATTGAAAAACAGTGTAAGACTTCGCTGAAAGTTCCTCATTTTTACTGAAAATGAACTTAATTGGCCTTCGTAATCACTTCAAAACTCAAAATCGACTTCTGCAGAAGTCATCTCAGAAAAAGCTTTTGTAGTTTGTCTTACAGTAAGAGTGTTATGAATATGAAATGGATTACATGGATGGATATGTGATGCATACATATTTGCGTCGTAAGTAAATTGTAGAAGCTATGAAAAAATTAAAACGATGTTGAAAAATATTTTATGTACAAATGATGCTTGCATTTTTCTATGAAATAGAATCAACATTTAACCAATTCAACCTGAGCATCGCGGGGTAATTCTGCTGGTATCTTAACAAGTAACGGAAGTACCACTAATTTTCTCCACAATTTTAAAATGTTTTACTAATGAATTTCAATGACATTTGTATTTGATTCAGAATTAATGCCCTATTTGATTGCCCCATAGAAATGTATTCAGTTTAAATTATTGAAATTTAACATCAGCTGAATATTTATAAGTCATGATTTATTCTTTTCCATAGGTTTATTCCTTTCATACTAGCTTACAAAAAGTTAGTCTGTCACCCATGTTACAGCTGAATAATAATTGAGTGAAAGTTCCTCATTAAAAATCATTGCTTTTCAAACGATTAACTCAAAAATGCTAAATCAATTTTAGCGATCAGCAATGAAAAAGTTATCCGATATAGGAAGCACAATATTGGAAAAAATTGTATCGAATAGTTTAATTTTTCCAATAGATTTTAAAATTAAATAATTAAAACATGTTTTTGCCATTGAATTGTTGGGTTTCGGGCGACATAATGAAAAGCCACTTTTCAAAATTTTCATGTTAGTAATTTTCAAGTTTAGAAAAATTCCAAAATTGCAATGATTTATCCACTGTTCAAGAGGTCATATTATCTTAAAACTTTTAAAGTTTTCACCACTCATTCAAACAATCAAAATTTTCCCTTTCGAATATTTTATTTTTTCGCAGCGGAACATATTTCTCTGGTTTTAGGAGGTTTTAGGTTTTTGAAGGCCCATAGCCCTTCAAATGTAATCCAATTGAAAAGCAAATAAAGTAAATATAGAATTGCATTCCTAAATAATATTCACATATTTGGAAAATCAAAAACACCTTACCATGCCGATAATGTATAAATCATTCCATTTCCTCTCGTTTATGGGAAAGCGCTCCGTAGCCAGCATAGTTGCGGTATCGTCTGCTGCCAAAGCGTGGTTACTGTCTAACTCAACTCGACTCGACTCTCATAAAAAATGAAAACATCTGGGGGTAGGACATGATATGGCAGGCGGGATGAAAACGAAAATATATCTCAGTGTGAAAGGAGAGGAAAAAGATCGCGCCAAAACCGATTCTCTTCTTGAAGACGAGGCCCACTGACCTCCTTGTCCACTTTTCGAACGAGGATTGCCAAAATGTCGCCAAGAGCAACCCTAATTTCTTTTTAGTTAGCTTTTTCAGAAAGCGATGTGAACGACAGTTTTGCAACGGGGTTCACACACAATGAATTGGGGTTGGCATGAAAAATGAGATGCCAGAACGGTAGAAATTGACAATTGAACACAAGATATCTCGAGTTTCTCTGCATCACGGGCGTATCAATTCAAAAAGTATGAAAGAGGCTCAAGTATTTTCAGAATCGAACACCCAAAAGAAGTGTTAATCTAGGGAAATAATTACTAAGTTAAACTTATATTATTAAGAGGTCGCGGTAGCCCGGTAGGAAGAGTAAAGGACTAGCAATCGGAGGGTTGCGAGTTCGAATCCAACCAAAAGACAGTCGTGAACAAAGGGGCTGTGCATATTAAATCTGTCATGGCCTCAAATGTCCTCACGTTGGTGTGTTGTGGAAGTTTGGAGAGTGGGGTGCCAGCTCATGTGACCTCGTTAGCTGACCGCGATTCAAAATTACGTGATGTCCTCGAATCTTTACCTTCGGGGGTTGATTCCAGACCGTCGTCAATAGCCCGTTGCGTTGCTCCAGTGCGACGTTAATTAAAATACCTACCTACCTTATATTATTAAGCATATGAATTCCATCAAAGTAATAAATAAATTGAAGGGCTTCAGCAACATAATGATAAGCCACTCCTCAAATTTTTCAGGAGAGCAATTTTTAAGTATTAAAAAATTGCAAAATTGTCATGGTTTATCCATTGTTTAAGAGGTCATGATATCATAAACTTTCAAGCAGAAGCAATCATTCAAACAGAAATTCTTTTGAATATTTATTTTTATTTATTTTCATTACGGAACATAGAAGTAGAATTTTGTAAATAAATAAGTTTAGAAAGCAAAATTCTATTTACATTAACATTAGAGGCCATGGCTCTAACGTAATGATTTCATGAGCGCTTCCATGCGTCCGTACAAACATAATAGGTGGCTTTTCACTATACTTCCCGGAGCCCTTCTATTAACAACTTAATTAAAATAAGGCATAGACTAACAATACCTTCCAACGGTGTAGGCGAGCGAAAAAACAAAATAATAAAAAATAAAATGAAGGCATTTATTTTATTTCTTAATATCGATTTTGGTGGTTTGTACAACAGCGGTAGACAGAAAGCTTTAGAACCACTACGATAGTCATTACTAGTATTATAATTGAAAGTAGTATATATAAATCTATTTAAGGTGCGCCATTATTATTATATACATTTCTCAATTCTTAGTGAATCCGTAGATTCTACGGTTCCTAATAACTCTACGGAACACGAAGCATTTCTAAAACTAGATTAGAGCATATTTTTGTTCTGAGGTACTATGTCATGCAAGTCACAATTTTTTTTATCTTTGCAATGCCAAAATTTCAATTTTAAATCTTTTTATTCATTTAATTGTTATTTAAGTTTCTTGTAAACATCAGCACCATATAATTATTTCACTGTATTTACGCCATATGTTTTCAGCTATGCGAAAGGTTTTTTGTTCACAGTGAAATATTTGTTACAGAAAAAACCCTGTTAATTTTACTGAATTGAATTACTGTTCCAGGAAAAAGTACACGCCAACGAATAGAATAAAGTAAATTCCGAATAAATGGCCTTTTGTGGGTGAGGAAGGCTTATTATATAATGGGAGAATGATTTCGTGCGCATTCAATGGCAGATGTGTAATAAAATAACAGTTGGTGTACATGGAAATTTTAGGAATACTTTAGCAAAATATTTTGGAATGCTTCAAAGAACAAAGACAGATAATAAACTAACTATTCAAAAACTATTTTTTAATTTAATAAGCAAGCTGTGAAATCTATTGAGGTATTGGAACTAACTGTATCTGAAGGGTCATCAGACGAAGTAACATGGAAAAAATACAAAATATTAGATAATGCAAGATTTTGTAAGATCTAATGTAAAGCTCGTATTTAAATAATAATTGTTTTTGACAAGTAAGAAAAACATTAATTTATTTTCTCTCATTGAAAAATGTAAAAATACAATGCAAGTGTGAGAGGGAATTTTAGTGTAAATAAACAAACCAGACGAAATGCGAAGATTTTTACTTCCGCTTATCTAAATGCTCTCGCTCGATATATATAGGGGTTAACTTACAATGTAGTTAAACTACCGCCACCTACGTTAAGATTCGCAGAAAATAAGTCTCATGAAAGTACTCTTAAGAGAATTCCCCTTCAGTCACCTCTAAAAAGATCGCAGTCGTCACTCAAGAAGCTCAACGGAGAAATTCCAAACGACAATTGCTCTGTTGTCATTTACCGGTCCAGAAAACAAATATGTTCAAACCAAACATGCCAAGTCTCGAAGCGCTGTTTCGTGTAAGGAATAACCTGGTTTTTTAAGTGTGGAAGCCTAGTCTCGCAAAGTACTGACCGAATTCAAAACCATTTTGTTTACATGATATTTTCCATCATTCTAATTTTCCACATTTAAAAAGTGGTAAAGCTAAAAAGTTTTGAACTAGTTCAGAAAATTATGTGGCTCAAATTTGTGTAAATTCACGCACCATTTCATATAATATACTGAAAGGGCATTCTGTTCTTTTTGTTCGAGTGGATAAATATATTTCAAGCTAGTGTTTTCCATTTAGAAGAAATGAGAGAACAATTTGTTCAAATAAAAAATTCTCGAATTACCAATCAAGGCTTAGAAAATTGAAAATAAAATGTTCAAGACATAAAAACTAATATCTGATTACAATATGGAAATATTGTCAAACAATAGTAGGTAGCTCCTTTGTTCAGGGGTTATTAATAGAACTTTTAAAAGTACGTATCTTAAAGCTTTTCCCACTGAGAAATCGTATTGAATGTACGAAAAATGCTGGTATATAAATAGCTATAAGAATGAAAATTGGGAACCCAGCCCAAGAAGCTAGTGCAACGAACAAAAGCAACGAATCTTGGGATGCCATAAACATTAATTCTCAGAATAAGAAATATAAGGGATTTCTATTGATAATTTGAATATACTCAAACACATTCCATTCACAAATATAAGTCAATCTGCAGTATGTGTTTCCAACCTTTTCCCATGAAATATTGGGGCAGCTGTAGCCCGGTTGGAAGAGTAGCGGATTAACAGGAGGGTTGTGAGTTCGAAATTCGATCCAAAGACCGTCTTGCACGGGGGGGGGCTGGTGCATCTTCAATCTGTCGTGGCCTCAAATGTCCTAACGTTGGCGTGGTGTGGAAGTTTTGGAGAGTGGGGTGACATCTCAGGTGTTGACCTCGTCCGTGATTCAAAATGACGAGGTGTTGTTCTCGGAACTTTTCCTTGGGGATTTATCCCGGACCGTTGACAAAACCCCTCTGTGTTGCTCCAGTACGACGTTAATTAACTACCTACCTACCTCATTGTGTGAATTTTGTATCGTCTTGCGTTTGGGGCAGAACTCAAACCAACCCATGTTCTCGCAATCCAAATAAAAATTTCGAAAAAAACTGGTCAGAAAATTTTGGTGAACAGTTACAATGCATACTTTAGTAATTTATACATTTTTCCGAATTTTATGGTATTATTTGATAGCAATTTTTCAAAATCAAAGAGAAGAAATTATGGTTTCATTTATTTTATTCGGTGAGAGTCGATTTACTGAGCAAAAAAATTCTGTCACGAACAAAATGTTAGGTTAAAAAACTACTTCACAAATTTTGCAATACAAATTGATGAATCGAGTTATTTAATAACCAGAAACCACAAGCGCACACAGACTGTCCATGCCCATTTTTTTCTCTGCCGCTCCTCATCAAACAAAAAATTCCTCCGCATCCTAATCACTCTGCTGAAACTCAAGCCGCACCAGAACACAACCCCCGTGTATCATGTGGTTCTGTTTATTTCTTTTCCAGATAACGGACGCTTCTCTCTTGGGTCATCATTCGTCGAGAGCTCATTCCCCAGTTCAAAAAAAGAAAAGATGCCAAACCCTGCTCAATCCCAACCACGAGGAAGCAGAGATGTGTCTGCGAATCGAGGTTCTCAAGGTTAAAGTTCGTTGTCTGCTTCGTTTCAAAGTCTGAGGGGAAGAAGAGAGACAGTCGACGCATCTTCCCCACCGGCGGCGTTCGGTCGCAAGTGGGTCAGTTTCCAGGGGGTTGAAGGGCGATGACTCGCCAAATGAGGACGAGGCAGTTGACACATTTGCAGATTGAAAAGCTACAGTTAAACGGAGGGGGAAACGTGTTCCCTTTCTAATTAACGATGCCGATCAATATATACGTGCTGCACAATCTAATTAGTGAGAAGTGGAGATTCATTTTCCTTTGTGCAGCTGATTTTCGCAGCGTGTGAAGTTTAAAGAGAATTTTGGGGAGGAAAATAAAAACGCTTTCCAGTAAAATGATTCTGGATTGAATTGGGAGAAAAAGTGATTAAAACATCTCCGTTTAGCGTTTAACATAATTTAGCTAGATTAAAAGGTTTCGAACTTCTGGGTTGGTATTCAGGTAGCATTTTGAGATTCGAAGGTTCTTGGAAAACATGCTGCAAAAATGACTCAATTAAGGAAATTCACAAGCTTGAGGTCATTTGTCTAAGGCGCCAAGTTAGGAGGACATATAAATCGTTGACCTTTAATATTTTTATGTGGGCCACGTCTCTCGAAATTAAGGGACAAAACTAACAAAATATATTTGCATGCACACACATACATATACAGACAGATATGAAATAATTGGGGACTCAATTGCCCCGTCCCCAATAATTTCTCCATGTAGGTATCACTGGTCTCTTATGATTCCAATAATTGAAAAAAAGGATGTAAACTCTTGTTTTGCATCTTTTTAAAATGAGTACTGTATTCTAATTTAAGGAAGGTAGAATGGTAGTTGAATTAACGTCGCATTGGAATAACACAACGGGCTATTGGCGACTGTCCGGGATCAATCCCCAAAGAAAAGAACCGAGGCCAACACCTCGTCACAGTCAGAAGACGAGGTCAATGCCTCAGCTGGCACCCCACTCTCCGAACTTCCACACCACGCCAACGTGAGGACATTTGAGGCTACAGATTTAACGTGCACCAGCTCCCACATACACGAGAGTCATTGGTTGGATCGAGTTTAGAAATTGCAACCCTCCGTTGCCAATACGTTGCACTTTGAACCGCGCCACTGTGGCCCCAACTTAAGGAAGAAAAACAAATAAATTTAAAAGTCATTTTTTAATGCCCGACCACTGACCTTTTCGTCACAACAAGGGGCAAACTGGCGGCTATTTGTGAGGTGGGTAAGTCGTCATTACTCCGAACAAAGACAATCACCAACATCCATGCGCTTACCTACTGGGTGATAGGCATGGGCTATGAACAGTATGTAAGATAGGTGGTGTGAAAATACCATTATTTATTCAAATATTTCCCCCTTGTTCTGATATTTTATTATTTACTTTTCATTTTTACATAAAACGCTAAATAAATTTCCCTCATATTTCGTTACATGTTTAATGTATTAGTATCAAACTTAGTATAACTTCGTAATTTCAAAGCCGTTAAGAAATGGTTGGTTGATTTTTATGGCGCAAGGCCATATTTAGCCAAGCTGCGCCAAACACAAGACATAGAATGCCAAGTAATTGTGAAAAGAAAGATGGATAGAAAAAAGTACAGAAAGATTGCCAGGTCCTAAGGTCCAGGATCCTAAGGTCTCGACCCTCATGTTTACCAGAGGTAGTAAACCCCATGGGAAAGAATACATCACTAGGGTACCTCGGATTCGTAAAGCCGGTATACGTCTAATGGAGATGTAACCCCGAGGGACCGCTAACACATGAAAAATTCTTTAAAATTGCTTCATACCGTGTCGAGCAATGAGAATCTTTCTGTAAAGCAAAATGCAGTTGGCGGTAGTGTATTTGTGGTAGTACGTGCTTCCTGTAAGAGTATTCCGTATTGGTAATCTATATAAATAAGAATGGAGCGTTTGTTTGTACATTGAATATTTTCGACCCATTTCAAGTTTTCTATCCGTTTTGGATCCTTCTAATGCAAAATCCGTCTCTTGCGCATTTGGTGTCTGTGTGTGCCCGAGCTACGTCCAAACGGTTGAATATATTATCATAAAACTTTGCATACAGTGAGTACTTACATTCATTTAGTGACTGAACTTGGTTGCGTAAGTCTATCTGTCCGTCTTCCCGTTCTATGCTTGTTTTTGTGTCTGTGTTTTTGTACAAGTATCTCATATAATGTATTCAAAATATTTTAATGCAATGCTCTACATTTGATAGACCATATTTTAGTGTAGTGAATGCATTATTTGAAATTCCTTTGCTTACGTATTTAAACAAGTTTCATATGAAAACATCTGAGTAACTCTACTTAAATCAACCATAATTTGGTAGTTCGGGAGAAGCTGGAATGCATACTGAGCTTTGCAATACTTAAATTGTTTTACCAGTACTGCTGAAAAATTAATTCTTGAAAAACTATTTTTGCAGAACTATTTCCGAACATTTGGGATACGATATTTTGCAACAAACGGAAACTCGTGTTCGTTTGCAACGTGCAGTGATATTTTTTTCGCTCTCAATTAATGTCGTATTTTTAAATTCTATCTAATTTTTAGTTGTAAGTTGTGGCAATTGCGAGATTAAGAGATAAAAAGAATTACGAATTTATCTTTAGAACTTTTCCCGCCAACTTTTATTTTAATTTCTGTTTTAAATATTTATTATTTTAATAAATTGTAATTTTTTTCATCACATGCAACACCACCGCAAAGTAATCTGTTTAAAGAGGCATGTAAGTCAGAATAAAGCGAATTTGAAGTGCAATTTTGCCATTATTGAAAGAACGTTAATGTTAAAAATATCAGAACTAGGACTTTTGAAATATTACAAATTCTTTGTCATAGCAACAGATGGTCAAGGTGGCTTATTTTACGAATTGGAGCTGTATTTAAGCAACTTATAAAGGGACAGTTTGTTTAAAAATGATTTTCTTTAGAAGAAACGCTGTCAAATTGATTTACCATATAAAAAATGATAATAGGTTACCTTTGCTTTATCACTACTGAAGACATTAAATTTTAAAACAAGTTCTTTTATTATTGCACGTGCCACAAAACGGAATTTTCAAGGAAAAACGTATTCGCTTTTAAAACAAACTTAGTGATAAATATCTTATCAAATTAATTTGTCATCTTTCCCTTAATGGTAGCGAAATTTGAAAAGAGTACCAGAAATAAAAATGATATTGGCAGGTAAATTATGTGAGAGAGTATCTACAGTAGATTCGTCATTTTTACGAATTGAGTTGAGCAATTTTACAGGAATAGAACTTAAAGGGAATTCCTAATCCTTCCTCAAAATCGTCTTTTGTAGCAGTTACCTCAGTGTCTCACCTTTCGCCAATTTGTATCTTTAGCAGGGGTGTGATATATATGAAATGTATTACATGGATGGATTTGCATGTACAGAATTTGTGTCCAAAGTAGGTTGTAGAAATTATAAAAATGTCAAAAAGGTGTTAAAAAATTATTGTACTCACACTTAAATGATTTGGAATTTTTTTACGAAAGAGGGAAGTGGTTATTTTCTGGTCACTTTCAATATGTAGTTAACCTATTCAACCCCAATGAGGTCGGGCAATTTTGCTAGTCTATATAAATAAGAATGGAGTGTTTGTACATTGAATATTTTCGACCCATTTCAAGTTTTTTATCCGTTGTGGGACCTTCTGATGCAAAACCCGTCTATTGCACGTATGGTGTCTGTCCATCTGTCTGTATGTGTGTGCCCTTTCAGCGTCCAAACGGTTGAATATATTGTATTTTCATGAAACTTTGAATACTGTGAGTACTTACGAAAGCGGAAATTATTTATCCAATTCAACCCGAGTAACGCCGGGTTATTCTGCTAGTCGGGAATAAAATCTTCGTCTTCAGGTGGATTGTTTGTCTGAAAGTCCCCTCATACATATTTTTGGAGGCATCAACATTTGTTATTAATGCCATAAATAAATTCTTTAATTTATTTTCCGACAGTCTTGATCGTTAAATTCCGGTTTAAGAATCGTAGGTGGATGCATCACGAAAAACTTGGTTATCTGTGGAAAATTTCGGCGATTTTGCCTGAATTTCCGGGCTTTTATTTCTTAATAATTACGCACAATAAGTTTCATTCTCTTGGTCTTGGCTCACGCAAGCCGAAAAATTTTTCTGATTCAGTCTGCACAACTATAGCGTTACATTTGTAATTTTCGTCACCCTAACATTACTGCACTTTGTACGATTGTTCCACTTCTTGATTTTGCGCATGTTGTGTGAGGTTGTGCGTGCGTGCGTAACTTGGTACGAATGACGTGCAGTAAATGTATGTGATTCAGCAGGGAATTCGACTGTGAGCTCTCTTCAATTGTTGGACGTACTATTAATCAAGAACAAATAACGGACCCGTCAGATGGTTCGTACTCATAACTACATAATGGGAGTCATGAGGTCTGTGTTTCATTTTAAAGTTAGTAGATCACTTTTGATGGGCTGAGAGATCAACATAAGTTTACTTAAAATTAATCTTTAGCTTTAATTTACTTCAGAGCCCTCAATATTATTTTTGTTACGAACGATTTCATTGAACAAATTTATACTACGTTCTACGACAGCTTCCGACTGTTGCAGACCATTGTTGAAATCTAAAACCGGTTCCGGGACAAACAAGGCTCTATAATCTTCGTAAATGTAAAATTTTCGCATACTTCGATCAAGACTATATGGTTTGGTTGGGTTTTGTTGTGCAATAACCATAGTTGCGCCAAACACAAGATAGACTTCAAGTAAATGGACATACACTATGAAAGATTTACTGACACAGAATGGAGAAGTACAACCAGGGAGGAATCGAACCTGCGCCGCTTACAATTCTTAGGCCAATATTGTAAAATAAGCTCGAAATTCTTAAAGGTGAAAGATGGTTGGTTGGGGTTTAAGGCGCAAGGTCTATATTTGAAAAAGCTGAGTCGAACATTCTTCTGAACAGGCAGCATCAAGTAATGAACATACACACACAAGGAAAGTTTTACTGACACAGAAGAGAAAAATACACCCAGGTTAAGTTACACGAATCGAGCCTGTGCCTTACATAACACGCAGGTTGCTATCGCGGTGGGTAAATCCACTGACCCACGGCTGATCTACTAAAAGTGAATGATAGTAATTAATTACCGTCGGACTGGAACAACACAACGGTCTATTGGCGACGGTCCGGGATCCATCCCGAAGGGATAGATCCGAGGACATCCACGGTCAATGGTAATTTGAACCACGGTCAGATGACGAAGTCAACACCTGAGCTGGCACGCCACTCTCCAAACTTCTACACCACGCCAAAGTGAGGACATTTGGGGTCATGACAGATTTAACGGAAACCAGTCCTCTTGTACACGACGGTTTTTGGTTGGATCGAGTTTCGAACTCGCAACCCTCCGATTGCTAATCCGTTACTCTTCCCCATTAAAGGCGAACGAAGGCCCCCCATTAAAAGTGAAAGAAGTTCAAAGGAGAAGATACTGCTGCAATTATCTTTCGACGAGAGAGCAGACTGTCCATCATTGCTACAAGGAATCGGTCAGCTATCTTGTACATACAGCATCTCAATTTAATATTTCTTGCCAAATAGCCTATGAACAATGGCTCTTCGCCGTTCCATGGAAAAAGCAAGCTAGGAAACGGACGTCTACAGTCTCCTTATTTACTGAAAAGGAAGGATTTAATATACAACAATATATGACAACTGGTTCACAGAAAATTGAAATCATTTGGTATAGTCTGACAACACGTTTTAACTCCTTAACATCCAGGAATGTGTGCGTAAGGCCAACACAACTTGACAAGAGTAATGGATCCATATTTAACCAAGTTGAGTAATGCACACAGGTGATAACAGAGCAACAGTTTAGGTGCCCTCGTACCCAAGGAGACCTTCATTACTCACTTACACTATGTAAACTTCCGTGCCGAGTTGTTGAGGAGGAGGATCAACGTTATAAAATAAGCGTGAATAGTTTTTCTTTCAGAGTAATTTTTCATGTGCAATATGCCTCAAATACAGTGAACATCACATTTTGCATTAAGATTATTTATAGCTTAATTATGAAACAAATAAATGAGTTAAGAAGCACTATTGAATTTGTATCAAGTAATTAAGGCTGGTTCACACTAGGCCAGTAATTTAGTCGAGTAGCGAGTGATTTAGTAACTAAACGTGTTTGGACAAAACTATTTAGTCGAGTAGTTTAGTAAAATGATTTAGTGGGCTCGATCCAGTCAAATAGAAAGTAGCTGGTCGAGTAGTGTCCCCCACCCCACCTCATTAACCACAGGACAGGTCTGAACACGTCTGTTTAGTAGAGTTCATTGTTGTTAGTTATCATTCCGCGAGATCTCTGTTTCTCGTGTGTATTTTTATCGGCAACATGACTCGTTGGAGTGTTGATACTCCGATCAAATTTGTTACTGCTTATGTGGAACAGGAGTGCTTATGGAATGTGAAATCTCCCCTGTACAAAAATAAAGCAGCCAAGGCAGTTGCAATCGATGAGCTGGGAAAAGCGATGGGAATACCGGAGTTTCGCGAGAAGGAAATCAAACAAAAAATTAAAAACGTTCATAAATAGCTTCACAAACTTCTTGAACGAATTCAGAAACAGTTGACTTCCCTATTCGAAAGAGGTGTGTCAGGGTTCTTAAACTGCATCCAGTCGCAAGAAGGTATAGCACTGCCTCCAGTTTTCTTTTTGTAAGTATGGCTTCTCTTAGATGAGTATCAGTACGCTGGATTTTAGCCTGTACTTTTTCTAATAGAAAATTGAAGCAACTTTCCGACATTCTCAGAGTTGAAGAGTATTCTTTTGGGTCTTCAACTGCGAGTTCTCTAAGAAACACATTGGAGGCTGCTTGCAAATCTCTTCGACCAATCCATTCTCTCTTTTATAATCTCTTCTTCCACCTATTCCAGGATAACCCTTGCAGCAACATTCATTGCTCGATTCAGCCTCAGTCTCTGTATCATTAGCAGTCGACACTTGAACACCCAACTAAACCGTGTCTGAACACACACTCCCCACTTGCTGTTTTCTCGTTTAGTAAGCTACTAAATCACTCGCTACTGGATTAAATTACTGGCCTAGTGTGAACCAGCCTCAAGAGATTTTTTAAAGAGAAATCGATGGTGGCTCTGTGCAGTCTGAAAAAATCATAATTTGGATATATTTATATACATGTATAGGAAAGTTAGTGGACGTGTGCATTTACTAAAATATTACAATTATCGCCATCTATTTCTTAAAAATTCATTCCCGAGTAGCCCTTACGGGTGAAACAACTTTGACGAATTTAATTTTCTTTCGATTCCATATTATATTCATGCATTTCATAAAGGTTACACGGCATCTCTTATGAAAGTAGGTAACAGAAAGCAACCACGAAAATACGAAATTATACTATTGATTTACAAAGTAATTTTCATTCAAAGATTTATAACCACATGTAGAATTTGGAAACGTAAACACATAATTCATGAGTATGATAGGTATCAGACATCGAAATTAAGCTATAGCACATAAACAGTATTTATTTCAACAATGTGAATAGAGCTATCAAATTATACTGTAGCAATTACTTTTACTATTTCTTTGGTGTAAAAATAAAAAATTCTAAAAAAATGTGATAAAATCTAACATATTATGAGTGCTCTTTGAAACTCGTTTCTTTATGAGTAACTCATTTGGAAAACCGCTACCCCAATCATTTAGAAAATTAAAAAAGAGAGAAAGGATTGAAATTTGATTGGTCAAAACAGCGATAGGAAGCTGTTTTTAGAATAAGATTGGTATCAGAACAGCTATTGAGAGAGAACGAGCGAACGACGAGAGGAAAAAAATATTGGGCAAGGAACTCCACATAACACAGAGCGTTGGTTTTAAATTAGTTTACTTTCGTTTCGCTAGAACTGTTGCCTTCTGCATCAAGAACAACACCCTCATAATGAAGAGTGTTCTTTGACAACCGAAGTTGAGTCAGACTTGCCCTGGTTGGTATATCGATACGCCTTCCTCTGTGTACACGAGAAAAACCACATGATTCCTTTAGCGAGAAAGTGGAAGTTCGAATGATATTCTCCAAGAAGTCTTGGAAATAAATACACAAACTACCACACTCATGTTTCGCAATACATTTTTTGGTACTTGTTCACCACTACAATGCAATTATCTTCACTGTGAGTGTTCGAATTTCTGTTGATATACAACGCTATTTACAACGCATAAAGATTTCAGGTTTTTAGTCAATCTTTATGCCTTATCTTCATGCGTTTTTGCGATTCATGTATTTAAAAAAAACTAACATCTCAGTATATTATAGATTTCAGTTCATTAAAATTTGTAGTTGTTTCGATAATTCTCTTTTTAAAAGCACAAAAGTCCATGGGTGAGACATCTGGAGATTTAGGAGGAATATCAGTAAAGGGTATTTATTGACTTGATATCAGTTTCTTGTTCTATTTTTTCCACGAATTTAATAGTGGATTTAGATGTGTGGCTGCTTGCTTTATCCTGATGCAGTTCTACTGATTGTTGGCACCTTGAGTAAAGATATAGTATTTCTTTTTTGAATATTGAGGATAAAATAGGGTCTTGATAATATGTGGGAGTTGATTTTTACATTCCCCCTCCTCTTTACTTTTAATTTTCCATTATATGCAAAACCGGCAACAATCCTAAATTTCTTAGAGAAAGTTCTCACGTTAAAGTTACAAAGTTGAACAACGTTTTAAGATTTTTCTCCTCTTTTATGATAATAAATTGTTCTTTTTTATTGCAATCATTTAAATACACCCACGCCTCGTCTATTGTCACAACATTTTTCCATCTTTCTCCAGCTAAATGCTTGTCGTACAGAATTCTGCAGCGAGTTCTGCTTTCTGTAATATGTCATGGCGATGGACGATGGACATTGTATATTTTGGCCTTTTTAAGATTCAAATCACTGTTATTCGGAAAGAGCGGAAACATAACCTTCCATCCATTGCTTATTTAAAAGCGCCATTTTGAAAGTAAACAAAACTCTGAGTTAGCAGACGATAAGTTATACTTTAACTACTTAACTGCTGCGAAAATAAAATTATTTCGTAGCATACAATTTTTTTACAGCTCATCAAAATCATTCAAAAAATGTCCGAACAGCCTCTGTATTTATCATAATTAAATATCCTATTCTAAAGTAAGTCTGTTGATTTTGATGCAGTCCACACATATCCCGATACCATTTGATAAAACCTTTTAATTTAATTTGCAGCGATTATAAGAATGAAAGAATATACCAAACATACTACTCTTAGATTATTTGTCAATGAAATATCTTAGAATTAATTAGGTATTTTATCTTGTATTAAAAATGAAATTGCTGCCAATTATTTTATTTACTTTTGAAATCAAGCATTTACCATCTAAGTTTAATAAAAAAAATTGGACTAGTGGAATTAATGTGTGGTGGCGATATCAGGTATTGTCGGGGAGGGTTTTGGTTTGGTTGGTCGGTGGGGGGGCGCCAAGACGAGTTCTTGCCCCGGGTGGAAATTAGCCTAGTTACGTCTCTGAACTTGATTCACATTTTTAATTTTAAAAAGTTTTCAGTTACATGATATTGTATTCAAATTACACGTTGAGGAGCTTGAGATCATGGACTCATTGGGGTCAGGGAACCACAAATTGCTCATGGCTGATCTCAGTAAAAGATGAGAATAAGCAGAAAGTTCGTCACAACGTGGGTAGTCAGTGTATTTGAGCACCCTTCCCCACCCTGTATTACTACGTAATTGCATCGAACAGATATTTTAGTTTGAATTCATTTTGAAGCATCCAAATCTACCACAAACGGGACACACGATTCTGGTGGGTGCACGTGATGTAATGCTTCTTGGAAATGCCACCTTACAGTTCCTTGGTAGGCGTACTCAGCCTTTTGTTGCCGCTGCAACTCCTTTCCTTCAACTTACGTAAAAGGAAGATTCATCGTGGGTTTGTTTTGGTTTGAGGCTTAAAAAGAAAAACCGAAGTTCACAGTTTCTCCAGCCTAATCAAATGAGTCACTGAAGTGAAAGTAACTATCCATTGTGTTTTCCTTTTTACTACAGAGCCTTGGAGAAAGGATCCCTATTCAGTAGCCAAGGCCAGATTTTGCCATCCAAAAGGATTCTTAGAGTCTAAATGGGATTTAAAGATGATAGTAATTGAATGTAATCTTACAGAGAGACCAGAATGCATCTTCTCTCTCTCTCTTTTGTTTGCGCGGTAGTTTATTTCCGAGGAAAATGGTAGCCTAAATGGATTTGAGTGTCCATTATCCTTTACAAATAATTTTTCTGCAATAACTCGAATATGAAATTTCGTTTCTTGCGCATATCGAGATCTTTCCCCTTTCGTGATTGATGAATAAAAGAAATCCCACAATTCCCACAAATTAAAGAATCCTAGATTAACTAATAAAATTTCGTAAAAAGACTCATTTTGTAAAGTTCTGAATTAAAAAAGGTTTACAGAATATAATCTTGAAATTGAACCAATACGAATGTTCTTCGCTCTTTTCTCCTTTGATATCTTTGCGAAATAAATTCATTTTTACTCAGCTTGTTCACAAATTTAATAATTAACAAAGTGTTACAAAAAGTGTACTTCCCTCAAGTGAAAATTAGCAATCACTGATGCAAATTATAATTTGCAGAACTTGATCGTACTCGGTTTGCACTTTTTATGAATGAATACGCTTTTTATGTACTCAACAAAAAAAGACATTTCATTTTAATGACGAAATAACCAGTTATTTAAAACGATTTTAAAAGTTTGTGTTTAGATATTTACCGAAAATATTTCTCTTTCATTGCAGTTTCCATAGATATCTAACTTAGAATTTTGTTTCATATTTTAGAAATTAACCATCAATTCTAAGTAGTTTAGTGATTCAACTTTAAAAAATGTAATTATGAAACACGAGTTAAAAAGTTTGAAGCAGTGAATCCACGTCATTCAAGGTCTTTTCGCCAAATAAAAATTTTGGTTAGGTTCTTGCATGTTTTTAGTAGCAACTGAAAATGTCTTACACTTCTGGTATTAAAAACGAAACAGGAACATTTGAGATCTGAAAGACTAGGATTTTTATCACACCATTTTATACTTCAAACCGAATAAAATTGCACCTCACGCATCGCAAACAAATTCCAGAATGACTAATTCGACCAGACTACACACTCTAAAGCTTTTAAACAAATCGCCAGCATCTGTGCACACAGAACGAGTTCATTCACCGAGACCTCACAAACTATGCATATAAAAAAGATAATCCATGACAGCTGCAATGACTTTTTAACATACCACCGAAGCAATAACTACTGGTTGGCATAAAGTCTTAAGTAAGAACCAATATTTTTCTTCCGGTTGTTCATTTTAATGACCATCGAAAATTTCATTAGGAAAGAAAGGGTCTACGTAATTCCGGTCATGTCGTACAAAATACGGTGTCGTAAAGCATTACCATTGTCTTTGTGAAGTTTTATCGTTTGCGGTATTCGTGTACTTTATCTCTTGCGTCTTTGATTCGTTTGGGATAGTTTAAGTACGTAAAATCTTATCATTGCACGTGTTAGGAATTTAACAATTTGGCAATTGTCATGCTACCATAATGGTAATTGTCGTATTTTATAACCTGTATGTCATGTCGGGTGAACTGTAAAATCACAAATCAGAGAAGCGAGATAACGTGAAACTCAAACATTTTGAAAATTTTCGAAGATAATCCGCAACTCATAAGAAACATAAATTCAATGGTACGTCATTATCTCCTGAAAAGAATACTGTCGCTAATGGAACTTCACGTAAAAAGAGTTGTATTTTCCTTAATTCGATCACTATCACTCGAGAAAAAGATACATTTCGCATCATATCTGTGAGATAAGATACCCCACACATACGATATGAAATGTGAAGTCTAAATACTAATGCAAATTAATTATGAGATGCATATTGTCGGATTACAAGTGGAACACGAAGTCAGAATACATAGCTCTGAGAAAACGAAAGGGGAAAAATTCTACTCACTAAGTGTTTCTCAAGAAGAAATCTAGCTTTCGAGCAAACAAAAATGACTAAGTGGACTTACCAGTCTAAAGATTACACATTCGGGTCTAGAAAAGCTCATATCTTGAAAATTTTGACTAGGCGTGTTTCATTTGCAACATTTATGCGATTAATTGATCTGAGTAATTTGAAAACACAATTCACAATAACTTAGCATGAGCTCACACACTCATGTAGTAACGACAAAGATGTATTTTTGTTTTTTGTCTTACAAAACACTTTCTCTCTTTATTTTACATTTCATTTTCACCAAGACAAACTACTCGAATGCATCTTATTAACAGAAGAAACTCCCAGAAAATTAAAAATATTTAATTGAGAAAGGCATAGGTAAAATAAAACATAATTCCATAGATCTGCTTAATTTATTTCGATTTTTGGAAACTACATTGATAAAAAATAACGCTTCACAAAAATAGTGGAAGCGAATAGAAGAATCCTAGACAACAAAGGATGATATTTTACAAAATTTGAAAGTAAATTTGAATATAAGCGGAATGTCACACATTTTTATGGTCAGCTGCATTATTTGCGCATCAACGCAATAATTTATAACTTCTTAAATCGAGGTGGTGCGCAAGGGTCCTCATAATTTAGAATAAGATTTCAAAACAAAAATATACCTATGAGATAGAGATTCATGCATTATTTATATTTTCATTTAGTGGTAAGAACGGCATTAAAAGGATTTGAGTATCAGTATCTATAAACGAGCATTTTCGAACGAGTCATTTAGAAATCGTTTTTAAAAAAAATCAAATAATCAGCTAACTATCATTTTTTATTAAATTTATGGTATCGTTTAAGTTTTCTTAAATTATGACACCCATTTATCAACACCTTTGAATTAAGAAATAATGTAAACATAAGGTTTAAGAACCTCCGCCTTTTTAAAAAATGACATTGCCTTCCCTATTGATATATTAAACCAATAATTGTTGACATATTGCCCGTGAAGATATTCGCTAACAAAGCTCGAGTATCAAACAGTTTTCCCGAGAAGCAACCATAAATGACAGAAAATTATTAAAAGGTGGAGCCTTAGATAGATTTACAAATAAAATGAACTAAAAGAAATAGCAATAAAATGAATTTTAAAAAATAATAAATTTAGAAAGAATAAATCCATTTTCTTTCTGTTTTGCATTTTTTATTTAGACCATTTTTTATAAGTCGAAGCTATTATTTGTTTAAAAAATAAAGCACACTAGTAGTTTAACAAAACACATTAAAATTAATACCATATGTACCCAACGTTTGAAGGTACTATAAATTATAGTTCATTCATTTAAGAGTATTACTTATTGGGAAGAATTCACGAAAGATTTGCAAATTTTAGACAAATGTGTGACATGAAGATTCTTTCCTTGTCTCTAACCTAAATTTTAAAATTTCTTTAAATAAAAATGTGTTATAAATTCCATTAGTTAGAAAGGGGGAAACTAAGTACATTTTTGATGCTACTGCGACTTCATTGTACACTATTGGATAAATGGGCCGGGACAAAACTATACCTCAGAACCAGACTAACGTAGGTCACATTATACCAACTTTTCAGGAGCTAAAAAACTGAAAAGGAGGATCTCGTTGCCTGGCTACAAAGCTAGTATTTGAATTATCCTGCAAAAATGGATTATTAACAATAAAAATATACATGTTTTATCATTGTTGGTTAATTTTTATGTAATTTTATAGCTTATTAACACAGGACTGGACTTACGTTATTGTGGTTCTACATCAAAAACCTGTTTTATAGGACTTACATAGCACTATAAAAAGGTGTTTCAAGTAAACTACACGAGCAATCTTAGTAACAATGTCTTTAATACTATCAAAAACATAGAGAAAGTTAAAAAATATTTAATATTGTATCAAAAATATTCAATATTGTATAAAAAATATTTAATATTGTATAAAAAATATTTAATATTGTACAGATTGAGTGTTGTAATGTTGTAAATGGCTTAAAAGCTACAGATTAAGCAGAAACATTACTCTAGAGCGGTTGATTCATCCTCAGGAAAGTTTCCTTCCTTCTCTCCATGTGGAAGGTTTTCAAAGAAGGGTCTATACTCTTCAGGGACCCACTGCATTAAATTCATGTGGTCTCTGTACTTCTCATTACTTATCCTATTTTGTTTACTCTCAATTTTGGGATCGTCGCTGGCATAACAACCCTTTGTTCCTCTCTGATTTCTTTTAAATTCAACAGTTTTAAAGGTATCATCTGCGAAACTGGTCTTATAGTACAACTTGCTGTCTCCTTTGCGAAGCTGTAACCACACTGCATTGGTTATCAAAAATGGTTTTATCTGTGTTTTTCTTCCTTGAAACAAATGGAGCTTCTTTGCTCTTCAAGTAGAGAATATCAAGAGTCTCCAACGCACATCCTTCTCACAACAAAGGGTTCTTTTTTTAATATGATGCAATACAATTGGCCCAATCATTTGTGGTAAAAATAGTGTGTTTTTTAGTTGCTTTTTTGCTCTATCACACTGTGTTTGCCATCTACTTCCATGTGGGTGTGTCCAGCAAGTAGGAACTTATGGTTGACTTCTTTTAGAGTAGAAACTTTTTCCAACAGCCATAGGTACATGAAAATCATTAATATTCCTGCTTTGGCCACTGCAATTATCTGTCCACACTGTTAAGCTTTAAGTAGGCCTATCAGGATTTCGAAGCTCTTCCTTCGCCCATGTGAATAAACATGATGCTATTTCGTTACCTCCTCGACCGGCTGTAACTTCATCCCATATCATACACCAAGTTTTATCAACGGTTGTGTTATAAATTGTAATATTTAATGTCCAGAGTTTTCTTGAGTAAAAACTTTGGGAGTTCTTCAAATCCTGGCGTTGGAAAACATTTTTGGAAATCAGACATAACGACTCAAACCTTGATTAGCACGGCCTTTCAGTTTATCTTCCCTTTTTAATTCATACCTACATGAAGCTTCTTCCAGGTGGTTTTCTTTTTGTAATTTAAGTTCATTGAGTTTTCATCATTTTATCATTTTTAATTTCGCAGTCTAGTTTGTCGCAAACATCACAATTGTCATTATCTGCTGAGGGGAAAGATAAGTTGAAATCTTCATTGGAAACTTTGGAATAAACCCACTTTTTCTCTGGTTTAATTTTTTCTTTTTCGCACTCATCTACATACAGAGTACATTGTGGAAATGTTCAGGTGATTGCCCAAACATTTATGTTTGGATCTTTCCCTGCTGTAGTGGCTTTCATACACCACAAAACATTGAAATATGGTTTTTGATCCGTTCTAAGCTATCACTAGGTAATTTATTTGCTGGAATATGTTTTCCCCTAAGGTCTGGCGTTACCAAATCAGACTGGCTTTTTTAAAGCAATGATAAAGGTTGAAAATCTCATGGTTTCAGAAATAGAAAGCGTATTCAGGAAAAAAGTTTTGCAAATGACTTCAACCTTATTATTAAAGTTAAAAATAAATGTATGGCTCTCGGTTTTGTTTCTTGTGCCGTTTCTTTTCCGTTGTCTAACAACAGGCTTTGTTTTTATACATGAAAGTACAAACTGTCTTTTTGAGTGGATGGACTTACGTTTGTCTGCTCAAACAAAGGTCAGGACTTACGCTTTTATAACCCTAGTAAATCATAAAAGGACAATGATTTACAGACTTACGTTGGCTTGATGCAAAATTAGATTCTACATGCAAAACTGTAATAATCTGAAAATCGTCATTTTGGACTTACGTTCGTCTGGTTCTGAGGCACAGAAAATATGAGTGACAAATACTAAAAGTAGCATGTGCAGTCTGAAATAGGTGACCAAGAAGCATGTAAACTGTCTGAACTTGATTGATACCATTTTTACCATAAGAAAAAAGTACCATGTGCCGTCTGAAATAGGTGACCAAGAAAAGCATGTAAACTGTCTGAACTTGATTGGTACCATTTTTTGAGAACTCGATGAAGAACTCGCTCCTATAGTTTATTAGAGGAACATGAATAAAATCGGGATTCAACCTCCCAATTAAATGCATTTAAGAGTAAGTCAAAGTAAAAATAACCTATTTTGATTTAACATTTTCTGCACAATTTTTCCTATTCCGCCCTGGTTTAAATTCATACAATGCGTTCAACAAGTTGCTTTCGTAATCATCCCTGAAGGTTGGTGATAACTGGCCTAATTGAAAAGTTGCAGCAAAAGAAAGATAAGTGAATTAAAAACTCACTTTTTTCTATTCAATCAGTATAAAATTAGGATTGTTTTTAAGTGGCCATTTCTTTGCCAGTTCCTCAAAGCGAATCGCGTTGAAATGAATGGTCATCATTTACACCAAAACACGGTGATTCAGGTCGTCTTTGGGCAGTGTTCTGGGACCAAATCAACTCTTCACGGGAATAATAATGAAAACTACTAATAAATAACAGTTCTAAGATGATTTGATAACCTCAATAAAATAGATATGTTTACTATAAAATCATGAGGCACACGCAACCTTCTAAACATATAAGATTTTAAACCACAAACATTTCAACATATAAGTGATAAGTAATTGGTATTTTTTTATTGACAAACACAAATGTTTGCATAATTTATTTCTAATAAAATGTCTTATAATAAACATGAAGTCGAATGTTTTCAGGATGTCATTTTGACGTGCATACGTCTGTAAAAATGGGAACAGTAATGGGGGAATGCATGAAAAGTCGAGTGTTACAAATGTCTGTCTTATTGAACTAGAAGAAACAAGCAGTTGATAAATATAGCGTCGTGTAGACAAAGGACGTCAGTACCTAACATGACCTTCGAACCGAGTGCGCGGGCACAATGAGCGCGGGTAGGGGGTCCGCAATATATTGAAATTCTACGGTGCGGGGTGAACTTTGAGCCAGGAGTAACTTTGGGTTGCTTGGAGTGAGGACTGCGTATAAGTGGTGTCATTCGAAAGCTCCGAATTAAGCTACAATCAGTCCTTTAATCAATAAAATCATTTCAATATTAATATCAAACTGCACCTTGATAGTTCAAAATAAATTAATTGAATATATATGATAAACAATCGTTCAAACTTCCTATGTTTACTTCATTCATTCCACAATACAACATCAGGTCCGAGTATTCCAATTTCTTTAATGCTTCCCTTTGTGCTCTCCCCGAGACAGATTTTCAATCGGAAGGTTTACATTCTTTTGGGAATTTCCTTCTGTGTACAGTAAAGCGAGAGATTCACGTGAAAATGAGTGTCCTCTTCATTTATATTCAGAAAAATACAATTTTATAACTAGCATTGCTCTTCGTAAGTGGAAACAAGTACACCCTCTTATACATACAATAAAATTATTTTCATTGAACTTTTTTCAGCAAAAACTATTTCAAAAATCAATCAATTAGCCCAATTTGTCAGAGATCAATAGTTTACCCCAACCCTTGATATTTTCTACGACGATTTAATACATTTTTGTAATTTTATGACTTTTAATGTTTGAAAAATTGAGTTTCTGACTTTTTTCTCTTGATCACATTTCGATAGTGACTTTTCTTTTAAGCTGTCAGAGTATTGTTCTGTGTAAATTTTTGTTTGTGTTATATGATGTAGTTTATGTTGTATAATTGTACTGTTTTCTTATTTGTCTATTTCATGTTCTGTACCTTTAGTCTTTTTTCGCTGTCATGTAACTGGAGTAATCTGTTTGTTAAATATTTTATAAAACATGTATTAGCTTAGAGGAAACACATTATTTAAATTTCCTTTGCCTAACTTTTTAAGCAAGTTTTACTCAAAACACCAGCTGAATACTCATACTCAAATCAACCTTAACTTGGCAATTCTGGAGAAGATGGGGTGTAAATTGGACTTGCGATTACTAGGATTATTTTACCAGTACAGCTGGAAAAGCACTTATTTTTCCAAATATTATTTTTACAGAATTTAAACTTAATGCTTTATTTTGAGCCTTATATTTTCTTAGTGAAATACAAACAATTTCCGAATATTTGGGGCAGATAATAAAACATTCAATTTTGCACTAGGGCAAGGTAGAATTTAGTTATTTTGCTTCCAATATTACTAAAGATGTATGCTCATTTTCTGGACGACTTGTGTGTATTTCGACCAGCATTCGCTTTTTAAAAAATTAGTCACGAATATCTCATCAAATTAATTTGTCATCCTTCCCTTAAAAATGGCGAAATTCAAAAATGCTGTATGCCTGGTACAAGAGTGCCACAAGTCAAAAAATAATGGTGGGAAAAGTATTCGCCGAGTGCTAGAGTATTCACCGTAGATTCGTCATTTTTACGAATTGAGTCACGGCAGTTTTACAAGGAAACGAACTTAAGGAGGGACATTCCAAATCCCCCCACCGCAACCCTCCCTAAAAATCGAATTTTGTACTAGTCACCTTTCGTAGTTTATTTTATACAACAAGGGTGCTATGTATGTGAAATGATTTATTATACGAATGGATATGCATGTATTCTATTTGCATCCAAAAAAAGTCGCAGAAATTAGAAAAATATCGAAAAACAGGACAAATAATTTTCCTGACACTTAAATGATATTGTTTTTTTTTTAAGGAAAAGTGATTTTTCTGTCACTTTTTCAATCTACAGCAAGCCAATTCAACTCAATTAAGGTCGGTAATTCTGCTAGAAAATAAATTCCGTACTTTAGTAGAAAAAGGGCTAATGTCCATTTGGCAAGTTTTTGGCAACAGATGATTTAGTAATAATTTATTTTCTAAGTTTTTAATAAAGAGTACAAAAATACTCTCCAATATTTTGGTTCTTTCAAAATGTATTGACAGGAGGACATGACTCTTTTTTCTTTTATAATCTTGAAGTGATTGGGGGACCATAACTCAAAATCAGCGAATTTAGACATTGGTCCTTTTTCTATCAAAGTACAGAATTATTTTATGGGTGAATTTTAACTAATCACAATACTATTAAGTTCGAGATACATTGGACACGGTGCCTTTGAATCGTTGAGCCTAATAGCGTGTCCGTGCGTTAATACGGTATTGGTACAATTAAAATCAAGGAAAATAGATATTACATTTCGTTGCTTTGTCCAAAGGGCAGAAAATGAAATATCCGAAACCGATCAGATATTTCAACTGATCTAGATACGGTTGATGAGTCCTAATTAAGCTCTTAACTCTTCTTTCTAACTGACACGCATCGACATACACGAGTGGAAGCGACTTTCAGAAATCGTGAAAATAAAAATCGAAACCAATCACGAGGGTCAAAAGGCGTGAAATTAAACACAAAATCTTACCTCGTCTTCCAGTTCGGGAGGTTCTGGTTGTAGCATCTCCTGTCTTCCGAAAAATGAGTCACCGTTACAAGTGCAACAACATATTACGCATTATCTACCTCAGATATAGAAAGCAGCCTGAGTCAATACAAGAGGGCGATTTGACGGTTGAGGTTACTTCCTTAGAAAATAAGGGACGATAGCTTTATTTGTAATTGATTGACTTCCTTCAACTTTTTTTCGTTTGTTAAATCTCTTGTGATTTTTTACTGGAGTTTAGAATATTTGTGGTTTTATTTCCCCACACAGTTCTGAATTCTAGTAGAACTGTTCTGAGTTCTAGTGGAATATTCTTGGTAAATTGGAGATGCTCATACGTATTGCCACCGACAGTTAGAAAATGTTATAACTTCCAAAGGTAGATTTGTGAAGTTATTCTCTCTTTCCAAATTGATTGAGACCTTCATTACGAATTAATAGTCCATGTAATAAAGTTTCCTTCTGATTTGGATTCTTTAAATATGATCTTAAAATAAGTGAATAAAAGGAAATAAATTCCCTTGTGTTTGTATCTGTTGAAATCAATACACGTATGTTTCGACGCAAAATAAATTACAAGTTTGCTTTACGTAAATACGTTCTTAACTCTGAGGAATAAAGAATGATTATGAAATTTTGGGAACTCATCGAATGTAAGCAAACTATACAACGTATTAATTTAAAGCCAACCGCGTTGAATTCCAAACAATGGATGTACTTATCTCTCTGGACTATTTTTAAAAAATTCTAATATAATAGTCCTATTCAATATCTTTTTATATTTCAATTCCAGAACAAAAATTGAAATTTGAATTATTCTTCGAAACAGTACAATCTGGGTTTGAATATATTTCACACAAAAAAAGAATAAAGCACCTGCTATCGCTAAAATTATTCCATTCCACTAAAATTATTCCATTTTCTTTTTTTAACAGTAAAAACGACCACGAAACATTGAGATTCGCTTCATTCTTCAGTCAAGATCTTTCATCATCCATCTGGCGAATACGCACTTTCAGCACACAAGAGGCATTAAACAGAAGCTGTCGCAAACACTCTTTGTGTCTCAACAAGAGTCTCTTTTAGTCAGTTTTGCGTTCAAATCGACTAAATCCTCCGAGTTTTTCGTAATCTTCCACAGAACAATAGAATATCATCTCCGGTGGAAAAGATGCATACAGAGAGGGATAAAAAATAATATATTTACTCTCGCTGGCACAGCATTAACAAGTGGATAGTGATAACGGAAACCGTTCACTTGTAGCAGATGTCACACACAAGATTCACCGATGGGGAAAAGAAGCGCATTAGCAGGACATTAATCCACAGATTTGCGGATCACACGTTTGCATGTTGGATCACGGTCTTCCGACTCCGAAGGCGAAATTGTACCTTTTCTGTCCAGATGCGGGGTATTCCCAAGAAAGTGGTGGTGATCCGTCGGTGAGAAGACGAAGAATGCGGTCGAAGGTAGCCATAAGGAACCCTTTTCTCAGAGCCGGTCAACCGTTAAGTTCTACGCGGCACGCAACCAGCGAGTAACCAGAGCGTTGCAAAGGGAAACGTCATGTGGATCATTAGATTTCTAGCCGCCATTTCGGCCCACGTATGCCAATGCTGGAACAACCTTCGATTTCGCTGTCATGCAATCGACTTGAAGCAAAACAACGAATTGCTTAAGAGGTTTCGACAAATGTAAGAATTTATTTGACGAGCAGAGAAGCTTTGCTTGTACAGTGGGTTTGGAAATGCTAGACCATTATTTTACATTTGAATACTTTCATATTTACACGATTGACTATCCCTTATGGAATTATCATGTTGTGATATCTATATATAATGAGATTATGTATCAAGTAGATCGTACAGGTTTCAGTCCCTCACAGCTTTTTCAAGCTAATTTTTAATGCAATCATTTCAGGAAAATCAACTTTACACCATTCAATTTACCTGATCAGTGATAATATTACAAGACAAATTTTTTTAATGATGCATTGAATAATTATTGCATGACACAGTAAAACCCCAAAAGCAAGCATTTTGAAACAGCTGAGTAGTGATTATCAAAGTGGACTTGTGTAGAACGTTATTATACAAAAAAGTGGCCCTCAACTTCTATAATATTTCTACGTGATACAATAAGCATCGATTATTGAGGCTAATGCATCACAAGACTACTATGGGCCACAATCTCACTCTAAAATTTTTTCATAAAAGAAGTCTGATGAAATTAAAAATCTGAAACACAGCAAGATAGGAATTTTCTTTTCTTTTGATCACAATGTTTAAATGATTTAAAAGGTAAAAATTGTTGATTATATTTTCCCTTGTCAATTTCCTATTTAATTTTTGCATATGTCAAGGAAATTCATTAGAATTTCTTATAATTTCACGACTGATTATATTTATTAAAATACGCTAAAATGTTGATATCAAGAACGTACGTTAGTGGTTTCATCATTTTATTGAATAATTTTAAGGATGATAGGTATTTAAAAATGCAGAGATCCTTTAGAAAGATAGGGTGATATATATCACCTAATATGAAAGACGAGAAAGGCATATATCATCCTGTGATATATGTACTATTTAGATATGTGATCCAGGAAAACAGGAAATGAGATTGAACAAATCCATCTCCCCCAAAAAGGATCTCACAAAACTCATCCCCCTTCCTCAAAGCCAGTAATAATTATTGGAGACAGGATTGAGATTTCCACTCGTAGGAATGAATATCCATCGCTGATGGAGCTGAAAAAGATTATGCTGTCTCCTTGAATTAGCAACTTCATCCGTTTGTTAAGAAAATAAAAGAAACTGAAAATTTATTTTTTGAAAATGATGCTTGGAATGGCATTCATATTAAAAGTATGAGACCATTGTTAACATGTTCAAAGGGGCAACCAAAACCATAGGGAAGTAGTTACCAGGCTATAATGCACGCAATGTAAGACTTGTTTTTGAAAGTGAACGTGTTCATAATCACGTCTGTCTGCCACCAATTTAGCAAAACGTTTGAAAGACAGTTTAACTTTGTCTACCAAAAAGAAATTTATGATGAAAACAATTACCATCTGCTTTACATACTACTGTATTGTTCGTTAATTTTTGTTGGGTTATTCACCACAAATTAAGGCACATATCAACGATGTGAATATACAATATAAGCAAATAGATTCAAAAATCAACGGGTAAAAATTTTTAATCGAGCATATGCTAAATGCGGAAGTGTTCAAATTTACTAGGTTGGTTGGTTGGTTTTATGGCGCTAAGACTATATTTGGCCATGCTGCGCCAGATACAATACAATATCAAGTAATTGACACAAGACATACACTATCAAGTAACTGACACACACAGTGAAAACTTTACTGACACAGAAGACAGAAATACACCCATAGAGGAATGCACCTGGCAGGAATCGAACCTGCGCCGCCTACAACTCGAAGGTTGCTAGCGCAGTGGGCATACCCACTGAGCCAAGACGGCCCTTCAAATTCACTAGGACTTAATAAGTACTGAAATTCTCTTAGTTGATAAAACGCTATGTGAACAAAAAAATTTCAATTTCAGTTAATTCTATTCTGCTGTAGGCCGTTAATAAATGCAATTTCAAATGATAGAAGTGTTACTGTTCAAAAAATTATAATTGAGCCCTTAAAGTTTAAAAATTTAAGTTTTAGTTGTTAAAGTACTTTTATTCACAGACTATACTGTATCTAGATTACATTACTGTGTTAAATAATAACTATGTTGAATTTTATTGTTATTTAACACAGTAATTAACTGAATAGTTTTTCCGAGAAATATCCAAGTCTGCGACTAGAGAAGAGTTAAATACAAAATTTATTTTCCAAAAACTCATGCATCGAATGAGAATCACCAAACCCAGAATAAAAAGTCACCAACGAAAAATACAAATTGTTCTATGTTGAGCTAGTGTACCTATCAGGTGATATTTAATAATAAAAGGGTACCAAAATACAGATTTATACATGCTACATAATGAAATATTTATTTGTTATCTTTAGAAATAAATTTCGCCGTCACCAAATATGTTTTTCGTTCTCTTGCAGCAAATTCAAGAAAACTGACTGATAAGAAAAATGCTAGAAAATAAAACTCATAAAAGCTCACATTTTTTCTTAAAATGAATTTAGGAATTTAGGAAGGACCTACCCTGTAGAGTAAAATGGTAATGGAATGTTAAAGAATTTCAGGCCAAGGCCCTTAATTCTAAACAGCGTTTCGATTCTGCATACCAGTTGACGCAACTGAACGTTGGCAGATACACAGACAACAGGTGGTTGAAATATCTCTTCCCAAATTTTGTGGCAGACGTCCTTGCATAAGAATGTCGCGTCGTTCAAGCAAGTTACACTTTTAATAAAACATTTTCTAATTATTTTGGGGCAGTTAAGGCAAAGTATGTGCTCCGGATAATTATGGATTTCGACATGCTGATTTTCTGAGTAATGAGTAGAATTACAATTCACAATAAAATATGCAATTTCAAAATAGAATGATTTTTTATTGTCTGCCAACAGTTTTAAGCATCGAAAAGCTCATCGAATTCTCATATTTTTTAAAGTATAGAACTAACTGTTTAGCAAATTAATTTACTATCATAACTAGGTGTTGAAAGAATGTTACCAATATTTACGGTTACTCTTGATATTACCGAAACGAACTTAGTATGCTTTAAATACATAAGTATTATGCTTAATTCTGGTATTTTTATAAAGTAGAATAATAAATAAAATCAGTTTCCTTGTATCCACTGACGAAACGAAGATAATTTCTGTTCAGTAAATTTAATATTAAGAGCAGTTTTTTGTAAAACAACGTAAGCTCGATCACTATAATTAGAATTTTTACCTTCAAAAATTCTTTGCTTCCTTGTAGACTCAAAACAAACAGTTGATAAGGATGCTTAGATATGCGATAAGCCCTCTTTCTAATTCTTTAAGCAGTTACTGAAGCAAAGAAAAGGTTAGTCGCATCATAACACACAGAAGGTTACATTATAACATTTTGTCATCGGAACTCGAACAAAAAGTATCTCTTCTTCACCTGGTTCTTTCAGGAATGTTTCTGAGCGGAAATAGATAATAAAATTAAGTAGGATACATAATATCTCAACAGTACCAATTAACAGTTGGTCCATAGAACGAGACAAAACATTTCACAAATATTTACTTGATAATGCAATGGAATTGGGAATAGCTCAAAACAAAATATACGTTAGAGGAGTCCTTGATTATTTTTGCTAGAAAACTATTCCTCAACTCCAAGGACACACTGTACCTGCTTTTTCTTACTCCAATATGAATTGTCATCTGTGATAATGAACTTTTGACAGCACTGTCTTATCATCGTTCGCTTGGTATTATCCACAAACAAGATTTCCCAAGTCAAAAGGTGTGTTTTGGCTTCGGCATCTCTTGGGAATTTTAAAGATTATGTTGAAAATTTAATATTTTTGAATATGTGAATGCTAATCAATTTTCGTCTTGAGTAACCACCCCCTCACCTCCAAATACTACAGAACCTAACGAGGGGCTTCCAACATTTAAGAATCCTTTTTCAAAATTCTGTAATTTTGCAAAAATTTTGTAGAGGAAAGTAGCGTAAATAAATTGTTTCCGTTTGGATTGCGTATTAATTAATTATTAATTTTTGTTGTATTTCATTCTTTGTTTCATTAAATATTGTAATTTTAACCCCATATATTCCACTACTGAACTTAACGAAAATTTTGGCAACAAAATAGAAGTTTCTGGATCTGAAGCCCTAGGAGGATTAGGACCTCAATTAGGATCCAAGATATGAGATTTTCCTTGGGTTTTCGTAAGGAAGTATTGCGATTTCTGTGTGAACATCGCGAACTTCTAGTGAAAAACGAAATAGGAATTGGGAAATAAGAGAGATTTCAACATCGCGGCCGTGGATTAGATAGGACTGTGATATCTCGCGGTGTTGGGATGCTGTTGTCGGGTATATTGTAAAATGGTGTACATAATATTTGTGTGAGTTGGCTGAGATCTCTCTCTACGCATTTCACTAACGTACGTAACACAGAAATCGACGTTATTTGTTTATTGTCGAATGGCAACAACGGATATAAACGATATAAAATCGACCGTCACGGGATTCATCAATCGACCTTTTAATGAAGTATTCATTGATGAAAGTAACGCGATGGATTCATCCGCCGATTTTGTCGCTTAGTTTAAATATGCTTAATTTGAACTATGGAGACATGTTATTGCTAAAACTAAGCAGGAAGAGTTCTCCACTCTGAAACAATGCAATTCTTCAGTAGTCTGATGACAGGAAGCAATGAGAAAGCTGGAAGATTGAAATCAGAGGAGAAAAGAAAATACATACAAAAAAAAGTTTCGCTTCAAAAAATGACGAATAACCTGTAAACAAGTGAATGGGATGAAATCAAAATAGACGTTTAAAATCTAATTGGGGTATGACTGCGGTGTGCTTTTTGTCATGCATTTTATTGGAAATAAGAATGAACACCAATAAAAGTAAATGAAATGCTGTTAGATATTTTGGGATAATTTTATTTAATTTGAGGCGTGAAATTCATTTATGTGAATATGGATGCTACATTTATTATAAAAGAATTGAAATAAGATATAAAATGTGTGTAACGAACTTCGCCATCAATACTTATAAGCAATTAGGAGAGTGTAACCCAGATGTTATGTACGGGGGGTCTACTAGTTTGTAATAAATTCTGTAAATCTTGCAAGAACGAATTTAGAAGGCTAAAATTAGACTTGCATAACAAACATTAACCATTGAGTCATCAATTAATTCAAAATCGTTACACTAGAAAATTAGAACCCACGGAACAACATGCAAGTACATTTGAAAGCAATTAGAAAAATGAAAATATTTAAATTATCTTTGCGTAAAATGAATGTTTTTTTTAGTAAAAAAAGAGAATACAAAAATCACACAACTGATTCTGAAAGCGATTTTAGTAAAATAAAAGAATCACAAAACAAAAGTTTTTTCGATGCAAGTGATCGTCTTCAGTCAAGGCTACAAACTAACAAAACTAGAAAATGAAGCTCCATAGTATTCATGAATAAAATAACAGTAATCTTTGGATTTTAAGTCATGCATTATGTTGTCGACTTGAATCAGAAAGTTGGTAGGATTTCCTCCAAAAATTAGAATGACTTTTTCAATGATGGTTCGAAGCAAGGCCGTTTTAATTTTCTGCATCATTCCCATTTCTGTGAAGACGTAAGTAAATCTAAGAAAGTCGCTGACCAAACGAGGATGGAGAAAGAAGACTAAATGTTACAAAATAATAGATGATGCAGCTTCCTGGTAATTCACAGAAATCAAGGCTTCCTAGTCCACGATGCATGAAAAGTTTCGAATTATAAATTCTAAGTGAAACGAAACTTTAAAAAAAATGTTTAATTTTTTCAAAAACGATTATTTATTTCTCTGCAAAACTAAAATACACCCTTTTTAATGAAAAAATCCCCCGAACGTACTTGTAAACGAAATTATAAATTGAAAAAGAACGTTTTAACTCGGAATATAATTCTAATACACAAAATAACTCGTGGAACCTTATACAACTTAAAATACCTTCAAACTTATGTAATTAGATGAGAAAAGGTATTGAATTTATTTAAAACAGAAACTGAACAGTATATTAGATATCTGAGGATCATAGTCCTCAAACTAAAGTTAAAAATAATATTTATAAAAATGTTATGTTAGCATGATTAAAATCTGGGAATAGGGATGCTGTGGAGGAACTGCAAGTGGAACACTTGCCGAAAATTGTTTCGACAAATCAAAAATCTGCATTAGTAAATTTGTCGCTCAATGTTCATTAACTAACAAGACAAATCTAGAGAACTAATTAGACAAATCAATTTTTATAGATATCGGTATTTTAAGTAGATATTTTACTATTCTATAGATGGGTAAGCACAGAAAAGGAAACGCACTTTCGAGAGTCACATTTAATTATTATTAGGGATCAACAGAAGTTATAACTAAAAACTGTTGGAGTAGCTTATTTCTGGTTAATTAGCGTAGGTAGAATATATCTAGTTATCTAATCTCTGAGGGTGTACACACGCATATATCCGTTCGGGAACCTGCAATCTTCTCCTACAAGACTTCAAACTAGTTTTGACCTAATTATTTGATTAGTCCGACTTCTGAGCAGTCTGGCCAATAAAATATTTCCAAGGATTCTTTCAATCAATAGATGTGGTTATTTTTTCATTAGGTGTGTTGTGGGATAAAAGCAATACTACAATACTAGGAAATCTCGTGAAGCTCAGAGGGTTAAAAAAGGAACAGGTGTTCGTTCGGAAGCTCAACCATCTTATTTTAAAATGTGATTATCACCATTAGCCAGCAGGAACCAACAAAAGGAGACGACTGATGCTAAAGAAAAGTTTCTTCCTAAAATCCTTCATTCCTTAACTTAATAAGATTCGTCATTCACCTTGCACCTTAAAACATTATTCCTGATGAAATGGTAGCTGAGGTTAATAGCATTTTTCCTTTTTTTTACTTCTTCCGCCTCTTTTCCATGAATATGTCAAGATTATTAAAAGTTCGAGGTATTCTTCAACTGTAAGACGAATCAAACAAGGACAAAAGGCTATGATCCATCTCCTGGGGTCTAGAAGATCATATTAAAGATTCTCTCCTATCAAAACTAGGAGGGGTTTTAATGCTTATACTATTCACGTGTTTTCAATGATGGTGTAATTCTAAAAAAGAGAAATGATTGCACAGCTATTAATGGTAGGAAACGCCACCATTATACTTTGAAATCGGATGACTTCACTTTCTCGCTATTAATTCACAGAGGCACTCACTTTTTAATACGCATTTTTTGACCTTGTGGTGCGTGTATAGAATCGAACTCTACTAAACACGCAAAAAACAATGCTTACAACTAAATATCTTCGAAACCTTTTATCAATAAATTGGCATATCGAATGATAGAGTTGAGAAATTAAATAGCATTAGAGGCTATCTTTTTATCTTAAGTGTAATCTATTTTCTGTTCATTAGTTAATTATTTGGCAAATAATTAACTAATTGATTCCTTTGGTATACGATAATTGAAAGCTTCACTAAACTAAGGTTTACATTGGCATTTTAACCTTTCAGTACATAGTATACAGTTTCACTCTTTTAACGAAAAACTGAACAAATAGAGAGCATTACTCAAAACAATACAACTACGAAAACAAAATTTATATATATATATAATATGGAAATAGTATTGGTAGGTAGTTGAATTAACGTCGCATGGAGCAACACAATGGGCTATTGGTGACGGTCTGGGCATCCAACTCTAACCTGTAATTTTGAGCCACGGTTGTTTGGTTGGAAGAATTCAAATCTTTATAATATAGATACAACTAAAAACAATTACATTATATACATAATGAGCATAATTTCTTTGGGTTAATCAGATCGGAACTTACGGCAAAAGTAACTTCCCAAACGACTTCACTCATTAAAAAATATCACCATTTATAAAATGTCAAGTTGGGAAGTGACGGGGAAATTAAATCTTACCTTAACAGTTCGCATTTCTTGTTTAATCCACGTACAGATATAATCCAAGGTGGGATAGTTTTAAAATTGTCACAATTGAATTGAGATTCCACGATAATTTTTCCGAAAGCACGCACTCGCACAATTTCGTGAAAACACAACTTGGCCGTCGAACTAACTTCCCCGTTATGACACAGTCGAGACTAACCAAACTATACCAGAATGGGTGGGTGGTCAGCACAACATTCAATACCCACGTCTATTTTCTACGGGAAAGACTGCGTCGTGGGCTTTTTCTTGTCTTCTGCGATGTAAATATCGGGGTATGTCAGTGTCACTCTAAGTGTAGAGCCGGGAAAAGTCGTAAGTCTAGTTCTTCAAATTGAAGAATTTTTCCGGGGACGCGACGGGACTGTCAGGTGACTTTTCAAGGTTGCTTCAGAATGTGGTTCAAAATGAATGGCCTAAAACGATTGGGGAATGTCTCCTATCAAACAACACTCTCTATTCTAGGGTTTTCTAATCTTCAGATTGTATCTACCCAACATACACTTCAGAGGATTCCGAACCTCCAATGGCTACACAGATTTTAAGCGTTACACAGGAAATGTCATAAAATAAAAAAAAAATCGAACGTTAATTTTTTGTTTGTGTACAACGCAAAAGTCAATGAATGAATGTCAAATGAAGTCCAGGGAGATGCGTTGTTCTATGATTAAGGCTTGTGTTCGGTTATAAATGATGCAATCTCAAAATATTACCTCAGATGATAAAATGTTCAGACTATTTGCATTCTCTTGTATCAACTATAATGATAAGAATCCTGGCGTCCTGATTTACCAGAATTATCACAAACCATACTGCTTCGTTCAAGGGTTTTGGTCAATGCTGAATTGCCCCTTGAATGTCTATGTACTAATATTTAACAAACGGTTTTGATTTTGTCAGTTTTCTGAATATAGATTTTCATTTTGGTTTCAGATGTTCAGCTTATTTAAGAATATGGGTTTATTTGGGATTCTACAAACAAATGTGAGACTTATTTAAGAGAGGAAAAATTCTTGAAGAAATGCTCGATTAAATGATTTCTTTCCCTGTTAAATATACATAGAAAAGGCAACGCTATTGAAAGAACTCATACCTTTTTCTATACACGCCTGAAACTAAAATACAAATTGAACTTTCTAATTTGTCGCGTTTGCAATTGTAGGAAAAATAATTCCTCAGCTATCGGCTGAATTACAGTACCGTTATAAACTATTAAACCTGGACATACAAACTTGTTATTTCTCCCGATTTTTCGAAACTGATACCCGCACTTTTTCCATATTCAAATTAAAAGTATTTTAAAATCTTAAAAGCATTTTTAATTCTTTCATTTTACTTTATTTAACTCTTCTTCAGGGGATTCAATCATCTTTTTTTACGAAAACTTTACAAATTAGGCCCTAATAAGGTTATAAAAATTCTTGTTAGTTGTAATGTAAGTAGGGAGAGAGAGAAAGCTGTAGAAAATGGCGAACGATTTCAAGTCACGTTGTAACCATGCCATTCTTTTGATCTCCTAGCTCCTAGGGCACCTCAGATGACCATGTGACTGTTCAGAACATTTCGAAGTTATTGAATATACTCTGACTCCGTATTTCAGTGTAAGGGCTGCTCCATATCAACAGAATCCGAATAAATTTGAATCCATTCATCAAGTTGCAATACGAATCTATCTGAAATTGACTAACGAAGGTTCGGAAAAGCCGCTTCCATACGAAGTCAACTTGTTAATATTAAAAACTTTCACACTGCCTGAATTTTCCTCTTCAATGCACCCGAATCCACATTAGTCACTTTCTACTAGATTCAGATTGATCCGGATTCTTTTGATGTGTAAGGACCCTTAAAATACGAATGATCTCTAGAGAAATCAAGCCAAGACTGAGGAATAGTATGTACTTACTGTAATATACGAAAAATATATTACACTGCCACTTAAATCAACTCATAGAGATACAGATAGATTCATTTTAATGTATTACATAAACGAATACAGTATTGCATCAAAATATTAACAATTTAGGCACCAAGGCTGCATAGCGGCGCAATTCAAAACCCTGCATTTTCCTCCCATTTTGAACTAGTGGTATAACTCCGCATTTTTTGTGAGTGCATGCCACAAATATACCCATGAGCAATCTCTTTTCTCCAATCTGACATAGCCGCAGTTATAAATCAAAACAGTCTGTAAAGAAATAAAAACCTTTTATGGGTACTAAATGAGGAAAAAGAAGCAAATAGGGTAAAGAACAGGTCGATCCACATGGAAGCAAAAAGACTCCCGAAACCACGCGCAAACTGCAACACCTGTGCGCGTGACATCACCCCTTATCAGCTCCCCATTATCTATAAAAAATATCAGGAAAAAAAAGGCAAAAACAATTTCCCAGTGGGGCCACATGCAAAAGGAACAATTCACCTTATCGCTCACACGCATAGTGTGAGCAAACGAATAAACACTGTTTCGTGTCCCATTTCACGACGAAAGTTCATCACTATTTACAGAACACCTTTCCGTGAAGAAAGGAATTTATATTGAGTGAGAGAAAGTGGGATAATCAAAGGGGATAACTTTGTTACTTAAATAACAGCATTTCATGGCATTTATTATTTTAGATGTTTTTTCACAATTAAAAAAAATTGGTCAATTTTTATTTTTCAAGTGAATTAATTATCTTTCTTATGCGATATTTACAAAACAATGACAAACTAGTCCCTCCTCCAAATAGGGGAAGGGGAATCACCGATAAACTGGTACCAGGATTTGAAATTTCGAAAACTTGATACATTAGGTATTGTTTATCTGCCACCGAAAACAGCTCCAAACACAGTCTGCCACTGTCTGTTATTGTAGAAAAGGACGTTACCCAATTTTCCATAGCGGATGATTGAAGAAATGTTTTCGTTGTCACATTGGTAATGTATTTGTTGAGATTTTTTACTTGTCGCCGAAAAGATCGACACAATTGCCTCTTATCAAGCAAATATTCGCGAAAAACAGAATTTAATAAAGTCATCCCGAGTCACACCTGTAGGCGGCGCAGGTTCGATTCCTGACAGGTGCATTCCTCCCTGGGTGATTTCTCTCTTATGTGTCAGTAAAACTTTCATTGTGTGTGTTTATTACTTGATATTGTGTGTCTTGTATCTGGCGCAGCATGGCCAAATATGGCCCTTGTGCCATAAAACCCCAACAAAATCAAAACCCGAGTCACCCCTACTCGAAATGTACGAGCCCTGTTTCTATAGAGACCGCCAATGTTCAGACTTAGTGTCAGGAGCAGTTCTTTTGGTTGACAGACAGTACAGCCTCCCTTGTTTTCATTATATTTTCCTATAGTTGCACAAATATGCGATCGAAGAGAAGAAAAATTATATACATTTATATAAATTAAACTTTGAGCAGAACATTTCTTTGTATTTCCCGAGGGGCTCGTCATCTGATCTGAAATAAGGTGGAGTGCAGATACGGAGGCTCATATACCAATATTGTTATTCGGCTTAAAGGTATTTTAAATATGTTTAGAAGTTTGAAATTAACAAATTTATAAGAAAGAAATGAAATGGCGCTTAAAATTATTACGTTCTCAATTTCGGGCAAAACAGTTGCTTTCTTGCTTAACTCTAATGCCTGCTCAGATAAAAAAATTTACGTGTTCCAAATTAGTATTCTTTTATTAATTGCTTTTCATTTTAAAAAATGCAATTCGCATCCAATGTGATTGATGGTAGTTCCAAGATTAAATCCCGGATTATTCGCTGATTGCAACCATAGCATAATAAGAATATTAAAAAAGAATTGATAACAGAAATTTTAGATATTCAATATTTTATCACATAGGCTTAAATAGCAGGAAGAATTATTCAATAGAATGTGTATGCAAACGATTTTGCAGAATCTGTAGAAAAATCTTATTTTGAAAGATTTCGGTTAACTGCTCATAAAACAAATATTTTTACAGGCATTCACTTAAAAACAAAATGTTTTTTACTAAACGATATATCCAGATTAAAAAATACTTTTAGATGCAGTTTGATGATTTCACATGTTGCTAAACACGAACTGTTTTGCAATCGAATCAAGCCATGTGTAATAAAAAATGAATGGTTGGTGTGATTAACAAAACATTACATCACAATAAAAAATGCGATCGTATCTTTGAAAGAATATGTTACTCCCATGCTAATTAATTTAAAACTGCGTTAATATAACCAGATTACAATTCAGAATTAGTTTTTAAGGTGCCCTTGTATTGTAATAAACGTTATGATAAATTAGAATACAAATAATCTCAAAATACTTTCAATGGTAAAAAATATGAAATATAACAGAAAACTTATCCACTAGAATCGAGAGTTGAGAAAAATTAAGCCACTTTCACAAATAGTAAGAAAACGTATTGCAAACACTACATGTCATTCGCAGTAACCTATCCATTTCACGCCTCCATCCTTTTGGAGTTGAAGCGTGACTAAACATATACTGTTCTTAATGACCGTTTGCAAGAAAACTAGGAAAGCGGTAAGTTCTATGTTGGTTGTGTATTGTGTTTTGGTAGCAGTATTTCGTTTGTTGAAAAATCCATAATATGTGGTGTTTTTAAAAACAGATTTTTCTAAAATAACTCTTATAGTAGAAAACTCGATATTAAATTAAGAATTATAAATGAAAAGAATGGCTTAAGGAATTGATGCAAATTTAAAAGTATTACACATTAACGAAAAATTTTAAGATATAATTTTTGAAAGCTGAAAGTATCTTTTGATACTGCAATAAAAGGTGGCAAACAAAAGAACACACAATTTAAAACGCGTGAAAAAATCAGTCTTAATACAAATAAAATGAAAATCTTGGAATAAAATGTTGTATTCATACGATACATAAATCGAGTATGATAAACGAACCGACTTACCAATATATTCAACCGAATAATTAAATTAGTTAAGACATTTAACAATAAATTCCAAACTTTTTATTTTACTGTTCTATAATTCTTCTGCCTATTTTGAGGCAACATTAGTACAACAGATCAATTTCACTCTCCGTTGTTCTGATAGAACAATTTTAAGTAGTGTACAGTTTGGTAAGATTGATCGTGAAGAACCACAAATAAATATTAGAAGCATGATATAAAACTAAATCTACTCTTTTCCACATAAATAAAGCTGTGATGTAATGAAGAATTTTAAAGATTAATATTTAAAGAATGCTTCAATTTACCCCTTGACAGCAACTTTTGAAGCTAATTAAATTGACACTTTTTAAAAGAAATTCACTAACTGCTCAGTTAACAAAAAAATTAGTCTCAGCTATACTCTGTATGTAAAATAGAATATTTCATGGAATGACTTCACATCGCACGCAAATTTTACCGATGGGGCTCACGTGTCCTCTGCTTTCAACCCCGAATTCCAACCTGTTTCCTTCTCCTCCAACGACAAGGGAGGGCTTATTCGTTGAATGAATAGAAGGGGAACAGAACGGCCATTCTCACAGCTTGAAAACCATACTGCAGGTGTAAGAATTCGGGATGAGTGCAACGGTTACTGGAAGGCTCCATGAGTCATGTTTCCAAGAATGTGTCTATTGTTGAAAATGGGTATTTTGTGACTGTATTCAGTTCTGACATAGGTAAGAAAGCCACTTGTGATGTTAAACAGTGTGTAGTATTTATACATTTTTATTTATCCGTTATATTGATTATATTGATAGGAAAAAGTATAGGATGAAAAAATGTGTTTTTTCAATCCCAGAATTTTTCGCTCTTGAACCAAATATTTTAACAAGACATAAGAGGCTTGTCCCAATCGTACATATAAAACACACACATGCAACTATATTAATAGATTAAGGAACTATATCAATAGACTGGGTAAAAGCAAACGCTTGAGGTACCCGGAGTAGATTGCACACAAGAAAGATTTGAAATGAAACAAAATAATTCAATTGAAAATTCTTATAAGATTATTTATTTGTCTTCAAATTCAATGAGTTTTCAGTTAATCGCAAATAAACATTCACATTTGAAAAATTAGACAGTAAAAACCATTTTAAACATGAAATTATTGTATGATTACAATATTTTTACAAGACGTTACTAACTGCAAATAACTTTTTTATTTTTCTGGAAATTTAGCTTCGAACTGTACCACTATTTAGAGCTAATAGCTCAATAGGGCCGCACTGGCTTAATAGTGCATTAAGACATCGCACTAACCAGTAAAATTCGGTGGAGATTCGCTAAGTAATGTAAATATATGTGAATTATTTCGAAAACGAACGTGAAGTTAGTTATGGATTTTTGTATTCAAATACAAATTCATCGAGGCTATTTTTTAAATATAAACCTGTCTAAAACTATGCTGAATACCAATTCCACGTGTCTTTTACTCTTTAATTTGAAAATTGTTAGGTAAGATAATGCGCTAACAACCCTATATATTTTGAGCGAATTATATTCACAATTTCAGGCTCAATACGACAGATCACATAAGAGACACGCGAATTGAACTATATGAGAGATTTCTAGTGTATACAAACCAGACGGTTTGCGAAGATTTTACGTTTGCCGTCCAAATGCTCTTGCATGATACATATCGGGGTTACATTAAAATGTAGTTTATCAAAGTTTGGCTTATAATTTAATTCTAGTTGACCAATCAACTCTATCAAATATCAATTTATTTTTGGAATTTTTTTGGCGAAATGTGCGCTTAAATCACATTCGAAAAACAGGCTAACCTACGTCACGTCCGGATTATGTAAAGGAAACATATTTCGCCGCAGGAACACAATCACCACCTACATTTAGCGAAACAGAAAATGCTTTTCATAGGTAAGAGAAATAATAAATTTACCAAACCAAGATTTTAATTAATTTCTAACCAATTCACAATGATAGAATAAAAACTTCACTTATCAAATGGAAAGGCAATGGTCGATGAATCATTCAATTTGATTTCGATGGATAACTTAATTAATAGTTACCTGAGAAGTTACTTCAACCTTTTTTATTCAAGAAAAGTAAAATTTTCGCTAATTATTAAAATAAATTCGTCCATAAGAAATCTAAAACTAATTACATTTATCGTTGATTCAGCTAAAATATTGTACGCCATGAACGAAATATGCAAATACTCTATTTTCTCAATGATTAGAGTAATCTCTCGGTAGAAATTGCACATAAAAAACTTTTTCTTAATTGCGACTTTTGTTTGACCAATTTTTCCTAGTCATATAGCACTTGCTTTGCCAAATTTCACTGGTCACAGAAATCAATTTCATAATTTCAAAAAAACATTTCGAGCAAAACAAAAAACTGGTTCCGAAAATTTTATCTGTAGTTATACTTAGCTGCAGACTTTAAAGAGTTTTTCGGTCGAATTCATTTTGTTTAAAAAAAAAAAAGAAAACATTGTTCGAAAGTAAACAAATTAAAGACGCATATCGAACAGAGTTGAAAATAATTTTTTGCTGAGAAGCATTAGTGCCATTCTAGGCAAATATCAAGAAAACAAGGTTCAAGAATTATGCAGCATATTTCATCAAAATGCAAGAATACATATATAGTAAGTAAAAATTTAAACTCTCGTCAAAAAGAATTCTATAAAACAGAACTGTTTAAAATAAAAACATTTCACTCACGCGCAGCTTCTTGAAGTAATTGTAGGAATTATCCGTTCGCGATGCCATTCAATTTAGTATTGACGGAGAGAATTTTTCATATCGCGCCGTATCATCCGAACAGGTTGGGAAAAGGGGGAGGGGCACCTCCTGCTGCGCACCCACAGAACGCATTCTAAACTTTTCCCCGTTTCCATTCAAATGGACATACGTACTTATATCACCTTGACTCACAACGCTTGCCTCTACGAATAGCGGAAAAAGTAATAAGTGAACATTGACGGCGACATCTGGCGAAGAGTGTACGAACAAAGAAAAAAAAATCGTCCTGCAGGTTATCAAAGGGTTAGTTCTGCTTCTCAGTTTCAATGAAAAGTTCAATCCGATCAATGGAGCACGGAGATATTTCAAATGAAGAATTTCCAGCATTTCAAGATTTCTTTACACACGCTGACATCTTTTGATTCAAATTTATTGCGAATGTCGACAACTACAATTTTTCTGAAGCATAGAATAGATTTAAGTCAGTGGAAGTGATGAATAATTGAATTTTAATGCAAATCTCACCGAACTATCAAATTAGGAACAGCTATAGACAAGGAAATTTGCATTAACAAATTTATCAGCAGTGGGCGAACTATTCCCATCAATACCAGCCCTTTATTATCTGAATTGTTCTTATACAGAAAAAATGACAGCAATTCAATAATTTTCAATGAATTTTTAATCTTACATATTTTCCTGAATACCTAGAGTTTTCAGCTCTTAAGAATGTCCAATGAGAAAGGAAATTGATAAATAAATCCAAGCTGCGCACATAGAGAACGAAATGGCATTAAAGTTGGAAATTAGTTACGAGGAATCCTGAAGTAAATACCGGTGTATTTTCTCCTTATCCAATGCATTTAACTAACACCTTTGCAAAAGAACAGTTTGAAAGACAGAAACGCCAATATACCATAATGAAATTTAAAATTAAAACACAAAGAATGACAACAGATGAATTTTAAATAGAAATAAAACGTGAATATCCGCATATTGTGGAACAGAAATATCGTGTTTCCAACTTATTATCCATATTGAGCTTTTCTATACTCACAACTATAAGTGGTCCAATCGCAATTAAGAGAATGTAACGAATTTTTTTCATGTCAATTTAGAAAAAGAATTTTCGAGCAATGGTCATCTAGCAAACATCTGAACTTACGGCGGGCCGTACACTTGTTGAATTCCTGTCGATGCATTTATTAGATTTTATCAAATTTAATTTAATTTAAAGAACTTATATAATTTCATCGAAGGCTTTGTAAAATACCGTACGAAGCCGCACAGGGGTTGCCGGATGAATAGTTTAGTATAAAGGTAAAAGAAAAAATAATGAACTTCGATTCGGTTGGTATTTAGGTATGTCTTTTTAATTAACGTCGCACTGGAGCAACACAACGGGCTATTGGCAATATTGGTTCGGGATAACTCTGATTCGGAATAAAATTCCTAACGTTAGTGTACTGTTGCAAAATATACCTATCCAGGGACATAAAAGGAATATATGTTTTTATAGTGATCAAGATTTGCGTTAATTTATGATTAGTCATTCACTAAAGAACACTACAAGTTACTAATATTCCAGAATTTCTCAGCTAGCTTTGTTTTAATCCTTGTTCTCTGTTGTGTTTTAATTCCAACATTCCACAGTAGTAGTTAGTGAAAGTGGATCATTGTCCCTAAAGGTGTCACAGCCTAATATTCTTGTCTCAGTCCGCCTCTATCTATACAGCGCTGTGCGAATTTGTGTAGCAAAACATAATTGTACAATGCGGCTATGGTTAGAAAACATATGACCTTGGAGTAGTCTATAACTTGAACGGTAGTAAACTAGCTCATAGAAAGGGCTGCCATGCCCAAAACTATGTATAACGATCGCCATAGGTGATTAGTTATTTCGCCAACTCGTAATCACAGCAGTCGACACCTTCAGGTACCGACCGATGAACTCGGTGTCAGAATCCGCGCTAAGGACCAAACGTGGGAACATATTATTTACTTTAAATGTAAAATGAAATGAGTACTCATTCTAAACCACGTGATTCAAATGCCAACTCACTAGAGTCGAATTATGTACAGCAAAATTTGATCATGGAACGATTTCATAAGCAAATTAGTCATAGATGTTACTTGCAGTCTAATTTTTCTCCATTTCTTTACAATTCATAACAGAATCATATTTCTTCAATTGCGTAGTCTCATCGTACAACTATTCGTTCCAACTCGACTTTTATACTATTGACTAGGGAAAACACATAAATCGGTGCAAAGCCTTACATCTAAGAACGTAAAATGTTATTTCTATAATAAACATTCGATAACGCACTACTTTTCTTCCATATAAATAATAGAACTCGTTTCTGAATTAAAATATTTAAATGGACATTTCAAAATAATACTGTTTTCGCTTTTAACTTGTTGAGGTTTGTTTTACTTATGGATTCAAACAACGCTGCTGAATACAAAGAACTGCTTGAAATTGCAAACATTTTATAACTAAGACCATGGAATCGTCATGCAAATCAATTTTTCATTCATATTTTTGAAGATAATGCTGTATTGCAAAATAAATTTTTTAGTTTCGAATAAAAATGGAATATTACCCAATTTTTCAAAATTATGTACATTTGAATCTCTATAATCTTAGTATTATAATTGAAACAAGAGATTAATTGATCAATTCATTCTTATAAACCCCTTAAGCAGATTTTCACGAAATTCAACACTATTTTGACATTGAAAATGGTAATAAAAATATTGCCATTTTTCTTTTTCTCACGAAAACGCTCGAGTGACAAACAAACGAGACGATTTAAAGCACTGCGTGCAAGTCACACCCGTCTGTAGTCATCCTTCCGTTATTTCCAATACAGCAATCCAATTAATTCTATACTGCTATAGAAGTTAAGAGCGACAAACAAGACCGCATGTTGCGACTGCACTTGTTGCTGAAATGTGTTGTGCTCAAGCAGTGAAGTGTCTACACTTGAGGTGAAAACATTCGCATTGATCAGAAAAACGCAAAACCTCGTGGGAGAGTATACTATGCAGATGAGGTTGAACAAAAGAAACGGCAAGTACACTCAGAACTCCCAAAATTTACCGACTCCAAACGGGAAAAGCAAAAGTAACATTTCACAATCAACACAAGTTTTCGCTACTTAGGGACATAAAAATTTGTGTAGTCTCAGTAGGGAGTCATGATGTTCCTAAAAGTGTAGATGAGGTTTCAAAGTGGACTGGAATCAGTCGGTCTTTTGGCTCTGGTCTGATACATCATTTTAAACAAAATTGTTTTCCTTAAATAATTTAAAACAAGCTTTTTATATTCTATGCCGTTATATATGGCATAATATAGGCGAACTGTTTTACGTAGATTGAAATTCATCAGTACTTGACTTACCTTTTCGAAGCAAATTTAGAATTCTCTAAACATAGCTGGGGAGGGAAGACAGGGGCCATAGGCCCCGACGTTTAAAGGGACGATATTTCAGAAATATTTAATTAAAGGTTTTGTGGTAGAGAAATATTTAATTAAAGGTTTTGGGGCAGAGTTTTATAATTTAAAGTACAATTATATCCTTGTCACAGAAGTATTTTCCAGTGGTAGGCTAGTGAATGCTTTCATGGCCTTTAAAATACAACGCTTAAAAAATTCTAGTCGTCTTTTGTGCAGTTTCTGCAATTATATTACTACTCAGAAAAGAGGAGATATAAGAAATTCTTTCCTGACAAACGTCTGGCAAGAAAAAATTAATACTATGCACTAGAATTTACTAACAAAATAAAAATGGTGCTAATATATTTTGTGCTACAGCCAAATGCAACAAGAACATCAATATTTAAATGACTGTTTTATCTTTATTTTAAATATGTAAATTTTGTTTAAGACACAGGGAGAAATCAGTCTCATTGGCACCAGTTCCCAAAAAGTATAGCTTCGCCTGTCTTAAGGAATATAAGCTGATTGATAATATAAGCTGATGCCCAAACTGGAATTTTAATCAGAGCCCGTTGAACTGCAAGACAACAGAACTAACCAATCGGCATCAGGCCAGCTATCATGTTTAGGAGAGTTAGTCACATGTAAAGTGACATTCCATTGTTCCCACGGGCCTTAAAAAGGCCAACATTTTAATTTTCAAGGCCCTTAAAGTCTTAATATTTGCTAAAAGTTCTCGAAAGGTTTTGAAAAATTTTAGTTTCTGCAGGAACATAACATATTTTATTTCACCTACATTCAAAATCCGAATTCAATATTTTCATTCAAGGTTTATAAAACTGCCCCACCTAGGCACTCACAAGTTTCATCACCTGTGCATTTGGGGTTAATCTATTGCAATCTTTGTGAGATGTAGCCTTAACCCTCCAAGTGTTTCTACGAGATATCTCGTCAAAGATCTGGTCAGTTTTGCTAAGGATGAGACATCTTGTCGAGACAAAACTGCCCCATTACTCACTCCAGGGTGAATGAAGATCCAAGTAGGAAAACAAATTGTCCCTTGCCCAGAACTGGTGGCAATTTGGAACAAGTTTCTGCACCAGAGGCTGGCAACTACAGGGCAGTTTTTGAGGCGAAGATAAACCATAAGGAGGGTTAAAAGAATGAACAAGTCTTAAAAAGGCCCTCATTTTTCTTTTGCTTGAAGAGTGGGAACTCTATACAATTTAAATAAATTGAAGATTTAAAGACACTTTGATACTTGTAATTTCTTAAGCAACATTTTAAGAAAATAGAAACTATGGACATTTCACAGCAGTTTACAGGTATGAGTATAGGACAGCCCCATTTTTGAAAATCCCTAAGAACTAAGTTTAAAAGTCACGAAATAGTATTGCTTTCTTGTATCAGCTATTTGGTTTTCACTAATTTCTAAGGAAAAAGAATGCAGTCAATATGAGGCAATTCAACAGTGCTGTTTAATAAAAATACAGGTTCTGGAATGCACATAGTCAAGGGGTTGCATGGATGCTTGAATACTTAGCCTGGTTTGCTCGTTAACACCTACAATAAGAAATGCATATTCTTATATATATGTCAGGTTAAAACAGTCATTTGTAATCATTCTTTGTGTAATTTCAAATAGAGATGTATGGAATAACATCAAGATATATAGAGGTTGATCAGACTATCTTAGGCATCCAAACAGCAGATCAACACCCCAATCTTTAGATCAGGATGGAAAGTTTTCTTGGGTAGGGAAGGGAAGTGAGCTGATTCATTAGCAGGTTGTGTTTAAGGGGATGTACATTATTGCAATGGTGACTAAGGTTTTGGGACAAATTTGCCCATTTTGAGGATATAGTTAAATATTAGTTAGAATAGGTTAGTGGAGTGATGAATACTAATTATAAGACAGATTAGTTTGGTCAACAGACATACATTTTTAAGTTACATTCCTTATATTTTTATGTAAAGTTCCTGAAAAAGTACAATTAGGTATTGCAGAGCAATTTAGAAATTTTTATACATATTGAACCAACAAAAATCATGTTTAATAATTGCGTTTTTCATCACTTTCTATTCACAACAATCTGATAGGGACATATATTTCTTTAAAATTTTTTAATAGACAGAATTTCATCAAAACAAGTTTTAGTAGATAATCAGCTATGGCTTTTCTTATCAGTCCCTCAATTAAGCTAGACTCATATTCTTATTTTCATAGGTGCTTCATACAGGGACTTGTTCCTATGGAGCAATATTCTGCAGGAAATTTTCCAGTGCCTAAGCCATATTTATAAATACTAGCAATTTCACCCCATTCCCTTGTTCAAAGGTGAGTTGGCATTTGATTCATCCTAAACCTATTTTTGCTCATATTTTCTCTTTTCTGATTTCTAACTTCCAAATTTCTCATTCCTTTCTGTAATTGAACTGATGAAAAATTTCAAAAGAGTGGCAAGCTCTTTTGTGTACTTTTAGCAATATTATGCAGCTCCATAGCTCAAATCAGATATGTGAAGTGGCAAATGAATTCTGTAACACTTAATTTTATACTGTTCATATCCATTGTTGCCATTCGACAATAAGCAAATAATGTCAATTTCTGTGCCATGTACGTTAATGAATACATAGATTCTTCAGAAGTAAATGCTCTCTTATACACAAGAAAACTTTTTCTGAATGAATGAAATATAAATTATAAAACGACAAATTGGCATGTAAAATCCTAGTTACTTTTTCATCTGGGTTTATTCTGTAAATTATTAATGTTCAAGTCAAATTGAAACTTGATATCAATCTTAAGAAAACAAAAACCACCTAAATCCTATTTGCTTTTAGGAGATAAAAGTTACCCATTTCCATGGTAATATTCAGTTACACACTAATTTGAATTTTGTTCCTGCTATAACTTGTTATTAAACTCTAATTTTCTTAGGTTATAAATTTTTACATGGTTATTTTAAGTTGTCCAATTTTTATTTACAATCGACATTACGTACCTACCAAACAAACGTTTGCTTACAACATTTGGAGGGGATGAGGATAAGAATTGTGGCTTATTGAATATGGAATGTTTAAAACATAACCATTCAAATGCTAGAAGATATCCATACTTTGAAAATACTTGCTTTAAATTATTAATTATCTTCTTGATAAGTATTGATTCAAAATACTTTCAAGTTTTATCTTAAATAAACAATAATCTTTCTCAGCATTTATTCTCTCTTGTCTCAATAAAATTTCAGACTTTTGGTATCACTCTCTTATGGTTTTGTCTGTATCACTTTTTCATATTTGAAATGAATCGATAGTCAGGCAACACATTTGAATTTCAGAAGTTAAGGCTTGTTCAAACTTCATTTGTTCAGTATTTACAGAAAAATGATTTCTAACTTTAAAATACTCCAATAAAATTTATTTACAAATATATACAGACAATAAATTAATCAACAGACATGGAAAAAATTATAAACTTGCTGAGCACTGCTTGTCCCTATAACTCTTCCTAAATCTTCAACACTGGCATTACAAATATTTGCTAAACCTAAAAGAGAAAAATAATTTAAAATGTCCTAACTTGATATTAATCTTTTACTTACTACTTTTACCCAATACTTTAAAAGGAATTTAATTTTGTTAAAGAAATACTTAGAAATAATTCAATACTTAATATTGTGCTTTGATAAATTGGATGTTTCAGATTTATGTGTCAGTATTGGGAAAATAAAATAATTCTAACAGCATGAAAAATAAACAAACGAAAAAAACACAGAAAAGAAAATCAAGGCTTAAAAATTATAAATCCATTTAGTCAACAACATGTACAAATTCAGCAAGCAATTCTTAAAATTCTTGGTGAAATTACAATTTTTATCTTAGTAAATCATTACAGATAAATCTATCTACACGCTGAATTCTCTTGGCAGTTAAAAAAAATTGGATTTATACTGCTAGAAAGCTAATTTCGAAAAATAAAATTTTCATCAACATAGAAATACTATTTTGTGAAAAAGATAACAGTAAGATAAAAAGTGTCAGAAATGGAAATTTCTGCTCATCAGAAAAGGCAGTCATTAAAACTAGACTTTACTCATTAGAGATTTATCAAAAAATTATTAAACTCTTCCTTATGTTAAAATTTAAATACAAGTAAAAGTCAATGGATTTTTGTTTTAATTTTTTGCCAGAGAATACAATCTATAGTTAAGAGAAACTTTATATATATATATATATATATATATATATATATATATATAGTTGCAAGATTTTCAAATCATCATTAGCTAGAGAAACCAAATACATTTAATAGAATTTTGAGTGAGAATAAAAGAGCTATTTTTAAAAGTTGGAATCGACACAGAAAACATCTGCTTTATTAAAGAATTCTTTTAGGGATGATATAAATATAAAATAATACATCTTAACATGAGATAAATCATATGTTCATTGAGCATATCACCATAAAGGTTTTAATTTTTTTCTTCAAAATAACAAATGTGGTTGAGACTAGTGATTGCAGTTTTAGTAAAATGCAAAACCGTTTTTTCGGTTTTCATTTTTTCCAAAACTCGAAAACCGATTCCAAAACAGGTTTTGTAAAAATACGATAAACACTATATTTGTGTAACAAACATTAAATAAATTTATTTCTTAAGTATGTAACTTATATACATACATAAAACGATTATTATCTAACATTGAGAGTTATAAAATCACCTGCCAGTACAGTTAGCATTTTTTTCGGCATTAAAGTGTGCTTGCAGAAAACAGTGAATTTATGGAGACATCATTCAACTTCGATTTTATTTTAGTTACGAATTGACCCGATGATGAGAATGCCCATTCCGGACTCCACGCTTGTCGGTGGAATAGTGAGCAAGTATTTGTAGCACAGCTCCATAATTGTGCTTTTGGCTCCCCCTCCTTCCAATACTGCAACATCTTTTTCCAGTTCCGTTTCAAAATCACTACTTCTTGTACAATTACCCAGAGATGCCGAACCAGCAAGCTCCTTGTCAATTGCCCCTACAGCAATTGCTCCATGTATAAAACAGAAGATTTTAACACAACATCATCTTTGTCATTAAAGTTGATATATCCCTTGCATCGGATTGTGTTGGTGTTAAAGAAGACGGCGATAAATGTTTTATCAAGTTATTTATAAACCGACAAATAGCCGTTTTCCCTAACTTTTTAAAGACATATTCCGATCTTTTATCACTGGTTCGATACCCATTATGTAGAAATTGAAGTACTGCTAATGCGTTAGTACATCTTTCTTGAATTCTAGGGATTCTTTCAGTTCATTACCAGTGTAGTATGAAGATCATTTAAAGACGTCAACATGAAATTTAAAGCAGCATCAGCAGTCAATAGATTTGCATCTGCTCTACATAATGCTTCCACTGTAAGTTTTACTGGCAATAAGGAAGAAATAGTAACCACTAATAAATTAAAGTCCTGTTCAGAGAATGAAATTTTCGATGACAAATCAATTAGGGCTTTCTGAACACATGATTTTAATTTGTTGAACCTTTCCAACATGGTGAGTAAACTATTCCATCATATTTTTTAATCTAAAATCAATGAGTACTCTACCAAATTTCAATTTCACATATTTTTGCAGTATGTCATCGATTTTTGTTGGGGATTTGCGGAACAATCGTACAACCACTCTAATTTTTGAAATAAATGGTAATATGGTTTCATGTTTAACATCTGAAGCCGAATTTCCTTCTACATCATCTGAGCCAATCAATACTGAACCCACTTTCAAATGAATTTTCATCTCCCAATTCTGAATCGTCATCATTGTCAATATCCAATTCAACAATCTCTCCTTAGATTCTGAGACAATCACATTCCGATTCAGGTTCATTATCCGATTGTGAGTTATTTTTACAACTTCGACGGGTACTTTTTGTATAACACTTTGATTACACCAAGCTGAACGGCATGCGCTCAACAGAGCTATTACTCAGCTTTAATCAATTTGCCTACTTTTTTCATGACTGATGCTCCGTCTGTAGTGATACATACTATATCTTTATCAAGGCACAGACCAAAAACTTGTCTGGCTCATTGATACTGATGCTGAGAATCCGTCTACACGTTATTATGATTGGTCAGCGGAGAAGTAGGTCGTTTCGTCACACGAAAGTGATGTGTGACTCATGTGGCTTTAATACCACAGACATGTAATAATGTTGAATTTTTATTCTGATAGGGTAGTAAACACTAAACATTTAGTTGTTTGCATCAGTGTGCATAGTATGGTATACCTTATTGTGGTGAGTTTCTCTTATGGGTTGCCAATACATAAAATCAAAAACCTGGTTTTCTTCTTTCATAAAACCGTTTTTCGATTTCGAAATTAGGGTCAGTTTCCCGGTTACCCCGAAACCGGTTTTGCAATCACTAGTTGAGACTAGTTACAAAATCTAAAGTCAGTTATAAACAAATCTGCAGGGAAACCACTTTCTTATATTTTAAAAGGGTGGGAAACAAAGTCATTGATGTTGAAAAACATCTTAGCCCGAAAAACCTATATTTTAGCAATGACTGACCCCTTTTTTCTCAACAAACCTTTTTCTGCTTTGAAATGTACAACCATGAGAAAAATTCCAAAAGGCAAATTTATAGTATAAATATCTCTCAGGAATTTAAATAATATTTTGTTAGATAAGTCTGAATTATGTAGGGAAAAACTGTCTTTTACACTAAAACAAATAAACTGTCAATCTTTACCTTCAAATCTGGCAAGTTTATTCAATGATATGCTACAAAGAATTAAATTGTTTATGCACAAAAACATTTAGTGTTTACTATTTCTTATAATGATTTTTATCCCTCAAAATAAAAAGGATCATGTATAACAAAGACAAAAAATAAGAGACATGTTGTGAATCATTGTAGTGTGTCATACTTAATTAACAATTAGTCAAACAAATGATTAAAATTCAAACATAGCACAATGCTGTGAAACAAAATCTAAACAATATTGATGTGAATATTTTTGAAAACTTTCACCTTGAATATAACAAAAAAATAAACAATATTAAAATGGCCATTCTTGAGGTATAGACCACTCATGTGCAAACCTCAAAAACCATTACTTTCTCTATATTCAAAACACATGTTCTAAACAAATCCATTGACAAACTTTTTGTGACTGATTTATGGAAGATTACAAACATATTCATATTACCTGCTCTCGTGGAAATAATGCAATATTAAAATTAATTTTTTTAAAGTTTGTCTTCCTGTCTATTTTTCAGGGTTTCATTAACCAAGCGAAAGAAAAATGAGGGTTTTTAAGGCTATTTTTTCATTTTAAAAAGTACATTTCTCAAACATCACAAATATTAAGCAACAAGTGCTAGGTTTGGGTCTCATAAACCCAGTTTAAAAAAAAACACCAATTTTTAGTTAATTTATAATTTTGCCCATAATTTTTCACTAATTTTGTGCCCATAAATTTTCTTACACTTGTGACCTTGAATATCACTAATCTTGGCTTTTGAAGGGAGGTGAAATAACATGTACAGTATTCTTGTAAGAAAACTAAGGTTTCCAAACTTTTAAAGACTCAGCAAATATTAGATTTTTAAGGCCCCTAAAAAATTTAAATGAAAATTCGGGCCTTTTAAATGTCCATGAGAGCCCTGTTTTTGTTGTTGAAGGTTTGTATTTTGAGTTGGTAACCCCTATTTCATTCCTGATTAGGTGCAAATGCATGCTCAGCACACCACCTTAGAAATGGCACTGATTATTATTCAATTATTTCCTTTTGTGGTTCAGATTCAGATATTTCATTATTCCCAATAAGTAGATTGGTTCCAAAAAATTGAAAATGGTTTAATAAATGTAATAAAAATAATATATTTAGCATACAATTAATTTTAATGAAGAAACATTTATATCCTATTTAAAAAAGGCGTTATGAGCCATTAGTATAAATAAGTTTTGCATAAGTTATAAAAGAATTAATTCTTTAAAAATAATTAAGATAAAAGAATAACAGTACTTTTACTCCATTCACTATTTAAGTATTAATACTTTATTTTTTATTATATTTACTATTTAAGTATCAATAATTTACTTTTACTATATTTACTAAAATATTTAAAACATATATTGGCAATGAAAATTTTTTATTATAAAATATATATGTTGTTATATTATATTTGCAAAGTACTTACTTTTGTACTTAAGAAGCAATGCTTGGGCTTTGGTTTCACCTAATGATGGAACTGTTAAAAGTGTTTTTAGAAGGTACGTTTCTAATGGAGGAACACGTCCTCTTAACATAAATGGATTGGACTTATCCTCACTTCCCATACGCACCTTTATAGGGAGAGAAATAATTTATTTTAAAACATAAACACAGACATCTATATAAATATCACTTCTCAATTGCCCTTTAAAAATAAAAATTAACACAAACATATTTATTTTCAAGGGACTACTCAAACATTTTATATTAAATGAAATACATAAAAATAAACATATATAGACTAATAACAAATTCAAGTAGACTTTCAATGAACAAAAGCACTTTTGTGAGGTGTTCAAATAGAGGACTTGTATTGCTTTATGGTAAAAGCTATAATATATTTTAATTTTGACTTTCACATGAATTCTGATTACACAAAATTTTAATACAGCTACCACTTTAAGTTTCATGAATGAACAATTTTATTGAATATATGCTGAAAATTAAGCTGTTGCTGTAAGATATGCTAAACATCACTGAAAGTAAAAACTGTTTTGCTATTATTTTTAATACCAGTTACAGAGATATGAAATAATGGTGTTCAAAAACAAGAGTACAGTTTTTAGTAAAGTATTGTTAACTATAAACTACATGTTCCAAATTGTAGAAAAGAATTGAGCTCCCATAACAGGTATTAGTTCAAAATATATCTGTTAAATGCATGGGACTTAAGATTTATTTGATAAAAATAATTGTGAATGACTCATTGAGAAGAAAAGAACAGGAAAGCGTTTAATTGTAATAATGTAATTAAGTGTAGACATAATGTTTGTCACTGCCAGTATAAAATCTATGGTATTCACACCAAATATATTTCACTGGTGTCAATAAATTTAAGATATAAATTACAAGAATGACAAACCATAGCTACAAGGGCATGAGAACATTCTTCTGATCCAGTCACAGGTACCACTCCTAATCCTAGCTCCAGTACAGCAAATTTTTGTAGATCACTGAAATACTGTGAACTAATTGTTGTTCTTTCAACTATTACAGCACTTCTATCATAACTTGCCTGAACAAATAAACTTCAAAAATTACATACTTGGAAAGATTTATTACAAAACAGATTTAAAATTCTTACAAAAATGTAAATAAAGATAAAAAATACGAAAATAGAAAAATAATGGTACCATTTAAAATATCAGATGGATTTTATTTGATTTCATCAATGGAAATTCATTAAAACTACTGTCAGGCAAATTGCTAAAGAATTCATTATTAAAAATGGTTAAAATTAGATTTATTTAACCTTAATTTGGGCATATTTTTCTTTGTCAATTGGAAATATAGAAAAGGAGATATTCAATGCAGATTGAGACTCTTTAGCAGGATATGCAGATTTAAATCAAGTGATTTTTATTTTTAAATGGATTGAATCGGAAAGCTATTTTAATGATTATGATATTTTTATTGCAAGCTCAAAATTCCACTTAATTGGCATGTTCTGAGAATGCTATTACACTATTTTGTGCTATTCATAGAGAAAGATTCATTTTCTTGTATGTTATGTATGAACCCTTTTAGTGTACTTGGTATATAGCTTTGAAATACTTATCATTGCTCAGAGAAAATTTGAAAAATAGGCATATTTGATTTCAATTAATGAATATTTTCATGTCTCAATTTTTACTATTTACTTTGATATTTTTTCACAAATAAGTACTTTTTGCAAGCTAAACATTAATCAGAAGTAGGAATTTTTTCATGAATTTTGTTGCAAGTTCCCTTTATTTTATTTTCTATTGATGACTTGATTTTTTTCTTTACAAGATTTTAACAAATTAATTACTTTATATAAAAATGACTAAAGCATTTCTCTACATTTTATTCATATATGTTAAATATATAATGCAAAGAAATTCTGAAATTTGTCAGATTTTTGATTAATTTTATACAAAAATTTATGTGTGTGTGGTGTTAGTGAGATCCTGCAACCTTATTTATCTAGGTCCAAAAATGTTATGCTACTTGTTATGGGTGAAAATCAAACTAATCTAAACCTCTCGAGAACCAGAAGGAAAACAATGCTTATGCATGGTATTTGTTGTGCTGTTCTATTTACTTTATCATGTGATTAACTTTGTTAATTCCTATATTGTGTTTTAATCTAAAAAATTTACCCTGCTTTATTTCCCAATACATTAATGTTATTCATCAGAAATATTAAAGTTTAACAAAAATTTAAAATATCCAGAAACTACACTATGATTTGCATGTCTCATATCCAGGTTTAAATTTGTATGGGCAAGGGATTAATTAAAGTCATAAAAATCCTATTCAAATAAAAAAAATCTGATTTAAATAAAATAAATCTGATTGTTATGATTTTGTTCATACCCTGCTTTCTTGGGAAAGTTAAGTCACTAAGTGTCATATCTTAATGTGGAAAAAATTATCATATTAATTCTCTAGTTAGAATTAATATGCTCTTTCAAGAGAATATTAATTCTGCCATATATACCATCTTGAGAATATCACAATCTTCACTCAATTGAAGTAGTTTTTATATTAGCAATTAACTCAACAATAATTCTTAATATTATTCTTAAAGATTTTAGAACCTCAGGTAATCTTAAGAGTACCTTTTCAAGCAAAATTTTAGTATAATTTTTCTAAGTACCCTCTGATGTACAACTACACCTATATTCATACATCTAATGATTAGGGTGACTAAATTTGCGATGAGTCAGTGAAGACTTCTCTTTCAAAAGAGATGGGGAAATTTGTTTAACATTTATTGTTCATACAGTGCATATTTCTGTAATATGTTGGCGTAACTTTTCACGTGCTAGGCGAGTGCCAAGAACGTTGCCAACTTCTCAGTCAGTGTCTCTTTACAAGATAGAAGATGTCACCAGCATTCCCTTCCAGGAACCGCTCGCTCTGTGTACTAGGGTTGTACAGTAATTTAGAATCAATGTTTGTGAAATAATTATAAGTTAGTCTGTTAAATTTTGTGTTTTTGTTTGAGCATGACATTTATTTTAGTAGTTTATAAAATGTAATACAACGAATATAAAATAAAATTACCTTTTTTAACTTAGCAAGATTCCTTCGATAGCTTGTCCCTGCAACTAAATCCGCTTCAGTCACAAATACAACAGCGAAATCATTTGTAGGATAAAAATCAACAAAATCCATGGAATCAATAATTAAAGTTGATACTCGACCTAGAGAAAAATAAATATACAATAAGACATTTTGCAATTAATGACTTTCACAAATACATATAAGAGTAGTGTGATTAGAATTTCTAAAATTTGCTCATAAGCAATTTCTCATATACAGTTTTAAACAATGCTTAAAAGGCATTTTTCTATTCATGCATGCATATTATTTTTTGTCTTATTGTTTAACTTTATTTTAATGTTTGAAGATATAGAAGAGGAATCACAACCATTAAAAGTCCAGTAATGTAATGATTTGTAATGTACCTAAATGTAATGATTTGGATAAATCAATGACTAGTTCATTCATGCACAGTAATATCTAAATGGTTAAAGAGAAATGACCAATGTCAAATATTCAAAATGATGTGCACATACGGAATTTGAAATTAAAAAAAAAATACAGTTTAAATACATACAGAGAATCAGAATAAAATCCATAGGTGTTATAAGAAACAGAACTTTAAATCCTTCGCAAATGTCATATGTGTATATTCAAAATCAGTACCAAATATGTTAATCTGAGGTGAAATCAGTGTGAGAAATATCAGTCATCTTAGAGTAATGTTTCTGAAATTTTGCAAGAAATAGGTAATAGCTGAATAGAATTCAACACTGTTGATATCTTATTAACACTATCAACAGTACTGAAATATTTTACTGAAAATTTAGATATTTGCAAATTGTCAAAGTTGATTACACTTAAGACAGTAAATTAAAATTTTAATTTGGAAATTTGATTTTACTGTAGTGTTAGTAACATCGTGTTCGTATGAATTATGAGATTGATTTTTGTACCTTATCAGTAAAAAAAAATCTTTGTCACCCTGTTTTATTCTTCAGTTGGATAATGCAAAACCATGTTAGTTTTTAAACCATTTAATTTTATAAAAATCATTTACATCGTGGTATTTCATTCAATGCAATAGCTACAGAGAAAATTGATTTCTTTGTGGCATTAAAGAATTGATAGAATTTGGAAACAGCTATATCAAAGCTGTTCCAAAAATGTTTTGATAAATTTATACTTGCAAGACCTGATAAAATTCTAATGGCTGAAAATATAGCATAACATAAACTTTCATAGTGATGTCATAACGTGTGGAATGAATAATTCCATCAAAATCCATTATCTTGTAGCAGCTATAAATTTTTAAGTATGAAGAAAAGTTGACATAAAGGGTAAATAGAACGAAATTTCGTCTAAAGCAAAAACGTATATTTATTGATCAACATGCATATTTCTAAAAATTGAAGGATTGCAATGGAAGAATAAATGACAAATAACGAATTCTATCTTACGATTCAAGAACGTAATCAATTCACTATTTTTCCACTTGTCATTTATTAAGATGTGACCAGGAGGCACCTGTGGACAAACAGTTTCAGCCATGACAGATTTTCATCAACTTAGAAGCAAAAATGTAGTTTGTGAGAGAAACTCAGTGATCAATTTTATCAAAAAGAATACAAAATTTTGCTTTCACTTGTCGATTGTTTTTGTTTATTTACCGCTCGCGGTTTTATAGTAATTGCGTTGCCAGTAGAATGAAACAATATAACGTGTTTAAATACGAAACTTAAACATCTCAGGACAATGTTACGCGCTCCAGTTTGGGTGCACAGGGTTACTCTACTTTTGTGACTTTTTTGGCGATCTTAATTTTAGCCTCTTTTCTTTAGATCGAATAGTTCTTAAACCAAATCGTTAATCGAATTCGTTCTCGAAAATCGCGCAGTTCCCGCTCGATGGTCATTGTTATTTGGATTTCAAACGGGAAGTTTTGCTGTGTGATTATTGTCTACTGCATCTTTACCCAAATGGCTATCCTGGTGATCGGCGATTCTATGATGAAATATTAAGGAAAATGCTTTCCTAAAACGTTGTCAAGCCGATCTAATTGTAGCTGCTTTCCCTGGCGCTACAATAGATATGAGAGAAAAATAATTGCGCGTTTTGGAGCCGATGGGGGGTTGGAATTTTGTGACAGATGAATCTGCTGTTATGAGTTCTTAACACCATTTTACGTTTGGAACTTCAAAGGTAAGGAAAACCTTTTTGCAATATACTAAACTCTTGCTAATGTGCATACAGACAATACATAAAAAAAGCTTGTGCTGTTTGTGATCCATCTTAATTTGAAAATGTAGTGCTCAAAAAATTTTGTTTGCTCAAGAAATCATATTTTGTTATACAGCCCACTATCAATGTAAATTTAAAAAATTATATGTATGACGTTAGGAAATACCTGCTGTGTTCTATCGTTTGATAAGGTTTTAATCCACATTGTTACACTGTTCAATGTACTTATATTTTCCTTAGGAATCCCAAGATTTGTTCCCATGCATTCATCAGTCTGAAAAAGAAATTAAACGTGGCTTTTCATTTGTACACTCACAATGCTTCTTAACATCTGTGACATCTTAGCGCCTAAGAGTCTAGAATGGCCGGCTGCAGACCCGGAAGTTTCCTGTTAAAAAGTCCTTCAATAATGCGCTTGCGCATGTGAGGAGAATGAGAAACAGTTAGCTCACGGACTCCGTCTAGTTGAGACGTCTTCGTAGCAATTCGTAAATTTTAATATGAAAATAAGCATTTTTGTTTCGCGCGTCCATTGTAAACCCATTGTTTTGTCTGTGTTAAAATAAATGTTATTTTTTAATGTCCAACAAAAAAGTTCGGATTAATTCATCACACATCTCTCAAAGCTGTCACAGGAAAAATTTACCACCTCAAAAGACTTCTAGAAATGTTCCAAAACTGGTGTTATCTGTTTGAAATTTCTTATTATTTGATCAATGCTGATATTATGTTAATAGTTAATGTACTTTTATACATACACAGTTCCCTTAAAGCTAAAAGAGGGCCTGACTTAAGCCCCAAAAGTTTCAATTTCTATCATTACATTTTTTCTAAAACCTTAAGTTTTGCAAGAACTTTATACACTGCTGGCCACCCAAATTGCAACACCAAGAAAGACAAGAGATATCACAACAAAATTTATTTTGTAGATAACATGTTGACCAAGTATCAAATGATTAAATTTATAGACTTTTGTGAAGTGCGGTTCCTGCCAAAATCAGTAGCCAGAGTAGCCGTCATTGTTGGAGATCACCGCTGCCACACGCCTCGGCATTGATTCAAAGAGACTTTGGATTGTTCTTGGGGTACAGCAGACCAAGCAGCTTCCACACGTTGCCAAAGTTGATCTGGTGTGGCAGCTGGGGATGTATTCTGGGTCAATCGTTGAGCAACCATGGACCACATGTTTTCTATCGGCGAAAGATCCGGAGAGCGAGCTGGCCAGGGAAGATATTCAATCTGGCGATTGACGAAGAACCCTTGGACAATGCGTGCCACGTGTGGTCGCGCATTATCCTGTTGAAATATGGCTGTGGGCAAGCCCTGAAGGTAAGGAAGGACAACTGGCTCCAACACCTCGGAGATGTAGCGCTGGCTGTTTAAAGTACCGGCAATGCGTACTAGAGGAGTGCGAGAGTGATATCCAATACCGCCCCATACCATAATACCCGGTGCAGGACCAGTGTGGCGGTGCATAACGCAGCTGTTTAGCATCCTCTCTCCACGGTGTCTCCAGACTCGAATCCGACCATCGTGGTGTTGCAGACAGAAGCGTGACTCGTCAGTAAAGACAATTTCATTCCATTCTGCCGTCCACATCCTTCTTTCATCGCACCATTGGCGGCGGAAACGTCTGTGGTTCTGCGTCAAGGGTAGACGAAGCAATGGACGTCTTGCGGACAGACCACTCTGCTGTAAACGGCGTCGAATGGTACGCGCAGACACTGGATGATGCGGTACAGACTGAATGTGCTGTGCTATGGTTCGTGATGTGGCTGAGCGATCCGTCACTGCCATACGCACAATATGCCTGTCATCACGTGAAGTGGTGCACTGAGGTGGATGCGATCGAACACGTCGGTCCGTCGTACCCTCCTGCATCCAACGATCACATATCCGCATTACAGTTGTTTGGTTTCGTCCAACACGACTACCGATTTCCCTGAAAGATAATCCACAATCTCGGTAGGCCACTATCCTTCCTCTGTCGAACTCGGATACTTGATCAAAAGATGATCGCTGTTTTCTAAAGGGATAATTGATCGTTTTTTTGAAAAAACCACAAGAAAAACACAATTGCCGTACTTGAAATCGTCGAAATCTCCAAGCCTTAAATAGCGCTTTGAAGTGGCGCCACAGGCGCGCGTGATGTGTGTCTGCGCTGAAATTCTAATCATTTGCATATCTCACCTCCGCTAATGCATGTTGTAAATTTCATATTATTTGCATGCTTCCTTCAGGGTGTTGCATTTACGGTGGCCAGCAGTGTATATTTCATTGCACCTTTCCAAAACCAAGTTAATAATACCAATGGCATAACATTTATAGGTTATCTGAAAGTGATTGGTTTGTAATCTGATTCCATGAGACCCAAATATAATACTTGTGAAAGTTTCTTCATATGCACTAATAGGTGAGTTACTGTGATCTATATGAAATATAGCCTATAAAATGAAAAATTTCCTTTCAGAGGTACTAATTTTTATTTTACTTGAAGAGTGAGAATTCTGCCCGAACAAGCAGATTGATTGCTAGTGCCTTGGAAACCATGTTATTGTCTCCTTTGACTTTTTTAATTATATTCTGATAATGTTAATATCTAATACATCTTAATTACTTTTAGAAATCTTGTGCTATTTTGGCTCAACCATCTATTTGATTGCCTTGTACCTCTTAAAAAATCTAGCTGTGCTTTGTCTTCTATTGCACCACTTAAACATGCTTCATTTTGGTTGCGTGCTTCTCGTTTACGCTTCTTTAAAAGGGTCAAATCTTCATCCCCTAAATCCAGTTCACTGCAGATGCCTGCTGTTGTATTTCTGCAATGTCCACTGTTGCCTGCTAATATGCCTCCACAACCATTGACGCCTGCCTCACTGGAATCCGCTTTGCTTTCATTCTCAGCACTTTTTGTTTTGTTAATTCTAAACCTCTGCTTCTGTTTTCAATATTCATTTCTGTTGATAATGTAATTTAATCCTCTCTCCCTTGATAAAACTTTTACTGCGCATGGTTAAATTGGAAAGTAAAAGGAATGTTTCAACTGATACATCTTTCTCATTCAGTGATTTCTTAGATTCACCTTTTTTTCTTTCTGTTTCCAAGTTACTTTCTGTTCAATTAAATTTGGTAAATGGTGAGTATTTCTAATAAGATTGATATTTTGGGAAATTGTATAGGTGAAACTAATATACTGAAAAAACAAGAAAAAATATCTATTTGAAAGTTCATTTGTTAATCATAGAAATGGAAGGGGTAGAAGAAGTCTTGTTGAATCAATCCATTGTTTACAATGTAATGGTTTCACTTATACATGTAACATCAGGTATATGCAATCACGAAGACTTGCGTCAGCCATGTGGAATTCCGAAAGACGCAACCAGAGCGCATATTGCATCATCCAGACCCCCATCAGCAACGTTGCAGCCAGCCATTGGATGAAATCAACCAATGATGATCAGCCAACGCCCAAGTCGCAAACACCTACCCAGAGAAGGAGCAGAGTCAGGGAAAGATGAAGACGGTTAAGATGTAGCTCAGGAACTGGCTAATTTGCAATCACCCAATAGCTTTAATTTTCATCTGTATATAGTTTCACATGTAAATGCTTATATCCCAATTAAATTGCTTAAAATGATGAGAACTCCCGCCTCCAATCCATTAAAACCAAAGGACGAAGCAACTCGTCCATAATACATACATATAAAAGACCTTTATATATAGGGAGATGTTTTTTTCAATCAAATAAATTTAATCAATAATTTTAACTGGATATAATAGTACATCACAATCAAATTTATATTTTCAATTAAATAGTAATTTAAATAATAGTTCTTCCCTAAGTGAATCGGTTTGGTTTTCCACCCCTGAAGCAGGAATTTTGGATATCGAGAAGTTCAAATCATAACCAGTCCATTTCAAATATTAATCCTAGGAAATGTGAAAAGTATAGCAGATTTTTCTCAACTATGCAGAAAGTTTATTACCATTATAAAATTTGTTAAATATGGAGATTCATAACTCTGAAGGATGTATAGCAACATTAAAGTTTAATAGAAATGTAAATAAACATTAGTATAGTGCATAACATAGAAAACATTAAAATTTTATCATTTGATAGTATTAGTAATTTTCAAATTTGGTTAGAATTTGAATCTCGAGCAACATTTAGTTCTTTTAGGGAAAAGGACAGGGAAGAAAGTCTAGAACTTTTGATTATACATGTTCAGTATGTAGTCTACATATTAGACTCGTGAAGATGTGTTGGATATCAGTGTGCAGTCATTTATATAGCTGTAATTGTTTAGATGATAATAATTTATGAAAGCATTATTTATAAAGTGCATTCTATCATAGGAAGTGAAAAAAATGTAATTAAGATTTAAATCAAATCCAGACAAATGGTCTTGAATGTTATTACTCAAAATGTTTTGTGAGGAATTCTGCACCTTTTGTATGCTCAAGAGTCGGTGCAGTGTCATTGTTTGTTAAGTGATGAAATTTATCTTCAGCAAACCTTACTTTACTTCTTCCCCATTTTCTTGTTGATTCACAAGAGGAAGCTTTTGTGCTACACATCGCTTTTATGTTCCCGTTAACAGCGACGGCTAGTGGTTGGAAAAATAGGGGAAGGGCCTCCCCGGATTCCCCCCCCCCCGAAATTAAATCCTGGCTATGCTAGTGATATGAAAAGATAGCAGTTCCAAAAATTAGTTAATGAGGATTTTCCTATTTTCAGTAAATTAAATAAATTCTTCTGTCCTTTAATGCTGCAAATCTGTTTGATATGTCATCGTAAAATGTCTGTTTCTTCATAAGCGTCACTAATAGTACATCTTTTTGAATAGAAATATTTGCTAAAGAAAGTCTCTTACGAAATAGTATTTCTTTTGTAGGTTTTTATTCTTTTAAGGCAAGAAAAACTCCTTTCCACTGATACACTTGTAGAGGGAATTGTTAAGACAAGAGAAAACAAATTATATGCTTCTGTGAAAATTTCTTTATCATAAAGCATTCGAAGAAGTTCTTGCATCGATATATTCCTGAATTTTCCATCGGCATATATAAGACAGTTCATTTTTAAGGCGCTGGGTTTTTTTAAACACATCGCCGTAAAACTGTTGAAGACTTTCAAGTACCTGAGATGTAAATTAAATTAGTTCAAATTTCGTTGTATCAGCAAGACAAATAAATTGAAGTTTTTCACAATCATGAAATCTTGTGTTTATTTCCATAAGAGTGTGGTCTAAATTTCAAAATATAGCTGTTTATAATTTTGAGAAATTGTTCTTAGTGAAGGAGCGGCATATTCCCGTTTAGATTGGACTATTTCTGTGATTTTACGCGTGTTTTAAAAACATCGTCTCTTTTACGGCTCAGTAGCTCACAACTGTATTTTATTTGAGATACAATATAGTTTAAATCTAGTGATTTTTTCTGGAGAATTTCAAATAATATATCAGTAAGGCGAAAAATTCAAAATCGTTCATATCATTTAAAAATCCCTTTGCAAGTTGAATTGTTGTTTTGTCTGAATGTTCACTGTCATAAATTCGAATATTTCTTTTAATTTATCCCAATCTTCAATCGCATTCACTAATTTCGAATTGGAGGACCATCGAGTGTGTTATGGTTGGTATACGTCTTGTGGAATTTGATGCAAGAGCATAAGATCGCTTTGCCAAGTGATGAAAAAACGAAGGAATGCCGCTGAGGCTTGCAAATAAAATTCGACATTTAGAAAAACTTTGCTGCAATACAAGATTGAAACGATGTGCTAGACAATGGACAAAAACGGCTTGAGGAGCTTTATCCTTGACATTTTTCTGCAGTCCATTCAAGTGACCCCATCGTAGCATTGTCCTATTAATTTGTGAATAATCTTTTTAAGGTTACACTACTGCATAACCATTTATACTGAGTAAACCAACACTCTTGAAAACTAATATTGTACGATTTACCGCTCTCTTTAATTTCTTTTTGGGTCATAATTGTCAATAAATCCGTTGGATGTGCTTGACGTAATAAGTCACTTGTCTTCGTCTTTCCACCGGCTAAACGGAGTTTCCAGTAAATTACACACAATATCATTAATTGGATTCATTCCGCTGAAAAATCTAAAACAAAATCATTGCTCTATTTCGTGTAATTAATATTCGGCAGTTTCGCGCGATTGGCTAGACTTTTTGACACTAAAGCTCGATTAGTTTTCTGTGGTCGCTGCTCACAACGGGAAACTAGGGATATCTATTTTTAGATTTCAACCGGCAACCCTTATAACGCATGGATGGCCAACCTGCGGCACGCGGGGTGTTAAAAAACTGTTAAAACTCCGCCGTGGCACGGCGGAGTTTTAACAGTGGCACGCGAAGACTGAAAAAATAATGTCTTCAGGAACTTTGTCAAAATCCTACTCATACGCTACTGAATACAACAGCGCCGGAAAGCGGCACTGCTTGACATCAGTACAAAGATGCGGTAAGACAGCGTTGAAATTTCAGTTTATCGGTTTTTATTGTTATCAACTCTAGAATCATATGACGTAGAACGACTTTATCTCTGCAAAAAACTGAATCAAGTGGTGAGTTGCATTAACTTTGCTTGAAATTTCGGTTTATCGGCTTTTATTATTATCAACTCTAGAATCATATAATCTTTTGGTAGATTCTAGATTTGATAACAATAAAAACCGATAAACTGAAATTTCAAGCAACGTTAATGAACTCGCCTTTATCTCTTGGTTAAGTTGAAGCTTTATTGAAAACGTGTACCTCAAAGTTCTGAAAATGATGCGTTTTACAAATCGACCCAAAGTGTGTGAAAGAATGTATTTCAACGATCAGGTGTTTCCAAGGGAAAGCTTAAGTTTGACGATGCAATCACTTCCTGACAATGTGTTTCACCTTGGTGACTATTTATTCGTGCTAATCAATAACTTCAACGGTTCCACACGTGTCCACATACGTAAATTTGCTTTGCATGAAAACAATGTCTTGAAACCAACGAAGGACTGTGTTTCCCTGCATCCAAAAACATGGTACATTCTAATGCAAAAGTTGAGCACATTTTTCGCTTTTGCAACTGCCTCCAACGTTAAAGTTATAGAAAAAGAAGTCTGCCTTTCTAAAGTGTTTGATGTGGGGGAAATGCACTTAGTTTTACAACGTGTATTTCAGAAAAGAAATTATACTTTTCAGTTCTCGCCCAACTGTGTGTTTATGAATTCTGATCAGTATTTTAAACTGTGTGAAATCTACGGCAATGTGTTAGATGTATTGAAGATATCGCTTTTGACGTATTTGTTGCCATATTATGTGAAACTGGAAATCAAAAAATGTTTTCCTGGTGAAAGTTACAAACCTTACTGCAGTGATACCATTAAATCTGATTGTTGGAGAGAAGTCATAGCTTCTCTCTGCAAGTGCCTAAAGGATATTTTGTCAAAAAATATAAATATTCTTTTTGACTGTTTAGGCTGTAAGAATGAAATTGTCAATCAATCTGTACATAAATGTATGACGATGAGCGTTGACGAACGCTTTTGCGAATTTTTCGCCCTTGCTTTATGTGCTGTTAACTGGAAAGAGTTTGCTATTAATTTTGTAAGACAGAGCAATAAACTGTTAAACTTTTATTACATAATAATGGAGGAAAATGTTTTTGAGAATTTGAATACCACAGATATTTTCAATACTGTTAGAGAGATGTATATAAAAGACCTGTAAGATATGTTGTTACAAATATGTATAAACTGTTGATTCTTTTTTCAATAAATGATTTTTTTCTTCAATTCAGTGTTTTCAAAAAATATTCTACACAACAAATATACTAATTTTGTATGACAATGTTTATTCAACAACAAAAAAGGCAAAGGTAAAAAGTTATAAGAAAATATTTTTTAAAAATGTTTTTTTTTTTTAATTTGGCGTTAACTATTCTAGATGGTTACTTTTCCTTTCTTTTTGTTTTAAAAGTACGAAAGATTTAATTTAGAAAATAAACAATACACCAAGATGATTGATAAGTACTAAAAATAATAGCAAGATGAATATTTATTTCAAGCGTTCTTTTTCTTGCATTAAAGTACATTTACACATTTTTCCTAAAGCATTTAGTAACTCCTTTTTTAAGGCATTTTAAAATTCCTCTTTAGTAAATAGGTTTAACATGTAATGAACAAACAACAAATAATAATAAAAATAGTCAATATATTTATAAGGGGTAAAAAAGGTCTTTCCTACAAGATTTGTTCCACAAGTCCTTGATAAAAGTCTTATGATTTTTAGAAAAGTCTTAAACTTCCTTATTAGTCTTTTTTTTGCTGTAGTACAAGTGTTAATTTCATGACATTCAACTCAAAACCACCCTTTTACAATTCTTCCACACTGTGTTCAATAAATCACTTGAAATTGCATCTACTACATGTACTAATTGTTGAAGTAGTGAACTTTAATTTGTCCCTTTGTTATTGTACGATAGATGGCGGCACAAGGCAGATTTTACCTTTCAACACTCCTGAGTGTATCGATTGGATCCTTGAGTTGCTATCGATATCGTTAATTATTTTTCATTCGTTTCTGTGTGCTTTTTTTAACTGTAACCTTTTTTAACTAGGTTATGTTGTTCATTCTCTGTTGTCCAATGTGCAAGTCATAATTGTGATTGTTCCTTTCTTTTGTTGTATTTAAATTAAAATTCAAGTTTAATTATTTCTGCTGCAATTATTGAAGTTCTTTAGTTAATATATCAATAGGTTATGGGCCCAGAGCACGCGCCCTCTGCGATTTAGAAGGACTTTGATTTTTGTTGAAATACGTGTGAGAATTTTTTTTTGAATCGTTTTTTTTTAAAGGAACTTTGCTGGTAATTATGGAACTCTTTAGCACAGATAAACTTCTTGGCTCAGAAAATTGGGTCAGATGGAAGTGGATGGTCGAAGGCTTGCTTATGGAGAAAGAAGGAGCATTCGAGGTGTGTTCCGGTGAAATCGAAAAGCCGGATCCGGTTCCTGATAGTGCTACCCCTGATGTCCGGAATAAGTACAGCGGTGATTTGGCCAAGTTTGATAAGGATAACAGAGCGGCACGCGGAATTTTTTCACGGACTTTGGATTCGAGAATATGTGATCTCGTTTCCATGTGCAAAACAGCCAGGGAAATTTGGCTGAAGCTACACGAACTTTTTGAGCAGAGAAATAAACAAGCCCAATATGCATGCCAGTTGCAGTTCTCTTCATTTGTGCGCGATCCAGTAGATACAATGGCTATGCACATAGCGAAATTAGAACGTCTTGTGTCACGGATGAGTGATTTAGAAATTAAGCCTAATGACTTTGTTGTTATGAGCAAGCTGTTGGAAACTCTATCAAGTGATTTTGAACCACTAAAAATGGCTTGGTGTGCAAGATCTGAGGATCAGCAAACACTGACTGAATTAAAGAGACTTTTAGTTTCTGAAGAGCAGCGAAGGTCATCAGAATGTTCTAAAGAGAATGAACTAGTTGCCTTGTTGGCTAAAGCTGGCTTTCAAAAAGGACAGTCTTCAAAGCCAGGTAAGAGTGGTGTATCAAAATTTGATAGAACTGTAAACAAACAGGGAAAGCAGTATAAATGCTTTAACTGTGGCAAAAGAGGCCATATGAAAAGAGACTGTAAATTTAATAAAAGTAATTCTATGCATGGAAACAGTGGTAGGAAATTTGACAACGATGAAGTATTTATCAGTGAATGTCTGAATGCAGAAAGTGACAACACATGGATGATTGATACTGGAGCCACACAGCACATTACCAACAGAAGTGACTGGTTCCAGTCATACACAGAGTTCAAAAACAAAACTGAAATTCGCGTTGGTAATAGTTCCACTATGAAAGCATATGGATGTGGTATTATATCTGTGAAAATGCTTGTACATGGAAAGTGGAACAATAGTGTACTGGAAAATGTGTTATATGCCCCAGAGGCTTCAAGAAATTTATTTTCTGTTAGTCAAGCTCTTGACCATGGGTCAAAATTTAATATGTCAGATGACAGTTGTGAATTCACGAAACCTAAGGGTGTCGTTGCTGTTGGAATTCGCTGTGGTAATTTATTTAAATTATTGTGTAGTGTAAATTTGCCTGAAGTAAATAATATTGTCACAGTTCCATCTACTGAGTGTGAAGCACAATTAAATGAATCTGATTCTCTCCAGCTTTGGCATGAGAGGCTTGGACACTTAAACAAACAGCATGTGAAGAAGTTGCTACATTCACAAGGTATTGCAGTGAAGACAGATGACAAGGTTTGTGAGGCATGCATACTTGGCAAACAACATAGGTTACCATTCAAGAGTCGACAACAGCGTGCAAAGGATATTGGTGAACTTATACACACTGATGTCTGTGGACCTATGGAGCAAGAATCAATGGGTGGTTCACGATATTTTCTGTGCTTTACTGATGATTACTCTAAATTCAGGAAAGTATATTTTCTGAAACATAAGTCTGAAGCTTTTGCAATGTTTGAAGAATTTTGTGCTTTCTTCAAAACCCAAACGAAAAAGCCTATTAAAGCAGTATTGACTGATGGTGGATTGGAGTTCAATAATAAACACGTCAAGAGTCTTCTAAAGAAAATGGGAGCGGAATTTCGCTACAGTACCCCCTATACACCTCAACAAAATGGAACTGCTGAGCGAAATAACCGAACACTGGTAGAATTGGCACGTTCTATTATAATTTCAAAAGACCTGCCAAAATCACTGTGGGCTGAGATTGTCAATGCTGTTGTGCACATATTAAACCGTGCTGGAACTTCAGCAGTTGAAGGTAAATCCCCATTTGAATTGTTTTTTGATAAAACTCCAAGACTTGACCATCTTAGAATCCTTGGAACAGAGTGCTTTGTCCATACTCCAAAGCAAAAGCACAAGAAGTGGGACTCAAAAGGTCAAAAAAGTATTTTAGTTGGATACTTAGATGATGTGGATGGATATCGTGTGTGGTTCAGAGGTACACGGAAGGTAGAACGATCCAGAGATGTCATATTTTCTCCTGAATCTGAGTCACCTTCTGCCATTGTTAGAGTTGAAACATCAACCACTTTTGAGCAACCTAACAATGAATCTTCACTTGAGCTTGATCCAGATGAGGCTCCTGATGAAGTACAGAGTGTTCGGCAGTTGAGAAGCAGACAGCAATTAAAGGCACCTGAACGTCTGATTGAATGCTGTATTACAGAACAATGTGAACCCGAACATTATTATCAGGCGATAAAATCGGAGAATGCCAATGACTGGCAAGATGCTATGGATGAAGAACTCAAATCTCTAGCAGAAAATGAAACATGGTATTTAACCGATTTACCAGAAGGAAGACAAGCTATCTCAAATAAATGGGTGTACAAAATTAAACGACATGCCAATGGCGACATTGATAGATTTAAAGCTCGTTTAGTGGTAAAAGGTTTTTCCCAAAAGGAAGGAATTGATTATTGTGAAACCTTCAGTCCAGTTGTACGGTTTGAAACAATTCGTGCAGTGATAAGTGTAGCAGCTAGTGAAGGCCTAAACCTAGTGCAGTTTGATGTCAAGACTGCATTTTTGTATGGAACACTGAGTGAAGAAATATACATGAAGCAGCCAGTAGGCTATGATGACAAGTCAGGCCAAGTTTGTCGGCTAGTCAAAAGCCTGTATGGATTGAAACAATCACCTCGTTGTTGGAACCAAAGGTTCAAAGAATTCCTTCAACGTTTTGGTCTGAAGGAGAGCAGAGCTGATCCGTGTCTATATTGTAGTGTTGATCAACAACAAAAACTACTCTTAGCTTTGTATGTTGATGATGGGCTCGTTGCCACTACCCCACAAATCCAAGATCACTTTCTTAAAGAACTTCAATGAGAATTCAAAGTGACATATAAGGACGCTGAATATTTCCTCAGTATAGAGGTAAAAAGACTGAGAAATGGTGATATATTTATCAGTCAGCAAAATTGTGCTGAAAGAATACTGAAAAGGTTTAATATGGATGAAGCAAATGCTGTGTCAACACCTATGGAAAGGTGTCATCTTGCAGGGGAAGAAACTACAGCAATAGATGATGACAGAGTTCCTTATAGGCAAGCGGTGGGTAGCTTGATGTACATGGCTGTTGCTACTCGACCAGATATTTCATTTTCTGTGTCGTTTTGTTCCCAGTTTCTGGATAAAGCTGACCAAAGGCATTGGTCAATGATTAAGCATGTATTAAAGTACATTAAGGGAACAGCAGGCCTGGGTTTAATCTTCAAGTGTGGCTTTAAACCAGGTATTCTAGAGGCATATTCTGACGCTGATTATGCCAGTGATACAACAACTAGAAAATCTGTGTCTGGTATTTTGTTCAAATACAGTGGAGCAGCAATATGCTGGGCAAGTCGTCGACAGCAGTCTGTATCACTGAGTACCACAGAAGCTGAGTACATTGCTGCAAGTGAGGCTGCCAAGGAATTAATTTGGCTTAAATGGCTATTTGATGACATCGCTCCATTGATTGTGGTTCCTACACTGCTAATTGACATTGCTAGTGCTGTTCGACTGTGTAAAAATCCTGAGTTTCACCAGCGAACAAAACACATTGACATTAGGTACCATTTTGTGCGTGAAAAGGTTTTAAATGGTGAAATTAATGTTGAACACATTAATGGTGATCTGCAAGTTGCAGATGTTCTCACCAAAGCCTTACCAAAGAAACGTTTTCAAGGGTTAAGAACAGCTCTTGGTGTGATGAACATAACAAAATTAGAAGTTCAAGGGGAAGTGTTGAAGTAGTGAACTTTAATTTGTCCCTTTGTTATTGTACGATAGATGGCGGCACAAGGCAGATTTTACCTTTCAACACTCCCGAGTGTATCGATTGGATCCTTGAGTTGCTATCGATATCGTTAATTATTTTTCATTCGTTTCTGTGTGCTTTTTTTAACTGTAACCTTTTTTAACTAGGTTATGTTGTTCATTCTCTGTTGTCCAATGTGCAAGTCATAATTGTGATTGTTCCTTTCTTTTGTTGTATTTAAATTAAAATTCAAGTTTAATTATTTCTGCTGCAATTATTGAAGTTCTTTAGTTAATATATCAATACTAATAAATAGACTGTTTAGTAACAAATGTACGTTTTAAAATTTTACGTAAAATATTGGTTCGGCACATAGGACACGTTGAGAGACTCTTCGTACATCTCATGCATGTAACCAGATGACCGCAAGGCTGTAAAGTAGCATCCATTTCCGATTCCATGCAAATTTTACAAAGTCGTTCGTCCTTGTCATTGTATGAGCAGTAAAGTTTTACATCAGGTTTTATAAAAACATTGGCATTATTGTTTGTTTCATCCAACACCTGTACAATTTCATCTATGGGTGTTCCTTTTAATCTAGGGTCAACAATCGGTCCTTGTTGGGCTACCAAACATTTTGGATAAAACTTTATGTGTTCGTGTCTGACTATATCCTCCTTTTGCCAATTTTCAAGCCCTCCTCCACACCAATAGCACCTAACCCCGTCCGAGACACCCGTATAATACAATCCATTTTCGGCCAAGTCCCTAATGTCAACATCTGTGCGTGGCCAATCTCTAAACGTAGATAGGTGTTTATTGAGCATAGACATGTTTGGAACTTTAGGCTTCAAATTTGCATACTGATTACTCATTTTCCTTAAAATTATATTATGCTCTGTTACTCTTAAGTGTAAAATTATAGTACAGATTGTGTTGAAAAGTTTCTCTTCGTCATTTTTTAAAAAACAAAATCTGATACTTGTCTAAGATACTAGTGGTAGAGTAAAAAAGAAAAATCACATGCACATTTAAGTATATCCTTTCGTTAAAATCTTCTTGCTTTACAACACACAATTTTACTTGGCGCATTATCACAAGCACATGTTTTCTGAGTACATTCTTCACTTATGCGCTCATAGTTACTCACAAAAGATAAGACTAAGATAAATTTTAACTTTACTGATTAGTAAGTGTATGGTGTTATTCACTGATTAGTAAGTGTATATAGTCCAGTTCTTCGTGCCTCTAGTTTACAATTCTTTTTCCAAGAACAGCTAGCATATTTCAATAGCAATGTTTAATATTTGTGCAATTGTGGATTTTGACGGATTTCAGACTCAAGAGGGTTTCTTAGTACGTGAATACGGATACATCGCCATAAAATCGCAAGTAGCTTCAAGTATTCGTTTTAACTTATCGCCTTATAAGCATAAACTGAGTGCAAAAGATAAAAAACTGTTCGATATGTTGAAAATTACATATGTGGTCTCCCTTTCTGTCCCATGGCATGGGAAAGTGCGTCTCCTTTAGAAAGTTTAGACTCTAAGCTTTTAGAATTGTACGAGCAGACCAAGAGTGCCACTCAGTACCTAGTTGCTTACAAAGGTGGTTGTGTGGAAAAGAAACGCCTAGATGCATTGAATATTCCGAATATCAACTTGGAACAATATGGGTGTCCCAAATTCGATGTACTATGTGCACTAAGTAGCAACAAAAAGATCCAAAAACTATCATGTGGTCATCACAAAAATAATTTGCATTGCCCCAAAGCTGAGGTGATGGCATTTAATAATTGGCTCGTCGTAAACATGTGTCTCTTAAAAAATGCAAGTATGTAAAAATAAGTTCTTTTTTACTACAATGTATTAGTTTTGTAAAATATATGAATCAATGTTTTTTTTTCTATTAAAACGTGTTCTAATTTACTTTGTTTCCATGTGACTTCCTTCAATCTGTTTAAGAAGTGTCTCTGTTTTTTCTTGCAATGTTGTTTTGAGAATACATAGAATTCAGATTTAATCCAATATGTCAACAATATTTGTTCATTTTAAAATTCACACTAATATTTAAAATTTCAGTTATTATTTAATTTTACTCATGTGTAAAACTATCAGCGGTGTGCGTAAATACTTAGATTATGCATTAAATATCAAGAAAAGGCAAAAGTTAATTTGCTTAGCAGTACAGATGTGCACACATTATTTTTAAAAACAGAAAACTCACATGCTATCCACTTTAACGTAGTAATGAATTAGATGTAAATTAAGAGAACAATATGAAGTATCTTGTAAAATACTTTATAGCTTCGTACAGTATTGGAATTTTGCTCTGCAATTTAAATTGCACAATATGCAATTAAAAAATAACAGTTGGTTTAGATTTTATAGCATAAATGATTTCAATACAATTACAACTTATTCAAAATGTGTACGTTCATAGTACGGGTCTTGTAAAGTTTTCAAAAGTTTACTCTTACTTAAGTGTGTACAATACTTAAAACAAAATTTCTGCATTGAAAATATGTGCTATAACATCTAATGTATAATTAATTTTTGAGTAAAACCATCTAACTTAAAAACATAAATCTTTATAGCAAAGAAAAATTTCATTTCAGATCTTGCATTTTAAAAACAATTTATAAAATTATGTAATGAAAAAACAAATAATCCTAAATACAGTATATGTGGTAAGACACGCTAAAAAATTTATTTAAAAACAACAAGATATAAGCATTTATAAAAAAATACTATTCAGAAAGGCAAAGATAAATTGCAACGTTGTCCAAATATCGTCTGGTTTATCGCTGCTTTATACAAGAATTTTACGAAACGTTAAGTTTATTCTAGGCCATAATGCATCCCCACGGGGCAAGCTGTGAAACCAAAATTGGTTTGTTGGATACTTCATCACAAGCAAGCTTCCATTTTCCAGAACAATTTTTAGAGAATTGTAGTTCTTTCTAGAAAACACAAATTGCCTTTTCTGTCCAAATGAAACAGACGCTATGGGTGCATTAAGATCCAAGTCCTTCTCATTGTCTTTATGGGCACCTATACAGTCCTTACCATCTTTATAACGGTTCACCAACACAAAATTAAATCTTGTGCCAATTATTCGTTCCACTTCTGCCTTTATTTCCAATAGTAAAGGAGACCAAGGCTTGGCTGCAATACAAGATCCGCTAAAGGCATAGCTTATTCCTACGTCTCCGTATGCTACAAGTTGCCGAGGCACAGTACATTTTTTACCATAAATTTCAATAGTAGTTTCCTCTTTCTTTAAGTACGTTAATTCGTTTTCCTATCGACGAAAATATGCCCAGCCTTCACGATCTGTAAACAGTTTACCATACTCATAACATAAAGAATCTTTACAATATTTCTGCAAACACAGTTCTTTGTCTGCACGCATTTTCTTTGCAGGTCTAATGTCCTTAGAATCCATGATTTATTTAAAAACAGTAAAAAAGGGCAGAAAAACCCCAAAACAAGATGCAAAGTAATTCAAAGACCCAAGATGCTCCAACTATGCTTTAAAAAGCCTCTTATTATCAAATAGTTTCTATCGTTATCTGTGACTCGGTGTTTAACTCCGTTCCTTCTGTTATCTTAATTAACTTACACGTGCAAAAACAATCCTTAGTCATATTCTCACAAGTTCCAGAGGCTTCTAATAATATCAATCTTATACGGTTCCTTGCCATCGCTTATAATATGTATACTATAAATCTTTGGTTAGTTACTTCTTATTTACCTAAAAATGTAATGTTTCATACACCGTTATGCCTGTGTGTCCTATTCATATCTCAAAGTCCTCCCCTCAAATTGTAATAATAATTTTCCCTACAAAACATTACTACAACTTAAGCATTCACATTTTCTTCAAGCTCATGTTGTATATAAATTCATTAAAATATAAAAAAGGTTTCCGTATTATAAATTCTATCTTACATGTAGTGTTCATACGCTTAAAATCTTCGCATATATTGGTTGGCCTCAATTACTTATGTTCCGAGTTCCAACGTTAGAGTATTAAGATAATCCCTTCGTCACTATTTCATAGCTAAAACCCCTATAGAAAGTTCCAGTTCGGGCATGTCATATGTGATTCATTGGCATGATGTAGTTTCATTTGCTTTTCTCACAATCAGAAAAACAACACCATTCTCCTAAATAGCAATGCGTTTAAAAGCTTTCTCATTTACTTAAGCTTGTATCCTATCGGTGACTACGTGTTTAACTCCTTCTGTTATCTTAATTAACCTACACATAAATCCTTAGTCATATTGTCACAAGTTCCAGAGTCTTCTATATTCTGATACTTTTCCTGTCATTACATACAATTCGCATACTTTAAAATCTTGGTAATAAACTTGTTATATAGCTAAGGTTTATAAATTCAACTTTATTTGTTTTTATATTCATATTCATTCTTCATAAGGGCACTATTATCAAGGAAAAAAAAACACATACTTTCACTCCCTTAAGCTGTAAATTCACGAGTTAGTATTCTATATGTATTATACAAAGTAGGTGATCGTGGTCGAACGGTTAAAGTGCTTGTGTAAAACGGGCGGCCGCGATTACCTTTTGATGAGTTCAAATCCACACTCATAATTTTTCTTTAAAAAAAATTCTCCATTTAATTCTAAAGTATCACGCTACAAGTCTACAGCTAGAAAATAAATCCTTTTGTTACTTCTCCCGCCACTAGATGGCTGCACCTGCCTTTTAATAGAATTATTAAACCCCACCACAATTGTTCAAACCATTTTCTAAAAATAGCACATTCCCAGAATTAATGACGAAAATAAATTCGTTCCTTAGATTAACTTCTTTTAAAATCACTAGATGGCGCCATCAGTCCAACACACTTACAACTAATTGGAAAATAAAAATTAATTATTCATCAAATAAAACCAAGTCCCATAACGCATTCCTAGTGCCAAGTCCAAGAGAAAGCAAACACTACGTTAATTCACCACCTATAGCTAACTCTCTTACATCCTAACGGATAGCGCACTTGACTTCGGATCCTATGGTCCCCGGTTCGAATCCACGAAATTCCTTTTTAATTCCGAAAATATGTGGTTTCTCATTCCCCCGCCAGATGGAGCTACTATTGATTCATTACCATGGCAACACAACAACGCCATCTTTACAATGACGTCACCACCTGAAGGCATCACCCTCTCCTTATCAGCAGTCAACTCCTTATCAAACGGCGGCCATCTTGGATTTGCCGCTCAAGGAACCCCCATACTACTGCACTCGCTAAATTTTGGAATTTGAGGGAGTGTGTTTTAAAAATATCTGGAAGAAAATGAAGTGCCCAGTGAGTGCTTGCTACTCAAAGATGAAGATTGGCTATGGGATTTAGCTTTTCTCACCGATATTATGGGACATTTAAATAATCTAAATTTAAGATTACAGGGAAAAGATTGTATTTTTCCTACCCTAGTTGGTCATGTCTTCTTTTGTGAATAAACTTTTGCTTTTTTGTCTCGCTTTTGGAGAAAAAAGATTAACACATTTCACATTAATGCAGGAACTAGCTACCAAAGTCAATAATGCTCTGAACTGATAGATTAAAAAATTTAATATCCATTTTGCAGGATTCATTTAGTGCTGGGTTTGATGATTTTCAAGATAAAAAAAAATGCTGATCTTTTCACAAATCCTTTTTCAATTTCTCTGCAAGACGTTAATTGTTACCCACCTGAAATCCAAATCGAAATTATTGACCTACAGCACCGTACTACACTGAAAAGCAAATACACAACCTGACATTGAAAATGCAACACCCAGAAGGAGTGCGCAGAACTGGATGAAATTTACAGGGTAGACGCAGCTCACAGAGATATGTAAATGATGCAAACTGCGCAGCTGTCCCGCGCACGGCGAGTGAAAAACCAGGGAAGGAACCTGCAAAAGCGGTCAGTTTCACTCCGCTCTGTTTGCCAGGTAAATCAAGTTGCAATTTGTTTTTGTGTCTCAGAGGAAACGTCTAGTAGCGGAGAATGCCAGGACGCCGCCAATCAAGACAGTTCCAGCAAACAGACGACTTCACGAGGGGTATGGTGATTGGCCTCAGAAGGGCAGGTTGGTCCATACGTCAAATCTCAGCAGATACCCACCTACACGCGTCCACGGTGCACCGGTTGTGGCACAGATGGTTGGACCAAGGGAATGTGGCACGTTTGAGGGGTTCCGGTGCAGCCAGAGTGACGTCAGCACGCGTGGACCGGCGCATCTGCCGGCAAGCATCGGCGGCCCCGCAAGCCACGTCTGTCGCCCTTTTGCAGCATGTGCAGGACACCCTTGATGCTCCCATATCGTCCAGGACCATTAGCCGCCAATTGATCGCTGGCGGCCTGCACTCATGGCGCCCGTTGAGACGACTACCATTGACCCAACAGCACAGACGTCTCCGTTTGCAATGGTGTCGGGATAGAGACACGTGGACGACGGAATGGCACAGGGTGGTGTTCTCAGATGAGTCACTGTTCTGCTTTAGCAATGACAGTCGCCGTGTACGAGTCAGGCGACGACGTGGTGACAGGGCCAATCCGGCCGCATCTGTGGAACGCCATACCGCGAGACAACGCGGTATAATGGTTTGGGGCGCCATCGCCTACGATAGCAGGTCACCTCTGGTCCGTATTCAGGGCACTATGACGGCCCAACGATACGTGGATGACGTGCTGCAGCCGGTGACACCACCTTTCCTTCAGGGGGTGCCCAATGCCATTTTCCAGCAGGATAACGTCCGGCCGCACACGGCACGCATCAGCCAACATGCCCTGCAAGGTACCCAGGTGCTCCCATGGCCAGCTGTCTCCCCTGATCTCTCACCTATCGAACATTTCTGGGACATCATTGGACGTCGCTTGCATGCGTTGCCACCGGCACGTTCAGAAGACGAACTCTGGCAAATGGTTGACAGGGAATGGGCAGCCATCCCTCAGGACACCATCCGCACGCTCATTGCGTCTGTACCTAGACGTGTTGCTGCCTGTATCGCCGCTCGCGGTGGTCCTACAACCTACTGATCAGACGTTCTTGCTGTTCAGTGGCAAGGTGTATAATGTTGCAATAAAGATCACTTATTGCTCGTTGCTGTCTCTCTCTGTTTGCCAAATTTCATCACTTTCTGCCAATTCCTTCTTGGTGTTGCATTTTCAATGTCAGGTAGTGTATAAGGAACTTATTTCAACTGAAAGTGATCCAAATTATATTGAATTTTGGAAATTTGTACCAACAAGCAATTTTCCAAATTTACACGATTTGGCTGTCAGATATTGTTGTAGATTTGGATCAACATATGTTTGGAACAAATGTTTTCTATTATGAACATAATAAAATCAAAATATCGTTCAAGATTAACTGATATGCACCTAAAACACCTAATTTTGTTAGCATCTTCAAGAACTAATCCTAATATAGATGACTTGGTAAAAAGACTTGGTTGACTGTTTAATTATTTAGAATTAAATGTTTCAAGTTATTCATTTTTATTTTATACATAACCTGACTGAACCTTTAAAAATGTTTATTAACAATAAAACCTAAGTTTGTACTTTTGTTTTATTTATTATATTATTTTTTAAATCTCCACTACTCAGACTTACATGAAAAAAATGTGCTATTTACGTGAAAATCCCATAATCAGCTATAAATAACATTTTTTTTATATTTTTTAATACATTGAAAAAGTTGGAAGTGGCATGCATAACTTTTTTTTTCAGATAGTGACACTCTTCCCAAAAAGGTTGGCCACCCCTGCTATAGAGGAAGGGGAAACGCTGTTTCTAGCGTTTGCCTTCTTTCGGAGCCGACAGTCTAAATGTTTTATGACTGCTAATGGTGGTGTTGTCATAGCAACCATTTGGCTTACGGAATATGCGCAGCTATTTTTCAGCAAAAACTTCCGTGCTAAGCTTTCGCTGTCTATAATCGTAAGCATTGTAAGATATTTTCCGTGTATTGAATAACGCGCTGTGCGAAATTAAATTCGTTCATATTTGTAAGTACTTTAGCCATTTATAAATCGTAAAAGAAATTTTACGTAGAAATATTGAAAATGTATATATATATATATATATATATATGAAATACTGAAAAAAAGACTAATTTGAGAAATGTAATTTGAAAAATGTTGGGGAAGTGGAACTTCCTTTCCTTCCCCTGAAAAGCCGCCACTGCCCGTTAATGCATCAATCTATTTCACTTTAACTTTCAGTCTGTCAGCCTTATTTTAATTGCATCTGTGTTATTTTATGACAGAACTAAATGTTTCTAATATGTAAAATTAGAGAGAAAAGAGAACACAACTATCTCTAACCAATAACATTGTTGCTTGAACATGAGATATATGCTAAAATTGTGCTATATATTTTTCCTATGAATTTTGCTAGTTCATTCATCAGAGTTAACCATTTCTCCAATTGAAGGAATCAATGTGTCTTTTTCTCTCAACTTCATAGATATTATATGTACATAAATATTTATGGATTCGGGTCTTCTGTTAATCATGCCATATATACTTTAAAATAGGTAGGTACTATTGTGGTATTAAACATAAAATGGGCTAAAATCTTGATTTTTACTTATGAATTAAAATAACAGTATCAAGGGTCGTTTTCTTTTCTTCGTCTATTTGAAACAGAAAATTCATTTAACGTTTAAAGTTTTGCTTGAAGCATGTTAACAGTATCCTAAATTGGAAATCAAACTTGAATCATCTGTAAGAAATCATTTGTTGACTATCTATTGTAACCAATCATTTGTTCAATAATTGTTATATAACAACACCAAATGTTAAGTGTTGAAAGGCATTCTACACTAATTTTAGAGTTGAGAATTGTAATTTTTTTTATTTGTAAATCTGTTTCAATGTGCTGTGAATAGATGTGTGTTTTGTGTAGTTATAAAGTAGTGATTTGTAAATGTTAATTTATATCATTGTAGGTAATAAATATAAAGGGGTGAAATATGTCACTCAGAAGATTATACCACAGATGAATGGAAGTTCAAACTGAATTATGTTTATTTTTGAATGTTCATTTTTATGACATCAATTATAAATATTTCTCAGTTAATAGAATAAAGACGTGTTTGGAAGGAAATAAATTCAAACAAGAGCTATGACCAAATCTGACGGTCTGTTCACTGAATGAAGGAACCGAAAGTAAAGAACAAGGCGTAAGAATTGGTCCAGTTAATCATGGATTGTGCGTACGTTGAGCACAACCCAAAGAAGTAATGCGTTTCTCTTTTGATTTTGAGCAATTTTGATTAAGATCCTGTCGTTGGAAAAGCTCTAAATTAAACTCCACAACATGAAATTTGTTAAAATTTATAAATCAATAAAATTGGGCTAATGAAAATTTTAAAATCAAATTGCCAATTGTATAGTTTTATGTGCAAGAGCATATTGCTATGGTGGTTCAGTTTTGTTGTGTGAATAGGTATCCTCGTTTCCTGAAAATATTAAATGAACTAAACTAATGTAAAAGAGAAAGATACTCAGCTGAATGCAAGTAATCTTCGTTAATATAAAAATTAGTATAAAAATTTCAATCTAGCCATTGAAACAGCTGAGTTAGAAAACCGAAACTCAAAAGTCAGGAATGTGAACTAAATGTTCTTATGTACGATGTCCATAGTTAATTTTATCAAATTTCTGTGTGAACAATTACGATCAATGTAATACCATTTTAAAATCGCCGTTATTGAAACTAATTCCGTCGTTTATTAAAAAACAATGAAAACGTCTATAAAAATGTAATACTGCAACTGAACAAAAAAGGATCAAAGTCAAAATGTATAGGTCTTTTATTGAATTCCTCTGACAATGAGGGATTTTAGATGAGGGAATTTTCTCACACATTGTCAGAACAGTAGAACAGAGAAATGATCCACACGCTTAGGCTAATTGCGGCCGATAGTGTTTCAGCAACTTAGCTTATAAGCAAAGGAAATCCCTTGTGCCTTGACTGGTTGACATAGCTGTATCCAGGAAGGTAGAGCCTGTCCTAGCAAGAAGCCCTGACTTCAAATTGAATAATTGAGAATGTCTCCAGAGTTCATCGTGGAAAACGATCTAGTACTATGGGTAATCATCGAAATATTTTAGATGAAATTTGCCCCATGACATGTTCCGCTGAACGTGATTTTTCAGGATGAAATGAATTACATCTTTAGATCGCAAGGGCTTGATAATGAAAATTTATCAATATATTTCATTGTAGTACAACGTCACGCAAATAAGTAAAAAAATTATTTTCGTTTAAATAAAGTTTAATTTGGTTTGCCGTTCTATGATAATTTTTTGCTACACGAGAGCTAAAATTAGATATGTGTACTTTAACCTAAATATTAAAATGTCGGTTTGAAAAGTATAAGTTTTCGCCAACCACAACAGGTCTGGAAACAGATGAATTTGTTGACATACAGTCTATAGATAAATCTGTCTTCTGTTTCAGATGTTGAATCCAAATTGTTATTTGGCTAACAATGTGAGTACTAAAATTTGATCAGTTTTGCTCCATTTCGAAAAACTAACACAACCCTAATTGTTAACCTGTTTTTAAGTACGTTTAATTATTCTTAGTTAATTAATTATTAAATTAAAATCGTACAATTGGTTGCAAATGTAACTTTACTGCGACATCCCAATCCTGGTGCTCGACTTAGTCTTTGGATAGATGCATCTAACATAGCAATAGGGAGTGCATTAATGCAATTTTCAAACAATTGGGAGCCCATTGCATTTCTGTCCATGAAACTCAGTAAAAGTCAGAGAAATTGGTCAACTTATGATCGTGAGCTACTAGCAATCTATTCATCGATAAAAAAATTTAGACACATGCTTGAAGGCCGAAATTTTTCCATATATACCGACCCAAAACCACTCATTTACGCATTCAAACAAAATTCAGACAAATGTTCTCCACGTCAACTAGGACGTTTGGATTTTATATTTCAATTTTCAACAGATGTTAGACATATTAGTGGTAAAGACAATATTCCAAAAGACGCATTATCTAGGATCGAGATCAATGCTATCTCAAAACCTCCTACTCTTGATTTTAAGAAGTTTGCAGCAGAACAACTTCAAGATGAGGAACTTAAACAACTACTCCAGTCCGACTCTTCACTGGTACTTGAAAAACTTTATTTTCTCCTCGAGAATGTTTATTTATATTGTGACAAATCGAAACAACAAGCTCGTCCTTTTGTTCCAAAATCTCTCAGACACATAGTTTTCGAGAATCTTCACTATCTCTCTCATCCTGGAATTTTAGCAACCACTGAACTAATTACAAAACGATTTGTTTGGCCTGGAATGAAAAAGGATATTAAATCAAAGGTTCGTAATTGCAACGAATGTCAGAGAGCAAAGGTATTTAAACATACTAAAGTACATACAATAAAACATACCACTTAGTATATTTGCTTTACCTTGACGCTCGTTTTGCCCATATCCACATTGATTTTATCGGTCCTTATCCGCCATCTGATGGAAACCGATACTGTCTCACAATTATTGATAGATTCACTCGTTGGACAGAAGTCGTTCCGACTGTTGATATGTCAGCAGAGACCACAGCCCGTGCTCTTCTACATGGTTGGATCTCTAGATTCGGAACATCTGTCACGATCACTTCGGATCGTGGACAAAATTTCAAATCAAATCTTTTTGGGGAACTGACTAACATTTTAGGCACTGGTCGAATATTATCTTCTTATCATCCACAGTCAAACGGAATGATTGAAAGATTTCACAGACATTTAAAAGCAGCTATTGTTGCTCATGAACACACTAAATGGACAGAGGTTTTACCCATTGTGTTATTAGGTTTACGCTCAGCCCTAAAAAGTGATTTGAATACAACTAGCTCTCAACTAGTTTACGGAACAACATTACGTTTACCATCTGATCTTCTCACAACTGATGCTCTGACACAACTCATAACTCCTAATTACGTGTCCAACTTAATCTCGACGATGAGACAACTAAATCCAATCTCTACTGCAACTCATGTTTATCTAAGTCCATCATTGAAAACATGTACTCATGTCTTACAAGAGGATGTTAACTTCCCTTTCACTCATGACAGTTTGTTTTTACTATACTTTTAATCTTCATGTACTTAAATCCAACAAGACTCAATCACAGATTTCAGGCATCGCGGGCAAGAAAGCGTATTTTTACTATAATAGTCTTCATAATATCTCTCCTTGTATGTGTGTAAATCCTTTTAAATTTATATAAATTGCTTCATTTTTGTGATGCTTTTTACTTCTCAATTCACGTCTAATAAATCAAAAGCGTAGTCAGGAATTATTTTCGGAAGGGGTCCAAAATAGAAAATTTATTTTTATGGCCTTTGACGATTTAGATTTATTTAAAAAAAAGGTTTTCTGAATTTTTTTATTCCTTCTTTAAAGTAAGGGGTTATTGTAGGCATGGAAAATAACGCATTTCGTCAGATCTGAGTACAAGAATATAATATTATAATAGTCGTGTTCACAGATTGTTATCACGACAATTAATAATATTAACAAGTATTCAAAAATTGATTTATTGAAATTTGATTTTCATTTTACCGTTGCTTTTGGAGCGCTGCTTTATACTTACATATTTGATTACTAAGACAATAAATTAAGGAACTTAAACATACAGTATTAAAATTATTACATTTCAGTTGTTTTGAGAACAGAAATGACTTTACAGGTATTGTTCGACAAATATTTGTTAAAGAAAATACAATCTAAGGGGCTTAAGCCCACATAGACCCCTAAGTGCAGCCATGAATTAAAAAAGAGGATATATTTACTTTTTCGGATCTAGGGGCTGTAGCACCAACCCTGTACATAGGCCCATGACATAAAAAGTATAATTTTACTTAGAGAGCTTAAGCCCCCGTAGCGCACCCATGCATTAAAGAAAGGATGTATTTACTTTTTCGGGTCTAGGGGGCTTTAGTTCCCCAGCCTTTCACTCATGAAGTAAAAAGGATATATTTGCTTAGTGCAAGTCTAAGGCGCTTAAGCCCCGTAATCACATTCATAAATCAAAAAGGACACATTTATTTTTTCGGTCTAGGGAGCTTAAACCTGTCACCCCCTTAGCTCCCCCAAGGCGCGATCATGAATTAAAATGATATTTTTTCGGGTCTTGGGGCTGAAGTCCCAAAGTATACTTGCTTTATCGGGTCTGGGGGCTTAAGCCCCTCCCCCGTGGGTTCGCCTATGATTCTATAGAAGTCAATATAATTCCATAGAAATTTATTTCTATATAATCAGAACTCGGTTACTCTTTAGAAATCTCTATAAAACTATAAAAGATTTCTATAGAGCCAAAATTTCTTTTCTCTATTCTACAGAGCTCTGTCGTTCCCTATCAAAATATTTCGTAAGAGGATGAGAGTGTCCCTCAAAACAGCTGACACCAAAAGGTTTGGTTGATAAAAATTTTGGAATTAAACAGTCTTTATGGAGTAAGCGATCGATAGAAGTGGGCAAATTTTCAAACTTTAATTAGTAAAAACATTCGAAAAATATACTTTTTAAAATGCTTGCAGTCATAAAACTTTACAAAACATTCTTCTGTGGATAAAGTATAATTTGGGACAAAAGAAATTAAAAATCGTTAGCTTTCCGATATCGTTGCTAAGTATTAAATGCCATAGTAGACCATATTCCTTGAAACAAAAATCACATCGGGATGACAAGAACGGTACTGCGATTATTCTGTATTCATGAAAAATCAGACGATGAATTCTTTCTGGAGATCGACATTAAAACTGAAGTTTCGCCAAAGCTTTAAAAATGACTTAAGAATTAAAGAAATGAAATTTAAAACGTCGCATTTGAATAACAAAGCCACCGGTTAACATACAGGAATTATTGTGACCTATGATATTCAGGTAATTTATTTGCCTGATAATGAAAACGATTATTGCTTATTATGACTAACCAATATTAAAGCTAGTTTTTATTAAAACTGACCAAAAAATTCACATTTTTAGTAAAACGATGGGAAGGTTGGGAAACATGATAAAAAACGCTACTGTCCCGTTCAAACTATCACGTGGGGCTGTCCTTTCTTAAGAACATATTTTCAGATTTTATAAACACAATTCATTGTAAGCAACACGAAAAAAAATTATAAATGAACTAGGTTGGTAGGTAGTTGAAAAACGTCACACTGGAGCTACTCAATTGGTTATTGATAAATGAACTTTTCTTTATCAAATGCAAAAAAACTTTAACGTATAAATACAAATAAAATTGAATTGTTAAAAAATTGTTTGATTTCAGAAACACAAAAAGCAAGCGGCCCAAATACTTAATACACTCAAAATACATTTATATGGAAGTCAGCCTTATTGAAAATGAATATTATCTGGGACTTTATTTTTCTTTTCCTTTCCTTCCGAAAGATGGACACCCTAGCTAATATCACGAACAATCTTTCAAAAGATTCGAATTCTTAAAGAATCGATTTTCACACTCGTTACACGGTGCACTGAGATTTCGTCTTGTATGGTACCCATATTCTAATCATTTATCGCTCTCTACTCCAATTTAACACGCCAAGGTCTTTCTCGCCAAATCGTGCACCCAAATTGGGAGGTGGGAGGGGAGGGCGTAACATTGTTCTGAAATGCCACCGGTCCTTTTAAATACACACATTTTCTCTAGATAATGAAAGTAAGGGAAATAAATAAAATATTTCAGAAATATATTTTAATACAAAAAACAAGTCATGAGGAAAAAAACAATTTAAGAGGCTGATATTTCGAGAACGTATTTTTTTAAATATTCTGTTGGATCAGATTAACATTTTTAAAAATTGAATGGAAAAAAGAAAAAATGAAATACTCCAAACGCAAACATCATATACACAGAAAAAACAACAGCCAGGAGTATAAATCCCATTTTCAAGACATTTCCCCATTGTTTTCTTGATTCTTTGAGGTAATTTTAAACAAATTAATTTTTCACAAAAGAAAATCTGATTTTTCAGGTGTGCATTTGTGTTTGGAAATTAGGACATAAATCGCACAATGGATTATATATGCTGTCATCGCTGATGAAACCGGCAGTTTAATTACTTTCGATATGGTGAGCAATGCTTTTTCTGATGTATTTCTTTAATAATTTGTTTGTTAAAATGAAGCTTATTTTCTGTTTGCCACAATTTCATTTAACAATGATTACACAGGTCTACAAAAAATATTTTGAAAATTGTTTTAGTTTTGATAACTGATTTTCATATTATTTTCAGTGCTGATTCCAAAAATGAAACCATTTTTTTCTACCACGTTCGTTTTTTTAACAAAACGATTTCATATTTTTGGGGAAATAACTCAAATAAAAATATTTTGACATTTTTATTTTATCACTTCATAAATACATACTTTACATTTATATCCTAGCTTTGTCATGATTTAAATGATAAATGAGTTTATGGAAAAGGTTACAAATCCTTATAGTAGCGTTTTCTCTTTTTCTCAAAACTTCTTTTCCGCTTTTCTTGTGAACTTGTCGGGATCGTCTCTTCAACATCCAGCAGTAGTCGGCTACCATGCTGATATTCCACCTTCCTTGATATCACCTTTCCATTTCTTTTATGTCTTGGTGAAATCTTTCACCTTGCTCCTTGCTGACTGCACCTAAATTTTCAGGGAAATAGTCCAGGTGCGAATGGAGAAAATGAACTTTTAAGCTCATATTACACCTTAATATCTTGAAATTTGCTAACATCTCTTCTACAATAGATTTGTAGTTTGTGTCTCTGGTTTCCAAGAAAGCTGGTTACTACTAGTTTGAAAGATTTCCAGGTTTTTCTCATTTGTTTCCATTTTGAGCTCAAAATTTTCATTCTTCATCAGTTTTCTGATGTCAGGTCCTACAAATACCCCTTCCTTCAGCTTTGCTTCGGATAAACCCGGGAACTGTTCACAAAGGTATTTGAAACATTCTCCTTTTGGTAATGCCTTAATAAATTATTTTATAAGGCCTAATTTTATATGAAGCAGTGGAAGTAAAACCTCTTTTTGGATTAATCAAACTTTCCCTTTGAACATTTTTGACTCCAGGTTCCAATATCTTCCTTTTTGGCCATTCTTTATGTAATGTATAATGTTCTTTTATATCACTGCTGTCCCATTCGCAAAGAAAACACAGGAATTTCGTGTAACCACTCTGTTGATCAAGCAACATAGATATCACCTTCAAATCACCGCAAACTTTATTATGTATCACTTCAAGATTTTCATAGCAGTCTTTTAAATGAACTGAATGCCCAACAGATACAGAAGCATACTCATTTCCATTATGCAATAGTACTGCTTTTAGACTTCTTTTTGATGAATCAATAAATATCCATTCGTCAGGTTTGTATTGCATATTGAAAGTTGCCATGAGAACTGGAACATCGCTGCAATAAGCATGTTCACCCTCTTGAGAGAAAAATGGAACAAACTCTTCTCTGCTCCGAAAGCAAGGAAATGACGTACCGGGAGCCAACAAATTGTTTTCCTTCAATCTGGAACCTAAAACTTGTGCTACTCCTTAGAAAGATTTAAGTCTGACTAAATGATTTAAGTCAGATTGAGTAAAACGTTCAAGTTCATCGCTACCAGGGTCATATGTATCATCATCATCACTTCCGCATGGATGTACTGTTTCTAAATCACCAAAATTTCCAATGTATCTGGAGGGGACAGAACTGGTATACCAGGTCCATGAGGGACAGGGCGTATTGCAGATGGGATGTTAGGATAAAATATCTCCTTTTGTTCTTTAGATTAAAACCTTTCATTTTGCATTTACAAAATAGCAGTCATCAGTATGATTTTAGACTCCAAACCATTGGTATACCAAACCGAAAAGATTGTTTTTACCTTGAAACCATTGTCTTAATTCTACACAAACGGAACAAATTTTGTGTGGGGGCCCAAGGCTTGTCTTGATCCCCCAATTTCATACCAAAATAAGCAAAGTGCACTTTTCCCACAAAATCTGAAATGTTTCTTTGTTGTTTTTTTACTGTATAGTTACCACAAATATAGCAGAAATAATCTGGTGAAGTAACACATCCTCTGGAAGCCATTTCTCTCAACTGCAACACAAACTAAAAGTAAAAAGCACTTCTACTCAAAGCTCGGAATTAATTATATACACTTTTACAGAACTGATCTAAGAAAGACATTGATGGGAGTAGGAAAAATGGCAGGAGGAATGATGGAGGGGAGGACAGATATGCACCAACAGGCTAGTGATCCGGTTTTAACTTGTTTTTCTGGCTGTACTGTTGTGTTTAACAGACAGTTTATCAGTTTAGAGAAAAATCCTAAATAAAAAATAGTTAATTCTTTCTTGGATATAATTTATATAGAGCAAATTATTATTTATAAAATGTATAAATATGTTTGATAAGTTCATACAAATAATATTACGTTGCTCTTAAATATACAAAATTCGTACACATTAGACCTGTGATTTGTGATAAAATTGTACGTGATGGAATTTTAAAATTATTTTTCCAGTAATTAGCATCCCAAAACTAAAAAACACTAATTATTTTTAAGACAATTTTTTCATCGCAGACCTGTGCTATTCAAGAGCACTCTTTTTAAAACTTGTTGAAGATAAGTTTAAAATAACTTATCAAACAGATATTTTATTTATTGGACGATTTGATTCAATGACACTCTCGTAACAATTTTTCTCTACCCTTGTTGATACCAAATCAAATTACACTCAACCAGCATGGCAAAAAGTTCAATTGAAGAGGGTTGTATTACTAAGTATTGCTTTTTAAGATGATCTATGATTGTTTTTGTCTAGTGAACTGTGATGATTGTTGAAAGGGGTATTGAAACAAATTACTGACAGCAGTTGCCATTAAGATTTCAACAGACTTGCTTAGCTTTCTGTTTATAATTATTTCCTTGGTGGATCATCATTTAAGCATCCTTCATAGCTCACTATGCTTGCCCATTTTCCCAGAAGCTGGCTTGCTGCAGGTGGTACGGGTTCAATCTCTCCAATTTTGTGTCAGTAAAAATGTTAGTGTAAAATGGTCCCATGATTTTGGGTTTTCACTTTTTTCCCCAAGAAGCCAATGCCAAGCAGTAATGGCAGACTGAAAAATGCTTTTCATAGTGGTTGATTGAAAAAATTCATTTTAAATCATTGATAAGATGGTGAATTTTGACCATATTGTGAGAAAGGATTCAACCAAAATTTACTCATGTATGTCTTGTTTACTATGATTTGTAAGCAGATTGATCTATCAATGAACAACATAACTTACAAGTGGACTTTTACTTTCTTGTTTTTGAATTGGAACTTTGGTATTACCAACTTGACATTATTTTGCTTACCTGTAATTGATTGTCACAAGGGATTGAATTAATGGTTGCATAGAGGTTTAAAAATAAATTATGGTCTTGCAATAGAGAGTGAGTTTGTGCTGCCAATGGGTTTAATTTTATTTCAGAGTGGTTTGCTGTGAGTGATACAGAGTATGTATTGGTCAATGTTTAAGGTTTGTATTGGTCAATGTTTAAGGTTTGTATTGGTCAATGTTTAAAATTTGTATAGTGAAAAGTATTCTACTTAAGATGGGTAATCTGAACCTATCATAAAAGACCAAGATATTCAAAGTGAGTTTATAATCAGTTGGGGTAAAAGTATAGTGTATGTTTTGAGTTTGAAACAAGTTACATTTAATGTCTTAAGACTCATTGCTCCATCAGTTGAATGAAAACGTCTAAAACAAACCATTTACATACCAAGTAATCTTATATATATTTTAACTATATTCTTCTAAAATCTGAATCTAATAATTGCTATTTGATTTGCCTTTGATGCAGTATTTACCAATACAATTAATTATCAGAAACTAGGAGCTCATGTCATAAAAGAAGTGTGCAAAATGTAGAAATTTAAAATAAAATTCTACTGTATTAAAAATTAAGCTTTGTAGAAGTTTATAGTTAAATGTGCATTGTATTTTAACATCTTTTCTACCCTACTCTAGCACTAAATTGGATTAATATATTCTTATTTACAGATGAAATTTAGTGCTTTGAATGAATCTTCTTTATCAGATGATAATGGAGATCCTGAATTGGCTACTAGAGAAGCACAGGTAATTTTGGATACTTAAATATTGCATAGTCAACTATTTGTTGTAAGTGTTACAAAAATTATTTAATTGCATGATATTTTATAAGGATTTTTTGATTATCTCATCTTTTATAGGAGGAAGAAGCATATTCACTATATCATTCAGCCTTAAAAAAGCAAAGTGAAGGAAAAGGGGATGAATCTGAGAAATTGTTGAAGGAAATTTTAGAGATGGAGTTTTTGACTCAAGTTAGTTCTCTATTATACTGTACAAGCTGTATAAAGTTAAACCTTTGTAAAATAAGCTTCTACTCTATTGATCAGTCCCAACTCTACTCTAGCTTTCATACTTTCCACTCTTCAGATTCCTTTTTAACAATGTAATATATATATGTATGTACATATATATATACACATACATACATATATATATATATATATATATATATATATATATATATGAATGAATTCTAAAAAGGATATATATATATATATATATATATATATATATATATATATATATATATATGAATTCTAAAAAGGATATATATATATATATATATATGAATTCTAAAAAGGATATATATATATATATATATATATATGAATTCTAAAAAGGATTTATATATATATAAATTCTAAAAAGGATTTATACACATTGATATTACAAGACATAAACTGAATGTGCATTGCACAAATGAAGTTGTATTTTGTTGAAAATAATTCAAATCACTCTTTAGTGGAAGTCCCATGAAATTTCTTACATGTATCAGTCTTATTTGGAAGAAAATAGAATGTTATGAATTTGTTAAAATTATTTTAAATTTTTAGATACATTTATAAATGTTAAATGATAACAGTTTTTGTTTCAATCAGATCAAATAGCTGATTTAGGAGCAGGGAATATGTATTGTAGTCAATCATGACTTTAAATCATAATACTATAATAGCATATAATGTTATTTTTCACTGAGCTTAGGTTATAAATTTTTTTAAAATGAACAAATTTCTTTTGTTTTAAGATTAAACTTTGAATTAAAAATATTTTTTGCAATAGTATTTTAAGAGACAACATTTTTACTGTTTCTTTACAGACTCAACCCAGTGAAGAAAATGATGAAATTCCTTTAAGACCTGCCTTGACTTTAAAATACCTTCTATATAAAAATTTAGCTAATATATCAAATTCAAAACAAGACTACCAGTCAGCTGTGACATATTTCCTTGAGGTACTAAGATATATAGTTTTTATTTTACTTATTTCAGATGTTCCAAAATAATTTTGGAAGAATTTGAAAAATCAACAAAAACTCTATAAATGCTTTGAAATTTTTTGTCTGCTTTTAAAAGCAGAATTTTTTAAAAACGTTGTTTTAAGTATTTGCAATGTTTATTTTCAGGCCCTTGAGATCGACTCTACTGATGTTGTCATGTGGTACCAGATGGGAAAGGCTGCATTGAATGTAACAAACTATTCATTGGCCAGACTTTGTTTTGAAGAGGTATCTGGACATTTTCATCTGTGGAAAATAGGATAAATTACTTTGTTTTTCCCATTGCTCTTGTTTACTGGAATCCACTGATATACTGTAAAATTATTTCCATTTTAGGGTTTGAAATGCAATCCTAATCATTGGCCTTGCTTAGATAATGTCATTACAGTGATGTACACTCTGAATGATTATGCAAGTATGTTTAAATCTGTGATATGGCTAGTAATAAATTAGTATTAGTTTATTCAGATGCAATTACAGATTCTGAAAACTAAGTTGTATTATTGGATACTTGTATTTTAAATGAGTTATTTTAATTGGATATCCTTCTTTAGATTGTTTGTTTTACATTGCCAAAGCATTGGAACGAGAATGCTATTACTTGAAAGGCCTTGCTTTTAAAAATGAGATATACAGGGAAGATCCAAGCTTGAAATCATTTTGTGAAGGCTATTTTAAGAAGTGGTTTGTTATTTACATATCTATTATGTCACTGTATCAATGTTTCAGCATTCATTTTCAATATCTATTCCTCTGTATTTTAATTTTTTAAATTTTGTTCTTAGTGATGCTTCAATTTATTATTGTGAATATGATAAAGAAGAAGCCAAGAAGGTAAATAATTTTTGCAAGTTTAAATATTTTTAACTTGGCTAAGCTTAGTGATAATTATTGTAAAATTACTGAATTAAATTTTTGCATAGATAAAATATTTGGGTTGTTACTGTAGTCAGAATTGTATACATGGTTGTACTATAGTAAAAATAATATTTCTATAGAATCATTCAAAAATATTTCAATTCAGAGTTCAAACAGACTGAAAAGTTTACAACTTTGCTATTCCAAGAGGTGTAATTGAAATTTAAACATGAGTCAAATATGTAAATGAAAAACAATTGTGCTGCGTTAATCATGTTTTAATTTTTCTTTCACTGTTGTAGTTAATACAAGAATCTTTGGATATGAGAATGAAAAAACAATCATTTTATAAGCCTACACCTCTTCCTATTTTAACCCTAAGTCGACCAATAAAAGAAAATACGTAAGTTGTAACAAATAATATTTGTTATTTATTTGAATATGTGTTATTTATTTAAATTTGTTATTTATTATTAAACAATCATGATTTGAATAAAGAACAATATTTCATTTAATATACTTTAATGCATTAAGCTTTCATTTTTATTTTAGGTGGAAGAATTTAGGCGAAAGTCTTATCAACATGTACGATTGCATTATAAATGCAGATCCTGGTGTTGTAAGTGTTTTTTTTTTGCTCTAACTTTTTAAGATAAAATTTCTTTAAACTAACATGCAACACATTTTTAGTCTTTCAGTTGCAAAATTGATTTGTCTCCATACCTAGAAGCTTCCAATAAAATTATTGATCTTAATACTGAGAAGTTGGTATCACCCTCTTTGTCTTCCTTATCCGAGGCTTGTAGCAGCAATTCTACATCTCAACAGGTTGACCCTGCAACTCAAGCCTTACAGAAACCTGTAGGTTTGTTACAACTTGCCACACTTCCTCAAGATGCATACAGGAACGGACGAAACGCTCTTGCAGGTCAGAATTCTTTTGATATTGTTAGTCGTTAAGTAGTTATTATTAGTAGTATAATGGACATATTTTTGCAATGCTGGGTTACAGCTGTATCATGCCTCGTTTGGTGGCAACACTCTTGGCACGCTTTTCATGTTGCCACAGAAAGAATTCTTAGAAAAAATCGTTTTTTAAATGGAAAATAATTAACTTTAGCCTAAAATAATTGACAGGAAAAAATACAAAACTTTGGAAAAAAACATTTTTTTTTTATTGGAAAATAATCAGCTGAAATAGTTGGAAAATAGCGGTTAAAATAACTTTTTATTTTAAAAACTGTTTTAAACTCCTCCAAATCTGAATCTCTAACAATTTCTGGATGAGGGTGGGTGTGGACGGAGCTCATGGGCCGAAGGCCCTCCGGATCAGCTTGCTTGATCTTCAACAGAACTTGCTTCTAAGTCCAGAAATTTGCAGGATGTAACTAGGGACTTGGAGTCGAGCGGGCATAAGGGGTGTCTTCCGAGGCGGTGAGGCGTGTCCAAGACACTGGCAACGAATGATCTGAAAGACCTTGGAGAGTAAGGAGGGTACACTGGTGTGAAATCGAAGGCTAAAGGATATTAGTTAAAAGTTAAGTTAAAAAATTTAGGTCATGAATTTAAATTTAGATAATAACAACTGTGCAGACCGGCTTGGGACCACTATGGGGTGGTGGAGTGAAAGGGCGTTGACTAACAAGAAGAGCTTGTCAGCAGGACTAACAATTTCTAAGAACTGATTTAAGTAATCAATTTTTAAATCTTCACACGAATTTTTAAACGTACTTAGTGAAATAAAAATGAAATGGAGTTTATTGTATGAAGGATAGATGGATTACCTTCACCTTCCATAACTCGCTACTAAAAGTGCACCAAAAACGTACCAAGAGCGTTGTCACCAAATGAGGCGTATAATACAGCAGTACCCATTCTTGTATACTTATTTTATTCTGTTTTTCATTGTAGTTCATTTGAGTGTTATTGAGGGGAATGATAGATATAAATTTCTGATTTAGAATAGCAAAAAAAGTTTTCTTCTGTTTGAATTGTTTACTTTTTGTTTAATAAATTCCCAAAAACTGGGAGTTGATACCAAACTTTTTATTCATCAATCTATTTTTCCTCATCACATTAATGTACTTTCTGTGTTTCTAACCACACTGAATCAGGTTTCAGTGACAAAAATAAAATTATACTGCAATTTGTTTTTGCATCATTATCTTGTGCTTTTCCCACGACTGGTTCATTCATTTTATGGTACATTTTATAAAATTAATATTTGCTCCTTACTTTTTGTTTACCATTTAATACTACTTCAAAATATTATTTGTTTCCTGGAGGGACAATTGAGTATTGATTCTTTGGAACAATATGAGGTATTGTCTCTGTTGAGAATACTTTAAACTGAGTTTTGGATTAGTGGATGGTTATCAGAATTTTTTTATTCATTTTTTTATTTTATTCCATCTTCTATAGCAGAAAAACAAAATATGCAATTTTAATAGATGAAGGAGTTAGAATTAGAAATCAGAATTCCACATGTACTCAATTGATACGAGTACACGTGCATTTATGAATTTATCCAGTAGTTTTTAGTATCTCTACCTGGTCTTATATATCTGTATTACACATGTATTGAAAAGCATGAGTACATGGGTATTTATGAAACATGCTAATAATCTAGTTTAATTCAATGAAAGCAATAGCCATTTATGTATTCAAAATGTAAACAAAATAATTTAAAATATTTTCATTCATAACAGTTATTTCTCTTTCATCTATTCAGAACATGGTTTTGAAGTGATGCAGTACATCGATGTGGTAAAACCAGTGTAGTGAAACACAGGTTTCTGACTCCCTAATACATACGTCCCATATACGTGTGTACCTTTAGTATGCTTTCAAAACCATGATCTCTTGATAAAATCTGAAATGAAGTTGTTCTATCAAATGGTGACATGAATAGTTTCTGGTGAATTATGATGGCCCAGAATGGGAAAATGGAAATTGTTACTAAACAACCAGTTATGAAAATATTAGTTTTGGGGATGTTCTGATGGTATTGTCCAAAAAATAATAGTTTTTTTTTAAAATTAAGTATATGTTATAAAATTTAAAATATGAACTATTATAATTATGAAAAATATACATGTGTGCATGCATCAGAATAAATAAGGTTATATCTTCCTCCAATTAGTCTGGTGGTCAGGGTGCTGGCTTCTAGATTGAAAGGTTCCTTGTTCGAATGTGACCAGCCCAACTTTCCAAAAGTTTCGAGCCCCCTTGTCAAGAAAGGCTCTGTTTCTTTCAGACCTCAAACTCCTGAAGAATCGCTGAAGCCCATTACGATTTCCATCCCCCATTTTCTGTGCTACAAAGAGACCAATGCATGAATAGCCTTATCTCCTTGTTGACAAAGATGTCAGAGTTATCGACGGGGAACCTCGCAAATTGTTTATCCTCGAGCATCTAGTCTGAGAGGTTGAGTAAATGAAAAGAGATACACTTAAAAAGTCACCGCCACCCTTTCTGTTTACCCGGGAAGAATCGGTCCTTTCTAGGCATACCCATGACATGACAATAGAAACAGGCACATTAGGTGATAATGGGATGACACATATTCCCTCTCCTCCTGGGGAAAGCATTGTAAAGGCCGGTTTGGCCGGTTTCAGTAAGTTGCCTGTAAAGCCAATGGGCCAGCTGCCGTAACCAAAGAAGGAAACGATATTCTGCCCCGACATATGCAGAGGGTTAAATGGCTTTGCATTGGCAAAAAAATCTTTTCCACTGCATGTGAAAATGCACATCTGTAATGCTTTGTAAATTATGTATCTTAAATCTATGTTTTTTGTTCATTTTGGCTAAAATTGCAAACTTCTGAAACTATTTTAGGTTGATTGTGATTCTTCCTATTTATTCTGTAGATCCTGCTCCATTAGAAATGGATATTGATGAAACACCCTCTGTTTGTAATACCACAGCAAGTCCTTATTCCTTGGTATTGCCACAAGTTGAAACACAAGTCACTGATCTCTCTGTCTGTAACGATTCTACTTCAAGTAATAGGAGGACATCGAAACGGAAGCGCCTACTTTCAGAATTAAATGAATTTTCTGCAAAGCGACGGTCTTCTCGGGTAAACACATAAAATCTTTATATTTTATGACTTAACCCTCCATGTGGCACATCTAAACACAGCTCGGAAAAATTCCCATGACAAGTGGCCGATCTGAAATATTCAGATGTCTTGTTCCTCAAAATATTTCATGTCTGCCACCCACCATGCAGAAACTACTCATGTGTGCTGCTTGGAGGATTAATATTTATGCTATGAATATTAAGCAGTTTAATTAAACTCAAAATATGGTTTCAAATTCACCATAATTTCTTTTAATTAACAATTCTTGTTGGGAAGCTAATGTTCAGAATCATATATGTGTGTTCAATGAAATTATTCTATTATAATCTCTAAATTTTGTACAAATCCATGAAACAAGTAACATTTTCTATTTAATAGAAAATTATAAAGGTCTATATTGGCAGAAACTTATTAACTAACATTTTTCTGCAATACGTTTTTGATACTACATGCTTATTTTCATGAGAAATACAGTCATTGTAATGTTTGAACAAAATAATATACATAATTATAATTTTAATAATTTAAATATATGTAATTAGTTATAACATATATTTTATAATAATATATAGTTTATAATTTTTATTTCTGATCTAAAAACTAATAGTTAGTCTAAAATGATGATGGTAAAATTTGATATTTTTTGTCAGTTAATGAGTTTCTGCTCTAAGCCTGAGATATGTTAAGACTGGATGGAGCTTACTACTTTACGAAAATTCTTTATATAATTTGTTTTCAAGTATATTTATATATTTTTATTTTCCATATTAATTTGTATTTTAATGATATAGTTAATTATTAAAAAAGAAATTTTTGTTTCAACCATGAAAAGTAATTCTGACGAACAAATAATTTTTATGTAAAAAATGTAGATAAATTCTACAAAATGCAAAGATTGAAAGAAATAGATAACCTAAATCATCATGCTGATTGATAGTCTGGATGAAATTGAAGTACACATTCAATCTTATCAAATTGTTGGTATAAACATTTTGTACCTTCAGCTTTGACTTGACCTGGTGGGCTATTTCCTATTGTTCTAGGTACAAGCTTTGGATTCATATGTATTTCACGGCAGGCAGAATCTTTAAGTCATTGGTCTGGGTCAAATCACTTTTTGTACAGAAAATATGAGTATGAACTGAACCAGAATTTTGAAATGTTGCACTAGCTCAGACTGCATACATAATGTTGTGTAAAAGTTTTATCATTTACTGTTTAATGTTTTAATTTACTTCTCAATAGTTATGTACAACTTATAAAATTAATCATGTGTTTTGTTTAATTTCAGGTGAGGAATCCTGCTATTAAAAAACCACAAGATAACATAAACTATCAAGATCTTCTACAGAAATTTCTGCCTTCAAAGTTGATGTTAGTTTCACCACATTCCTTTATAACCTGAAAAAAATGTTTCAGTTACATAATTGGTTTCAAATTTTTTATCTTTGAAATTTATTATTATCAAAGGTATTTATTACTAGTAAATAAAAACAAAAATTCTTCCTTTGTAAATTTGTAACTTTTTCAGTGGTGATGGTGCCAAATGTGAAGAAAATGATTGTGATAGTGAACCTGTATCTCTTGATAAAATTAGTGGTGAACTTAGTTGTGGACAGTCTTCAGAAAATGAGAAAAGTGGTATATTTATTTTCTAACAATGAATTTAAAATTATTATCTATTTATACTTTCTATTTTAGATACTTGAAAAAGTTATTTGGTAGTGTTGTTTTTATTATTTTCTAGAAATTTTTTCTGAATTGTTAAATTAGCAATTTTATGTTTCGTATTAAAGCATCTAGTTATTTTATTGTTTAAATATTTAAGTTTAATTGAGAAGCATTTCTCCAAAGTTTCAAATCTACATTTGAACTGTTTTCTTTAGTTATTGAATTGAAAAGTGTATTCTAAAATTAGTCTTAATCATTTTCTAAATTGTAAGAATGTTTTGTTTGTATAGCTTTCTAAAAGTATTAGTCTTAATTTTTTTTTTGGTCTCCCTAAGTGAAGAAATTTTGTATACTTTTATTACCAAATCTAACACTACTGTTTAAAAGCTTATTTTTGAGTAATCAGTCTTGGAAATAAAATTACTCCAATTCAAATTATCTTGAATTAAAATACACTTTTGACTGAATTGCATTGATGAAACCTCAATTGAATCGGCAGATGTAAAAAGGGGATATGTTACAAAACTCAAATTTTACAGGAGAGATTAAAAGGCGTGCCACTTTAATTGTGGTGTTCATAAACTAAAGAAAAAAATTCAGATAATTGACATTATATAGCCACTTATAATCCATGTGCAGTTCATGAGTTTTGTTGCTGCCAAAGCCCCCTACAAAATTTCAAAAAATTCGCACATATTCCCTTTTTACACATTTTACCTAGTGTTACACTGAAATTACTGGGAAAAGAATAGAAAACATAATATTATGAACAAAATTATTTATTTTTAGTTATAAAACTTCAAAAATATTTCTATAATATTAAAAAACAAAGTTTTTGTTATGAAAAAGTTAGAAATGAGTGACAAATGGAAAAATAAAAATTAATCATCAACCTCACTATCTCTGACTTTTGCACTGGTGGTTGGCCACTGTGCACTGCATTATAGATGAGTAAAAGTTCATGTGTTGCTCCTGGATGTACTGGAGGCATTTTCCAACATCAGCGATCTTTTCATTGATTGGGACTTTTCCTGTCCTGTATGCTGGTTGGTATGGCAATCCAGTGAGAAGAATGTTTGGCTTCCTCAGCGTGAAAGTGTTCTTACTTAAACCATGAATGTAGGTTGATGCTGTAACTATTTGGTTCAGTGATAATGTGGTGGACAGAAGATATCTTGAAGGCTACTTTGTCCTCTTTTCTTACATGCCTGCTGTAACTTTCATCAGAAATGCATATCTTATAAAATGATGGCCACCACTTTTTAAACTCCTTTACACCTTCAGTAGTAACCTTTATAACATTAAATCTTCCGATATTGCTTGATTTTCTCATGAGCCTCATATTCATCAAGTGAGTTGATCCGATCAGCTTTTCGAATTAGACGTTTCACTGTCCCGATATCCCTGTCGTAGGGAAAAAGATTTCAACTTTTTCAAACACTTATAGTTCAACTAAGGCCATACACATTCTTAGCAGAGAATGATTTTTGTTTTGTCCGCTACATCCATCAGAAAAGAGAAGCAGATATGCATGTTCATTCGTTTTATTCCGGTTGATGTAACTTAGTAGCAGACTGCAGATTTTGTTTGGACTCTTTTTTGCTATGCCTTCATGATACACGTGCAAGTCAGCTTTCCCAGTAGCCAGGTTATGTATCCCAAATGTATTAACTCATATGGTGTAAATAAAATATGTCTTGTACCTGTATGTTTGGGAGTGGCAAGTAGTCATAGCAAATTGCCAGCATCTTCCTTCATGCGCAGCGAGACGTTCTTTATTTTGACATAAATATTTTTAGACTGACGCTTGTGAACCAGCAGATTTGCTGCCGTAGCTCTTCTTGCTGTGTCGCAAAGTGACCTATTCTTCAGTTTTTGTTCAAGTTCCTTGCATGTAGCGCATACATCAACTTGAGGTCTTCAAAAGGAATAGTCAAAGTTTTCATTGAAATACAGACAAAAGTAGTCATATCCCACTTATGCATTAGGATTGTCTGCCTCCAATTTTTCATATAGTGTTTCAAGTGGTGCCAGAGAATCATGAATTTCTTTTGATGTGGCAGGGTTAATGGCATTGTAACCTGTTTTCTTTCCCCTCATCTCTTGGACATTTTCCTAAAGCTATCAGGTTGCACAGTCGCTCAACTCTTCTTTTTGTTATCCCGTGTATAGAAACAAATGCCTTTTTGCAGACATTTACTGTCGAACCTTTTACCCTCACGCTATATGAGAATTTTTTTGTTTTTTAAGTCTTTGGATTGCATAGATCTGTCTGTAAACGTGTGTGTATAGCTCCTCCTATGAGTAACACCTCTTTTTAATATAAGTGAAGTTAAAAATAAATCTTGTGTATCTTTATTAGGCAATTCGTTAACATCGATTGTTATTTTTGAAAAATCTTCCTCCGCGAGCTTGGAGAAACAAGTCAGTTTGCACGCACAGTCAGGGCCTGTCGATCTGGCAGCTACAGCATGAAAAATCAGCCCATTTAGAATTCACAATAAGCATGAATGCGTTTGATTGATACTCATTGAAAAATATTTACTTACCAGCATGGTTTACGTAGCTTGTTCCTTTAGTCCTTGTTTTCTTTATAACATTTCTTTGGTACAGTTCTCGATTACTTTTTCTTTTTGTGATACGTCCATCAATCACATTGCCTTTAGAAGAATCTGATTCCATTATACAAAAACTTTCAAAAGCACAACACTTTCAATCTAACTCTTCCAACCCAAATAATCAAAACGCACAAGTTGTTGCATTAAAAGATGTGTAGAGGATTCTGTTGGCAGGCTATGTTACTGTTGTCTGCTCACAGATGTCTCTGACAACCAGAAGTTGTAAAAAGGTGGCATGTGCAGCACATGTCACCTTTTTACAAAATTTTGGATATTAGACTGTCCATTTCCTTGGTATAAAGGTATGCTTGCGCCAATAAAATTATTTTTTGGAAAAATGTCATATATCCCTTTTTACAACTGCCGATTCAATTATAAGTAATATGAACTGGGTAATTTTTATTTCATAATGTATATTTCAAATTTTAGTATACATGTGGGAGTGTGCTATATACACATACTCGCACATATATTTATATACACATATCAACATTTATCTATTTTTACAGATAAATCAATAAATTCAAGTGACTTGTCCAGTTCAGAAAAAGATGATGTCTCCCAGTATATCAGTAGAAATCAGTCAAATAGTGGTATAATTGACTTACTGTATAAATATGTTGTAATTCTTGGGAAAAAGAGTTGTTTTATTTGGTAAGTTTACATTTATTTCTGTGCTGTATTTATTATTTATGCATTTTAATTTTGTAAAAAATAAATCATGCTTAGTTAAGTGCCTGTATGTTAATTTCGAATTATACTTTTTATTTTCCAGGCCTAAAAACCTCATTGATGTATTTTGTTCAGCATTCACTAGACTTAGAAAACACATTACTACTCCAAACCTTTTTAGGTATGTATTAAATTGGTAGTTTCAAAATATACAATAAGTATTCATTTTACTGTATAATTAATTTATCTACTAAGTTTTGTTAAAGATTTAATATGCTTATGATTTAATTGTTTTCATACTCTAACTTTCTTGATCATATAAATTTATTAAACAGTTAAAAATATGTATACAGATATGATTATGTATATTCCTTGTATTCATGAAGCCATTAAACTTATTTTTTTTCATTTTCAATAGTCAAAATGTTGACCATGCGCGTATAAAAGAAATTGGATTGGTAAGTAAATATCTTCATAGGCAACTTAATTTTTAGATATTTTAATAAATTATAATTAAAAGTGACTTTTGTATTGATTACGATATCTGTATTTTATATTAGTTTTAGAATAAAAGGTACTTCATCCCTAGAAATAAGTTTTCATGCAAGATTAATATTTATTTTATTTTTTTGTTTGTTTTGTTTCACTTGATCACTTATCAACATTTTTACTGTCATATTTTCAGGCGATTTTAACATTCTGTGAATTCAAAGTGGACAAATGGTATCTTAGCACTGGACATTCAATGTCATTTTCTCCTAAAACGTAAGTAATTTATTATACCTGCAGAAATATATTTATATTTAGAAGCTTAATTAGAATTAATTTAATCACAATTTATTATATTCTAATTATTTTAATCGGCTATTTTCATACACAGTTATTTTAACTTCAGGCATGATTCTTATTAATTAGATACAGTTCTCTTTAATGTTATCCTTTTAATTTTAAAAGGTCTTCTACTCCATCTGCTTTTCAAAATGGTACAGATAGCATTGGAAATGATTTTCATGCTGACATGGAGTTTCTTGTTATGTCAACTGTTAGAAGAGATGCTCTTGACAAAGATTGGCTCGATTTTAGTGCCAGATGTAAGTGTTACTCATTTTGTCTTTCTTGAGCTTTGCATTGATAAGTTCATATTTGTTATTCAGTTATCATTGAATTTTGTGAGGTAATCAGAAATTGACTGGTGGATGTAAATTATTTCATCAGGCAGTGTAATATAATCACGTTATACAAAACATAACAAAGAATTAATTTAGTTGAAGTAATCAATAGAAAATATCATGCATAGGAACAAATGTAGAATTGAAATGAAAAGTACTAAATGCTATTAATGATTTAAAAATTATAACAAGAATAGTTGATAAAAATTATTTTAATCACAACAAAAACCATTTTTCTTATAAGAAAATAAATAATTCCATTACCATTTCATTACAAAGATTTGTGCAAAATTGTTTCGTATGACAGTGTACCTTCAACACAAACCTGTTAGATTTGGTTTTCGGTAAACCTTCGGCATATACCTAAGTTAGATCTGTGTTGAAGAGGAGATAGAGGAGATTTTCATATTTTAAAAATGTTGGTTTGCACAAAAAAACAACCACCTAGTGTGACATCCAGTGTAAAAATAAGTAATTGTTACCATTGAAAATTATTTCATTGCTCTTATCAAAGGAGTTTTTATTAAATTTAGACAAGTTGTATTAAACTATTGTGAAAGTAAGTTTTTATGTAAAATTTGAGGGTAGCGTGGTCGAATACTGAGTTTGATATGATAAATATTAATTGATTACTAAATGTTCATAAACCTTTAGTATTGCAAAGTCTATCCGGTCTTCAATAGGTCTGAAGTTAGTCCAGTGCTAGATCTACCTTCCCAGATTGTTTAAGAAGCTCAGTACTCATTCTAAACTTTTGGTCATATCTAGGACAAATAACTAATGAACAGGGCAATCAATCTGAGACTGCAATAATTTTTGTAATCCTAATTACACTACTAAGAGACATGTAGTGTGTTAAGTTGTTTCAAAACATAATTTGTACATGTTTGTAATATAATTTGTACATGTTGTTTGTAATGATTAATGTGTTTGCCATTTTTAGCTCTTTGGTTAAAGGCTAAGTTTCATTCATTGGAAGGAGAAATCGATCTTGCAGTTCAGTGCATGGGAAAGGTAAGAGAAAGTATATATTGTGTAAGCCATAGAGTAGTGACACGGGGCGATTTGTGAAGCTCAACTCAGATTTTGCTTCTTTTAATCTCTATTTGGCTCGCAACTTGGGTGGCTTGTTCCGAGTGGTTCAACCTGTTTTCTTTCTTGTCAGGGATGGAAAACAAACCTAGATCGCACTGCTCAAGTCACTTTGTGTGTCACTCAGCTAAAAACAATAATAGGTTGGCACAGTGTCACGACTTGTAAATCATGTCTGTTCGACTGTTGTGCACAATTTGATGAGTACCACTACTCTGTGTGGCAGGAGCAGTAGAAATTTGTCCACCAGATGGCATGCCTTGGGCCACGTTGCTGAAAACACCTCATGTGTCATCCACCATACTGTGAATTGGAAAAATTATACCCTTTAAAAGAGTTCATTGCAGCTGTTCCTAACAGTCATTGCAGCCCTTTTTAATGATTTGGGACATTTCATGACTTGGCGATTCTTTTTTTCACTTTTTAGTAATAATTAGTCAGGTGTAAGATTCTCTTTGCCTACTATTTTAATGGAAATTTTTGTACTGCTTTTACATTTTTTCAAAGGATATTTCTGTAAGTTTTAATCTTCAACTTTTATGTAGCCTGCTGTCTGATCAGTAATGTCAAAATTCTTACTCAAATGTTTTCAAAAAATTAATTTTTTTCACTGTATAGGAGGATCCTCAATAATTCAAATTACAATCTAATTTGCCCTCATCTCAACTTCTGTAATTTACGTTTTCATCTTAGTGTTACGGAATCCTACTGCACTATGCAGTCTTAGAAGAAAAATATTGTCATACATACCAAATAATGTTTAACGTACCAAATAATTCAAACAATAGAAAATATTTATTTGGTTACTAGCATTCAACCTATAACAAATATTGCCTATAGTTTAACATACCAAATAATTCAAATAATAAATAAATATTTATTTTGTTACTGCCATTATAAAGTGCGTAGTTTCTACAGCTTCTGATTGTTTATGAAAAGCTTCAGAAATCGAATTTGAGTCGCTCATTTGGGCATATGAAATTTAAACAGAATAAATTACCTTTTCCTGTATGAATAGATTGTTATATAATATTTTGTGTTTCCATGGATGCAGGCATATCAAATATTGTCAGGCATGTATTTAAAACGTTTCCAAAAAAAATTTTTATGGTAAAGGTGTTTTAAGTAACTTTAAATTCTTCCTGCAGCTTAGCAATATTTTAAGTGATGAAAATGATGTGAAAATAACTGTCCAGAATTGCAGCTTTTCTAATATAATAACTACAGGTATGTCTTTATTTTCAAAAGTTATATATTACATTTTATTCATGAGATAGTACTATTGTTCCGGATTGTTTATTATAGTAATATACATTTTTAGGTCATGTATCTAATCCAAGACAATTTAATATGTAAAAATTAACTTGTGGAGTCCACAGAATCAAGAATTAGTGACAGCTGACACGGTACACCTTAATTTTAGTCTTGCTATAAGATCGCTTATCCATCAATAAAGACTTGTTTGATATTCCTGCTTGTATATTCAATGGTTTAAGAATCAAGTTACTTTTTGAATAATTCTAAGTTCTTAGGAAGTTGTCATTATCGGCTTAGCTTATATACATTGAGTCATTACAATACAATAACTTTCAAAAGCCTTCTGAAAAAAAAAGCATATACTTTGAAAAGTCCCTCTCGTCTTTGAAAAGTGAATGTTTGAGTATCTGAAATTCCATCCCCCTCAATAAGCAACAGAATGTAGTGATTTATACTTGTTTTTTCCATATCAATAAGGGGTTGCCACGGTTTAGTGGGTTTGTTTTTTGCCGTAGCAACCTGCAAGTTGTAGGTGGCACAGGTTCAATTCCTCCCTTGTTGTATTTCTCTTTTGTGTCAGTAAAGCTTCTTTGTATATCCATTTACTTGACATTGTTGGGTGCAAGAAGTCCAAATAAAGCCCTTGTGCCATAAAATACCAAAACCAAACCATCTATATCAATGTTGGTCAGGTGAGATTGTTGGAGTCAAACTCATGGAGGGGTAAAGTCAAAGTTCAAATTGGAAATTTTTGAGTTATGAATGCAAAGCATTTTTAATACCATTAATCAGATCCTTCACTTGATAAATGGTATTATCAAATAATTTTTTTTATGTTAACTATATTTCAAGTATTTGTATTTTTATAGTTCTTGTTTTCACTTTGGTTATCAGCTTGTAGGAGAAAATATATTCAGAGTTTATTGAATTTTATCTCTTAAAATGTTTATATTTATTTTCATCTATAGTTTAAAAAATTTTTTGCTTTTGTTTTTATGTATGAAATTTTAATGAATAATATGAATTTAAGTGTATGAAATTTTAGAAACTTAAAACTATCTTATTTCGTAAGTTATTGAATTTAGGGCATCTATTTAGTAAAATGAAAATATATTGCTTAAGGCTCAATATTTTTACTTAATTACGTATCATATATATCACTCTTATGACAAGTTAATCTTGGTTACAACTCTAGTGAAAAACTGCCCTGCAAATTAGCTATTTCTTGTCCTTAAATTTGTTTTTAAATGACAGTATAAAAGTTTAATTCACATAAGGTATATCATTTTAGTTAATTAAATAAATTGGTATTGAATGTATGCATGTTTTACATACTTTAAAGATGTTTTAATGTTTATTTTTCTTAATTTAATGTCGTTTTACAGATTTCTTTTTGATTTTTTCTTTATAACACCAATTTTCTATTTTTATACATAGCATGAAATTAAAACTTATTTAATTTGTACATTTTAGATAAAGTGCAACAGCAACTGGAATCGTTACAAAGGTGCCAGTCATTGGAAGAAGTGCAAAGGTTATATGAGCATGGAGACTATGCTGCTGTTGTTGACCTACTGATATTAACTTTCAATCAACCTCGCACTAAAAGAAAAGTATGAACTATTTTATCTTCAAGATCATTAGTTTTTAGTTTTGTTAATTACTTTAATGCTTAACTAAGTTAAACATTTTTTCAAATCAGTACTCACTTTCTAAATTTCATTAAAACAGTTTGAATAAATTTGAAAATAATTTGCAAATTAATTATGTGAACTTCGATTCTTAAATATACAGGGTGATTCAAAACTTAATGTACAAACTTTAGGGGAGGTAGAAAACACAAAAACAAAACAGAATCACAGGAATGTGTGACCGGAAACCCTAACCTGATCAGCTGGAGGATAAATGAAGATGCAGAAATGACAAGCCAATAATGGGTGGAAAAACTCTTTATTTAGCGATACTTTACACTAGGACAGTACGTGTACACTTTAAGTTTTACAAGTACTCGAAGTTCTTACATCCACAGTTATGCGCGCTTGAGGGCGCTGTTCACCAGTGCTGTAGTTGGAATGCAGCGCTTGTCATTTAAAGTTCCGATTGTGTGTGGAGAGCATGCAACAATTTACAAACACTGAAAATGGACATGCACCTCGTGTATGGTGCAGTTGATGGCAACGGAAGGACTGCAGCACGGTTGTATTCCGAACAGTACCCAAACAGATGTGTACCGCATCACCAAATGTTTGGGAATTTGCACCATAACCTGTGTGAATACGGGACATTGTGCAGCAGCAGGATTGATACAGGGCGGCCACGAATGACACGCATACCTGCCTTCGAAGAGGAGACATTGTGTTGAGTGGAAGAAGCTCCTGGTACAAGCACACAAACCATTGCCTGTGATATTTTAACATCTCAATCCAGTGTGTGGCACACATTACACAGGGAACATTTACATCCATATAATTTGCAATGGGTCCAGTCATTGCAGCCTGAGGTTTATCCTCGACATGTATAATTCGCACGCTGGTACTTGGACAAATGCAACGTGAACCCGGCGTTTCCAACCTTCATTCTGTTCACGGATGAAGCCAATTTCTCTCGTGAAGGGATCTTTAATGAACAAAATGTTCATGCGGGGAGTCACGACAACCCACGAAGTATGTGCCCACATGCTGCCCAACAACGGTTCTCCGTGAATGTATGGTCGGATATTATTGGTGATTACTTAATTGGGCCATACCTCTTACCACCTCGACTGGATGGCCGGAAATATCGCATTTTTCTGGAGGAGGTACTGCCGGAATTACTTGACGTTGTTCCTGTGTCTGTTCGGCGTGCAATTGGTTCCAGCATGATGGGACTCCAGCTCATTTTCTCCGTGCCGTATGTGATTACTTGAACAGAACATTTGCGCCTCGATGGATTGGGCGTGGCGGACCCGTCCCATGGCCACCACGATCGCCCAATTTATCTAGCCTGGATTTCCTCTTGTGGTTGACCCTAAAAGTCATGGTCTACGAGACCACCGTTGACTCTGACACCGACCTCATCGCAAGAATCTCCATCGCAGCTGCAAACGTCCGCGAAATGCCTGGTATTTTTGAAAGGGTCCGACAATCAATGTGTTGCCATTATGAAGCATGCATAACTGGATGGTAAGAACTTTGAGCACTTGTTGTGAAACTTAACGTGTACATGTACTGTCCTAGTGTAAAGTATCGCTAAATAAAGAATTTTTCCGCCCATTATTGGCTTGTCATTTCTGCATCTTCGTTTATCCTCCAGCTGATCAGGTTAGGGTTTCCGGTCATACATTCCTATGTGATTCTGTTTTGTTTTTGTGTTTTCAACCTCCCCTAAAAGTTTGTACGTTGAGTTTTGAATCACCCTGTATATTAAGGTATTATCTCTTTATCCTTCCAAAAAATGGCAGTTTTAATAATCAGAAAGAAATATATGGTTTTAAGAAAGGAAAACATGAAATATAAAACAATTAAACAATATTTGCATTCACACACATTTTTATAGCAATCTCTTGATGGTGTCCCTGAACGTCATGCACAACTTTTACTATTACAAAATTCATTGTGGAAATTGGAGCGATACAAAGTAAGCATTTTAATTGGTTTTATCCTAATATTTTGTTTTAGTCTGTTCCATGCATTTGATAAAATTTTATTTTTTGGTAGGATTGTGTGTTTTGGAGTGAGGTATCATTTAATGAAGCATTGCAACAGTTTATGAATGCAGCAAGATCTGATTGGTCAGAAACTATGGCTCATTTGCTGAGTTGCTTAGATAAGTAAGGCTGAACATTTCCTTTGTGTAGAGATATTAAACAATTTTGAATATTATGTATACATATGTGTAACTTGATATTAAATTGTTTTCTTCTGTTTTACTTAGCTGTGCCAAGTTGAATTCGAAATATCTCAGTGATCTTGATGATTCTAAGCTTGTACGTCTCACACAGAACTTAATACTTGTTATTGTGATACAAATGGAAAACTATGATTTTTCTGGTGACAATGCTGCTTTACTAGTTGTACTACCTTGGATTATATTGTACCGTCTTATTCTCAAGTAATCTTCTCTTTTTATTGATTTATTTCTGCTTCATTTGTTTATTTGCATAACACTGTCGTATAAGTCTGGAAATGTGGTTCCTTTTTATGCAATTTTAATTTTTAGAGTTAGGAAAAATTGATCAGAGTCGTTTACCTTAAAATAGATTAGCATGTGTCTGAAATTTTAATCTCTTGTTCTCATTTCCAACAGTTTTATTAAACTCCCTTGACAGTTGCAATTTAATCAATTAATTCCTTCATTGAGTAAGGTAATGTTAATTCTGTAATGTTAATTATATGTTTGTTTAGCATTTGTATTTTAAGTTATTTATCTGATTTCAGCAAGTTAAAACATTTTTGAAAGGTTATCAAGACTTATTCTCATGCGCCACACTTTTATTCATTGAATACTAGTAAAGACTTTAGTTCCAATAAGAAACTAATTTATGAGTTGACTTATAGTGCAAAATTTAAATAGCTAGGTGAACTAAAAAATGCTGAAACTTGCATTTTTTGTATAAACCACAATCAATTATTAATTATTGTGTCCTAGAAAACTATTAACTCAACTACAAACTGAATTGTATTAGATCATTATGTTTTTTAAAATTAAATTCATCATGCTTTGTACAAATTTCATGTTATTATCTTGTTGGTTTTTTTACATATCATAGCCTAAAAAGTATTTGTTCCTTAACATTTGGAGAAAGTGTAATTTTTGTAATTATAAATTATATCTTTCTAAAAAAGAATTTTTAAACAGCCAGTTTTAGATATACTTCAGTTTGGTGTTAAAAATTCAATTTCTTAACAAAATTTAGTACAAAATACTTAAAATAATAATTTTTAGTTATGACTCTATACAAATAAATAATACTTATATATTTTTGTGTTTTTAAATTTGTTAAAATGTTACATTGTGTGTAATACAGCGAGGAAAAAAGTGGAAAATCAAAGAAATCTTCAAAAACTGCTGCAATAGAGAATGGTTCAGCTGGGAATTCAAGTAATAAAATGGGAGGTTCAAGTTTTCTCAGTGACTTTGACTTGAGTTCATCTATGCCATCTTCACTTATGTTACTGTTCACAGCTCACGAATATTTAGGAAGGTAATTAAACGTCTTTATGTTAAATGACTATATTATTTTTCATTTATTGAAATTTAATGAGTGTTTTGTTTCAAAATTTCCCTCAGAATTTATAATTCTGTTTTGTTAGTTTGTTTTGAAATTTTAGAGGGTGTTTCATGACAAATTTTTCCACTTAATTTGTAATTTTAATATTACATATAATGGTAGTGTTTTTTCACTTAAGTTAGCCTTTGTTTTATAAGCAATTGGCTCAAGCTCATTCGTTTTTCCTCTATTATGCGTAAATATATTTAAATAAAAACATCAGTTTTTGCAAAGCACGCTTAAAGTACAATTTTCAAACATCTTTCATGTTACTTTGTACCACTTATATTCACAACTATTTGTTTGAAGACTGTTCGCCATGCCATATTTACTTGAATCAACACTTTTCCCCTAAACTTTGGGGTACCCAAATTCAAAAATTTTGGTAAATTAAATTGTATTCTTTTGGTATTAAATGAAATGTGTTTGTAATTTAAAGACTTATTATTTGACTATAATTTTTGCATTTTATATAATAAAATGTTTAATAAACCCATAATAGTGAATATACACAGCTGGCCACCGTAAATGCAACACCCTGAAGGAAGCATGCAAATAATATGAAATTTACAACATGCATTAGCGGAGGTGAGATATGCAAATGATTAGAATTTCAGCGCAGACGCACATCACGCGCGCCTGTGGCACCACTTCAAAGCGCTATTTAAGGCTTGGAGATTTCGACGATTTCAAGTACGGCAATTGTGGTTTTTTCAAAAAAACGATCAATTATGCCTCGTAGAAAACAGCGATCATCTTTTGATCAAGTATCCGAGTTCGACAGAGGAAGGACAGTGGCCTACCGAGATTGTGGATTATCTTTCAGGGAAATCGGTAGTCGTGTTGGACGAAACCAAACAACTGTAATGCGGATATGTGATCGTTGGATGCAGGAGGGTACGACGGACCGACGTGTTCGATCGCATCCACCTCAGTGCACCACTTCACGTGATGACAGGCATATTGTGCGTATGGCAGTGACGGATCGCTCAGCCACATCACGAACCATAGCACAGCACATTCAGTCTGTACCGCATCATCCAGTGTCTGCGCGTACCATTCGACGCCGTTTACAGCAGAGTGGTCTGTCCGCAAGACGTCCATTGCTTCGTCTACCCTTGACGCAGAACCACAGACGTTTCCGCCGCCAATGGTGCGATGAAAGAAGGATGTGGACGGCAGAATGGAATGAAATTGTCTTTACTGACGAGTCACGCTTCTGTCTGCAACACCACGATGGTCGGATTCGAGTCTGGAGACACCGTGGAGAGAGGATGCTGAACAGCTGCGTTATGCACCGTCACACTGGTCCTGCACCGGGTATTATGGTATGGGGCGGTATTGGATATCACTCTCGCACTCCTCTAGTACGCATTGCCGGTACTTTAAACAGCCAGCGCTACATCTCCGAGGTGTTGGAGCCAGTTGTCCTTCCTTACCTTCAGGGCTTGCCCACAGCCATATTTCAACAGGATAATGCGCGACCACATGTGGCACGCATGGTCCAAGGGTTCTTCGTCAATCGCCAGATTGAATATCTTCCCTGGCCAGCTCGCTCTCCGGATCTTTCGCCGATAGAAAACATGTGGTCCATGGTTGCTCAACGATTGACCCAGAATACATCCCCAGCTGCCACACCAGATCAACTTTGGCAACGTGTGGAAGCTGCTTGGTCTGCTGTACCCCAAGAACACATCCAAAGTCTCTTTGAATCAATGCCGAGGCGTGTGGCAGCGGTGATCTCCAACAATGGCGGCTACTCTGGCTACTGATTTTGGCAGGAACCACACTTCACAGAAGTCTATAAATTTAATCATTTGATACTTGGTCAACATGTTATCTACAAAATAAATTTTGTTGTGATATCTCTTGTCTTTCTTGGTGTTGCAATTTGGGTGGCCAGCAGTGTATGTTTGATAATTCATTTTATTTATATATTGTATGAAATAGTCTTTAATTTGGTGTACAGAATAGCCGCACCTGACAAGAGAATCACTGTTTGGAATTATAGTGTAGTTTTAATTGATACTATACTTTGAATTATGTAATGCTGCACTGTATACAGTTTCATTAGAGCACATATACAATAGTAGTCTATTTCTTTTTAACTGAAACAGCTTCAGTTGTATACTTTAACACATAATTGAATCCTGATATTAGAAAATCTGCCATTTTATTGGTTTTATTTCCTCTCATTCCATCCATTAAGGTTTTAAAATACTTTATAGACGTTCCTGGTGCACTGCAGCAGATGGGTTACTGCTTTTGTATTTCATTGATGTCATGATGACTGAACTGCAAGATAGCACTGGAAACTCATACCTTTACCGAGAAGACTTGGAAACTGGCTTAGAGCAATGCATTTATTGCTTGTATGGACACCCTAACAAACGCACTCGAGCGAAGCATTTGCAAGAACACAGTGCCAAACAGGTTGATAATTCTATAAAATTGTTTGTTTGCTGTTTAAAAATATTTTATTTGATTAGGTTATTTCATTTTTTAATGTAATTTTTAAAATGATAGGCTAGGTATTACAATGAATTTCAGATTTTCTTAAATTTTATTGTGTTTTTAGCTTCCTTTAACATGGGAGAAAGCTATGTTAATATTTCAATACTTCAAACCCAACGTTCTCCCTGAGTTTGACAGTTACCGAACAAGTACAGTATCTGCTGAGGTAAGTTATAAATATTTTTGTGTAAATTGGTAAGAAAAGACATACTATTGTCTTAAAATCTTGCCTCCTAAGTTAAGTACATTTAGTGGTTTTCAGTATTTACATAGAACTATTTTCCTTATATTTTACATTAAAGATAATTTTTAAATTTTATTTGCTGTAACAGAATCAATTGTTTTACCATTTCAATTTGCATGAATTTCTACTGTTTACTTGCAAAAATACATGTGCATTATCATTATTACATTTTCAGTATCTATGTGTGTTGTGATTATAGATTACATTTCCTGCTAAAATATGGTCATTGCTTCTGTTCTAGCTCTTATAAAATCAGTAGTTTTCAAATATAATAGCTGTTAGTATTGTTTAAAATAATTTAAATAAAATCCCTATATAAATTCAAATGTTATAAATGTAAAATATTTTTTAAATGTGAGCTTCACATAATAAACAAATATGTTAACCAATTTTTAAAGTTTTAGTTTGTATAATTTAACATTTTTATTAATTATTAATGTATTAATTATTACTTTTATACTTGGGAAATTTCTAAATTCACTGATAGCAAAGCATGTATTGAAATTTTAGAATTAATTTGCTAAATAATTATTCCTAATTTCTTTTTGTTTTTAAGAAATAAAGTAAATTCAGATTTTGATTCTTTGAAAAACCTCGTGAAATACCAGAGGAAATTATTTTTTGCTTCAAAGCAATATCACTGGCAGAAGAGTTAATTGTAAAATTTACTAGAAAATTTATTTTTAGAATTACAAAATAACTTAATGATAAAGTAAGAACAGCTAACACTTGCAATTGAAATCAAGAGCAATAAATTCATGTCCAAGTCTGATCAAAATTAAGCTTAATTAATATTTTTGAGTTTTGACTTTGTAAATTTGTGCTAAAGTTTTAAAAAAAATTCAAAATCTAACAAATTGTTAATCTAAAATTTGTACTATAATTTTGTATAAATGTTTCTCCATTTCATCATAAAATTTGTTTCAAAATCAGTCATAAAGACAATATGAGGAAATGTAGTGTGCTTAAAAATATATTTAGAAACAATATATTCAATCATTTGCCAAGTAGGGAAATAACAAAACAATAAATGCACTTAATGTAGCTTTTCCAAGATCATTCTTACTTTAGTTGGATTTTCATAACAGTTTGATTGGATTAAAGAATTTTCTGTGTATAGAAAAGCTTGGTACAGACTGAATAATGCCCTGAGAAACTATCCCCTTCACCAGAAATCATGGAGATGTATATTTTAATTTGAAGTCCATACATGGGGAAACGTCACCTAAAATTATGAAGTCCCAAATGTGTCTTAATGCTCTTGTACAAAGGAATGAACAATATGTGGTGGTGCTTTTACTTTTGTTTTGGTAGTGCTAAATCTAATATCCAATCTTGGTAATCTGAATATTTCAATTGAGCTTGTAACCATAAAAATTACGACTTATCTGCCCTTTTCTAAACTGTATCCCCATTTCAAAAATATTGATTGATAATGAAATGTTACATGCATTCCAATTCTTGAAAAATTTGAACTTTTTTTGTTAATGACTCGAAATCACGCGACTGCACAATTTACCTTTTGCTTTGCAAAATGTTTCTACTTTCCCATTCTTAACGCAGCTTGAAAGTCTTTTGAAAAGAATATCGGCTCTAGTTCCACCTGAAGAGGATCCAACCACTCGAGTGGACAACTATACAGCATACATTGAAGGCGTTACCGAGAAATGTCCAGAACCACCATTTCAGGGTAAAACTCCCAGGTAAGTACTTCTGTAAAATCAGACTGTCTTGAAATGCTATTCCCCATTGCTTGACCTTGTAATAAAGGACAAAGTTTTAATTATCTTTCACACATCTTGTTAAATTGATGACCTGGATATGATGTGAACATGCACACTTTAAAAAAGGCCAGATGGTGCTCATTGATTAGTCAGCGCACAATTCGATGGATGGTCCACAATGAGTAGTTGAATTGCCAATATGATGCATAACCTTCCAACACTTTCTGAAGCACTGAAAATGGACATTATTTCCACTCCTATCACAGCTTCACTATTCTTTGCTGCTCAGCTTTATTTCAACAAACTGCTGGCTGCACTCTCTCTTGGCTGCTAAAGGCAACACAGGACAGTTAAACACTCACAATCATCCATTGCACGATTTTGCATACGGAAGTACACCAGTTATCTTAATATTGCTCTTATTGTCCCACAATCGGCAATCAGTCAACTAGTGGTTGCAGTTATTGAGTTCAGCTGTTCTAAATTCTGGAGGGGGAAATATAATAAATGTAGCCCCCACTACAAAAATTAACTTACAATACAGTAGTATATATAGCAGTGTAACCTATCTTTACCTTGGAGTCCTTTTTGGTTAGCAAAGTTGCACTATCTTATGCATCTTGCTAAATATCTTTTTAAATTCTATAGATATTAATTTTTTAAGTACTACACTATGTAAACTTAAATTATAAGTTGGTGTTAATCTTAAATATATATTGAATTTCACTGAAACTTTTAGAAAAATGAAAATTGTAAATCTGCCAATTGCTACTAAATGTCCAGTTTCTACAATCAAAAGCAATTACTAAAGCTTATTTATTTATCTTGTTCTCCAGGATTTACTGATTGAAATCATGGGTTGTTTTTATAGAAACTATGCATAATCTATTTATATCTTGCTTTCTTTTGGATTGAATTAAACTTGAAAAGTATTAAAAATCACTTAAAGCCTTTAAAAATTATCAAAACTGCATTTTTTGAAAATAGGAAGTTTTCTTGCATCCTAATTTTATTTTGAAGATTTTTTTTGAGAAACCCTACAAGACTGAATCAAACTGTTATGAAAAACTACAAAGCATCTAAGAGACGTAATGGTAATGGGGATCTGGTCTAGGACAATGGAAAAAGGCACAAAGGAAAGTATGTGTCATCCACTGCATGCAGGAAAAGCCATTTACACAATATTTTAGAAGGTGACTTATTTTTTCTGTCGAGTTCAGTTCCTCTGAGGGTGTATTTCTCTCTACTGTGTCAGTAAAGGTTTCCTTGTGTGTGTCTATTTACTTGATGTTTGGCACAGCTTGCTCAAATATTAGTTTTATGCCATAGAATCTGACCCAACCAATCATCTTATTTTTTCATCAGTATTCTGTTAGACACAATTTTATAAATATAAAAAATATTTCAACTTTCGAAAAATAACACTCGTCTTAAGACATTCATGTGATAATTTTAAGGTTTAGTAGTTTGATAGTGCTATTAGGAATATGGTTGTTTATTTCCTACGATTTTTTCCTGTGTTGATTTTCTATTTGTATCTTCAGCTATTTAAATTTTGATTTTTATTAATTATTTTGATTGATTAAAATTTTTGTAGCTATATTTCTGAAACTTTTAAATTAGCGTTTTTTAATTTTAAGTGTGAATTCTTAATTTGTTTTGTTATTATTTTAGTCTTATTGTGAAGGATTTGTACTACTTACTTGGTGATTATTATTTCAAGAACAAGGAATTTAGGTATGGAAAGATTTTGTTCAGATGTTTATGTGAAGTAATTATTAATTTATTTACAAATGTTATATCTTGTTAAAGTCTTTGTCCCCATTATTTCTATCACACTAATCATGCAAAGTGTCAATTTTCAGCATACATACACAAATAGTCACTAGCTTCCTAAAACAATGATTTAGAAAGTTTGTCTTTGTTGAGCGAAATAAATTGCATGTTTGATATGGTTTGTTTTTTCATGTGTTACTTTAAAAGCAGATATAGATTAATTCTTATTTTTAAACATTTTTGTTTTATTGTCTCATAGAGGGGGTATATTTTATTTAATTATGTTGCTCTTATTCAAATGTTCTGTTTCATTTATAAAATCAATCTTTAAGTCTTTTTCATTTCATATTATTGCAGCAAAGCAATTCGCTTTTATCTCATGGACATTTGTGTCAATCCTGATCGACAAGATTCTTGGGCAGGTATGGCCCTCTCCAGAAGCTCTCAGCTGGATCAAAAACTGAATTCTGTGAGTAACTACGCTATATTTTTTTCCATAGTCTCGATTGCAAGTGCAATAAATTACTTCATTGTGCTTACATAGTTTTATATTCAGTCTGGAGTCTAATTTATGTCTTGTAATTATTACGAATAGAAAAACCCCACATAGCATCTGCACTGAAATTTCTACTTATCAATTGTTGATAGTGTCGTTACTCACTTTTTATGCCTTCTTTAATCCCGTTTATAGTCGATATAAGTATTGATCTGCATATTTCATGCCATGAAAAAGAATAAAATTAGTCAAAAAAATATGAAACAGTATTTTGTGTATTTATTGGGGTAATTTCTTATTTCCAATACTGCATGGCAAAAAGTTTACCTCAGTCATTTTACTAACCACTTCTGTATGTCCACTTCAATTGCATTCGAGGTACTTGAAAGATGATTCAATATATTTTAACATCTAAACCTATTTTTTCATTCACTCACATATGCTTCCTGCCCTGATTTCTATCTTCTCGATTCGTCAATACCTTCTGCTCTCATAAAATTTTTCTGAGGGCTGAAGAATTTCATGAGAGCAGCAAGCTCTTCTAAGAACTTTTAATGGTATTTTATCTCTTCGTAGCACAAATTAAGCATGCTTTAATGAAACGGCAAAACTAGTAGCCATTTGATTTCATATGGTTTATATCCATTGTTGCCATTCACCAATTTTCAAATGAGTTTCTGTGGCACGTACATTAGTGAAATATATATAGATTATACTTGAATTAATCTCAACTCCAGGAAAGGATCACAATAGTTTCCATGTTATAGTGCAGCAAAATATGTATGTTGGTATGTTTTAAGTTTAATTTAAATGACACAGAACTATTTTACTGTAGTAAAAGCAGCAAATATTATTAAAGGATTTGTTAACTGAGATGTGTATTCCTAGATATTTAAAAAACAAAAATTATATTTTACCTTTTGTGGTACTACACTACAATTTGGTGGTACATCATTTTAAGCAAATATAAAAACAATACCGAAATACTCGATATACTTTTATGTGCAAACATTTAATCTTCCACCACATAAGAAATATTTTAAAAATCATTGAATAAAATTTCTTTGAATATTTATAATTATATGAAAAATCTTTTGAAGTTTTAGGATTGGTTATGGTATGTTTGTTCAAAGAACATATAAATTTAATTAGTTTGGCAATGAAAAATAATTCAGTGGTGTGTTTCTAAGAGTCCCTTTTAATGTAAATCTGTTGTGCTCTTCCTATTTCTCAAATATCCTCATGTTAGTGTGGTGTGGAAATTTGGAGAGTTGGGTGCCACTCAGGTGTGACCTCGTCATCTGACCGTGGTTCAAAATTATGAGGTGTTCTCTGCTCTTTCCCTTCAGGGTTGATCCCTGACCTTCGTTAACAGCCCGTAGTGTTACTCCAGTGCGACGTTAATGAACTACCTACCTACTATTTACATGAAATATTTTAAGACAAGTTTACTTTATTAATGTGAACTGTCAGTTTGTACTAATATAATTCCTTTATGTTATTAATTTTCACAGTATGAACTAAGAAATGAATCCACAATATACAGAAAATCATCTGCAGCATTAAAGTGCTTTGAACATGCTCTTGAATTGGATCCAACTACAACGTCCTTATGGATTGAACATGGTTCTTTAGCATACATCTTGCATTCTCATGCTTCCCGACAACTGAAACAGGTAATTTTCCATTTTATTTTACACTTAGCTGTTCTTCCCCTCAGGGGCATGAATGGTGTCCCGGATACCCAAATGATATTTTTCATCCTGCTATGTTCCTCTTTTTTCCCCTTTCATGACATTTTTTATTCGATGTTGTCGTATGTTTGGCACAACTTGGCCAAATATGGCCCCTATGCCATTAAACCTAAAAACAACCAACCATAGCTGTTTTTATTGGATCTTGTTTTATTTTTGCAACAGAAACAGTAATTTTCATTTATTTCTACCTCATAACTCTTGAGCAAAGAACTCAGTAGTCAATATTCTCAATTCAATTCTCTTTTTAATCTATTTAAATTAATCTGGCTAGTTTAGAATTAGTGATGCCTATTATGTCCTGCAAAAAGTTTTTACAGTATGAATATTATAAACTAAGCAATCATGTGTTTTTGCAGGATGCAGTATGTGAAGAGCTGTATGAACTGTTAAAGAAGAAAAAGCTAGAAATGCTTCAAGTGGCTGAAAAATGCTTTCGTGCTGCCAACCATTGTGATGATGGAGGTGAACCTGAAGAAGCTTGGTTACATCACTACATGCTTGGGAAGATCTGTGAAAAGAAAGAGGAGAGTCCAGTTGTCTATTTAGATCACTTCCAGAAGGTAAGTTGGAGTCGCTGTAGCTTTGTGGGTTCATTCACTGCTGTAGTCAGTCCACTGTGTTGTAGTCAGTGCAAGGTTCGATTTCTCCATGGGTGCATTTTTCTCATCAGTATCAGTAGTCTTCCTTGATGTATGTCGATTAACTTGATGTTTGGTGCAACTTGGCTCTTGTGCCATAAAATTCAACCCAACTATGAAGTTTTTACTACTCAAAGTATGAATGATAAAGGAAATTAATAAGGTATTCCAACCTTTTGAAAATTTTAAACTAATCCTCACTTTTTTCATAGTTGATAATATACATTTATATTGTTTTTTTACCAAACTTTATCTCACTTTTTTAGGCTCTGATGTACCTTCATGAAGATTTTGCTAGATATCCACAGAAGATACAATATCATAATCCTTTGGAGCTATCTATTGAAGCACTTGAAGTATGCAAATCTTTCAGGTTTCAAAACTTTATTTAATGAAATAAATTAGCTCTGCAGTTTTTTCTATTAGAAAAACTAAAAGTATTTTCAGATTATAAAAAATACCACAATTTGTTGCTTGTATAAAATAGTTGTGATGCATTTAAAATAAAAAAGTGATACTTTTGAAAGATTTAAATGATACTTCATTTATCTCTAGCTCACGTTTTTGAAAATTTTGTAGCCAAATTTAATCAAACCAAATGCAGAATTCATGATATACCAAACCATAATAAAGTTGTCCAAATATTTTTAAAGAATAATGTTGAACAGAAAATAATTATCTGATATAGCACCTCCCTGGACATAAATGAAATTCAAATAGATAAAAACAGGAAGAGAAAACATTTTGACGGAGTTCTTAGTATTTCTTGTATCTGTGGAGTGTGTATATATAGAGCAAATTTTCAACAAGTTAACCTCAACAGACTTTAATTTGTTTCATGATGTTGATCAATGTATTTAAGTTGTACTATTTTCTGCTTTAGTTTTGTACTAACATGCTTTTAACACTACTAGTTGTTCTTAAAGTAGATTTTATGTTTTGTCCCATTAAATTCTTTCACATGCTTACATTATAATATTTGCTATTTTTACTGTCCTGTGTTTCCTACACTATTTCCTAATGAATAGCACTTTAAGGGAGATCAATCAATTTTCTTCTTATTTCCCTAACTCAATGAATTAAATATTAAGGGGTTGTATTAATAATCTAATGTCTAATCCATGTAGTGTTTCAAAATATAAAAGCAGTGATACTATAAAAAGGCATGATTTATTAAAATACTTTTTATCTATTATTGAAACAATACTAATTTACATTCAATGTTTCTTGTTTTTCATAGGTTTACTACAGAGTTCATGCCAGTTGTTTAAAGTTTTTGTGGAAGCATGAAGTTCAAGGTGTAGACTTGGCTACTCTGAAAGTGATAAAGAAATGCCTGAAAGAAATTGGAATGAGCCCATTTGCCAATTTTATAGAAAAGTGTAAAAAAGAAATGTATGCTCTATTATAAATTAGATTGATTTTTCACCTTTTATAAACTAAACCTGCTTGGAATTTAACATTTGCAGAAAGCAAATTGATTTATGAATATTCCATTTTTAGATCTTGTTCTTCATCTGCTCATTCTGAAGCTGAAGATTATGCCACTAACACTCCTGCTACAGAATGTCCAATGAATGTGGATCATAATTATTTTGATGATGCTGAGAAGACTCCTCAAACATTAAGCAGCTTTTCTGAGAAACGACAAGGTCGTCCATCTATTGATTCTTCGCCAGAAACTCTAGATAGTGCAGCTGTCCAAGAGGTGATGGACTCGTTGGTTGCCGTTGTAGCAGAACGTTTCATAGATGAAGCAATAGAAAAGGCTGATTCTCAAACCTGTGTTCCCAGTAATTTGAAAACAACTGATTACACTAAAGTCATTATTGAAACAGTAGTTGAAGAATCCGTATATACTACCAAATTATCTGATCCTGTTGAAGTGCAAGAGATCAGCACTGTCATCCAAAAAACTCCTATTCCTTTTGAAACAACTCCAAAAATTGAGGATGCAGAAATAAAAGCTCAGATTTCTGGTTCTGAATTTGAAAAAGCTATGGATTCTTATGAGTCCAGTGCCATGTGTGAAGAAAAAGATGAGTTTACAAAGCTTCAAGACCTTGCTATGGAATTAGAAACAGAGGCTGCAGCTTCCTATCTCGTTGAAGAAATGATGATGGATACTGGTAGAGAAACGGATTACTGTGACTATAATATATATACACCAGAGCAGGAAGAACCTGATTCTCTTTATTATGAGTGTATGAATTATATTGAAGATAATGAGAAAAGTCTTCAATACACTGAAGCAAATGAGGAAGCTTCTATGGTGATGTCATGTCTTCTTGATAAAGTAGAGGAGAAAGAGTTGCATGAAAGGGAAGCTGCGATTCAACAAACTGAAATCAGTCAAAGTGAAAATTATTCTGAAACTTATATGAATGAGAATATAAACATTTCTCCTTTGGAAATGTCTGAAAATAAAGATGAATCTGGAGATTTAATGATTGATGAATTGTACTCAGAGCTTGCTATTCCTGATGAAAATGTGGAAGATAATGTTGTTACAAGTTCTTATAGAGATGATGAGATTCCAATGTTGGAATCCAAATCCATTTGTGATTCTACTGAGCCAAGCATTAAAGTTGAGCCTGTGGGTGATAGAAAACCCGACTTGAAAGTTCCTACTTTTGGACAAAAGGACAACTTACCTGTAATTTCAACTGACCTGATTCCAGTTGCAGAAACCATGAAACGAAATACAGAAGAATTCATTGGTCAGTCATTAACAATTGAAAACTTTCAAAGTGGAAGTCCTGCGATTGAGTCAGACACCGTAATAGAAAAGGAATTAGAGATAAGTGAACCTAAATTTGTGCCAGGTATGGGTCAAAAAGACACAGGTAAAATGCAAGGCAAAGAAAACAAGACAGGTAATATGCATGTCCAAATAAAATCATAAGTTATAGCTTGACTCATGATTTATGTAGGTTGACTGATTGTTTTGGGGGTTTAATAGGATAGTAATATGAAATTATTTTTGAGTAAATATTATCAAAAGCATCTTGTGTTATGTAGATGATTGGGAGCTCATGAACCTTTCTCAGTGGGAAAGAAAACCATTTTAGAATTTAATAAATTAACTAAATCAAAGTCAACTATTAAGAGAACTGTACATACATTTAAAAATAACTACATAAAGATAAATACTTAATCGTTATTGTAATGAACATGAACACCACATTAATGTTTTTGTCTTTTTTCTGGTATAAACTTGTTAATACTTCCTTGAAGTTTTGCAAATTTTGTATATACAAGGTTTGTTAAAAAAATATCTGACCTTTATTCATAAAAAATACTTGTATTCAGATACAACAATCTTATACTAATCTCCTTCAAAGTAGTCCCCTTGGGCTGACACACACTTCTCCCAATGGTTCTGCCACTGTCACACACACCAACTGTCTGCCACATCATCTCAAAAGAGTGCTGGAATGCCTCTTTTGAGATGGCGCACAGCTGGTCTGGCGCATTTTGTATGTCTTCTCTGAACTGAAATCTGGTCGTCCCTTTCTGGCATTTTCAACTTGGGGAAAAGCCAGAAGTCACAAGGAGCCATGTCGGAAGAGTAGGGAGCCTGACGAAGCACAGGTGTGTTGTGTTTGCCCAGGAAACTATCAAATGGGAAGAATGGGCGGGTATGTTATCGTGATGGAGCTGCCAATTGCCCGCTGCCTGCAGGTCCGGCTGTTTGCGTCTCACAGCGTCATGAAGATGACGCAGAATCTCTTGGTAGTACTCCTTGGTGATGGTTGTGCTGTGTGGTGCGTACTCATGATGAACTACGCTACTGGAGTCAAAGAAGACGATCAGCACGACTTTCACATTGCTGCGGACCTGCCTTGCTTTTTTCAACCTCTGGGATGTCTGATGCTTCCATTGTGGTGACTGCAACTTGGTTTCTAGGTCGTACCCATAAACCCAAGACTTATCACCAGTGGTCGCTGTTGAGGAAGTTGGTATCACTGTTCAGTCTCCAGCATGTCCTGTGCAATCTCCAAACGGAGTTGCTTCTGCTCGATTATTAGCAGCTTTGTCATGAACTTCGTTGAGTTTCTCCTGAAGCCCAAATCCTCAGTCAAAATGGAATGAACTGATCCAATGCTGATACTCACCTTGTCTGCAAGTTCTCTGATCATGATTTGACGATCCTGCATCACCAGGGTCCTCACTTGGTCAATGACGATCTCATTTCTGGATGTTGAGGGCCTACCAGAATGTGTTTCACTCTCCAATGATATGCTGCCATCTTTGAAGTGGTTGTACCACTCCTTTATCTGTGTGGTGCCCATTGCTTCGTCCCCGAAGGCCTGTTGAATTTTGTGGATCATTTTCACTTGGGAATCACCAAGCTTTACACAAAATTTACTGCAGTAGCGTTGTTCAAGTTTTTCTGTCGTTTTGTCAAAAACGAAAATCTGACGGGGCTCACTTACACTTCATCACTCATCGACGATCTGCCGGCAACTGACAGCTTCTGCAGGCAGGAAAAAATTCAAGCATGTACATGCACCGAACCCCTATCTCCCTAGCTTCATTTGTTTACGCACGAAAATTTATGTGCTTGGATATTTTTTGAACAAACCTCGTATATATTTAACTGACATTTTAAGTGTGATTAACCTTTCTTAATTAATTTAATTTCACAAGGAAATTTAATGTGTGTTAGAAAATATCTTTCTCTGCTTCAGCCATTGTTATATATGTTGAAACAAGTACTTGTAAAAGTAGCAAAGTTTTTCTAAAGATTGTTATGAATTTTGAATTTATTATTGATTATGATTTTATTTTATTGGTTATGAATGTCTTAAACTTTTACCTCTTATACAGTTCACAGTCTACATATTTTGTAAGCCAATGTAAAAAAAACATCAAACGAAAATCAACCTGAATTTGTGGCATTTTAAAAATACAGAGCTTTTAATTGTTGCACTTAGTATAGTTACTTTGTCAGCTTAATGCAAAAACTACTTAATTTGCTCTACTTAATATAATATCCCACTTTTAAATATATTTATTCTTAATGTAATGGCATGCATTTTAAATGCTTGAATAAAAGTGTATATTAGAGTCAAGATTGTATAGTATATAAGAACGTAGAATTTTGCAATTATTTTTACAACTTTTTTAAGACATCTTGTTTTCAAAACAAATACATTTTAGTGTCTTTGTAACAGCTGTTGCTATATCTGAAACTAAATTGACACCTGTGTTATAAATTACAATTTTCTTAGTATATATCTTTCATTTAATTATATAAATATAAGTTATAAAACACACACTCAGTATCTGAATAGTTGAAAACTTTTAACTGCACCTTATTTTAGAATTGGTTAACTAATTTGTTGTCATATTGAAGTGGATTTTTAGTCAAATTTTAAATAAATTGTTTATTGATTTATAAATGTGTTCTAAAGACAGTAAAATATTTTAAGAATGCAACATGGTTTTTAATTTCTTTTCATAAGTTGTCGATAATACTTGCCTTTCTTACTTAGACTCACAGGACCTTGAAAATACTGAAAAACCTTTAGAAACTGATAAGAATGAAGTTGAAAATGTTCAGTCTTCTCAAAATGTGCAAATAATCCTACCACCAACTCCTGAAGAGTTAGAGTTAAGCAAATCTGAAATCTCTGCTTTGACGACTGTGTGCTTGGATTCCATGAGAGAATGTCTGCAACGATTTATCCAGCATTACAAGTCATTGTATCGCATGGCTCATTATTATTGTCATTCCACTAAAAATAAGGTAAATTTTTATTTCATTAGGAATTTTTAGTTTAGAAGCAAAATGTAATCAAAACTCAAGGGTGGTATTTCCGGCCGTTCCTTGTCCGATCTTACACCTTTGTTAGAAGGTTGAGTAGTCTGGGTCATTAAAAAATATAAGTAAGGCCAGTATTTATTCAGTTTTAAAAAATTGAATGTTTCAACCAGTTAAAATATGCAAATCTAATGAATTAATTATAATAACATTTTTCTTTTATGTTAATATCTTGAGTTCTAGATCGTGATATACAGAGTAACATTTGTTTTAGTTTTAAAACAGTGTAAAAAATTCATGTCAACCTATTTAATCAAATTTGTATGTGTGTAGAACTTGAATAACTATTAAGCACATTTTTGATTAGCTGTTCTAAAAATCTTGTTCAATCCATTTGATTGCTTTTACTCTTCAACACTTTTAATTAATAAATAACTACATATGTTGGTCAAGAAAGCTAAATTGGTATGGAAACATGCAGGAAAATCTACAGAGTGAAAGAGGAATTATATATGCATGGTTTTCAGAATTATATTTTCCTAATGTGTAACGATAAAATGACATTATACTCATACAGAACTCCCACTGGCCTTAAAAGACCTCAAGAAGGCTTGATTTTTTTTTATTTTGAGGGCCATTTAAAGCCTTAATATTCACTGAAAGTTTTTGAAAAATTTAAAAGCCCTAATTTTTACAAGAACACTATATACAGGGTGATTCTACGGTCATGGGACAAACTTGGAGGGGTGGTACAGCTTACTAAAACATGCATTTTTCATATAGGAATGTATGGTCGGAAGTGACGGGTGGGGCACAAACACAAAAAATGAGACATGAACAGAAAAACATTGTTTATTTACAAAATCCTTGCAAAGTGCTTCTTTGCAGCAATGTTTACAATAAGTGCTCAAAATTGTGACCACCAACATTAATACATGCTTGATAGTGTCGAAGGAGTGATTGGCGAACAGTTCCAAAGATGCCAAGCATTTCGTGCACGCTTGCAGTCGCAATGGATAGTCGAGCAACGAGGTCCTCAATTGAGTCAACTGGAGTCCTGTAAATGATGGTCTTCAGATGCCCCCATAAGAAGTAATCGATGCTCAATAAATATGGCGATCGGGGTGGCCATCGGATGGATCCACCACGCCCAATCCATCGCCCGCAAAACTGGCATCCAGGTAATTGTGGACAACCACGTTGAAATGGGCTGGCGCACCATCATGTTGAAACCACATGTGATTACAAACGACAGTCGGAACATCTTGCAGCAATTCTGGTAAAACCTCTTCCAGAAAAATAGGATAATGTGAGCTATTGAGTCGCGTTGGTAGGAGATATGGGCCTATGAGGAAATCGTTCACAACACCTGCCCAAGCATTCACAGCGAAGCGTTTTTGGAATGCATGTGGACGTACAGCTTGTGGATTTTCTGTTGCCCATGCATGAGTATTGTGCGCATTGAAAACACCTTCCTGTGTAAAAGTCGCCTCATCTGTGAATAGCACAGAAGCTGGGAAATCCGGCTGCAACGCACACTGCTGCAAGAACCATTGGCAGAATTCTATGCTCAGCGGGTAATCACTTGCCTGCAATGCCTGGACTCTGGAATGGGTGTAAACATTTAAGACTCCAAACGGTGGGTTGACTCACATGTACACGACGTGCAATAGCTCTTGTACTTGTGTGGGGTGTTTCATCCACAATGGTTCAAGATGGTTTTTTCCATGTTTGGATGTCGTACAGTTCTTCCGTCAGAGCTGGCGATGAATGAACCATTTTCCCAAAGGCGCTCAAACGTTTTGTGGTTCGGCATACGCCTGTTTGGAAAACGTTCCTGATACAGCCGTAGTGCTGCTCTGCCGTTCCCATTAGCAGCACCGTACATCATATGCATGTCCGCCTTTTCACTATTTGTAAAACCTCCCATCACGGCCGACAGCACAGTATTGCAAATGACGTTTTCCCGCAGATGCATCAGATCACGGAAGGCCGGCACACTACTGCCTTCTACCCACAGCATTGCCAGCCAATCACAGCTGCCGAGTTTGTATTACTGTTGGTAGTCGTAATTTTGAGCATTTATTGTAGACATTGCTGCAAAGAAGCACTTTGCAAGGATTTTGTAAATAAACAATGTTTTTCTGTTCATGTCTCATTTTTTGTGTTCGTGCCTCCACGCGTCACATCCGACCACACATTCCTATATGAAAAATGTATGTTTTAGCAAGCTGTACCACCCCTCCAAGTTTGTCCCATGACTGTAGAATCACCCTGTATATTTCATTTGCATTAAAAGAACAAAGTCAATGATACTTGCCAAGTGTCACCAAAAATCGATGATATAATATTTATAGGTTACTATAATTGATATTTTAAAACTACATCTGTGAGACCCAAACCTACCAGGGGCTCTCAGTGGGTATATTCACTGTGCTGGCAACCTTTGAGTTGTAGGTGGTGCAGGTTCAATTCCTGCCAGGTGCATTCCTTCCTGGGTGTATTTCTCTCTTCTGTGTCAGTAAAACTTTCATTGTGTGTGTCTATTACTTGATGTTATATGTCTTGTGCAGCATGGCCAGATATGGACCTTATGCCATAAAACCCCAAACCTACCGCTTATGGAAGTCTTTACCTGCGCACTCACTGGCTAATCTGTTGTGATCCATGTAAAATGTAGGCTTAAAAATATGAAAAGTAGTTTTGGAAAGGCCTTAAAAAGCCCTAATTTTTCTTTTCCATGTCTAGAGACCCCTTTAATGTAGAAGTTCATATGCTATAAGTATATTCATTCATATGTTATAAAATTAGAAAGATTATGTCAATGAGATTTTTCAAGCATGAAAGCTTTGATTTCGGAATACTTAAGTTTCTACTCTCAGTTTGTTTTCAAAGTAAAATTGTTAATTAGTTATTTTATATTTCTTATATTCTCAGAATCTTCAATGGGCTCGTGAGATACTCCTGGCTGCTACACCACCAAATAAAACATATCCTTCAATGCCTGGATTATTTGCAGATCGTAAAAATACTAATTTTTTTAATGTAAGACATTTACTTTTAGCAACAATATATTTATCGTTTAACTAATTAAGTTAAGAGGATTATACCATTGTTTAAACAGTTGCATAAATAGCTAATCATTTCAATATGAAATAATTTTTATTTTAGTAGTTTTTAAATTTTTCATTTATTCAGTACCCAAGCATTGCTGCTCATCAGTGAACAAATTATTTATAAAAAATGTTGAATAAAATATGGAATATACAATCCTATTAAATGTTCATTTTGTGTATTCTTTTACACAAATGTATATATTTTCTTTGATGTATTTAATTTTTTGGAGGAAATTTTTTATATACCTCTTAGAGAAATTTATCTTTTTTCTCACAATCCAATCCTTTTTTTTCTTCGGTAGCTGAGATTTTTAGTTAACCATTTATGCTTTAGTAAGTTATCTATTTTATATAGTTAGGAAGTGTAAGATTTCCTTGCCAATCAGAACTCTTAATTAAATTAATTCATTTGTAAAACTTGAAATTCTATCATTTTTAATATTGAAAAAATGTTTGGTCAAATATTCATTTGCATTTGATTATTTTGAATGTCAGCAGTAGCTCTAGAATTGATAGATGTTGCAAATAATATTGGAGTAATTTCAGTTTTCATCTGCTACTAAAATTAAGTTTAGTAGACTAACGTTTGAATTACCTAGATCTCTCAAAAATTGTTTTTAATCATTTACCATTTCTAACTATATAATAGTGCCAAGTGATTTCTAAAAATTAAAAAGAAAACAATTTTTGTACTACGTTGATTTATCAACTGTTAGGAATATGTAACATCTAAAGTCTAAATTTTTCATCAGCTCATTCAGTTTTTCCTATTTATTAAGTTTTATATGTTAACTATGTTAAGATTTCAATGTTGATTTACTGATATAGCATTTAAATATTTCTTTATTTTATCATAAATCTATCATCTAAATATAATTTGTTAAGCAATTTTTATGTTTGTTATCTATAGTTAAATGTGTAATTTAACTCAATGTATGCATTTAGAAAAGTGAAGGTATCTTAGAACTTTTGCATTCTTCTAGGGTATCTGGAGAGCTCCCAGCAACGAAATTGATCGACCTGGCAGTTTTGGTGCTCACATGTACCGGTCCGTTCATTTATTGATTCAAGTACTTACTCAACAAAAAGATTACAACATGCTTGTAACTCTTACTCAACAATTGTACAGAACACCTGACCTTGGAAAGTAAGGTCTTAAAACAAACTATTTTGTTTGTTGTATTTCATTTTATGAATTTTTCTCATAAAATCTATTTTTTTTTTGTTTTAATTCATAGTTAAAGTTTAAATATGATTGTTTCAAAGTTTTATTTTTATTTCGTATCAGAAAGTTGATTCAGGCATTATATCGTTTTAAATAACACTGCTTTCCTGTAATCAAAATCACAGTATCGTTTTTATGTAGATTAAAGCTTTCCCTGACATAAGAGAATAGGCTTTAATTGAGTTTTATATAAAATATCTTTCAAATGTTTGGGAGCATATGATAGCTGAATATTGTTTATAAGGTTAATACAGAGTGATTCTCATAACCCAGTTAAACGAACTTGTATTTTATCACTATAAAATATTGTTCGTTGTGCTTTAACAACTTTTTTTAAACAAGGAATTCAGGTGTTCCTTGCCAAACGAATCAGTTTCATTTTATACTTAATAAAATACTTGATTGTTCTGATGAGTTATAAAGTAATTATATAAAGCTGCCATTAGCTTTATTTGTGGAGCATTTGCATTTAAAATAATTCTAAATCTACCCTCCCCCTTGGAAAAGCATGCTCTCTTATTCTTTTAGTTCTTATTGACTGCATATTCCAATTAATCTCTTCATTTTTCCAAAGGGTGTTGTTTTAGGAATCCATTAATTTTTCAGTCATTTGTTGAAAGAATTAACCCCTTCATGGGCTCATTTACTTCCTATTTATTACAAAATAAAATTAATTAATTTTTCTGTAGAGTAGAATGACAGGAATTAATTGAGCAACATTTAAACAAGGTGTGTTCATGTTTACCATTTTTAAAGTGTATATAAAGTTATATTAGTATTAAATTAATGTGTTAGAATTTTATTAATTTTTCTGTAGAATAGAATGACAAGAATTATTCCAAGAACATTTCAACATGGTGTGTTTGTCTTTACAATTTTTAAAGTGTATAAATGACTAAGCTGTATTGTAGTATGTCATAAAAATATGATCTGGGCTGACCTCAAGGTGCCAGAAAAATCTAAATTGAATCTAGTTCTTAATCTTTTATGAACACTAAAGAAATTTTATCATTAAATAATGAAATCTATTGAGCTGTTATTCTATTCTCTGAATTTAATATGGAATATTCATTTATGATCTATTTGATTTTTAGGAAATATATGCGAGACACGGATCGGGTATTTTTGGTCAGAGAAGCATATGATTGCTGTGTGAACATTCTTCGAGATCAAATGAATTCTCTTTTGCAAGAAGAACCTCCACCAGAAGAGAGTCGTCTGATTTGCTGTTTGTTAGAGATTTATAGATCTTGCCAAACTTTAGTAAAAGCCGGAATCTATGTAGATGAAACTAATGATCTACTTGAAGAAGCATACACTATGTACAGAATTGGTGAGGTAAGTGTCTGTTTTCTCAATAAATAAAGATACTTTTAGTCAGTAGAGAGTTCTAAACTTTGTAATTTAGTAGTTGTAATTTGGGGAATTATTGAAGGGCCAAATTGAGTATGTGTATTTTATACACTGCCATGCAAAACTTAAGGAACAGTAGGGTTTTGAGCTGCTAATTTTCAGTGGTGACCTGGACGTGGGAAAATGATACAAATGGTACTTCAAAAGTTATCAAACAGATGAGGAAAAGCAAAATGATAACAAGAACAGAAGTAAAAAGTCTGAACTGAAGTGATGATACTGCACTGGTTGTTGTAATGTAGTGGGCGAGTGGTGTGCCAATAAAACGTCAACACAGCCAAAATACAACTATTTATTTACTTTAAAACACAGTAATTTACGTTATCTACAGATCTAATCAGAGATTTCTGTCCCTTGGTTGTGGGCGCTGCAAAAAGGGAAATAGGTACCACCTTAAAAACGGCCATCTACTGAACACCTTGCTTAGTTCGAGCTCTGCAACAATTCTCATTTCTCATCCCTCCAGTTCACTGGGCAACAGTTGAATCCCAGGGGGCTGTTGTGCATCCCTTAAAGACCATCTGGTTGGGAAGGAGACCATCCTGATAGATATTTCGTGTACAACCAGCGACTCTGACCCGAGCCGTTGCTACGAACGTTACAGTATCATGAGGCAAAAGGGTAACTAAAAACTTTAAAAAAGGAAGAAGGTGGTCCTTTGTAGACTGTACGACCACTTCAAACACTGCTGCAGGCTTTGCACTGCATTTGAATACAGAGAATGAAGGTATGGATGAGTTCTTGTGGTAATAGAATCCCTTCCTATGTTAGAACCTCTGACATCACTATTTCAAAATTTGAATATGCACCAGCTTTCTATTGAGTATCCTATTATGCTAATCCCCACAGGCTGTTTAATTTTACATAAATAATGGTGTTCCTTACATTTTGCATGCATGGATTTGTATGTATGTGTATCTATATTTATTTCACTACCCATATTATCAATGTTTTTGTAATTGTATTCTCTCACTTTAGGTAGAGGGCATAGCAGCAACATTTTAACACGCAAATTTAAAATTATTTTTCTACCTGTTGTGCTCTTAATTTACTTCAGCATATTTATTTTGCTGCTTTTAGATTATTTTATGTGTACATTTTATTTAGTCTCATAAAAATGGGTGTTCATCATTAAGGAAATGAGGTCCTTAGATTATTTTGGAAGTTGAAATCTCCATGAATTTGTTTTTCGTAAAAGAGTGAAAACCCTGACAAAAGTTAACTATTGAAACAAATAGTCTACCTTACTAGTACAATTTATTGCTAAAAGTCAAATAAATAGGCCAATTATTTATTTTCAAAGATTTTAAACCAGTTGACACATTTGCCATTTTTATTCCAGGTTGATTCTCATCCCAGTGTTTTAGAACAAGCAACCAAGTTCTGCCAACTTCAGTTAGGAAAATCATATCCTGTAAGTAATTTTGTTTCCTGATTTCCCATTCTTTGATTTGACTTGTCATGCGCAATCCAAGTTGGGAAAACCTTAAAAGAATGTGAAAGAAAACTGCCAAGATCTTGAACCCTTTGCAGAGTTGCTCTCAAAATGTTGAATTATGGCATTATTTTTGCATTTCTGTTAATATTTTAAAATCATTTAATAGTTTAGCTCTTGCATATATTCTCATATAAGCTGAAAGAAACTGTTTACATCCTTCTAATTTGTGTGTATCTTTATTGTAGCAAAGTGGATACGACTCTAATAGAACAGGCTCAAAATATAATGTAGATGTGAATGAAAGTAATACCGCCATGTCATCAGTTAGTTCATATGGTCCAGATGCTTGGCAGAAAGGTAAAAGAGCATGACAAAATCTTTAACGTTCCTAATTGGATGAGCTATTTTTTTATTCAACTGAGGAAATATTTTATTGTTCCTAGATGTCTGTTTCCTCCAGTACATTTTGTTTATTTTTCTGTAGTGATGTTTCAATTTTAATGATTCAGTACTTTTGTGTATAATTTAATTTCATTATTTCATTTGTCTTTGGTTTGTTTTATTGATAATTTGCACTGGCAACTTTTTGCTACTATTTTTCAACCTATGGGTATCTTTGTACATAAAATCATCTAAAAAGCTCCTATTTTCAAAATGTCCATTTTGGCAACTTTTTTTGAAAATTCACTAAGGTCAACTAAAATTTATTTCCCTTTTTTTAACTAATAGCGAACGGGAAAAAGTATTTTTCGAATTTTTCTTTAAGGAGAAAATTTTTCAAAGGAAGCCAGTTTCGAATTTCTGCCTCCAAACCATGACAACCATGAAAAAACTGGAATCTGGTTGCTAGATTGCCATAGAAACCTTATCAAAAATATTTAGTTTTTAAATTTCTTGGAGATATCTTTGCATCTGAGCTACTAAAATAGGATTTAAGACTTGCTATTAAATTTGAAAATTTATTGTACAATTTTACACGTGTTTTGGCTGTGGCAGCCCTGAATTTGTAAATTTGGTTGTACGTAATGAAGCGTCTTGTAAAAATCTGTATGCACCATGAGAAATAGTTTAGAGTAATTTCCTCTAAATACCATTTTAAAATCAAGTCTTTATTTAGGTTATACACAAATTCTTTTATTTTGATGCTACAAACGTATAAAACTTCAAACTTACAGCACATTTAAAAACCAATTACTACAGAGCTTACAAAACTAGAACTTATCTATTTTTCTACATATGATTTTAAAATTAACAAAGTATTTCAATTTTTCTGCATTGAAATTATATCTATCGAAGATTAATATTCCAAAACTGCTTGTTTAGTGAGGTATGATATATTTTAGTGGAATATCCTTTCTAAATTATTTCATGGATATATATTGATTTTTTATTTAAATTAACAGTTTCCAATGTCAAATGATTATTTAGGCAGATTTTGAAATATTTTTGTTCAAGTGTCATCAGAAATATTTACCCGTATGTCCTTACATATTTTCACTTGATCAAATATGACCCTTGTGCCATAAACCCCAACCAACCTTATATATTTGTCATATTCTATCATTAAAAATATTATAAAACTGCATATCAATCAGATGTTGCTGTAACTTATTACAAAATATGAAAATGTAATTGAATCGATTATTTCAGAAACCCGTCAACAAACATTTTTGAAAAGTACTCTTAGTAGGTTTCTGAAATAATCAATTCAATTGTGAAGTCATAAATTGGTCATCCTTTTGAAGCTTTCTGTATTTTGATTTAATTTTTGCTTTTGTTAACTTTTAAAACGGGTTTTGCTCTTCAGTCTAAATTAAGCTCTGCTTCAGTTTAATAAATGTTCATATAAAGGCAGAACTACATACATTAAGATTATTTAACTTTCTTTTTCTTGCTCAATAAAGTTCCAAAAAAGCATTCTACAACCATACCATTTTGCTAAAAACTACAAAAAGCTTAACAAGTTTGTATTCTTCTACTTAAGAATGAAATATTGCTATAGAGTATTGTTAGGTCATGAAGAGAATTTTGACTTTATAGTGTTGCTATGTTTTATTAGAAACAAACTTTTCGTTAATCCTTGTATGTTTCATTTTACTTGTTAAATTGCATATTATTTTTTGGATATGAATATTGTAATTTTTATTATTTAGCTTTAATATGTCAAGATTCCAGTTCTGAATTTCCATAAACTAAATTTTCTAGACTCTTAGTACATTTGGGTGTTTTGTGTGGCCATAGAATATTCTATTTTGCTCAACTGTATTTAATTCAAACTTTTCAATTATATTAAAAATGCTTAATTTATGACAAGGAGGTAAACCACCTTTCAGCAGAAACTTCATAAGTAATATGCTTTCCAAAAATTATTTGTTATTTTAAATGTTGAAGGAAGGATGAGGAGAGAATATTTTCTAACATTCATTTCTATGAATGTTGATGAAAAGTTTTGAGTCTTGCGAATTGCTTTTAGTATTAAAAACTATTAGTTTGTGCATTAATTTACCATGCACTCTTTTTACATTTTAAGTTTTGTAAAAGATGTTACTTTAGAAACTAATCATGAAATTTATATTATCTCTGATTTCACTTCTAATGGTTACCTTATTAGGTATTATTTTCTTTCAAGTTAATTTCTTGGACTTAAAGGCAGTGACAGATATTTAAAATACCCATTCTCAGTGTTGATTGGTCATGCTTTTTTATATGTATTTTAACTGTAGATTTGTATTTGTTGTGTAATTTCTTTTCCAGAATTGTAATTTTGTTTCACCCTTAGTCATAACCAAATGGCATGGCATATGTTACATAATCATACCATTTTAAATCATTGTTTTTCTTATTTATTGAGATTAAGACATTTTGTTGATTTGCATATAAGATCAATGTATGAAACTTCTGTACAAATTATTTTTCCATGCATGCTTTTTCAATTATTTTCATTTGTAAATAAAGCTTTCATTTGGTTGATATCTCTTGTCTTGAATGATTATTCCACTTTACTTTTAAAACACATTTTTAAAATCTCCAATGCATGGTTATTGTATTGATATAATTTGTAATTCCGTTTTTGTACTCTCCTTGTATGTTCGCTTGATTGTGTTAAAACTCATTAATCCACAGGAATCCTAAAGCAAAATCTTTTTGCAATAAAATTTAGTTTAATAAAAATAAAATTAATGTTTTTAGTTATAATATTTTATGTATATAGTAGTCGTTTTTTAATTTTAATTCCTATGTAATTTGCTTTGTATCATTGTTTAACTCTCCTGGTGGTTTATCTTCGCCTCGAAATTTCCCTGTAGTGGCCAGTCTGATGCAAAACCTGTTCCAAATTATCAGCAGTTCTCGGCAAGGGTGAATTTGTTTTCCCTAGTTTTATTTTCATTCCCCTTGAAGTAATAGGATAGTTTTGTCTCGAAAGGTATCTTGTCAGCAAAACCGACCACATCTTGGTGAACGAGATATCTCGCCAAAACCACTTGGAGGGTTAAAGAAAAATGGATGCATTTTTGGTAGATAATTAAACTTTTCTACTCATAGAATTTGCCAAGTCTCTCATGATGCCTATACTTCCTAGTGAAACCAGAGTAAAAACAGAGATAAAAACTATTCAAGATCCATTGATTTTAATTCCCATCGATAGTCAATTCAGTGGCCATCTCTCACAAAGCACAAATCAATGCCCAGTTGTTGCTACACAGATGGTCCACGTTGAGAAACCCAAAGCAGAAAACCTGCAAGCGTGTTCTGTAGCCTTCCTACCAGTCACTCCCGTCTTTCCCAAAGAAGCTGTAAGTATTCAGAATGCAATACCGGCTACATCACTTCTGTCTTGCCAAGCATTTGAATGCTTCGATGTCCTCACAAGCATAATGCAGGCATCAGGATACAAAGTTGCACCTCCAGCTGTTGTGCCTCAGCAGGTTAATGATGCAACTGCTCCCATCAACTTAGCTAACCCTAAAAGTGACATTCAGAAGTTTTCTTGTACTGCAGTGAGTGTTACACCATCAAAAAATGTTGGAAGACCTCGAAAAAGGAGGAGGAGGGCTGCGACTCAGAAAATGGAAGCCCTTAACTTATGCAAACGAACCATCTCAACCAAACCTATTGTCAGTAGCATCATTGCAAATTCTATTGCTGAAATTAAAGTTGGACAATTGAGCGGCAGCAAACCAGTTACATCTGAAGTGACTAAATCTCCATTGGTTTCATCATTTAATCCTAATATTTGCGAAAACTCCAGCTCGAAAACTATTATTAATACTCCTCCTATTGAAAGGACTGATTTATCTAAGAACTCTATATCACTTCAAGGTGTTGAAGTATCAACTGAGGTTGTCTCAGATAAGGCTCCAACCGCTATTGATCTTGTGAAGAATTTTGATGATTCAACTCAAAAGATCGAAAACAATGCAGAAAAATCTGATAACAATGAAAATAAAAGTCTTGATGCATCAGATTTAGGAATGCTTGTCTTTCAAGAGTGTGCAAAGGAAATGCTCGAATTTGTAATAAAAAATGTTGAAAACATGATATCCAATGCTGAGCCACCTGTTGATTTTTCTACAATCAAAATGGGTCCAAGTGAAGGCATTAAAATGGATGTGAATGAATGCTTTGCTGAAAGTGATGAGAATCAAGTTACTACCTCAGTAAAAGACATCGATTGTGGAAATGAAGATAATTCTGATACCTTGGATGCTGATATAAAAGATGAAGATAAGACATACACTGATACTGAGATGAAAGATGATTCCAAAAGTTTGTTGGATTTAAAATCATTTGAAAATAAATTCGAACATATGGAGGTGGAAAATGGTCAAGACTTACAAATTCTCTTGCTGGAAGAGAATGAGTTAAGCAAGGATTCATCGACTGAGTTTGCTGTATCTTCACCGAAACCTCCTGAACTTGTGTAAGAAAAGGAGGAAATTCCAAAGTGAATGCAAAAACTATGGCTTGATACAGTTTTTTATAATTTTATACTTCAATGAAATTATGTAAATGCATTTGAAAGCATTTTAGTGTAACGTTGATTCACTTTGAATTCTATCATGAGATTGAGGAATACTGAATGAATGAAAGTGTAGTAAATATATTACTAAATTCATTTTTGGTCCAAAACATTCTGGCATAAAATGTATAAACTAAGCATAAAATAGAAGTTTTCATTGAATTCAAGGCAGACTTTTATTTCAAGGTATTGTGATGTTAGAAATAGAGGTACAAATTCTCAACTATAGTGACAAGAAATTTTTGTACAAGATTCTGTCACTGTTTTGCTTTTAACATTTTTAATGGATTTGATTGTTTCTTCCCTTAGAATTCTCTCTTCTCCTTGAATATTTATATAACATTTTAACTGTTCAATTGTATAACATTTAACTGTTCAATTGCAAACATTTGAAGTGGCTAAATCAGTAGAATTCAAAGTATTTCGTTCTACAAATTTGTCGTGGTGAGTTTTTTAATGTTGCAGGGATTCAAAGTTTACCCAAATGTGAGGGATTTTCAGTGTAAACGATCCAGACGTTCTGTGAAGATTTTACTTCGGTCCAAATGCTCTTGCATGAGACATTGGAGTTACCTTACAATGTAGTTTATCGCCTTTTTGGCAACGTTTGGCATTTAATCTTTTGACCAATCAAGTATACATCAATTCGGAATTTATTCTTGGAATTTTTATTGACGAAGTGCTGAAATCACTTGAAAGACAAGCCAAGTGAGATCACGTACACAAAACACAATGAGACAGTAATACTACCACCATCTATATTTAGCTTGACAGAAAAGGCCTCTCATAACACAGAAATCTAACTTGAAAAAACAAGTATAAAAATGAAAATTGTAGTAATTTTTCATGTACAATGCTTCACTTAAAATGATTTGAAGATGGATTTTACTTTGCAGTCTTACAAGTATTGCGATGAAATTAGTTTCACATTACACTTCACTATGTCTGAACATGTGCAATAATTAAGTATCATGCATGGAATTTTGACAAAATGCATCCTGGGCACAGGTGAATTGTCAGTTTTAATAAAATGTACAGAAAAGAAATATATTCTTTTTTATTTAACAATTCAAGGATTATTTGAGGAAAGCTTTCCACATTCTGGAAAATGGAAAGTTTCGATTTGTCTTTTATTCTTCTTCCAAATGTTTGAAAATTGATATTTAAAGAAGGAAATTTCAGCTGATCTTGTAAAATAACTAATCGATATAAATAATAAACTTTAATAACTAATTATAAACTTTATAGAAATAAAGTTTAAATGTTGATTGGAACCAAAAATATTTGTACTGAGTATGATGGCAAAATTCAGTTTAATGGTTAATATATGTGCTTGGCTCAGCTTGTTCGCTTTTGGACATTGTGCCATTAAACCCAAATCAACCATTAATGGTTGGTATCAGAAGTTGTTGCTTTGAAAAATATGGTTTAAATCGAATTTCAGTAATATATCTGACATTTCCGTTTGAAAATTAGTTAATATGTATATATATCAAAGAATTTTTATAAAATATCCAAATCTTCATGCTTTGGCATCATTGTATTTAGAAATTTTAAAAGTATGTTAAATTTTATGTTGATAATGAAAATTTTTTAGATAAATTAACACTAATTGAAAATAAGATTTCTTGTTTGAATAGTTACTTATGATTATTTAGACATTCCTGTTAAAATTGCTAGGTACAAAATGTATGAGGGATGATATTGTATGGGAGCTGTTTCATAAGTAATGTTTCCATTTATATGCCTTATGTACATTTAGTAATTTAATTCTTGGATGCTTAGTGCTTGGGTGAAAGTGCAATAATAAAATATATGTGGTATGTGTCGTTATGAGTACAAATGGTTTAAAAGACATTCTCATTTTAATTTGCTCATGTATACATGATGTATTTCAGTTTTCAATTAATTTTTAATACAATTTAATCATCATCATAGTTGGCACGATATCCCTTTGTGAGCCTTGACCTTCCCAGCCATGGATCTCGTTCTTGACTTTCATGGCACTAAAGTCCGAATCCAGACAGTCCCTCCATCTCTTTTTTGGTCTACCCTTTTGTCTTTCACAAAAAGGGACTGCATTAAAAACTTTCAGTGGCGTTCTCTCTGGATCTATTCTCAAAAGATGACCTGTTCATCTCATTCTGTTCAATTTTACAAATTTTACTGTTCATTTTCAAAAAGTTTGTATAATTCACAAAATTGTATCTCCTTCACCAAATATCATCAAGGACACCACCAAAGATGGCCCTCAAAACTTTCAAAAATTGCCAAAGCTTTTTTCTCTTCCTTTGCTATCAATGACCATGTTTCAGAGGCATAAGTTAATACAGATGAGTTTTGAGACAGTTGTACAGCAACAATTTAATAGAATACGTTATTAATATGTAGGAATATCAACTTAAATTCTATTTCTGTAGCCAATTATTTTATATTTGAAAAGATTATTTCATGTATATTAACCGAATAGAACGTAGGAAATCATACGTAAAAAGTTTTATTTAAATGGAAGAGTATCTCAAATTATGAGATAAATAGATTTCCTTATTGAAGAGGGCCGCGGGACCTGGTTGGAAGAGTAACGGACTAGTAACCGGAGGGTTGCGAGTTCGAATCCAGCCAAGAGACCGTCGTGTACAAAGGGGGCTGGTGCACGTTAAATCTGTCGGGGCCCCAAATGTCGTCACGTTGGCGTGGTGTGGAAGTTTGTAGAGTGGGGTGCCAGCTCAGGTGTTGCCTTGTCAACCGCCTTGGTGACCGTGGTTCAAAATTACGTGGTGTTGTCCTCGACCTTTCCCTTTGGGATTGATCCCGGACCGTCGTCAATAGCCCGTTGTGTTGCTCTAGTGCGACGTTAATTAATTACCATTATCATCCTTATTGAAGTAGTAAAGAATTGAGGGCTTTATATGAACAAAAAGGTATTTTGTAAATTTTCATTTATCCCCAAAACAATTAAAATGAGAATCTACAAGGGTGAAATCGTCTGTTCCCTGTGAGTCTACAAATCCAATAGCTTTGATGTTAAATGAGCATTTCGTTTAATTCTTCGATTGTTTTCAGACACATCCACGTTTGTGCTGACGTCCAATGCAGAAGCAATTGCTTCTCTGGACAAACAAAACTAGAGGTTTAGCAATGCTGAGGTATTCGAATGATCAGGATAATAATCCGTATTGCATATAGGGCCGCGGTGGCCCGGTTGGAAGAGTAACGGACTTGCAACCGAAGGGTTGCGAGTTCGAATCCAGCCAAACACCGTCGTGTACAAAGGGGGCTGGTGCACGTTAAATCTGTCGTGGCCTCAAATGTCCTCACGTTGGCGTGGTGTGGAAGTTTGGAGAGTGGGGTGCCAGCTCAGGTGTTGCCTCGTCATCTGACCGTGGTTCAAAATTACGTGGTGTTGTCCTCGGATCTTTCCCTTTGGGATTGATCCCGGACCGTCACCAATAGCCCATTGTGTTGCTCCAGTGTGACGTTAATTGAAATTCTCCCCCCCCCCCGTATTGCATAAGTTTGAATAAAAGTTAGGAAACAGTTTAAACTATGTACCAAATATTGAAAAGGAATTGTGATTAAATAGTTCGATATGATCAGAAATAGGAACTTTAGAAAATATATATATTCCCCTTGGAATATTGAATCGCAATTTTTGATCACAGTATTTCTATTTCAAGATCATTCAAGTTATTACAAAATGATGCCGGTATCCTGATTAAACAAATCCTTTAAAAGTGCCTTTAATTCGTAAAATTCTCCTGAGCAACATCATAAAAATCAATACTTGAATCCCAAAGTTAAGCGATGTAGTTGTATTTATAGTCGTTAGTACAAGTTCTGACTCATCTACGTGGTTCAAAATTACGTGGTGTTCTCTGATCTTTCCTTTCGGGTTTGATCCCCGACCGTCGCTAGTAGCCCGTTGTGTTGCTGTGCACTGACGTTGATTAAAATACATACCGTACCTCCCTCTCATTTACATAAACAAGTTCAAACACTTTTTCAATATTTCAAAAGTTTTGAAGGACTTTTTTTTTATCAAAGATGAGCACTTTCAAGGGAAAATTGTCACTTGAAAAACGTAGAAATAAAAATAAATTGCATAAACATTTTATAAAAAATGTATTCAATTTCTAAGGGAATAATAGCAACGCAGCAAATTTGCTTTTGAATAACCGTGCAACAAAAGGAGCATGCCAAAATCAACAGTTTTGTGTAATCAAACGCAGCATATAAAAAGTCAAATTTTGTTATGGATCAGTATTCGGATTTTTAATACAATATTTTAATCAATTAGCAGTTTGAAATAAAGTAGGAAAAGATGAAAATGTACAAATGGAGAAGGGGGAGATTAGGTTTATGTTATAGTCTCCGTTATTTTACCCATATGCTACTTAATGTATAAACTTCAGAGATCAAACGCGAAATTCTTTCCCAAGGACCAAATCCAAGGCCAGGTGTGTGTGACAGAACAAAGTGATGTAGTGTATTTTAAAAATGTGCTGTGTCTTCAATAACAATGAAATGGATATTTTTAGTGTTCATAAATGTGTTTAAAGTCCATACAGAATCTGCATAAAATAAAAGTAGTAACTTAAAAATAAGCACATATTTGTTCTGCAAATGCAATTCTAGACTGATAAAGTCAAATTTCAAGCTTTTCACAGCAAATTGAGAATATTCAATTAAATATTTTTTGTTTAATTCAAACTTTCAATTTGTCAGAAAAATAAGTTCTGTTTACATTTTCCCTTTTTGGGTCCAACCAAAGACTCGTATACAAAGGGGAGACGTTAAATCTTGGCGTGGCGTGGAAGTTGGGAGAGGGGGGTGTCAGCTCAGGTGTGACCTCGTCATCTGACCGTGGTTCAAAATTACGTGGTGATGTCCTCGAATCTTTCAATTTTGGTTTGATCCCAGAACGGTGCCAATGCTCCAGTGCGACGTTAATTTAAATACCTATCTTACCTACCTTCCCTTTGGGGGGCCAAGGTAACCCGGTTGGAAGAATAGCGGATTAGCAACCGGAGGGTTTCGAGTTCGAAACTCGATCCAACCAAAGACCGACTTGGACGTGGGGGGCTGGTTCACGTTAAAATGTGCTGACGTTGGCATGGTGTGGAGGTTTCCAGAGTAGGGTGCAAGCTCACGTGCTGATCTCGTCATTTGACCGTGGTTCAAAATTGTGAGTGATGTCTTCGGATCTTTCCTTCCTCGAACTGTCGCCAGTGTGAAATAAATTCAGTTCCCTACCTGTCAATAAATTATCATATATCAATTCGGAATTCATACTTTGAAATTTTCATTGTCTTATTTCGACTGTGTTGACCAATCGAATTTGATTGGTGTTTCTTTTCTGCAGACGAAAGATCTTTTCGCTTCGTCATTATAGTGAAATCAACAGCTCAACTTAACTCTTATTCCTTCGGCTTGCAATTTACAATACAAAACATTTATTTACGGTAAAGTATTCTGAAGTAATAATTAAGATTCTACGAGCTAGTGAAAAGAATAAATTGTAATCATGAAGGAAAAAGTTAAAGTACCCGTTGAAGATCCCAAAGAAACAAAAGAGAAGAAGGAAAAGAAAGTAGAAGAGAAAAAAGAACCTGATCTGGTAAGCTGCAAGTCATGAATCATTCGTTTTTTTAAATAAAAACTCGTCTACTTTTCTTTAATTTTTGTACAAAGCACATTTTTATTCAATTAAAGCAAAAGATTTTGAAGATATTAGCTGCTGTGGCATAAAAAATGTGTTTACTTGCAAAAACCACTATTTAAGATGTACCTATTTAAATTTTGTTTACAATTAGTCAACAATTTTTATTCTGTGTCAAATGGGAGTTATATCTATTTAGATGAAACTGAAATACTTTTACGTCTGTTACAAAAACTTTTGTTAAAATTTTGTAATTGACACAATGTATATTAGGGTGGTCTTTATTTACCACATGTCAAAATGTATCATTTTGCAAAGTAAGATTTGTTCCAGTCTTACCCTCTAATTCTATTCCAATGTGCTAAAAAATAGCTCCAACCAAATAAGAACAGTTTAATGCAATTTGTTTGAGTAAACAAATTGTATTGGACAATAGATATAGAATTTGTCCTGGAGCAGAAATAACCAAGAAGTTTTTGTCATGACATGCAATAATATGAAACTCATAGTCTCTACTTTTTACAGTTCAGAATTTCTTGTCTCCAAAGGGCATGCTTGAAATGATTTCAACCTTCGTGGGTGTTGATTGAAACGAAATTATAAGATGTGTGCAACATTGTTTCATGTCTTCATGAGATGATCTCAGGGTTAGAAAGAGCAATCGTGTGTACCTAAACATTTTCTTTTAGTTGACAAAATGAGTTGGATGCAGTTTCCAATTTTGTTTTTTGGATGTGTGTAAGCACAGTGAAATGACAGACTGGGATGTTCCTAACTAAAAGTAAGAATATAGCATATAATAGAAAGAACAAGTGAATGGATTGAAATTTGCGCCAATTAAGTGAAATATTCACAAAAGTTAGGTGGTAAAAATGACTGGGTTTAAAATGTGATCTTTAAAATTTAAATATATAAGTGCAAAATACGATAAACAACTACTATCTGGTTGAACTATTTCCTCCAGATATTATAATTTGCTGCCACACTTGAGTGAAGCTGAAGTACAGGGTCTCCTTGACTTACGACCGAGTTCCGTTCTGACTGACAGGTCGTAAGTCGGATTTATATTTTTCAACACTGTTTTCATTCAAATGAGTTATAAAAATTGTACATAAAACACAAAAATTCAATCTATGTTTGTATAATTATTGTACATAATGTGAAAAATACATAATATGTACTCTATTGTATCTTTTTGACCTTACCAATGTAGTTATCTTTCTACTTTTTTTTGGTGTGGTCGTAAGTGCAGATGGTCGTAAGTCACATAGGTCATAAATCGAGGAGAAGGTGTACTATTGTTTGTAGCTAATGTAATATTCCCGTGTATAAGCCGAGAATTTTTGGAACTTTTTCTAAAGCTAAAGTGGGGGGGGGGGTCTGCTTATATACGGATCTGCTAATTTCGTAAAAAACGAAGGTACATTTCCGTTAGCCGGGCGCAAGCGATAAATCGCCAAATATAGCACACAAAATAATAATTGAATACCGTAATTATTTAGCACATAAAAATAACAATTGGAAAGGGAACATTTTTTGACACAGCTGTTGGATTCGGATCTCCGTCCAGCTGCAGCAACTTGGCGAAATTTTCGAATTCTTTACGAGTGATTAACGATTTTTATAGCAACTCCAACGGGTGTTGGGAAAGCAACCCTACTTTTTTACTTCGTGCCACCCGAATCCAACAGCTGTTCCAATTATTAAAATCTTTTAACTTACGTTTTGAATGCAGCCTTTAAGCAAAAAATAGAAAAAAAAGTCATAAATCCTTCAAATTCCATGTCTGAATCCGAGTTTCCGAATAGTTCGTAAAATTCGGCTTCACTCATTGGGATGTCCGGATGCGTATCATCATCAGTTCCAATGCTTTCCGTACTAGAATTATGTTCTTCATACACAAAATCGTCCTCGCTGCCATCCATACTATTACTAATGCAGCAAATGAATGGAAAAACTGTGCTGGAATCAGATAGGGTTACCATAGCTGAGATTCTTTCAAGGGTCATAATGAGCCCGCTCCCCCTTTTGAAACGTTATGTTCTGCACATGTTTTAGGCTGCACGGCGAAGAAAAGTGGCACTGATAAAAAAAATTCCCAAGCCCCCGCCACTCCCCTTGACCATTGTTGAACTGATCATCTGTCAATCACCCAGTCAGAAGTCCGGCATCAGGTGCGGGACACTGGGGAAGATCATTAGCGGTCACCTTTGTAATAGCGTGGAAAGGGACAATTAGACAACCTCGCAGTGAAACCTGTGGCTTAAAGCTCAGTACGCTCATCATTGCACATCTTTACTGCCAAGTTAAATTGTGGCGACCGGTTGGAGAGTTCAATCTCATTTAGACCCTACCCGAGTTTCTTTCAAGAGCCGTAATGAATCCCCTCCCCCTTTTGAATCCTAATGTCCCGTACATCATCACCTGTCAATCACCTCGTCAGAGATCGGATATCAGGAGCTGGACCGTCTGGACACTGGGGAAAATCATTAGCAGGTTAAAACTATCATCGTTGTCGAGTGGCGTTTTACTTTACAGCGATTTGATTGGAAAATATTCCACCCGTTTTACCTTCTTGGCAACATTTATGCCCTCATGGCGTTATGTTTGAACGTCAAAAATTTTTTTTTAATTTTTATTTCGGCTTATATACGGGTTTTGAATTTTGGGTAAATTTTTGAAGAAAAAACGCACCCTCGGCTTATATACGATATGTATTTTTAATTTAATTCTAGCATCAATATTTTCCTTTTCATTTGTACATACTCTCCTAAATTTTATATGTATAATTTATCAACCAGTAATGTTTCTCTTTTAATCTTTAGTCTGATGAAGATAAAGCTTTACAAGATGAATTGAATACTTACATCCAAGTTCTCACAGTGAGTGGTCCTTCTATTTGAATTCTATGTGGATTTATAGGATTGAATTATTTACCCTTATGAGGTTTTATAAAAATAATCATGAATAAATTTGTTTTAATTAATTAATTTATTATTACTATTAAAATATTACATGTTGACTGTAATATAATAGTCAACATGATTCAAAATGTGAAACAACACATAGAGCCTAGAAATAGTTAAAATACAAATCAGAGTAATTAATATTTTTGACATTTCTAGTTCAAGGTTTTTATGTAACACTATTGCAATATACCGTGAAAAGTAACTTTTCACAAAATATCTTTCTATTCCCATCATTTTTCGTTCTCTGAAATATTGAAAACTTAATAGTCAAATTGTGAAATGTTGCAACTTTGACATGTTTGTAATGAGTATTTCATTTGTAGGAGGACAAAACGGAACTTTATCTACCCACCCTGAACCAATTGCGTGTGAAAATTAGAGCCTCCACAACATCAATGACTTCAGTACCAAAACCTCTGAAGTTTCTCAGACCTCATTTTGATACTTTGAAGGAGCTGTATCACAAATATCCAAATGGAGATGCAAAGGTAAATACGCATAAGGTTTGAATTCACTTAAGTATTAATTAGAAGGAAACATCTCAGCAGATAAATTTTCAATGCACTTATTATAGCAGATTGTCAACGTTAAAAAATTACCAGTCTTTTTTATCTGCTTCTTGTACTTGGAATTTGTCTCCTATAGTTACTCTTTGGAAAGAGTAAAGTACAGCTAATTTATATAAAAAATAATTTAATAGTAGAAACTTGCATATGGCTCCCGACATGTCAAACAAAAAAAGCATAGATAGTCCTCAAAAATTTTTAATGTTCTACACTTGAACCAATCACACGAGCGTCTGCCTTCGCCTCCCGAAGAACGTAAAAATCTCGAAGCACAACAGATTTGTGCACCTCGCCGGTGCCGAAAATATAAACATCAGTCCATTGGCGACGATGTAAGATCAACTCCGAAAGGCTTCTCAGCAAAAAGTCTAGTCAGGTTGTGACACTTATAAATCATTTATGATGACTAGCTGTTTGTGAAAAAATATTTCTTTCACATATTTCTTTTCTTTCTATTTTTTTGCTTTATATTTTCTTTTAAAATTGCATGGTAAATCTTAAAAAATTAAAATTTAAAGTGTTTAGGAATTGATGTTACAGTGATTACCTTTTTTTTAACTGTTTGCCACAGAAATTTTGGTATTCAAATTTGGTAATGTTGAATGTATCGGTTTATTTTACAGTGGTCATATGTAAAAAAATACAAATATTTAACTTTTATTCAACCAGTAAACTAAAGTAGTAAATACTTTAATTTACTGGTAATCAGAATAAATACTTTAAGTAGAAAAGTATTTATTCTGATTCATCAAGTTTGATTGGATTTGATTTAAGGGCTTTCCAACTTTTGAAATGTGCTCTGTATTAAATATTAAAAATTTTAATGTAGGTTAACCATAAAATGTTATATATAATTGTATGTTATCCTTTAGAAATATTGAATTTTATGTACTAACTAGATTTAGTAAAAGTTTCTTATTGGGAGTTATGTGATGTAGAGTGCTTTTGTATTATATGTAAAATATTTATATATGCAAAATAAAAATGATTTATTTAATTTCAATACATGATTTAAGCACATTTTGTTGCTTGTATGCATATATCATAGACTACATTTTTATATCATCAATTAACATCCATTTGGAATAACCCTGTATTTTAAATAGGCTTTTGCAGTACGTACAGTAAGTGTTATAAATTGTGTTTTATTTTTACAGAATTATGCTGCTGATATTTGTTCCATCCTAGCAATGACTATGAGCGAGAAAAGAGAGTGTCTGAAGTATCGACTTGTGGGATCACAGGAAGAAATTGGTTCATGGGGTCATGAATATGTGAGGTATGTAATGTTAACTGAATACTTTTCTAAATAATTTGATTGATACTGAAGGAAATATTTTTTCTATCAAAGCAAAATTTGCTTAATAAAAATTACGAAATTTGTTGATGACCATTTGCTTAAGAACCTAAAAAGATAAAACAATTTCTTAAGATCAGAATGTATTCTTTCATCCATAATTTCACTTACAGGATTTTCATTAATTAAAAAGAATTAAAATTAATGAGATTAGAGAAAATAAAGTTTTAAGTCTTTATTAACTCCTTACACTTTTAAATATATTATGCAAAAATGTTGACTGCAGGAAATTAAGAGTTATTTTCAAAATGCATATTACCAGCTACTCCATACATAATTTCTTTTAAGATCCTAATCAACTTGTAAATCGTAACAGATTATTTTCTTTTTCTTTTATGTTACACCAAAAAAATGTATTCTATGTACAAAAATGTTTCGTTTGACATCAATTTGCCTGTTTTACATAGTCAAATATATGTATGTACAAATAACTTTTATTTGGGTTTTTAATTTATACTGCTCACAAATATTTTTCTCATTCTTGGTGATTGAAAAATGATAAATAAGAAAATTAAAAGTGGTCTAAATATTTTTTATTTTTAAATTATATTATTGAATTGAACCCAGCACTAACTTCTGAATTATTTCAGAAATTAGTTTATATAATTCATTACATGAAAACTAGAACTGAATCTTGGCAAAACAAGTTATACATGATTCAGTTGCATATTTAAGTTTGTAATTAGGTTTATGATTTGTTTATTTTTCATTGAATGTAATCTAGTGCAGGATGCTCATCTACTTTTCTCTTTAAGACACTTGTCAGGAGAAATTGCCATTGAATGGAACAAATGCGACAATATTGTGTACCAAAGGCAGTTGGAAAACCTTGCTGCTCAAATCGTACCTTATCACATGGCCCATAATGCCGAAGCTGATGCTTGTGATCTTGCTATGGAAATTGAACATTTGGACATGCTGCTTGAATATGTTGATGAAGATGCTTTTCCTCGAGTAGCTTTGTATTTAACCAGGTAAGCACAAGTACAGAAATGTTGGTACTTTTCTTTTCAGAACTAATGAGCTTTATTGTGAACTTTATTTCTATGTCATACTATGTTTCTAAGTTATTTTTTTTATTCAGTTTTTTTTTCATTTCAATTGTATTTCATTCAGTATTTTTTTTATTTCAGTTGTGTGCAATATGTGTCTGAACCAGAAAACACAAATCTCTTAAAATGTGCTCTTCAACTGTTCAGGAAATTCAACCGTTATCCAGAAGCTCTTCGTGTGGCAATGCAAATTAATGATATAGCCTTAATAGAAGATATATTTTTGTCATGTCCTGATAGGTAGGTATCTTGTGTAATACATAAATTTAATCCACATACACACAAATTAGCATGTTGGGAAATTGTAATTTTATGCGAGATTCCTTAATGTGGAGCAATATGCATATTTTCACATTTTACACAGCTATTGTGCTGATGATATGAGTTAAGAACCAGTTTGGATCTGTCACAATATCATATACTTTATTTATGTTTATTGTTTAATAATTTTGTGTAATGTTTCCATTTTGTGTTTATCTCTTTAGCTCTGTGCAAAAGCAGATGGCATTTATGTTGAATCGTCATCAGATTTATCTGGAGCTTGAAGGTGATGATAATTCTGAGTTAATAGATATCATGACCAATGCTCATTTAAATAATCATTTTCTGGCATTAGGACGAGAGGTAAATATAATTTTGTTTTCATTGTTAATAATTTAATTTATCATTTTCCTAATATTTCTTTGCCTCAGTGAGTTGCCCTTAGGGGCATACCTTCTTTAGGTGTGTACGGGCTTCACAACTCCGGGGTACCTGAGTGATCTTCCCTTTTTTTCATCCTTCTCCTCTCCCCTTCTGCTCTTTTTGTTTTTTTTCTTCCTCCCTCATTATGGTTGCCTCTTCAGAGGTGAGGGCTTCCCTTTAGAAGCTTTTTGTCACTGTTGCCTTCAAGTTTCTTTTGGGGATTATATCACCCATGTGTTTGCCGTGCGTGGAGTCCCGTGTCTCTGGAAAAGGGGATCCTGGCAGTTGAGGGGCGACATACTGATCCAATACACTGCTTTGGCCCCAGCTTCAGGTAAACGGGAGGTGTACATTGGTCCCATGTGCATCAATCGGATGGTCGATTGGACTTTGTCATTGGCTAGGGCAAAGCAATCGGCCCCTTACCGGACACCTCGTTAAGGGTGGAGGCTGTCTTAGGGGTGTGCCGTGCATGTATAGTCACTGACAAGCATAGGTGCAGTTGTTTGCATCCCCTTGTAGGACTCCGTGGTGGATGGTGCTGTCGGTGTTTGAATTCTGCTCTATTACATTATGAATAATACAAATTATAATTCTTCTCCCTCACTGAGGGAGAAACGAATGGACAATTTCTTGTTTTCTAATGCTCGTTTTTTCATCGTTAAATTACTAAGCACTACAGAACCCTCAAATTCAACAAATTCTTCTTTCTCTTCTGTGTCCCCTTTTCTCATTAATAAAACTTTTCAATCATTTATTGGCACTCTTCAATCCTTAAAACGCCTTCGCTCTGGAGACCTCATTGAGGTTTCAAATGATGCACAGGCCCAATTTTTACGAAACACTACTCTTGGTTGTTTATTAGTCTCCGTGTAACCCCACTTTTTTTTTTAAGACCTCATGTAGAGTTATTTCTGCTGAGCCAGACTTGTTCAATTGCTCTGAGGAAGAAATCTTGGAAAATCTGCTTGACAAACGTCTCTGTGGTGTACATCGAATAACAATATGTAAAGAAGGGAAAAGTCTTCCAACGGAGCACCTTATCTTGACTTTCGACACCTCAACTCTACCGTCATGCATTAAAGTTGCCTACCTTAGCTGTCCTGTTCCCCCATATTTTCCGTCTCCTGTGCACTGTTTTAAGTGCCAGCGAACATTCGAAAATGTCCTGCAGTGGCTGTGATACCTGCGTTCGTGGTAAAATCGGCCACGACAGCTGTACTTTGCTACCCCATTGCGTCAATTGCAATGGTGATCATCTGGCATACTCACGATCATGCAGTAAATGGGCATTCGAAAAAGAAGTTCAGTCGATAAAGATATCTCAAAAAATATCTTTCTTTGAAGCTCGGAAGCAGGTTGAATCCCGTACCCCTTAAGTTGGGATTTCATATGCTTCCGTGATGAAAAAATCTGTCAAGACTTCTTCAACCCAGACTGACTCTTCATTACCTACAGATAATCTACTATCCAAATTGACAAAACAGGCAGCCAAAGGTTCCTCTTCACCAAAAAAAAAAGTCAAAATCCAGCAAAAATAAAATTCCAGCAAACTATGAAATCAAAATCTCCAGCAGGCATTACCAATCAATCGACCAACCTACATCTGCCTTGTCCTCTAAAAGAAACGATGCCACATCTCATATACCTATCTTGAAAGACCAAACAAAGCAGGCAATTAAACGACCCAAGCCGGACGGATCAAACAAACACAAAAGTACAAAATTTACTTAAAACCCCCAAACATCTCCTTCGGCAAGCAGCCGAAGAAATAGAACTAAACCTCCATGTGTCGGATTTTTTGGAGGACGACGCAAATATGGAAATTCCGAGTCGTGAACATACAGGGCAGGGTAAACCAAACCCCTCTTGTAATCAATAATAACTTCGTTTGTCTTGTGGAACTGTCATGGTTTTCAATCCAAACTAAATGATATCAAAGCAATTATATCTTCATACCATCCCGCATGTGTAGTGTTTCAAGAAACATTCTTGAAACCCTCCCACACATGCAAGATACGCAGGTATAGTTGCATTAGAAAAGATCACGAAGCTGGTACTACAGTGTCTGGAGGTGTGTGTATTTTAACTTCGCACGATTATCCCAGCACTGTAGTTACACTACAAACATCTTTGCTGGCTGTAGCCATACGAATTCACATCAACTATCTAGTTACAGTCTGCTGCCTGTACCTGTCACTGCACGATGTCATCAATCAAGAGGAACTCAATAGACTGGTTCAACTCCCAGTCCCTTTTATTTTGCTCGGTGACCTAAATGGCCACAGTACCCTCTGGGTAAGTGATGGTACGAACCGTCGAGGGCAACAGATTGAGCAGTTGATCTCAAATCACGCTTTCTGTCTGCTCAATACCGACAAGAAAACGTACTTTCACGAACCCACAACGACATTCCACTCACTGGACTTGGCCATATGTATTCCTACACTTCTGCCATTGTTGAATTTCGTAGTAGGAGGTGACTTGCATAACAGTGATCACTTCCCCCTCTTCATCTCGCATGATAGTAGCTTTAGCATGAGCCATCGACCACCTACCAACTCATATCATCAAGCGGATTGGGTTGCGTTTTCACAACTGACTGTTCTTACAGAGGCAATAGTCTCCAGTGGAGATTGTCGTATTAGGGATTCACTCACCCTACAGATGGCGCTAAAAGCACCATTAGATTGTGTTAAGTAAGATAGAACAATATATTCGGATGGAGTGATCGTGTAGGACGCTCCTTTGTAAATATTTTGTCAAATGTTTGTGCTGTCTGTATTGCCTGGGATTTCACTGACAACCCATTAAATAGAACCAGATATGACAGATATTGACATGGTGGTGAACAATGTCACTGAAGCCATTATAGAAGCTGCAAACACAGTTATTCCTAGAAGTTCGTCTAAACCACACAGTAAGCCCTGGTGGAACATCGAATGCCAGGCTGCTTATAAGAGACAAAGCACTGGAACATGTTTCGAAGATGCCAGACAACTACCAACTTGATTGCATTTAAAGAGGCTAAGGCATTTGCTCGTAAGATGAGACACCAGAGCCAGAGGGAATCTTGGATAAGATATATCTCTTCAATCACTTTTATCAACATCGAGCAAACAGCTATGGAGAAGAATGAAGGCAGCGAATGGTCTATATCGTGAATTTTCTATTCCGATATTAAAGACCACGGCTGCTGTATTCTCTTCTCCACATGGCATCACCAACGTCATGGGAGAGACATTTGCTTGTGTATCGAGCTCTGACTCTTATAGTCCTACTTTCTTAGATAATATCATCTATCTCGAACGGCAGATTCGTAATGCCTTTGTGCGAAGGGATCACTTAGTTTCCATTTTCTTTGATATCGAGAAGGCATATGACCGTACACGGCGATACGATATCCTTCGGAATATGTTTGATTTTGGTTTCAGGGGCAACTTGCCTCTATTTATTCAGAATTTTTTATCCTCGACTTTTTGGAGTTTGTATAGGAAATGTTTTATCTGATCTCTATTCAGGATGAGGGAGTCCCTCAGGGATCTGTTTTATGTGTCACCCTTTTTGTTTTTCATATCAGCAACATACTTCATGCATTTCCTTCATCAGTTCATTGTTCATTATATCTCGATGATTTGCAGTTATGTCAAGGATCAGATATGCGATTGATCGAGTGATAACTTCAAATAGTTGTCAACAATCCTGTCAAGTGGTGTGACCAGAAGGGTCACACATTATCCACAAGTAAGAGCAGCTGTGTCCATTTCTGTCGGAAACGGGGTCTACATCCAGATCCCCAAATACACATTCACCACACTGCGATACCCATAGTCAATGACATAAAGCTCCTCCGAGTAATGTTCGACCGCAGACTCACCTTCCTTCAACATTTATTATATTTGAGAAGGAAGTGTGAGAAAACATTAAATATCCTCAAGGTGTTATCCAACACATCTTGCGGGCGCGGATCGTGCATCATTGCTCTGAGTATATCAATCTCATCTTGTCTAGAATTGACTACGGTAGCATTGTGTATGAGACTGCGAATACCTCTGCTCTACGGAAATTGGACACAGTTCACCATTCTGCTCTGAGAATTTGTTCTGGTGCATTTCGCACACCACCAATTCAGAGTCTGATATGTGATCAAATCTCACTTGACTTACGGCACAAAAAGTTGTCTGCTAATAATTATTTTAAGATCCTGTCAACGCAATCTCATCCTCTGAAGTATGACTCTTGGCCCAGGTTTGAATTGACTTTATCATGCCTGTTCTACTCATACATCCTTCCTATGAATGGGCAAAAGCTATAGTCAACGATTCAAACCTAAGTGATGTTGTGACCCACATGAATTATGTATTTCTCTTTCCTCCTTGGGACATGCCATCTGTCTCCTGTCTTAACCCCTTCTCTAAGTACAATAAATCTGACACCGCTCCATCTGTTTTCCAACACTTGTATGCCCTACACCACTGTCAGTATAACTCTTACATACCAGTTTTTACGGATGGGTCCAAAGGAGTGGGATATGTAGGCAGTGGATTAGTCTATCAAGATTCCTCATATAGTTAATCTACATCCATCCTGCTCCGTATACACCGCTGAAGCTGTGGCAATTTATCATGTGCTTCAGCAAATAAGCTCTAACACCCACTGTACATTCTGTATATACGCTGACAGCATGAGTGTTTTACAACAGCTGGAGCAATATGCCATCCTGTCGTGTCGGATATATTTACCACCTTACTTACATTAAAAAGCAGGGGTTTTAATATTCTTTTCTGTTGGGTCCCAAGTCACGTGGGCATCAAGTGTAATGAGCTTGCTGATAGTGCTGCGAAAGCAGCCTCTGTATCACTGCAGCCGGCCGTTCCTTTAACTGACATCACGATGTCCACAAAAGAATTTTTCAACTCATTGTGGCAAGTCTTGGAATCTGCAAATCAACAATAAATTGCATTCCATTAAACCATTTATTCATTCATGGTCATCTGCCCCAATGCTAAGGTCAAATTAACCCACCTCCGCATTGGGCACACTCGACATTGTCATCTTTTGTTGGGTGAGAATCCCCCTTGTTGTACTTCACGCTCCTTAGATTTTACTGTTCATCATACGTGTCCTACTTTTAATCATCGTAAATTTTTTTTAAAGTACACTTTTTAACTTACAAGACTTGATTGGGAAAAATCCCCATCCAAACCTTTTTGCATTTTTACGTTCAATTGTTTTTTTACATCTCATCTAATTTTTTTGAAAATTCAAAATGACTCATCAATCTATTTGATCAAATTCTTTTAAATTTCCAAACATTAAATTTTATGCATATGTAAATTAAATCATCAGTTGTGCTGCAATCAATGGTCTTATTTTTATCATCGAACTCTTAATAAATTTTTATTCTCATCTACACTTTATGTTTTAACTCTATCTTTTAGCTTTTTCTTGGGATTGATTAAAAAAAATTGTACTTTTATTGGGTTATATCCTGTCTTGTGTTTGGTGCAGCTTGTCTGCTTTTGGACCTTGTGCCATAAAACCCTAACATCCAATCCAAGCCTCAGTGAGTTAGCCCTCTGCACTAGCAACTTGTAGGTGGTGCAGATTTGGTCCCTGTACCTTACCTCGAGTGTCAGTAACACTTTCCTTGTGTATTCATTACTTGACATTGTCTTGTTTGGCACAGCTGGGCCAAATATGGGCAGTTGCACCATAAAACCCAATCAGCCAAACCTAAGATTTCTTGCATCTGAAGTAGAAGTTTTAGAAACCTAAAGCTTACTTGTCTATTTAAATAATTTAACTGAACCCAAGTACTCATTAGGTTGAAGTTCATTTCTTTAGGGTCTAGTATTTGACCTTCCATAATTAAAAATCAGTAATGAGCAGTAAATTTAAGGGTTGGCTTTTTGTTATGGGAAGCAAGTTGAAATTGAACAACAAAGAAGCAGAATCAGTTACAAGATACAAGAATAGAAACATATTTATCTTCATTCATATTTCAAAACATGGTATTTTCTACCAGATATTTCCTAGTTATTTCACTAATTATCTTACTATTTATTTTAGTCTAGTACAATTGTATAGTCTTAATAAAAATATTGATTGTCTGTCACACAAAAGGTGGCTGAAAACAAGCTCAATTTGCAGAAAGAGCATTTTCATGAGTCTGATTAATTGAAAGCAATTGAAGGCCAAAAATATATTTGTTTTATATTTCCACATGAAAATTAATCACAGTTTAATGGTTAATGCAGTTACATTAGTTTTGCTTATGTGAGATGAAGTAACGAAAGTTACTGGTCTTAGCTGCTGTCTGGAACAACTTTTTGATGTTGTGTCATTTTAGATTTTAATAATTCTTTCAAAAGAATCGATCATTATCATTTACTCATAAATAATTTAATCTCACAATTTATTAGAATTTTTACCAATATAATTATTTTTGTTCTATTTTCTAATGTAATGTTTTGCTTTTGTAGCTTGATATTTTGGAGCCAAAAACTCCAGATGATATATATAAAACTCATTTAGACAATGCTAGTAAGTATACTTGAACAAGAAACTTGATGTCTTTATAATCTGCTTTAAGAAGTTTGTTGTCTTTGATTATATAATTTAGTATACAATTACTTAAATTCCTGTTGTGAAAAATTTAGATATTGGAAATGGGTTTATAAACGTATTTTATTTTACAAGTAAATTTTAAAGTTAAATATGAAGACTATATTTTTGGACTCATTTTAAAGTGATATAAAATTTCAATTAATTTAATTATAATGATAATATTGATTTATTATTTCCGAATCTTAATTTGAAGATTGCACATAAAAACAGCTGTTACTGTGATAACACATCAGTATGGAAAGCTAGGATTTATCAGTTAGTTATTGATTGGATGATTAGCAGACCCGTTTGTAACATCTGCATTAAACTTTGTAAATTGCTTATATCTATTGATGGCAGTGTCATTACTCGCACACCATATCTTATTTCAATTCATTTATAATGTACATAGCATCCATATTTACAAATAGATTTCATACCTTTAAATGAAATAAAATTATCCAAAAATATATGGCAGCATTTCGTTTACTTTTGCTGGTGTTAATTCTTATTTAACTGTATGGCACAAAGCACACCTCAATCATTACTACAATTAGATTCTAAATGTGTGCATCAATTTCATCCCATTCCTTTGTTCAAAGGCGATTTGGCATTTTTTAATGCTAAACGTTTTTTCACTCGCATTTTCTTTTCTGTGCTTATTTATATCTTCTAAATTTCTCATTATTTTCTATAATCAGACTACTGATGAATTTCATTAAGTGGAAAGCTCTTCTATGTAGCTTTAAGAATATTATCTCCATGGCTTGAATCAAGCATATTGAAACTAAGTGGCAAAATTGGCAATGAATTCTGTAGTGATCCATTTTGTATTATTTATAACAGCTTTTGCCATTTGACAATAAACAAATAACGTTGATTTCTTTGTCATGTGCGTTAATGAAATATATAGATTTCAAAGTTCGATGTCGCTTCAATGCATTTGTGAAGCAGAAAATATTTGATTTTATATTTTCCTTTAAAAATTTCTGACAGTCTGAAATGAAATAATTTCAGGACCTTCATTTGGCCCAAGTGGAAGCGTAGATTCTGCAAAACAAAACTTGGCTTCAAGTTTTGTGAATGGTTTTGTCAACGCAGCTTTTGGGCAAGACAAGTTGTTGATGGAGGATGGGCAAAAATGGTTATATAAGAACAGAGAACAAGGTAAAAACATTGATTGCATTTTCTAGAAATCATTGCTAAATTTCTTTATAGTTTTTTGTGATATATATTTGAAGCTATTTTACATCTTGTATTTAAGTAATCTTGTAAGTTATTTAAATTTCCTTTTTTACATAGGAATGCTGAGTGCTACAGCCTCACTTGGATTAATATTATTGTGGGACATTGATGGTGGATTAGGTCAGATTGATAAATATCTGTACTCTTCAGAAGAAAATATTAAGGTAAGGAGAGAGATTGAATATTTTTTAATGGGAATTGAAAGTGCATTTCTCTTATTACAACTGTCTGAGATTAATTACTGTGCATATTTTTGCAGAATAAATTGAAGATCTAGAAGTAAACAATGCTTGCTATATCTAAAGATAGATTTAATTGAACAGTTCCTGGTCAGCATAAAGCTGTTCATACAATCTGGCTAATAGGATTACATAACTGTTTAACAAGTGACAAAAATGTTACAATTTATGTTTTTGGGGGTTATTACTTAACATTAATGGATAATGGTACTATTTTAAGTATGTGTTTAAACAAGAATATTCTACAAAAGTTGCTTTTGATTTGTTGCAACTTTTAATATGGTAGAAATATGAAAAAAAAAAAGAATCTAACTTATGTGGTTTTGAGGATGCTCTGGACATTAAGAACCTCTTATTTTTAATTCGTTAACATAAAATTTTTTCAATTAAAATTATTAATCAAAATGAGAAATATTTCCTTCTAAGTGAATGAAAAAAAAAAGGAAAAATTACAATAATGAGAGTTAAAATGCTCTCAATATTGTAATTGTATCAAGTTTGTAAAGAAGTAAAATGAATTGAATTGACCAAATTGTGTTTTTTTTTATTTGAAGAAAATAGAAACTGCTATAATTTATGCATAGAAAAATGTTTGTTATGACAGCATACTTTTTGTACAACAGTGTGTTCATGCATGTCTTAGAATCATATATTTTAATAGAATTGTGAATTTTACTTCATTTCTTTATATTTGAATAGGGCTTGTTTTGTACATTTTCTAAGAAATTCTAAAATTGTTATAATTTCTTGAAGTATAATTCATAAAAATTACTAAAAAGTGTTATATTTGGTATTCCTTAAGTTAGATCCCTAAGGTAACAAAAACCTTTTAAAATATTGGAATTACTTGTATGTGTAATGTTATAAAATCATTCTTTTTCCCATGCTAATTGACTTGTTTGCATCCTTTATAGGCTGGTGCTCTTTTAGCTTGCGGAATTGTGAATTGTGGTGTTAGAAGTGATTGCGATCCAGCATTAGCTCTTTTGGGTGATTATGTACAGCACAACAGTATGGTCATGAGAACTGGTGCTGTTATTGGGTCTGTTTCAAAATTTGTGCATCTATGAAAGACTCGTTTTTGTACCGTAATATGAGAATAGAACTAATTATTTTCTATTCACTAAAAATTGTTTGAAACTTCATTTATATGTATAAAAGAAAAATTTACAGTTCAAATTGAGTTTCTGTAATACTAGCTTAAATAAAACTCTTTTTTATAGGATGGGAATTGCATATGCAGGCACAAACCGAGACAATGTATTATCCTTATTGTTACCAGTTGTTAGTGACTCAAAATCAAACATGGAGGTAAGTTCAATAAATGCTAACCAAGTGGTTTTATATATTTTAACCCTCAATGATAGTGATAATGAACACAAGCTGTATTTTGTATTGTTAAAGTAAATGTTACTTTTGTTCTAGGTCGTAGGACTATCTGCTTTAGCTTGTGGTATGATTGCTGTAGGATCTTGTAATGATTCAGTCACATCAGCCATAATACAGGTTCTCCATGAAAAGAGTGAAGCTGATTTGAAAGATACATTTGCCCGTTTCCTTCCTCTTGCTTTAGGACTTTGTTATTTAGGTAAGCTGTTTGACTTTTTCATGTGTATATTTCTTTCAAGTGCTGACATGTTGATCACATTTTGCTTGATGTTATTTAAAAGGCCAATTGAGTTGGAGCTCTTAAGCCTATTTTAAGTTTTATCTTTCTTTTTCTTATTGATGAATGCAATTCCTAACTCTTATATAAAATTATTAGCTCCATTAATTGTTTGAATCACTAAGTATAACTAAATACCACAAAAATTCAAGATAAAAATTACACCATAATTTAAATAAGAATTATTTTAATTAAATATATATGCAGACTGTTCAATAAATCTAAAACAACAAGCTTTTTGTGATTTCAAATTTTGTAATGTTTAATTACTTTTACTCTTAATTTTTCAATTTGAGGTATGACATTTGGATAGATATACTAGGAAACTTATCTAAGAGGCTATGTCTATATTGAAAGATAATATACTTGATTATTCTAGTTTTTCTTATAGTATTTACTATTTTTGGAAGGAAATATTTTCCCTAAAAAGCATTATTGCTGCACACCTGCGAACTTGTATGGTTTGGTCATATAGTGTATAGATTTTGGCTTCTTTGTATGGGCATATGATATAATTGTACTTTTTTCACAAAACTTACAAATAAATCTTAAATTTTCTTAAAGAGATCCAACACATGTTTATAGAGATGGCGATAACTACAACTACTAGTAAAAAAAACAATCCGTACTGTGGAAAACAAAAATTCTACAGCTGAAAATAAAATTTCCATTTCAAAATTCATGTTTCTTCTAGTTTTTGTAATTACTGGATCACCTTCCACCAACAGGTGGCATGATCTCAGACCATGTATCTACCAAGAAACTTCGTCAGAAAGAATCAGCAAACCCATTTCTGTAGGGTTGTGTTTTACAATTACTGAGAGCTCTTGATATAAAATAATCTAGGTCTAATTAACCCTAGATAGCACAGAACCAAGAGCAATACATCTTACTTCCCATGGGCAGTTTCATTCTTAAATTTTCAAAACAAGATTCCTGTTCATGTCATTTTAATCAAATACTTATCTCACCTGATTAATGGCAGCAATTGTAAACTATAGTAAAATACAAAGTAATCAGTATTTTGGGGATTAAGTATCTGCTCCAAATTGCATATTATACATTTCGTGGGTCTGAGCATGTAAAAGAAAATTTGGTTTCCGGAATGGAAATGTTATTGCTTTTACTTGTTTTTTTTGTTTAAATTCTACATAAAATATGTCAATAGATAGATTTAGAAAGATATATTATTTTCCTTTTAGGTAAACAGGATGGTGCTGATGCTATTATTGCTGCTCTTGAAGTTCTCAACGAACCCTTTAAAAGCATGGCTAAAACAATGGTTGATATATGTGCCTATGCTGGTTAGTTCTATATATTTTTTTAATTTTATGAAAAAGGTGACCTTAGGTTAGACCTGAAGGTTATAAGGTCATCTTTTAAAACCACCATTAGGCTTGTTTATTAAATTATTCTTACATTTCTGGCTATATATGTACTGAGAAAATTTGACACAACAAAATCTCGTTTCGTTACATTTTATTGTCGCTTTGCTTACTCCAACTGTGAAAAGAAAATTTACAAGCTCTATGCTACAAAAATTGTAAACATTTTATTGTTAATCCTATACAAAATTGTTGCACTTTATGGAAACTCCTTATTTTTATATTCTTGTAAATATTGTTGAACACTAAAATTAAAAATGTTTTCTGCATTTTTTCTATTTTTCTTAGGTACTGGGAATGTTCTGAAAGTACAGACTCTTCTGCATATCTGCAGTGAGCATTATGAAACATCTGACAAGGTATTAAATTTTTGTAATGGTTTTTATACCCTAAAGGACAACAATATACACTGATTGCATGTTTTAATGACTTAGAAAATTATAAAGGTCTTCCTGGTTACAAGGAATTCTATGTAAATAGTTCATCAAATTGTTACATCACTTGCATTTGCTTTTATTACCCATCTTGTCAAGACCAAGATCTTGGTTCAATCTACACCACACATGCATTTTTTCATCAGTGGGACAGGATCAAAACTAATGTCTTAAACTGGATTGCCTGGATCTAAATCTGATTTATTTGTACAGGTTTTTTTAAACTGAATTAAGTTGGTGCAAGTCTTATGCAATTAAGTTCTTAATATTAGTTTGGCTGAAATTTGTATCAGAAATGTAATACTTATACTAAACACATTAAATTTTACAAATAACTGTAGCTCTGATTACTGATAATTCAAAATTGATTGTAAATCAGCTGTCATGTTAAATCGAATAGTTGATTATTAGTATGGATAAGTACAGCTGGAAGCATGTGATGAGTGAGGCAATTTTTATACACTAACCCCTTGCTATGTGTTAGTAAACAACTAAGAACACAACAAAGCATGGACCAAAAAGAAAACTTGTTAGAAATAAAAAGGCACAAATATATTAAATTAGTTTCTCATCTTTAAAATTATGTACCACTACAGTTAAACACAACAAATTCTAAATGTGGTAAAAGATTTTTAAAAACAGTCCTCGCCCATAAATGGTTGGTTGTTTTGGGTTTTATGGTGCAAGGTCCAGTATTGGACAAGCTGCGCCAACCTCGCCCATAAATCTTTTTCCTGAACTCGGTTTGGCCTTTCCACAGGCGTTGGATGCATGATATCTCATAACTCTTCTCACTTGAGGCTATCGGTGGGTAATGTTGTAAGGAAAAGCCAACCTATCTATTTGTAGTCAATTGTTTACTCAAGAATCTTTCTCCCAGTCCTTTAGGCTTCAATTCCCCTTTAATCTCCAATTTACTTAAGTAATGTTACCGAGTCTTTCATGTAAGGCAGAACTGAAAAGGTGGAATGGGCGGAAAAGAATTTTTGAGCCTATGCTACTGACTGGGCACACTATTGTCTTCAATAGGCATAAACTTTTTTCATACTATTAACAGTATTTTTTAATGGCAACAATAGCATGTTTTCATCCACAAGCAGTAAGGGTAATCTTAAGAACCTCTTTGAATTGGCCATTTACGATTTTCGTACCTTCCTTTCCGATGTCCTGTCTTTAAGTAAACATGGGAGTTACGCTCCCGGGATACCCAAGCAATCTTTCTGCTTTCATCCCACTATGTTCCCAATCCGTCTTTTCCCCTTTCACAACATATTTTATCTGACGTTGTCTTGTGTTTAGTGCAGTTTGACCAAATTTGGTCCTTGCACAATAAAATGCCAAAACAACCTACCTTTCCAAGATCCAATAGAGAAACTCCCTCCCCTCAACTTAACTTTCAGTAGATGCTCCAACAAAGTTTCACATTGTGCTGACCAATCTGCCTAGTGATCAGGGTGATGGCTTCTGGATTGAAAGGTTCCTGGTTCAAAACCAGGGTAAGGCATGAATGTTTGTCCGTCCTGGATGAATAGCCTCTCTTCAAACGGGTGTTGTGGCCTAGAATGTGAGGTTTAACTTGTACCCACCCCCTGTGGTACACCAAGGTAACTAACTCAAAGTGGTTCATAAATCTACCCTTGTAGCACCATGATGAAAAATGTTCAATTGGCCAGGCATTAGAAGAAAAGGTGACACATTGTGGGAGCAGAACCCACGGGAAAGTATTCAGATAATTGCGTGAAACGATTAACCTATTTTCTCCCAATTCTAAAGAAACTGATTTATTTCCTTAGCTTTTCGCAAACCAAAAATGTGTATTGGGGCAAGGTAAAAATAATGTGTTATATTACAAGTGGTTATTTTGTAAAAAATAGAAATAAATATAATTTGAATTCTATTTTTAGGAGGATAAGAAAGATGATAAAAAAGACAAAGATAAAGATGACAAAGACAAGAAAGATGAGAAAGCAGCTGCAGATTTATCTTCTCAGCAAGCAGTTGCAGTACTGGGCATAGCTTTGATTTCTATGGGTGAAGAGATTGGATCCGAGATGGCATTTAGAACATTTGGACATCTGGTATGTATTGAAAAATATTTTAAATGCTACCAATTTTTCCTGTGAAATTATTTCCATATATTTTCCTAATGCTTATCATATTTGAGTCTTGGAATATTTTTATCAAAATTAACTTTAAAATGGTTATGAAACAAAAAGTAAAATGTCTTAAATTGTTTTAATCAAACAAAAAAGTAAATTTTGTTATATTTTTAGTATAATAAAATATAATAGAAAATTAAAAATGCTAAAGAATAATTCATTTTTGCATGATTTTTACAATTGTTTCATCAACGAATTTTAATAATTTATATTTTGTATAGTTGCGATATGGAGAGCCAGTAATCAAGCGATCAGTTCCTTTAGCTCTTGCTTTGATATCTGCTTCGAATCCAAAGTTGAATATTCTGGAAACTTTAAGCAAATTCTCTCATGATAGTGATGCTGAAGTTGCATATAATGCTATATTTGCTTTAGGATTAGTTGGTGCTGGTAAGTCAGTATATATTTTTATATATTCTCACAAAAATAAAATTTCTTTCATCATCAGTTTATTCTAAAACCATATTTGTTAAATTTATTTTAAAGCAATAAAGTCTATAAGCGTTCATTATTAGTGTAGTGTAAATAATTTTTAATTATTAATGGACTCATAAAATACCAATAGGAAGTGAATAGTTAATATTTCATTTACAGCTAATGCTCAAGATTTATTAAGAAAATCATTTGAATATTTATTTATCTAATACTTTACACTGTTTTAGTTTATATGTAAAAAATACAAGTTTGGGTGTAAGATTAATTGAAATGGTATTACATTGAAAACTAGTTTTTGATGGCTATTTTTCTTTAAATATCAAATAAATTTAATTTTTTACTATGAGGAAAATTAAAATTTGTTTCTTAAAACTTAATATTTTGATATCATAGTTTTATTTGTTATTATATCTGTTTGCATAGTGTATAAATTTCCATTAAAATAGTTTGGATTTATGTATATCTTCCATAATATTTCAGGTACTAACAATGCTCGATTGGCTGCGATGTTGCGACAGCTAGCTCAGTACCATGCCAAAGATCCTAATAATCTATTCATGGTTCGTCTGGCTCAAGGTTTAGCTCATCTTGGCAAAGGGACTTTGACTCTATGTCCGTATCATCATGACAGGCAACTCTTGAGTCCTGTATGTGTTGCTGGACTTATGGCTACATTGGTTTCATTTCTGGATGTTAAAAATAGTGAGTAATTTTCAAAAACATAAAATTAATTAACTGTATGCACATGCATTGAAGTAATCCTTATTTTCAAATTTAAGTGTATAACACAAAATTGTATTTTTTAAAAAAGCTTTTTAGTATTGTTTTAAGCTTGGGTTCAAATAGTTGAAAATATCAAAACTTTTATAAAAAATGAAGACTGCATAACATGTCTAACAGGTAGCACAGTAAATATGTAACTTAATTATTGCTAAAAGATCCATTTGTGTGTGAAACATACTATTCAATTAATCAACAGTTTGCATTTAATTTGATTACTGAATCTCATGAAAGCAGATTAGAACATGCCAATTGTAAGACTTTAAAATATAATTTAAATAGTTAAAATCACCAAACACATGAAATGGAAAATAGAATGGTATGAAAATTATGATTAACCTGTTGAAAATACCTCAAATATGGAGAACATTTTACATAATGGTTAGCTCACTTAACTTCCATGTTGCAATGCAGCTTGGCCAAATATGGCCCTTGCACCATAAAACCCTACCACCCAAACATGCTGCAATACAGCACATTTTTGTTTTGGTGTTACCTTTCAAGTACTCTAATAATGCCCGTCTTTAGGTTTCAATAATAAAAACTTCCTGAAAGCTATTGTATTGCTTTTCCTTATTTCAGTCCCTGAGGCACCCGAATGATTTATTCTTTTGTTTTATCCTAGTCCACATTTCTGCTTTTTCTTCCTCTGTTGTCTTGTGTTTGGTGCAGCTTGGCCAAATATGACCCTTGTGCCTTAAAACTCAAAACCAACCTTATTTCAGTAACAGATATGCAAAGAATATTTTAAAAATTAAGAAATAATTGCCAGTTTCAATCAGCAATTATGGAATTTGAAGACCTTACATTTTTCACAGAAAAGTTATACTTTTTTGTAGTTGTAAGATTTGTTTTGCCATCAAACAATATTTTTTCTTTCAAGATTTTAAGATATGAATTTATTGTTCAATAACCTTCGTTTCTGTTTCAGTTATACTCAAAAACTCTCATTATGTTCTCTACAATTTGGTTGCTGCAATGCAGCCTCGTATGCTTGTAACGTTTGACGAAGATCTTCAGCCATTAGCTGTACCCGTTCGAGTTGGTCAAGCCGTTGATGTCGTTGGACAGGCTGGAAAACCCAAGACAATCACAGGATTTCAGACACACACCACACCAGTTTTGCTTGCATATGGAGAAAGAGCAGAGTTGGCAACTGAAGAATACATACCTTTAACACCTATATTAGAAGGTTTTGTGATACTTCGGAAGAATCCCAACTATTCAGCAGTTTGAGTGAACTTTCTATTTAAGAACTTTTTTCAAACTAAATTTATTTCAATAAAATCAGGTTTTTTTTTTATAAAATAGTGTTTTGTTTCACCATTGGAATGAAAAATCTGTTTCCAAAACTAAATGCAATACCCCTTATGTAGAATCATATTTATTAAGTATATCAATCAAGCATTGCTTATTACTCCATTCCTGCATCATATAAGATAGTCTATCAAAACTTTCTTCACCTTGCAAAAACGTGTCTACACCAAAAACATTTATGTGAGCTCTGTGATCTGTAATTCTGTCTTGAACATAGTTATATGTTCTAACTTTTTCAGATCTTGCAGCTGTTCCAACCTGTAAAAGAAACACCAGTGCTTTTTAATTTTTCATAAGCATGTGATGTCATTTATTAAAACTGACCAACAGATAATTAATTGAGATTTTCATAAGGGAAAATCACATACAATAGGGACCTAGGTTGCGTGTGCCTAAGCCTGTCTTGGTTCTTGCAGCTAGTTAATTCAATAAAAAATAATATTGGATACTTTTTGATTAGACCTCATACAGCAGCAAGAGGAAACAATTTTGGGGGTGAAGGAATGTGGGGTTACAGAATGATTAATTTTAATAGGTATGATTTTAAAGACTTACCTGTAATTTTCGAGAAGTTGTAGTTTCCTTCATGATGGCTTCTAATTTTCTTTCATACAATTTTGCACGAAGAGATTTCATAGCCAATTTTCTATTTTTGTGTTGACTGCGATCCATTTGACTTTCAGCCACAATGCCTTGTGGGAGAAAATTTCCCTTTAATTCTTACTCTGCTAGTTATTAAGATTTTAAATGTTTTTAATCTAAGAAACAATACCTGATGGTTTGTGATAGATTCTTACACAGCTATCTGTTGTATTTACATGTTGACCTCCAGCACCACTAGATCTCTTAAACTCTAACTCAATTTCATTTGGGTGAATAACAATATCTATCTAAAAATAAATATTGAGTTATATATATGTACATTAGGATCTAATTTTACTGATTTATCTCATCTAGATTAATTGAAAGCAATTTTTATCATCTTTACTCGAATAATCTATTTTTTAAAGGCCATTTTGTATCACTTGATAGTTAATGTTTAACCAATCAATTCTTAAAGATGATAGTTTTTTTATAATGTTAATTGGATTTATAGAATTAGAAGACTAATACTTACAAATTTCGATTAAATTGTTTGAAATGATGCATTTGTTTGTTTTGACATGCTTTTTTATTGCCCTTCATGAAGCAAAAAATGACTAGAAATATCTCACAATTAGATAAAAATGAAATATATTGAAGCGTAAATCAACTTACCTCTGATGGTTGTGGTAAAACTGCTACTGTCATTGTACTAGTGTGAATTCTACCAGACTTCTCGGTTTTAGGCACCCTCTGTACTCTGTGAACTCCACATTCATATTTCAAAATTTTAAAAGCATTCAGTCCATTGATGGCTATATGAGCAAGTCTAATCCCGCCTATCCAAGTGCATATAAAATAATGATTGATACTATTTAGTTAAATGAGCTACAACTTCTAAATTACAATAAATTTGAAATTATGAGTTGCTATATATTTTTAATTTTGTGTCTATACTCATGCTGCCTTCATAACTAATATTCTCTCTTAGAAATACAAAACAATCCAACAATAATGTGACAGTTTATTTGAAATTACATGCAATATAGTTTTAATTCTAAGCATCTAATGGAGAAAAAGAAACTTTGAATAAAGATATACTAAAGTCAGTATAGAATACAAATATATCCATTAAAATTCCATTTTTTTGGGATTCTGATGTTCTATTGAATTTTTTTAAAATTAGTAAGGAAAATTAATTTTCAACAAAAATACAAGAAAAAATGTACTTAATAATAAATTAGGCTTTTGTGTATAAAAAATCGATCATTCAATGCTGAATAGATTTGAAATCCGAAACCAGTTTATTCCAGAATTCTTACATTCCAGTGATAAATTCCTTTTTTATTTTAGTACACTTCATTTTGCTTTCAGGTGCTTGAATCAAAATATGCATAAGCAATAGTAATGTGAATGATAAACTTATAGGCATACAATTAGAATTAAATTAAGAAATATAACACCATCAGGATTTAAGAATGATAAATATTGTTTTGAAAATAATGCATGAATAAGCAGTTTTATCTTAAAACAAAATGTATGCATACCTAAATCTGTTGTATCATATTTCAAAATTTCATAGTTCCACCTTTTCCAGCTGGCATAGTGACAATACATTTCAAACATATTTTTGGCAAACAGCATAGCCTCTTGTCCACCCACTCCTGGTGCTAGTTCCATAATGATGTCTTTATCATCAACAATATCTGTAGGAATAATCAATTCCAATACCTGGTAAACAAATCAAGATTTTGTAGTAAACACAATTGCATTCATTACAAATACAGAAATTTGGGAAGCATCTAAAAATTATGAAATTTAGGTGAAATAAAATGGCAGCACTAGGATATATCTATTATACACAAATTATTTGATTTTGAAACAATTTCCCCACCAAAAATATCAATATTTTTTAACTTAAATAACCACTTTATATATAAATTAAAAATTGATATAATATCTTTAGTCCAAAAACAATGTCAATAAAAATAAGGTACGGCACATCTTCAAGTTTTAACTCAGCAGTATCCATAAACAATGAATTATTGATTAAGCAATGAGAGTATTGTATAAAATCCTTAAATATCCTGCAATACTTTCAAATCAATTTTAAAAATTCAAGCAGATAATATGTAGGTATAACAATTTCTTAGTCAAAATATTTGATCATGAAATTGTAGAATAAATCGGTGAATCTTTCACAAATGTAATGACATGAAGAGCCAGATGTTTTGGAAGTAATTTCATTTAGTTTGCTTTTAAATTCTATTTGTGATTGGCCTAAACCTCAAAAACAATCTTAATGCTGCATCACCCTACTCTATTCAACATTTGCATGACACACTGCATGGTAGCATCTGCCTAACTTATTTACTTCAGTTCAGGCTAGTGTATCACATGTTAAGCAGAATCCAAATGTGAAATGAAAGTATTTAAAATAAGCTTAGCATTTGGACATTAATGTTACATGGTAGGAGGAATGGGGAATATAGAACACAACGAAAGATGCCTATTTAATAGTAATGGACAGTAGAGACCACCTGTATAACTTGATCACATTTTCTTGCCATGGAATTTCAGCATTTTTCAGTCGCCTGTGTTTGCAACAGTTTTTAAAATGACTTTTCATCCTATAAGGTTTTGTAGTATTTAATTTGACTGGATGATGAATAAAAAACAATTAAAGTATTACTTTTACAATTTCCAAATATTCTTGGGACAAAAATAGATTATAATTTATAAGGATAATGGATATTAGTCAAACATTTTCCTAATATGAGAATATTTAGCCAGTTCATGTTATGTATAAAATAAAATGGAGGCAGATGTGTTGCTCACAAATATAGTTACATATAAATGATGCTGTACATGTTATTGCAAATAGTAATTATGGTAAAGTAACATACAGGTGGAGGACAAAATAATACGAACACCTGTGAAAAAGTATGACGTATTTCACACCTGCAGTACAGCCGCGCCACCTGCAACAGAAGTCTGCCACCTAGTGGGCGTGAAGAGGAAGGTATCAGTCTCTCAACAGCAGTCACCTGCGTTGCATGCGTCTATCGAACTGTCTGTGATAAGTTGAAATGTCAGACCTGTCAGAGTTCCAAAGAGGAATGATTGTTGGAGCGCGTTTAGGTGGAGCATCGGTTACGGAAACAGCAAACCTTTTGGGGTTTGCAAGGAGTACGGTATCAGCCATTATGACAGCGTACACGAAAGAGGGTAAGACGACGTCTTCAAAGCACAACAGTGGCCGAAAGTCAAAGCTTGCTGATAGGGATAGACGGGTCTTGAAGCGCATAGTAGCCCGAAAGCACAAGCAATCATTATCCGAGATAACATCCGAAATGAACAGTCATCTCCAGGACTCCGTTTCAACAAAAACTGTCAAAATGGAACTTCATGCTGCGAACATTTATGGCAGAGTGGCAATTCGTAAACCCTTGGTGACAGCAACTAATGCTTTCAAGCGACGCCAATGGTGCGGAGATCACAAAAACTGGTCCCCACAGCAGTGGCAACAGGTAATATGGTCAGATGAATCGTCATTCACCCTATTTCAGACGACCGGACGCGGCGTTTATGTCTGGAGAACGCCCAGAGAAGCGTTTAATCCTGAATGCCTCTTGCCGACTGTGAAGCATGGGGGTAGCTCCATTATGGTATGGGGTGCTATATCTTGGCGCGGTTTTGGGCCACTTGTTATTCTGCATGGGAGGATCACATCCAATCACTATCTAAGCATTCTAGGGGATCATGTCCATCCTTTTGTCCAGACTATTCCCTGGAGAGCGACCGCTTTTTCAAGACGACAACGCCCCTATCCACACTGCTAGGTGTGTTCAAGAATGGTTTGAAGAGCATGACGATGAAGTTGAACATCTCGCCTGGCCCCCTCAGTCTCCAGACTTGAATATTACTGAACATTTATGGGAATATTTGGAGTCCAAACTTCGTTCCCGATTTCCACCTCCATCCAGACTTTCGGAATTAGAGACCGTTCTGCAGGAGGAATGGCTTAATATTCCTTTAAATATTGTCCATGACCTTTATGCATCTATCCCACGTCGCATTAAATCTGTACTTCAGTCAAAGGGTGGTCCAACCCCCTATTAATAAAGATTTTCCATTATTTCACAGGTGTTCGTATTATTTTGTCCTCCACCTGTAAATGCAGCATAAAAATGTAGTGTAGAAAATGATAAAACAATATAGATTACTATATTGTTTTATCATATATAGATAAGTTAAGAATACTGTGACATAAGAACAAGTGAAAGAGAAGATTCACAATAGAAATGAATATAACTTTAAATTTGTAACTTTGTACCTCAAACATTAATTTATAACATAATTGAGTTGTCCAAATCATGTTTTATGGATACACGCAGTGAAAAAATTAAAAAAATTGGCTGGGAGTATCTCTTGCAAGTACTATTAACAAAAAATGCATTATTAACTTGAAAAAGAAGGTGGATACTTCATAGTATGCTTACTATATTCTTTAATTCAATCAACTTGTTTTCTAAACTTTCCTTTTCTGATAATGCTGTATTATAAAGTCCATCCTCCAGCTTTTTTAAATCTGAAAAACAATTATTTACTTATGAATTCTCGAGTTACAAGATTATAATAATACATTTTACTTTTTAGTACTCTATACTGTCTAAGTTGTAAGATTTTAGCAGTACTCAAACACAATTGCAAGATATCCATCAGTAATCAAAACAGGAAAATTAATTTTCCACATAAAATTATTAGAGTATAATTATATACACTTCTATACGAATTGATAATTAAACTATGGTCAACCTATTTTTCAAGCAATCACATGAACTAGAATTGAAATTCACAACACCATATAAAAGGACTAACATACATGTGCAAAAGTACTGGAGAGCCTATAAGCTAATGGCATCATTGCCCTGCTCAGCATTTGAAAACATGTAAAAACAGAAAAACATTGAACTAATCAAAACATACCTTTACTCAGTATGGCCAATTTATAATTGTGGCAAGGGACAACAAAATTTTCTACTCCAGATCTAGTTATCTTTCAGATTTGATAAAATCCTAACACATGGGAAAATATCTAATAATGCTATGTAAATAATTTGTACTCTTTTTTTTCTCAATGTTTCGTAAAAATATTTCTTAAATTTTTATTCATTATAGATCTTAGAAACATTATTTTACAAAAAAATATAGGGTCTGGTGGGGTAAAGTGGGTAGTCCATGCAAAAGCTACCTCGTTAATTATAAACCTATTTTGATGGAAAATAAAACTCAACTATATATTTAAGTTCTTTAAAAGTTTTTCAATCGAAAAATTTTTATTGGTAACATCTAGAAGATCCTGGTGCCTCTTGTTTGTTTTGATCCAGTCATGTGGATTGTAATTGTCTGGGAGACTTTCTATTTATGTATGCATTTCTAAAACTATTATATATTTTTGTTCTGAGTTAGATAAAGGACTTGTTAACAGATTCCAATAAACAGGCAAGAAATTACATTATTTTTAATGCTAGATGTTTTTAGACGAAGAGGGGTATAGTTTTAGGCTTAGCGGCAACATTGAAGGTTCTTTTATGCTAAAGATAATTTTTAATCAGCAAAAATGAATAGGTATATAAGTATTCCATAATATAAGTATAATATTAGTAATATTATAATAATAATATAAGTATAATATTATGGCTACTCCAATTACAAGTCGTGCCTTCAGCCCTCAGATGTTGAGGTTTCCATGCCACTGAAAATAACATGGAAGGAATTTCAATATCATGCTGCAGGGAAAGTGACTTGCAAAATGTTTTTAGGTCATATTTTTAATGTCAATTGAAACGTTTATGTGAATCATTAAAATTGACCATGTTGTGAAAGAATTTAAGGAAAGTGGTTATATACTGTAAATTGACAGGCTGTGGAGCACATAATTTTAAGGATAGAAAAGGGCATTAATTTTCCAGAATGAAGTTCAATGTGTTGTAAGCTTGTCACAAAATAAAGGGAATCAAGCTTCACAGAAAATAATAACAATGTTTAGACAACTTATACGCCAGATAAAATTATTGTTTTCAGTTAAAAACCTGAAATTAGCCATACTAACAACCCTCTCAACTCGTATGTCTACTTATCTTAGAAATGATGCTCAGAATTCATCGAAGAAAAGGGTTAAGAAAAATAGGTGAGGTATTAACAGAGGCTCTAGCATCCTAAAGCATTTATTTCAAGAAACATTCGATAGGTCTAGTAAAAAGAAAAAACTTGAGAACATCAGCTCAGGCTCTTTACTGAAAATAAAGTTATGGAACCAGAAGAACCATAGAGCAAAATTGACAGTAGCAATATTAAGCAATGTTCTTGGGTAATATGTAGGTTCACAAAATCAGTTCAACAGTTCGTTGAGCAAGTAACAGAAGTTGGAAAAGATTAATTCTTTCTTTAAAAAATCTAGAGTTAATTGATAGCATATTTTCTAGAAAAGGAGGATGTTGGCATAATAGATATTGGAAGCATTTATTATACATACATTGCCACAAAACCAACATTTGATAATCATGGACAGTTTTGATATGTAACCTCTCTATCTTTCTCAAAATTCATATTAACATTGTTTTCTGAATTTTGAATAATTCGTTTTGTATTTTTTGTGTAGAAATTTCGACTGTTATTTACAGTGAAATGAACACTCAAACATAGTTTAAGTACATCTTGAGCTATAGCATTCATAAATATTGTTATGTGTTATAAGTTTGGCCATTTAGAAGGCTACTAAAATAGTAGTTCATTGAACAGAGTTAATTTAATGGTAGCTCATTGGACAAAGAATTAATTTAATAGTAGCTCATCTTTTAATACACTTATCAATTATTATATTATGTTATAATTTTTTTCACCATTTAATGTGATTTTATAACTTACTTCTATGAATTACCCACTTTACCCCATGGTGTGGGTATAAAAATAGTCACTTAACTAAAAATATAGGTTTAAATATCAAGAAAAAACACGCAGTATGTTCTTGAATAATGCAATGTATAAAAATGCAAAGAAACACTTTTTTAAAACTTGTCATTGCTAAATTCTACTTTAAAATTGAAAACACTGCTTTTTATACCCACTTTACCCCACAACAAATTGCAATAATCATTCAAAAAAAAGTGACTACTTTAACTGCAACTAATATAATTTATAGATATTGATACAACTGGCTTTCCGTGTAAAATATACACATGCCAAATCTATAAATTCTAAGTTAGTAAACTAGCATGATCTGACTGAAACACATCACCCATGGAAAAACAGTGCCAAAGCCAGAATTCTTTTGTAACAAAAGACAATAATATTCTCCAATCTCAGTAGTACTATTTATATAGCAGTGCTAGTACATATTTACTGGTTTCAACTAGCATTGCCATAAAGTAACCAAAGTGTAAGATCATGTTATCAGCTCTTTAGTATGTATTCTATATCACTACAGTACACAAGGTATAAAACCCCACACCAACTATGTATATTCATAAACTATTCATATATATATACAGGGTGAGTCTAAATTGTTTTTACAAAATAAGAGGGGTGATAGTACCCATCCAATGAATGAACGATACCAAAAGTTGAATGCCACTTCTTGAATGCCACATATCCAGCACGATGGATCGGACGTGGCGGACCTGTGGCTTGGCCTCCTCGCTCACCGGACCACAACCCACTGGACTTTTTCTTCTGGGGGCACATGAAATCTTTAGTGTACCAGATGCCTGTGGACTTGGTTGAAGATCTCGTAGCGAGAATCGGTGTTGCCGCAGACAAAATTATCACAACACCAGGAATCTTCGAGAGGGTGCACCAGTCATTCCTTCGCCGGTGTGAACTGTGCAACGACACGCGTGGCCGCCACTTTGAGCACTTGCTGTGAGTTTTTCTCTGATCAATAAATCAGATTGTGCAACTTTTGACATCGTTCATTCGCTTTCCCAACACTGTTGTAAGTTCATGTTGAAATTCTAATTTTACTCTTTTCTGCCTCTCAGAGTGGAATGCGACCTTATGTTCCATGGTAATTATTGCTCGTCTGGATGGGTTCTATCGCCCCTCTTATTTTGTAAACACAATTTAGACTCACCCTGCATATATATCAATAGTTTATGAATATACATTCATTAACTTACATAATTTCTAAGTTAATCTAACAAACAACCAAGACTAAGGCATTGAGGCTGTGAGTACATGCTCGGGGGCTCTATTTGCTAATTTGTTCATTTTAAAAGAGGTCAATTGACATCTTTTTATCATTAAAATTTCATTCAATAATTTTAAAACTGCTAGAAATAATTTTAAACAGGACTTAATTTCGTTAATTGACTTGTTCTGCCCAGAATTAAAGATAAAAAAGGAACAAAATATTTGATTGTTCAAATTTTGTTCGATAATTTAATGTTTTAGGATATTGGTGTTCAATTTGCAACAGTATTTACCATCACTGAAAATTATTTCAACTTAAGATCTAACATACATTATCGCACAATAAAAATAAAACTACCAGAAATAAACAAATCAAGTTCTTCAATCTCTGATTTAACTTCATCTATTTCACTTCTCAACTGCACAATGCGATTTAGAACTTCATGATTAAATCCGCTATGTAATGCAATATCACATCGCTGACCTTCGTGCTTTTTGAATATTTCAACAAGCGATTTCAAATGTTTTTGAAAACGGACATCATCAAATGAGACATGTGATGGTTGCAAGTTTTGTTTGTTCTGTGCCAAGTTACGAAAGCTAGTGGTAATAGTTCTATATGTAGCAGTTTTGTATATATTTGGTCTCAGTAGGTTTGCAACAAATGTAAGAGAAAACATTATTTTTGTAATTTTGAAGAAATTCGCACGCAACTCTTCTCTTCCCAAGGAACAATCACATGCAAAACTAAAGTTTTTACACTTAGCAACTTTTTGTTTATATTTACATTATTGAAGGAAACAGCTCAGCTCCGCTCCGGCTCAAGTTTTGTTTACGTTCATGAGTATGGTTGAAGGCTAACTTAACGGCAAGTGCTTATTTTTTCAAAATATATATTTTAATATTAGATCTCATGAATAGAGCTTTCATACATTGAGAATATTTTTAAAACTTATGAAAACCCCTTTACTTCTAAAGATGTTGAGTTTGAAAATAGGACGTTGATTCACATAACAAACCTAAAAGTAAAAATACATAAATGTTTGAGTTCAGATTTTTATTAATAAGTTGTGTGTTATGTGATTTTAATATGTGATTTAAAATACTATCTTAAAAGGGGAAATTTTTATTATTTTACTTTGATAAATTCTCGGAAGTTCAAATTTAACTGTGTAATTTTTAACTGTAGCTGTTAATGTTTAAAATTCTACTTAGGCACCCGCAATTTTGCTATTTCTGCAGCTAAAAGTCTCAAGAAAAACCAACCAACCAACAATTTTGCTATTTAAATTTTAAATTGAAAAATGGGTGATGCTGATGATCTTTTCAGTGTATTTGACGACGCTCCTTCAAATAATAGTCGCCGAAATGAACCACTTTCTGTAAAACATGAAAGGGATCCTGAAGCGTAAGATTTTAAAACATGTATTATTACACTATATTATACATAGTCTCTAATGTCTTATTTTTTTTATCAAAGTTCTTAAACAAACTATTCTCTATCTGTCATTTGAATGTTTGAATTTTTCTGTTCGTCTCAAGCCCAGAAATAAATTACTTGTTTATACACAGACGTATAAACACGTGTTTTCATCCGTGGGTCGCGGTAGCCCGATTTGAGAGCGAAATTGCAACCGCAAGGTTGCAAAGTCGAAACTGGATCCAACTAAAGACCGTCGTGTTGTCTGTTGTGTTAAATCTGTTAAAAATCTAATGTGTTAATCTGTTAAAATCTGTTGTGTCCTTACATTGGCATGGTGTGGAAGTTTGGAGAGCGAGGTGCTAGCTCAGGTGTTTACATCGTCAGGTACAGCTGCAGTCTCTGCCGCGCGCGGTGGCAACGCGTTTTTTTTGGCGCCGTGTTTGGCGCACTTTTTATGTCGCCACGGAAATCTTCCAACATTGAATATATACTGCATACGTACGGATGAATTATGTAAATCTGAATTAAACAACATTCTGACTAGAAAAACACTGCAAATATTGATTAAATATTTGGACTTTTGGCGTAGTTATAAGCGACTCATGCCGGTGAGGGTAACCCTAACTGAAAAAGTCATATCCCCGTTACATTTATCGCAAGAAACTTTAGATTTAATTAATCCCGATTCCTTTTAAAAAGTTAAAAAAAGCTCTTTATCGCGACACAACTCGTAAAAAAAAACGATTAACTACTCCCTCAGTCCCGTAAGTTAGCCTAAAAACAGGTTAACCCTAACCAGGAGAAAATTCGAGAAAAAAATGGGTTACCATCACCCGGTATGAGTCGCTTATAACTACACCAAGAGTCGTTGCCACCGTGCGCGGCAGAGTCTGCAGCTGTACCAATCGTCATTTGATCGTGGTTCAAAAGTATAAGGTATTGTTCTTGGATCTTTCTCTTCGGGATTGATTCCAGACTTGACAATGTTTTGCGCCAGTGTGACGCTACCTCCTCATCCGAATGAATGTAAGATGCTGAGACTAAGTTCTGGTTTTTGGTGTACAGGGTATGAAAAAATCCATGATTTTTTAAAAATAAAAAACATCAGATTTATTTGATTTAAAGGTACAGCTGCAGTCTACGCCGCGCGGGGTGGCAACGCGTTTTTCTTGGCGCCACGGAAATCTTCCAACATTGAATATATACTGCATACGTTTGGATGAAATATGTAAACCTGAATGAAACAACATTTTGACTAGAAAAACACTGCAAATATGAATTAAATATATGGACTTTTGGCGTAGTTATAAGCGTCTCATGCCGGTGAGGGTAACCCATTTTTTTCTCGAATTTCCAACAGTGAATCTATACTGTTCATTCTCCACATATGGATGCCTGAAAAAAATACAACCTGATGCAATAGCCTGAAAAAAAAATAACCGTTCTCCACCGTGTCCAAACTAAAAAGAACAACCAATGCTGGACAGAACTGGACGCTGGCAAGGTTGCCATAAAAACAGGTTAACCCTAACCAGGTGAAAATTCGAGAAAATAATGGGTTACCATCAGCCGGCATGACTCGCTTATAACTACGCCAAAATTCGTTGCCACCCCACGCGGCGTAGACTGCAGCTGTACCGATTTAAATCTGATTTTTATGAAATTATTTCCTTGCTTGTACAAGTTTAAATTTGTTGGAAGAGACATGCAAATTACAGTGCAGTTTCTAGATAGTTTTGATTTATTTAAACATTAATTTTTTTATGTAAAACATTAATGTATTAGGAAATATAGCTGGGTAAATTTTTGAAAGATTAAAATGCGACATAGGAATTAGTGAAGTAAATCACATGACAGAGTAAATAGAACAGTGCCCCAAATGCCAAGCATAAGCAATGTTTTTCTATCTGGTACTCAAGCAGTTTAGATTGCTTTGAGCTTAACCTATAACCAGTGAAATGAAATTTTTTGACCACGATAAATAAAGTTGCAGGTTCTCACTGACACTACCTCATCTACAACCATACAAATTTCAGAATTTTTTGCATTATATATTTATTATATATAAATAAAATGTTTTGAATTACTTTAATCATTTTGATATAAAATAATTGGAACTTGCATCATGAAAAAATTCCTATTTCTCATTAATATTTAGCCTGCAAAAATAACTTATTTTGGTGAAAAAATTGTTATTTTGGTAAAATCCTAGTATACGTTACACGTTTGGCGTGATTTTGAAAAATGTCGCCAACGCCGAAATGACATTTTTACGATTGTCGCCAAGAATTGGCGTAGGCAAACACATAGAAAATCGTAACCTGAAAATGGCAAATACATAAGCATACCATGAAAAAAGCATATAAATCAAAAATTTCGTATTTAAATATTCAGCCATCTTTAAGCTCACGAATTCACGCTCACGAATTTACATATCTCAAGCTCAACCGCAAAATCACACCATGAATTCCAAAAAATTTGGATAAAAAGCAATAAGCCACCGAATCTACAACTACAGATTGCAAACTTTATCGCACTCCCAAATGTCACCAAATCCACTGTGTAACGTATACTAGGATTAAGCCGTTATTTTTGTAAGTTAACAGTAAAAAATGAGACGACATGAAAATACATGAATTTGAAATCAAGTGTGCTTATTTTTCAAATTCTTTGAGCATTAACAAGTATTTCATAGGTATATTCGAAGCCCACAAAATTGATTTATATATAACACAAGAAAATGAACCTCAAAACATGCCAATTCAGTGAAATTTTGAGCTTGCAATAAAGAATTTATCAATTTGAACAGCTTTCCGCTTCAATCCATAATCTTTTCTCAACAAACTCACTCAATTATCAGATGAGTGAATTAACTTTTACATTCCAAATTTCAATTCCATAAATATTGAATAGTTATTCTAGCAGTGCAAAGAATTCTAACGAATCAATACATAAAATTTCCCAACAAATTGAAATAAAAATTAACCAATATATTACACGAAACAAAATGAAACTTAACATATTATAAAGATTTATGTGCAAAATTGGAATTGTTTTGTGACACTGCAGAAAATCTTATTGTTGTGTGTCTATATTTTTTTATGAACTGACTACAATACTAAATATATAACTAGAGCATCTTAAAAAAGAAAGCAAGATGCCACAATTTTAAAAATTTGAGAATATATTTCGAGTATCTTCACTCATCACATGGTGAATGATTTAAAATTGGCCATGTGCGATTTATAGTCACGGAATGTTTAAAACACACAAACCCATGCTAATGAACAGGCTTGTGAGTGACACCTATTGGTGAATGGCCCCAGATGAAAATACTTGTCTGGCAATTATGATCCCAATCAGCAAATACTGTTATTTAGTGTCTTCAAAGGGAGGAGGATTTTCAATATAACTTTGGGGTGAACTCAGTATGAGCGAAGTTCTTAACTTATTTGAATAAAATAACATGCATCTTGTTTAGTTCCATTTTCAATATTAAACAACAGAAAACATAATTTACAGAAACTTAAAATTTTAAAACAGAAATTTAAAATTTTGATTTAAATCAATGATTTTTTAATAAAATTCACTTGATTTAAATCAGCATACCCTGCTGGCATACTTTCATTAAAATGTTCGCGACATTTCAAAATAATTTTGAAAAAGTTACCATTATTAAAAGGTTCATAAGAAACTGATAATTGAGCTGAGGGTAATGTTTCAATTGTTTTATAAATTGAAGATTAAACCTCAATATAATCTGATTTTCCCAAATTATTTGGATCCAAGGAATCTTACTGACTTTCTCTCTTCTCTTCCTCCGCAAAAATGGAGTAACTGCAGTGACAAATGATTTTCTTCCATTTAAACTTAACATAAGTGAAGCTTGTTTGTGCTAGTTGAATCCTTGCATATATTGGATCTTGCACTGGCTGTTTGATACAGCTGTATTGTTTGGTGGTAACGCTTTTGGTGTTTTGGGGGGGCACACTTTTTATGTCACCAAGGAAAGAATTAGAAATTTTTTTAACGGAAAATAATAAGCTTTGTGGAAAGTAATTAATGGGGAAAATACAAAACTTTGGAAAATATGTTTTTAAATGGAAAATAATAAGCAGAAATAGTTGGAAAAAAGAGGTTAAAATCTTTTTTTATTTTGATGACTTGATATCTTTTTATTTTGCCATAAAAACGAGAATAACCCTAATAAAGATGGGTTGGCTTCACCTACTATAACTCGCTACTAAAAGTGCACCAAGAGCGTTGCCACCAAACGAGACTTCGCAAACTCTTCAAGTCATCAATGCAAGTTAAGTTGGCTTTCCTCAAAATGAGGACATTTGAACTCTGAAATAATTAACGCAATGTGTATATATTACTGGTCCTCACCAACCTGACATCTTATTCTAATTAAATTGAAACCTGATTAGAAATGGAGAATTCCACCTCTAATTTGGTGGAGAATTAAGAAAGGTACATTCCTTTAATTCATGAGTCATGCAGTATGGTTGAAAGGATTGATCAGTGGCACCAGCATGGGAAATTATAGGTGGAAGCGAATTCCTAGTTACTTCAGTGTGTTTTCAGAATTTCTTAATTTGTTCAATTCCTGCAATTTACACTAGGTGTATTTCTCTTTTCTGTGTCAGTAAAATTTTTCTTGTATGTGTCTATTACTCGATATTGTCTTGTGTTAGGCCCAGCTTGGCTAAATGTCAGCTTTGTGCCAGAAACCCCAACCAACCGTATATTTTGTTTATACAGATCATTATAAATGTTAAATAAAATCCTAGTTAATGATGCAGCCGTAACATAATTTTAATTTTTTTTTTGTCGCAACAACGGTAATGGTTACCATTGTGTTAGTCAAATGTACTGTTGTCGCTTGAGCCAATGAGTGTTTAGTATGACTACTACTACTACTACTAGTTGGGGCGCAGCCCCCTCTTCCCCGACATGTGCCATTATAGATTGTCAGAGGTGGCCCTGAAAGTAACGGTTTGTGGTCTCTCAAAGCAAGGACGAAACTCGTTAGTCAATAGATCTTAAAGACAGTCAACGGCGGTTCCTCCACATGGGCGGAGGAGTATTATCGCATCTCTTATCAAGTTATAACGGGAGGGTATAATGAGTCCCAGTCGCATTTTTTCCTCCTAACAAGACATTTGATACAAAATGTCTTCGCGCTGTGTTCACACATCGTATTCAGCTCTTAGTGGTACCATAGGTACTGGGAGGGCAAGCAAATATGCACCTATAACATTAAACTATCATGCATAAAATGCGTGTTGGCTATGTAAAAAGTTTATGAGATTAGGACTAAAAAGTCATCTCCAAGGGACTGTTGCCTCCGCTGGAAGGTCTTTTAATCCAACCTGCATTTGCACTACGTGGAGGGGAAACCAGCGAAAACCCTCCATGGTTGGCTGAGCAGGGACTTACGTATGCTCAAGTGCAACACAGCACTTTCGAGGATTTGGACGTCACTGACACTATTGGCAATTCCAGCAAAATCGCCATTTGCCAACACAGAATGTCTGTCAAGTCCTTTAAGTATGTTAAGCTTTAAGACTTCCGTCAACTCCTTTAAGTATTGTACTTCAGGCTTCTGTCAATTCCTTTAAGTAAAGAGCTTAAGGTTTCCATCAATTCCTTTAGGTACACGTTCATTCAGGGTTTCTGTCACGTCCTTTAAGTTTTCCTATGCTTAAAGCTTCCGTCAATTCCTATAAGTGTTCGATTGAAGAGACAATCTACCTTTAATGCCCGGTTCGGCGTCAGTTTGCAGGACTGAGGGAATTTCTACATAGGCATCTATGTCATTCCAAAGTGAGAGATTTTACCTTACATGAACCTACATGCTTTGTCCTGGTCCCGATGCCTAAACCAGTCCCTGGACCCTCGGTGGAGGGCTGGGGGTCATTTTCCACACAAATCTACCCAGGCGATTGAGTGCCTGGAGACAGTTTGGGTTTTTGAGAATTTCTTGTGGGCGATCTAATGAAATCGAGACCTTCTCTGAGGTGTGCCGTCAGCCCGCAGTCCAGGATGTAGTGAAGAGAATCACCTACTACACCACATTGACAGGCGTTCGACATCGGGTATCCCATGCGGAAAAAGTATTCCGGGAACCTTCCATGATTTGTCAGCAGCTGGACGACAAAGGGGTCATAGAGGTGCCTTCTGAGACTGGGAATTGGCAGAAACTGGAATGTGTAGCGACCATCTGAGGAAGCTTTCCATCTTTGTTCCCATAGTTCCACCACTTTTCGGATAAGCATACTTTTGATTGTGAGGCTAGATCTCAGCACCAGTATGTCTACGTCCGCTCTCTCTGTGGCCAATTTGGCCGCCGTGTCGGCTGCCTCGGTAACCGACGTGAGCTTCGATCCAGTGAATTTGTACACCCTGGCATCCCACGATCTTCTAATACAGAGAATTTACTTTGTTAATTAGAGGATTTGAGTGGTTAGGATCCTTCAGAGCCTGTAAGGCGGAGAGACTGTCCGAGAAAATATGTGTGATTTTCTCTGCATTGTACAGGGGTCTGGACTGAACCCATTCCAACGCTTTTTCAAGTGCAGACAGGTCCGCTTGAAACACCGTGCAATTATCACTCATGCGGTACATGTACATTTCGACAATGACGCCGAAGTACATGACCACGAACGCTGCACCAAAGCGTTCATTTATACCTGAGCCATCGGTATATATTTCTGTCTCCGTACCTTCCGGAAATGAAATGTCGAAGGGTACAATGATGCGGTCTGCCGGGTGAGATTTCCACACGTCGATCTCTAGCGAAGACGGAGGACGAAAAGAGCTCACCATAAAACACCACCTCAGTTTCGTTTTTTGTGAGTAGGAAATTGGGTGTAAAGAACTGTGACTCGAAGGTCCAAAGGCAAGGTATGACTGCTAATGTCACATGCTTTTAAAATATAAATGTTGATGACTGGTTCCGACTGAGAAAAATGGGTATATATCTTTTTCACATATTCTCGTATTTTTCCCCTTTAACTTACCAAGTCAGCACAATGTTATTTTGAAAATCTTTAAGTTTAATAAAAACTGGTTGATTTGCATAAAAAAGTTGTACCTTATCCAGGCCTCTATTATGCTGAAACATTGATGATAACACAAATTTGGCGACCTTACCATCAACTAATATTTAACAATTGTTATTGGTATGTCATGTTCATGTTAGTGGTAAGAAAAATAGTGAACTAGAAAATATCATGATCTGTGGTGTAGGATTTTGCGCCCCTTCTCCTAAGCAGTGAAATCGAATCATTGCATAATATTACAGAATTCCAAAAGGGTTTGTCTCATTGCTGCCACTGTGGCAATAATTTCTGTATCATTGCAAAATACATTCAATAATAAACCCATCATTGAAACTATTGAATAACTTGATAATTCTCTACATTAAGATTTATAAACATAAATGTCTCAAAGGCTGATTTTCTCATTAGTTTTAGATATTTGTTTCACTTAAAAGCAAAACTTATAATCGATTTCATTTTCAGTATCAGCAGTTTCTTAAAAGAAATTAAAGAAGGTAAACGAAGCTGTGAAGATGAGGGCAGTTCTGATGTAAAAAAAGTGAAAGTGGCAAACATTCTAGATGATATCAAGTAAGCTGTGTTTCAATTTTTCTTCACTTGATACTTTTCCTAGGTAAACATGATTTGTTTGAAAATCAGAAAACTACAAGATAATCAGTCATTGCTGACTTTGATTTAACCTTTAAAAATACAAGTTACCTCTTTAAAAATACAATATAAAATGTATTTTTAAAGAGGTAACCGTCCCTCTTCGTTTACGAGTACAGACCTGGATTCCCAACCCTTGGCAGGGATCCCCTGATTTTTTGGAAGTGAACACACACAGAGAGCTTGTCTGTTCTGATGGAACAGATTGGCGCAGCATGGCCAAATCTGGCCCTTGTGCCATAAAAAACCAACCAACCAACCTGATGGAACAGAGGGCTTACTATGTCTGATTTTTCAAATATTGCAGTATTCCCACGCTCCTTAGAAACTCCTTATTTCTAGCTATCATTTCTAAGAGCTCTTAAAACTCATTAGTTTTAAAATTAAGAGTCCTTAAAAACTCCTTACTTTTTCCCAAAATTTGAACACTAAATTATTCTGACGGCACAGCCATTTTCCGATTTCTCCCGTTTTCGAGTTTCGTTGTCCGATCTTCTTGGATGGGAAGCGGCAGGTTTTACTGGGAGACAACGTTTATCCTCCCCTCTTCAGAAACGAATACAAAGAGGACCTCTGATTGACCCTCCAAAGGCGTGTGACTGCGGATACCCCGCAAGGTTGATTGACGGGTAAATACCATTTATTTCATTGGGTCTGGGGAGATAGATGACTTCCATTGATGGATTTGCTCATGCTTCGTGTTCTCGCGTTGATCGTTTTTTTCCCAGATGTTTTCACATAGTTTTTACCATGACAAAGTTTCTAAACATCTGAAGAAAAATAACTTAAATAACAATCTTTATTTCCACATTGTCCCCACAAGCAAAATACATGACAGATGGGTTTGCATTAGGTGCTTCGTGGGGAATGAAGAACTTTGAGGAGAAACAACTTGGTTCCGCTGATAAGGTGTGGCAATTTTGGGCAGACTTCGATGCGGAGACGAAGCTCTTGGAGGGTTAAAAAAGTATGCCTGGGAAATGCGTTTTTAACAGCTTATGGACTACAAATGCAAAGTATTGAGAATGGATTGCAGCTTCAACTGATCGCCATAAAGCAAAATACCTTGTTTGCCAAAAAGAATTTGATATTGGAAGAAGGGGGAAAGTGCTGTTAAAACTCATGACTGGTAAGTAAATTGAGTTGTTTTATTTGACAATTGTTAGCTGTTGTGAAAGCTTTTTTTTGTTCACATTTCTACACATAAAAATTTATAAAACAAACAAGTTTTCTAAACGCATTAATTTATTTATAAGTGCTGATATTCGAAAAATGTGCTCCGATATAATTAGTAAATTAACGAACAAAAACATTCCTCTTAAAATGGAAAACAAGTTGAAAAACTCAAATGGATATATGCGAATGGATTGTAGAACCATTCTTAGGTTCGAATATAATTTTTAAATGATGCATGTGCTGTGCATTAGTCATTTTGCAATCATTAGTGATCATTTTTACATGTAAAGTAAAATTACAAATGTATTCACTATATGAATTATTTTTAGAGCCTATTCCAAAAATTTACCCTGATTTAATTAGAAAATTAACAAACAAAAGTTCTTTATGATAACGAAATTAAAAAACTCAGATGAATGCATCAGATGTTCACTCCGATATTAGAAAATTAACAAACACATAATTTCATTTTGAAAATTAAAATAAATTTTAAAAAACCTCAAAAATCAAATGGATTGCAAAACTACAGAGTGTCCTAAAAGTTCCCTTATTCCAACTTTAAAAAAATCATTTGCCCGTGTTTATTTTTAATTATTGAATTTTATCGTCAGCTTATAAATTTATGGATTTTTATCGTTTGGTTTTCTTCTCGCTCAAGTTGTGTGATAATAAAGTTCCATGTCATTTTGTTCTTCATTGGAAAATGAGTTTATCAAGCATTCAGAGAATTGTGCTGCTTGAGGCTTATTTTGAATGTAATTCATATGAAAGATGCAAAGAATTTTGGCAACATAAATATTCAGATGATGCAATACCGAGTAAAGATACGCTATATCAACTCGTTCGGCGATTTCGTGAGACGGGTTCGGTGGAAGATAAACACAGAAGTGAAAGACCGAAAGTCGTTACACCAGACTTTGTGCAAGAAACTCAACGAAGGATATTGAAATCTCCTCATCAGTCCGTGAGGTGTTTGTCGCAACAAATGGGCACATCGATACATAAGGCTTTAAGAGCTTTGCATTTTCGTGCTTATCGTGTAAAAATGTTACAGGAGCTAAAGCTGCTGGACAATGAGAAGCTTCTTTATTATTGCTGATGGTTCCGGAGATTCATTCGCAACAACATCGACATTTTGGACAAAACATTTTTCTCCGATGAGGCATGGTTTCATTTAAGCGGTTATGTGAACACACAAAACTCCCGCATTTGGGCGATGACAAATCCCCATTCATTAATGCAAAAACCTTTACATTCTCAAAAAATTGGCTTTTGGTGTACCGTATCACTCAAAAGGAATGTTAGGCCTCTGTTTTTCGAGTCAACTGTTGATGGTACTGTATACAGAGAACTTATCCAACAATTTGTTGCATTATTAGAAGTGAATGAATGAGATTCTTGGTTCCAAGAAGACTGTGCAACCTGCCATACAAGTTATAAAACCATGGGCATGCTTCAAGATTTTTTTGTCGATCGTCTCGTCTCAAGAAATTTTTGTCCACCTCGTTCCCCTGATCTGAGCATCCCTGACTTTTTCCTGTGGGGATATTTAAAGAACAAAGTTTATGAAGACAATCCCCAAGCAATAGATGATCTGAAAATTGCCATTATACAAGAAGTATACAGCATCTTGAAACGCGTTTCTAAAAATATGCACAAATGACTTCAGCTTTGCCTCCAAGAAAGGGGCGGACATTTTGAACATTTATTATAAATGTGAGTTCAAATTTTTTCCTATGTTATGTTAAAAGTGCTTGTCACCATTAGCATAAAAATAATTGTTTTAAAATTTGTTGTTTTTGTATAATAAATTCAAGAATCATCAGTACGGGAACTTTTAGGACACTCTGTATTTAGGTACTAATTTAATAAAAGAATAATGCAGCAGCGTATGATTATCATTTTCCAAAGAAATGTAATAATTTTCACAAAATGAAATACAATTTTTGAAAATCAAGAATATGTTCTGTGTGCATATACACTGCTGGCCACCGTAAATGCAACATCCTGAAGGAAGCATGCAAATAATATGAAATTTACAACATGCATTAGTGGAGGTGAGATATGCAAATGATTAGAATTTCAGCGCAGACGCACATCACGCGCGCCTGTGGCGCCACTTCAAAGCGCTATTTAAGGCTTGGAGATTTCGACGATTTCAAGTACGGCAATTGTGTTTTTCTTGTGGTTTTTTCAAAAAAACGATCAATTATGCCTCGTAGAAAACAGCGATCATCTTTTGATCAAGTATCCGAGTTCGACAGCGGAAGGATAGTGGCCTACCGAGATTGTGGATTATCTTTCAGGGAAATCGGTAGTCGTGTTGGACGAAACCAAACAACTGTAATGCGGATATGTGATCGTTGGATGCAGGAGGGTACGACGGACCGACGTGTTCGATCGCATCCACCTCAGTGCACCACTTCACGTGATGACAGGCATATTGTGCGTATGGCAGTGACGGATCGCTCAGCCACATCACGAACCATAGCACAGCACATTCAGTCTGTACCGCATCATCCAGTGTCTGCGCGTACCATTCGACGCCGTTTACAGCAGAGTGGTCTGTCCGCAAGACGTCCATTGCTTCGTCTACCCTTGACGCAGAACCACAGACGTTTCCGCCACCAATGGTGCGATGAAAGAAGGATGTGGACGGCAGAATGGAATGAAATTGTCTTTACTGACGAGTCACGCTTCTGTCTGCAACACCACGATGGTCGGATTCGAGTCTGGAGACACCGTGGAGAGAGGATGCTAAACAGCTGCGTTATGCACCTCCACACTGGTCCTGCACCGGGTATTATGGTATGGGGCGGTATTGGATATCACTCTCGCACTCCTCTAGTACGCATTGCCGGTACTTTAAACAGCCAGCGCTACATCTCCGATGTGTTGGAGCTAGTTGTCCTTCCTTACCTTCAGGGCTTGCCCACAGCCATATTTCAACAGGATAATGCGCGACCACACGTGGCACGCATTGTCCAAGGGTTCTTCGTCAATCGCCAGATTGAATTGCTTCCCTGGCCAGCTCGCTCTCCGGATCTTTCGCCGATAGAAAACATGTGGTCCATGGTTGCTCAACGATTGACCCAGAATACATCCCCAGCTGCCACACCAGATCAACTTTGGCAACGTGTGGAAGCTGCTTGGTCTGCTGTACCCCAAGAACACATCCAAAGTCTCTTTGAATCAATGCCGAGGCGTGTGGCAGCGGTGATCTCCAACAATGACGGCTACTCTGGCTACTGATTTTGGCAGGAACCGCACTTCACAAAAGTCTATAAATTTAATCATTTGATACTTGGTCAACATGTTATCTACAAAATAAATTTTGTTGTGATATCTCTTGTCTTTCTTGGTGTTGCAATTTGGGTGGCCAGCAGTGTATTACTTATTCTGCATGCATTATTAAGATTCTCCTACAAGAAGGTAAGATTTCAGTAATTTGTCTGATGTCAAGAAGCTTCCCTTAACATTTTGTAGTCATAGATGGCTAGAGAATGTCCCAGTTGTAGAATGTGCAATTGCAATTTGGATTGATGTTATCAAATACGTTAGAAGTGTAGAAAAGGGTACTTTGAATAAAGTAAATTGCAAGTCTTTTCTGACAGTACGAGACACTACAAAGGATGAGTTAATTCTGGCAGTTTAATTTTTTTTTAGCTGTGGCAAAATTATTGCAACCATTCCTTGAATTTTATCAAAATGATAAACCATTGTTGCCTTTTTATATAGTTGATATGTTAAAGCTTGTAAAGCAATGTGTAGAATACTTTAATCTTCTAAAACTAGAAGAAAAAGTTAATATAACTACCATTCAGAAGCTTTCCAAATTTGATTTTCTGACTAATTGTTTTTCTCCTGTGGACAAAGTCAATATAGGGTTCATTGGGGAAAGAATAGTAAAGGAAAAGTTGAAGGAGAAAAAAATAACGCCTTGTGTGTGTGCTGCCTTTGATTTGCGACATGATTACAGAAGTTTCGTTATACAAATGCTACATCTCATGGCTAAATCTCCTGCAGCATATTTGCTTGTTTGAAATGCTTCATGTCTTGATCCTAGACATATGGTTAAAGATCAGACCAAGTGCATGAACTCCATGAAACTTGTACTATCGCACTTTACTCAGAAAAAGATTATTGCGGAAAAAGATTGTGATATATTACTTCATTTCACAAAGATTTTATGGAAAGCACCGTTTTCAAATCCGCTTCATTGTTTCAGAATTTTGAACCAAAAACAATGTGTATAGATAGTTTTTTAAATAACTTTCTTTGTATAGATGATACAAAGGGAAAACTATGGAAAGTTATATGAAAACCATAATGATCTTATCTCATGGCAAGCTTCTGTGGAACGTGGATTTAATATCAACAAGTCCTTAGAAGTTGAAAATTTAAAAGGAGACTTCTATATTGTACAGACTTATTTATGAAAATGCTAATGATATGTTTCATCATGGCAGAAATATGTTATGCATTTCGAAGAACAATGCAAAAGTGCAAAGAAGACAAATTTAGAAAAGAACAGAAAACTTGAGCTACAAGAACTTAATTCCTTAAAATCGAAGAGAATTTGTCTTGAGGGTATATAATGAGAATGGAAAAGTCAGCTGAAGAACTGGCTAATGAGGCAGAAGCTTCTGAGGACTTTTCTCTTTTAAAAAGTGCAAATGCACTATGTAAAGAAATTAAAAGGAAAACAGCTGAAATAAAGGAATTAGACAAAATAATTTCTAAAAAAAACCAAATCAGTTGAAATTTATTCATAAGACTTTTTTCTCAGGGGCAATATTTAACAAGATAGATGTATTTGTATATAAAACGGAAAAGAAATCTTTGTTATTAAAATTCTTTCTTATTTTCTAGAAAAAATGCAATGATTTTTAGAATTTCATTTCTTTTCCCCCTTGAGATGACATCCTTAAAAGTCAGTTTTATTGTGTTTAAATGGGGCTAGAAAGCTTATAGGTGTAAAATACATTCATCCTTTTTGTGCATTGTTTTTAAAAAGTTAACTTCAAAACACACAATGTATTTAACAAACAACATCAAAAAATTAACTTTTAAGTTACCATAAATCTGCCAACAGTCCTGCATACATCCCTAATTTTTGTCCTACTTGGTTAACTCATATAATGAAGGTGCAATATAGTTTTGGGTATATCTTGATTAGTTCTGATAAAAAATTATTTGTGTCCTTAGAAACGCCTTATTTTGAAAAAAGAGTGGGAACCCTATATTAGCTAAACAAAATTTCCTAAAATCCTTAAACACATTTCTGTGCTGAACAAATTAATTACACTGAATTGCAATTAGTAATGGGCTATAATAAAGTAAAATAAATACTATTTGTTCTTAAAAATAATTAAACAATTAAATTAATTGTACTTACATTTATTTCTCTAAAGCAGAGGCTCCCAACCTTCTCTGGACCACCGCTACCTTTACAAGAAAAAAAAAAATTTCAAAGCCCCCTCTCCCATAATAGTTAAACCAAATATTAAAATATTGTTGCACATTATCTATCTATGAAGAATCACAAAGTAGAAATTAAAAAGACCAACAAAAGTAGAAAATTGTTTATTAAAATTTTAAAATTAATACGAAAATAGTAATAAATTAATGAGTTGGTTGAGGTTGGTGGAGTTTTATCAATTTGTTAATGTCGGGTTCCAATTTTGTCAACATCAGTCGCAAATCGCCATGCTCAGTGATCTGTAGTCTGTTCCTTTCTTTAGAAAATAAATTTGCTACTGCACTGGACCCACGCTCAGCCAAATACGATGAAGGAAATGCAATTAAAAATTTCTGTACTATTTCCCACAATCCAGGGTAGAATGCTGGTATTGATTTTTGAAGCCAGAATTCTTGGTATCAATTTCTGAATTTTACTTTTAGTTCTTCGTTAGTTGTGAGTTCTATGAGTTCCTCTTTTAAATTTGATGATTCTGCTGTATCTGCATTTGCGAAAGGATCTAAAACCCAACTCGGTATATTCATGCCTAAAATATCCTGGAATCGCTCCTTAAAATCAGCATGAAGAACGACCAAGTGTTGGCAGTAAGTAAATCTTCCTGTTTTGCAGAGACTGCTGATAACGTGGGGGGAAAGTGGCTATATTCACCTCTACCTAAATTTCGTTTGAACAGAAGTTTCCCCACAAAAGCAGCTGTGACGTTTTTTGTTTTAATTAAATTCAACTCATCACCTTGCAATTGGAAATTTACTTCATTAAATATTTTAATCAGGTCATGTCAAATGAGTCATTTTTGGATGTAATCAGGTTTTCGCACAGTTTTTCGTCTCTGTTTTCAAGGAAATCTAGTACTGAGTCAAATAGATTGTAAAAACGATTCAGACAAGTACCTTTTGAAAGCCAACGAACTTCTGTGTGCAGCAGCAAGCGATAATAATCTTCATCATTTTCACTACAAAGTTGGCCAAATAGTCTGTCACTCAATGAATTGCTTCTAATCTTATTGACTGCTCTAATATCGTAATCAAGCGACATATGCAGGCGTTCATTCAGATTTTTTGCAACCAAATGCTGACGATGAATAAATAACACAATGTACTGCGAGTACATATGGTACTGCTTGTTTCAAATGCACTATGAAACCCTTATGATACCCTGTCATTGCTGGAGCACCATCAGTAGCAGCTGATAAAATATTACGAAAAGGAATTTCTTTCTCTTGAAAAAACTTGTTCATGGTATTAAATATCGATTCTCCCTTTGTATCGGTTTCCAATTTTTAAGCAAATAATAACTCATGACAAATTTTTTCTTTTATGAATTGTACGTATGGTATGAGTAGTGCTTCATTATTTGGTAGAGTTGATTTATCGAGTTGAATGGAAAATTTGCAAGTCTTCAAGTAATCGCATAATGATATTTCAACGTCTTTAGCCAGTTCATCCATTCTTTGCACTGAATTATTACTCAGGTATTTTCCTGATGATATCTGATGGTGCCTTATGATGAAGAACAGTTTTTATTACTTCTTTGACTGCCTGCAAGATTAATTCCTTGCCAATTGTGTGTGGTTTTCCCGCTTTTGGCGATTAACAGTGAAATATTATATGAAGCTTTGTAGTCCATCATCTTGTTTAGAAGACGACACAACAAGGTTTAATATAGTTGGCTGCTTTAAATATTTCTTTTCCAGTCCTTGAAAATAGGATAATTCTTTGTCCTTTTTATCAGCATGCATTTTATTCAAATGCTCTTGTAGCCTAGAAGGCTTCATTTGAAAAACCTTTTGGCAAATTAGTTCTTAGGAGATCAGCATTTTTTCTTAGTAGATTCAGACATGTTGAAAGAGAAAATTTCCCATTGTTTCAATAAATTAACTTTTCAACAGATTTATAGATATAATATTATAGTGATTCACTCCCTCCTGATTGAGGAGCGGCACTGCTAGCAGCTCGTGTGTATGACGTCACGTGATATTATTTAATGCCGAGTGGAAACTTGTTCTTTCTCTTCTCTCCTCCTTCGCTAGACACGCTGGCTCACTTTCTAATTTGTTATATTTGAATAAATTCCATGTTGGTTTATTTCCGAGTATTTCCTTTCATCAGCACTTACCACACCAAACCACATAAATATAATGGCTAATGACTTCTATCACTTGTCACTCACAAATAAGGATTTTTGGCGAAGCACACAAAAATAACGAGTCATTCCTAGCTATCCATGTCTTTTATAGATTTGATGTCATGCACGCATCATATCATTCGCTTGTTTGCGATGCCTGTGCACTTGCTCTGTAAACAAGTCATTACAAGCTCCCATATTTTTGTCGAAACATGCTTGATTGCGTGAATCGCGTCGTTGCTTACCAACTTGCAAAGACTTGTCACCGACAATACTAAAAACGAATTAGGTATACGTATACCTAATGCTAATTTAATTTTTTAATGCTTATTTACGCAATAACAATAAGATGAAAATTTTAGAAATAGGTAAAATATTTTTTCCTGAAAACAGTATTTTCAAAGTATTTTATCCTCTGCCGCCCCCTTGACTGCTTTAATGCCCCCATTTGCCTCTGGGCCCGCTACCGCCCCCATGGAAGACTCCAGTGCCCACTGGGGGACGGTACCGCTCCCGTTGGGAACCTCTGCTCTAAAGTATGAAAATAAGTAGTGATTTTTTGTTGAAAGCATCTAGATTTCAGATACATTTCATCTATCTGATCAATAATAATTATTAAAAAAGAGTTCATTACATTCTTATTCAGTTTCTGTTGCAAAGAAATTGTGAATAAGAATGTAATAAACTCTTTTACACAGTTTCTGTTCCAGAGAAATTGTGTAAAATGTTCACAGCTGCCTTTGCATCAGAAATTGAAAGACCTGAACTCTTACATCACCTTCGTCTTCAATATCTGAAGATGAGTTGTCAATCAAGTCGTTCTTTTATGAGCGAAACTACACTCGTGTGCAAAATTAAGAGAATTTGCACATTGTGTCTATTTTTACAAAAAGTACTCAACTAAAGGTACTAACTATGCTGCCGAAGAAGAATGGAAATATTCAGTGTCGAATACATAAGCATACACGTGTGTGGGCAGAGCTGTGACCGCAGAGGGGATGGTAAGCGCACAAGGCGTTTTCCGCAGTTCGTGTGCTCGTACTCCTCGGCGACATTTGCTGTGTTTCTCGCGAGAGTTGGGTAAATTTTATAAGCTATCAAGTAAAATGAGTAGCCATGAACATATGGATGACGGAATGAGATGGATAATCGTTGGTAGATTGGAGGCAGGGCAATCACAAGTGCAGGTGGCTACAGAGCTCATTGTAATGCCCAGTGTCGTCTGCAATGTGTGGAAACAGTTTCAAGACACTGGATCCATATCAAGAAGACCTGGACAACAAGGTCGTCCAAGAGCCACGACTATTAATTAGGATCATTATTTGGCACTTTCAGCGTGGCTCCACAGAACTGCTAAAGCTCTCACGTGAGCTGCATGCTGCCACTGGAACCTGAGTTTCACGGTTTACTGTTGCCCAAAGGCTTTATGCCAAAAAACCTGTTGTTTGCGTCCTGCTCACTGCAGCATACAAGAAAGCACGTTTAGCATAGTGCAGACAACATCAGTCTTGGACCAGACTTCAGTAGAGCAACGTGCTCTTCACAGATGAGTCGAGATTCAGCCTGGACACTGATTCTCAACGTACCCTCATCTGGAGATAGCCTGTGACCTGATACCATCCCTCCCACATCAGGGAAATGGATCACTATGGTGGTGGAGGTGTCATGGTCTGAGAAGGCATCATGTTGGATGACCGTACACCCCTCCATGTGTTTGACAGAGGGTCCCTGACTGCTATGAGATATAGAGAGGAGATCTTAGAGCCCTATGTTTGACTTTTCAGGGGCGCAGTTGGCCCTCGGTTCCTGTTCATGGGCGACAACGCTCATCCACATCGGGCTCACCTGGTCGACGTTTATCTGGAAAGTGAGAATATTCGGCATATGGATTGGCCAGCCAGATCTCCTGACCTAAACCCTATAGAACATGTCTGGGACACTCTTGGGAGGGCAACTGCATCTCGCCATCCCCCTTCGAGAACCATCCCGGAGCTGAAAACTGCGTTGCTGCAGGAGCGGAACCGACTGCCACAGGGACCCCTCAATTGCCTCGTATGCCGTCACGCTGTGCGACCTGTCTGACTGTGAGAGGGGACCATGTTCCATATTAGACTCATTTTCGGTTCGATCTCGCAAGGTGGATTTTGGACATTCCTGCACTGATGAGCTTTACTGACAATCATGCATGCGTACCATGACTTTTGTATGGTACATCTCTTTCTCTGCTATAACTGTGTATTCGTACCAAATTTCATTAAAATCTGACCATTGGTTTTTCAGAAATTCGACATAATGTGCAAATTCTCTTAATATTGCACATGAGTGTATATATTCATCACTTGGCTCATCAGATGTAATCACGTCGTCATTGCAACATTCGAAATGTTCAATTTCACTTTGAGAAAAAGTATTCACTCTGCTTTTTTAGCCACTTAGCGATCGGTAGGTTAGCATTTACATTTGATACATCCCCCTTCCTGTAGACTTTGTAAGCCCAGAATGACGAAAACAGTTTCTAATTGTGGATTTGGTGACCAGCCTCCAAGACTTTGCCAACAAAACAACTGCATCCAGAAGGGATATGTCCATTGACCTTAAAAGTAACTAGACGGACCAAGTGGGCAGAGTCACGGTCGTAAGATCTCAGAAGCTTAGGTCACGTGGGTAAGGGAATTGACTTGGACAGATCAGCTATGTAAGCACAGGATTTAGTGGTTTTAATCACATTCAATAATTGAATTTTACAAGGCTTCTCAAAGGAAAAATAGTTTCTCGTGGTATGGTGCTGAGCGAATAAAAACAACGATTGAAATGGTTCAATTGCGAGTGATTAGGTCATGCCTGATAATTTGAAATACGTACCTTTTTATAAAGGAAAACTCTAATAAAAACTTGTTTTTTGCTAGCAAATCATCTCTTGAAGATTTCAAATTAATACACAATACTCTTTTCTTTTTATTTCATTACCAGATGAAAAATTACACTTCACTTTGATAAATCTAAAATATTTGTAGTAAGTTCCTTGGTATTTTTCAATTTATAGTAATTTTTTTTATTTTATTACAATAATCAAAAATAAATCATGTTCTAATTTTAAGTTCAAACTTTAAGAAATATATTAAAACATATATGAAGGTCTATTAATTCCGAATGCAATATATTTATTAGGGTAAGGTCTAGTCCTTAATCTTATAAGTTATGATTACTTTTATAAAAATACTGTAATAATTGAACACTTCTGGAAACATTTTTATTTACATCAAACAAAGATATTTTTATTAACAAGACATATTTTTGTTTACATAAAACAAACGTATTTTTATTTATAAGACACATTTTTATCTACATGAAACATATTTTTATTTACAAGAGACAAAACATAATTTTAATTTAGTTAATAATTTATTTCCACAAGAACTTTTATAAAGTTTTAGCAAATTTGATTGTCTTATGAATCGAAATATTCTTTTTGAAGAAATTTTGAAAATGATCATATTTTTGTTGTAAGCCCCATTACTTTTGTGTTTTCTAGTACACCTTTTTCGCAAGTTTTTAATAAAACATGTTTGTTCATAGGTTTTAACCATTAATAAATTGCAGCACAAATTTTGATTGTGAGCATTGCTTATAAGGAAAGCAATTTAATGCTCCAAATATGCTCTTAACAAATAGTTTATAGAAGTGTACACACCACAATTATGAATATGCAAGTCTTTTTAATGGCCTTTAAAACCAAAAGAAAAAAATAAGAGTAGTGGGAACCCTGCACCACATATGCTTAGCTGATATAAAATTGAGTGTAACTAAATACAAAGGTTCATTATCATATCCTATAAATAATTGTCTTTCTGCATTTTCATGATCTTCAGGTTACCATAATCAGAAGTTTGAAACATTCCGACGATGAAAACAATATGATTGGAGGCTTTGAAACTAAATTAATTCAATGCAACTTCTGAATTTTTGTGACTACTATTTTTATTTATTAGTTTAAAGAATGTGACAGTTTTAATTCATTACTTCTATAATCACAAGATACTTCTATGAACTATTTTTGTTACGTTAATAAAATATACATTTGAATAAAGCTATTTATATTTACTCCACTACGACGTTCGAATAGTACTTTTCATCAAACATTTGTGTAAAACAAAATAAATTGATACAAGATTTTTTTCATTTCATGTCAAACATAATATGAACTAACTATTAACGCAATTTTAAAAGAAAAACTTTTCAATCAAGAAAGGTATTACATTCCTATCTATAACTAGAAGTGTAAATGCAACTTTTGGAAGAGGTATTACTATGAACTAATTGGTCAAACAACACTATTGATAACGTAAAATTGTATAGAAATGTCATTTCACAATTAAAATATTACTGAAATGTGTATCCTTCGCCGGCTTTCACCTTGCAATTATACGCAACGCAGTAGTTCACCATGCTGCAGCTGTGAGAGAAATGGCGACGAGTTCCCACAACCACGTGACCTTCGCCCAGAGATCTTCGAACCAAGCAGTGAGGAGAAATAACATGAAGCTGAGCGCACACGGTCCGTCTAGTTACTTTTAAGGTCGATGGATATGTCACAGTCCATGTTTTTTTCGTAGCATTCTAAAATACGCAATATGAACTGCTTCCTGTAGTGACATTTTAGGCTGTGTATCACACCTTGATACATATGTTGCAGCACTGATGTTGTATTGGGGGTAGGATGGCTAGCTTGATGCATTTAAGATTTTTTAAATCGATGCGGGCAGTGCAATTGTCTATTAAAAAAGTTACACTTCTTTTGGGACAATTCATTATCCCTCCCGTTGACGGAGGGAGCTCTTTAAGCAATTCGGATGTCATCCATGCTTTTTTATTTGCTTTGTATGCCACAGGTAGTTTTTTAACATTTTTGGAGCACCTTGGCTTTTGAGATTTGCCAATCATAGTCAATTTCCTTTTCTCCGAACCATTCATGTTGGCGCATACAAGAACAGTTAGCCTACGTTGGAGAGTTTTCCCCAATGCATTTTCTCCTTTAAATTTTAATGTTTGGTTGGGAGTCATTTTATAAAATACCCCAGCTTCATCAGCGTTAAAAATGTCATTTTCATCGTAATCACGGATGATGTCCAGCCACACCTTCTTCATCCAATTGCTGACATCTGAAGAGACACTAGCAGCTTCGCCCACAATTTTACTGCATTTAATGTTGTTCCACTTCTTAAGTCTATCTAATCATCCGTTTGAACACATAAAATCCTTCACATCAAAACGTTCTGTAAACTCATTTGCCTTCGCTTGGAGCATGAGCCCGTTACATTGAGATTTTTGTTTCGTTGAATGGTGAACCATTTCAATAGAGCTTCGTCCACATTTTCACGCTCAGCTTTTCTCAACTTCTTGGTTCCGTTAAGATTTTTCTCGTAGGCTGAGATTACCACTCTACGATTTTTCCAAATGGTCGCAACTAGATTTAGAAAGAAAATTCTCTGCAGATTGGCTCTCACCGTTTTGTATTCTCTGAATAATTTTCACTTTATCCTTGATGGAAAAAGCTTTCTGCTTACTAACACTAGCCATTTTAAATCTACGCGATGTCCACAAGTCAAATGACAATCAACAGTACAGGAGTCAAAAAATGTGTGCATGACTGGTTGAACTGGGATAGGGAGGAGCTGAGCAGGGGTGTATTTGTTACCATTGTGGAAACTGGCTTCTGTCAAAGGAACGAAAAGTAAGGAGTGTGGTCGATCAGGCGAGTAAAATTCCTGTGAAAGACCTGAAACTAAGCTTGAAAAGTGGGAATTTTGGTTCACTATATGAATTCCTTGCTTTTGAAGATTGTTACAAGCATTTGAAAATACGTTTGTGACAGGAATTCGGTTGGAACCATTTAAAAAGTTCGTTATAACTGGGGACTAGTATATATCTAAAAAAATTTGTAATAAATATTTAAAGTTTCAATAATTGTATATCTTGGTTTTTGTAGAAATATATTCAATTGATTAAAACCATTTTTATAGTATTGATAGGCTTTTTTACTTAAAACTTTTGCATTCTGTTTACAATTTGTCTAAAATGCTAGCTTGATAGATGAGTGGTCCTTGCTTTGCAGGCTCAGGTGGGCATCCCGGTTGTGGCATGGATGCATGGAGTGGTTCGGAATCCCTTTAATCCATGAATTACAATCTAATTAACCTTTGTATAGCAAAAGACGACTGTAGATTGACAAACCAACCCATTTGTCTGTTGTAAAAATTACAAATTATGCTAAATAACTGCTCAGATTGAACTGAATAAATTAATATAAATTTTATGCCTTAAAAGAATAAACAGTAAAATAAAATGAGATTGCCTTGCTGATAAAAATATATTATTCATTAAAATACTATTAAAAAATATATATACCATTCATTATAATAAATATGCTATTGATTATATAAAATACTATTCATTATAATTTCATTAATTAGGGGAATCAGACTATGTTATAATGGATTGACAATATAGTCTGAGTATTTGTTTTGTATGAATTGCTTACCATTTTTTACTTTTTGAAATATATGTATTTTATCTTGAATATTCGATTTTTTTTTTCACTGAAATGTATGAACCCTCTGCATTTTATGTACTTTGCACATGTATCCTTAATTTTAACTCTTCATTCTTAACTTGTATGTTTGCAAAAATGAATTTATGAAAAATGCATTGTGTCAAAATTTTTTTAAATTTTAAGTATCTGATATTTTTTAAGTATTTAATTTTAAAAAATGGTTTAATTTCTTTTCAGTCCAGAAGAATTCTCATCCCGGATACAAATTCATGTTGTCGAAACAGTTGAAGCTTGTCTCCATGAGGTACTTTATTAATACTGAATTGTTTTTATATGCGTTTGTTTAAATTAAGATGATAGTGTTGCATGAGGTCATTTCAGTCTTTAAAAATGTTTATTACCTTTATTTTAATGATACATTTCAATACTGAAACCTAGAATCTACACCAGGGCTTCCAAAAGCCTTAATGTAAGCATGGGACTCACAACCCCAGGATGTTCAAGTGATCTTTCTTTTCACAATTACTTGACATTGTTTTGTGTTTGATGCAGCTTGACGAGGTTCGATTCCTCCCTGTGCATATTTCTGTCATTCTGTGTGTGTCCATTACTTGGCATTGTATGTCTTGTGTTTGATGCAGCATGGCCAAATATGGCCCTTGTGCTATAAAACCCAATAAACTAACCTAAAAATAGTAACGTTTTCTCTGGCCTCTTTTGAATTCTTTATATTATAAATAGTTTTATTTTTCGAAAAATTGCTGAACATTATGTCTTACCTTTGAATATAATCCTCTGATTTTTGTCCAATGTCAATATTTTGAAATTAATTTTAGTCAGTATAAATTTGTCTTAATTCAGTGCTATTTTACAAGTAATTTTTACCCATAGCAGGTTTAAATAAATAAATTTGTTTTATATGGTTTATTTTATTTTGTTAAAAAATTCTACTTTTTAACATTACAAATATGAACAAATTGACTGAACTTTTAAAATATATTTCAATTGCCTGATTTTACTTTTGCTGTTAGAAAACGTAAGAAGCTTATTTGATTTATGTTGAATTCTAATAACTACTGTATCTCTAAAGGTCGCTGTCCCTCATGATTCGGAATACATACCGTTACGACAAAGTCAAAATGCACCATCGCGAAAATATCCTTTCATCCTTGATCCATTTCAAAAGGAAGCTATTCTGTGCTTGGAAAATAATCAATCAGTTCTTGTATCCGCTCATACATCTGCTGGAAAGACTGTTGTAGCAGAGTAAGTTGAATCTTTAAAAGTTAACAAGCTGTTTTTGTTTATTCCAATGTAAGTATGCATTGTATAAAATTATTATTTTTATAGGTATGCTATAGCAATGTCTTTAAGAGACAAACAAAGAGTTATTTATACAACTCCCATTAAAGCTCTGAGTAATCAAAAGTATCGAGAATTTTATGAAGAATTTCAAGATGTTGGTTTATTGACAGGCGATGTCACAATTAACCCATCAGCCAGTTGTTTAATTATGACAACTGAAGTAAGTGAAATAGTTTTTATACTTACGTAAAATTTTCATTTATAAATGTTTTATATCATGTTATGTATTTATGTTACTGTAGTGGACCAGATCCCATATCTATGAAACCAATTAAAAAGGTTGCCAACTCTGCTCAAAAGAGAGGTCATTCGCTTTCTGGCAGGTGCGAAGTCAGATAAATTCAAAGACCAACATGTCTACATATTTACAGAAAAAGGCTTAAATATTTAACAAAAATCAATAGAATCATTTTGTCTAAATCTTTTGTTCTAATCATTTTTATACAATTCCAAATTTTATTTGTGTACTCGTTAGAGCATGTGATTAATTTTCATTAAACGCTCATGGCATTGAATTATATTTACAATATTTATATTTGAGACATTCTTATCCTTTCGTGAAAGTTGGTTTTGATACTCAGAATACATGGGGAATCAGCATGGTAACCATAGTTAGTGTTCTGATCTGACTCACTGTTCAAATCCCAGTCATGACATGGATGTTTCTAGAGGTATGAAATCGTATTTGAGCTGTTGAGCCCCTTTCTAAGCCTTTGTGTAACAAAATTGACCATTGTGAGAATGCATATACATCATCAGTTTTCAAAGTTTGTAGAAGTTACAGGAACAATTAAATTGATGAGTAAAAATAGAATTGTTTGTACTTATTGAAATAGTGAAAGTTTGTTTGGCTTGATTTTTCTAAGTATAGTTTTGCTATTTTAGATTAAAATAATTTTGTTCAAGTAATGCTCACTCAATGAAGGAAGTATGGCTTTTGTGTGCAGTGAAATTTTGTGTTAACGGTTAATTGTATTTTGGCTCCATTAAAAAGAATCAAAACTAATGTTTAAGGCATCTCATTCCATGTCTCTTACAATAGAAATGAAAAATACAAAATCTAACTAATGAGGTCAATTCTTGTACCTAAATACTACAAAATGTGCAAAAATTATTGCTTTAAATACTCACCAAAACCTATGTTATCTTGATAACTGGAACTTGTTTAGCTTTTCTCTTTTAATGGTGAGTTTAAAAAATTTCATTTCTTTCATTTTTTATATGTTGAAAACATTTGAAAAAATTCCCTTATGCTGCAATCTATATAAATAAGAATGGAGTGTGTTTGTACATTGAATATTTTCGACCCATTTCAAGATTTCTATCCGTTTTGGACCCTTTTGATGCAAAATCCGTCTCTTGCACGTTTGGTGTCTGTTTGTCCATCTGTCTGTACGTGTGTGCCCGTGCTACGTACAAACGGTTGAATATATTTTCATGAAACATTGCATACTGTGAGTTCTTACATTCATTTAGTGACTGAACTTAGTTGCGTAAGTCTCTGTCTGTCTTGCGGTTGTATGTTCAATTTTGTGTTTGAACAAGTATCACACAAGATTTATTCAAAACGTTTTAATGCAGTGTTCTACATTTGATAAACCGTATTTTAATGTAGTGAATGCATTATTTTAAATTCCTTTGCTTACGTATTTAAGCAAGTTTCATATGAAAACATCTGAGTAACTACTTAAATCGACCATAATTTGGTAGTTTTGGAGAAGCTAGAATACATACTGAGCATTGCAATTACTTAAATTGTTTTACCAGTAGTGTTGAAAAATCAATTATTTTTAAAAACAATTTTTGCAGAATTTAAATTCAAATACTTTTTCTATTTTGAGCCCTATTTATTTTCTTTGCAAATTATGAACTATTTCCCAACATTTGGGACTGACGATATTTTGCAATAAAACGGAAACTCATGTTCATTTGCCACATGCAGTGATATTTTTTTGCTCTGAATTAATTTCATATTTTTAAATTCTATCTAATTTTTAGTTGTAAGTTGTGGCAACTGCAAGATCAAGAGATAAAAAAGAATCATGAATTTATATCTTTAGAACTTTTCCCGCCAACTTTTATTGTTTTAATTCTCAGTTTTCTGTTTTAAATATTTATTATTTTAATAAATTGTAATTCCTTTTCATCACACACACCACCAAAAAGTATTATGTTCAAAGCGGCATGTAAGTTAGAATAAAGCAAATTTTAAGTGGAATTTTGCCTTATTGAAAGAACGTTAGTGTTGAAAATATCCAAACTAGGACTTTTGAAACATTACAAATTCTTTGTAATAGCAACAGATGGCCAAGGTGGTTTATTTTACGAATTGGAGCTATATTTAAGCAACTTATATAGGGAAGATTATTTAAAACAATAATTTTCTTTAGAAGAAAAGCTGACAAATTGATTTGCCATTTAAAAATATGGTAATAGGTTACTTTTGCTTTATCACTACTGAAGATATTAAATTTTAAAACAAGTTCTTTTATATTGCATGTGTCATGAAATGGAATTTTCAAGAAAAGCTTATTCGTGCTTTTCAAACGAACTTTTAGTGATAAATATTTTATCAAATTAGTCATTTTTCCCTTAATGGTAGCGAAATTCGGAAAGAGTGCTGCAAATAAAAAAATATTGGCAGGTAAATTATGTGAGAATATCTACAGTAGATTCGTCATTTTTACGAATTGAGTTGAGCAATTTTACAGGAATAGAACTTAAAGGGAATTCCTAATCCTTCCTTAAAATCGTTTTTTGTAGCAGTTACCTTAGTGTCTCACCTTTCGCCAATTTGTACCTTTAGCAGGGGTGCGATATATATGAAATGTATTACATGGATGGATTTGCATGTATAGAATTTGTGTCCAAAGTAGGTTGTAGAAATTATAAAAATGTCGAAAGGGTGTTAAAAAATTATTTTACTCATATTTAAATGATTTGGCATTTTTCTACGAAAGGGGAAAGTGATTATTTTCTGGTCACTTTCAATATGTAGTTAACCAATTCAACCTGAGTGAGGTCGAGCAATTTTGCTAGTGTGTAATAAAATTGAAACCTCTGTTTCAAGATTCCCAACTTAAGTTTTTAACAACAGTGTATTTAATGAACAAACAACTGTGACAATTGATCAAAAGAATCAGGACAAGTTGTTGGGCACAAAGGCGAAAGCTAAATATGCAATAATAATAATTTTTGAAGGTTAAATCAAAGGCACTTTTGTCTGAGATGAATCATGTCCTATATACACTGTCTTTTTAAGTCAATGTTTTTTTTTTTGGAAATATTTAAATTGAATCAAATAATATGTAAATAACTTTTAAATACTTGTTTCGAAATAATCCCTTTTTAAAATGGTTTATTTTCAACAGATTTTAAGGAGTATGCTGTACAGAGGCTCTGAAGTAATGAGAGAAGTTGGATGGGTTATCTTCGATGAAATTCACTATATGAGAGACAAAGGTAATAAATTTCTAATTTAAAGTGCTTTTAGGGAAATGTGTGTAAATTTTATAAATAAATAGGAATTTGATTTTGCACTGAAGTACACTTATCCTATATCTACAGAATCAGAAAGGATAAAAAACAAATAATCTGATTAAAGTTATTTTGCATTTTGTTGTACTTATGAGTTGTAAGCGATGTTTTCTGTTTGATAAAGGAAGCTTTATAAAGTAAATTAATGCACAGGTTTCTTAAAATGTTCTAAATCTATTTCACACAATAGTATTTAAAGTATAATTAATTCTGTTAAGGTCTGTTCTAATTAAGGTAATACTTCATACACTGCATTTGTGGAATTAGAATTTTTTTTTCATTTGGGTATTGCAAAATATAGAGGAATTCCAAATGACCATACACAATTGATTTTTTAAAAACATTGTTATTCTTCACCGAAAATGTAACTTTTACAAATTCTATTTAAGAAGCTAATACATTCAATTTAATGGAATTAAATTGTTTATTTACAGCTGGAATTTTGTTTGAACTATCTCGAAAGTCTCATGATTGAAGTTTAAAATTGAAACCTTGAATCAGCTTTTATCTTTTACTAATTTTAAATTTTAAGAAAAGTAGTTGAAATATTCTGATTGCACTAAAGAAAAGCATCTGCATGTCATATCTTGTGTATGCAGAATTTTGATATTTATGGTTGCTTTTAAACTCAGTATGATTTTCCAACTATTAAAATATTTGATTTGTTATTATTTTCTTAGAGAGAGGTGTTGTATGGGAAGAAACTATTATACTCTTGCCAGACAGTGTACATTACGTGTTTTTATCTGCTACAATTCCTAATGCTCGCCAGTTTGCGGAATGGATTTGTCATTTGCATCACCAAGTAAGATTGCAAACTAAATTTGCATTAATTTCAAAACAAGTGTATTTAAAACTTTACTTTATAGGTATTTGCAAACATTTTGTATTTTATTCTATACACGCCAATTTATTCGCATTTAGCCCTGTCATGTGGTCTACACAGATTATAGGCCAGTTCCATTGCAGCAATATATTTTTCCAGCTGGTGGTGATGGTCTGCATCTAGTTGTTGATGAAGGCGTAAGTTTCTATTGTGTAGTTTTAATTGTAATTTCCTTTTTGTATAGTTAGCATGGACATTAATTTGCTTTTTATTCTTAAAACATGTAAAATAGATTTATATTTGAATATTGCATTCGTATATCAAAAATTTTGCAAGCAAATTGATAATTTGCAAAAAATTTCTCTAAAGGAAGAAAAAATTCTGATAATTTTACTCTCTATAATTTGAAGTTTTGCATATAATTTCCAATTAAAATTTTTTTATATTTGCATATTAGTGTTTCACTTAGAAATATTTTTAATGAAATAAGTGAATATTTTAAACTTAGATTTTTACTTTAAAAGATAATTTTAGTTACCTCATTTTAAGTATTCTATTTCCATATTTCTGTTTAATTTGCTTGTGTTTCAAATCAGGGTAATTTTCGTGAAGAAAACTTCAACACTGCAATGAATGTGCTGCAAGTTGTAGGGGGTGCTGCCAAAGGTGATTCAGGAATGAGAGGCAGAAAAGGAGGTTTTAAAGGTATATTTCATTGAAACAAGTTTTTTCTTTCTAGACACTTAAATTTTAGATCCTTTTTACTAAGATTTGTTTGTGGGATCAAACTTCTTACCTTATGTAAAATGTTTTTCCTGTGGTATTTAAATATAAAGCTTAAATTGAAATTTTCTGTTTTTCTTTAGATGGTTCAAACTGCTATAAAATTGTAAAAATGATCATGGAAAGAAATTTTGCTCCTGTAATTGTGTTCAGTTTCAGTAAAAAGGAGTGCGAAGCATATGCAATGCAAATGGCTAAACTGGATTTCAACAGTGGTAAGCTTTCTAAAGTGTCACATTTTAAAATTTATAACTTAGTAACTTGGTATTTGTATTCACTGACTTTTTTTATAGCTGAAGAAAAACCATTGGTGGAGGAAGTATTCAAGAATGCTATGGATGTACTATCAGATGAAGACAAAAAATTGCCTCAGGTATTGTGTTTAAAATTTTGATAACTTATTTTAATATTAAAATTGTATGGGTGTTAAATGTGTATCACTTGCACAAGGAAAGGCTGTTCAGTGAAATCTCAAAAATTTTGTATCCAGCAATCTAGCACTTTCTCAGATATCTAGTTTTTTTCTTCAATTGATAGATTCAGAAATCGGACATGCAGTTTTAAACAATACGAAGCAGGTGAGGTAACTATCAATCTAGTGAATATGAAGAGCAATCCGAAGACGGAAAAGGTGTTATTAGACTCGTGTATTATTAAATATAGTTAAGTATTCACACTAGAAAATCAAAGTTGTATCACAGAGTAGGAAATTTTACAACTTTACAGGACTCAAGGTAAATTGGTAAGAAACCAAAACACTTTTAGCAGTTAAAATTAACAGGAGTTTAGAAAATCTTAAGCAAACATCATACTTAATATTAAATACATACATATGTACCTCTTAAATTGTTTTATATTTATCTTAGCAAGTTTTCTTTGTATGACATTATTTTTTATAATTCATAAAATTAATAAATATTAAGTTTTTCTTTCAGAGCGCTTTTATTTGTTTATATTTATAAGGCGTAGACTTGCAAATTTTCATTAAAGTGGCCTGTTTTGTGGAAATAAATGCTTTACATACTTCAGAATTTTTAGAAAAGTGGCACCTGTCCCTTACTGTTGATGCCTGTTCCCATATAACCTGTCTGAAATCTATGAATAATGTGGGGCTGCTATGTTTTATTTGGGAATTTAATAACTAACTTTTAAGCTGTTTAGGAATGTTTTTGTATCTTCCATTATGAGGAGGCTTGCCTCTTGGTTGAGAGTTTAACATTCTTATTATCATACAAGTTCTCAATTTAAATCCCAGTACGGACATAGATGTTCATAGAGGTTTGGGATCAACTTGAAGCCATTAAGAGACCTTACATAATAATCTTATGGCAGATGTTATGATTTAATATTATGCATGAAATTGTTACTAGTACACTTTCAAACTGCAAACTAGTGAATGTATTTTAAATTATTCCTTAACTAAAATGTAGAATGAGAGGTACTTTGTTTCTTAAATGCAGAAAGATATAGGTTTTTACTGAGTTGCTGATTGGCATAGTGACATTGACATGTGATCCATCTAAAATACTTCATGTAAATTAATTGCGTACTTGTGAAACAAGCGACTATAAAATAGCAATAAGCCTAATCTTATTACTATGTATAGATGGCACTATGCAGAACTTATAATATCAGTTTGAATTTCGTGTAACATCTAACACATTGTTTAAACAGTCAAGATTCTTATCAAGAAAAACTAATGATTTTCAGCCCTTTTCCACAGTACAGTTATTAATCCTAGAATGAGGAAAACAATGTAGTTGAATGGGTGAGGTATTGAGAGCTAGGGGTTGCTGTATGATAAAAGAGGATGGTGTTAAAATAACTTGCTTAGATTGTTCTATGCAGTTATTTGAAGATCTAACACATAAATATATATTCTAAAATGAAACAAATTATATGTACCTTGTTTTGCTTCTTTGAAGTTAAATTATTAATTTTTGTTTAAAAAAATTAAATGTTTTATTTAAGGTTGAACATGTGCTACCTCTTCTAAAACGAGGCATCGGTATCCATCATTCTGGACTCCTTCCTATTCTGAAAGAAACTATTGAAATTCTCTTCTCTGAAGGTTTAATCAAGGTGAATATCTTTAAAAAGTGCATCCTAGAGCTGGAAACATGCTATCACAAACTAGAGGAAATGTTTCCTAAATTATCTTATATTTCAGGCTTTGTTTGCTACTGAAACTTTTGCCATGGGTCTGAACATGCCTGCAAGAACGGTTTTGTTCACAAATGCTCGCAAATTTGATGGAAAAGACTTCAGATGGGTAAGTTCTTTTTTTAATTTATACTATGGTGGTGGTGCATGCTATGTACTTATGGTGAAATTATTATAATACAATTTTATAATCATGTGAAACATATTTACATTTACATCTGAGCACTAAATGAGATTAACTGCATTTAATCGTTTTCCTTCTGTCTAGCAATTATTTGTTGGACGCTAAGTTTGAATGAATATTAACATTCATATGTGTTAGTACATCAGTGTTTATATTCTGTAAAGGAGGAAATAAACTGAGTTATTAATTATTAATAAGGCCTCCAATAATTGGGGAGGGCGTCGTGGCTCAGTGGGTATGCCCACTGCGCTAGCAACCTTCGAATTGAAGGCTGCGCAGGTTCGATTCCTGTCAGGTGCATTCCTCCCTGGATGTATTTCTCTCTTCTGTGTCCGTAAAACTTTCGTTGTGTGTGTCCATTACTTGATGTTGTCTGTCTTGTCTTTGGTGTAGCATGGCCAAATGTGGCCCTCTTGCCATAAAAACTCAATCCAACTAACCAACCCAAAACTGTAAGCACCTTGTGCCACAAAACCCCAATTACCAACCAGAACTTCAAGAATAGCTCATGTTGCTCCAGTGCAATGTTAATTGAGTACCTACCAGAACTTTAAGCCTTTTCATATCAAGTAACAAAGTTCTTAACAAAGTATAGTTCTTAACAAGTAAAGCTCTTAACAAAATCAAGTATAATTTAAAAGTTATAATTTTGAGTTTCTTTTTCTTCAGGTATGTGTTTTAAATGCAGTATTTTTTTCATTCCTTTATGAAGGTTACATCTGGTGAATACATTCAAATGAGTGGACGTGCTGGAAGGAGAGGTCTAGATGAAAGAGGCATTGTTATTTTGATGGTGGATGAAAAAATGAGTCCTTCTGTAGGGAGAGAAATTGTAAAGGTAAAATTCATTTGATCCTATAGCTTAAATTTGTATAGTAAACTTTATTATTTCAAAATCTGATTTCTCATTTGGATGTTTCAGGGACTTCCAGATCCTATCAATTCTGCATTTCATTTGACGTATAATATGGTTCTGAACTTGTTGCGAGTAGATGAAATAAATCCTGAGTACATGCTGGAACGCTCATTCTTTCAGTTCCAAAACTATTCAGCCATCCCTCAATTGTATGAGAGTAAGTAATAATTATAACAAAATTTTCGTATTGCATATAAATTTCAGTATCTTTTCTGTAGAAAATAAGAATACTTAAAGCATCAGTGTTTTTTATTTCTAGAAATAAAAACTCTTCAAGATAATCATGATGCTCTAGAATTAGATAGAGAAGAGGAAGTTGATTCATATCATAAAATCAAAAAGCAATTGTCTGCATTATCAGAAGACTACCACTCTTATATTGTGCAACCTGAGTATTGTGTACCTTTCTTTCAACCAGGACGTCTTATTAAGGTGTTTAATTGTATCATTTCAACTATTTAAATGTTATTTTTTTTTTAAATTACTTCATATACTGGTTGGGAAAATTTGTTATGAATAAAACTTCTCAACCTGCAACCTAAGAGTAAAAATTGAAAAACGTCAAACATACCAGTATTATAAGATTAACATTAAAACATTCAGTTCTCATGCTTTTTCTTTTTTCCCCAATTTGTTTACTAGGGGTAAAAAATCTTAGCATCTAGCTGAAATCTTGGCATGCGTAATCAAATCCAATGGGGTACATTCGCTCAAAGGACCAAATCTAATATTTTCTGTTATTTACATGCTGGTGCTTCATCTACCAGTTTCCACCAATTAGAAGTCTTAACTCCTAGCTGACTGATATTTATATATATGACTAACATGTACCAGAAGAAATTACTGTCTTTTGCATATTGCCTAATGACAATTTGAAAGTGAGTGTTCAAGATAGATCTAGGTGATTATAGTAGTACTAAAGTATTTTCATGACTAAAGAATCTTAGAGAGAAATCTTTAAATTGTAACTTTTATTCGCCATCCAGGTAGTCAAGTAATAAATAATCAAGGTAGTCAAGTAAAGAATTCCCTTCAAAGCCTAAATGGCTTGAAATTTATAATTTCTCCTGTTAAAACTACCCCTTGGGGGTTCATCTTTAAGGGCTTCACAAACCCAAGGTACCCCTAGCGATCTATTCCTTTTCCATGGGGTTTGCTGCCTCTGGTAAACAAGAGGATCACGATCCCAAGATGCCCAAGCGATCTTTCTCTACTTCTCCATCCTTTCTTTTCACAATTACTTGACATTGTCTGTCTTGTGTTTGGTGCAGTTTGGCCTCTTGCACCATAAAACCCAAAACCAACCTGTTAAAACTATCTCGAGTCTTATAGCTTTTACGTAATTTAATTTTTTCAGCATGAGAGCCAAATATTTTTTCTCTGCAATCATAGTTTTCTTTATTATCCTAACATGTTTCTATTGATTATTAACAACACTATTGATTTGTGCTTGGCACAGCATAGCCAATTGGGCTCTTGTGCCATAAATGTACCCAAACCAAACCTCGCCCTTTTGAGTGTGTCAGGAATCGTATTATAATTGTATAAATAATAATGTTTTATGCTGTTTAAATTACACCCAGTTTTGCATGGTTAACTAGTCATGTATCGAGCCAGCATTTTTGTTTTGCAATCCATTGCTTTTAATATGTTCAACCCAGTTTTAATTTTGTAGGTGAAAAATGGAGATGATGACTTTGGATGGGGCATGATTATTAACTATCAAAAGAAGACAATGCCGTCTGTAAGTATTGAGATATAATTTTCATAACTGAAATTTATGTTCATTCATATTAATCTTCAGATCTTAAGTTGATATTGAGGAATTTTTAATTGGGTTTTCTTAATTTGAGTTTGGTTCTAAGATTTATCTATTAGACCTATTTTCTAGCTCTGGGAGTTTTTAAAAATAAAAATACCTAATATAAAGTGGATATTTATAAGTAGGACCCCTTTAATTTTAATATTTGGTTTGACTGCTTTTGTTATATTAAGTTTACAATTCATAAAAATTCTATCAAAATTATGAATGTATTTTAAGTTGATTTTGGAAAGAGTAAGTTCATTTTTGATGCAAAGTATTGATATGGAAATTTTTCAGTGTGCAGTATGGGATAATTTATCTTTACCTTTCCAGTTAGTAATTCAAATTCTAATCTCTCAATCTATTGTATTTTTCAACTTATAATTAAATTTTAAAAGTAAAAAAATTAAATATGCATTATTTTTTAATGTTGAAGGTTTCAAGATCTAAACACTTAACTTTCAATTTTTGCTTAATGTAATATGATGTGAATAGCAAACCAAGAGCCTTTAAAAAAATCCCCGTAATGTATCACTTCTAAAAGCTGTTATATTAATAAACAAGCTGACCTCCCAATCGGTCTAGTGGTCAGAGTACTGACTTCTGGATTGAAAGTTTCCTGGTTCGAATCTGAGATAAGGCACGGATGTTTGTCTAGAATGAATGTGACCTATCTATAAATGAACTGCCTAGGATGTGGATTTATGGTGGGTGTAACATGAACCCATCCTGTGGGTTCCATTGGTTAGCATTTCCCTGTGGTGCACCAGGGAAATGCAAGGTGGTTCACAAAACCACCCTTGTAGTGATATTATGATTAAGTTCAATCAACTGGGCATTAGCTAACACAAATAAATAAAAACGTTAATAAGTAATTCATGAGTTTTAAAAACAAGTCTAACAAGTGTTGAAATGTTGGTGCTGAAATACTAGTTATTGTGATATATGTTTCAAGTTTTTATCTCTTCAAAGTTTTAAAACAGGATTAAAGATCTATCAAAATGAGTTTTTACATGAAAAGTAAAGTGCCAATTAAAATTAAATGTGCAGAAAATTGTATTGATCCTTTTATTTAAGTTCTAAAATGAGATTCTATATGTCAGCTATTCACTATCATCACAATGATACTATACAAATTTACTCTTAAGAAATTATTTTGCACTCGTAAATTTTTCAAAAAGTTGATTGAAAATAGTTTTTTATAGTTAGTTATTTTGTGAAACATGGGTTTGTTAGTAATATTAATTGAAGCAAGATAAGCACATATGTTAGTATTTAATGCTATGAAAATCATGCCTTTAAATATTTTTACCTCTGTTTGGGAATTAGGAGCATAACAAAGCGGCAACTGTCTTTTATGTTGTTGATGTGTTACTTCAAGTTTCGAAAGAAAGCTCAGAAACCAAGGTAACTTCCAATCTAAAGCCTCCGGCTCATGGTGAAAAAGGAGTTATGCAGGTAATATTTTCCCTTCAATTTTTCATTAATGTAAAATTAAACTATATGTTAAATGCTCTTTTTTCTTTAGGTTGTTCCTATTAAATTAAATTTAATTCAACAACTGAGTTCGGTGCGTGCTTGTACTCCGAAAGATCTAAGACCACTTGACAATAGAATGCAAGTTTTAAAAACAATTCAGGTAAGGTGCACAATTGAAGTTATCTAATTATGTTTTATACTGAACTATAGCATTTTGTAATGGTTTTTTATATTAATGATTCAAATGCATTTGGTGGTTGTGGTTCATGTGGAATAAAAAAATATTGATAAAACTGCTATATAATAAGTTCTTTACCACAATAATCAGTAGGAGCTAAGTAGTTTTATCGATTTTATTTCTTACACTCAGTTTATTCTGTCTCGTTTTAAAGTATTTCCATACCATCTGACATATATGACTGCCATTGAAATTTTTTTTTCTATCCATTCATTTTATTCTAATTAATTCTAATAAAATTTCGGTGCAAGAAATTCTACTATTATTTTATTATGTTTCAGCTATGCAATGCTGAATGAATACTGCCATTACCATGATGCAAAACATGAGTATCAAAAAGTTTAATTGAGACTATTTTGTTGAGTCTTTTTTTTTACTCCATTAGAGAATGTTGAATTTTAAAAAATTTTCATTTAACACTTAAGTTTTCATTTGCTGGTAATCAGTTTTTTTAGTTTTTAACCCTTCAAGTGGTTTCCCGAGATACTTTGCCCAGCACGATCTGGCTAATTTTGCTAATCATGAGGTACCGTGTTGAGATAAAAACAGCCCTATTTTGCTAAATACAAGCCCATGGAGAGATAACCCTCAGGTTTCACTGTGAGGCTTGGTAGTTCCAATCCCCTTTAAAAAGATATAAAGGTGGGCCGTTGATGAGTTTTGTGAGTGTCCTATTCCTAATGTCCTTTCCTCTAGCAGTTGAAAGACAGGTGAGTTACGCTTGAGCAGGCATGGAAGTTGTTTATGAGCTTTTGAAAACAGCTTTTCTGTGTCTTCTCATGCTTCTGAGCATTTTTCTATGTGGTTCTCGCATTTTGATGCTAATTTTTTCCCTGGAAGCTTCAAAATAAAGCACATAAAGCATGCTGTATCTAGGATAATTTATGGGGCCCTGGGTATATTTCTCTCTTCTGTGTCGGTAAAACTTTCATTGTGTGTGTCTGTCTATTACTTGCTATTGTTTGTCTTGTATCTGGAGCAGCTTGGCCAAATATGGCCCTTGTGCCATAAAACCCCACAACCTACCAACTAGGGTAATTTGTCTGCTGTCCACAACGAGCCTGAGGCATGGAGTGAAGAGGACTCATTAAGAAACGTCAAAGCAACTGGAGAAGGGACAGAATGAGTTTGCGATTTACTATTGACTGTGCTTTGTTAACTCCGAGGGGAATGAATATCCAAGTAGGAAAAACAACTTGTCCCATGCACAGAACTGGTGTCAATTTGGAACAGTTTTTGTATCAGACTCTGGCCACTACAAGGCAGTTTAAGACAAACCACAAGGAGGGTTAATCTGTTCTGAAAACAACAGTATTTGTAATCACCATCCAAAAATGATATTTCAAGCTTGAGTACATTACTATCATTTCTCGAAACTGAAAATGTAAAAGTCACTGCCAAATTTAATTTTACCTATTAATTCGTGGATGAAATGGAGTGCATTTGCATGAAAGCTATAGATTAATTTTTTTATAAAATCTCATAAATTAATATAACTTACTAAAATAATTAGAAAACTTTATGCATTTTATTTTAGACCATACAAGATCGCTTTCCTGATGGTCTGCCTCTTCTTGATCCTGTTGCAGATATGAAAATTAAAGATCAGGGACTCAAAGATGTTTTAAAAGTATATAATTTCTATTTTTAATCCTACATTATATGTATTTTTTAGTTCCATGTAACTTTAATATTTATCATTAAATATTTTTTATTTAGAAAATTGAAGCCTTTACTGCTCGATTAAATCAGCATCCTCTTCATGATGATCCATCTATAGACGAACTTCTTGACAAGTACAAGAGAAAGTTACTGGTATTAATTTATACATTTTATTGTTATCTGTTTAATGGGCTCCCATTAACCAAGGGAATAGGGCTAAAACATTTTATAATTGTTCTTTAGTTTGTTAATGTATTTAACTGCAAAATATGTGATGGAAAATCATGGGGTTTATAAAATTATAAGTACTATAATGTTAAATAAAAAATATAATATTTATGAATATAAAGAAAAACATGTGTACAATTTTATAACCAGACTATAAGTTTGACAAAAATGTTCTAAACCTCACTCTTTATTAAATAATGAAACTTGTAAAGTATTTTTAGTTTGTGATATGTAGTAAAAATTCTGAACGACTACTTACTCTAGTTATATCAGGGATAAGTTGTCAGAGCCTACTTAACTCGAGATTTTAATGGGAATCAATTGAAAAAGTAGGATGTAGTATTCAGATTATACAATCTAATGTTAATGGAAAATATATGTATGAAATTTTAAACAAATATATTCCATTTAGGTGAAATGTATTGTACAAAATATATTCCATTTTATTACTGTGATTTAAATTCATAAATCTAATTTTAGTGAGGGAAATCCAGCATTCTGTCTTATGTTTGTAAGATATATTTTCTATTTGTTAATTAATAAAAGAGTTTAAATTAACGTTTAATAAACTTGAATTGTAATTGGATGTTTTTCATAAACCAAAAAAATTTCCTCATAACATCCAAATTAATGTTTAATAATGTGTTTTCACTTTTGTTTACTTCTACTAATTTTGATTTTTAGATTGAAAGTGAAATAAAAGAAGCAAAAGCAGAATTGAAAAAGGCTCGTTCCTTGTTGCAAATGGATGAATTGAAGTGTCGAAAAAGGGTTTTAAGAAGAATGGGTTATTGCACTGCTGCTGATGTAATAGAAATTAAAGGTCGAGTAGCCTGTGAAATTAGTAGGTGTGTATATAAATTAGGAATTTTAATTTTTGTATGTTGCAGTATTTTTTAATTTTAAAACTTCTGCTTTTGACATTAAAATTGAATTTATCTTGAAAGGTCGGTTTGAATGACTAAGACTTGAATTAATTTTTTTAAAATTACACATATAAATTTAATTACCTCATATCTTTCAAAATTACATGAATACTCTAGAGCCCAGTTATCTTGAATCCCAGTCATGGCTGGATTGCTCATCTGATCTTTGTAATCTTTTTTCATTGGATTCGATTTTGAAACTATTTTCATTTGATGTAACATTTGTGACGATATAAATATGACAATCCAAAATGAAGTCTAAACTTACTTTTGACAAGACTGTTAGCTATGCTATGACAGAACTAAACAGGAAGAGTTTTGTCTGAAAACTGTAGTTTAATTTGAAATAAAGGTACTGTAAATTTAGTCAAAGTATGCAATGAAATAATGTAATTTCTTCAGTTGAATTATGAAGAATACATGTTAAAACTTCAGGGAGAAATAATCAAAATATATCTCCATGACCTTTGACTCCAATTAATTTGGATGTGTAGTTCTGTTATACATAAAATTTATATAAATCTGTTTTCAGTGCCGATGAATTGCTTTTGACTGAAATGATATTCAATGGTGCCTTCAATAACTTAAATGTTCATCAGACTACTGCACTGCTCAGTTGTTTCGTCTTTCAAGAGAAATCGAATGAGATGCCGAAACTCACAGAAGAATTGTCTGGGCCTCTTCGTCTAATGCAAGTATGTGAGACAGAACAGCTGTGAATGATTTGCAATTGAAGTTTCAATGTTTTCATACCTATTTACATTTCTCAAACTCGCATCCTCAGTATGATTTGTGCAATTTCCCTCTTTATTCACACCACTGATGAACAGTGATTTATCTTGCAAAGAATTGTCTTTTTGATACTTAATACATTTACGATTAATGAAGACTGACTATAGATTTATGGGGAGTATGGATATAATAATTGAAAATAATTATTAAAACTTGAGATTCTAAAAATATTTTTATTGCAAGGAACAATTCAGTTTTACTTTTTATTTCTGATTTATTTTATCTTTCATTTGTTCAATTAGTTTTCAGAAATAGAACTATCCATCTATTTTACTTGGTTTTATATTGTTCTTTAAAGAGCAATGTCTTAATATGTTAAAGCCATGATGGATAGAAATTTTTTTTGCTTAGTGACAATCTATTTTGCTTATTTGATTATGCTAATTTTAATCACTCTGCTTTTTAATTCATTACTTCATACCATGTATTGTAACCACAGCAAATAGAAGTGAATTGGCAATGTATATTTTAATACATCAGCATAATTTTACTTTGCTTTGCATTTGTCCTGTTATTAGTTTCCTTAGAGGGTAAGTTTTTAATTGTTTTGATTTTATAGTACTTGCTTTTAATTTTGTTTACCAGGATATTGCTTTTTTAATTATTTTCTGTAGAAACCAAATTAATTGAAACTGAAAAATGATGAAACGGCAGAATCTTTCAAAGAATATTACTAAAATACACTTTTGTAAACACATCTCATACACTAAAATGTGTCTTATTGGTATGAATAACTTTTCCATAGCTGAGTTGCCATGACTATTTTAATATAAAATATTCATAGTTTCATTGCTTTGCAAATCAAATTTACATACTTTAAGACTGTTTGCATTGGGGACATTTTCAGTTCAATGCTTTCTTATCTGAATAGACAATGGGTCTCTGGCTCTGCACACTATAATAGCAACCTGTGAGTTGTGGATAGTGCGGCTTTGATTTCTACCTAGGCGTATTTCTCTTTTCTTTATCAGTAAAACTTTTCTTGTATATGTGTATCTATTTACTTAACGTGTTTGGCGCAAATATGGCCCTTGCGCCATAAAACCTAACCAATTAAATGAATGAAACTGTTTGCACATACTAAAAATTGTGTTGAAATTTTTTTAAGCAGTATGAACTTCATTATCATATTTTGTTTTCTGTTTTTTAGGATACTGCCCGTAGAATAGCTAAGATAAGTAAAGAATCTAAGTTGGATGTTGATATGGACCAATATGTCGATTCCTTTAAACCTCATTTGATGGATGTTGTACATTCCTGGAGTAATGGATCAAGTTTCTCTCACATATGCAAAATGACAGATGTGTTTGAAGGTAAGATATGTTTTTAACCTTTAGCTTTAAGTAATATATTTACTTTCCTTTTTATGCCTCTGAACATGAAAACTTTACAAATTATATTTCTCAAAGTCACTTTAGAATTTCGACTTATGTATGTGAATATTCAGAAACAAATCTCAATATCCCTTTGCCATTTGAGCCCTACTACTTATCAAATGAAGACTAAAGTATAAAAAGGGGTTACAATAAGAGGAAAATGCAATTGGAGTATAAGATGGGAGTGCTTGATCAAAGAAAAAAAGAGTGATACTCCCTTGTCAAGGAAGATGACTAGTTGCTTTTCTGAATCTTTTTCTATCCTTGTTAGGGTATTGGAATAACTGTCTGGGGTGTGCCCACTGTGCTAGCAACCTGCAAGTTGTAGGCAACATAGGTTTGATTCCTCTCTAAATGTATTTCTCATCGACCTCCAAATGAAATACACAGATAACACGTAGTTTTATTTATATCTCCTGATCGCTTGGTTTGAAGATCTATCACGTGGTTGTGGGGAAAAGCATGAATCCTAAATTATTGATTGGTTAAAGTGATTATCCGCTGTGATCAAAAACACTAGCCTGCACTTTGATAGCCAATCAGCTAAGTCGATTTGCAAACCCACATGATTTACCCTTCAGAGATCTTACGACAGTGACTCCATCCACATGCTCGGACTATTTCATTAGAAGTTCAATGATATTTCTCTGTTAGTAAAATTTTGTGTATGTCCATTTACTTGACATTGTCTTGTGTATGGTGCAGATTGGCCCATGTGCCATAAAATCCAACCAAACCATCTAACCCTTTTTAAGTTTTTAGTAGTGTTATGCTGTGTTACATATTAAGGGAAAGTTTTATTTCCTAGCAACTTCAGTGGCGCAGCTTTTCCTTCTGCCATAAAACCAACAAACCTTATGCCATAAAACACAACAATCAATCATTCAATCAACCCAGCAGCTTCGGTTTATTTAAATGTGATAGTAAGTTCCGGCTGCTTTCTCATAAACCATAGAGAATCAGTCTCTTGGAATCTGTTATTTTCTATGCTTAAGTAGTATCTCCACTCTTCATTAAAAAAGTAGAGCATAATACGAAAATCCCCGAAATGGATACGTCAAAATTACTCCGGTAATGAAACCTTGGTTTAATGCTTTTTAATTGAAATATTTTTATGAGTATGTAAATATCAAATCTAATAAATCATAAATCTAATATAATCAACTTCGTAAAAAAATTAAGGATAATACGAATTACCTTTTTTATTTATGAAAATCAAAACTAATTTACATCTTCTATCCTATCCTGATCTCCGATGGCTTTCATTGTATGGACTATGATTGAAAATGCACACAAGAACCAGACAGTTAGCTCTATATTTTGATTTTCAGAAACAGCCAAAACATCATTAAATTATTTTATATTTTTAATATGGTATTAGTGTAATTTTGACATTTGAATGTAAAATGTAATTTTTGACTTAGAACCTTAATTTTTTAAATGAAGGTGTCAAGGTTGTCTCTTGCGCCATGGAGTTATCTGGATTTTGCAGTGCCATCTTCAATTAATTTTCTGCTTGTCATAAGTAGCTAAACTATAATTTTAGTGGGCACGAATCCTAAATTATTTCAAAACAACCTGCTGTTTAAGACTGCAATCAAAATGTGTTCAATACATATATTCATTTTTTAAATAGGTAGTCTCATCCGTTGTATGAGAAGGTTAGAAGAACTTATGAGACAAATGTGTCAAGCATCAAAAGCTATAGGAAATACAGAAATGGAAAATAAATTTTCTGAGGGTAAGAATGGCAATATATAATTTTAGTGTCAGTATTATTTTAAATAATTATACAAGTCAAAACCTAGGCCTTGTTCCATGAATCTGGTATTTTTATCTCTAATATACACTGAAGAGCCAAAACATTATGACCACCTACTCAATAACGCGTTGCGCCTCTTTGGCCTGCAAAATAGCTGCAACTCGCCTGGGCATAGATGCCACAAGTTCTTGGTACACGACTGGAGACAGGTTGTACCAAATATCTAAGCAGCGGTCATGCAAAGTCGAGATATTCGGACATGGTGGTGTTTGAGCTCTGAGCTGCCGCTCCATGACATCCCAAATGTGCTCTATCGGATTAATATCCGGCGAGTTAGGTGGCCAGGACATTAAGTGGAATTCATCAGTATGCTCCTCGAACCACTCCAACACAATCCGAGCCTTGTGACATGGGGCGTTGTCCTGCTGAAAGATTCCATTTCCAGTTGGGAAGACAGATGCCATGTAAGAGTGCAACTGATCCACAATAGTTCGCAGCATTCATGGTCTGTTCTACCACAACTACGGGTCCCAGAGTCGCCCATGAGACATCCCCCAAAGCATAATACCGCCACCACTAGCCTGTGTATGACCTGCTGTACAAGAGGGGAGCAACTGTTCGCCTGGCAGACGGCGTACCCTGACACGACCATCGACGTGAGAAATCAGGATTCATCTGACCAGGCAACACTCATCCATGGTCCAGTCTCGATGTTCCCGGGCCCACTGTAGGTGTAGTTGACGATGACGCTTGGTCAACAGAGGCACACGAGTGTGACGTCTGCTGCAGTCTCATATCCAACAGTGTCCGCTGAACTGTGTGTTCCGAAACATTTGCGCTTGGACCTGCAATGTATTGGGCTGTCAGCTGAGCCACTGTCTCGTGCCGATTTTGATTTACCAAGCGGGACAGTCTCCGACGTCCTTTGACGCGTGGACGACCAACACCTTGGCGTCTACTGCTGGTGTCACCGTCATTTATCCACTTTGCATGAATACTAACAATGGCAGATCGTGAACACCCTACCAGTCGTGCAGTTTCGGTGATACTCGTTCCGAGTCTTCTGGCCATTACGATCTGCCCTCTATCAAATTCGCTTAGATCAGCAGCCTTTCCCATCACTCGCAAAAGTAAGTGCAAGAATGATTACTTACCTTCTCCAGCAGCAGTTGAATACCATTCTCACTTAATCACGTGCCCTCCACGTCATCCAGACGAGTTCATTGAAAAATGTGGGGATGGTCATAATGTTTTGGCTCGTCAGTGTATATTCCTCCAAGTTTGTAGTGAAAGTATTACTTATTTATTCAGTTCATCTTGCATTTCGTTTAATGTTTTTGCATCAAATTTTAATTTCTTAGTCTGATGTGTTAATAGTTTTGTAAAAATAAAATGCATGTTATTAACAAAGTCCTTAAATTATTTTGGTTTGTCCATTTAACCTTGCCTGTCTTGTGTTTGGCACAGTATGACCAAGCCCCCTTGCACTATAAAACCCAACCAATCTTGAATTTATGTCTAATAAAAATGAGAACCTAATAAAACCTCTTGAAGTGGATAAGCTCAATCTAAAAGGAAACATTCTAATAAGTAATAATAAATTGTTAATATTAAATTTAAGATTTGCCATTTTAAAGAGTTTCTTACTTGCCTGTGAAAATGGTTTAAAATTCCTGAACATTGCAAAATATAAAAACTGAAAACAATTTTCTTGTTTTGGATTCTGTTTTCCTTATTATTTTGAGGCTTCTAATTGGGTGAGTGCTCATGAGGAAAAAAATGACGCGATTAAGAAATTGCACTAACGTTGTATGGCAAAAAAAAATTATTTAACAGAATTCTGCAGAAATTTAACTAATTTGAAAATATTTTGAAGGTAGAGCAGAAAACTTCAGATTCCTCTTTTGTTGGAGTTAGTTTCCCAATTCCAAAAGCTTTTAATAATTTTGTAGTTACTCTGAAAATACCCAACTTGACTAGAAATTGATGATATGAAGTCATATCAATTTATGTACACTTGAATAACATTTTTTAATTGAAAATATATAGTCATAAAGGAAGAAAAATGAAAGGATTTTTAACACAAATAATGTAAGAAATTACTTATTTTCTCGATTTTGGAGATAATTATTAACTGGGCTTAGTCATGTAATCTTTAAAATTATTAAATTTCAAAATTTGTCTTTTTGATATTCTGATAAATATTGACTGAATAGCTTTAGGGGTCTCTGTTTTTGATGTGTTAAACCTTCCTATTTTTTAAAATCGATTTTGAGTTCATACACCCATCATCACATACTGGAAAAATACTCTTAGCATAGCTCATGTAGGAATAAAATCATATAAACCTGAATCTGTCACTTTGGTAACAGTCAAGATGTAAAAATTTTATTTTGGCCAGTACCAAAATTTAAGTGGAAATATAATGTAATTGCAATAATCTAAATGCATTTGTACTCTAATATTTTACCGATTATTTATGTTCAGTCTAAAATAGTTCGAGAAAATTCTGTTCTTTGATTCTTGCCTCTAATTTGCTTTTTCCCCATAAACCTAGGAATCAAGCTCATTAAAAGAGACATTGTGTTTGCTGCAAGTTTATATCTTTGAAGAGTTTTTACTTGAAAGACTATTTTTATACATGTGTTAAATTAAGACTGCATCAGGTGAATGTGTAAACAAAGACATTGTTTTTATTGAATCAAAAAAATTCAATCATTAACTAAAAATGTTACAAAACTTCTAAAGTTTATACTTCACTTCTTAAAAGCTGCAATATTGAACTAGAAAAACTATTGTTTTATTTCAGATGTACTTTAAACTGCATAATTAACTTGAAACAAAATTTGACTAATGAATTATATTATCTTAAGTTATTGACTGCTGATGTACTTGGAAATTTTGACTAATGAAATACTTTTGTTGAAATCAGTTCCATTTGTTTTCGACAAACTGTTTTGCTTAGATGTTTTCAGTTCATGCTCAAAACTTATATTTCATCTGCTTTGTTTGGCTAATTTAATTAGCCTTTGATATGAATTACTGAAAAGAATTGTTCTTTTACAAAGGATACTTTCTATGGACTTGTAAACATCCTGTACAAAGCTGTAAATAAAGTTTTAATAGGATTTTTTATTCTGTTACATAATTTCTTAATGGTTAGTTTGTCACTCTAGAAACAGTGAAATATTTTATAACGATGTTGATATTCATAAAGTGGTGTTTGACAAACAAGTTTACTATTTCAACTTATCTGTAAAATATACTAAAATCAATCATTGCCTTAATTGAAAGTAAAAATATTAACATAAAATTTTGCTTCACATGAACCATATTATGCTATTTTATTTTTTAATCCATGGTCAGTGCCTTCTACCATATTTATGTAGAAGTCACTTATTTCATTACCACTGATCACACATCAGAAATAGAAGCATATAGACATATCTTAGCATAGACATGCATGAAGCATATCTCGACAAGCCTATGAAGTGAACTCAAAAAAATTGTTTCTTGTTAATCAAAAAATGCTTGCTTTTCTTTTGAAAGTATATTTGTGCATGTATTTTCTGTGTAATGTATGAGGCACAAAGTACGGATACAAGTCTATAGGACACTGTTTTGATTATTCCTTTTTAGGAGATTCTAGAATGGATTAATCCAATTACTTCCTGCAGCAGGCCACAGTAGCTCAATTGGTAGTCAGAAGATTGCGAATTCCAACCAAAGACCATTGTACATGTGGTGGGGTATTGCATATTACATCTGTCATGGCTTTAATACTTCAAATACCCTTAAGTTGCTATGTGGAAGTTTGAAGAATGGGGTGCCAGCTCAGGTGTTGACCTCGTCATCTGATTGATTCAAAATTATGAGATGTCCTCAGCCCTTCCCTTTGGGATTGATCCCAGGCGGTGGCCAATAGCCCATGGTGTTGCTCCAGTGCAACGTAAATTCAACTACCTAACTTCTTCCAATGTTCATAAGTTACTATTGTGAATTGACCTCACATGATTTGTCCTTGAAGGGTACTATGATAAAGTTTTTTCTAAAACTGGTTGACCCTTTGAGGTGGATAAGCTCAATCTAAAAGGAAGCATTCTTTCTAATAAGAAATTATAAATTAGTAATATTTTTGAAATTGAACCTGCAAAAATGGTTTAAAAAATTTTTTAACACTATCAAAAACAAAATATAAATAAAACTGGGGAAAAAATTATCTCGCTTTGGATTCTGTTTTGAGGCTCCTAATAATATTTTGCACAGAAAAAATTAAGATTTTTTAAGGTGATGGGGCTCCTTTATCTCACTCGTCTAGAGCAGTGTTTTTCAACTGCAAGGTTGGGGCTCTAACAGGACATGAGATTCTGGAATTTTATATTTCTATGCATTTTTATGAATAAATGTTAAGTTGAAATATTCTGAGGGGAATAACATTGGAATAGTAAAAAAAATTCAGATCCAGATCGCCTAAATAACATCAGTGTAACAAATTTGTGTGACCAATCAGCAAGGAAATAAAAAAAAGCAGTCTATCTGATCCTAGGATCTAATAATATTGAATCTTCACAAGTTTCCATAGCAGCAAGTGAAGTAAGCAGTTTCGAAATCTGAGTGACGGTATTTTTTAAAAGTAAAAGGTCAACAGATTAAAATTTTGATATGAATAGAATAAGAGACGGGGCCTGTTTATTTTTATGTTTAGAAGTATCACTTATAAACCTACCAAATAAATTTTTGATGATTAAAATGTGATATGTCAATAAAATCAGTCAAATTATTTTAGTGGTACTACTAGAGAAAACTACAATATGCTACAAGATTTCCTTTGTCCAGTGATTAATAACTAATTTAAATGTATTTTTATATTTGTCAACATGTCACCATATACTACATAAGTATATTAATACTCAAAGATTATGCCATAATGAATGCTAGTTAACGTATGAATTTTAAAATTTTGGAAAGATATTTACGAGTAAATTTGTTGGAACCTGGTCCTCATCTTATGGTAAAGAATTTACCTGGCCTCAGTTTCAATAAGGTTTAGAGACCCTGATCTAGAATATTCCTAGACATTAAAATATCTAATTAATATTTATATACTTTAGCAGTCTTAATATACCTAGTGGTATATATCCTGTGAGCTAATAAACTATTGGGTCGGTGCGAATAAAATGTCCGGAAAATGACCACACTTTGATGGCGATAACTGAAAAAATAAAGTACCTGACCTCGAAATAATCTCCCTCTGAATTGACACACTGTTGCCACTTGTCTGACAAGGCCATGATCCCGGAGCGAAAAAAGTCTTATGGCTGGGATGCGAAGTCATCAACTGCACGGTGACCCTCAGCATCTTGGATGAACCGTTTGCCAGACAGAAAGCGATCCAGGTGACGAAACAGATGAAAATCGGAAAATAGCCCAACTCGCGTAGTGTCAGCATTGTCCATGGTATGACATGAGGACACCATGCCTGTTTACCAAAGCCGGTTGTTTCACCATCAATTTCCGGTGCATCTGTCATAATTCATCACAATATCGTTCTGAAGTGATGGTTTGGCCACTTGGCAGGAAACTACGATGAATTATTCCATCTGTAGACCACCATACAAAAAGCATAACCTTCCTGGAATGTAAGGGTGGCTTGGGATGGAACTTCAACCACACTTGGCAGAACATCGTCAGAAACTGCAACTTCTCGGTGACCATGTGGTTCGTTTTTCAGGTCCATATCGCAAACCATCGCCCAATGGCTGTATTCTCCCCGAATGCTGTGTTAATGTTTCGAGCAGCAACTGCAGCAGAATGTCTCAGTTTAAATTTGTAAAGGAAGATGACTCAAATCTGAGTTTTCCATGTCGAATTTGGAAGCACCTTAGGCCCAAACAAATTAAATCTGGAACTTGTACTTCACACGCGTGATAGCTATTTATAGTAGCTCTGTGACATAAGATGCCGGAAGCTTGTAGGTAATTACTTTTAGCTGTATGGGGATCATTCCCAAAGCTATTTCTCATTGGACATTTTATTCACACCGTCCAAATACAATACTCTCTTTATGCTTTGAACATAATTGCTTTTATTACAAGAAATCTAATGATTTGCAATTTATGGATGTATTTTAAATTGATGTTAAAATTTACCAATCTCACATTTTGGATCACCCTGTAAATATAAAAAAATATATGCACCCATTTGGTTTAGCTGACTCTGTCATGCTGCAAAAGGACTGCCATGACCTGTAGCTTAAAGTGGATTACAAACATGCATGCTAAAATTTTTACCTAGAACTCATTGAACTAAGGGCCAAAAGGTGCAATAAAGCTACCATGATATCATACGCCTAAGCATACAGAGGGTGGTCATGTCACATGAAAATCGACATTTTGTCATTTTTAGATATGTAGGTAAAAATGCTTCATCCCATGTAGTTAATTAGATTTCAGAAATTTTCAATCCCATACTATTGGTTCTTAACAAAAATACCTTTTTCAATTTTTCCATGTTACATTTTTAGAAATGTAGGCATTAATTCACCTCATTCAAACCTTTTCATTCATAATCTTCAGTGATGAGGAAATGACAGAAAGTTACTTCAATGTATTTTTTAACAATTAGATTTATTGGTTTTAATTGTATTTAAAATTATAAAATGTAATTGTTCACAAAACCAAAAACGCAATACATGAAAAGTACACTGGTATAAAATTCAGAAAATATTGCATAACATACAGAATAGTTAACATTTGTAAAAAATCGGTGGAAATGCATTCAAACAATACATACCTCTATGTTGCCAGCAACAATTAGAGCACTTATTTATAAATAGCAACTTTTTATGTTACTCTCTTAAGAGAGATGACTATTGTTCAACAATGAACATGTTTTAAGATTAAATCCTTAAACCCATAATTAAATTTTCATAATAGATTCATGTTATACTATTTTCATGGATGAAAAGCAACAGTATAATTGATGTCATAACTAATCTAAGTGATTTTTGTGCACTTATAATGGTTAAATGGGACAAAAATATTAAACAAGTAAAATTTTAACATATGCAACTTCTCATGATAGGCAAGAGAACTTTCAAAAATAAAATTTAGTAGTTTTCTGTAAAATTCAAATTCAATTTTGTGAATTGATTAAGCTTCTATTGTTCATCAGCAGTTCTTTCAGAAATCTTAAGACTAAGGAAGGGAAACTGTTTCTTGATTTCTTAATATATATGATGGTTGGATTTTCAGCTCAAGTGCCAGGCTGTACTAGTTTTTCCATTAAATAAATGAACAAATACATGATGGAAGATGATTGTCCAATCAAAAACTCCCATGAATGCATGGTTTAGTTACTATTTTTCTTAAAACAGTAACATATTGTGATGTTCCACTATTCGAAATTCGTTGTCTTCACTTTCTAACGTATTGAAGAGCTTTAAAGGCATTAGGTTCTTTATCTATAATTTGTAGAGTATGGAACTTTCATGGGTTAATGCAATGCCATGACTAAGCTTGATGAAAGTTCACATTCACTTTATATAGATTGTACTTTTCTAAGTAGTAGGTAGTTAAATCATACTCAATTTCATTTAAATGGTGTTGGAGAGTTTAGTACCAAAAATTAGAATTTTGAATCATGATGGACTCATCCCAAACGAACCATTTCATATTTTACATGTTAATAATTCAGAAAATTCCAAGATATATGCAGAGGAATTCATTTTGTATCTTAATCCACTGTCAAAGTGTTCTACGAGTTAGTGTAAGTACTAGGCACACAGATTAAATAACCTTTATAAGGCTTGCATTGTTTGCATAAATAAATTACTTTCCAACACAATTCATTCAAAGCAGGAGATATTTTTGTGTAAATTATTTTTATCACTCATAATATTTTATTTTTGTAAATGGTATAAACTTATGTTCTCGTAAAATTAATTTAACTTGACATTAAGTAGGTAATTCCTTTCAATTCAGATATCTGAATTTTATGACTATATGTAGCATGCAAAAACCTATTTGGTAGCTAAAGAAATATTATTGTTCCTGACAATGAAGAAAATATGTGATTTTCTTCATGCATGTTATTCAGTTACAATTCAATTTTGCCATGACCAATGATAGTTTATATTTCAAGATAAAATGTTTTGAGAATGCCTATTTTGAAACTAACATAAAATACAATAAACCTGAGACCTAAAAGTCAACTTATGGGTTTTTTATGCTGAAAATCTTAACTTATTTTCTATGCATAAATTTTTAAAAAATATTAGATTTTCAGGGGCTAGACCCATACTGGATGAAGCCATATACAGCAGTATGCATAATACTAGACAAAGGGGGCAGAAATTGGCATGGAAGCACTTTGAAAAAAGCCTGCTTTTATAGTTTCTCAGCAGTTTATACCGATAGTAAGGTTCAAGTACAGAAGTAACTGCAATGAAAATATCCCTTGGTATAAAAATTATTTATATAAATAATGATTTCCTAATGTTCATTCAAATTACAATGTTAATTTGTAACTCAATCACTTGCATTATTGATTATTTTATTTTAGACACGATGTTTTTAATAAGATCTAACTTAATTTTCTGAACTACCTTTGTTTGAGATAATTTTAAAAATTTTTAATAAAAATATTGTCCTTAAATTTTAAAATACTGAACAAAATAAAACGGTATGAGGTTTACTATGCATTGTAATGCTATTAAGCAATCTAAATTTCAGCTGAACAAATACATAATTGGCATACCTTGCCCACTCAACAAATTGAATTATGTAACATCGATGAACTAAAAGTTTAAATAACTTGAATGTAGATACCTTCATTAATAATGGACTCCTTTGTGCATGCGAAATACATCATCACTAAATGCACTGCATACATTTTTTGATTAAATACATCAACATGAGAACTATAAATGTCACCAACTTAAGTCGTTTAAAGATAAATATTCTATGTACAAAAGACAATTGGCATAAAAATACTTCATAATATAAGGCACCTTTGGATAACAACTGTACATTTTTATGTCAAACCTAACAAGTATATGTGCAAATTTGATTATTTCAATAACCTGTTATTAAAAGTTGATTGAATGGCAGTAATAACATTACCTTTTATGACACATTCTCAGCATCAGTATTTTCAATTGTTTTGTTTGAGTTCATAACAGGGTCTGAACTTTTCGCTTGTTCACAAGGTGTATCTTTTGATGTATTCTGTGGTAATGACACAGTATCTGGAGATGCTTTCAGGTATGGTTTGAAGGTTTGACAGCAATGATAGGTTTCATTATTAAGAGCACAAAAATTAGACAAAATCTGTAAAAAAATCATTTTAATTATTCACATTGATCCCCTAAATTATTTTTACTCCAAAAGTAGCTTTAATTGAATGTAAGTACATATATATTGTTTATTTCCTTTACAATTGTTTATTGTGTATTTTTGTGTTACTTTAAGTTTTTACAATATATAAGAGCAATACTTCCAAACTATTAACTGTTAAATTTGTCTACTAAATACCAGCATGTTAACATTTTTATTGTTTCTGTTTGAAGTTTTACATATTTTATTTATAAAAGAATATATTTAAAATACCTAAATGGAAATAAACACAAGACATTAGAGTATATTTTCCTTGCCATTTAACCTTAAATAATATATGAAAATCACTGAATCATCCAATCTTCCATAATTAAAAAAATTAAACATCTACAACAATTTAACTAAAAGTGAAACATCTAGTGTTATTATTCATGATATGAGATGGCTGTCACAATGAGACAGTTAATGCTAAATATAGATGGATTCTTACAATCAAGCTCATTTTGGGAATTTTTAAATATGTTGTCCAAAACAGTTAGATTAAAGTTTAACAGTCAACAAATTCCAAGCCTCTGCAGACAATAAGCAAGAATTTGTTTAGTTGAAATATGGTAATTAGTAATAATAACACAACTTGTCTGATTTATTTATTTCCTGAAAATTTCACTTTGGGGAATTGCAAATAGGCCTCAAATAGCTTTGGAGGTTGCGAAGAACATTACTTCTGATGCAAAACAAATTTTCAGATGGGTGATGGTTTCTGGTAGCAGAATGTATATCAAACTAATCAGCTCTTCACCCTGAGCTCATTGAGGGTCTGAAGTCTCTTATGGGTTAATAGACTGCAATTTATTTACGCCAAGCGAAACAAGTAACACATGCTGCGATGATTGATATAAAATAAAATGGTGAAGAAATCAACTGAGAGGCTAGAGAACAAATTCATGCACATTGCTATCAGACTCACCGGTCGATGAGATTCATTCGCTTCCAAGTTTTCAATGACAGCTTCCATTTCCAGTTGCTTCATCAGCTCAACAAGTTTGTCAGCTTTCCTGTTTTCATTTTGTTCAATTATGGCACAGAGGTGTTCAGTAAGCTGTTCTTTTCTTTGCATTTTTTCATATAAATGCAATTTTGATTCGATGAACTCCTTCTCTGCCTTGAGGTACCTTTTCCTAGAAAAATAAAATGTCCAGTCAATTTCAGACAAACATTTTGATCAAAATAATTAAGGAAGTATACACAACAAAAGAGTGATGAATCAATGAAACCTAATCTCAGTTTCCAAAATTTTTTGGCTTAACCTCCCCTTTTCATATTCAAGACAATTTCCTTTGGTGCCCCCTCTGGAAAACTATTTCAACTAATAATAAATTGTAAAACAATGCATGTACAGGTCAACTGATATTCATAAAAGAATTGAATGTTATCTATAGATTAAACCTATGAATAACAAACATTCTTAATAGACTAAATATATGATGTGCAAGCACCTATAATTTAATAAATCCATTAGGTAATGGAGAAATATATCTGATAGAAACTATGCTTCTGAGTAAAAGCGATACCATCATCAACAGATAACCACATTAAGATGGTTAGTTTGAGGTATTATGGTGTAAGGGCCATATTTGGCCAACATGAGCCAAACAAAAGACATCAAGTAAAAAATGTGAAAGGGAAAAAAAGAGGGATTGGGAAATAGAATAATGGGGTGAAAGCAGTAAAAGATTGCTTGGATGTATCCAGTGAGCACAACACCTGTGTTTACTAAAGACAGTAGTAAAAGAAAATATCATTTGAGTATCTTGGGCCCGTACACACCTAAAGATGTGCACCAGAAGGCAAAACCACATTAAAAAATTAGTTCCTAGGAACAAAACCATTCCGATGGTATGTCAACCAGATCAACTATACTTGAGGTTAGAACAATTTAAAAAAAAAGACAAATAGATTAGTTTCATAAATAAAATCTTAGATAATTTAGTTAAAAATCATTATAATGTGAGAGCTTGAATATTAAAATCCTCTATAACTATTTAAAGATAAAATTAAAAAACAAGTAAAATAGAATTAAGACAGATAAATAACTGATATAAAGAGACAAATTAAAGATTAAAACTTAAATACTAACTCAGCTTCTGAAAATTCAAAAGTGGCCTTTTCAATATAATCACGTAATATGGATACATCAGCACTTAAAATGCTATCCAAGCGATCTAATTCCTGAGTGATTTTCGCAAGTTTAACAGCTTCTGCCAGGGTTTGCATTTTCCTAGACGAATAAAAATTTCCTTCAGGAAAACATTGAAATGATAAATATATTTAAAAAAAACAGACATGTACAGGATCATAGTAAACAATTTGAGTAGCATGTGTAGTTTCATACTACAGGAAATTTCTCTATGGGACAATCTGTCATAAATATTTTCATGCATAGCAAAGTCATAAAACATTAATGAATAACTTAAAATTTTAGAAATAAAATATATCTCATATGTTAATACAAAATAATCATACTAAATAATGAACAAGTAATGGGAAATAAACAATGTCTAGACAGTATAGCTAGTTATTTGAAATTAGTTTTATTTTGATGTTTATTTTATTATACCTTACAATAATTTCATAGTTAATTATTTGCTACTTTAAAATGTATGGTACATTGTAAAATTTTAACAAAGGTAACATTTTTGGCATCTTCTGAAACTTTATACAGAACTATGGTACATCAGTAGGGGCAAAAGTCATTTCTAGGAGCGAATTTTTATTATTTATTATTCAAGCATTAAATGAAGTGCTTTTTTGTGGTTATACTAGGTTTTAAGATTTATTCAGAACATTTTAGATAAAAAGATAGTAAACTGGTAAGGTTAGTTTTCCAAATGCCTTGAATTCCATTGAAAGAATAATGGAAAGAAAAAACAAAAGGAATCCTACAATATTATAGTTAAACACAATGAGAAGTGTAGAATGAAAATAGGTCTGAAAATGCTTTAAAAATTACTGAACAAGCATAATTTTAATTTAATAAACTGCATTGGGTATGGGATTAAATTGTGCACATAAGGGTGTGGGAAAAATTAATTATTTAAAACATTAGGATATGAGATTAGTTGTAATAAATTTAATTTTAATAATATTATAGGAAAACATCTGAAAAAGAGATAACATTTCTAAAAACCACTCACTGTTTACTAAAACAAATCTGATGTTATGTGTGTAAGAATAGTAGCCAAATATTATTTTAATTATATGTATTTTTCACAGAATGTTTACTTTTTTCCATCTTTTAAGGAAACCAAAAGATAGATTTTCATTTATAAATATTTTGAATTAGATTATAGTGATTCACTCCCTCCTGATTGAGGAGCGGCGCTGCTAGCAGCTCGTTTGTATGACGTCACATGATATTATATAATGCCGAGCGCATACTTGTTCTTTCTCTTTTCTCCTCTCTCGCCAGACACGCCGGCTCACCTTCTAATTTGTTATGTTTGAATAAATTCCATGTTGGTTTATTTCCGAGTATTTCCGTTCATCAGCACTCAACCACATAAAGATCATAAAAAAATTAGACATACTTGTCATTTATTGCTTTGCTTATGAGAGCTCTACGTCTTGCATTTTCGGCCTCTATTCTTTTCTGTCTTAATTCAAACTCTTCTAATTCATGAAAGTTTAGGTTTGTTTCCACAACTTTCTCCCTGTAGAAAAATATAACAAATTTTAATAAACTCATTTAAAATAAATCAATTATCTAAGCCGCATCACTGTTTCCAGGCAAAATTTATTAAATATAAATTGTAATACTATAGAAATGCACCAAAAATTTTTCTCTGCTTGATTTACAAAATTTTCATAAAAAATTCTCTAGGGTTCTTATGTCCTCTATGCTATTTGATACATGAATAAAAATACCAAAACTGTCACTAGTAAATATTTTAATTCTAATTTTTAAACAAAAAATTTAATTCCACAAAACAGATTATATATTGAACATTAGAATTTATTGAATATATTTTGATAAAAATGACAGATCTTAATGTATGCAACAACAATCATGGCATACTATTTTAAAATTTACTACCAAATTCAAAAATATGAATAGAAATTTTTACCATGACACTGAAAAATCATAAATGGGTGTATTTTCTTTGTTTCTAAAGAAAACAAATTCTTAACACAAACAAAATAGGTCTCCAAAACTAAACGAAGATAATATTATGAATATTAGAAAATTTGCAACCTTCAAGTACAAAGATTACATTTTTTTCAACAATGTTTAAACCTTAACATCAGAGCCTGAACTTTGTTGGTCTAAAAATTCCAAAACATTACTTAAAAATGATAAAAAAATACCTAAACCAATTAAATTCATGTACTTATGATTAGCAAAATATTTTCCATTGCAAAGTAAAATTTTTTGCATGCATACACCTTATTTAGGCATTAAAAATCACATTTTTTATAAAGGCATCAGAAATCAAATTGTTTCTTGCAAGTTTGATACTTTTCTTGTCAACCCAACCAAAATTTTGAGCCTCTAAGTAATGTTTCATAGTAGTATTGCAAGAGTTCACAATAAGAAAATCTAATTACTGACTAGAAGTGATAATCTAAAGCAGGTATATTCTTCAAAAGATAAACATGTGAATTCTGTTTGGTTTGCATTCCATTTTTATGTAGAACATTTTTGTATACTTTTAGAGGACCAGTAGTTTTGTCCTGGAACCAGTACCAGCAAGACTATTTTATAAAATGCTGCTTTATTTGGGTTTTCTTCAAATCTTTTTTTGGAATTTTTCATATTTTGATTAACTACTCAAAGATCCCAAAGTAAAATGTGATCTTTCATTTTCCTGTCAAGATTACCTCCCTTACTAGCCCTCTATTGATGGCTCACCCACATATAAAACAACATATAACAATGGTTTTTGCTTTGAAGATTACAATTTCAACAAAAATTTAATTTAAACAGCACAAAATTAAAACACCATTCCAAAATCTTGAAAATCAGTCCTCAAAATCTCAAAAAATGATACAAAAATTTGCTCTAAAAATCTCAATACTCAAAAATGATCTAAAAATAATGCATATCTGGAGATTGCAAATGGAATTTCTCACTGTAATACCATTGTGTATGAAATGCTAACAAAAAGACATGCCACAAAATCCAGGCCCTTGTTATTGGAACCCTAAATTAGTTGGAAAACATGGAGGTCATCATAAAGTTTTCACACTATCATTAAAACAACCTGACAGATCAACTAAGATTCTGCAGTTACATTCACAATAAAAATTATCATTTTTTAAATAGCAGAAATGCTGTCATTCACAAAAGCTAAATTGATCTAGAAGTGGAATTTGTCACAAAGTTTTCTATCATAAGAGTGCAAAGTTTAAAATTTAAATTTGGAAGATTCATAAAATAAGAAAAATTGTGAACAAAATGCTTACTCAGTATTTTCTTCTTTTTTCGAATTGTCACTTGATATACAAGACTCATCTGACAGATCAATTTCATTCTTTTCCCAGTACATATTTTTGTCATCAACACTTTTTGAAACCACAGAGGGTTCTTTGGCTTTTAAATTTTTCTTTGACCGTGTTGACTTTCTTTTGACATCAGAATCTGAAGTCTCATCTTTTGAAGTATTCAGGTTATTTTGTTTAAAGGCATTAGCAGCTAATTCCTTGATTTTCATAGGCTCTACTTTGTCTTTTACATACAGACCTAAAAGAAAAATATATTTAATACTACACAATCACTTTCTTCTAGATATAGATTTAAATCCTCCTAAAAAATTTAAAGGAATGTTTATGTTCACAATATGTACATTTGAATACTCATTCATTTTAAGCTTGGAATTCAGTAAAATTGTTTTTTTATTCTATCTTGCCAAGGAAAGGTGGACATATTCAAAAAGAGTAAAATTTTTTGTCTTTGAAAATAGATAAGACAAATGAGAAATTTAACATGGAGATTGAGAACTGCTATGTATACTGCACCTCCTCGAGAAAACTGACTACTTAAAATGGAGATTTTATTTTTTTTTAAACTAACAAGCCAAGGAAATCAAATCAGGAAGTAAACAGATTTACAACAAAGATGCAAATGAATTCTACAAAATGGCAGACCATACTTAGTTTAGAACCAGACAGTACCGTATTTTTCATATTTCCCATCCGTCCCATCATAATATCAATTTTGTCCCTTTAATAAAAACCACAAATATACTTTAACCTTTACACTACAGCGCTTTTACTCCGCTACCTGAATATGGTACACTGTTGTATCGCCTGTAGTCTAAAGGTTAATATAGGTCAATTACAAATTATTCTTAACCTGTCTTCAATATTTACGCATTGAGACAATGAGGGCTAGGCTAGTTATAAGACAAAATTGTGTCCTGGAGTGAGAAATTTCATGATGCTAATTTTGAACCCAGGTTCAGCAATATATGCTATTGTAATCAGGCCTTACTTAGGAATGGAGAAGTGACAATTATCAGAGAAGCAATATTCAAATAAGGCTGTACTGAGTGTGGGAAAAGTGCAAGACGAGAACAGATTTGATACAAAAGGACATTAAGGGAAAGATTTAATGCAAAGCATATATTTACATATTTTGTATCTGCCCAAGTTCTTAGGCCTACCATAATCCATAGTATGAATTATTTATTTCTCTTAGAGTTCTATAAAAATTATTATTCTGTATACTTTTTCATTTGTTTTTCCTATATGGCTGTTAAAAATAATACAGCAATGTTTTCCTTTTTACACACAAATTATCCAGCAGTAAAAGTATTCTAAATATACCATGTAAATTAATTATTGTAAGAGGAATAAAGGTACCATTTTCTTTTATTCAAGAATTCACTTTAAACAAATTTTCTTTTGGCAAAAGCAGTGTCAATAAAACATCACACATCAAGCTTCACAATATTTCAAATTATATTAAAATCATACTAAATCATTTTTGCTCATGGACGCGATTGGTTGATGCTGTTACAAATACAGCGCATAGTACAATGTTGTTCGTGTTTGATTATTTAGCTGTCGGAATATAGTTATGAATTCGATTTATTGAAAAATTCAACTGTTGAAATCTAATCTTGGGAACTAAATTCATTTAACAATCAGTTGCAATGTCAAAATTTTGTTCTTCAATCGTTCAGTAGGGAGATATCATCATATCCAAATATCTTATTTAATGTCATTACCATTATCAAGATCCTGATTATTGTTTCCGTTCAACGGCTTTACAGGATGAGTTTTAATTCGTTCAATGTCTTCATCTGTGAAGCCAGCCCACTTTTCAGATGCCATACCGAGGTTAATTAAATGCTAACCCAATCATGTGTAAAAAAAGTATTTTAATAGAAAACAACTCTCAAGCGAGTAATTTAACACGGTGTTCAACAGAGCGTAAATATTTTAAGTTTACAACGAAATATCTGTCAGAAACACAAACCAAACCACGAAGCAGAAAGCAAATTTATGACGGTTTGCAGTGATGTCATGGTCATGAAATCTGGAGTCCAAAAAATCTGGGGGGGCCGTGGTGGCCCGGTTCGAAGAGTAACGGACTAGCAACCGAAGGGTTGCGAGTTCGAATCCAGCCAAAACACCGTCGTGTACAAAGGGGGCTGGTGCACGTTAAATCTGTCGTGGCCTCAAATGTCCTCACGTTGGCGTGGTGTGGAAGTTTGGAGAGTGGGGTGCCAGCTCAGGTGTTGCCTCGTCATCTGACCGTGGTTCAAAATTACGTGGTGTTGTCCTCGGATCTTTCCCTTTGGGATTGATCCCGGACCGTCACCAATAGCCCGTTGTGTTGCTCCAGTGTGACGTTAATTGAAATACCCCCCCACCAAAAAAAAAATCTGGGGGGGGCCGTGGTGGCCCGGTTCGAAGAGTAACGGACTAGCAACCGAAGGGTTGCGAGTTCGAATCCAGCCAAACACCGTCGTGTACAAAGGGGGCTGGTGCACGTTAAATCTGTCGTGGCCTCAAATGTCCTCACGTTGGCGTGGTGTGGAAGTTTGGAGAGTGGGGTGCCAGCTCATGTGTTGCCTCGTCATCTGACCGTGGTTCAAAATTAAGTGGTGTTGTCCTCGGGTCTTTCCCTTTGGGATTGATCCCGGACCATCACCAATAGCCCATTGTGTAGCTCCAGTGTGACGTTAATTGAAATACCCCCCCACCAAAAAAAAATCTGGTGGGCATGCTTAGCTCTTTAAATCTTAGTCATAAACGTGAAATGAATTGAAGTTAATGAAAGGTTATTTTTTTGTCTCCTAATGCTTTACGGGGGCCGTGGCAGAGTAACGGATTAGCAACCGGAGGGTTACGAGTTCGAATCCAACCAAAGACCGTTGTGTACAAAAGGGACTGGTGCACGTTAAATCTGTCGTGGTCTCAAATGTCTTCACGTTGGAGTGGGGTTCCAGCTTAGGTGTTCTCGTCATCTGACCGTGGTTCAAATTACTTTGATTGTCCTAGATCTTTCCATTGGGGATTGATCCCGAACCGTCACCATAGCCCGCTATGTTGCACAGTACGACTTACAAATTCTTTACGATTGCAAAATGTAGCCAAGTGAGGAAGTGGAATTATGAGGTTTTTCTTTCTTTTCGTTAAATATAGATGGCGCTGGTGTTTTTGAGGTGAAACTTGCTTCCTGTAAGTTTTCCATATCAGGAAGTAAAATTTTAGATTTGTTTACGAACCGTATGGCGCGTATACGGATCCTCGCCCAGGGTTCCTACTCTTTTTTCAAAATAAAAAATAAGGACTTTCTAAGGACACAAATAATTATTTATAAGGACTAATCGAGATATACCAAAAACCATATTGCACCTTCATTATATGAGTCAACCTATAGGTTGACTCATATAATGAAGAAATTGAGAACAAATAGTATTAATTTTACTTTATTATAGCCCATTACTAATTGCAATTCAGTGTAATTAATTTGTTCAGCACAGAAATGTGTTTAAGGATTTTAGGAAATTTTGTTTAGCTAATATAGGGTTCCCGCTCTTTTTTCAAAATAAGGCGTTTCTAAGGACTCAAATAATTTTTTATCAGAACTAATCGAGATATACCGAAAACCATATTGCACCTTCATTATATGAGTTAACCTAGTAGGACAAAAATTAGGGATGTATGCAGGACTGTTTTGGCAGATTTATGGTAACTTAAAAGTTAATTTTTGATGGTGTTTGTTAAATACATTGTGTGTTTTGAAGTTAACTTTTTAAAAACAATGCACAAAAAGGATTAATGTACTTTACACCCATAAGCTTTCTAGCCCCATTTAACCACAATAAAAGTGATTTTTAAGGATGTCATCTCAAGGGGGAAAAGAAATGAAATTCTAAAAATCATTGCATTTTTTTCTAGAAAATAAGAAAGAATTTTAATAACAAATATTTCTTTTCCGTTTTATATACAAATACATCTATCTTGTTAAATATTGCCCCTGAGAAAAAAGTCTTACGAATAAATTTCAACTGATTTGGGTTTTTTTAGAAATTATTTTGTCTAATTTCTTTATTTCAGCTGCTTTTCCTTTAATTTCTTTACGTAATGCATTTGCACTTTTTAAAAGAGAAAAGTCCTCAGAAGCTTCTGCCTCATTAGCCAGTTCTTCAGCTGATTTTTCCATTCTCATTATATACCCTCTAGACAAATTCTCTTCGATTTTAAGGAATTAAGTTCTTGTAGCTCAAGTTTTCTGTTCTTTTCTAAATTTGTCTTCTTTGCAATTTTGCATTGTTCTTCGAAATGCATAACATATTTCTGCCATGATGAAACATATCATTAGCATTCTCATAAATAAGTCTGTACAATATAGAAGTCTCCTTTTAAATTGTCAACTTCTAAGGACTTGCTGATATTAAATCCACGTTCCATAGAAGCTTGGCCATGAGATAAGATCATTATGGTTTTCATATAACTTTGCTAATTTCCCCTTTGTATCATCTATACTAAGAAAGTCATTTAAAAAACTTTTAACTTTTTCTTCTGGTTTTAGAAGATTAAAGTATTCCACACATCGCTTTTTGCAAGTTTTACCATATCATCTCCAAAAAAGGCAACAATGATTTATCGTTTTGATAAAATTCAAGGAATGGTTGCAATAATTTTGCAACAGCTAAGAAAAAATTAAACTTTGCCAGAATTAAATCATCCATTGTAGCGTCTCGTACTGTCAGAAAAGACTTGCAATTTACTTTATTCAAAGTACCCTTTTCTACACTTCTAACGTATTCGATAACATCAGTCCAAATTACAATTGCACGTTCTACAACTGGGATATTCTCTAGCCATCTATGACCACAAAATGTTACGGGAAGCTCCTTGACTTCAAACAAATTACTGAAATCTTACCTTCTTGCTGGAGAATCTTAATGCACACAGAATAAGTAATATATATTCACACATAACGTGTTCTTGTTTTTCAAAAATTGTATTTCATTTTGTGAAAATTATTAAATTTCTTTGGAAAATGATAATCGCATGCCGCTGCATTATTTTTCATTACATTAGAACATAAATAGTTTTGCAATCCATTTGCATTTGAGTTTTTCCTATTTATTTTAATTTTCGAAAAGAAATGTTTTGTTTGTTAATTTTCTAATATCGGAGAGAATTTTCGGAGTACAGGCTCTTAAAAATCATTTTGGGCATGTTATTAATTTTATTTTATTAAAATTTTTTGTTACGATTGTAAAATGGATTATGCCCAGCACCGTGCATGATTTTAAAAATATATTAGAACCTAAATCCGGATTTACATTCATCTGAGTTTTTTTATTTTAGTTTTCATAAAGAACTTTTGTTTGTTAATTTCTAATTAAATCGGGGTGCATTTTTGGAATAGGCTCTAAAAATAATTCATTTAGTGAATACATTTGTAATTTTATTTTACATGTAAAAATGATCACTAATGATTGCAAAATGACTAATGTACAGCACATGAATTATTTAAAAATTATATTCGAACCTAAGTATGGTTTTACAATCCATTCGCATATATACAGGGTGATTCTTCGGTCATAGGACAAACTTGGAGGGGTGGTACAGCTTACTAAAGCATACACTTTTCGTATAGGAATGTATGGTCGGAAATGACGCGTGGAGGCAAGAACACAAAAAATGAGACATGAACAGAAAAACATTGTTTATTTACAAAATCCTTGCAAAGTGCTTCTTTGCAACAATGCTTACAATAAATGCTCAAAATTGCGACCACCAACAGTAATACAAACTCGGCAGTTGTGATTGGCTGGCAATGCTGTGGATAGAGGGCAGTAGTGTGCCTAGCTATCCGTGATCTGATGCATCTGCGGGAAAACGTCATTTGCAATACTGTGCTGTCGGCCGTGATGGGAGGTTTTACAAATAGTGAAAAGGCGGGCATTATGGATGAAACACCCCACACAAGTACAAGAGCTACTGCACGTCGTGTACATGTGAGTCAACCCACCGTTTGGAGAGTCTTAAATGAAAATTTACACCCATTCCATATTCAGAGTCCAGCGTTGCAGGCAAGTGATTACCCGCTGAGCGTAGAATTCTGCCAATGGTTCTTGCAGCAGTGTGCGTTGCAGCCGGATTTTCCAGCTTCTGTGCTATTCACAGATGAGGCGACTTTTACACAGGAAGGTGTTTTCAATGTGCACAATACTCATGTGTGGGCAACAAAAAATCCACACGCTACACGTCCACATGCATTCCAAAAAAGCTTCTCTGAATGTTTAGGCGGGTGTTGTGAACGATTTCCTCATAGGCCCATATCTCCTACCAACGCGACTCAATGGCTCACATTATCGTATTTTTCTGGAAGAGGTTTTACCAGAATTGCTGCAAGATGTTCCGACTGTCGTTCGTAATCACATGTGATTTCAACATGATGGTGCGCCAGCCCATTTCAACGTGGTTGTCCGCAATTACCTGGATGCCAGTTTTGCGGGGCGATGGATTGGGCGTGGTGGACCAGTACGATGGCCACCCCGATCGCCAGATTTATCGAGCATCGATTACTTCTTATGGGGACATCTGAAGACCATCGTTTACGGGACTCCATTTGACTCAATTGAGGACCTCGTTGCTTGACTATCCATTGCGGCTGCAAGCGTGCGCCAAATGCCTGGCATCTTTGGAATTGTTCGCCAAACACTCCTTCGACGCTACCAAGCATGAATTACTGTTGGTGGTCGCAATTTTGAGCATTTATTGTAAACATTGCTGCAAAGAAGCACTTTGCAAGGATTTTGTAAATAAACAATGTTTTTCTGTTCATGTCTCATTTTTTGTGTACGTGCCTCCACGCGTCACTTCGGACCATTCATTCCTATACGAAAAATGTATGTTTTAGTAAGCTGTACCACCCCCCTCCAAGTTTGTCCCATGACCGTAGAATCACCCTGTATATATTATATCATATATCCATCTGAGTTTTTCTATTTGTTTTCAATTTTAAGAGGAACGTTTTTGTTCGTTAATTTACTAATTATATCGGAGCACATTTTTCGAATATCAGAACTTATAAATAAATTAGCGCGTTTAGAAAACTTGATTGTTTTACACATTTTTATGTGTACAAAATGTGAACAAAGCTTTCACAACTAACAATCACCAAATAAAACAAGTTACTCAATTTACTTACCAGTCATGAGCTTTAACAGCACTATCCCCCATTCTTCCAATATCAAATTCTTTTTGACAAACAAGGCATTTTGCTTTATGGCGATCAGATGAAGCTGCAACCCATTCTCGATACTTTTCATTTGTAGTCCATAAGCTGTTAAAAACGCATTTCCCAGGCATATCTTTTAACCCTCCAAGAGCTTCGTCGTCTCCGCATCGAAGTCTGCCCAAAATTGCCACTCGTTATCAGCGGACCAAGTTGTTTCTCCTCAAAGTTCTTCATTCCCCACGAAGCACTTAATGCAAACCCATCTGCCATGTATTTTGCTTGTGGGACAATGTGGATATAAATATTGTTATTTATGATTTTCCTTCAGATGTTTAAAAACTGAAAACATCTGGGAAAAAGCCGGTAAACGTAAGAACCGGAAGCATGAACAAATCTATCAATGGAAGTCATCTATCTCCCCAGACCCAATGAACTAAATGGTCTTTACCTTTCAATCAACCTTGCGGGGTGTCCAGTCACACAGCCCTTCGGAGGGTCAATTTTTGTATTCATTTCTGAAGAGAGGATAAACTTTGTATCCCACCTGCCGCTTCCCGTGCAAGATCGGACAACGAAGCTCGAAAACGGGAGAAATCGGAAAATGACTGCCGTTAGAAAAATTTAGTGTTCTAATTTTTGGGAAAAATAAGTTTTTAAGGACTCTTAGAAATGACAGCTAAAAATAAGGAGTTTCTAAGGAGCGTGGGAACCCTATCGCCCCAATCCGGACATGCGAGGGTTCCGGATTTATAATTCATGCACAAAACCTTTCATCTAATAAAAGCTTTACACCAAAAAATTAGAATAGTATGAATGTCCCCCACAATACCTACCTATTACTTGACAATTAGTTTTTCAATAGGCACTTGTCTCAAGTCATCTAATTTCATTTTTATTTTGCATATTTGAATGCAATCTCTGCTCATCACAAGATTTCTGCAAAACTTAATATAGAAGGCACTAGAATTTCGGAAACATCTTTTGACTTATGGAGTAATTTGGCACATTAGGAAGGTTTTTATTGTCTCGCTTCCGATGGAATGGTTGAAGCACCGAATCAGATTTACTTTGCACAGCGGCAACTGGATGAGTCATCTTCGAAATTTTCATCAGTTTTTTCACTGCAGAATCGACTTTTCCTCCCACATCTGCAAATTTGTCTTCAAAGTCATGACTGTTTTTGGCGAGTTAACAATCATTGACCATCTTGTCTTTGACTTATAATGGCAGTAATCGATTCTTGGAACTTGTCATAAATTATGGCAAGTTTATTAATGCAGCTCTTGGGACAATTATTTTTCTTGGTGCAGCTGTTACTTTGTAACACCCACCCAGTGTCACAACACGACAAAAAATATAAGCATTCCTTTTTCTATTTCAACCATGGTTATTTAGAATTGGACTTAAGAATTCAAGTATTTGTATTTAATGCATTCTAGATGACTAATGAATAGCGAAGACTCGCGTACTGCACTAAATGGTTTTAATGTATTGTTCAGATACTAGGAAGAAAAACTAATGGCTTAATTGTCAAACACTTGGCATTTGTAAATATTTCAACTGCGTTGTTTGGTACCGTATAATTTTATTGTTCCAGTCCAGGTTTTAGCAATCAGTCAATAATCTATAAGAATTTGCACAAATTTAAATCAACTCTCCGAGTATTATGAACATATTCCACGCTGAACTAACTTTATCAGTATGGTTCCAATCTTAGCATTTTGACAAGTCAAAGGTTTGTGATTCTTTCAGTCGACACAACTATTCAGACATAAGCAGAGGATTAATATAATTTTATTATTTTTACTAAGAATGATGGTTATTCAAAAACACATGAATAAATTATAAGTAAAAATTAAACAATAAGTTAAATTTTGCTGTTGATTTAGTTAATGCTACAAACTTTCATAGTAGCCTTTCACCAAGTAAATCTAAAACCCAGCTACAAGATTTCAAAATTGATTTTCTTGCTTCTCAAGCACATTTCAACATGTAAAAATAAGCATTTCTATTGTCCTCATTAATGTAGAATTTTCTTTTGTGCATTATATCATAAGTTTTAAAATATTTTATCAGTTAATGCAGGTATATATATTGAAAGCACATATATAGAAATTAAACTGGCATTTAGTTGAAAAAGTTAATTTCCAAACCCTGTATACATTTAGCATCTAAAGACTTTATTGAACTTTTTTTTATTAAAAACTAAATTTTGCTTTAATACTAGATTTTAATTTTCAACTTAACTCAAAATTTCCTAGTTCCTGCAATAGTTAAAGAAACATAATTTAAAAAATGCACATGGGAATAAAACTACAGAAGCAATAAGTATTTGTAAGATGAAAATCAAGAGAAATTTTAAGTCAGAAAATTAAGTTATTCAGAGTTAACTTTTTATGTTCCTTCATGGTTTCATCAAAAGAAAATGTTCACATTTATCAACAGCTATAGAAATTATGAAATTGTTTTATTAAAAAATATAACATTGAAGGTACAGTATAGAAAAAGGCACTCATCTCTATGAATTGCTACCTATTTTTCCATAAAATAAATTTTTAGTTTATGAAGAAAAGTCACACTTTATACAGATGTTATATGACAATGCTCTGTAAGAATTTATTTACAACTATATACAATATGATTGAAAGTTCAACTGTGTAGTTCTGTAATCTCCAAGTCATCGGGGTTATTCTCTTTTGTCGATTCTTGGGTTTTCTTCCACTTTTTGGCAATTTCTAGGAGTTTCAAGTGAGGCTGGGCAACTTCATCTGATGGGAATATGTAATCGTGGTATTCTTCCCAAACACCCTGCGACTAAAAAAGAATATCCTCAATCAAATATAATTTTTACAGAATTGCTAAATGTTATTTAGATGAGTATATCATTAAGAATAAATGTGAAGCATTTTTGAATTAAAAAAGAAAAGCAGGCGAAAGTTATCGCATTTGTAACTCAAATATGTTCAGTATTTAAAATTTATCAAATTTGTAATTAACAAGTAACTTTATATTATGAATGTATTTGACTAAAACACTTGGAATGTATCACTCACTCCTTCTTCTTTCTGCACAATCCTTCTCTTTTTCACCTTCTTAGGCATTAGTTTCTCAACAGCTTGTAGAGACTGTTCATTGCCATATTGCTCCTAAGTAAAAATAAATACTATAAATATGCAATATAACCTATAAGACACCAAAAAAGAAACATGTATCATGCCAGTTAAAGATAGACAATTTTTCTTCCATTTGAATCAAAGCAGAAAATTTTCCTTATTACTTTTTAAATAATTAGAAAATTTATTCAGAAGCGATCCCTGAAACAATTTTGATAAAGGGAGCAGCAATACTAAATTAAAAGAGCAAATGGATTACATTATAAAAGTTAATCCTTTTAAGATAATCCTATGATATTTAAGATATACTATGCTAGATCAAATAAAAATAAGATGACAAGGTTTTTAAGTTTAATGTCATAAGGTCGAAAATAGGATAAGCTGTGCCAGACACAAGAACAAATAAAGCAATAAAAACTACATAGAGATAAAAAGGATGACAGATCACTAGGGTACCTCAGTGCTGTGATGCTCGTGTCTACTTGAAGAAAGTAACTCCCCAAGGGTTGGTTGGATTTTATGGCTCAAAGGCCATATTTGGCCAAGCTATACCAAACACAAGACATATATCAAGCAATTGTGAAAAGGAAGGATGGGATGAAAGAAAAAGATCACTTGGGTGTATCCTGAGAGTGAAATCCCAAGGGGTAGGTAGGTATTTCAATTAATGTCACACTGGAGCAACACAATGGGCTATTGGTGACGGTCCGGGATCAATCCCAAAGGGAAAGATGAGAACACCACGTAATTTTGAACCAAGGTCAGATGACAAGGCAACACCTGAGCTAAATCCCCAAGGGGAATAAGATGACAAAAATTATGGTTTAATAAGTGTAACACTTATGTTAAATCACCTTTATAGCTCTATATGCCGAAAATCGGGTTAAGCAGTGTAGATTTAGTAGACTTTCAATGTCTTTGTTTAGGGTTTTTATGCTAAATTTCATTGGGACTCATAAAATTCGTTGTGATTCCCTTGTACATACAAGTTTTTAACTGTTATAAATTTTTTTCTTATAACAATAAATTAATATTGAAGTAATTATACAAAATTTTAGAACCTCAAATTCTTTCCATGTTTCTAGAAGCATCACACGCTCTTCTTTTTCAACTGCATTTCTTAAACTTTTATTGGCTTTTTCATAGACGTGACGTGCTTGCAGAATTCCAACTGTTCCTTCATTACAGCCAAGTTCAAATCGAGCAAAACTAATCCATACCTAGAAAACAACAGACATTCTTACTATTGACATTTTCAAATGAAGAGGATTCATCGTGAAACAACACTTTCAAAATCCTTGGGCTAATTGTATAGTGTTTTGTTTTGGTAAGCGTGTAACAGATGCTCTATAGTACCGACACCTGTCAATCGTGTAAAATTTGTTCAAATATCATTCAATGGCTAATCGAACAAAAATTTTAGCTGGTACTTCACCAAGTTGAATGAATAAAAGTTTGTTTGAAAGGGTTTCGCTAAAAATATTAGAAAGGGTTTTATGGAATTTTTTTTAGCACAGTTGAGACTATTCCACTATGGATCCATTGATCCTTTTAAATGCTAAATTTGGTTTATAGCAGTCATAAATAAAATGCTAAAGGAAGAGTAAATTATTTTCTTCAAAATAGTTTAAGAAATAGTTCACACAAACTTTATATTCCCTATAATATTGAAAACATGTATACATTACATTGTTTTATGATGGTTGATAGAGGTTTTATGGCACACAGGCCATATTTGGCCAAGCTGTGGCAAACATCAAATACAAGGTTGATTGGTTGGGTTTTTATGGAGCAAGGGCCATATTTGGCCAAGCTGTGTCACACATAAGACAGACAACGTCAAGTAATACATACACACACAAAGAAAGTTTTACTGACACAGATGCGAGAAATACACCCTGAGAAGAATGGAATCCAAGTCACTTACAGCTCGCAGGTTGTTAGTCACAGCAACCTCCATTACTGCTCAAGAATACAGTACCGACCTATTGCCAAATTGGTAACCAAACTTTTTGTAGCCAAAGAGCTATTGAAATAGGCCTACAATGGGTTACCATATCCCATAATTAGCACCAACTGATGATTGTACTGTTCTTGAGTTTAACCATTTTATTGCCTGTGTATGCACCTGATTTGTTGGCTATTTGTTCCATTGTAACCAATCATTAGAAATAAAAATAATTTAAAAAAATATGTACCTAATCCATGTCTGTTGTTTAATAAAACCTTATAAGAAATGAAGCAAATTGATTATATAAAACATAAGAACCTTAACATGCTGTGTCCTTTCCAGCAGTCTTTCATATAGTTCCCTTGCTCGGTCAAACTGCTCTTGTTCTATCTCAAAATCAATGTATGCTTTCCATATAACTTCAGGCATGTCTAATCTGGGCTGATTTATGGCAACTTCATAAATGGCTCTAGCACGTTCAAAATCCCCAAGAATAGTCTCAAGCTCGGCAAACTGAAAGTAGACATAAATATTTTCATTTAATGCATGAATAACAGTTTAAACAAATTATAAGACATAAATACCAAAATTCATTTTAAAAGTTAATGACTATTGCATACTGCAGTAGTTTACAAACTTAAAAACTAATTATTCTTTAGCAAATATGCATAAACAAATCTTATACATAAACTATACCTATAGATTTATAAAATAATCTCAAATGCATTTTAAAAAACCTAAATTCTTAAATATAAAATAAAATAAAAAGAATTAATATTACATATTATCGATAGGGTATGTTTTTAGAGTGACTTTGGTTAAATTGTAGGAGGGGAACATTCTTTCCCAATCATTAATTGAGACAATCCTGCAAACCGATTTAAGAGTGACAAAATAGAAATTTTTTGTCATTTTCATTTGTAGTGAGTGTCCTCCAAGGGAAGCAAACTTACATTCCCACTTACATGACATTCAGTTAATCAGATTCGAGCAAATGTGCTGATTTGAGCTTTCATTTTGGTTTCAATAAAAATTCTTGAGAAATCTACAAATCTGTCACGTCTGAAAACAATCACACCTACAAACAAGTGTTTTCGTAAATTGTTTCTGTTGAGGTACCTATATTTGCCATTACCTTCCCTTACAAATAGATTAACGGTGTGAAAGGAACACAACAAGAGGGATTTTCAGTGTCAAACCAGATGGAAAACAGATTTTACTAACCATCGCACAAATGCTTTTAAATGATACATATCGCTGTTACTTTAAAATATACAGGCGGCCCTCGACTTTCGCACAATTTGCTATTTCGCACATTTTTAAAAATTCAATTTTTTAAAGATTTTTGTCGATAATGCAAAAATTGTTCGCTTCCATGCAGTCGCTCCCACTGAGAGCGGTAGCTCGCGCTCACTCACACATTGCCACCTAGAGTAGTGGACTTCTCGTAATCGTTGTGATAATATTTCGCCCATATAAATTTATAAACATGAGTGAGAAACGGAGAAACTGCAGTGTTGATACGAACAAAAAGAAATTAAGCACTAATAAACTTCATACGATCGAGACAAAGATGGAAATAATTAGACGTTCCGAAAGCGGTGAAACTTTTGCTTCAATTGGCCATTCGAATGATATAAACAGGTCTACGATATGTTCAATTTTGTAAAACAAGAATAAAATTAAGGAATGCTTTCAAAATTGTGGAAATACACTGCTGGCCACCGTAAATGCAACACCCTGAAGGAAGCATGCAAATAATATGAAATTTACAACATGCATTAGCGGAGGTGAGATATGCAAATGATTAGAATTTCAGCGCAGACGCACATCACGCGCGCCTGTGGCGCCACTTCAAAGCGCTATTTAAGGCTTGGAGATTTCGACGATTTCAAGTACGGCAATTGTGTTTTTCTTGTGGTTTTTTAAAAAAAAAACGATCAATTATGCCTCGTAGAAAACAGCGATCCTCTTTTGATCAAGTATCCGAGTTCGACAGAGGAAGGATAGTGGCCTACCGAGATTGTGGATTATCTTTCAGGGAAATAGGTAGTCGTGTTGGACGAAACCAAACAACTGTAATGCGGATATGTGATCGTTGGATGCAGGAGGGTACGACGGACCGACGTGTTCGATTGCATCCACCTCAGTGCACCACTTCACGTGATGACAGGCATATTGTGCGTATGGCAGTGACGGATCGCTCAGTCACATCACGAACCATAGCACAGCACATTCAGTCTGTACCGCATCATCCAGTGTCTGCGCGTACCATTCGACGCCGTTTACAGCAGAGTGGTCTGTCTGCAAGACGTCCATTGCTTCATCTACCCTTGATGCAGAACCACAGACGTTTCCGCCGCCAATGGTGCTATGAAAGAAAGAAGGATGTGGACGGCAGAATGGAATGAAATTGTCTTTACTGACGAGTCACGCTTCTGTCTGCAACACCACGATGGTCGGATTCGTGTCTGGAGACACCGTGGAGAGAGGATGCTGAACAGCTGCGTTATGCACCGCCACACTGGTCCTGCACCGGGTATTATGGTACGGGGCGGTATTGGATATCACTCTCGCACTCCTCTAGTACGCATTGCCGGTACTTTAAACAGCCAGCGCTACATCTCCGAGGTGTTGGAGCCAGTTGTCCTTCCTTACCTTCAGGGCTTGCCCACAGCCATATTTCAACAGGATAATGCGCGACCACACGTGGCACGCATTGTCCAAGGGTTCTTCGTCAATCGCCAGATTGAATTGCTTCCCTGGCCAGCTCGCTCTCCGGATCTTTCGCCGATAGAAAACATATGGTCCATGGTTGCTCAACGATTGACCCAGAATACATCCCCAGCTGCCACACCAGATCAACTTTGGCAACGTGTGGAAGCTGCTTGGTCTGCTGTACCCCAAGAACACATCCAAAGTCTCTTTGAATCAATGCCGAGGCGTGTGGCAGCGGTGATCTCCAACAATGGCGGCTACTCTGGCTACTGATTTTGGCAGGAACCACACTTCACAGAAGTCTATAAATTTAATCATTTGATACTTGGTCAACATGTTATCTACAAAATAAATTTTGTTGTGATATCTCTTGTCTTTCTTGGTGTTGCAATTTGGGTGGCCAGCAGTGTATATCTTCAAAGATTGTTTCCAAAAGACATGGCATAGTGATGGATGAAATGGAAAGATCTTTGTCATCATGGATTGATGATCAACATCAAAACCATGTCCCTCTGAGTTTTTCAATTATTCAAGCTAAGGCTCTTAGTTTGCATGAAGATTGGAAGACTAGATTAAAAGAAGATTCTAACACGGTGTTTCAAGCAAGTAATGGCTGGTTCGACAAATTTAAAATGAGGTATTCTTTACATAATATTAACCCTCTGACATCCGTACGCATCTGAAAACCATGTCCTCAGAAACCCAAAATGCCCGAGTAGCATTAGTTCAATCACCAATATTTCTTCCCCCTCGTTTGCAACTTATTTTACACCTAATCGGGGGACCCTACACTGGGACCGAAAACCGTGCTGGTTTTAATGGGGGGTCGTAAGGAAAGTGCTCTTTTCAACTTATAAGTCGATCTTAGAATTATATATATAGAGACATGTTGCTGTATGCTGATGTTCAACGTCCATTACATAACATTTTTAAACTCAAAAAGAAAACACAGATAGAAAATTGTCAAATTGTTAGAAAGAACAATTTTATCTATTCATAAGAATAATTTTCTTTTAATGAAATATAGCGCAAAAGTAAAGCAATTGCAATTACTTATAAAACAAGGAAAATATTTTTTAATTTTAGAAGAACCACATTAGGTTACGTTTAATTTTAAGTGCATATTTATTCATTAAATGTTTTAAAAGGGCAATTTGATTTCTTTATTTCCCTCTGATATCTTATTTCAAATCTCTTGCAACTGGAATATACAAGGTATACTTTTTCTGTTGTGTTATCGGCAATTAATTTGCAATTTCTTATCTTATTTGTAAAGCAGTGTATCAAAAGTTTGTGATAATTTTCAAATTAATAATATATCTTTTGCTTTGAAATTGATGTTTAAAAAAAGGTTTTCGGAAATATAATACAAAGTGATAAAAGTGGTTATTTTTCAATAATTCTTCCTTATAAATATGATCTTAAAAGCAGCATGAATTTTTTGATAATGGTTTCTTTTAAAATTGTAGACCAAAAGCATCTAGGTACAGCAATAAAGTATGACAAGAATTCGTCACAGTTATGTCCCTGAAAAGGACGTTTTAGTCGTTTGCAGGACTTTTAAAAATATGCGCCTTTTCTTAAAAACAGAGATAGGCAAACCTTTGATAACCTTTATTTATTAGAAATAAAATTCACACTTTACTACTATCATCCAACCCTCACTAATAAATCGAAAAATTAAAATTTATAGCTCGTAATTCAATTTAAAAGTCATTCTTTACACAATTTTTCTTTTCAGTTACTATTATATAGGCGTAGGTACAAAACATGTCTTGGAATTAAATTTCACATAACAATACAAGTGAACACGTACTTCAGTCAAATTCTGCGTTGAAAGCGACGGTCAAGTGAGCGTCACTCAAAATGAGAAGTGCATTATAGTTTATTCTATTGTTATAAATTTGTGATAACTTCCATTCTAAAAGACCAAGGGGCTAAAATGGTCAGATAGGAGAAAACATAAAACAGCTACTAATAAAGTCATCTCATTCTTATAGTATGCATTCTTAGAATTTTGTTCGTTTGATTATTGGGTTACGACATACCCTCAACGACCACTTCGGGACTAATGTTTTAAACATTTCTCGGATTATTTCATGTTACCGGTCGATACAAGTGGTTTTGTATACAAGAGAAACTGGCTTATCGACGCGAAGTCAATTGTTCACTCAAGAATCTCCCTGTCCTCAGGCTTCGATTTCCCGTAACCTGTATACAAACAACAACACTGGTCCTTTTATATGAAGCATAGTATTGAAAGGGACAATGGACAAAAAAGATCACTGGAATCCTTCGATCCCAATTCCGCTCTATTCTCTTCAACTCGAGAAACACCCTCAGCTACAGTCGTTTGCATTTCTCATTGCAGCAAAAACACGTGTTCATCCTCAAGGAGTGAATACTAAGAGCCGCCTTGAATAGAAGGCATTTACTATTTTTCTACCTTTCTTTAGAGGTCCAGTTAACCCTTGGGTGGTAAATACCCACGTAAAATTTCACATTGTGGGGATCACACGGGTAAGGTTAAAGAAATTGCTGGAAGCAAGTGACCTTTGAGCCTTCAGTTCTAAAGAAACACATATTTTCTCTACTGCCTCCAAACCAAACATTAATCCAGGGAAAAGTAACAATGTTTGATAGATCGAGGTGCTACCGAAGAACTATCTAACTGTATTTTAAAGCACAGCTACCGAACAACGGTAACTGTATTCTAAATTATAGAATTCTCCCTTAAATTTGATCAGTGCTTCGTCAACTGATAAGTGAGTGTACGGCTTAAAATGTTCGGAAAATTCTTTTCGCAAGTATGTTTGTAGTGGCTCTACTTTTTGCGTGAAAATAAAATTTTCACTGTCCTTCTTAAGTTCGTATTCCCTGTCGGATATATGGAATTAGTGTTTAATGCGTAAAAATCTATTTTTACTTATCATCATTTTCACTCTTGAATTTCCAAGTGTCTCATTTTTGAACCAGTAATCAGTGATTCTTGGCATGTGTACAATACTCATTACAAGCAGAACTGTAAAAAAATTCCACAGTTCTTTGATGCTCGCAATAGGTTCCCATCTCTCGTCTGCAAATCCTCGCATTTTGGCACAAAATTCAGCATACTTATTGGTATTAATCCTGATGAGTTCGCATATCTCATCAGTCATTAATAATTTTAGATAGTCCAACGCTGAAGAGCCAGGTGGTAACATATGAAGGGGACCAGAAAAATTAGTGAATTGGGGGACGTTTATACGTTTGTTCTCAACCACTTCTGAATCCCATTCAAGGGTACCGTCATTTTTTTCAGTTTGAGGAATTCCTATATTTTCTTCATCTTCGGATTCACTTTTGACACTGATCGTATTGTTTCCCAATTCCTTAGTTGGCATTTCCAATTCGTCATCTTCATCACTCATATCCAAATCTGATTTATCTGTATCATTAAAGAGTATTGTTTCGAACTCTTCTCGAGTCAAAGTTCTTCTATACCGAGGCATTTTAAAGGCAAAAAATCTCACAGGAGGTTATTCGATCCCCAGATAGACTGAAGAACGTAGTTATAAATCGACCCCTAGCACCTGATGATCATTTAACAACTTCAGATGACGAGATGTTTGAAAATCCTTTGTAGAGTGAGGATGACCGATTACTCTCCTCACTGGTAGAGGGGCAGAAAAGCTGATTACTTTAAAGGCCAGACGGGCGGCTAGCGGTTGTCTGAATGCAAAGCCGTCTCGGGCGGGTCGGCTGTCAGAGGGTTAAATTCACTGGAGAATCGGCTGATGCAGATAAAGGTGCTGCAAAAGAATTTATTTCTTCGTTGTCCAAAATTATTGTAGATGGAGAATATTCTCCTAGTCAAATATTTAATGCAGATGAGATGGGTTTATCTTGGAAAAAATGCCTAATCATACATTCTTATCAGAAGAAGGAAGAATGAGTTGCCCCAGGACATAAACCTTCTAAAAACCGATTGACATTGCTTCTTGATGGAAACTTACCTGGTGATTTAAAATTGAAGCCAATGTTAGTTTATCGAGCAGAGAATCCCAGAGCATTGAAAAGGAAAGATAAAGAACTGCTTCCAGTCATTTGGAAATCAAATAAAAAAACCTGGGTTACTGCGTTAATATTTAAAGATTGGTTCACTTTTCATTTCGTGCCGGCAGTTAAGCAATATTGTAAAGATAAAAATTTACAATTTAAAGCATTATTAATCTTAGACAATGTTCCAGGACACCCAAAATGTTGTGTTTCTTCCTCCCAATACTACCTGCCACAAGGTAACTAACTGGCAGGGAAGGTGGGCCTACATTAAGAGATTTTTGGAAGAACTATAATATATGGGACGCAATAAACAATATTGGAGACTCGTGGGCTGAAATAAAAGAGTCAACAATGAAAGGTTCCTGGAAACAATTATGTCCACAAATGATGAGTGATTTTATAAATTCTGAAGAAACTCCGGAAACTATCACAGATGAAGTTGTTAGCCTAATGAATTAACTAAACTTGGGCGTCAACAACGAAGATGTTAATGAACTGATTGAATCTCACTCAGTACCTCTATTAAATGAATACTTAATTGAGCAACAAGAGTTAAATGAAATACACAATGAAAGTGACGAAGAAGCTGATAAAATCGTCAAGACTTTGACAATCAAAAATATGAATGAAGCCTTCATGCATCTGGACAAATTTGTGATTATCACGAAGGATTGGTATTGGTGTTTTCAATTAACGTCACACTGGAGCAACACAACAGGCTATTGGTGACGGTCCGGGATCAATCCCAAAGGGAAAGATCGAGGACAGCACCACGTAATTTTGAACCACGGTCAGATGACGAGGCAACACCTGAGCTGGCACCCCACTCTCCAAACTTCCACACCACGCCAACGTGAGGACATTTGAGGCCACGACAGATTTAACGTGCACCAGCCCCCTTTGTACACGACGGTGTTTGGCTGGATTCGAACTCGCAACCCTTCGGTTGCTAGTCTGATACTCGTCCGTTCTTTCTCGGGCCACCGCGGCCCTCTATCATGAAGGAATGTGATCCCAATGGAGAACGTTTATCTCAAGTACGTAGGGTGATTGAGAAAGACACAGCATGTTATAGAACACTTTATCAAGAAAAGAAAAAAAGAGTGGTATTCAACTAACTCTTGACAAGTTTATAAAGAAAACACCTGAAAGCACTTACACATGCCTGGTTAACTTAATTATGTATATTGAGAAATAAATATTTTTAATATATTATTCATAAATAAATTTTTACAATACAATTTTTGATGGTTATTTTACATCCCTCTACTTTCGAACATTCAACATTCGCACACATTTTCAGGAACCAATTATGTGCAAAAGTCGAGGGCCGCCTGTAGTTTATTACAGTTTGGCATTTAATCTAACTGGCTTTGACAACTAATGCATATCAATTCGAATTGTTATTGGTGATATGTCGAAATTGCTATTAGGAAAACAACCAAGTGACATCATATTCGGAATACTCACAAGAGAAGCACATTCTGATGCGAAAACACTACACCTATATTTAGCTTGACAGAAAAGGCCACATATACAACCAAAAATTTCAAATTTGCCATAAAGTTATTGAAAACAGATCAAGAGAGATACAGCACATAATTGAGATATGTTAAGTAAACATAAAAGCTCAGTTTGATGAATGAATAATTTCTTCGCATTGTCTAAGTAGGTGCAAGTAGTTCACACAAAATGGAATAGACTTCAAATTACACTTTTGTGAGAAAATTGACAACTTAAATTAAATCACCAAATCACTTAACAATTCTAATAAAATGGATGAAACCATGGAAATCAAATCCGCCATTTTTCAAATCAGCCATTCAATCAAATGCCCATTTTCAATGTAGACAATTAAGAAATGACTGAATGACTCCTGTAAAATTTACATTTTTGAGAAGCTTCACTTCTAAAGAGAGCAATTTTGTGACATGATTTATAAGTATCAATTCTTCACATACTAGTGGGGTCATGAAACGTACATAGAAAAGTAAAAAATGTGTATTAACGTACTTTCATCCATGTAGTGCAGTTTTCAGGGGAAAATTCTAAGAATTTCTGATACAAAAGACGACATCTATCAAACTCTCTCAGCTGAATTTCCAGATCAATATAACCTCGAAACAGCTTATCTTTTGGACACATTCCAATAGAAGTACCCTAAAAATGATAAAATCCATTAAAATCTGGGAGTGCCTTCTGAAAACTGAATTGGTATTAAATAACATTAAAAAATGAATTGATAACACTTATAAAATTTATTTTAACTTAAAAAGCATGTACAATAAAATTACATCTAAAAAATTCCTAGAACTATTGAAACCTGATCTTTGTATGATGAAAAGTATAAAAGCAAAGGAAAAAAATAAGTTTAAATAGTTCCCAAGAATCATTTATCAGAATCAAAGGGCCAAATGTCATTTTTGTATATTAAGCTTCTTAGACACTAACCTAGACAGAAGCACAAGATGATTCAAGGTTTCTATGGCATATAATTTTCAAACCTCAGTGAATAAAATATAACAGCTTACTGAATAAACAGAAAGCTATGTAGCAAAAATTCAGCATTCGAAGGTCATGTGATATAACAAGATTAGATCGAGGAGTATACCGCTAACTTTATACGAAATTTATACTTTTAAAATGCAATTTTAAATTAGTAATGCCATCACCAATACTGATATCCAGTAAATGAGGTGCTTCACGCTCAATGTAATTTAAAATAAAACTGTTAACATTACCATATTTACCTACACTTCTACTATTTATATTAATAATGCAAGAACACTGCACAATCCGATCTCCACAGTAATGCAAGTGATTAATTCAGTAATCTGACAGTAAGACTTCCTTTTTATTCCTTACACATCTCTGAACCAGCAAAATTACATAGAATAAAAACAACTATTCATTCAAATTTGAAAAAAGCTTTTATCTCCATTTAAGAAAACAGTTTATCCATGATAAAATAAGATTAAAAGTGCAATTTTAAAAATATTTAACATGAATTAAATAAAAAAGTAAAACAATTTAAGGCTAAAAGTAATGTTGACATTTACATGTTTCAGGTCAAAATAATGCTGTCATCATAGGTTAAATACAATAATTACCAATATCTTCCTAGCTCCAGCTAAATTTTTCTGCCGAATTTCATACTGGGCAGCCAGAAGCCAGATTTTAGCAAAAGTAAAAGTTTTGTGAGGAATTAATTTCAGACATGCTTGATATACTTCTCTGGTTTTATCTTCTTCAGCACCCTTAACCTGCAATTCTTCATACAGAGCATAATTTACCCATAAATAGATGTACCGCCGCCAAAACCTTTTAACCTAAAATCATATGAAATTAATCAAGTAGAATAAAAATTGAATAATTTATTTGACAAAAAATACAAGATCAAAACAAAGAAAAAAAATTATGCCAGAAATTATATTAATTTTTGTTAATATAATTCTGATAGTTTTATTTTAATACGAAAAAAAGAAAAGCTAGATTCTTTCTGAATTTTCAGAAAACAATTGAAGCATGGGATGCTTAAATAAAAGGAGAGGGTAGAGGAAAGTTTTAAGAAATCTGTAATTTACTCAGATGCTATCAGAAACTATGAACCCTAGATAAATTTCATATTAAATTAGAAGTTGCAGAATTCATACACTTCTGAACCAAACTAATCATTTTTAAAAATAAAAGCTTAGATTTATTTTCAAACCTTAATTTCAAAAACATATTTAATAGTAGTTCCAAAAACTACTTCAATTCCAAGCTACTTTGAAACCAAATATGATTGAATGCAGAACATGTACCAGATTTCATATAGCTTCTGGTTTTTTAAGTTAAAATCATTAATTCTTTAAATAATTTTACATATTAAGATTTTTTAAATTACCTATTTGCCAATTTTAGCAGGCAACTCTTTCTCTATCACTTTTGCAACTGAAATATTTCAGTACACAATTACAGAATAGATATTTAAGATCACAATTGCAGGAAATCCAGTCACCAAGCTTCCATTGGTAATTGAAAACTCTTTTCAGTGAGTTAATTACAAAAATATCGTGTGGGCAGTAGTAATTTTAGCAAGGGTGTGTCAAATTTCTTTCGATATAATTGTAACACAATCAAATAAGTTCACCACCTCTTGAGCTTACACAAATCAACCACACAAGTCAACTATTATTTCATGCTTTAAAATAAATTGAGAAATGTTCTGTGAATCTTAGGGCTGCTTTACACAACAGAATCCGGTTCAATCCGAATACAGTAGAAACTGACTAATGAAGATTTGGGAAAGCTACTTCCTTAAGAAATAGTTTGTTCATCTTAAAACCTTTCACACTACCTGAATCTGGAACATTCTCCTTCGATGCACCAGAATCTATGTTAATCAATTTCTACTGGATTCAGATTGCCCTAGATTCTGTTAGTGTGAAAGGGCCCTTGCAAGGACTATTAAATGAAAGCAGTAATTACAAATAATTATGGAATAGAATAAATCCTTAAAGTTCTTTTTCCTCAAAGAGAAATAATTTTAGGGATCAACTGGATTTCCAATGGTGCAAAAAAGGCTAATGTAGCAAGATGTTTTTAAACATTTGATACCTTTTAAAAGTGTCAATAAATGGCAAATTAACCGAGTCCTTTATAACAAAGTGAAATTTAAGTTTTGAGAGTAAAAGCATTACTAGGACTCAGACTATTGTCCGTAATGATAGAACTAAGATGAAGGATCACTTAAGTCTAATGAATGTAGTCAAGTTTTAATATTATTTAGAATCTTAGAAAACAAAGTAGACTTTAAAGAGAACAAGTGTGATTTGCAACTTACTTTTTTCAGGGGAACATTGGAAATGGCTCTTTCGTATAATTCTCTGGTTATTTCTATATTGCCTTCACTCTCCATAAGACGTAAATAATCAAACCAACTATCATAATTTAATGGATTTGCTTTTACTTCCTGGAAGAAAATAAATAATTCAATGAATCAATTTATCCAGATGTAGCTCATAATACAATTTTCAATTTGTTTGGATAAGAATACATAAAACACACTGTCTCTCTTGAATTACTTTAAAACACCAAGAATCAAAATTTTAAAGTAGAAAATTCTTTCAAGACAAAATAAAATCTCACCTCTTCATATTGGTACTTTCTCCTGCTTACTATAACATTTTCAATGCCTGCTCTATCTCCATACTTCTTTTCATGAATTGTGTAGTTTTTGAAGAGTTCTTGAGCCTTCTCCTTGGGTATCTTATCCAAGGCATACTTATAAATTACTCTCACTCGGTCATGCTGAAAAGGTACACACATGATAAAAAATAACTAAATAGAATATTAGTTATCAATAAATTTAGTTACAGGGAAATGCTAAAATTAAATTTGAAAACATAATTGATTGACTATACATAACTGCAAATAACAATAATCAGCCAACATTTAATCTATTACACAAAATGGCTTAAAAGTTGATACAACTTGTAAGTTTAGTTTAGAAAATACAATGAGGGTTTATGCTAAAACTATTTTAATTGTCAAAAAAAGTCAAAGGATAAATGTAGGTATGAATAAAAACTAAATATTAAAAGGAAATTAAAGTAGGAACTCGTAAAACATAAATAGCTAATATCAGACAGCTGTATTCAAATATTTCTATGGACAAATAACACATACCTCCTTCTGTTTTTCTTCAAATTTAGCAAATGATACAAACAGCTTTTCATCCATATAATCTTCACCATAGAATTCAATAGCTCTTTCATACACACTCCTAGACCTTGCAATAAATCCATTCGTCTCTTCGAACTTTGAAAATCTGATCCAGTTTTTCACATCAGGATGGACCATTACAAGTAATCCCAAGTTAAGGGAAATCAAAATCAACTATATTTTTCAACAATAAATAATTTTTCCAAAATTCTATGGAAACAAAAAATATTCAAGAATAAGACCAAATAAAATTATAATACTAATATATATGTCAGAAGTGGGATAGAATAGGAACAGTTGATTGACAGGAAGAGTTCTACATTTTATTAACACAGAACATTTATTACGAAAATATTTAACATTGATGTTCAGAAGTCCACATTCAGAAGAAGTAACAATTTTTATCCAGAGGATTAATATGGAGCCACTAACGTCTCCCATACTTAAGATGCAAGATCAGCCACACAGGTCCTGCGCCCTTTCGCTCTTCCTGCCAACTCCATGCAATGTTTGATCCTGTCATGCAATTTTCCCGAACTATTAGTGTCGCATTTTGCAGTTTCAATTTCTCTAATACAAATTCGCACAATTCTCTTTCTTTTTCTAATTTACGCAATTCTTTTTCCTTTTCTAATTGACGCAATTCTGTTTCGACTCTTTCACTTATTATCATATCCAGAAGTGTTTTCGTATACACCTCATCATAATCTTTGTGTTTCGTCACTATCATCTTTAATTTCGTTATTGTTGCTTTTAAAGGAATTTCTAAATCTAATTCCGCTGCTAGACGGCAAATATCGTCCTTTCTTGCTTTACCAAAATATGACATAGTTTTATGAAAAATGAGCAAAATGTACTCAGTTTGTGATGACTCCAGGGTGTTGTAATCCGATTTCACTTACTTATATATATTAAGTTTACTTGTAATAAGAGACATATATTAAGTGCCTAGAAATAGCTAAAGGCAAATTTTATCCTCTTTGAAGTGAAATTGAGGGTTTGGCTATAGAATGACTCATTTGCTGCTGTTATAGCATGTACAGCAGAGTACACTTTTGCTTAGTATGCATCTTCTATTTCTCACTGTTGCAGCATGTGCAACACACTCTTGCAGAAATATGAAAACTAAATCTGGGGTTGTTTTGGCTTTTATGGCACAAGGGCTACACTTCGTCAAGCTGTACCAAACACAAGATAACATCAAGAAAAAATGTAGTGAAAGGAAAGAGATTGAGGAACAGAGTAGTGAGATGAAACTAAATCTGGGAAAAACAGATGCTGTTTTCCTTTTTTGAATCAGTGGTAGGTTGGGTTTTATGGCATAAGGCCATATTTGGCCAAGCTACGCGAAACAATGGCAAGTAAATGGACACACAATGAACTACTGATACAGAAGAAATATACCCAGGGGAGAATCAAACATGTGCTGCCTACAACGAAGGCTGTTCATGCAGTGTGTAAACCCACTGAACCACTGGGACCCACAAGTTGAATAATCAATATAAAACATTCAAATAACAAAAGGATTTTGAATCTCAAATAAATTTTTAATCTGTATAAAAAAAAAAACGATAAAGCAATGATCCTATAGTTCATTCAGATGAAAATGATCACAATGCAAAAAAGAGGAAAACATACATTGATATTTTAAAGCCAATGGTAAGAATGGTTGAATAAAAATGTATACACAAAATTTAATTAATATTTTCCTCTGCGCATAATGGACATTCTAATTATGAGAATGTCAAAGTAACTGCTTATGTATGGTTTGAGTTTTATAGTGCAAAGGTCATATTTGGTCAAGCTGCACCAAGCACTAGACAAGGTCAAATAATCAACAAGGAAGGAAAAAAAGCAAAAAGTAGGAAGGCAGGCAAAGTAAAATGAAGGGCAGGACAGACCACTAGGGTACCTTGGAGTTATGATGCCCTTCTTTATTTGAAGTAAACCCTGAGGAGAATGTGCCGTTTGGAGTTATTTTTTAAATTGTGAATATATCTTATAAATAAGGAGGCAACCATTCTGCAATTGGAGTAAATAGGAGCTTCAAAAGTAAATAGTTCTCAATTTGCAGCAGTTCAAATTAACTTTATAATGAAGTCTAACTGTAACTAAATACAATGCACAAAGATAATACTGGATAGGTAATTTTTGAAGAAGGAAGAAATAAAACCAATCTCTCATAATTAATGTGATGAATTCATTAATAATTTGGGAAGTTGGTAATTTTGGAAATCTTAAAAATGAGATTTGATTAGACAAAAATGAAGTAGAATGAAATGGATATTTGATAAGTTGTGCAAAGGAACCAATCATGGTTGCAAATGTAAGTGCAAATTGTAGCTGGAGGAAATTAAGATTGCATTGCTGGATATTAAATTTCATACTAAAAAAAAGGTGTCGTTTTACTGTAATCATAAAAATACTTATAGAAAGAACAATAAAAAACATGTAAAAGCAGGCATTTCACGAAGTCAGTTGTATGAATAAAAGATAAGAATATATTGGCTGAAAGGAGTATGAAATGCATCATTAAAATTTATAGAACATTTTGCTACAAACATAAACTCAAACAAATATTGCACACATTAGAGAAAAGGATAGTATAATTTTTAAGAATATAATAATACTAAAGGATATAACGCTCATATATTTGTCTTGCACGTTCAATTTCCTTGAACCTTAACTCAAACTTAATGTATGTCAGCCATGCTTGCTCATCAGGTTCCCATTCCATCCATCGCTCAAAAATTTGTCTTGCATTTGCACTCTTGTTCAACATTTGCTCCATGTAAGTATACTTGTACCAAAACTGATTCACTCGTGGAAGGATGGATACAGCTCGATCAAATATATTACGAGCATGGTTTACTTGGCGATGCCTGAAATACATCAAGAATTTTGCACTTACCATATAAACACGTTGCCAAGATATTAAAAAATGTTTTTTAAAAATTAAATACATAACCGTCATCAATGAAAACTAGAATGTGAAAAACAAAAAAGGATAAACTACTTCTTGAATAGTAAACATACTTCATTTCCATTTCAGCGTATTTCAACCATAGGGTAACATTGCGGTGGTCAACAGCCAAAGCTCTTTCATAAACAGAGCGAGCTCTATAAGGAAAAGAATACATAAAAACCAATTCATCAAAAAGGAACTGATCATTCAGTTTAAGTTAATTAAGCTGGAAAAGTTTTCTTAATAGTAAATATAAATTATTAAAGACAACTGAATTTATGCTTGAAAGTAAACAGTGATTACATGAAAAGCTTGTATTAAAAATTACCAAGTATGGCAAAAACTTCTTTTAGATATAATTTGGCCAATCAAATTCAAAACTATAGAAGACTACATAAAATATCATAATTAGTACTAATAATTTTTTTAATTCCCTTTGTTTATCTGTTTACATAAGTTCAACTAGCAAGCTTATGTATCCGTGGGTTTTAAAGTTTGAAATGTGCATGAACTCCAAATGGATGGATTATGAAAATATAGGTCCTTTATTTTAAATATTTATAATTCTGATTCTTAATGAAAAATTTTAAATGATTTTTGGAGAAATTGCAGACCTTTTCAGCCTTAAAATCTACTTCTCATAACCTAGTTTATTCTTCAATTCTTACGATTTTAAAAAGTATAAACAGAGTTAACTGAGTTAGAATGTCAGTAGAAACAGTTGCCTTACATTGCTTCTTGCTTTTTCTTTATGTTTTAATGAGAAAAGGTTAAATAATTAAATACAGCTATAAGTTTATGTAAATATTATCAGGAAATACGTGTAGATTACTTTTTCAATTGCCTGAACACAGAAGCAACATTTTCATGCAAATGAAACAATTGCTTTGAAATTTAATCTAGGCATTGACAATAAAAGGAAACATTTTAGAATACCATATCCTAGTGGTAAGTGTTCCTATAATATACTAACCAGCTCAATCTATCCTTCAGAATATAAATCTTATCCCTGTTTTGTCAGATGTAAAAATTTTATAACTTCTTTTATCAGAAGATTATGAGAGGATATCTTCAGCATACTATAACTATGCTAAATATATTGAAAATTGCATATATATATGTAACACATGTGAAAATTATGTATGCTAAAAATAATAGATCAGATTATATCCCCAAAGAATTACTTTTTGTGGTAGTGGCAGTTTAAATAAGCAATTTAAAAAAATACTTTATAATAATTTAATAAGTTTTCCTTATTTCATAAAGATTATGGTAATTGTTAATTTTTAGAAAAGTAATTCCATTAAATGAATTGCAATATTTTTGTTTGTACTGTTTCAACAACTCACCAGCATTTTACAATCATACATAAATCTAAGGACTCCACATTTTTGTGCATTATTTAAATCAAAATGCCCAGTTTACAGGCTCCATTTATACAGGGTTATTCAAAATGAATCATCCGATTTCAAAATTCCATATTTTCAAAAATAAACGACACAGAATGATAAGTAATAAAATAATAAGTAATAAAGCTAATAAAATTTGTTTATATCATATTTATAAATAAAACACATTTTTAGCTAATTATTAGAGTTTATTACCTGTTGATTTCTTTCTGACTTTCTTCCCACTGAGCATATTTAATCCAATTGCTTATCAAACCTCTATTTTTTCTGATATTATCTTCAAATGTCTGAAGAGAAAATTTTAATTATATACTACACAAATGAGTTTGATATAATGAAAGTTCAAGACTTTCTAAGAAATTTGATAGATTATTTGCAAAACTAATCTTTCAGAAAGTGTATACAAAAAATTTCAATTCTAATTTAACTACACTTTAAAAAATAGTAATTAAGCATTTATTTATAAAACTAAAAATAAACAGAAATGTATATTTTTGCTTGCATTAATTGAAACAAAAAGCAACTGTATGTCAAAAGTATAAATACAAGATTGCTAAAAGCATACAACTACTGCAGCCAAGTAGGGCCCACATCTATGCTGTCCTACACTTCAAAGCCCTAACTTGAAACTGCAAAACAGCAAACTCGATCCATACTGTGTTTTCTATAATTCTTATCTTGAATTTTTCACAAAGTGCAAATAGTAAAAAGAAACAGTAAAGTAGTTTTTTAAAGTTCCGTTTCCGCTTACAATTCACACAGCTAAAATAAGTTATTGGTTGAAAAAGATCTACACTAGCTAAAAGGACCTGTTCTTCTCGTCCTCTGTATCTGTATACAGTTAAAGATTTTTGTAACTAATAAGAATCCCAAATACCTTTCGTTTTCTAAGCTGATACTCAGCAAGCTCTTCAGGATCCGAGATTTTCTGCTTTGGAGGCTAAAAAAAGAAACATAATCACATTCAAAACGAATTTTTAAATCAACTGTTACTGGGAAATTAAGGTAACTAGACAAAATTGTGTGATTATTAAGCATTTCGTCAGATACAGAAGTAAAGAAAAAGTTTAACAAATTTAGTGCAAAAGAATTTCAAATAGTGGATAAAATATTTTATGTACAGAAAACAAACATTGAATAAAAAATTCTTATTCTTCAAAATATTGTTTGGGTCAGATTCTTTCAAAATAACACTTTTTATTTATAAATTTCAAGAAAAGAAAATTATAAAATTAATAAGAAATAAAATGCCAAAAATGTTCAATTAAAAAAATTTTCAACCCTAAAGTAATCTTTTTACAATGTTAATGAATACACCTAACAATTTTGCACAGTAAAATGAATACATAAATTATTTGCATTAGTTTATAAATATACAAAACTATTTTGTGTAATCCTATTTCATTTCTTACTTTCATCTCTGATATTTGTTTTAAAATTCCACTTAAGAAATAACAAGCTAATTTTTTTTAAATTTCTTCAATTTGAAACATTTATAAATATTCTGAATCACAGAACCGTTGTTTAGAAGTCTTGTTTATGCCAACTTTTCCTTCCAGTTCTGATCACTTTAAACAAGTTGGGTAACCACTAAACCAGTTAACGATTTCAATGTTAAACATTTCTAAGTAACGAATTGCAGAATCACTTTTAATGTCATGCATGTGCTAATTTTTCCTTCCACAAATGAGCTAACCTTTATCAATAACCATTATTACAAGACCAAACAAGAGATTTCAGATATGGAACAATGTGTCCAAGTCATATATATCTTCTGTAGCAGGAGACAAGAATCTTATTTCTATTCAAAGCAACCAACTAATTCAGTCATTTCATAATTTTCTTACCACAGCAAAATTCTACAATAAAATTTTTTACATAGTAGCAAAAGTCTCCTCTTAACCCTGTTTTAGTTGATCAGATACAAAAGGAATCAGTTTCTACACAAAATGTGCTAATTAAGGATAAAACAGGTGGAAAAGATCTCAAGAAATTTAAATTAAAAAAACTAAATATTTTCTTAATAAGGTTTTCTAGACAACCAGATTCCAATGCTTTCCTTCAATGGTTGCTATGGCTTGAAGCCAAAACTTCAAAATTGGGGTCCCTTGGAAAAAAGTTTCCAAAAAGAAAAATCCAAAAATAATTTTTTCAGTGACCTTAAAGTTAAAAAACAGACTAAATTTCTGTAGACCCTTGGTGAATTTTCAAAAAAAAAATCGCAAAAATTGTTAAAATAGGAGCCTTTGAGACAAAGTGTTTAAAACCATACTCCACGGTTGAAACATAGAAATAGAAGCAAGGTCACAAAGATTGAAAAAGAGAAGGAAAACGTTGCCATTTAAATCACCTGTGGCAGCCCTATAAAATATAAATTATATATATTTACAACAGTCTTCCTTCAGCAGTAAAATTATTAACTATACTTACTGGTGGTAGTATTTCCAAGTCTCTTTCTTTAGCTTCTCTTAAAAGTTGCTCAGCAGTGATTTGAATTTCAGCTGGTGTTTTATTTTTTACCTAAAAAGAAAGTTGTTCAAATGTATAAAAATCCATGACATAAAAATGTGCCAGAAATTTGATAATTGTCAACAATACTAATAACATATATAAATGATGAAAATACATTATGAATACTGAACCAATTCATATGATCCAAGGCATGTAGTTAAATTTACGTTGCACTGGAGCAAAACAATGGGCTACTGATGACAGTCCAGGATTAATTCCAAAAGGAAAAATCCTGGGACAACACCTCATAATTTTGACCCAGATAATGATTAATGAGCCAAATTGATTCAATTACATTTAATGTAAAAAACATGCATAACAAATAAAAGAATTTATAACACTTTTTATAGTTTACCAGATATTTCAACTACTTTGCTTTCATTTTCATGTCAAATAAATCATTATTGTTTTAATCAAACATGGATTTACTGATTCCAGAAAATTGGACAATTATTGTGTAGCCCAAATTAATGTATTGTTTCAGACAGGATCACAGAAATTAGAATCAGAAAGTCAGATGTCTATGGCAGATAAACATTATTCCTCAGTTGTAAAAATGTTCTAAGAGACAATTTTAAATTTATTTTGTTTAAGTCATTGTATATACAGTGTAACCTGGATTTTGACCTTCATGTTTCAAAACAGAATTTATGGTTGATTGAAAAGAAATTCCACCCTACAGCCAAAAATTTCTAAAACATAAAGCGTAGAAAATGACGCCTGTCCAAAATCTTGATTGTTAAAAGGATATTTAGAGATGCAATACCTGACTAACAATACATTTAAAACCTGGTTTCTGAATAGGTTTAGACTTCTTGATGAATTGAAGGTTCCTACAATTCCATAGCTATTTAAACATAAAACATGGCTATCAAGGGTGGATATTGAGAAAGGTAAAGGTAATTAATTAACGTCGCACTAGAGCAACACAACAGGATATTGACGACAGTCTGGGATCAATCCCAAAGGGAAAGATCCAAGAACACCACGTAATTTTGAACCAAGGACAGATGACGAGGCAACACCTGAGTTGGCACCCCACTCTCCAAACTTCCACACCATGCTAACGTGAGGACATGACAGATTTAACATGCACTAGCCCCCTTTGTACAAGACGGACTTTTGGTTGGATTTGAACTCGCAACCCTACGGTTGCTAGTCCATTACTCTTCCAACCTGGCCACTGCGGTCCCTATTGAGAAGGGATCCACAGGGCTCGAGCCCTTCCTAAAATATTTTAAATTTAAAAAAATCAAAAGTACACACTGAAACCAAAGTTTCAGTTATCACACCTGAAGAGAAAATGAAACTTATTTATATTCTGTAAGTAGTGTAGATGTTTGCAAACAGTAAAAAAACACAAAATTGATTTATTACTGAGGCCTTCCAATTGGAATTGAAAACCGGGAGATGACCAGATACCTCCAAAGATACTTGTTGAATACAGGCTTGGTTGGTTGATTTGGGGTTTTATGGCACAAGGGCCATATTTTGGCCATGCTGCACCAGACATAAGACATACAATATCAAGACATACACACACAATCAAAGTTCTTACTGACACAGAAGAGAGAAATACACCCAGGGAGGAATCAGGCTTGAAGGACATAAACAATAGTACTCTTCTAGGAAAGTTAAAGTTGAGAGGGGTCAGGAGATCCTATTTCTAAGTGCTTAGTTAGTATTCAATGTTAATATGTGCATTTTGAGAAGTTTGTGTAACAGCTGGATAGGAATGAAAATGGGTTAGATTCAAGAACACGATACCAACACTAGTTGGCGATAATTATGGAATATGGTAACTTGTTATCTTTCCCAAATGGCCATTTGAATAAGTTTATGTCAGCTTGAACATGCATTTGGTTATGAAAATTTTAGTCGCCAATTTGAAGAGGGGCCGGTACAGTGTTCTAAATTTTACCAAGTGTTTGTGATGATATCTATCTATTAAAGAGTTCCTACCAATTATAATCAAGCCGGAAACTTATAGGGGCAGTAAAGACAGTTCAAAAAGTTGCCTGTTACCCTCGCCACATCTATATTTTAACGATGGGGCGTTGTTTTATCGTTTATATTCCCTTTCCACGTGAAGTTGAGAGTAAAATAAAAACAATCCCTCTTGTCCATTAACTTTTGGCGCCATAAACCTAAACGGTATCAAATAATCAAAACACCAAAAGATGAAACTTCACTCAAATTTCCAAAAGAATTCTTGTGAGGGATCAGAAATAATAAATTTTGTAAAATATGAAACTAGAGAAACGATACGGTAGGAATAAAATACCGGTTGTTCGAAACACAGAACTCACTTTTGCAACTTTAGGAATTTTTTGAGGTTTGGGGGCTGAAGTACTAGCCATCTTGGTTTCTCTTGAAATAGTTTAATAATAAAATTCTTTTGAATTTTAAGAAAGTATAACACAATCTCTAAAATCATAAAATCAGAGCGATTTTGTATACATCACTCGTCGAACTCAACATCATAACAACGTGGTATGTTATTGCCACATCCAAAAATAAAACATGTAAAATCCACAAGCTGACATAAACAGATGCGTCACACCGGTTTTTGCTTGCAGTGTCCTCGCTTTTGGGATCTACCCAAATTTCTATGTATCTTTTGGTCAGGGATCAATTCCGAAAGAAAAGTTAAAAGGTCAACACCTCCTAATAATCGAAGAATTCCTATATTTCTATCGGCCGCGCTAGCGCGGTTGGAAAAATAACGGATAGCAATCGAAGAGTTGCAAGTTCAAATTCAGCCAAAGACCGTCGTGTACAAAGGGGGCTAGTGCAACTAGCGTCTGCGCGATATCTATGTGCAAATCGTCAGCCTTTTCTGATTGGTTGAGAAATTTTCTACGGTAACGACTGAAAGAACTAAGCAATAATTTCTCGCCAACGGTTACCTTGCCAACTTCGAATCGCCAAAACAAGGAACTATTTTTCTTTTCATTTGACACCTGGAGAACGTGGATGGATGTTAGCGCTCGGGAGAAATACTACTGTGAGCATATGCTCCATGTATTTCATCAGAATGTCGGTATAGCACAGTAAAGCTATCCACCTGTCCTTTCATTGGAGGGCCGCGGTGGCCCGGTTGGAAGAGTAACGGACTAGCAACCGGAGGGTTGCGAGTTCGAATCCAGCCAAAATACCGTCGTGTACAAAGGGGGCTGGTGCACGTTAAATCTGTCGTGGCCTCAAATGTACTCACGTTGGCGTGGTGTGGAAGTTTGGAGAGTGGGTTGCCAGCTCAGGTGTTGCCTCGTCATCTGACCGTGGTTCAAAATTACGTGGTGTTGTCCTCGGGTCTTTCCCTTTGGGATTGATCCCGGACCGTCACCAATAGCCCGTTGTGTTGCTCCAGTGTGACGTTAATTAAAATATACATACCTACCATACCTTTCATTGGTTATTGTTATTGTTATTTCAATTAACGTCACACTGGAGCAACACAACGGGCTATTGGTGACGGTCCGGGATCAATCCCAAAGGGAAAGATCCGAGGACAACACCACGTAATTTTGAACCACGGTCAGATGACGAGGCAACACCTGAGCTGGCACCCCACTCTCCAAACTTCCACACCACGCCAACGTGAGGACATTTGAGGCCACGACAGATTTAACGTGCACCAGCCCCCTTTGTACACGACGGTGTTTGGCTGGATTCGAACTCGCAACCCTTCGGTTGCTAGTCCGTTACTCTTCCAACCGGGCCACCGCGGCCCTACCTTTCATTGGAATCCGTTCCAAAAGTAAAGTATTCATTTCAACATGAATTTAAGAATGTTCTTTTGACGTAGAATACGTCTTCCCCGGCTAGGGATAGCTAAAAACATTAAAAAGTAACACAAATTCAAGAAATATTCAGTAGTTTGTTTATTCGCATTGCTAACAATGTTAAAACGTTACTCACATTCAAGAAATATTAATAGCCCATTGTGTTGCTCCAGTGTGACGTTAATTGAAATACCCCACCCACCCCCTCAAGAAATATTCAATATTAGACACATTCGCATCGCTAACTGTTTAAAAAAATGTTATGTTGCCAAGAGCAATAAAAAGCCAAACCTATCAACCAAACTGAATTTTCGCATAGCAGTCACGTGACTACTAGCCACATGTTGGTTCCACTTTTTGAAGCTCTTCTCAATAGCGATACTCAGTCTACTTATATTTCACGTCTATTAAATTAAACCTACCTACCTACCGTATTCGTCACACAGCAAAAAAACGATCTTAGCTGAATGATATGTAGGTATTTAAATACAAAACTTTTATTTAATTAATTATATCAAACTGGATCAACATAACGGGCTATTGGCGACGGTCTGAGATCAATCCAAGGACACCACGTAATTTTGAACTACTGTCAGATTACGAGGTAACACCCGAGCTAACTAAAGACTTTCCAAACTTCCACGCCCTCAGTGGCATACCTTCTTTAGGTTTGTACGGGCTTCATAACCCCGGGGTACCTGAGTGATCTACCCTTTTTTCATTTTTCCCCACCCCTTCTGCTCTTTTTTCTTTTTTTCTTTCTCCCTCGTTGTGGTTGCCTCTTCGGACGTGAGGGATCCCCTTGAGAAGCTTTTCGTCACTGTTGCTTTGAGCTCCGCTTGGGGATTATATCGCCCTCGTGTTTGCCGTGAGTGGAGACCCGTGTCCCTGAAAAAGGGGATCCTGGCAGTTGAGGGGCGATATACTGACCCAATACACTGCTTTGTCCCAGCTTCAGGTAAACGGGAGGTGTACATTGGTCTCGTGTGCATCAATCGGCTGGTCGATTGGACTTCGTCGTCGGTTAGGGATCAAGCGATCGGTCACCTACTGAGCAATACGTTAAGGGTGGTGTATGCCACAGGGGTGATTGAAAGCGTTAATGCTCTGTCATATAGCACTGGTGTAGTTTGCATCCCCTTGTTAGGCTTGGTGGTGGGTGGTGCTGCAGGGCCCGAACATCCTTCCTTAAGTCATGAATGACAGACAATTCTTCTCCCTCTGGAAGGGAGCAACAATGTCCACCTCTTTCTAATGCCCGTTTCTTTCTCATGAAATCAATTCATAACAATGAAGAAAATACAGATCAGTCTTTTTCAAAAATCTCCCCTTTTCTCATAAGTAAAACCATTTAGCCCTTTGTAGGCACAGTGAAATCACTCAAAAAACTTCGTTCCGGCGACCTTTTAATTGAAACTTCCAATAGCACTCAAGCAAATATTTTAATTAATACTACAAGTCTTGGCACGTTTTCCATTTCTGTTTCCCCACATAAAACCTTAAACTTTTCTAGGGGAGTTATCCCTGAACTTGACCTTCTCTATATATCCGAAGATATTCTGGAGAACCTAAGGGACGAGCACGTCTATGGCGTGCGCCGAATAACCATCAGGTCGAGGTGAGATAGTAAAATCTTGCCAACTAAACATCTAATTCTCACTTTTGACCAGACGTCACTGCCGTCCCGTATCAAAGCAGGATACCTCAGTTGCCCTGTCCGTCCGTTCATTCCGAACCCCCAGCGCTGTTTCAACTGCCAGGGGTTTGGACATTCTAAGTTTTCTTGCCGTGGTCCCACTAAATGTGATCGTTGTGGGGAAGTGGGCCACGAGACGGACAGTTGCACTAAATCTCCCCATTGCATTAATTGCGGAGGTGATCATCCTTATTTCTCTAGACCTTATCCCAAGTGGGAATTTGAGGACGTTCAGACAATAAAAACTTTACAAAACCTCTCATTTCCTGAAGCTCGCAGGCTTGTGGAGTCCCGAACTCCCAAGTCTGGCATTTCATAGGCAAAAATAACTTCTAAAACTTACAACACAATAGCCACACAAACTGATCCCCTTTTGGAACTCAGATCGCACCATCAAACTTTTCAATAACCCTGCAAACTTCTGTAATTAATACTCAATCACAATCCAAATCTGTGAGCACTTCGATCCCTTGTCCGTCCTCCCGTAGTTCCGACGCACGTCCACAGATAAACAAACCATCTATTAGGGAAATTAAAACTATAAAAAACAGAAGACAGAATACAACTCTAAAACACAAATTTTTACAAAACCATATAGAACACCAATAAAAATACTTCGGCGCGCAGCCGAAGAAATCGAATTAGATCTTCATGCGTCGGGCCTGTCGGAGGACGACCAAAGTTGTGAAATGCGAGAACCTCCAGGGCAAAATAAAAAACCTGCCCCTTTTATCAATGAATGCTAGGATCGTTCATATCTTGGAACTGTCGTGGCTTTCGAAATAAATTGGATAACGTAAAAACCCTGATTGCAGAGTACCATCCCGCGTGTGTCGCACTTCAGGAGACATACCTGAGGTCGTGTGACATGGCAAAGATCCGTCGTTACGCTTGTATTAGGAGAGATGGCGATAATGATGGAAGAGCATCGGGAGGTGTTGCTCTCTTCACCTCCCATGCATACCCATCTTTAGCTCTCATTAAACACCTCTTTACAAGCAGTTGCCGTTAGGATACAAATACGACTAATTATTTCCATCTTTACACTATATTTACTCACTAAATCATTCCATCCAACAACAGAGCCTTGAGAACTTGGTGGATCAACTGCCGGAGCCGTTCATTATACTCGGTGACTGTTCTTTAAGTTTAAACAACACAAAGACGAATATGAATCGAATGTGCATACGAATGAATAGATTAGGAATTGAATTGGGTACTTATCCCTATTTCCCAGATAGACTATATGGAGAGGCAAGAATTGAAATACTGGACGCAAAAGAATACCAACTTCAGATAACAATTTAAAACTGATTTAATTGTATCCTTTAACAAGACATTTTGATTGATTCAGCGATTTAAAGTTCTGTTTCTAACGGGTGTACGGTTCCCAACGTCCGACCTCTTTAGCGTCCCAGTGAGAATTGACACGTAGCGTCTTTCTTCCCGTTGACCCCCCCGGAACGGGAAAAAAAGTTTCGGTTCGCACTCGGGGAGAGTTTTTTTTGCTTCTTCTGTTTACCTTTCGCTTCCTCCCGTGTGACTCACTCTGACGTTACTCAACATCCTGCGGGGGGCGGCAAGATGAAATCGGCAACACCACTAGCCGATTGAATGGACGAATGACATCTCCGGATTTTGTCTTGACTGACACAACACGAGTCAGCTGGTCGGTTCCCGGGAACAACTGGGTGACTCTGCCAAGGTTCCAATGGAGAGGAGTTTGCTGGCCATCTTTAAGTAGCACTAGATTTCCAACTTTGATGAACGTGTTTGCGAGTCGCCACTTGGGACGGGGTTGAAGAGCATGCAGATAATCCCGATTCCAACGCCTCCAGAAGCTGTCTCTCACCTGTAACAATAACTTCCACCTGGAAGAAAGACTCAAAGATGAATTAGATTGGTGGTTGAATTCAGGAATTTCCAAGAGTGGAACTACAATGAGGAAATGGCCCGGAGTCAGAGCCCGAAGATCAGTTGTCTCCGTGGATAGGGGTACCAGAGGTTGAGAGTTGATTCAAGCCTCAATCTGGCATAATAATGTGCTCAGCTCTTCGAAATTCAAGAGAATTCCTTGACATGTTTTGATCAGATGACGCTTGGCCAATTTGATAGAGGCTTCCCAAAGACCTCCGAAATTCGGAGCGTATGGAGGGTTGAAATGCCAAGTAATGCTCTTTTGTGAGCAGAAATTCTGGACAGAAGGTTCCTTTGGCAACTTAAAGAGTGCTTTGAGGTAAGCGGCTGCACCGACAAAGTTTGTCCCATTGTCCGAAAATATGTCTGTCGGATAGCCTCGTCGGGCCACAAATCGTCTCAGAGCGGCTAAGAAGGCTGCGGATGACAAGTTAGACACTAGTTCAAGGTGCACTGCCTTGGTGCACATGCAGACAAACAAGCATAAGTATGATTTGAATGTGCTGGCCTTTCTCTGATGTTGGCATTTTGTATTGATTGGGCCAGCAAAATCGACTCCCACTTTCTCGAAAGGTCGGGATGGTGTTATTCGATATGTCGGCAAATCACCCATCAATTGGGATGTGGGCTTAGCAGATGATCGGAAGCACCGAAGACATTGTCTAAGTTCCTTTCGCACAGTTGATCTGCCATCTGGAATCCAGAACTTCTGGCGAATCAAGGACAAGACTAATTCCGATCCACCATGCAGACTGTTTTCATGGAAATGTCTGATTATTGCGGATGTAATATGATATCTCTTCGGAATTATCATAGGGTATTTTTGGTCAAAGGCCAAAGTTTGGTGTTTTCCACTTAGACGTCCCCCGACACGGAGAATTCCGTCTACATCAAGAAATACATTTAATGAAATAATTTTACTAGCTTTGGGTATGAATTTACTCTGCCTCAGCAACTTGATTTCAGATGAGAATTCTGGCTCTTGAATTAATCTGATTATTTGTTTATTTGAATTGTCTAGTTCGAGGGTTTGTAAAGGCCCCGTTGATTTTGTTTGGGATTTTGCATTATGAGCGAAACGCAAGACCCATGCTATTACGCGTACTAATTTCGTGTAGGATGAGAATTTGCTGAGGATATCATGAGATCTATCAATTTGCGTGACGAAGCAATTATCCTCGTCAGATGAAACACTGTCCAATACAGGAAGATAGTCATTTGGGGAAACTGGAACATTCATTTTACTGAGCCACTTTGGCCCATTCCACCATTCGGAATAGGCCCTTAATTGTGCTGGAAAAAGTCCACGAGTGGCGCAGTCAGCCGGGTTTTTTTTGCCAGGAATGTGGTGCCACGACTCTGCTGAAGTTAGCGAACGAATTTTTGCCACTCTGTGTTGCACAAATTGGTTACCCTTTTCAGGAGGATTTGAAATCCAACTCAGTGTGATGGTTGAATCAGACCACAGAAATGTTTTGTGGATTGGAAATGTGATTGATTTCACAATAGCATTTATGAGCTCGGATAAGAGAAGCGCTCCACTTAATTCTAAGCGAGGCAAGGTTACAGGGTGCACTGGTGCCACTCTGGTTTTGGCTGCAATTAAACATACGTGAATGTCGTCTGATATCACGCGAAAATACACTACTGCAGCATATGCCTTAGCAGAGGCATCACAAAACCCATGCAGTTCGATCTTAATGGCCTTTGAGATATGGATATATCTAGGAACTTGTATTTCCTTGAAATGGCTTATTTCTAAGGAAATTTTATCCCATTTGTTGGAAATATCTGTAGGAAGTGGCTCATCCCATTTCAACTTCACTTTCCACAACTCTTGCAGCAGAATCTTAAGAATGATCGTTGTGGGTGAAATGAGACCCAAAGGATCAAAGATACGGGCTATCACGGACAACAATTGTCGTTTAGTAGAGATTTTATCCGCGGTTATACCCCTGACTTGAAGGGTATCAGTTTTAAGATTCCAAAATAGATCCAGTACCTTTTGAGAGGATTCATCTTGGAACGAATGAGAGAAAGAGTTGGCTTTTAACGAATCTGGTAAGTCTGAGAGAACTTCTGCATGATTGGAAGCCCACTTTCTGAGTGAGAATCCACCTGCAGCCATCAACTGATTCATCTCTTTTACGATTGATTTGGCGGAATCTACGGAATCTGCTCCTGCCAACAAGTCATCTACATAAAAATGTTCCCTTGCAATATCAGAAGCAACGGGAAACTTCCGATGTTCATCCCTGCACAGTTGTTGCAAAGTGCGAAGGGCTAAGAAAGGGGCACATGATGTTCCTTATGTGACAGTCTTAAGTTTGTAGATGACGAGCGGATCAGATGGATTTTTTCGCCAAAATATTCTTTGGAAAGGCAGATCTTCATTTCCAATTAGTATTTGTCGATACATTTTTGCGATATCCGCAGTGAAGGCTATCGGGTATGATCGGAAGCGGATTAAATTTGCCAAAATTTCAGTTTGAAGTTTAGGCCCTTTACATAGTATGTCGTTTAATGATTTTCCATTTGAGGTTTGAGCAGAGGCATCGAATACTACCCGAAGTTTTGTAGTGCTACTCGATTCGTTAACAACCCCATGATGAGGTAAATAATAATTTGGAGTTATTTCGTTTTCCTTTCGTGATAATGGGGTCATGTGACCTAAACTTTCATATTCCTCCATGAATTGAGAATACTGATTTTTCAACTGAGAATTTTTAGCTAGTTTTTTCTCTAGCAAGTAAAACCGTTGTAGGGCCCTTGTTTGGCTTTCTCCTAGCGTCTCGTTTTCTTTGAAGGGCACTTTTATCTAACGCAATATCGTCCAGTAGTATCTCTTTTGACGGATTTAAGAAATAGTTGTTCACACATCTCATCTTCATCTTTTAACACTTGAGGTTTAGGAATGGACTCAAGCTCCCAAAAGTCTTTAAGCGTTTCATTGATATTGTCCATTGTATGACACACCATTGATGCATGGGAAAGCGTTGTATTCTCTACTTTTCCGGAAAGTAGATAACCAATTTTTGTATTTATCGCAACTGGTGCGCCATGAGATCCAGTGACTGATTGTCCATTGATTAGAGTTCCGAAAAGATCTGCGCCCAGTAAAATATCAATAGGCCTGGAGATGTAAAATTGAGGGTCAGCTAAGACTAAGCCTCTTAAATGTGGCCAATCTTGCCTTTCGATATAAAAATTGGGAAGAGGGGAAGTAACCTTGTTAACAACTAGAGCCTCTGCCGAAAAGAAATCTGACGAGAAATGAGGCGAAAACTTGAAATTCGTTACATGCAAAGCAGTTTCTGCTAAAACGCCGTTAATACCCACCAACCTGGAAGACACTCTCCGGGCCCACTCACCGTTAAGTTTAGAGTGTTATGTGTGGCCCGGAGGTGAGGACTCCCACCACAGCAGTCCAACGGACCCAACCCCAGGACAGCGTTTATTTAAATATAATGTAGTTTACAGGGAACAACAATACAAACAGGAGGCAAATATTACATATAAATTAAACACAAGAAATAATAATACAAGATATACAGTTGAAATACATTTAAAATATAAAAGACAACCACAATAAGTACAAAATAGTAAAAGCAGAATAACTAAAAATACAAGAGCAAAACCAAAATACACAATGAATTAAAATTAAACAAGTGGATAAAATATCAAATGAATGAATTTAAAATTACAAGATTAAAAAGCAATGAATATATACAAAAGTTAAAAATTTAAAATGGGCTGGCACTTAGTGCAACAGCCCCTACATTAAAATAAGGGAGCAGCAAGCACCGGGCCGCACCATCAGCTAGGGCGCAGAGGGGCCGTCCACCACCCCCGCGGCCGCCAGGACGCAGGACCTAATTCTATAGGCCGAGATTTTATTATTAATAATGTTTTTTAGCCATGTAGGTTTAAAATCAATACTCGGCCTAGTTATGTGATGGTCCCGCGTAACCAGGCAGTCGAAGAGATAATGGTCGGCATCCCCCACCCCACCGCAGACACACAAATCATCGTTGCGAAGATGAAACCTGCAGAGGTAGGCCGCAAAAGGACCATGGCCGGTCAAGAACCATGTCAGGTAGCGATCCGTGATGAGGAAGTCGGGGTCCACCCTTGGGAGATAGTCCTTGGTCCTAAGTCCATTGGTTGAACAATCGTGTGCAATCTGCCATTCGTTTAGCAAGAATTTTTTAATTTTTCTCTTCAATGCACTTATTGGAAGGGGGACCCCAAGTTCCCCACCACGGACCGAGGCAAGCTTTGCATGCTCGTCGGCAAGCTCGTTGCCGGCGAGTCCCGCATGCGCCCGGACCCAACTCAGGCCAAAATTGTTAGTAAAAGGGGCTATTAATGATTTTATATTAAAAAGAAAACTAGATTTATTTTTGCTTGATTTGAGGGCCTGAATTGAGCTGAGGCTGTCACTAAAAATATTAATTTTGCTATTGTGGGCGATCGACCAATCTATTGCTCTATATATTGCCGACAACTCCGCTTGAAAAACGGAGTTGTCGGCATGTAACTTATATTCTAAAATTTCATGGATAATACTTGTTTTTGGGTCCAAAATGCACACCGACGCCCCGACATTCATACCCACCAACCTGTGAGTTGTGTTGAGCAAAGGTAGATTCAAACGCTCAGCACATTCCCTACTCATTAATGAAATTTGGTTGGCATTATCAATAAGCGCCCTGCATTGTATTAATTTTCCAGACTTAGATCTTATGTTTATGAGGGCGGTTGACAATAATACGTTACTTGTCATTGTATGCACACCCGATTCACATTGAATGCTGTTCGCAACCGAGACGATTGAATTCCCCGATTCGCTACACGGAAGGTTAACAGTATAAACATGCAAAAGTGTATGATGACGTTCCGAACAGTTTTTGCAGTTCAAAGTCAATTTACATGTCTCAAGTGTATGATTTTGTCGCAAACAGTTAGAGCATAAATTATGTGAATCCACTATTTTCCATCTCTCATTTACTGGCTTGCTATTAAAAGTTGGACACTTAAATAATGGGTGCATTTGTTTGCAAATCACGCACCCTTTACAACAACCGCGTTATGTACTATTGGTTTCTTGAACGAATTGAAATCTGCAGGTTTTCTACCTACATTGAATTTAACTTCGTTTCTAGTAGGTTTTGATTCGTTTGAACTGCGAGCGTTTTTGAATTACTCACTTTCGTTAACTTAATAGCAAATATTTTATTTATTTGGCTTAATGCTAACTGCCGTTTATTTTCGAATCTCTGACACAAAAGCTCCCAGCAATGACTCAGATTTTCTTCTTGAAATGCAAAACCCCGAATTAGTTTTGATGCATTTTCACGTACCGAAGACTGCAAATACTGGAGCTTTTCAATATCTGATAGTTGCTCATTTTTCAAAACAGATGAAGAAAATAACTCCTTAAATGATATCCAATTTTCTGAATCACCATAAAAATTAGGGAGATCGAATTTAGGTAATTTTACCAACGAATGTTTTCTTTCTTGTGTTACGCTTTTTACAGTATGAGGGGATTTTTTCTTATCTAATTCTACCAAGAGGTCTAGAATATCATGATACTTCATATATTCCTCAAAGTTATCTTCATTCTCTTTGGGAGAAAAATTTGAAAATATATCTGTCAGTCTTGTACCGTAAGACTGAAGTTTCGTTGTGAGAACAACACAAAGACGAATATGAATCGAATGTGCATACGAATGAATAGATTAGGAATTGAATTGGGTACTTACCCCTATTTCCCAGATAGACTATATGGAGAGGCAAGAATTGAAATACTGGACGCAAAAGAATACCAACTTCAGATAACAATTTAAAACTGGTTTAATTGTATCCTTTAACAAGACATTTTGATTGATTCAGCGATTTAAAGTTCTGTTTCTAACGGGTGTACGGTTCCCAACGTCCGACCTCTTTAGCGTCCCAGTGAGAATTGACACGTAGCGTCTTTCTTCCCGTTGACCCCCCCGGAACGGGAAAAAAAGTTTCGGTTCGCACTCGGGGAGAGTTTTTTTTGCTTCTTCTGTTTACCTTTCGCTTCCTCCCGTGTGACTCACTCTGACGTTACTCAACATCCTGCGGGGGGCAGCAAGATGAAATCGGCAACACCACTAGCCGATTGAATGGACGAATGACATCTCCGGATTTTGTCTTGACTGACACAACACGAGTCAGCTGGTCGGTTCCCGGGAACAACTGGGTGACTCTGCCAAGGCTCCAATGGAGAGGAGTTTGCTGGCCATCTTTAAGTAGCACTAGATTTCCAACTTTGATGAACGTGTTTGCGAGTCGCCACTTGGGACGGGGTTGAAGAGCATGCAGATAATCCCGATTCCAACGCCTCCAGAAGCTGTCTCTCACCTGTAACAATAACTTCCACCTGGAAGAAAGACTCAAAGATGAATTAGATTGGTGGTTGAATTCAGGAATTTCCAAGAGTGGAACTACAATGAGGAAATGGCCCGGAGTCAGAGCCCGAAGATCAGTTGTCTCCGTGGATAGGGGTACCAGAGGTTGAGAGTTGATTCAAGCCTCAATCTGGCATAATAATGTGCTCAGCTCTTCGAAATTCAAGAGAATTCCTTGACATGTTTTGATCAGATGACGCTTGGCCAATTTGATAGAGGCTTCCCAAAGACCTCCGAAATTCGGAGCGTATGGAGGGTTGAAATGCCAAGTAATGCTCTTTTGTGAGCAGAAATTCTGGACAGAAGGTTCCTTTGGCAACTTAAAGAGTGCTTTGAGGTAAGCGGCTGCACCGACAAAGTTTGTCCCATTGTCCGAAAATATGTCTGTCGGATAGCCTCGTCGGGCCACAAATCGTCTCAGAGCGGCTAAGAAGGCTGCGGATGACAAGTTAGACACTAGTTCAAGGTGCACTGCCTTGGTGCACATGCAGACAAACAAGCATAAGTATGATTTGAATGTGCTGGCCTTTCTCTGATGTTGGCATTTTGTATTGATTGGGCCAGCAAAATCGACTCCCACTTTCTCGAAAGGTCGGGATGGTGTTATTCGATATGTCGGCAAATCACCCATCAATTGGGATGTGGGCTTAGCAGATGATCGGAAGCACCGAAGACATTGTCTAAGTTCCTTTCGCACAGTTGATCTGCCATCTGGAATCCAGAACTTCTGGCGAATCAAGGACAAGACTAATTCCGATCCACCATGCAGACTGTTTTCATGGAAATGTCTGATTATTGCGGATGTAATATGATATCTCTTCGGAATTATCATAGGGTATTTTTGGTCAAAGGCCAAAGTTTGGTGTTTTCCACTTAGACGTCCCCCGACACGGAGAATTCCGTCTACATCAAGAAATACATTTAATGAAATAATTTTACTAGCTTTGGGTATGAATTTACTCTGCCTCAGCAACTTGATTTCAGATGAGAATTCTGGCTCTTGAATTAATCTGATTATTTGTTTATTTGAATTGTCTAGTTCGAGGGTTTGTAAAGGCCCCGTTGATTTTGTTTGGGATTTTGCATTATGAGCGAAACGCAAGACCCATGCTATTACGCGTACTAATTTCGTGTAGGATGAGAATTTGCTGAGGATATCATGAGATCTATCAATTTGCGTGACGAAGCAATTATCCTCGTCAGATGAAACACTGTCCAATACAGGAAGATAGTCATTTGGGGAAACTGGAACATTCATTTTACTGAGCCACTTTGGCCCATTCCACCATTCGGAATAGGCCCTTAATTGTGCTGGAAAAAGTCCACGAGTGGCGCAGTCAGCCGGGTTTTTTTTGCCAGGAATGTGGTGCCACGACTCTGCTGAAGTTAGCGAACGAATTTTTGCCACTCTGTGTTGCACAAATTGGTTACCCTTTTCAGGAGGATTTGAAATCCAACTCAGTGTGATGGTTGAATCAGACCACAGAAATGTTTTGTGGATTGGAAATGTGATTGATTTCACAATAGCATTTATGAGCTCGGATAAGAGAAGCGCTCCACTTAATTCTAAGCGAGGCAAGGTTACAGGGTGCACTGGTGCCACTCTGGTTTTGGCTGCAATTAAACATACGTGAATGTCGTCTGATATCACGCGAAAATACACTACTGCAGCATATGCCTTAGCAGAGGCATCACAAAACCCATGCAGTTCGATCTTAATGGCCTTTGAGATATGGATATATCTAGGAACTTGTATTTCCTTGAAATGGCTTATTTCTAAGGAAATTTTATCCCATTTGTTGGAAATATCTGTAGGAAGTGGCTCATCCCATTTCAACTTCACTTTCCACAACTCTTGCAGCAGAATCTTAAGAATGATCGTTGTGGGTGAAATGAGACCCAAAGGATCAAAGATACGGGCTATCACGGACAACAATTGTCGTTTAGTAGAGATTTTATCCGCGGTTATACCCCTGACTTGAAGGGTATCAGTTTTAAGATTCCAAAATAGATCCAGTACCTTTTGAGAGGATTCATCTTGGAACGAATGAGAGAAAGAGTTGGCTTTTAACGAATCTGGTAAGTCTGAGAGAACTTCTGCATGATTGGAAGCCCACTTTCTGAGTGAGAATCCACCTGCAGCCATCAACTGATTCATCTCTTTTACGATTGATTTGGCGGAATCTACGGAATCTGCTCCTGCCAACAAGTCATCTACATAAAAATGTTCCCTTGCAATATCAGAAGCAACGGGAAACTTCCGATGTTCATCCCTGCACAGTTGTTGCAAAGTGCGAAGGGCTAAGAAAGGGGCACATGATGTTCCTTATGTGACAGTCTTAAGTTTGTAGATGACGAGCGGATCAGATGGATTTTTTCGCCAAAATATTCTTTGGAAAGGCAGATCTTCATTTCCAATTAGTATTTGTCGATACATTTTTGCGATATCCGCAGTGAAGGCTATCGGGTATGATCGGAAGCGGATTAAATTTGCCAAAATTTCAGTTTGAAGTTTAGGCCCTTTACATAGTATGTCGTTTAATGATTTTCCATTTGAGGTTTGAGCAGAGGCATCGAATACTACCCGAAGTTTTGTAGTGCTACTCGATTCGTTAACAACCCCATGATGAGGTAAATAATAATTTGGAGTTATTTCGTTTTCCTTTCGTGATAATGGGGTCATGTGACCTAAACTTTCATATTCCTCCATGAATTGAGAATACTGATTTTTCAACTGAGAATTTTTAGCTAGTTTTTTCTCTAGCAAGTAAAACCGTTGTAGGGCCCTTGTTTGGCTTTCTCCTAGCGTCTCGTTTTCTTTGAAGGGCACTTTTATCTAACGCAATATCGTCCAGTAGTATCTCTTTTGACGGATTTAAGAAATAGTTGTTCACACATCTCATCTTCATCTTTTAACACTTGAGGTTTAGGAATGGACTCAAGCTCCCAAAAGTCTTTAAGCGTTTCATTGATATTGTCCATTGTATGACACACCATTGATGCATGGGAAAGCGTTGTATTCTCTACTTTTCCGGAAAGTAGCTAACCAATTTTTGTATTTATCGCAACTGGTGCGCCATGAGATCCAGTGACTGATTGTCCATTGATTAGAGTTCCGAAAAGATCTGCGCCCAGTAAAATATCAATAGGCCTGGAGATGTAAAATTGAGGGTCAGCTAAGACTAAGCCTCTTAAATGTGGCCAATCTTGCCTTTCGATATAAAAATTGGGAAGAGGGGAAGTAACCTTGTTAACAACTAGAGCCTCTGCCGAAAAGAAATCTGACGAGAAATGAGGCGAAAACTTGAAATTCGTTACATGCAAAGCAGTTTCTGCTAAAACGCCGTTAATACCCACCAACCTGGAAGACACTCTCCGGGCCCACTCACCGTTAAGTTTAGAGTGTTATGTGTGGCCCGGAGGTGAGGACTCCCACCACAGCAGTCCAACGGACCCAACCCCAGGACAGCGTTTATTTAAATATAATGTAGTTTACAGGGAACAACAATACAAACAGGAGGCAAATATTACATATAAATTAAACACAAGAAATAATAATACAAGATATACAGTTGAAATACATTTAAAATATAAAAGACAACCACAATAAGTACAAAATAGTAAAAGCAGAATAACTAAAAATACAAGAGCAAAACCAAAATACACAATGAATTAAAATTAAACAAGTGGATAAAATATCAAATGAATGAATTTAAAATTACAAGATTAAAAAGCAATGAATATATACAAAAGTTAAAAATTTAAAATGGGCTGGCACTTAGTGCAACAGCCCCTACATTAAAATAAGGGAGCAGCAAGCACCGGGCCGCACCATCAGCTAGGGCGCAGAGGGGCCGTCCACCACCCCCGCGGCCGCCAGGACGCAGGACCTAATTCTATAGGCCGAGATTTTATTATTAATAATGTTTTTTAGCCATGTAGGTTTAAAATCAATACTCGGCCTAGTTATGTGATGGTCCCGCGTAACCAGGCAGTCGAAGAGATAATGGTCGGCATCCCCCACCCCACCGCAGACACACAAATCATCGTTGCGAAGATGAAACCTGCAGAGGTAGGCCGCAAAAGGACCATGGCCGGTCAAGAACCATGTCAGGTAGCGATCAGTGATGAGGAAGTCGGGGTCCACCCTTGGGAGATAGTCCTTGGTCCTAAGTCCATTGGTTGAACAATCGTGTGCAATCTGCCATTCGTTTAGCAAGAATTTTTTAATTTTTCTCTTCAATGCACTTATTGGAAGGGGGACCCCAAGTTCCCCACCACGGACCGAGGCAAGCTTTGCATGCTCGTCGGCAAGCTCGTTGCCGGCGAGTCCCGCATGCGCCCGGACCCAACTCAGGCCAAAATTGTTAGTAAAAGGGGCTATTAATGATTTTATATTAAAAAGAAAACTAGATTTATTTTTGCTTGATTTGAGGGCCTGAATTGAGCTGAGGCTGTCACTAAAAATATTAATTTTGCTATTGTGGGCGATCGACCAATCTATTGCTCTATATATTGCCGACAACTCCGCTTGAAAAACGGAGTTGTCGGCATGTAACTTATATTCTAAAATTTCATGGATAATACTTGTTTTTGGGTCCAAAATGCACACCGACGCCCCGACATTCATACCCACCAACCTGTGAGTTGTGTTGAGCAAAGGTAGATTCAAACGCTCAGCACATTCCCTACTCATTAATGAAATTTGGTTGGCATTATCAATAAGCGCCCTGCATTGTATTAATTTTCCAGACTTAGATCTTATGTTTATGAGGGCGGTTGACAATAATACGTTACTTGTCATTGTATGCACACCCGATTCACATTGAATGCTGTTCGCAACCGAGACGATTGAATTCCCCGATTCGCTACACGGAAGGTTAACAGTATAAACATGCAAAAGTGTATGATGACGTTCCGAACAGTTTTTGCAGTTCAAAGTCAATTTACATGTCTCAAGTGTATGATTTTGTCGCAAACAGTTAGAGCATAAATTATGTGAATCCACTATTTTCCATCTCTCATTTACTGGCTTGCTATTAAAAGTTGGACACTTAAATAATGGGTGCATTTGTTTGCAAATCACGCACCCTTTACAACAACCGCGTTATGTACTATTGGTTTCTTGAACGAATTGAAATCTGCAGGTTTTCTACCTACATTGAATTTAACTTCGTTTCTAGTAGGTTTTGATTCGTTTGAACTGCGAGCGTTTTTGAATTACTCACTTTCGTTAACTTAATAGCAAATATTTTATTTATTTGGCTTAATGCTAACTGCCGTTTATTTTCGAATCTCTGACACAAAAGCTCCCAGCAATGACTCAGATTTTCTTCTTGAAATGCAAAACCCCGAATTAGTTTTGATGCATTTTCACGTACCGAAGACTGCAAATACTGGAGCTTTTCAATATCTGATAGTTGCTCATTTTTCAAAACAGATGAAGAAAATAACTCCTTAAATGATATCCAATTTTCTGAATCACCATAAAAATTAGGGAGATCGAATTTAGGTAATTTTACCAACGAATGTTTTCTTTCTTGTGTTACGCTTTTTACAGTATGAGGGGATTTTTTCTTATCTAATTCTACCAAGAGGTCTAGAATATCATGATACTTCATATATTCCTCAAAGTTATCTTCATTCTCTTTGGGAGAAAAATTTGAAAATATATCTGTCAGTCTTGTACCGTAAGACTGAAGTTTCGTTGTGAGAACAACACAAAGACGAATATGAATCGAATGTGCATACGAATGAATAGATTAGGAATTGAATTGGGTACTTACCCCTATTTCCCAGATAGACTATATGGAGAGGCAAGAATTGAAATACTGGACGCAAAAGAATACCAACTTCAGATAACAATTTAAAACTGGTTTAATTGTATCCTTTAACAAGACATTTTGATTGATTCAGCGATTTAAAGTTCTGTTTCTAACGGGTGTACGGTTCCCAACGTCCGACCTCTTTAGCGTCCCAGTGAGAATTGACACGTAGCGTCTTTCTTCCCGTTGACCCCCCCGGAACGGGAAAAAAAGTTTCGGTTCGCACTCGGGGAGAGTTTTTTTTGCTTCTTCTGTTTACCTTTCGCTTCCTCCCGTGTGACTCACTCTGACGTTACTCAACATCCTGCGGGGGGCAGCAAGATGAAATCGGCAACACCACTAGCCGATTGAATGGACGAATGACATCTCCGGATTTTGTCTTGACTGACACAACACGAGTCAGCTGGTCGGTTCCCGGGAACAACTGGGTGACTCTGCCAAGGCTCCAATGGAGAGGAGTTTGCTGGCCATCTTTAAGTAGCACTAGATTTCCAACTTTGATGAACGTGTTTGCGAGTCGCCACTTGGGACGGGGTTGAAGAGCATGCAGATAATCCCGATTCCAACGCCTCCAGAAGCTGTCTCTCACCTGTAACAATAACTTCCACCTGGAAGAAAGACTCAAAGATGAATTAGATTGGTGGTTGAATTCAGGAATTTCCAAGAGTGGAACTACAATGAGGAAATGGCCCGGAGTCAGAGCCCGAAGATCAGTTGTCTCCGTGGATAGGGGTACCAGAGGTTGAGAGTTGATTCAAGCCTCAATCTGGCATAATAATGTGCTCAGCTCTTCGAAATTCAAGAGAATTCCTTGACATGTTTTGATCAGATGACGCTTGGCCAATTTGATAGAGGCTTCCCAAAGACCTCCGAAATTCGGAGCGTATGGAGGGTTGAAATGCCAAGTAATGCTCTTTTGTGAGCAGAAATTCTGGACAGAAGGTTCCTTTGGCAACTTAAAGAGTGCTTTGAGGTAAGCGGCTGCACCGACAAAGTTTGTCCCATTGTCCGAAAATATGTCTGTCGGATAGCCTCGTCGGGCCACAAATCGTCTCAGAGCGGCTAAGAAGGCTGCGGATGACAAGTTAGACACTAGTTCAAGGTGCACTGCCTTGGTGCACATGCAGACAAACAAGCATAAGTATGATTTGAATGTGCTGGCCTTTCTCTGATGTTGGCATTTTGTATTGATTGGGCCAGCAAAATCGACTCCCACTTTCTCGAAAGGTCGGGATGGTGTTATTCGATATGTCGGCAAATCACCCATCAATTGGGATGTGGGCTTAGCAGATGATCGGAAGCACCGAAGACATTGTCTAAGTTCCTTTCGCACAGTTGATCTGCCATCTGGAATCCAGAACTTCTGGCGAATCAAGGACAAGACTAATTCCGATCCACCATGCAGACTGTTTTCATGGAAATGTCTGATTATTGCGGATGTAATATGATATCTCTTCGGAATTATCATAGGGTATTTTTGGTCAAAGGCCAAAGTTTGGTGTTTTCCACTTAGACGTCCCCCGACACGGAGAATTCCGTCTACATCAAGAAATACATTTAATGAAATAATTTTACTAGCTTTGGGTATGAATTTACTCTGCCTCAGCAACTTGATTTCAGATGAGAATTCTGGCTCTTGAATTAATCTGATTATTTGTTTATTTGAATTGTCTAGTTCGAGGGTTTGTAAAGGCCCCGTTGATTTTGTTTGGGATTTTGCATTATGAGCGAAACGCAAGACCCATGCTATTACGCGTACTAATTTCGTGTAGGATGAGAATTTGCTGAGGATATCATGAGATCTATCAATTTGCGTGACGAAGCAATTATCCTCGTCAGATGAAACACTGTCCAATACAGGAAGATAGTCATTTGGGGAAACTGGAACATTCATTTTACTGAGCCACTTTGGCCCATTCCACCATTCGGAATAGGCCCTTAATTGTGCTGGAAAAAGTCCACGAGTGGCGCAGTCAGCCGGGTTTTTTTTGCCAGGAATGTGGTGCCACGACTCTGCTGAAGTTAGCGAACGAATTTTTGCCACTCTGTGTTGCACAAATTGGTTACCCTTTTCAGGAGGATTTGAAATCCAACTCAGTGTGATGGTTGAATCAGACCACAGAAATGTTTTGTGGATTGGAAATGTGATTGATTTCACAATAGCATTTATGAGCTCGGATAAGAGAAGCGCTCCACTTAATTCTAAGCGAGGCAAGGTTACAGGGTGCACTGGTGCCACTCTGGTTTTGGCTGCAATTAAACATACGTGAATGTCGTCTGATATCACGCGAAAATACACTACTGCAGCATATGCCTTAGCAGAGGCATCACAAAACCCATGCAGTTCGATCTTAATGGCCTTTGAGATATGGATATATCTAGGAACTTGTATTTCCTTGAAATGGCTTATTTCTAAGGAAATTTTATCCCATTTGTTGGAAATATCTGTAGGAAGTGGCTCATCCCATTTCAACTTCACTTTCCACAACTCTTGCAGCAGAATCTTAAGAATGATCGTTGTGGGTGAAATGAGACCCAAAGGATCAAAGATACGGGCTATCACGGACAACAATTGTCGTTTAGTAGAGATTTTATCCGCGGTTATACCCCTGACTTGAAGGGTATCAGTTTTAAGATTCCAAAATAGATCCAGTACCTTTTGAGAGGATTCATCTTGGAACGAATGAGAGAAAGAGTTGGCTTTTAACGAATCTGGTAAGTCTGAGAGAACTTCTGCATGATTGGAAGCCCACTTTCTGAGTGAGAATCCACCTGCAGCCATCAACTGATTCATCTCTTTTACGATTGATTTGGCGGAATCTACGGAATCTGCTCCTGCCAACAAGTCATCTACATAAAAATGTTCCCTTGCAATATCAGAAGCAACGGGAAACTTCCGATGTTCATCCCTGCACAGTTGTTGCAAAGTGCGAAGGGCTAAGAAAGGGGCACATGATGTTCCTTATGTGACAGTCTTAAGTTTGTAGATGACGAGCGGATCAGATGGATTTTTTCGCCAAAATATTCTTTGGAAAGGCAGATCTTCATTTCCAATTAGTATTTGTCGATACATTTTTGCGATATCCGCAGTGAAGGCTATCGGGTATGATCGGAAGCGGATTAAATTTGCCAAAATTTCAGTTTGAAGTTTAGGCCCTTTACATAGTATGTCGTTTACTGATTTTCCATTTGAGGTTTGAGCAGAGGCATCGAATACTACCCGAAGTTTTGTAGTGCTACTCGATTCGTTAACAACCCCATGATGAGGTAAATAATAATTTGGAGTTATTTCGTTTTCCTTTCGTGATAATGGGGTCATGTGACCTAAACTTTCATATTCCTCCATGAATTGAGAATACTGATTTTTCAACTGAGAATTTTTAGCTAGTTTTTTCTCTAGCAAGTAAAACCGTTGTAGGGCCCTTGTTTGGCTTTCTCCTAGCGTCTCGTTTTCTTTGAAGGGCACTTTTATCTAACGCAATATCGTCCAGTAGTATCTCTTTTGACGGATTTAAGAAATAGTTGTTCACACATCTCATCTTCATCTTTTAACACTTGAGGTTTAGGAATGGACTCAAGCTCCCAAAAGTCTTTAAGCGTTTCATTGATATTGTCCATTGTATGACACACCATTGATGCATGGGAAAGCGTTGTATTCTCTACTTTTCCGGAAAGTAGCTAACCAATTTTTGTATTTATCGCAACTGGTGCGCCATGAGATCCAGTGACTGATTGTCCATTGATTAGAGTTCCGAAAAGATCTGCGCCCAGTAAAATATCAATAGGCCTGGAGATGTAAAATTGAGGGTCAGCTAAGACTAAGCCTCTTAAATGTGGCCAATCTTGCCTTTCGATATAAAAATTGGGAAGAGGGGAAGTAACCTTGTTAACAACTAGAGCCTCTGCCGAAAAGAAATCTGACGAGAAATGAGGCGAAAACTTGAAATTCGTTACATGCAAAGCAGTTTCTGCTAAAACGCCGTTAATACCCACCAACCTGGAAGACACTCTCCGGGCCCACTCACCGTTAAGTTTAGAGTGTTATGTGTGGCCCGGAGGTGAGGACTCCCACCACAGCAGTCCAACGGACCCAACCCCAGGACAGCGTTTATTTAAATATAATGTAGTTTACAGGGAACAACAATACAAACAGGAGGCAAATATTACATATAAATTAAACACAAGAAATAATAATACAAGATATACAGTTGAAATACATTTAAAATATAAAAGACAACCACAATAAGTACAAAATAGTAAAAGCAGAATAACTAAAAATACAAGAGCAAAACCAAAATACACAATGAATTAAAATTAAACAAGTGGATAAAATATCAAATGAATGAATTTAAAATTACAAGATTAAAAAGCAATGAATATATACAAAAGTTAAAAATTTAAAATGGGCTGGCACTTAGTGCAACAGCCCCTACATTAAAATAAGGGAGCAGCAAGCACCGGGCCGCACCATCAGCTAGGGCGCAGAGGGGCCGTCCACCACCCCCGCGGCCGCCAGGACGCAGGACCTAATTCTATAGGCCGAGATTTTATTATTAATAATGTTTTTTAGCCATGTAGGTTTAAAATCAATACTCGGCCTAGTTATGTGATGGTCCCGCGTAACCAGGCAGTCGAAGAGATAATGGTCGGCATCCCCCACCCCACCGCAGACACACAAATCATCGTTGCGAAGATGAAACCTGCAGAGGTAGGCCGCAAAAGGACCATGGCCGGTCAAGAACCATGTCAGGTAGCGATCAGTGATGAGGAAGTCGGGGTCCACCCTTGGGAGATAGTCCTTGGTCCTAAGTCCATTGGTTGAACAATCGTGTGCAATCTGCCATTCGTTTAGCAAGAATTTTTTAATTTTTCTCTTCAATGCACTTATTGGAAGGGGGACCCCAAGTTCCCCACCACGGACCGAGGCAAGCTTTGCATGCTCGTCGGCAAGCTCGTTGCCGGCGAGTCCCGCATGCGCCCGGACCCAACTCAGGCCAAAATTGTTAGTAAAAGGGGCTATTAATGATTTTATATTAAAAAGAAAACTAGATTTATTTTTGCTTGATTTGAGGGCCTGAATTGAGCTGAGGCTGTCACTAAAAATATTAATTTTGCTATTGTGGGCGATCGACCAATCTATTGCTCTATATATTGCCGACAACTCCGCTTGAAAAACGGAGTTGTCGGCATGTAATATTCTAAAATTTCATGGATAATACTTGTTTTTGGGTCCAAAATGCACACCGACGCCCCGACATTCATACCCACCAACCTGTGAGTTGTGTTGAGCAAAGGTAGATTCAAACGCTCAGCACATTCCCTACTCATTAATGAAATTTGGTTGGCATTATCAATAAGCGCCCTGCATTGTATTAATTTTCCAGACTTAGATCTTATGTTTATGAGGGCGGTTGACAATAATACGTTACTTGTCATTGTATGCACACCCGATTCACATTGAATGCTGTTCGCAACCGAGACGATTGAATTCCCCGATTCGCTACACGGAAGGTTAACAGTATAAACATGCAAAAGTGTATGATGACGTTCCGAACAGTTTTTGCAGTTCAAAGTCAATTTACATGTCTCAAGTGTATGATTTTGTCGCAAACAGTTAGAGCATAAATTATGTGAATCCACTATTTTCCATCTCTCATTTACTGGCTTGCTATTAAAAGTTGGACACTTAAATAATGGGTGCATTTGTTTGCAAATCACGCACCCTTTACAACAACAGCGTTATGTACTATTGGTTTCTTGAACGAATTGAAATCTGCAGGTTTTCTACCTACATTGAATTTAACTTCGTTTCTAGTAGGTTTTGATTCGTTTGAACTGCGAGCGTTTTTGAATTACTCACTTTCGTTAACTTAATAGCAAATATTTTATTTATTTGGCTTAATGCTAACTGCCGTTTATTTTCGAATCTCTGACACAAAAGCTCCCAGCAATGACTCAGATTTTCTTCTTGAAATGCAAAACCCCGAATTAGTTTTGATGCATTTTCACGTACCGAAGACTGCAAATACTGGAGCTTTTCAATATCTGATAGTTGCTCATTTTTCAAAACAGATGAAGAAAATAACTCCTTAAATGATATCCAATTTTCTGAATCACCATAAAAATTAGGGAGATCGAATTTAGGTAATTTTACCAACGAATGTTTTCTTTCTTGTGTTACGCTTTTTACAGTATGAGGGGATTTTTTCTTATCTAATTCTACCAAGAGGTCTAGAATATCATGATACTTCATATATTCCTCAAAGTTATCTTCATTCTCTTTGGGAGAAAAATTTGAAAATATATCTGTCAGTCTTGTACCGTAAGACTGAAGTTTCGTTGTGAGAACAACACAAAGACGAATATGAATCGAATGTGCATACGAATGAATAGATTAGGAATTGAATTGGGTACTTACCCCTATTTCCCAGATAGACTATATGGAGAGGCAAGAATTGAAATACTGGACGCAAAAGAATACCAACTTCAGATAACAATTTAAAACTGGTTTAATTGTATCCTTTAACAAGACATTTTGATTGATTCAGCGATTTAAAGTTCTGTTTCTAACGGGTGTACGGTTCCCAACGTCCGACCTCTTTAGCGTCCCAGTGAGAATTGACACGTAGCGTCTTTCTTCCCGTTGACCCCCCCGGAACGGGAAAAAAAGTTTCGGTTCGCACTCGGGGAGAGTTTTTTTTGCTTCTTCTGTTTACCTTTCGCTTCCTCCCGTGTGACTCACTCTGACGTTACTCAACATCCTGCGGGGGGCAGCAAGATGAAATCGGCAACACCACTAGCCGATTGAATGGACGAATGACATCTCCGGATTTTGTCTTGACTGACACAACACGAGTCAGCTGGTCGGTTCCCGGGAACAACTGGGTGACTCTGCCAAGGCTCCAATGGAGAGGAGTTTGCTGGCCATCTTTAAGTAGCACTAGATTTCCAACTTTGATGAACGTGTTTGCGAGTCGCCACTTGGGACGGGGTTGAAGAGCATGCAGATAATCCCGATTCCAACGCCTCCAGAAGCTGTCTCTCACCTGTAACAATAACTTCCACCTGGAAGAAAGACTCAAAGATGAATTAGATTGGTGGTTGAATTCAGGAATTTCCAAGAGTGGAACTACAATGAGGAAATGGCCCGGAGTCAGAGCCCGAAGATCAGTTGTCTCCGTGGATAGGGGTACCAGAGGTTGAGAGTTGATTCAAGCCTCAATCTGGCATAATAATGTGCTCAGCTCTTCGAAATTCAAGAGAATTCCTTGACATGTTTTGATCAGATGACGCTTGGCCAATTTGATAGAGGCTTCCCAAAGACCTCCGAAATTCGGAGCGTATGGAGGGTTGAAATGCCAAGTAATGCTCTTTTGTGAGCAGAAATTCTGGACAGAAGGTTCCTTTGGCAACTTAAAGAGTGCTTTGAGGTAAGCGGCTGCACCGACAAAGTTTGTCCCATTGTCCGAAAATATGTCTGTCGGATAGCCTCGTCGGGCCACAAATCGTCTCAGAGCGGCTAAGAAGGCTGCGGATGACAAGTTAGACACTAGTTCAAGGTGCACTGCCTTGGTGCACATGCAGACAAACAAGCATAAGTATGATTTGAATGTGCTGGCCTTTCTCTGATGTTGGCATTTTGTATTGATTGGGCCAGCAAAATCGACTCCCACTTTCTCGAAAGGTCGGGATGGTGTTATTCGATATGTCGGCAAATCACCCATCAATTGGGATGTGGGCTTAGCAGATGATCGGAAGCACCGAAGACATTGTCTAAGTTCCTTTCGCACAGTTGATCTGCCATCTGGAATCCAGAACTTCTGGCGAATCAAGGACAAGACTAATTCCGATCCACCATGCAGACTGTTTTCATGGAAATGTCTGATTATTGCGGATGTAATATGATATCTCTTCGGAATTATCATAGGGTATTTTTGGTCAAAGGCCAAAGTTTGGTGTTTTCCACTTAGACGTCCCCCGACACGGAGAATTCCGTCTACATCAAGAAATACATTTAATGAAATAATTTTACTAGCTTTGGGTATGAATTTACTCTGCCTCAGCAACTTGATTTCAGATGAGAATTCTGGCTCTTGAATTAATCTGATTATTTGTTTATTTGAATTGTCTAGTTCGAGGGTTTGTAAAGGCCCCGTTGATTTTGTTTGGGATTTTGCATTATGAGCGAAACGCAAGACCCATGCTATTACGCGTACTAATTTCGTGTAGGATGAGAATTTGCTGAGGATATCATGAGATCTATCAATTTGCGTGACGAAGCAATTATCCTCGTCAGATGAAACACTGTCCAATACAGGAAGATAGTCATTTGGGGAAACTGGAACATTCATTTTACTGAGCCACTTTGGCCCATTCCACCATTCGGAATAGGCCCTTAATTGTGCTGGAAAAAGTCCACGAGTGGCGCAGTCAGCCGGGTTTTTTTTGCCAGGAATGTGGTGCCACGACTCTGCTGAAGTTAGCGAACGAATTTTTGCCACTCTGTGTTGCACAAATTGGTTACCCTTTTCAGGAGGATTTGAAATCCAACTCAGTGTGATGGTTGAATCAGACCACAGAAATGTTTTGTGGATTGGAAATGTGATTGATTTCACAATAGCATTTATGAGCTCGGATAAGAGAAGCGCTCCACTTAATTCTAAGCGAGGCAAGGTTACAGGGTGCACTGGTGCCACTCTGGTTTTGGCTGCAATTAAACATACGTGAATGTCGTCTGATATCACGCGAAAATACACTACTGCAGCATATGCCTTAGCAGAGGCATCACAAAACCCATGCAGTTCGATCTTAATGGCCTTTGAGATATGGATATATCTAGGAACTTGTATTTCCTTGAAATGGCTTATTTCTAAGGAAATTTTATCCCATTTGTTGGAAATATCTGTAGGAAGTGGCTCATCCCATTTCAACTTCACTTTCCACAACTCTTGCAGCAGAATCTTAAGAATGATCGTTGTGGGTGAAATGAGACCCAAAGGATCAAAGATACGGGCTATCACGGACAACAATTGTCGTTTAGTAGAGATTTTATCCGCGGTTATACCCCTGACTTGAAGGGTATCAGTTTTAAGATTCCAAAATAGATCCAGTACCTTTTGAGAGGATTCATCTTGGAACGAATGAGAGAAAGAGTTGGCTTTTAACGAATCTGGTAAGTCTGAGAGAACTTCTGCATGATTGGAAGCCCACTTTCTGAGTGAGAATCCACCTGCAGCCATCAACTGATTCATCTCTTTTACGATTGATTTGGCGGAATCTACGGAATCTGCTCCTGCCAACAAGTCATCTACATAAAAATGTTCCCTTGCAATATCAGAAGCAACGGGAAACTTCCGATGTTCATCCCTGCACAGTTGTTGCAAAGTGCGAAGGGCTAAGAAAGGGGCACATGATGTTCCTTATGTGACAGTCTTAAGTTTGTAGATGACGAGCGGATCAGATGGATTTTTTCGCCAAAATATTCTTTGGAAAGGCAGATCTTCATTTCCAATTAGTATTTGTCGATACATTTTTGCGATATCCGCAGTGAAGGCTATCGGGTATGATCGGAAGCGGATTAAATTTGCCAAAATTTCAGTTTGAAGTTTAGGCCCTTTACATAGTATGTCGTTTAATGATTTTCCATTTGAGGTTTGAGCAGAGGCATCGAATACTACCCGAAGTTTTGTAGTGCTACTCGATTCGTTAACAACCCCATGATGAGGTAAATAATAATTTGGAGTTATTTCGTTTTCCTTTCGTGATAATGGGGTCATGTGACCTAAACTTTCATATTCCTCCATGAATTGAGAATACTGATTTTTCAACTGAGAATTTTTAGCTAGTTTTTTCTCTAGCAAGTAAAACCGTTGTAGGGCCCTTGTTTGGCTTTCTCCTAGCGTCTCGTTTTCTTTGAAGGGCACTTTTATCTAACGCAATATCGTCCAGTAGTATCTCTTTTGACGGATTTAAGAAATAGTTGTTCACACATCTCATCTTCATCTTTTAACACTTGAGGTTTAGGAATGGACTCAAGCTCCCAAAAGTCTTTAAGCGTTTCATTGATATTGTCCATTGTATGACACACCATTGATGCATGGGAAAGCGTTGTATTCTCTACTTTTCCGGAAAGTAGATAACCAATTTTTGTATTTATCGCAACTGGTGCGCCATGAGATCCAGTGACTGATTGTCCATTGATTAGAGTTCCGAAAAGATCTGCGCCCAGTAAAATATCAATAGGCCTGGAGATGTAAAATTGAGGGTCAGCTAAGACTAAGCCTCTTAAATGTGGCCAATCTTGCCTTTCGATATAAAAATTGGGAAGAGGGGAAGTAACCTTGTTAACAACTAGAGCCTCTGCCGAAAAGAAATCTGACGAGAAATGAGGCGAAAACTTGAAATTCGTTACATGCAAAGCAGTTTCTGCTAAAACGCCGTTAATACCCACCAACCTGGAAGACACTCTCCGGGCCCACTCACCGTTAAGTTTAGAGTGTTATGTGTGGCCCGGAGGTGAGGACTCCCACCACAGCAGTCCAACGGACCCAACCCCAGGACAGCGTTTATTTAAATATAATGTAGTTTACAGGGAACAACAATACAAACAGGAGGCAAATATTACATATAAATTAAACACAAGAAATAATAATACAAGATATACAGTTGAAATACATTTAAAATATAAAAGACAACCACAATAAGTACAAAATAGTAAAAGCAGAATAACTAAAAATACAAGAGCAAAACCAAAATACACAATGAATTAAAATTAAACAAGTGGATAAAATATCAAATGAATGAATTTAAAATTACAAGATTAAAAAGCAATGAATATATACAAAAGTTAAAAATTTAAAATGGGCTGGCACTTAGTGCAACAGCCCCTACATTAAAATAAGGGAGCAGCAAGCACCGGGCCGCACCATCAGCTAGGGCGCAGAGGGGCCGTCCACCACCCCCGCGGCCGCCAGGACGCAGGACCTAATTCTATAGGCCGAGATTTTATTATTAATAATGTTTTTTAGCCATGTAGGTTTAAAATCAATACTCGGCCTAGTTATGTGATGGTCCCGCGTAACCAGGCAGTCGAAGAGATAATGGTCGGCATCCCCCACCCCACCGCAGACACACAAATCATCGTTGCGAAGATGAAACCTGCAGAGGTAGGCCGCAAAAGGACCATGGCCGGTCAAGAACCATGTCAGGTAGCGATCAGTGATGAGGAAGTCGGGGTCCACCCTTGGGAGATAGTCCTTGGTCCTAAGTCCATTGGTTGAACAATCGTGTGCAATCTGCCATTCGTTTAGCAAGAATTTTTTAATTTTTCTCTTCAATGCACTTATTGGAAGGGGGACCCCAAGTTCCCCACCACGGACCGAGGCAAGCTTTGCATGCTCGTCGGCAAGCTCGTTGCCGGCGAGTCCCGCATGCGCCCGGACCCAACTCAGGCCAAAATTGTTAGTAAAAGGGGCTATTAATGATTTTATATTAAAAAGAAAACTAGATTTATTTTTGCTTGATTTGAGGGCCTGAATTGAGCTGAGGCTGTCACTAAAAATATTAATTTTGCTATTGTGGGCGATCGACCAATCTATTGCTCTATATATTGCCGACAACTCCGCTTGAAAAACGGAGTTGTCGGCATGTAATATTCTAAAATTTCATGGATAATACTTGTTTTTGGGTCCAAAATGCACACCGACGCCCCGACATTCATACCCACCAACCTGTGAGTTGTGTTGAGCAAAGGTAGATTCAAACGCTCAGCACATTCCCTACTCATTAATGAAATTTGGTTGGCATTATCAATAAGCGCCCTGCATTGTATTAATTTTCCAGACTTAGATCTTATGTTTATGAGGGCGGTTGACAATAATACGTTACTTGTCATTGTATGCACACCCGATTCACATTGAATGCTGTTCGCAACCGAGACGATTGAATTCCCCGATTCGCTACACGGAAGGTTAACAGTATAAACATGCAAAAGTGTATGATGACGTTCCGAACAGTTTTTGCAGTTCAAAGTCAATTTACATGTCTCAAGTGTATGATTTTGTCGCAAACAGTTAGAGCATAAATTATGTGAATCCACTATTTTCCATCTCTCATTTACTGGCTTGCTATTAAAAGTTGGACACTTAAATAATGGGTGCATTTGTTTGCAAATCACGCACCCTTTACAACAACAGCGTTATGTACTATTGGTTTCTTGAACGAATTGAAATCTGCAGGTTTTCTACCTACATTGAATTTAACTTCGTTTCTAGTAGGTTTTGATTCGTTTGAACTGCGAGCGTTTTTGAATTACTCACTTTCGTTAACTTAATAGCAAATATTTTATTTATTTGGCTTAATGCTAACTGCCGTTTATTTTCGAATCTCTGACACAAAAGCTCCCAGCAATGACTCAGATTTTCTTCTTGAAATGCAAAACCCCGAATTAGTTTTGATGCATTTTCACGTACCGAAGACTGCAAATACTGGAGCTTTTCAATATCTGATAGTTGCTCATTTTTCAAAACAGATGAAGAAAATAACTCCTTAAATGATATCCAATTTTCTGAATCACCATAAAAATTAGGGAGATCGAATTTAGGTAATTTTACCAACGAATGTTTTCTTTCTTGTGTTACGCTTTTTACAGTATGAGGGGATTTTTTCTTATCTAATTCTACCAAGAGGTCTAGAATATCATGATACTTCATATATTCCTCAAAGTTATCTTCATTCTCTTTGGGAGAAAAATTTGAAAATATATCTGTCAGTCTTGTACCGTAAGACTGAAGTTTCGTTGTGAGAACAACACAAAGACGAATATGAATCGAATGTGCATACGAATGAATAGATTAGGAATTGAATTGGGTACTTACCCCTATTTCCCAGATAGACTATATGGAGAGGCAAGAATTGAAATACTGGACGCAAAAGAATACCAACTTCAGATAACAATTTAAAACTGGTTTAATTGTATCCTTTAACAAGACATTTTGATTGATTCAGCGATTTAAAGTTCTGTTTCTAACGGGTGTACGGTTCCCAACGTCCGACCTCTTTAGCGTCCCAGTGAGAATTGACACGTAGCGTCTTTCTTCCCGTTGACCCCCCCGGAACGGGAAAAAAAGTTTCGGTTCGCACTCGGGGAGAGTTTTTTTTGCTTCTTCTGTTTACCTTTCGCTTCCTCCCGTGTGACTCACTCTGACGTTACTCAACAGTGACTTCAATGCCCATAATGACTTTAATACCATGTGCTTTGGGGAAGTGGGAATACCAATTCCCGTGGGCGACAGATTGAACAGCTGATAACAGATCGCTGTTTCTGCTCAATAACGGTGAGGTTACATACTTCCACGAGCCATCTAGAACCTTCCATGCAATCGACCTCACCATCTGCTCACCATCTTACCATCTGCTTATTTCATCTTACCATCTCTATCTTTTTTTGTCGGTAGTGACCTGCGCAACAGCGATCATTACCCAATATTCGTTATTCATATTGGTGGAAATGATCCTGTTAGCCGCCCGTCAAGGTATATCTAAGAGGCAGCCGACTGGCCCAATTTTACATCTCGGGCCATTATATCAGAACAGATAGTAGAGGGCAGCATTGATGAGGCGATAGCAAAAGTCACCGCTACTATAATTACAGCTGCATCCCCAAGAAATATCCCTCCTTTCATAAACATCGTAAGCCTTGGTGGACTCTTGAATGCACTGCAGCGATTAAGATCCAAAGGAAGGCGTTGGGTATTTTCTGCCGATACCCCACAACAGAAAATCGTATTATCTTCAAGCGAGCGAAAGCTAATGCGAGTGCGGCGTCGCAGTCAAAGGAAATCTTGGATAAAGTATGTTTCAGGCATAACATCTGCCACTTCCTCCAAACAGTTATGGGATCGAATTCGGAAAGCAATGGGATTATATTCCGAACATTCCATCACGTTCGTGGAAGAGAATGGACATCATGTGTCAGAGGCTGTCGAGATAGCCAACGCTATTGCGCGTGCCTTCTCCACAGCTTCCAGTACCACCAATTACTCGGACACATTTCAAAGCGCAAAACATCGCGCAGAATCCCATCGCATTAATTTCCATTCTCGCACCGAAATCGCCTATAACTGTCGATTTACAGAAAGGGATTGATGTGATGCCTTAAAGGGACCAGGATGACAGCACCTGTCCATGATGGCATCTCTTATATCATACACCTTTCCCGTCCATCCCTTCTTAACACCTTGCGTATTTTTAATCGTATATGGAGGAACATACCTTCCCTTTGGCTTGGAGACGTGCCATGGTTATACCCTTTCCAAAACCTAGAAAATATCCCACCAACCCGTATAACTATCGGCCAATAGCACTCACCAGCTGCATGTGCAAACTTTTTGAAAGGATGGAGAATTCTCGTCTCACTTACATCTTAGAGACAACTCAGGCTCTTTCACCATTTCAAAGCGGTTTCAGGGTTGGCCGCTCAACGGTATCATCTCAACGCTCATCTTATCACTCGAAACTCAAACTTGGTTTCTGTGCCGAAACCATCTTGTCTCCATTTTTTTCGACATGGAGAAGGCGTATGATCGCACCTGGAGATATGGAATTCCCCGTGATTTACATTCTCTTGGATTTCGAGGACCATCTACCGGTATTTATTCAAAATTTTCTAGCTACTTGACATATTCGAGTCCGAATCGGCTCCACCTTTTCGGATATTTTCATTCAAGAGGGAGTTCCTCAGGGTAGTGTCTTCTCAGCGTTACTCAATTTTCAATTAAAATAGATAATATATTGAACCAATTGCCTCCAACTGTCCAGGGTAGTTTGTACGTGGATGACTTGAGCATTCATTGCCAAGGTAAAGACATGCAGACAGCTATCTCTCACTTGACGCGGTGGAGTGACGAGAACGGTGTTAGCTTCTCCCACTCAAGACATCTTGCGTTCATTTCTGCCGACGTCGGAACCTGCATCCTGACCCAGAGATCTTCCTGGGTTGGATTAGGATTGCAGTGGAGGATAGAATAAGATTTCTAGGTATCATTTTCGACCAGAAACTTACCTTCCTCCCCCACGCCGTGCAGCTGCGGATGTCTGTCAGAAAAAGCTCAATCTCTTAAAAGTACTCTCATAAACATCTTGGGTAGCAGAACGATCCTCTATGTTGAATATCTATCGAGCTGCTTTAATTCGTTCCAGGCTAGATTATGGGTGTGCAGCTTATGGCTCCGCCCGTCAGTCTGTTATGAAAGCTCGATACTGTGCATCACACCGCACTGAGGATCTGTTCCGAAGCATTTCACACTTCACCAGTCAAAAGCCTGTATGTGGTTTGCCACGAACCATCTTTGGCTTCTACACATCTTTTGTTGTCGTTACGACAGTACTACCAAGTCTTAGAACATCCAAACCATTCACTGCAAAATTCACCCCTGGATAATTCTCTTGATCGCCTGTTTTCAAATCGACCTCCTGTGTTGCACATTCGGGCTTCACATGAGGAATGCGCCTGAGAAATACGCCCCTTCATTCATTTGATGTAGCTGAGCAATCTGTTTTCACCGTCTCACCCTGGAAATCTCATTCTTATATCTAGTATTTCCAGGTTATGAGAGGTCTAATACCAGCTCAATCATTTACAAACAACTTTTTTCACTCACCGTCATAATTTTGGAAATCACACAGCAGTGTACACTGACGGTTCCAAATCACTCGATTATGCCGGCTGTGCTTTTGTTTGCGAATTCATCACTTTTAACTTCGCATTACCATCTTTTATTTGTTTTTACGGCTGAATTTTAGCTCTTTACAAAGCACTGAGATGTTACCAGACTCAACACTGGAAATTTTATATTTTACACTAACTCTAAGTGTCTTGGAATCCTTGAATTCGGATTCTCCAGGACACCCTTTGGCTCGATATTTTAAAACTTAATAACAGGCTCATCCAACGTGGCTTCGGTATCATCTTTTGTTGGATACCGGGACACGTCGGAATTATCGGCAATGAACTGGCCGATGATCTACATTTTATACGGGACATTGTATGGAACGAAAGGCGCGAAGACTGGAGTGAGCAGAGCAACAAGCTCCACAACATCTCGACGTTATTCTAACGTCTCATCAGCCATTCACGAGTCACCCAGATTTTTATTGGTCGGGGAAACCGCTCCACCTCTCCATCCATCATATTTTAACTTATGCAGATCTTAGACATTTTAAAAATTTATTACCAATTTTATCAGACCTGTTGAGTCAACCTCCCCACCCATTACTTTTTAGATTTCTTCATCATTCAGGATTTTTACCTCATATAATTAATATTTGTACAATAATTAAATTCCAAAGTTTTATCAACTAAGGTAGGGAAACCCCATCTTAGTTCTTAAAAAATTAAATTCGGTTTTACATTTCTTTTGGTTAGAATTTTACCTTCATATTTAATTTTTATGCATATCATTTAGTTTTATTCATTGCATTTCTGTTTTGATATTGATTTGGTTATATTAGTTGTCTTTTGAACTAATTTACTGTCTTGTGTTTGGCGCAGCTTATCCTCTTTTGGATCTTACGCCATAAAACCCAAATCAACCAACCAAACTTCCACACGCCAACGTGAGGATATTTGAGGTGACGACAGATTTAACGTGCATCAGCCACCATGTACACTACGGTCCCCGACAAGGTAGATAATAGCCCATTGTGTTGCTCCAGTGACGTTAGTGTGAGGCGACGATCCGGGATTCATCCCGAAAGGAAAGATCCAAGGAAGACTTATTTTTATAACTAACGTCGCTCCTCGTAATTTTGAAATGCGGTCAGATGACGAGAACACCTGATCTGTCGTCCCCGGCATAGAAGTGAAATGAGCATTGAAAAATGAACTTGCCGATCTGGTATCTTATCACCTCGTTTGGCGATGTAATATCTTATGACAGTAGGTGTGGGAAGGCGTATTTTTAGTGGCGACAAAAGTGAAATCACCAGACAACAATCAGATAACCAATCACATGAATGTTAGGTTCCACCCAGCAGACGTAAGTAGTCTAAGGGTCACGTGCTCACTCCCTCATGATCCGCGGATCTCTCCCTTTGGGGGTATTTCAATTAACGTCACACTGGAGCTACACAATGGGCTATTGGTGACGGTCCGGGATCAATCCCAAAGGGAAAGATCCGAGGACAACACCACGTAATTATTCTCTCCCTTTGGGATTGATCCCGCAACGTCACCAATAGCCCGTTGTATGCGGCAGTAATTACCTACCCTCTCTAGCTAGTTCGTTTTACAACTATTCATTGTTCATATTTTACTCATTTCAAATATAAATAAAATTTGAAACTTGCATGAAACTGTTTAACAGGGAGTGTAGGTATTTTTTAATTAACGTCGCACTGGAGCAACACAAAAGGATATTAGCAACAGTCCGGGATCGGATAACGCCATGTCATTTTGAATCAGTCAGATGACGAGGTTAACACCTGAGGTTGGCACCCCTCTCCCACATCACGTCGTGACATGAGGTGCACCAGCCTCGCATGTACACGAAGGTCCTTGTTTGGATCTAGCTTTGAGTTCGCAACCCTCTGGTTGCTTATACGCTATTTTTCCAGCAGGGCTATGGCGGCCTCCTATTAAATAGGTAGGTAATTAAGGGATCAATCCCCAATTGAAACACATTATCAAAAGACAGGTTAAGTCAATACTTCGTAATCAAAAAATCAGTCCGCTGATTTACAGGCTATTCCATGAAAAGAAGAGTTATTTATTTTTATTTTCCATGCTTTTTAATCCAAAGTAAAGCCATCATACAACTGAATTTAGATATCGCAATTTCCCATCAACTTTAACCTGAATAAAAATTATTAACCAATGTAAAAACAAAACTGCCAAACAAGATTGCTTTCAGTCCGATTTGAGCGATAGCAAATTCTTAGAATTGATAAATTTTTGAAATCAATAAACCTTATTGCAATTTGGTCCCTTTCTTACAATAAGATACATTTCACGATTATTTAAAGAGGAAAGGTCTCGCCATCAATCGCCTACACGAAAATGTGAATAAGGGTCCATGTGGCACTTACCTATGAAAAATTAGTGCTTTGTAATACATACCGTTATTCGGCCGATTGTTCAATACATACTCAAGGATGTTAACAGCTTATGTAATTTGAAGCACCATTTTGAGTTGTTTTGTGCAACTTGATGTGTTGCAGAGTTCAAAACAAATTTAATGAGATTGATAGCAAATTCAACTAATATGTTTTAATTATAAATATAATTAAGTCAGCAGTGTAAAAGTAATTTAAAAAATTGGCTGAGTAAAAGAAACCTACTATTCCAGAAACCTTGAGTTAACATAATAAAATGAGAAAAAATGGAATTTTATTTGACAGTACCATGGCACTAGGAGATGAGGTAAGTTTTTGTGTAGTCCATTTTCCAAGTTTAAAAGTTGAGTATTTATTACCATTGTATTTTTATAACGAAACTGCAGTATGTATGCAAAGGAACAGAGAAAAAATTATACTTGTTCAGTCGAACAAAGAATACTTGGGATACATAAATATTTCATGAAGGGTCCATCAGAGAAGGGTGGATGCAGGTCAAGGTCATAAAACTAGTTTCGACTGACTGTCACTTTTTTAAAAAGCAGGAACTCAGGGTGAAAACAAGCAAAATGTTTTTCAAGAAATAGCACTTGATTTTTGTTGATGTCATGATTTTTCAGGAAAGTCACTAAAGGTTTTGAGAAGCTATTATAAAATGTCACATGGTTGTAACTTCTAAATTTAGTGTTGCGAAAGACAGTGACTATGTCAACATTGAGTACACCAAAATTTCATTAATAAAAAACAATACTATTTCTACAGTTGTGTAAATCTTATTTACAATAAAACACATTCAAGATGAAATTACATGTATCAAGCAGATAATTTTGGTTAGCAATACATATTATGGATCAATAAAAGTATTTTTGTTAACATTTGAAGTCCAAAATACAAATTACATAATAAGTGATTGTAACTTTAAAACCAGTGTATAAACATTAAAATACTAGGGCAAAAAACATTTGGTTTTAATAAATTCTGCACTGATACATTAGCATAAATGCCACATTTAATATTTAGTCAAATTTGTCTTCTATTATCATTAATCTTATAGTTGTCCAAATAACTGAAATTTGAAAATAAACAATGTATCAATAACTAGAGACCAAACTTTTTGTGAAATTAGTGTGTGTGTGAACAAGAATATAATCAGTCAGTAGTGTTAAAGATAACATAGCTTTTTTTAGTAAATACATATTAAACTCAAACTATTCTAGCAATTATAGTGCATGTGGTACTTTGCATTACACTACTATAATACAAATAGTACACATTTGCTGAAAGGAAGCACAGTATTGATTAGGATATGTTAAATTTTAGAAATGGTCAATTATGCAGATATATATCTGACATTCTTGACATTAGTAAAAGATGGCAACAGCAATATTGGATAGACAATAATGCTCTCATAAGAAAACAATAACTTAAGAAGATAAATACGGCATAATATACAAAGTTCAACAATGCGCTCAAAAATACAGCAGATATCTTTTCAATGTTAATTTATTTTGCTAAGTTTTGGTAAAATACATTGGATAAAAAAATTTTAAAACTATCAGACTTCTTAGTAAAATTTTACAGAATACATCTCTTAAAATATTGTTTGGAAAATACATTTCATCCAACTATTTTATCTGGACTTTTTTTTATTAACAGGCATTTACTATTTGGATAAAAAAGGATATTTTGCTCTTCATAAATAATACATATTCTTAAACAAATCAACAAGAGTTTAAAAGTAAATCCTCGTTAAGCTAAAAAAACAAATATATAACTTGTACAAATGCCACAACCTAATGTACAACCAAAATAAAAAATACTTCAAATTATATAACATTTCAATAAGTTAAAGTGTGCATCTTTTAAGTGGAAATCTTTTTACAGGAGATCATAAATAACAAACAATGCTGCCACAATGCAGAATTGTTCCAATTATGCAAGAAAACAAAGATTCCCTAAACAAAAAACATGCTGGTTTTGTAATCGCCCATTGAGTTTATAGCATGTTTAACATGATCTGGTAGTTTACTGCTGGAATCACTGGAAGCTGGAAGTCTTTCTTTCTCTTTCTGCAAGTGGAAGTCAGCATATTTTTTAGCACGATAACAAGCAAGATCTGCATACATAACAGGAGCTGGAATGGATATGCTTCGATTGCATTTCGAATATGTATAACACAAATGGTAAGATAGCTTCTGCAATTCATCAGAATCAAATTTATTGTCATCATGTAGGACTGTATAATGAGCAGGTTTACTGGTGCCTTGGATTCCTTCATGACTGTTCAGGAAATAGTCAAAATGCTCTGGATCAGTAACATCAGTGTCTACGGTTGTACCGGGAGGAATATTACGACCACGTCCGATTCCCTCATGAGGATTATGAGGCCTGAATCGGGTCTGATGTCGTTTCTGGACAATTATGAATGTGATTGGCACAATAATCCCAATAACGTCTTGAGAGGCTTTCTGAATTGCACTGACTTCATAATCTCGCACTTTCTTAAACTGGCCCTCACTCACACCATCTCGGAAGAAAATAATTTTTTCTGGATGCTTGCCTTTCGTGTAATGGTAAAATGCTTTCAAAATTCTTTTGACCATATCTTCAATTTCCAAAATCAATTCTTGTGAAACTTTGTTAACTTTCTCGTTTTCTTGCACACTGCATTCAACTTTGTACTTGGACGGGTATGCATCCATGCTGCCAACAACTGCTGCAATGGAGGGGCACCCCATGCCACGTGGAGAATGCACTGCATCTGCACCAAATACAATAAAAGGCTTGGAAAAAACTCTTGGCTTATTCAGCAAAATGTGGTTGATGCCACCCAGTTTAGTGTTGATTTTTAAACATAAATTATTAGCGATTTGATCATTAAATCGACCCAAAACCTTGTCTTCAATACACTGTGTAACAAACCCCAGCTTGTAATCTGCAATGAATTTTATTTCATCATAGTTGTGACTGCAGTCATTCCTACGAAGAACAATTATAGCAAATGTTGCATTAACTCTCTCGGCAGCATCCTTAAGTACTCTCTCAGCAGTGTCTTGTGGGCCAAATTTTTTAATGCCAAGGAACTTGTTTAAATTCAGTCCAAGTTTCCTTCCATTTTTAGTTAAAGTGTCTGCAAAGCGTTGCAATTCTTGGTCACTACTCCTGGCAAAACAAAGTAAAATCCAGGAATCAATAGCAACAGATGCTTTAAAAAAGTTCTTGCCCTCCATTCGCCAAACGCCGCGCTCATCTGGATTACTCAACCCTCTGTCAAAATAAGCTAACGATGGTGGAGCAATAACACGACCTGTGACTTGAAGAGGTTTCAGCTCCATAAATAAATTATAATTCCGCATTTTCTCACCACTTAGCCTTTGAACATCTTGAGCACTCTTTTCTATACACTGAAACCGATTATCAGGTGCAATTGCAGTGTCTCTTATCATCTTTGCCCCAAGATTAGGATTTAACTTCCCAAGTTTTGGTTGACCTTCAATTACTTTACAATGCTCGAATGGTATATAAGTTTGATTGTGGGATGTCCTCATGAACAAACAGGGCAAGAATGCAAACTTGAGTCGCCCATATTTTGATTGAAAATACTCTGCAATAGTAATTTCTTTTCCATCAATATTTATTTTCAAGTCTTGAGCTGATCTCTTAGAAATTCCATCTATGTAATACTTCCTTGGATATTTGAGATGTGTCACATTTACACGAACTCTCTTCATGGCATCTTCAATTTTCTGTATTTCGAAAGGTTTCAATGGTGGCCCTTGAGTGATATCACGCCAAAGAACATCATTTATGTAGTCAATAACTGGACCAGCTTTGTGAAATGCTTTTGCTGCTAAATTGATCACAACTGCTGGGCCTACTTGAGTTAAATGAACACTCTGATTGTAGCCAAACCAAATTTCCAGTCCTTCACCGAGGGAGATTTTATTTTGTTGATTCAAGAAAAAGAAGGAACGTCCAATTTGAACTTGAGAACTTGGAGGATTTCTGTGATTCAGAATAGAATTAAGAGCCATGATGATTTCATTTCGTCCTTCATACTTTTTCTGCATAAAATCATTTAAACTGATGTAATTAGTTCCATTCTTTTTCTTTACAGGCTGCATCACAACTTCATATTTTCGAGTTTTCCCTGAATCTTCCAATTCCACTGTAAAACTTTGTAAAGAATCAAATTCCTGCGGTAGAGGTACAGAGGTGAATATATTTTTATTTCCATCGTACACAGGATTGAAAGATTTTAAATTTTTACAGATTATTAATCGTTCAAAAATCTCTTGACATCTAGCTTTCCCAATATTTCTATCCAGTTGATGCTCTATATGTGAAATATTGGCCTTTGCAGCCTCAGCTGCTGTCTTTTTCTTTACTGGTTTCCCATACTTTTTTACTTGATCAAGAGAAGTAACTTCAATATCATAGTGATAAATGTTTTTTACTTTACTTTTCAATCCAAAATAATTACTAATTAAACCGATTTTTCGTCCAGCAGACCCAAAACCAGGTCTGCTTGGAAATTTAGAATTAACTAAACTGGACTGTGAGTCATCTCTGCTGGATGTATTGCCAGCAAATCCTGGATCTCTTTTATCAGACATGCTTTTGGTTTTATCAGATTGACCTGCAATTGACATTTTATCCAATTCATCACTCATTCCAAGGATAGTGGTAGGTGCAATATTCCTTTGCTCATGTTCTTTATTCTTCTCACCAGGATTCACAACTTTCTTGTCCTTTCGCCATCCTCTACCATTACCTACAAAAGAAAAAATATTAATCCACAAAAGATTATTTTAAACCCGTACTCGCCAACCATGTGCCATACAGGCCACTTTGACTTAAAGCACAATTTTCCGAGGCTGTGTGCATATAAAATAGTTTTAAAAAATAAAGCAATTCATATAAAATTTACCTCACTCATCTTATCACTGACATTACTTGTCTTGTGAGACTTAATTTTAAGATCACTTCAATAACCACTTAGTCGTTTATTTTTTCTCTAAACTTTCCTGAACTTTAGAACAAAATTCTATTGCAGAAAAAGAAAAAAGTTCCGATCCCTGCAAATTTCTTTTGTTCTCCAAACACTTTTACAGTAACTAGCATAAAACAGTGGTCAAAAGGAAGCACAAGATGCAAAGAGATGTGCAGACTAATCAGAGGTGCCTGTGCAAGCAGTGAAAACGCTGATTGGTTTGCACTTGTCACTTAGCGCTTCCTATTCGACCACGGCTTAACTTTACTGTTATCACAAGCAGCCTACTGCGTTAAAATATAACAATTCCTAATTGATAAATATACTTCCTTATGTGCTTATACAGGATCAAAAATGCATCCATACTCCTCTTGTTATTCCCATCCATGGAGTAGCACAATCAAACCAAAAGTGTCAATAAACATGGTCGGTTGGGTTTTTATGGCACAAGGACCATAATTGGCCATGCTGCACCAGACACAAGACAAAAAAATCCATAGACATACACACAATGAAAGTTTTACTGACACAGACGAGAGAAATACACCCAGGGAGGAATCGAACTTGCACTACCTACAACTTGCAAATTCCTAGCACAGAGGGCATACATACCCACTAAGCTACGATGGCCCCTCATTAAACTTGGAATAATGCAAATTATATATACATGTGCATTTTATTTGCATAACAGGCCATTTTCATATTTATCTAGTAATTGTCGCCAAAACTTCAAATAACAACCACTTTTAATGGTATTGAAATATCCACATTATCATACACTGGCATGCAAAACTTAAGGTGCGATAATATTTCATGAGATTAAATCCAAAAAAATGAAACACAAGAGTTTGCGGCGATTTGCATAACGAAACCTGATTGGTAGAAAAACAATGTGTATGCAAATTTAAAGTGAGGCTACACATTATGTGACAGACGTGAACTTGATAAAAGCAGCTTTTCTAAACAATGTTAGAAAGTGGAAAGCAAGTGTGCACATCATTGTAAGAGATTCAAGTGAATTGTTATTGTGTTATAGAGGGTAAAATTTCTAGGACACATTTAGATGACTTTACGCATAGTTGAATGATCGGTAAGCTGGGAGAAGGGCGCAGTGTGAATAATGTAGCCTATTAATTTATTTCTACTTTAACTTTTTGTGGCTTTTATGTGACAAGGCGGGCCACACGCTTTACTTTAAACAAACATGTTTTAATGTCATTGCCTTTTAATAGTTAAGAAAATATTCTAGCATTTTATATTTTAAGAAACTTTTAGTTTCATTTAATATACAATTTCATCCAAGAAATTAATAGCATGGCAATAAATTAAATAATAAAGAGGCTTACAAAAACTAACAGTATTCAGGAATTAGTTGTATCAGCTAGGGTGCATGGAAAGATGAAAACAAAAGCAAAATGAATAAAATGCTACTAATTAGAAATATAAGGAAATATATATTGTTACTTGAATGCAAGAACTTGGTAACTTGAAAAATGGTGTACTAAGATCATACAGAATTTAATTCAAGTGCTAGGTAACTTTTTTGATCACTTAAGCTAATTAAAACTGCAGGTATATATGAAAATAGGATGGGTGGCAAACTGTTTTTCTCTTTATCTCGAAAACTTAAAAATTGAGTAACCTAGTTCTTGTACTCAAGGTAGGTGACAACATAAGGGAATTTTATCAGCAGAACTTTTTATAAACTAATAAGGAAATATGTTTAACAGCAGATGCATAAAAATTATTAAATTTCAGGATAGTCTCTTGTTATACTGCATAAAAGACCAAATTTACCATTTTTTGCATTCTCTCCAGGTCTAGCAAGAGGAGGAAAATCATTTTTCTCTACAGCATCCTTGTCAAGATTCATATCTCGAGAGCGCCCACTGCCTCGACCTATAAAATAAATTGAAATAAATTTTAACGAAACATAATAAATGCAGGAAAATTAAGCATGACATGCATGGAAAGTAAATACATTCAAGATTATTGACAATTAAATTTGAGCATTATATCTATGTTTAGACACAAAAGTTGCATGAATACCTACATGTGGTACAAGGCAATTCAAAAAGAAAATACAATTATAAAAGCAGAACATCAAAATACTATTAAAAAAAGCTTAATATTTAAACGTATGCATCATGGACATTGTAACTTTTATTTGATTGCCTTTCCAAATTCACTTTCAATCTGATAAAGGTCTCTTGCTCATTTTTGTAGCATTTTCCGAAATTGAAATTTGGCTGGGATGTAACAATAATAAGTGTTCCCATGCTAGAATATCGTGAAACCTTTGTCGAAGCTGAGACTCAATTTGAATAACGACAGTTGAAGGCACATAAAATAATTTGATGTTTAGCTATATATTAAGCAATGAAATCTTCATTTCTTTCAGTCACAGGTGCAGTCAATTTAATTGGGTTTTACTTGCAAAACAGTAACCAAATTTGCTTTTGCAGTTAACACAATTTCCTATAATTTTCTTAATAGAGATTTCTTTGAGTCATACTGAGTTTAAGGACCTTTTGAACTGGCAAATTCCTCCATATCCTGAAGATTATTATCGAGTTTCTTGCACTGCTTCTCTAATATTTCCATTTCATAAGTTAAGACAAATTTTTCAAACTTCCTACCCGATCTCAAATACAACAGTTCTCTGGCTTTATCTGCAAGCTCAGAAAATTCTTTTAAACAGGTAACTTTTATATAATGGATCTTGTCACATCTTTTAAAAAGGGCAAAATTCTCATACATCAGTTAGAAAGATCAGGAATTTTAAATTCAATTACTCTCAAAATTAGATATTGTATTTTCATGTCTAATAATACTTAATATTTGACAAACCGAATTTGGTACAGCTTTCGATGTAAAGATTTCTTTATGGCAATACTTTAGGTGTATTTTGTCTTTGTCGCCAAGGAAGAAAAAATGTTTTAGGTTTAGTCTAAATAATTAATGAAAATAATTTTTAAAATAGAAAAAAATCCGCAATTGATTATTCTTTCTTCCACTAGGTAAGTTTTGAGGAAAAAATCTTTACTTTTTCTGAAATATCGTTTTAGAAGTTTGGTCCAAGTTAAATAATTTATTAGTTTTAAGTCTAATGAAACCAGGCTTTTTACAAATGTCATGAAAGATCACATTAATTCTAGCAAAATTGAGATTTTTGGCATGGTAAAATAAAAGATAATGATTTACAAAAATTAATGATATTCAAAAGATCGAGAGGTTGCCATAATTCCTAATAAAGTGGGGTTGCCTTTGCCTGCCACAACTCGCTACAAAAACACCCCAAAAGTATTACCACAAAAAGTCTGCACCAAAGCTGTACCCCAAATTTAATGCACCATATTTAATATTCTCAAAAGTAATAGTATATTTTTTTCATTTCCTAAAGACAGAAAACAAATTAGACTTCACTTCCAACATGAACTTTTCTATGACTAGATGATTATTTCACTAGTTGAACACTTCTTGGATTAAGCAAGAAAAATCAGGGTTTACAAAAGTAATTTCATGTGAAAATTTTCACATGCACCATAATAATTTCCTCCATTTGTATATTGTATTTTTATATTATCAAAGTTTATAATTTTCATTATCAGCTATGATAAAAAAAGTCAAATTTCCATCAAATTAAAAATGTTCCTGGGAAAAAATAAGCAAAGGGTTAACAATGAAAATTTCAGGACGTAAGGAGGCATTTTGGTTTAAAAGGTTGAAAAATTGCAGCCTTCCATAATTTTACTTTTAAAAGTTTTTTCTTTACTAAGGAATAAAAATAGAATCAGAGAAAAACAACGGAAGCAGTCATTTTAATGATTTCAGATTTATGAGAAACCTCATGTGTTTTAAGAAGCAATATAGAAAATTAGGAACAAGTTTAATGTGTTTTGGTTCATATATTTGGTCATTTTAAAGCAGTTTGGATGCATTTTGAAGCAGATTTAAACTTTTGATTAAAAAATACATATAAAATTAAATTAATTTTTGACAATTTCTCATTCCTAAAATCGAAAAAGGTATAGCGCAGTTAAAAATCTAATAAGTAAAAAAATAAGAAAGAATAATCGATGTTTACATTTACTATTGTATTGATCTTGAAATATAAGTATTTGAAAATCTAAAGACAATTCTTTAAAATGTACTTATTTGAATAAACACTGATGGCAATTTATTTTGAAGTCTACATTCCAATTCTAGTAGAATTTTCGAAATGTTACTTCCCAAATGAAAGATTATAAAAATTAAAAATTCCTTCAAGAAAAAAATTACGTTATAAATTTAATGACAAAAATATTAAAATTGCCAAATTAGCCATAATGACGCCAAACACGTCTTTATAACCTTGTTCATGTTGCTATTGATTGGCTGCCAGTATCCAGTTTAAGTTCGGTAACATTAACTTACGATATTACTACAAGGAATTTTAGTATACAATTTTTAATGCAATAAAGGATGAAAAAGAAAGGCTTTTTTACCATTTTCATATTTCAAAAAGCAACGTTTTGCATCAATCTGAGTCTCAAAATAATTTCTATGTGACGAGCGATGAAAGTGAAACCAAGGAAATTAATATATGGTACAAAAAATATTTCTTTATAGTAAAATCTCAATAAGCCGTCACCTGAATAACTGGTCACTTCGGATAACTTGTCAATTTTGTTACTCCCGTCTAGCTCTTATAGACGGCATTACTCATCTACTTCAAACGCTATCCGGCTAACTCGTCACTGGAATGATGTAGGGTTTGTGTCTGATGTCATACAAAATGCAGTCGAAAATTAACACTTTGACCCTTGCAATCGTGATGAAATTGAATTTATTTGAAATCGCAAATAAAATCAAGATGTACTATTCCTGACATAGACTATTATGTATCGATAACTGTTTTGTTCTCAAGCGACAATAAGATTTAACTAAGGAATTTTTCAAGATGCAAGTGAAACTAAGGAAATTCTTTCATTACCTAACAAAACACAAGTTCTTGAAGCCTTAGAAACAATTCGATGTTACCTAACGTCAGTTTAAGGTTGTGACTAATTCTCCCGAATTTCTTGCTAATTTTGGTGAATCTTCGACTCGAGAGACTATTTCTCCAGCAGATTTCGTTAACAATCACGATCGCGAAATTTAACAGGAACTTGAGAAAGAACAATTGGTTCAATAGTATCAGTGATTTATGAAACAAATTGATGTGTCAAACCTTACTACATCTTCGACTTTGTTTTGAGCATCTGATTTAAATGCTTACTGTAAGAGTTTTTCAGTCAGCTAATGGTAACAATTAACTGTAAAAAGTTTTTTAATTTGTGCAAGATAAAAAATGCTTAGTTCTGCAGCATCAATTGACATATACATGTAGGTTTGCACCAAGAAACATGCAAATTTGTAAATTTTTATTCTACATTGTGACCTGTACAATGCAAATTGCTTTGTTTAATTTTATCCATTCTATGAAGCCGCTAAAAATGCACAAATTTGTTGACTACATTTCCCTTACATTCATGGCCGAAAGTTGAAGGCGATGTTCAAGGTATACATATGAATTCTAAGCACTAAATGTTTTAGATAAGAAAGTGACTAGCAAATGTTCGTTTCAGTCAAAATTAGAAAAGTGCTTGGCATATACATATGTATACGCATTACAGCTTGAGATGCTCAAATGAAGTTCAAAAAGAGGTAAAGTTAACTTTTTTATCATTAACGTAACTTTTAAACTCTATTAATTAATACTGTCCTGAATACCGTGATGAATTTAAAATTTGCATGATCGTTACAGTAATGCATATTAAGCACACATTTATTCTGAAGTTACGCCGATAGAGTCGTCACTCCAGGGACCAAGAAATTTTGACAACTTATCGAAGTTTTACTGTACTGTTTTTACTTGAATACATGGGATCAAATTTTGAAAACAAGGATGGTAGATTAAGGTTTAATGGCGCAAGGTCCGCTAATGGGCAAACTGCGCCAAACGCAAAATGAAATAAAAAAAATCAACAAGAACAGGCAATAGACAACGTGGGAGGAAAAACGAGAAAGCATAAGAAATGGCGAAGGTAAAACGGAAAGGAGGTCAGATCGATCGAGTTCCTCGGGGTTGTGATGCCAGTGCTAACTTGAAGAAAGCAAAACTCCAGAGGGGTCAAAACAAGAAAATTCTCAAAAAAAAATAGACGTACGTACCAATCAATTATCCAAATGTCAGTTGGTAATTTAACCTGATTTAGTCTGAAATATGCACTTTTCAAAAAGAGTCTCTTAGGAAGTTGTCTTAAAACTGAAACCAGAAAAGGAAACAAGGTGTAGTTACATCCTTTGCGCTGGTTCCGCAAAAAATGCTGTTTTTTGGCAGAAAAGAGGAAGTTTTTATACGCAGTTTCCAGTTCACCTTTCCCAGGTTCGGTTTCTGATGTTTGTGCTGTTCACATGCAAACCTCAGAGAGCCGCTCTCTCCTCTCTAAAAAAATGCCCTTCATCAAGCACGTGTTCCAGATTATTGACCATTCCAGAAAATGATCCAGATTATTGACGAATTCAGAAGCATGTTTTACTTGTAATGTACGAAACTTCAATTTTATCTCATAACTAGCTTCAGCAAGTGTTTTTGAAAGCTTTTTAATTTTCCAAAAATCATTCCGGAGGATTCGAACATCGTGGGCCTCTCTACCTTAAAATATTCCTACCTTGTGAGTACTTTTTAACTATTCTTATGTACAATAAGAATTTGATATGCTAGATTCGAAAGTGTACTATACACAATCGCAAAAAGAATCTACAATGACTGAATAAATATCAAATTAATAACAGGAAAATTTATTATGGGCATGTTTATTTGAAGTTGGAGGAAAACTGCAACTTCGGCTGCCTCTATTTTTTTGACAATGTACAAGTGCCAGGAAAGGCCCCATGCCCCCTTTTAACACAAAAAATGCTAGACGTTATTACGTGCATGCCTTGTTGAAGTGACCAGAATGCTTACATTTGGGGACATTTTGGTTAACAAGATGATGGAACACTAATACTGATAGCTATTCACAAGTTTTATTGACTACAGAAGACATTACAATTAAATGTTACAACGGACGAGTAGATTACGACAGGTAAGAAGTATCTGAAGTAAATCAAAAGTGAATTAGAACTGAAACTTATAATGTGGGTGGAGGGTAAGTCATGTGGGCTTACGACTTCACTTGGGCCGATTAGCTACCGAAGCGCAGATTGGAGATCTTAATCACGCTGGATAATCACTTGAACCAATCAACAATGTCCCACCCCATTAGGATTCTTGATTTTCCATAACCATGTGACAAATCTTCAAACCGCGATCGGCAGAAATAACATGAGGTCGTGCAAACATGCTCTGTTGTTACTACTACACTGGTGTCCATAATTTAAGGGTCAGTCATTTTTAGAAAAAAATTCTGAAAGGATGATAATAAATGTAATTAGAAATACAGGCAAGCTGGTTAGTTGTTTTCGGGTTTTATGGCGCAAGGGCCATATTTGGCCAAGCTGCGCCAAACACAAGACAAATAACACAATGAGGGAGGAAGAAAAACCAAAAGCAGGATAGGCAAGGGTGAAAATGAAAGGGAGGAAAGATCACTCATAGTTGTGATGCCTGTACACACCTAAAGATATGCCCCTGAGGGCGAAATACAGGCAGGCTTCAGATATTTACAAGCATCAAGAAACAAACTTAAGTGAATACATGCTAAATTAACAAGTACTATTTTTGGTCTTCTCCGAAGCAGAAGCAAAATGTCCCTAACTTTTCGAATCCTGTCCCCTGTCAAAGTTTAATAGGGTATGTGTTCACCCCTCACTGCACAGGGCCATCGTGAAGAGAACGATTACCTCGACTGCAATCGAGGTAATCGCATGCTCTTCACAACATTATTCAGTAAATCTTAGGAAGGTTTCACCATTCCTGTTTAAGCGCAATAACCAGGCTTTTTTGGTACGTGATGGGGGATTTTGTTCTGCCATGCGCCTTCTACACATGTTCTATGTGATTGAAATCGGAGGAGTACGCAGGCCATTCAGGAACGAAGACAACGGGCGTTATCATCCATAAAGATGAACGAATTTCCAACAGCGCCACGAAAATTGCGTACATAGGAATAATAACATCCTGACAATAACGCTGATCGTGTATGGTTCCACTTTCAAACACATATAGCTCGGTACATCTATTTATAATGATACCACCCCAGACCATTACTCCACCACCTCTGAAAAGATAAATTCAAATAGGGAGCGCAAGGCTGAAAGCGACATGCGCATATTGATGTTACTTCAACTTGAAGAGGAACGTCGCTAGCGCTCCTGATTGGTTTGCACCACTTTGTGCCTTGAACTGAGTATTTGAATTCAGTTTAATGGTCTACTTACAGGTTGGTGAAAGAATATGTAGTGTGGGAATCCCGCCAGAAGTATTGGCACCGCGAATCGGATGACAAACAAAATCTACTATCCTCCGTAAACAGGACATTGGCCGTTACTGTCACATAACGGTATTCAGCTTGTGGACCACTGCTGTACCGTCTGGCAGCAGTTCCACTTTCGGAAAATTGTTTCCACACCTTGCGTGCGATTATGCTTTGACCCATTAACTCATTGCTACATCTCGTTTTGAACGACCTTCCAATTTTTCCATTAGGTAGAAAAAACGCCGCACTGGAGCAACAGATCGGTCAATTGGCGACGGTCTGGGATCCATCCCAAAAGGAAAGATCCGAGGACGACACCTGAGCTGGCACCCCTTCTCCAAACTTCCACACCACGGCAACATGAGGACACATGGGTCCACGACAGATTTAAAATACACTACCTCCCGCATACACGAAGGTCTTTGATTGAATCGAGTTTCTAACCTGCAACCTGACGATTGCAAATCAGTTTTTAAACCAGTTGTTCTTACAGAATGGATCTTGCAGCAGCCCTCTAGCAAAAAATTTCCCCTTATCAGATTGAAAGGTCAGGAATTTTGAATTTTTATTATTAAAATTACACATGATATTTACATGAATTGTATTGTTATCAAAATGTATTTAATATTTATATTTCCTTAGAACACATACAGAACAAAAAGACTACTTAAAAGGAACTTTTCACTGACTATATATACCATTTGTTAGATAAAGAAATAAAAACAGGAATAAAAAATAATTTCATGTTGCCTTCTGTCAACTTTCTTTATAAACTGCCAACATCACCCCTGTAGTTAAACATTCCAGGGGCAAAAATGAAAATTTCAAGATAATAAACCTATCAATCTATAACCCAATAAAATTTTTTAATATTTTTGAATTTTCCTTTACATTTTATTATGCCAATAATAAATCAGGCGCTTTTCAAGCTAAGCAAATCTACATTAGTGTGACCAGCTTATATTATCAATAAATAACAAATGCATGTTTCTGAAATCTAATATTTTGCAATTGTTTAATATGTGTGACCAACTAAAAACTAGATTTTCATTAAAATCGGTGAAACGTCAACCACTGTCAATTTGCTCATTTTGCCTGAACCCATATACTGCTTAAATAATGCCATGTATATACTTTTACAAATGTGTTCAATATTGCTTTGCATAGGAAAATACAATTAATTATTTTTTACAAAATTAAAAGCTTTCATACCTTTTAGAGGTATGTAGGTAGTTGAATTAAAGACGTACTGGAGAAACACAATGGCTATTGGTGACGGTACAGAATCAGTACTGAAGGGAAAGAACCGAGGACATCTCATCATTTTGAACCATGGTCAGATGGAGAGGTAACACATGAGCTGGCACTCATTCCCCAAAGGTCCACACCATGCCAATGTGATGACATTTGAGGCCACTGCAGATTTAATGTGCACCAATCCTCAGGTACATAAGTCTGGTTGGATCAAGTTACAAACTTGCAACCTTCTGGGGTTATTAATCCCCTACTCTACCAACCACGCTACCATGGCCTCATAGCTTTTAGAATGCATTGCCATTAAATGATCTGGTGGAAGAGTCTTGACGAATTTGGCGAAACAAAAATGATTCAGTCATGTACTGGTTTAAACTTTCTAAACTTAAATTTTATTTTAATTCTTCAAGTAGTTAACCATTGAAGTTCAAAGGTTTTGACTTAGGAACATTCCTTCTGTTTAAATTAAGACTTAATTATTCATTCTCAAAATAGGCAGGAATTTGGGTTTATTTTTCTTTTTAAGAGCAGGGTAAAGTGGGTAGTTTATGTAAAAACTCATTAATTACAAACCCTGTTGAGATGGAAAGTAAAACTTACAAAACTACATTTAAAAAAGTTCTGCAATTGAAAAAATTTTAGTATCCACATATAAGTAGATTCCTGTGTATGTTTTGATCTATACATGTGAGAAAACTGAGAAACTTCATGAGTCATGCTCTAAAGCTATTACATATTTTTTAGTTCTGGGCTAGAATAGATCTTGTTAAGAGATTCTAATAAACAGGCAAGAAATTACTACTTAATTTTTTCATGCTACATTTTTAAATGAAGTGTGGTAAAGGGGAAACATTAGGCTTATCAGCAACCTTGATGAAGCTTCTTAAGGGGTTCTTTTATACTGAAGATAATTTTAAAACAGCTACAAAATGAACATATATAAGTTTAGTAACATCAAATATGAGGTCATGCCTTATAACCCTTAATTGTTGGGAGTTTTTGCACCATTGAAAATAATGTGGAAAGAAATTTTAAAACATGGTACAGGGAAAGCTGACTCCAAAATGTTTCCAAGCCTACATTCTGACATCTATTTGAATGGTTATGTGACTGCTGCTGTAGTGAGTTTAAGGGAGAATACTATATCCATACTAGAAATACGTTATATGCAATAAACTAACAGGCTAAAGAACACAGAAGTGTGTGGACAAAAAAGGCATTACTTTTACAGAATAAACTTCAATGTCAAGTGTTGCAAGCTTATCAAAAATGAAGGAAATCAAGCTTTGCAGGAAGTAAAATCAACTCATTTTTTAGAAACTAACCAACTTTAAGCAAAATGATTCAGAAATAAAATATAGTGAGGTGTTAAAAGAGGCAGCATCCTACAGTGTTTATTTCAATAAAAGGATGGGTCTCGTAAAAAAAGATTAACATGAGAACATCTGCTCAGGCTCTTACTAAAAATAAAGCTACAGAACCAGAAGAAAATATTGAAGAACCAAAGAGAAAAATTGACAGCAGCAATATTGAGCTAGTTTTTGAGGTACTAGTGGAATATGTAGGCAAAAAAAAATCAGTTCAGCAATTCATTGGGCGCAGGCAACAAAGTTGGCTGATGGTTATTTCCCCGAAAAGGAGGATATCGACATAATAGACGTTGGAGATATTATTCATGTCGCCAGTTGATAATTGTGGACATTAGTTTTGATATGTAACCTTTATGTTTTTCAAAATTCATGTAAACAAATATTTTATACTGTAGAATTTTTTATTTAGACTACTTTTTAGAGTGAAATGAACACTAAAACATTGTTAAAGTACAAAGCTTAGTGTTCAAACATATTTCTGTTATATATTACAAGTCTGTCACTTAGAAGACAACTAAAATCGCTCATTGAACAAAAATAGTTGATTTATTACTTATCTTTTATGTGTATATACAGGCATGGGTACAAAAATGGCTACTCAAATATAGATTTAAATTTGAAGAGAAAAACTGCAGTATGTTCTCGAATGCAATGTAAAGATAATGAAGAAAAATATTTTTTAAACACAACATTGCTAAATTCTACTTTAAAACTGAAAAAATATCTTTTTTCATACCCACTTGATCTCTCCTAACCTTAATATTTTATAACATTTTTGTTCCTAAAAAGCTTTTACACTCACTGCCAAAAGTTAAGCACAGAGAGGAAAATGTTAATTTCCGGAAGCCAATCTGAATTTGAGAGGCTGCATTTCGTAGGTAGATGGAAGTATGCAAATATGTTCTGTAACAGTCAATCACGGTTTTGTGTCGAGAAATATGCAAAAAAGGTAGTAGTATAAGAAGCCAGCATTGTGAAGGGTTAGAGGAGTTTCATGTAAGTGCTGATAAAAGTGTTTAAGAACTTTCGTACGATTAGTTTTTAAGACAGACGTGTTTCTAGGCTTCCAGAAGACCAATGGCAGATAGTGAGCGCTGACGTTCTGTGGGACGCCTTGAAGCAGGATAATCAATCAGATGTTGCTTTTCTTCGGCATTCCGTCATTTCACGATTATGGAAACAATTCCAAACAAACCAAACGGTTGTCCGAAGACCTGTGGCCAGTTGCCCAAGGGTTACGACCCCCACAGAAGATCAATATAATGCTGTTTTAGCCAAGCGGAATCGAAGAGCAACCTCCACACGTGAGACATCTATGGTTGCAGCGTCCATTGGTAAGATGATATCTGCCACTACTGTTCACCGAAGGCTACACAGGAATGGACTGTACGCCCAGGTACCACGAGTTTGTATTCCTCTATACGTCCAATCCAGAGGGGCACAATTAAAGTGGTGTCAGTAACATGTGAATTGGACTGTGTCTGATTGGGCCAACGTTATGTTCACGGATGAGTCCAGATTTGCCCTGGAGCCAGATGACAAGCATGTAAGGGTCTGGAGAGAACAAGGCACATGCAATCGGCCCCAGAACATCATCAAGCATCATGCATTCCGAGGTGGAAGCATCATGGTGTGGGCAGGGATTTCGTTGGGATATTGCACTGACCTGCATATCTATAGATGGGGTTCTGTGACGGCTGTCCGGTATCGAGATGAAGTCCTAGAACCCACTGCGAGATTTACGTTGCAGCAGTTGGTCATGCTTTCGTTTTAATGGATAATGCCCATCCCATCGAGCCGACATCGTCGACAACTACCTGGAGAGTGAGGGGATTGCACGTATGGATTGGCCGGCGTACTCGCCGATCCTTAATCCCATTGAAAATCTTTGGGATGCCCTCGGCCATGCTGTGTCTGCATGTTTCCCAACCCCAGTCACTCTCATAGAGTTGCAAACTGCTCTACAGGAGGAATGGCGATTACTTGATTCTGGGGTGGTTGATCACCTCATGGAAATCATGATCACACAATGTAAACTTTGTATGAGGATGAGGGGTGGTCACATATCCTATTAATGTCGGTTTTGTTTGTTTTGGATTTAAAAAAACATCATTTTGTTAATGACTCCAATGACTACATCTTATAATTTATGAAAATTCAATATTGTTTTCATCTTTGTATGTAATTCTTCGTTTTGTTTCATACATAAACATATTAGCTACTTTCCTGCCGCATTTCGTGTCAATCAAAGCTGTACTTGTCGATTTTTTAGCATTTTACCGCTTCATGCTTAACTTTTGGCAGTGAATGTATATAACTCATGTAATATATATAAGCGCTAAATAAAACTAAAATGTTTCATTTATTTTTCAAAATTGACCACAGAATGTAAAATCATGTCTGGACATGCATCACTTGCCATTTCTGCTTTTATCTGTTTTTTTATTTCATAAATCGAAACAAAAATTTAACTTTTAGGGGTACACATAAGATTCAAAAAATATTAAAACTTATTCCTAAATCTTCAAGATAAAGTTAATTCTTGTCGATTTACTTCGCACCAGAGTACTGTTTGCACTATAACCAGAGAAAAAGGTCATGTCAGTGGACAGACAAGCTGCTACAAATTTACAGCATTAAACTTCATTTGACAGAGAATGAGTGATGAGGACGCCATTTTACTCAGAAATAAAGAAATGGATGTCCCCTTGGTAATTCATGCAATGTCATTTAACAAAGTTTTTTTAAAATTTTACAAGATGAAAGATACACTCGTAATATCTGTAATCAGGTAATATTCTAAAAAATTCACTACATCCTTTTATTTCTAAGCTTAATTTCAAAAGCACACATTTTTACATCAGTCTCCACTCTTCAAGCAAAGGAAAAATTAGGGTACTTTTAAGGCTATTTTTCATTTTAAAGGTTACATTTAGTGCAGATTGACATGGATTTAAACAAAATACTCTGCCAAATAAAAGTCAAGGAACAAAAATGTTTCCAGCATAAACAATTTGAAGAATAAGAATGAACAGGAAGCGTATTAATACATAAAAAATGACTGCAACGAATGTGCACATCACCCTTAACCAGACAAACATTTTCCCATTAATTCATGAAATAAAACTTTAAATGCAGGATGTTTTACTATTACTTGTATTTGTATATGCCCTTAAAAAGCAATTACCCAGTAATTGCTTTTTATATTTAATAAAGTGATTGATAGAGGTTGGGTTTAAATAGCAAGGACTTTGCTAGTCCAGATTTTTACAAATTTATCAGCATATCAAGAGTAACATGTCAGTGGAAGCAAATGAACTGAGTTGGTTTTAAATGCTTTCTCCAACTTAAAAGAACATGTATATCCTTTACAGGAATTCTCTTCCAGTACAGGTCATTCCTTGCAGCCCCTCAAACCAGGATCAGGACTTAGGTCAAATGTCATTTGTCTTGGTGTTTTAAATGTAGTAGCAGCGCTATACTGTCAAAAATTAGGGCTTTAAAATTTTTTTAGATTTTAGGCTAATATTGGGCCCAGTTAGGGTCAAAATGCAAATGGAGTTAAAAGGTTAGCCATTACACAGTGTGTGCTAATATTTATACACAATAACCAAATACATTTTGAAATTGCACTTAAGTAGAAGATTTGGGCAACTGAGGAAGTGTTTAGGTGCCATTGATACTTGCCTATCTGCTCCCAATTTTTAATCCAGGATGTAGAAGATAATTACTAGGTTATTAGTTAACATTCGAATAGAAAATACTTTGATGTTTTAAGAAAATTTAAACTTTTAAAAATGTACAAAAAAATATAGATTTATAACATAATTAACAATCGATTTCACTTATTAAGTGGAAGATCAGAATTCGTAAGTAAGAAATTAACTAATAATCCATAGTTGTGAATCTTTGCAGATAAAACATCTTCAAAATAGTCCAGATTCCTACAATTCCCTTTAAGGTTAAGAACCACTGACATAGAAATAAACTAAACTGAACTGTTTGAACAAACACCAATTTAAAATGTTCATTCATGGAACTTACAAGTTCAGTTCAGAAGAATCCACAATTGTTACGACTGCACACCATATCAAATCTTAAATATTGGTATCAAATTAATAAAGAAAAAGATCAGATGACGCGGCAATATTTGTTAATCGATGTATTGGAAAAATTCTTAAAATTTCTCCAGTTTCAGTGAATTATGGTTGCTTTCCATATTTTAAGAAACTGAGATCATCCTATATGTTAAATTCAAATAACGAGTCCTGTAGTATTTTCAAATAGCTATTCGCATTTTAAGTAATGATCTTAACAAATTTGATAACAGTCGAAAAAGAAATTCCTAGAAGTTTGACCTAAATTTTAAAATCTAAGAAATTATTACAATAATTTCTTAGTATTTCTTGAAAAAATGTACAAAAAAATATAGATTTATAACATAATTAACAATCGATTTCACTTATTAAGTGGAAGATCAGAATTCGTAAGTAAGAAATTAACTAATAATCCATAGTTGTGAATCTTTGCAGATAAAACATCTTCAAAATAGTCCAGATTCCTACAATTCCCTTTAAGGTTAAGAACCACTGACATAGAAATAAACTAAACTGAACTGTTTGAACAAACACCAATTTAAAATGTTCATTCATAGAACTTACAAGTTCAGTTCAGAAGAATCCACAATTGTTACGACTGCACACCATATCAAATCTTAAATATTGGTATCAAATTAATAAAGAAAAAGATCAGATGACGCGGCAATATTTGTTAATCGATGTATTGGAAAAATTCTTAAAATTTCTCCAGTTTCAGTGAATTATGGTTACTTTCCATATTTTAAGAAACTGAGATCATCCTATATGTTAAATTCAAATAACGAGTCCTGTAGTATTTTCAAATAGCTATTCGCATTTTAAGTAATGATCTTAACAAATTTGATAACAGTCGAAAAAGAAATTCCTAGAAGTTTGACCTAAATTTTAAAATCTAAGAAATTATTTCAATGGCAAGCTTCATAAAATATTTCGACGAATTTGTCGCAAATCAATCGGTCATAACTCAGCACAATTTCGGAAAAATACAATAGTCAAAAATTCTAAAATAAAAAAGGGGAACATACCTTTTCCTCGCTTTGACATGATTCAACCAACCACACACAAACCAGGTAACAACGAAACAGCTGGATACGCTGTTTTGATGCAAAAGACAGTTATCAATTCGAAAAATGGCAGAAAAGAAACGTTTCACAATTCTTGCACATCTGCCGTCATATAAATTGATGATTTGCGCTAAATTTTAATTTCCAACAGAAACAAGCTGTAACAAGTCAACATTTCCCACGAGCGAAGTATTTATTTGTAGAATGGCAGAATGACGTAATATCAAGCAAACCATCGACATGAAGTAAACGCAAGTGAGGAAGCAATACACTAACGTGGCGTCGCCAATTCCAAATCGTCGCCAGGGAATGATAATTTAACTGGTACAGCTGGGACGCGTCCGTACAGCTGTAGTCTGTCAAATGGGAGCGAAAATACAGCGCCCGAGGCGGGTAATTAGAGTGTGTTCAGGGTATTCATATTTGGCAAGTTATCGTACTTTGCAACTGTCACATTTCACTAGTTATCGCTTTCTTGGCAAATGCTTTGGCGCATTTTTTGGCTTTGGCTTCTTTGAGACATTTTCTCACTGAAGTCATTAGTGAGTCATCTTTTCACTAGCGTTACGAGTCATGTCTGTGCAAATCGTCAGCCTTTTGTGATTGGTTGAGAAATTTCCTTATCGTAACGACTAAAAATCCCCAAGCAATAATTTCTCGCCAACGGCTACCTTACCAACCTCGATTCGCCAACGCATATGGCTATTTTTTCTTTCTTTTCACACCCGTAGAACGTGAATGGATGTGAGCTCAAGGGAGAAATTTCCTCGTAATGTCGGTAGCACTGTAAAGCTATGTACCTGTCCTGTTTCTGCATTGGGGGGGGGGGGGGTATTTCAATTAACGTCACACTGGAGCAACACAATGGGCTATTGGTGACGGTCCGGGATCAATCCCAAAGGGAAAGATCCGAGGACAACACCACGTAATTTTGTTTCTGCATTGGAATCCGTTCCAAAAGTAAAATATTCGTTTCAATTTAAATTTAAGTATGTTGTTTTTGCCAACAGCGCTGCACAATAAAATGGAACATTTTGTTGAATCAGCTTTTTATTTAATAGCTATTCAATGAGATCGTCTCTTTGGTATGCAGCTAATTTATCCTCGAATGTAAATTTTGAAATGATTTTAACAATTTTTCTTCAAAATGCAATTCAGTAACTCTTGTCATTTGTATCACGTATCGTGTCCTGCTTTAAAATAACATTTCTAAATGTTCTTTTTTCTGAGCAATAAATATTGGTGCTATATTTGGATAATTTTTCTTTTTTCGCTTGCGAGAAGAGAATAATGCTAATTTTAAATTCCGAGTGAAGGAATGTAACTGAAAACTAAATTTTGTTGAGTTAGCTTGTCATTTAGCAATACTCAATCTGGTTTACTTTTGGGTTGATTCCTTCCCTTAACGTTAGTCACGAACTAAAATTGTTTATATGATGTGTGTGCGTGGTTAAAGTGATGCCTGGTGAAACAAACTAGCTGGGTTGTAAGGCTTAGGCCTAAAGGAAATGGTTTTAACAAAGTATGCGTTGTCTTCCCTAAACACATTAAACTGCTCTTTACTCTTAAAAATATGTATGTTTTTGAATTATGCATTGCTATGTTGTCTCTTCCTATGCTCTATGTATTTCATCACAGAATGTCGATATAGCACAGTAAAGCTATCCACCTGTAATTTTTTGCATTGGAATCCGTTCCAAAAGTAAAGTAGTATTTGTTTCAACATGAATTTAAGCATGTTGTTTTTTGCAAACTGTGCTGCACAACTAAATGGAAGATTTTGTAGAGTCAGCTTTTTAATTTATGGCGATTCAATAATATCGACTTTTTGGTATGCAGCTAATTATCCTCTAATGTAAGTTTTGAAATGATTTTAGCAATTTATATTTAATATGCAATTCAGTAACTCTTAACATTGGTATAACTTATTCTTGTGCATTAAAATGACATTTCTAAATGTTCTTTTTTGTGGGCAATAAATATTGGTGCTATAGTTGAATAATTCTTCCATTTTTGTAAGCGAGAAGAGAGTATTGCTATTTTTAAACTCCCGAAGAGGAATGTATAACTGAAAACTAAATTTTGTTGAGTTAGCTTGTCATTTATCAATAATCAATCTGGTTTACTTTTGGGTTTATTCCTTCCCTTAATGTTAGTTACGAACTAAAATAGTTTATATAATGTGTGTGCATGGTTTAAGTGGAGCCTGGTGAAACAAATTAGCTGCATTGTAAGGCTTGGGCCTAAAGGAATTGGTTTTCAGCGACTTAAGCTTCGTCTTCCCTAAACACATTAAAATTACACTTAACTCTAAAAAATGTGTCTTTTATTTATACATCATTCTCTTGCTATGTTTTCACTTCCTATGAGCCTTACTGAATTCTATTTGGTACAGCTGCAGTCTCCACCGCGCGGAGTGGCAACGACTTTTGGCGTGGCTATTGGCGCAGTTTTAAGCGACTGATGGTAACCCGAATTTTTCTCTGATTAGGGTTCTCGTGTTTTTTTTGCCAGCGTCCAGAAGTGTCGATTCTTCTTTTTTCTAGATTGTTCTATTTTTTTCCGTTTTCCGACATGGTCAAGTGCTCTTGCATATAGATACTAGCGTGTCTTTCTAGAGACGGTCTTTCTAGATTGTTCTTTTCAGTTTGGACACGGATTTGGATTATCCCTGCGATTTTTACAAATCCACGAGTAACCATCGCTCTGAATTCCTAACAGAAAACGTCATTTCCCCGTTGCATTTATCGCAAGAAAATTTAGATTTAATTAATCCCGATTCCTTTAAAAAAGTTTTTAAAAAAGCTCTTTATCGCGACACAATTCGTAACAAAAAAAAAACGATTACCAACTCCCTCAGTCCCGAAAGTTTGTTTATCACCAGAAAACGTAAACACTTTAAGTTGCGAGAAAAATTCCCTTGAAACTTATCGACTACACTAAAAATAGAAAGCATCTTAAGAAATAAGGTATACTAGAAATAATAAGATAACTAATGAAACAAAATAGACAGGAAAAATACAACCTGATGCGACTGCTCGACCTTTAATTCCGTTAAATTTTTTTTTGCATATTTGTGTATACTTAATCCAGTTTTGCAATGTTTCACTAGTCAAGATGTGATTCCCGTTAAAAGATATTTTTTGTATTTTGTGTATATTTAATCCAGATTTGCAGTGTTTTACTAGTCAAAATGTTGTTTTATCAAGATTTATATATTTAATCCATATGTATGCAATATTTATTCAATTTTGGAAGATTTCCGTGGCGACATAAAATGTGCGCCAAAAACCGCGTTGCCACTCCGCGCGGCGGAGACTGCAGCTGTACCCTTGGTTTGCAAGCATGCTCTACACTATTGATTGATACAGAACTGGTACATTCGTAAAATAATTTAAAGAACTTGAATGTAAAAAAGTATTGAAATGTTTTTGTTACATGCACTTCTCCCAAAGACAGTTGCAAATGCTGAACTTTGTTGTGTCAGCTTGCCATTTTATAGCCACTCAAAAAAGTTAACCTTTTAGATTTTATTATGGATTCATTCCCTGTTATGTATTTCCTAGTTATGAAGTCAAACTTTGTGCATATAAAATGTATTTAGTGATTTGCTTAATGTAAAGTATGGTGGAAAAAAATCTAGATTGTAAGGCAAATGTTTAATAGAATTTTTTATGAAAGTACCGTTTTCTTTCCCTCAAGACATGTATTAAAATGTCCTTTATTTGGATATTTTGTATTTAACTTGTTCAACATTCTCCCAGTTATAACTTTTTTCTTTCTGAATTTTCAATTACAAAATATTGATTTTTGCTTTCTTTGTAGTTTGTTTAACTGTTTAAATTTGAAAGGGATCGTAAAAGAATAGTTGGGAAGAGCATTAATTGTTTGAGTACTTATTTGTACTCGTGTGTTTGCACGCCCTCAGGGGCTCATCTCCTTGAGGTGTATACGGGCTTCAAGGACCCAAGGTACTTTAGTGATCTGTTCTCCTATGGGATTTATATTTTTAGTAAACACTGGAGTCACTCACATATATATTTTTTACTGTGCTTTGTGTACTATATATACACTATAGGTCAATTGTCCTGATTATTCTCAGATTTATACCAAAATATATTTCGAGATGTACCTAAAGAGAGGACAATGGTCAGCGGCGCTGAGGATCCTTACTCACTTTTGGTGAAGGCCTTAGAATTAAAATAAGATGTTCATAAGAAAGAGGACTAAAAACTAAGTTTTAATGAAAAACAATAAAATGAATTTAATCCTATTTTGATTCATACGTCAGTTTTTCAATTCCTGTTGGAAGAAATTTTTATCATTGAATTTGAATGAACTACTTTAACGTACACATGATCATCGCTTTCAACACAGAATTTGACTGAAGCATGTTCCGCTTTTCTTTTTTTCACATTTAATTCTATATTTTTTGTGCCTACGTATTTATAACAGTTGCTGAAAATGATATATTGTCTAAAGAATAGCTATCTAGAAATATTAATTTCGCGATTAATTAGCGACAGCTATTAATCGCGAAATTAATTAGGGTGGTTGTAATAATGTAAGACTTCTAATAAGCAAGTTGGTTTTCGTATGTCGGCTTTATACCTCCCACCCTAAAGTGCAATACAGTGAAGTATTGCTCTGTCATTTTCGTACTTAAAAGTGTGCCTATCTTAGTGTCTTTAGGAAGAGATATTGAAAAGTGCAACCAGTCAGTCTCTATTTTAGGGATATAATTGGACCGTGATTCTATAGTGCCAGTTCATTGATGTACCAAGATGTTTTGGGTCTACAATTGAAAAGAAAACCATTATCAAAAAATTCACACTGTTTTGAGATTGGCGACGGTCCGGGAACAATCGCGAAGGGAAAGATCCAAGGACAACACCGCGTAATTTTGAATCACGGTCAGATGACGAGTTAACACCTGAGATGGCACCCCACCCTCCAAACTTCCACATCACGCCACATGAGGACATTTGAGGCCACGACAGATTTAACGTGCACCAGTCCCTTTTGTACACGACGGTCTTTGGTTGGATTCGAAATCGCAAACCTCCGGTTGCTAATCCGTTACTCTTCCAACAGGGCTACTTAAATACATTGGAGAAATAAATAAAAGAAATTGATCTTTTAAAACATTTATTGAAAACAAATTAATTTGAAACTCAATTTGTAATGTGTTTGATCCAAAATTGAAAAATGTTTTCCTAGTTCTATTATAATTGTTTTAATTTTGCGCTATAACTTCATCAAAGGAAAGTTCTCTTACTTAGTCGTTCATCTTAGTATAGAGTTTAAAAAATGCTATGCTTTTGATGCTAAACATCAGCAAACACGAAAATTTCCAAATTCGACTTACAAGTTGAAAAGAGCACTTTATGTACGACCCCCCCCATCAAGACAAAAGGGGTTTGGGGACCCGACGTGGGGTCCCCCGATGATTTGTAAAATAAATCGTAAAAGGAGGTGGAAGAAATGGTTGATGATTGTATCAATGATACTCGGCCCCCGGAGGGACATCTTTCACTCAACCTTCTCTTAGGCCCCGTTCACATGGACTTTTTCGAACGCGCGTTAGATAAGAATTTTCGAGCGCTGTCATGTGAACACCTCTTCGGCGCTTTTCAAGGTCAATTCCGTTATGCATTAAATTGTGTTTTTTATTCCCCTAATCCAAGTTTCTATCTTTTGAATGGCTAAGGATAGAATCAAAATTTCAACGGATTTTAAATCAGCGTAAAATTTTACGCTAAATCGATACCAAAATCATGATTTTCTTTGAAAAAAAATATTTTTTTGTCAATAGTCGCAACTAATCTTTTTTCAGATATTCTTTTTATACTAAGCGTAAGCGAAAGTATTGCCTTGTTTTTAAAGGGAATGTCACTCTAATAAGATATTTTGTTGCCCCTTATCAAGAGCTTTTAATTTTACAGCCATTAAAATAGGATGAAAATCTTTCTTTTCCAACCTAAAATTGATTTCTCTATTCACAAGAGCCTAGATTTGGTTAACTTAGAAATGTAAATAATTGACCAATAAAATGCCTAAAATAATCTAAAAAATATTCAAAATGACGCAAAAATTTGATAGTTCGATTTGTAAAACATCCGTTCCATCATTGCCTGTGAATAAAGTGTTTTTGAGCTTCAATCTTTATACATAAATAAATGCAATATAATCGACTTGCTGACCAGAAGTGACAACCTAAACAGATAAATCTTTCGTAATGTATAGTATACGATGCGTTACAGTGCAATGCCATCAATCTCGATTGTAAATTTTTGAACGTTAGCTTTTCGTTTTTCAAGAATTTTCGAATGACGGGATATTTTGGACCTAGGAACAGGTAAGAGCCAACGGTTATCAGAGAAACAGTGCTTTATGTAGTTCAAATTGTGGCATTATTAAACATTTTCATTAACTCTAAAATCCTAAAGTCCGTTTTTTACTTCAAGACTAGAGGAAAAACCCTAGAACCTTCACTCTCCAATGTTGATGATGCACCCACCAATAAAAAATAGTAAGAAGGATTTGTTTTGTGTTAAGGGGTGATCACGGTTTTTTGGGCTCAAGATGCTATCAGATGAGTCACTTGTAATGTGTTTTATCCTTAAAGCGAAACTGCGTATGAAAAATTGGAATATTTCTGTAAAACTTACTCTTTTATATGCATCCATAAAGAACGATGATTTGTTTCCATAAATTTGTCTAGAAAACCAACAAACTTGATTCAAATCTCGATTATTTTTAAATAGTATGATGTAATGTGTGTTTAGACTTACATCACGCATTACTTTATTTCGTGGGAAGAGATTTTGTAAGATTAAAATAACACTGATATTCCGATGATGAGAACCTACTGTAAACAACTCGGAAATTTTCTCATTTAAGTTATTCATCAAATCATCAATTACTATTAACGATCCACTCGGATAAGTTTCTGGTAAACCTTGAATGAAATCAATTTTCTTCTCTTCAAGAAACCACGGTTGGAACACAGAATAACACCATTTTACACATTTAAAATCATAATCATAAACATTTCGCTCTATCATTCGTCTAACGAGGTTTGATTTTCCTGATTGGCTTGGAGCTGCTACAATACACGAACTCGGATGAATTAACTTGTACATTGTCTACAAACTTGTTTAAACTCGTCTTCAGTCAACTGTACTCCAATAACCATTGGTTTTATATTAGCTTGTGTTTCCTTCCAAAAATATCTGATGTCATACACTTTGAGTTTATCTTTAAAGCAAACATGAAAATATAAACGTCTTCCTAAATGTTCTGAGTAAAAACACGTAGAATTACTCAAATCTATGTCCTCATTTGTATTTCTATGATATTGTTTTATCAATATTACTAAAAGTACTGATGTCAAAGCCACAATGGAAGCATTTATAACTTTTAATTTGGTTATTCTCTTACTATCATTCATCCTTTGTAATTATTTAAAAATATCAGTGACAAATAAGTTGTATATTACTTATTCTCCTCTAAATCTATCAACTTTACTCTTCTAATGTTCATCCTAAAATGGCAAATGATGATAGCAATATGTATTTATATAAGAACGTAAAAACACCGTAATCAAATTTCTTTTTTTTTTGTAACTTCTCACAGTTTTACAAAAAACCTTCATTACATTTATTTAGACATTGTCATGCAAGTAAACATTGGCCGAGTTGTCTAAACCATGAACAATTCGACCAATGTTTATTTAAGTTTCAGGTTCGCGCGCGCGCGCGCCGCGCGCGATCCTGCATATTAACACTGCTGCACAATCATTTTATTTCGGATAATGAAAAATGAGTTTATAGCATTCAGAGAATTGCGCTGCTTGAGGTTTATTTCGAATGTAAATCATATGAAAGATGCAAAGAATTTTAGTGACATAAATATTCAGATGTTGCAATACCAAGTAAAAATATGTTATATCAACTCGTTCGGTGATTTCGTGAGACAGGTTCGGTGTACGACAAACGCAGGAGTGGAAGACCGAAAGTCGATACCTCAGACTAGGCGCAAGAAACAATACAAAGGGTATTGCAATCTTCTCATTACTCCGTGATGCGTTTATCGCAACAATGAGAAGCGACTTTATTATTGTTGATAGCCCGGTGATTTATTCGCAACACCGACATTTTGCACAAAACATTTTCCTCCGAAAAGGCATGGTTTCATTTATGCGATTTCGCAAACACTCAAAACTCTCGCATTTGGGTTACAACAAATCTCCATTCATTAATGGAAAAAAATTGCGCAGTTTCTTGGATATCATTCGAAGGTAAAAGACCCCATACCCGCACGGTTTTTGCACACATTAATTGGAGATGTGAAATCCAAAGGACAAAGTCAAGGTCTCATTCTCGCGACTCCTCTAAATTTCTAGATGCGTGTTTTATGGGGGTGGGTGTTATTTGAAGATACCACCATATGAGGAAATCTCTTATTGTCTTAGGCAGAGCTTAGTAGGTATAAAAATAGTTTCATACTAAAAATATAGCATTTTAAAATTAATTTACGATTTCTCTCTATGTTCCTCCCTCCTAAAGTTACAAAAGCAAAACACGAGGTATCGATTAGAAACAAAATACTAAATTTTTAAAATTGTATTTCATAGATAGAAAGCTATCTTTTAATTTCCCCGACAACGATGAGGATGACTTCCTAATCAACCCGGTGTCTAATAAAAAGACGAAAAAAGGGGCGGAAAAATCGAAATATAACCTGGACCTGTCGTCGAATGATTCCGGGAATGAAAAACATATCCCACCTTTCAACATTCATCTTGGCAAAGGACTTGTGATGGAGTTAAAAGAGTATCGATCTGCGTACTACATTGGGTTAAGCAAAACCGCAGAAGGAAGCAACGAGGTGCGCAATCGTTTTAACATTCCATTACAGCAATTAGATACTCTAAAGAAGAGTTGTGAGGCAATGCAATTATATGTCGCTAAATGTAAATAAATTGAGTTTGTGAGCTGCATACGATCGCAAGGTGTGCTAGTTGGCTTTTTCGTGTGTTTTATAGCTAGCATTAAACCGATGTTGTGTATAACCCAGAATGGACTTTTTCGATTAGAATTGTCGCATGTTTTTAAATAGTGTTTATACTTAATAACATATTTTGTTGAATTTATAAGTGTTATCTTTATATTGATACCATGTATATCTTCAAATTGTAGATTGTACTTTTCATGCTAGAATCGTGTTATACTGCATGTGGTGTTTATTCCTTACGACATATTGTTGTCATTGTCTTTTCATATAGATTGTGAGTTTTATTACTAACTCGCAATTGTATGGTAAAGAGGAATTCATTCCATTAGCTTATATTAAACCCCTGTTTTCTCTTATCGCATCATCGGCATGATTAATTTTCAAAATTACAGATCCTTGTTTCAAGGATATACAAGATGGTACCGCGCTGTAATTAATTACCCAGATCCACATACTCTTTTTCGTGATTCGAGACAGGTTATTTACGATACTCTAAACTTAAACACACTAGCTTTACGCCTTCGTTTAATCATTTGTTTAAGTGTCCTATTTTCGAAAAAGAATGAGCAAGATGAGGAAATTTCAAATACCTTTTATTTTTGTAGTACTGCCCAAAGGATCCTGTCCCATATCCAGATTTTTCCTGCTGTTGATTCTGCTTTCACAAAGATTTTCACCGCAATAGATAATTTCATAAGAAACGGCAGCGGGTGGCAAATAAAAAATATTTCCCATATAGATCTCCATATCGGCAATTATCGCAATCCTAGAGGGGGGTGTAATAATGTTTGCATACCTACTAAATTAAAGAACAAGAAGGCACTTCTTAATATCAGATGCAATGATAATAAATGTTTTCTCTATTGCATACTAGCAAAATTGTATCCTTCTAGAATCAATTGTAATCGGGATTTTAAGTATCAAACGTATCTAAAATATCTTAAAACCGGAGATATAAAATTTCCGATGCCAATTTCAAAAGTGTCCAAGTTTGAAAAACTTAATGACCTAAATATTAATGTATATGGATGGGAGGAAAATGAAGTTTTTCCCGTGTACGTCAGCAAACAGACAAAAGAATATAGGTCCATTGATTTGTTCAATCATCAAAAACACTTTTTTTTAATAAAAAATTTTAATAGATTTATGCACCAAAAGAACGGAACTCATTTTTACTGTCGCAAGTGTTTGTGTGGGTTTTCTAGACGGGATACATTATCTTCTCACATGGTGTTATGCCAAGATATGAAGCCTCAAAAGGTAGGTCTCAATGCCCAAAAACACAACCTTAAAATTTACCAACCTGTCCAAAATGCTTTATCACCCATTTTGTGTATTCGCAGATTTTGAATCTCTTACCAAAAAAATACACACTGTCCTACCTTCTCCGTCTGCTAGTTATAATTCAATAATTGAAAGACACGAGGCTGTTAGCTATGCGATTATTGCTACCGATGTCGAAGACCGCATACTTTTCCATGAATATTATGTCGGAGAAAATGCTATACAAAATTTTTTAAACACTTTAAAATACATATCACAAAAACTACTAAAGAAAATGCACGACATAATGCCAATGTCAGAAAATCCTAACACAAAATACGACCCAAACATTTGCCACATTTGTAAACAACACTTTAAAACAGGAGACATACGTGTGCGAGATCACTATCACTGGGGCAGTGGATATATTAACGGATTGGCGCATCAGGCCTGCAATCTTAATTATCGTGCAACGTATTTTATTCCTGTTGTTATTCATAACTCTCGGAACTACGACACCCATTTAATTTTAAAAAATTTACCCCCGGATTTTGCCAAAATTATAAATATTATCCCCGTTAACATGGAGAAGTTTACGATGTTTTCTCTAGATGCTATCAAGTTTATTGATTCATTCCAATTTTTGGATTCCTCTCTCGATGTGCTAGTAAACAATTTAAAAACATCCGATCACGAGTTCAAAATCTTCGAAACATTTTTTGGAAACGAGGAGAACAAACATTTATTGAAACAAAAAGGTATTTTCCCATATTCTTATTTTGATTCAATAGAAAAATTAAAGAAACCAAGTCTCCCCTCTCGCAATGCGTTTTACAACGTCTTAACCAATTGTGAAATTACCGAAGAAGATTATGCAAACGCTCTTTTAGTCTATAAAACTTTCAGATGTAAAACTTTGGCGGATTACTTAGAATTGTACCAAAATGTCGACACAATAATGCTCGCAGAGGTCTTTACGTCATTCAGAAGAACTTCGATGCGATATTATGAACTTGACCCTATTCATTTTGTGACCAGCGCACAATTAACTTGGAACGCGGGATTAAAATTCAGCAAAGTAGAATTACAGCTTTTAACAAACGTAACTGATTACATTTGGTTCGAGTCGCAGATGCGTGGGGGAATTTGTTTTTTAGGAAAACGCCATGCGAAAGCTAACAATCTTTATGTACCGGAGGCTTATGATGGACGAGAGGAGAAAACTTATATTTTAGCCTTGGACGCGAATAATTTATATGGACATGCCATGAGTGAGCCGCTACCCGTCGGAAACTTTTCGTGGCTGTCTCCGGAAGAAATTCTCGATTTCGATGTTTTTGATTATGATAGAAATTCGGAGGTGGGATTCATTATAGAGCATTCGCAGGTGACGTCATGATTAGTTATTTTTCTTAACTGTTAACTGCTGTAGGACAAACAAATTGTTATGCATTCATTATTTGTCCATTAGGTTATCTTAAGGAGTCTAAAAAGTCTAGAAGTTTTAAAACTTTAAATAATTCAATTTTTTTAGGAAAAATATATTTTGATACACAGGCGATTCTGAACATTTTAACGCATCATAACTAATTCTTTTATGACCAGACTTAGCTTATTATCTTAATAAAATGCCTAACTTTTGTGCCGTTGTTGGTTGTTCGACTCGAGGAGACAGGGATTTTAATTCCTTTTTTAGAATACCCGCATTTCCTACAAGAGGATCTCCTGAATTTGTGAAATTGACGATAGAAAGACGTCAGAAATGGATTGCTGCTTTAAAGCGATCAGACTTGACTGAAACAAAGTTAAAATATGCAAAGATTTGTGATAAGCATTTTATAACTGGTAAGTTGATTATATAATAGTGAATTGGAAACAAATTTATGTGTTATTTTAATATAAACGGATCCATTCCGTTTATGATAGATATTTTTTGATCGTAGCGATTTCGCACTGAAACATCCATGCTTACTAATGGAACAGAAGCCATTGCTTGTCCTACAGCAACGGTTGCTAGGGACGTCATTCCGGCGTTGCTATGGTCAGACCACGTGGTTGCGAGTGCTCTATAAAGGTGAATTTACGATGTCCGAAGAGCACCCAGCTAAAAACAAATGATCTGCCACTCGCCCCGGAACACTTAACTATAACGTATGACATGTTATCTGCGTATTCTAAAAGGCTATGCGATAAATTCAATCTCAAGCATAGAGCACTCGCAACCACGTGGTCTGACCATAGCAACGCCGGAATGACGTCCCTAGCAACCGTTGCTGTAGGACAAGCAATGGCTTCTGTTCCATTAGTAAGCATGGATGTTTCAGTGCGAAATCGCTACGATCAAAAAATATCTATCATAAACGGAATGGATCCGTATGATTTGGACAATCCACACGCCTCTTCGAATCCTGAAGATTTTCCGAAGATCAATTTATGGTGTATTGGACATTATTTAGTTTTCAAAACTTCCCACTACACATACAAAGATTTTAACGCATATAAAAGTTTACAAGCATACAACCAATTTGCATGTGGATGGGTTCGTGGCGTGTTTGTTCATAAAATTAATGAATGGCATGTTGTTGTTGGAAAGGTATGTTTTTGATAATTTTTTCGTATTAATTATATTATTGTTAAGATGATGCTATTCATTATGTCAGAATACTACTTAAACAAAATCTATTGCTATCTATTTTTTTAAAGCTATGCATTTTTTCATTGTAATGCTTAAGTTAATTATTGTGCTGATATGTATTGTATTGAATATAGCTAGGAGCATTTACAAATTCTAACCAGCTGTATTGGGCTGCCCATCAGACTGTTGGCAGCCATGCAAAGATAAAAAAATATAAATAATATTCAGATCTCTGAAAAGAGATTATTCACAAATTTATGATTGCTTACAAATGGAATTCTTTTTTATTAACTTTTTTCTTAATTTAAAAAGATCTGTTTTTAAAATGAATTGCTTTTATGAGACACAAAATGTCAATAAAGAGTTTTTTTGAAAAATTAGGTAAAACTGGAGAATCCAATGCCCTTTTTACCAAGATGATTTTAAAGTATTAATTGTAAATTTTTGAGCACTCTTTGCCATGAAAAGCTAATACCTCTTCATTAAGTATGAAAAGGAAACCCTTTGGCAACTATTCGCATATGGTTGGCTTTTTTTCGGGTTTGGCAAAAAAGGGCAATGGATTTTCCAGTTTAATTAAATATTTATGTGGCAATTGATAAAACTTTCTTAATTTTCTATTACAGGTCATGCATTCAATGCGAATTAATGAAAAACCCTTACAGGTTTGGATAATTGCAGCGAAAAATGGAGAAATAAATTGTGCACATTGTCAATGTATGGCTGGTTTAGCAGAAGCATGCATCCATATAGCGGCCATATTATTTTACATTGAGAGCTACACAAGCCATGTCCAAGAGAAAAGTGTAACTGATGTTGCTGCATACTGGACCACCTGCAGCTGTAAAAAGAGTCTCTATGGCACGAGTGGACGAGATAGATTTTTTCAAGAAAAAGCTTTGTAAAGATACAAGTAAGTTAAAATAAACAAGTTGACTGTCCATTTTAAATTTCATTAAAGTAAATATATAACTGGTATTTGCTTAAAATATGCTCTTTTGGGATAATGGGCAATGGTTCAGTTATGGACAAAAGTTTGGACTTTTCGTCCACAACTGTTTCGTTGTGGTGGTAAGAAGCAATGAAGATGAAAGAAAATAAAACAAAAGGAAAGATAATTTTCTTATTGGTGAAGGCAACAATGTCTCTTGTGCTCTGTAATCTGTTTAGTGATCCCGATATAAACTGATCCAGATGAACATAAGCCCAGAAGAGTATTTTTTAAGTAAATTTGACTCATGTCGTGTAAGCCTACAATTTCTCATATAACTGGTATATTTCAGAAACTAAAAGTCCTCTTCAAAAAAAGGGAAAAGAACTGACTGATGAAGAGTATTCAGATTTTTTAAAGAAATTAAGTGAGGTAGAAACCTCTTCTCCAATAGCTGTATTATTGACCGAGAGTCCATTCTGTGACAAGTAAACCATTTTTATATAATAAGCTACACAAGTGAGATTCGATTGTTCAAATAGCACTTTCAATCATGAATTGTTTTTATTGGTTCAAAAAATCCCTATGCGTTTGGTATCAACACAAAGATTTACAGAAATGATGAAGATTGTTAGTATAAAAGGATGTTATACAAAGTATTTTTAAGCTATATAAATTGAAATATGTATAAATACAATTTTTGTTGCCAAAATAAATTGCTATTCAGTTAGTTTCTTTTCCATTTAAAAATCTACTTTTGTTATTAAGTTAAATATGCCAACTTTATATTTAACAAGTTTTTGATATTTGTGTTTTTGAAAGTATTATATTTATCTCTTCATGGGTTTAACTATTATTCTAAGTATGTTATTCTGTCAATCTTTAATTTGTCCACCTACCAGTTAAACAACATGTTTAGTTTCCCCTTTTGATTTTAACAATAAATGTTACTTATATTTTTATTTGCAGATATATTAATCCAAGACATAAAGTTTTAAGTACTATCTGATCCAACACCGCAGAAAAATATCCTCCAAAGCTATGGAATTTGTATAGAGAGGAATTGCAAGGAGAGGATATAAAAAAAATTTTAAGCATCGCAGAAAAAATTAATATTGAAACCAACCCTCAACAAATTGAAGCTTTAGAGCAAGAAACTAGACAACAATCAAAATCAAAATTGTGGTTCCAGTACAGAGCAGGTAAATGAGAATTGTTTATTGAGAGATTTTTATATTGATCAATATTAAATTAATTTCCCACGAGGAGTTATTTTTTAAAAGGAAGAATTATTTAACTTAACAATATACATAACAAAAGAATTAGAAAATAAAAGCTTTATGTATGTAGAAGAACACCGCAGTCCAGGAATTCTGGTATTCAAAAAGCACTCGGACTCAATTCTAAATACAAACATATATTAAGACGGACGATTACATTGAACATTTAACATAGACTATATACATTAATTACTTCATCGTTTAACATTGTCGGTCGTCGTTAGTCCTACGTCGTACACAGTCGAACACTGTCTGCTATTCTAGCGTTGGCCAGCAGCATCAGGTCTCGTAGCGGTAGATGGTGACTGAAGCGCCACTCACAGCGGTGTCAAAGGCCGGTACCACAAATCGGCCCTCCTGACGGATGACGGTCCTCCGCATCCTAACGTCCAGAAGATTTAACAAACTCTGCAAAAGAAAGAAAACAAGCAGAAAATATCTATTCAAAAAAATTATAGTCTGTTATCGTCATAACTATTTTTCTAGGACGGCATCGTTGAGTTGTGGTCATCTCGTCGTTGATGTCACCACAATCGTCATCATTGGTGATGTTGCCATCCTCGTCGGAAATGAAGTCATCGTCGTTTTCATTATTATGGCCTATTCGTCGTTGTCATCTTTAAAATCAAGACCATGTCGTCCTCGTCTTCTTCAGTATTTTCTAATGAACTTAAGTTTGCATAATACATTTGCACCTGATATTATTGTAAATACGAACGCAATAAGAATCATGTAAATATATTAGGCATGGGATATTAGAGCGTATTTTATTTTTGATTATTTGACATTTTGATTATTAAACCACCATAATTTCCCATAGCATAGTTTCAGGGTATTTAAGAATCCTTCCCTCGCTAAAGATCACGCAGTTACACGGAAATGTCCCCCTCGTGTATAAACAGAAACCCTGCAGAGCTCAAACCTTAAAGTTTCTCTCTCGTTACGAGCCCGCTCGTTCCCAGGTGCAAGACAGAATTTTAATACGTATCTATTCCACGTATTGAATTCTGAAGATGAAAAGAAGGACTGTAAAAGCATTCTCACGGCTATCGAAGAGGATTTGTAAGGAGACTTATCTGATATCTTGGAAGTCTGGATAACATCTAGGAATGGTTCAAATGATTTTCAAACATTGGAATTAAAATAAAGAAGGAGTAAAATTTAAATACTTCCCAGTGGTCAATTCAAGTACTTTTAGAAAGAAAAAATAAATAATGTTAAGAACTTTCAACTCGTGGTACATTGTAGATTACTAATTGAATACTAATTTGAGTAGTTTTGTTATCTTTCATTCAGGATACTGAAAATGAAATTACCTTGAGAGAAACATTTTAATGAACAAGGCATGATGATCATTTTAAACCAAGAATGAAGCCGCTGAAGAAACAATTACAAACATTTGCTATTCGTAAATTATTCGTAATATAGAGAAATGAATAAGGATGGGAAATCTGTAATATAGACATGATTCTGGATCTGCTGGAAAAAGAGAAAGAATCATATTAACATTAAAGTTCTACCAAAGGATGCATAATCTCTGACGCATTTGGTACTTTACGCTCAAATTAAGCAGTTCAATCCAGTTTTATATTCGATAAACTGGAGAACAATATATTCAATCCGAAATGATTTAAGGAGTCGTTCACGAGAGACAGCATTTGTAACTTGTCTTGCGAATATCAATTATTAAGTAACTGATGTATCTTTTAAATTGCTTTTATTGCTTTGAAAACTATTACGATCTATTAGATTTTAGGCTGGTTTCTCAGTTTTCATAAAACAAAATATGGAACTCTCATTAAAACTTGAGATATTGGATGAGGTCCCAACTTTCTTTTATGAACTGACCATATGAAATCCATTTTTAATTCTTCAACACCTTACATTTTATTCATTCCAGAATAACTTTTAGACATTCAAATAACAGTTTTACAAACACCCAGAGATAATAAACGAAAATTAGGTTCTTTGGTCCTAACGTTTGACTTGAATGGAACTTTATAAAGTATTCAGAGATTTTTTACGAGCGAAAAGCATTCTTTTAGGTCATTTTAAAATTGCTTGTGTGAAAAACCGCTTGGCTGGAGCGATTGAAGACAGTGTGATGTGAAAAGGCCAAAACGCCAGAATTTGAAACGAGGCTTCAGTCTCTTCACCAAAATATTAAATTTGAAAAACAAATTTAATCTGTTCTTCTGAGATAGACTAACTTTTTGCACTATTACAACCTACCGACTTGGAATCAATGTTGCAGCTGCAAGCAGTTGAGTAACTAAGACCAACCCCACCCCTGTACTAAAAGTCCTAATACTTTTTACAAGTTAATTCTGAGAGTACTACAATTGGACATAAGTGGCTAGCAGGGACTTTAGTTTTGCGAACTAGTAAAATAATAATGGTTTATTTCAAAACTAACAAAGCAACAAAAGAAATGCCTATTTTTGGAACTACACACAAATTTCTACCTTCAATTTTACTAACAATCGAGGACGTTTTACAGTATCATTTGTTTGTTATACACGAACTAAAATACCAACATTCAAACAAAGAATCCAGTATTTGTGAGGCATTAGAAGTAGCAGCTGAAAATATGGAGAAAAGCTTCCATGCCAATGGTTTACTGAAAGTGTTACAAATGATACATAAGTTCATTAGCAAATAATTATTTTAAGATATCCTAAAGTAAAACGTAATACTAACTATGATTTGAAAGCAAAAGCTCTTTAAGACAAGTTAAGGCTTGTTTGACATTGAGTTACACGTAAAGGTGTACTATTTTCTATATATTCTTGTAAGGGGGTTCAAAAGGTACTACTTAAAGACTACTTCAGTCTTGTATAAATTTCCCAGCTGCACAAACTTTTCAGTTTCTTCGATACCCTTGTCACACAACTGGTCGAAAGATGCGTAAAATTGGTGAGAGGCATGTCATGATGCATATGAGAGAGTCAATCTATCATTGTACCAGAAAAACGAAATGGCTTCTTCCGATTTAAGATAAAATCACTGCAAATTGTGATAAGAAACGGTATGAACTAGCTTCATTAAAAAATCATATTTATATCCAGTATTCTATATTTATAGATGTAAAAATGGCGCCCTGGCGTACATGTGTGGTTGCTCATACATTCAAATAATGAAACAACTTTGATACTTTAATAAAGGTTACATATAAAGATATTTTGTACACTTTAATTCCTCTAAGGAAGTTTGCACGAAATGCTCAAAATGTTTGCATCAGTATTGCTGCAATTGTCCTGACTCAGCAATAAGATTAAACTTTTGCAAGCATATGCATATTGTTTGCATGAATCAAACCTCACAAGAACATTCAAATATTATCAATGATGGAAGTATGCGTGAAGATAAGGAAAAACATGCCATAGGTCAAATGTTGAAAACAAACGTTACAGATTATCAGCAAGAGGCACGTACTGCCTTTCTTGGATTTGTGCCTTATCTGGACAAATTCAACACCAATGATTGTTGTAAAGAAATCGTTCAAACAGTAACAATTTTGAAAAGCAAATGTGAAGCTTTGCTAGAGCAAAGTAAACACCTTCCTCCTGTGGTAGAACATAGTACACAAAGGAGAATTAAGCCCCAACGACGACAGTTTTCCTAGGAAGAGTTAAAACTGAAATTTACTAAATGGTCTCAGAAAGAGTCAAATAATATAAATGAGACGGTGCTGTGCACGTGTAATTAAAAGCGAAAATGATTTTCGATTTCAAATAACTGCCTCTTCCATCATTAAATAAAGTCTAATGTATTCATAGATGTTTAAGGTTTGTTATTCCAATTATCTTGCACCACACTACTATGGAAACTTTACCCTCCATTAATCAGTTTATTAACTCCTGAGAAAACAAAAAACACAAGCTTCGATAAAATTTAAAAGAATACATAAGGGTATGTGAGAAATTTTGAAATTTTTTAAAGTGTAAAAGTGAAGTGTCTAACTTAATTTTGTTACAATCAAAAATATTGTAATAAAATACAACCAGTCCATAAAAAGAAAGATAAATTGTCATGAATATATTACATAAAGTTGAAAGTAAAAATATAAATGTATTTTATATAATTAAATAATTTTCAGTCAAAAAGTAGTAAATTAGGATTCCCATGTTTGTAGATAGATGGCTTATTTTATACAAGATTTTGAGTTCACGAAATATTTTAGATACAAAATTTTTAAAATTGCTTATTCATAGAACTTTTCAGTTACAGAATATAGGGAACTATGATAATTTTATCACTAAATAATCACATAACACTGCTAAATTTATTTAAAGTAAATATAAATGTCTTAAAAATATTCTTAGATAATAAAAATCTTGTGAAAAATTATATAAAATTCTGAACATTAGGTAAATTTAAGATTTTGGGGCTTTTATATATGAAATTTAATACATCATTTCCCCTTATAATATATCCTTATTTAATTTATGAACAATGTTTATTTAAATATCGGGATACAAAGCATTGTTAAAACAAAATTATAGCTACAATTCTCTTAGTTTTTCAATTTACTTCGTTCTTTAAAAGTGTCCTATGTAAATTGTTTAAAACTAAATTTTATACTTTATCTAACTTACGATTAATACAAATTGGACTGAAGTCATCTATCACCAACGACTGTATAACTGTAAATGTGCAATAAAGTTGAAAAAACAAAACAATTTTAAAAAGTCGATTTCTTAAATGATGAACTGAGTAAAATAGAGGAATATATAATTATAACATATAATCTAAGGATTATTATGGTAGCAAATGTTATGTACCTTCTTACTGGGGATTCACAATGGATGTGTATTTTCAAAGAATTTATTCAACGAGAAGCTTGTTGAATTGTGAACATGTATGTAAAGACGAGTATATGGAACACCTGGTTTTAAAAAATCGCCAAAAGCGAAGGAACTGCCGATCATAATCAGCAGTGTCAATCATACTTCGCCTCATGTTTTTTACAAGTACAGCTTGATTTATGTGCAAGAAATATAATAACACAGTATACCTAAACTACATAATATATTATTCAATAATGTACAGTAGAATCTATATTACTAAAAGGCAATGCATGTGTGCGTGTGGAGTCTACAGAAGAAACTACTGGACAGTCTTAACACCTTTATTGGATATATTTCAGAGAGGAAGATCACCCACTAGGCTTGCTAGGATGTATTTTAGAGATCTCACTATGGAAAAATATTGTAAATAAGCATGTCTTATATTTCCAGCAAAATAGAAATTGTTTCTTTGGAAATTTTACTATAACTGGAAATTACTACTTTCATAGGATTATAGCAGTCGCGTCGTCTTTTTTTGCCCCCTCTCTAATGATCGGGACCCATTGACGCGAGAAAAAAGTGTTTTCCTTTGACCCTCCACTGAGAAAAACTCATTAATCTGAATAAAAAACCAGACATCTTAAATGGGTTGTCCACTGCTATGTAGATAAGAGAAGGTTGTGAGTTGAGAGAAGGTTGAGTGAAAGATGTCCCTCCGGGGGCCGAGTATCATTGATACAATCACCAACCATTTCTTCCACCTCCTTCTACGATTTATTTTACACATCATCGGGGGACCCCACGCCGGGTCCCCAAACCCCTTTTGTCTTGATGGGGAGGGGGGGGGGGGTGTACATAAAGTGCTCTTTTCAACTTGTAAGTCGAATTTGGAAATTTTCGTGTTTGCTGATATTTGGCATGAAAAGCATAGCATTTTTTAAACTCGTAAAGAAAACATTAATCAAAAGAAATTATGGTTAGAAAACAATTTTATCTAAGTAGTATGTGGGCCTCTATACCGTCAAATCCAAGATGGCCGCCGTTTGATAAGGAGTTGACTGCTGATAAGGAGTTGGGGAGAATTGCTGATAAGGAGAGGGTGATGCCTTGAGGTGGTGACGTCATTGTAAAGATGGCGTTGTTGTGTTGCCATGGTAATGAATCAAAAGTAGCTCCATCTGGTGGGGGAAATGAGAAACCCTATTATTTTGAATTAAAAAGGAATTTCGTGGATTCGAACTGGGGATCTGTAGTACAGTGCGCTATCCGTTAGGCTGTAAGAGAGTTAACTATAGGTGGTGAATTAATGTAGTGTTTGCTTTTTCTTAGTACTAGGAATGCGTTATGGGACTTGGTTTTATTTGATGATTTTTTATTTTGCAGTTAGTTGTAAGTGTGTTGGACTGGTGATGCCATCTAGTGATTTTAAAAGAAGTTAATCTAAGGAACTTTCTTATTTTTGTCATTAATTCTGGGAATGTGCTATTTTTAGAAAATGGTTTGAACAATTGTGGTACAGCCATCTGGTGGTGGAAGAAGTAACAATTAGTTTTAAAAGATTTATTTTCTAGCTCTAGACTTGTAGCTTGATACTTTAGAATTAACTGGAGAATTTTTTTAAGAAAATTTTATAAAGACAGATTTGAACCCGGCAAAAGGTAATCGCGGCCGCCCGTTTTACACAAGCACTTTAACCGTTCGACCACGATCACCTACTTTGTATAATACATATAGAATACTAACTCGTGAATTTACAGCTTAAGGGAGTGAAAGTACGTGTTTTTTTTCCTTGTGAATAGTGCCCTTATGAAGAATGAATATGAATATAAAAACAAATAAAGTTGAATTTATAAACCTTAGCTATATAACAAGTTTATTACCAAGATTTTAAAGTATGCGAATTGTATGTAATGACAGGAAAAGTATCAGAATATAGAAGACTCTGGAACTTGTGACAATATGACTAAGGATTTATGTGTAGGTTAATTAAGATAACAGAAGGAGTTAAACACGAAGTCACCGATAGGATACAAGCTTAAGTAAATGAGAAAGCTTTTAAACGCATTGCTATTTAGGAGAATGGTGTTGTTTTTCTGATTGTGAGAAAAGCAAATGAAACTACATCATGCCAATGAATCACATATGACATGCCCGAACTGGAACTTTCTATAGGGGTTTTAGCTATGAAATAGTGACGAAGGGATTATCTTAATACTCTAACGTTGGAACTCGGAACATAAGTAATTGAGGCCAACCAATATATGCGAAGATTTTAAGCGTATGAACACTACATGTAAGATAGAATTTATAATACGGAAACCTTTTTTATATTTTAATGAATTTATATACAACATGAGCTTGAAGAAAATGTGAATGTTTAAGGGTGAATGTTTTGTAGGGAAAATTATTATTATTACAATTTGAGGGGGAGGACTTTGAGATATGAATAGGACACACAGGCATAACGGTGTATGAAACATTACATTTTTAGGTAAATAAGAAGTAACTAACCAAAGATTTATAGTATACATATTATAAGCGATGGCAAGGAACCGTATAAGATTGATATTATTAGAAGCCTCTGGAACTTGTGAGAATATGACTAAGGATTGTTTTTGCACGTGTAAGTTAATTAAGATAACAGAAGGAACGGAGTTAAACACCGAGTCACAGATAACGATAGAAACTATTTGATAATAAGAGGCTTTTTAAAGCATAGTTGGAGCATCTTGGGTCTTTGAATTACTTTGCATCTTGTTTTGGGGTTTTTCTGCCCTTTTTTACTGTTTTTAAATAAATCATGGATTCTCAGGACATTAGACCTGCAAAGAAAATGCGTGCAGACAAAGAACTGTGTTTGCAGAAATATTGTAAAGATTCTTTATGTTATGAGTATGGTAAACTGTTTACAGATCGTGAAGGCTGGGCATATTTTTGTCGATTGGAAAACGAATTAACGTACTTAAAGAAAGAGGAAACTACTATTGAAATTTATGGTAAAAAATGTACTGTGCCTCGGCAACTTGTAGCATACGGAGACGTAGGAATAAGCTATGCCTTTAGCGGATCTTGTATTGCAGCCAAGCCTTGGTCTCCTTTACTATTGGAAATAAAGGCAGAAGTGGAACGAATAATTGGCACAAGATTTAATTTTGTGTTGGTGAACCGTTATAAAGATGGTAAGGACTGTATAGGTGCCCATAAAGACAATGAGAAGGACTTGGATCTTAATGCACCCATAGCGTCTGTTTCATTTGGACAGAAAAGGCAATTTGTGTTTTCTAGAAAGAAGTACAATTTTCTAAAAATTGTTCTGGAAAATGGAAGCTTGCTTGTGATGAAGTATCCAACAAACCAATTTTGGTTTCACAGCTTGCCCCGTGGGGATGCATTATGGCCTAGAATAAACTTAACGTTTCGTAAAATTCTTGTATAAAGCAGCGATAAACCACTTATGTGCCCCCGAACTAGAACTCAGTGTCGTACACTAGACGATATTTGGACAACGTTGCAATTTATCTTTGTCTTTCTGAATAGTATTTTTATAAATGCTTATATCTTGTTGTTTTTAAATAAATTTTTTAGCGTGTCTTACCACATATTCTGTATTTAGGACTTTTTTATTACATAATTTTATAAATTGTTTTTAAAATGCAAGATCTGAAATGAAATTTTTCTTTGCTATAAAGATTTATGTTTTTAAGTTAGATGTTTTTACTCAAAAATTAATTATACATTAGATGTTATAGCACATGTTTTCAATGCAGAAATTTTGTTTTAAGTATTGTACACACTTAAGTAAGAGTAAACTTTTGAAAACTTTACAAGACCCGTACTATGAACGTACACATTTTGAATAAGTTGTAATTGTATTGAAATCATTTATGCTATAAAATCCAAACCAACTGTTATTTTTTAATTAATCTTTCCTTGCATATTTTTTTTAAATAAATCTTCCTAAATTTTAGTGATTTAATTTTTATTATACAGATTTACAAACTGTTTTTGGTTGAAATATAAGGATTTATATTTTAAAAAATTAGATGCTTTTACTCTTAATTATATATTAGATACTATTACACATATTATTATTACATTGAAGATTTTTAAAAAACGTTTAACAATTGAAAAAATATATATACTTTAAATATTATTACAAACATTTAAATGCAATTTGCTTTTTATTTTTAATTTTACAATTAAGACATTTTTTAAAAGTTTGATTCTTAAAGTGTGTTTTATGCATAGTAAAAAAAACAATACTAAAAAACATGTAAGAGTAAAAATATTTTATACATTAATTTGAAACTTTGCAAGACCCATACCATGTTTCCTTGCACATTTGAAGTCGTGAAAAATAGTTTATTAAAACCATTTGTCCTTGAAGTTCTAAATTAAATGTCCTTTTTCTTTTATGCTTTTGCAAACCACACATTTTACTAAATATGAACTTCCTTTTATTTGAAAACCTTATGCATATTGTGCAGTTTAAATTGCAGAGCAAAATTCCAATACTGTACGAAGCTATAAAGTATTTTACAAGATATTTCATATTGTTCTCTTAATTTACATCTAATTCATTACTACGTTAAAGTGGATAGCATGTGAGTTTTCTGTTTTTAAAAATAATGTGTGCACATCTGTACTGCTAAGCAAATTAACTTCTGCCTTTTCTTGATATTTAATGCATAATCTAAATATTTACGCACACCGCTGATAGTTTTACACATGAGTAAAATTAAATAATAACTGAAATTTTAAATATTAGTGTGAATTTTAAAATGAACAAATATTGCTGACATATTGGATTAAATCTGAATTTTATGTATTCTCAAAACAACAATGCAAGAAAAAACAGAGACACTTCTTAAACAGATTGAAGGAAGTCACATGGAAACAAAGTAAATTAGAACACTTTTTAATAGAAAAAAACATTGATTCATATATTTTACAAAACTAATACATTGTAGTAAAAAAGAACTTATTTTTACATACTTGCATTTTTTAAGAGACACATGTTTACGACGAGCCAATTATTAAATGCCATCACCTCAGCTTTGGGGCAATGCAAATTATTTTTGTGATGACCACATGATAGTTTTTGGATCTTTTTGTTGCTACTTAGTGCACATAGTACATCGAATTTGGGACACCCGTATTGTTCCAAGTTGATATTCGGAATATTCAATGCATCTAGGCGTTTCTTTTCCACACAACCACCTTTGTAAGCAACTAGGTACTGAGTGGCACTCTTGGTCTGTTCGTACAATTCTAAAAGCTTAGAGTCTAAACTTTCTAAAGGAGACACACTTTCCCATGCCATGGGACAGAAAGGGAGACCACATATGTAATTTTCAACATATCGAACAGTTTTTTTATCTTTTGCACTCAGTTTTATGCTTATAAGGCGATAAGTTAAAACGAATACTTGAAGCTACTTGCGATTTTATGGCGATGTATCCGTATTCACGTACTAAGAAACCCTCTTGAGTCTGAAATCCGTCAAAATCCACAATTGCACAAATATTAAACATTGCTATTGAAATGTGCTAGCTGTTCTTGGAAAAAGAATTGTAAACTAGAGGCACGAAGAACTGGACTATATACACTTACTAATCAGTGAATAACACCATACACTTACTAATCAGTAAAGTTAAAATTTATCTTAGTCTTATCTTTTGTGAGTAACTATGAGCGCTTAAGTGAAGAATGTACTCAGAAAACATGTGCTTGTGATAATGCGCCAAGTAAAATTGTGTGTTGTAATGCAAGAAGATTTTAACGAAAGGATATACTTAAATGTGCATGTGATTTTTCTTTTTACTCTACCACTAGTATCTTAGACAAGTATCAGATTTAAAAAAAAAATGACGAAGAGAAACTTTTCAACACAATCTGTACTATAATTTTACACTTAAGAGTAACAGAGCATAATATAATTTTAAGGAAAATGAGTAATCAGTATGCAAATTTGAAGCCTAAAGTTCCAAGCATGTCTATGCTCAATAAACGCCTATCTACGTTTAGAGATTGGCCACGCACAGATGTTGACATTAGGGACTTGGCCGAAAATGGATTGTATTATACGGGTGTCTCGGACGGGGTTAGGTGTTATTGGTGTGGAGGAGGGCTTGAAAATTGGCAAAAGGAGGATATAGTCAGACACGAACACATAAAGTTTTATCCAAAATGTTTGGTAGCCCAACAAGGACCGATTGTTGACTCTAGATTAAAAGGAACACCCATAGATGAAATTGTACAGGTGTTGGATGAAACAAACAATAATGCCAATGTTTTTATAAAACCTGATGTAAAACTTTACTGCTCATACAATGACAAGGACGAACGACTTTGTAAAATTTGCATGGAATCGGAAATGGATGCTACTTTACAGCCTTGCGGTCATTTGGTTACATGCATGAGATGTACGAAGAGTCTCTCAACGTGTCCTATGTGCCGAACCAATATTTTACGTAAAATTTTAAAACGTACATTTGTTACTAAACAGTCTATTTATTAGTACATGTAGTAGATGCAATTTCAAGTGATTTATTGAACACAGTGTGGAAGAATTGTAAAAGGGTGGTTTTGAGTTGAATGTCATGAAATTAACACTCGTACTACAGCAAAAAAGACTAATAAGGAAGTTTAAGACTTTTCTAAAAAGCATAAGACTTTTATCAAGGACTTGTGGAAAAAATCTTGTAGGAAAGACCTTTTTACCCCTTATAAATATATTGACTATTTTTATTATTATTTGTTTGTTCATTACATGTTAAACCTATTTACTAAAGAGGAATTTTAAAATGCCTTAAAAAAGGAGTTACTAAATGCTTTAGGAAAAATGTGTAAATGTACTTTAATGCAAGAAAAAGAACGCTTGAAATAAATATTCATCTAGCTATTATTTTTAGTACTTATCAATCATCTTGGTGTATTGTTTATTTTCTAAATTAAACCTTTCGTACTTTTAAATCTTAAAACAAAAAGAAAGGAAAAGTAACCATCTAGAATAGTAAACACCAAATTAAAAAAGAAAACATTTTAAAAAATATTTTCTTATAATTTTTTACCTTTGCCTTTTTTTGTTGTTGAATAAACATTGTCATACAAAATTAGTATATTTGTTGTGTAGAATATTTTTTGAAAACACTGAATTGAAGAAAAAAAATCATTTATTGAAAAAAGAATCAACAGTTTATATATATTTGTAACAACATATCTTACAGGTCTTTTACATACATCTCTCTAACAGTATTGAAAATATCTGTGGTATTCAAATTCTCAAAAACATTTTCCTCCATTATTATTATGTAATAAAAGTTTAACAGTTTATTGCTCTGTCTTACAAAATTAATAGCAAACTCTTTCCAGTTAACAACACATAAAGCAAGGGCGAAAAATTCGCAAAAGCGTTCGTCAACGCTCATCGTCATACATTTATGTACAGATTGATTGACAATTTCATTCTTACAACCTAAACAGTCAAAAAGAATATTTATATTTTTTGACACAATATCCTTTAGGCACTTGCAGAGAGAAGCTATGACTTCTCTCCAACAATCAGATTTAATGGTATCACTGCAGTAAGGTTTGTAACTTTCACCAGGAAAACATTTTTTGATTTCCAGTTTCACATAATATGGCAACAAATACGTCAAAAGCGATATCTTCAATACATCTAACACACGTGCCTCTAGTTTACAATTCTTTTTCCAAGAACAGCTAGCACATTTCAATAGCAATGTTTAATATTTGTGCAATTGTGGATTTTGACGGATTTCAGACTCAAGAGGGTTTCTTAGTACGTGAATACGGATACATCGCCATAAAATCGCAAGTAGCTTCAAGTATTCGTTTTAACTTATCGCCTTATAAGCATAAAACTGAGTGCAAAAGATAAAAAAACTGTTCGATATGTTGAAAATTACATATGTGGTCTCCCTTTCTGTCCCATGGCATGGGAAAGTGTGTCTCCTTTAGAAAGTTTAGACTCTAAGCTTTTAGAATTGTACGAACAGACCAAGAGTGCCACTCAGTACCTAGTTGCTTACAAAGGTGGTTGTGTGGAAAAGAAACGCCTAGATGCATTGAATATTCCGAATATCAACTTGGAACAATACGGGTGTCCCAAATTCGATGTACTATGTGCACTAAGTAGCAACAAAAAGATCCAAAAACTATCATGTGGTCATCACAAAAATAATTTGCATTGCCCCAAAGCTGAGGTGATGGCATTTAATAATTGGCTCGTCGTAAACATGTGTCTCTTAAAAAATGCAAGTATGTAAAAATAAGTTCTTTTTTACTACAATGTATTAGTTTTGTAAAATATATGAATCAATGTTTTTTTCTATTAAAAAGTGTTCTAATTTACTTTGTTTCCATGTGACTTCCTTCAATCTGTTTAAGAAGTGTCTCTGTTTTTTCTTGCATTGTTGTTTTGAGAATACATAAAATTCAGATTTAATCCAATATGTCAGCAATATTTGTTCATTTTAAAATTCACACTAATATTTAAAATTTCAGTTATTATTTAATTTTACTCATGTGTAAAACTATCAGCGGTGTGCGTAAATATTTAGATTATGCATTAAATATCAAGAAAAGGCAGAAGTTAATTTGCTTAGCAGTACAGATGTGCACACATTATTTTTAAAAACAGAAAACTCACATGCTATCCACTTTAACGTAGTAATGAATTAGATGTAAATTAAGAGAACAATATGAAATATCTTGTAAAATACTTTATAGCTTCGTACAGTATTGGAATTTTGCTCTGCAATTTAAACTGCACAATATGCATAAGGTTTTCAAATAAAAGGAAGTTCATATTTAGTAAAATGTGTGGTTTGCAAAAGCATAAAAGAAAAAGGACATTTAATTTAGAACTTCAAGGACAAATGGTTTTAATAAACTATTTTTCACGACTTCAAATGTGCAAGGAAACATGGTATGGGTCTTGCAAAGTTTCAAATTAATGTATAAAATATTTTTACTCTTACATGTTTTTTAGTATTGTTTTTTTTACTATGCATAAAACACACTTTAAGAATCAAACTTTTAAAAAATGTCTTAATTGTAAAATTAAAAATAAAAAGCAAATTGCATTTAAATGTTTGTAATAATATTTAAAGTATATATATTTTTTCAATTGTTAAACGTTTTTTAAAAATCTTCAATGTAATAATAATATGTGTAATAGTATCTAATATATAATTAAGAGTAAAAGCATCTAATTTTTTAAAATATAAATCCTTATATTTCAACCAAAAACAGTTTGTAAATCTGTATAATAAAAATTAAATCACTAAAATTTAGGAAGATTTATTTAAAAAAAATATGCAAGGAAAGATTAATTAAAAAATAACAGTTGGTTTGGATTTTATAGCATAAATGATTTCAATACAATTACAACTTATTCAAAATGTGTACGTTCATAGTACGGGTCTTGTAAAGTTTTCAAAAGTTTACTCTTACTTAAGTGTGTACAATACTTAAAACAAAATTTCTGCATTGAAAACATGTGCTATAACATCTAATGTATAATTAATTTTTGAGTAAAAACATCTAACTTAAAAACATAAATCTTTATAGCAAAGAAAAATTTCATTTCAGATCTTGCATTTTAAAAACAATTTATAAAATTATGTAATAAAAAAGTCCTAAATACAGAATATGTGGTAAGACACGCTAAAAAATTTATTTAAAAACAACAAGATATAAGCATTTATAAAAATACTATTCAGAAAGACAAAGATAAATTGCAACGTTGTCCAAATATCGTCTAGTGTACGACACTGAGTTCTAGTTCGGGGGCACATAAGTGGTTTATCGCTGCTTTATACAAGAATTTTACGAAACGTTAAGTTTATTCTAGGCCATAATGCATCCCCACGGGGCAAGCTGTGAAACCAAAATTGGTTTGTTGGATACTTCATCACAAGCAAGCTTCCATTTTCCAGAACAATTTTTAGAGAATTGTAGTTCTTTCTAGAAAACACAAATTGCCTTTTCTGTCCAAATGAAACAGACGCTATGGGTGCATTAAGATCCAAGTCCTTCTCATTGTCTTTATGGGCACCTATACAGTCCTTACCATCTTTATAACGGTTCACCAACACAAAATTAAATCTTGTGCCAATTATTCGTTCCACTTCTGCCTTTATTTCCAATAGTAAAGGAGACCAAGGCTTGGCTGCAATACAAGATCCGCTAAAGGCATAGCTTATTCCTACGTCTCCGTATGCTACAAGTTGCCGAGGCACAGTACATTTTTTACCATAAATTTCAATAGTAGTTTCCTCTTTCTTTAAGTACGTTAATTCGTTTTCCAATCGACAAAAATATGCCCAGCCTTCACGATCTGTAAACAGTTTACCATACTCATAACATAAAGAATCTTTACAATATTTCTGCAAACACAGTTCTTTGTCTGCACGCATTTTCTTTGCAGGTCTAATGTCCTGAGAATCCATGATTTATTTAAAAACAGTAAAAAAGGGCAGAAAAACCCCAAAACAAGATGCAAAGTAATTCAAAGACCCAAGATGCTCCAACTATGCTTTAAAAAGCCTCTTATTATCAAATAGTTTCTATCGTTATCTGTGACTCGGTGTTTAACTCCGTTCCTTCTGTTATCTTAATTAACTTACACGTGCAAAAACAATCCTTAGTCATATTCTCACAAGTTCCAGAGGCTTCTAATAATATCAATCTTATACGGTTCCTTGCCATCGCTTATAATATGTATACTATAAATCTTTGGTTAGTTACTTCTTATTTACCTAAAAATGTAATGTTTCATACACCGTTATGCCTGTGTGTCCTATTCATATCTCAAAGTCCTCCCCCTCAAATTGTAATAATACTAATTTTCCCTACAAAACATTCACCCTTAAACATTCACATTTTCTTCAAGCTCATGTTGTATATAAATTCATTAAAATATAAAAAAGGTTTCCGTATTATAAATTCTATCTTACATGTAGTGTTCATACGCTTAAAATCTTGGCATATATTGGTTGGCCTCAATTACTTATGTTCCGAGTTCCAACGTTAGAGTATTAAGATAATCCCTTCGTCACTATTTCATAGCTAAAACCCCAATAGAAAGTTCCAGTTCGGGCATGTCATATGTGATTCATTGGCATGATGTAGTTTCATTTGCTTTTCTCACAATCAGAAAAACAACACCATTCTCCTAAATAGCAATGCGTTTAAAAGCTTTCTCATTTACTTAAGCTTGTATCCTATCGGTGACTACGTGTTTAACTCCTTCTGTTATCTTAATTAACCTACACATAAATCCTTAGTCATATTGTCACAAGTTCCAGAGTCTTCTATATTCTGATACTTTTCCTGTCATTACATACAATTCGCATACTTTAAAATCTTGGTAATAAACTTGTTATATAGCTAAGGTTTATAAATTCAACTTTATTTGTTTTTATATTCATATTCATTCTTCATAAGGGCACTATTCTCAAGGAAAAAAAACACATACTTTCACTCCCTTAAGCTGTAAATTCACGAGTTAGTATTCTATATGTATTATACAAAGTAGGTGATCGTGGTCGAACGGTTAAAGTGCTTGTGTAAAACGGGCGGCCGCGATTACCTTTTGCCGGGTTCAAATCTGTCTTTATAAAATTTTCTTAAAAAAATTCTCCAGTTAATTCTAAAGTATCAAGCTACAAGTCTAGAGCTAGAAAATAAATCTTTTAAAACTAATTGTTACTTCTTCCACCACCAGATGGCTGTACCACAATTGTTCAAACCATTTTCTAAAAATAGCACATTCCCAGAATTAATGACAAAAATAAGAAAGTTCCTTAGATTAACTTCTTTTAAAATCACTAGATGGCATCACCAGTCCAACACACTTACAACTGACTGCAAAATAAAAAATCATCAAATAAAACCAAGTCCCATAACGCATTCCTAGTACTAAGAAAAAGCAAACATTACATTAATTCACCACCTATAGTTAACTCTCTTAAAGCCTAACGGATAGCGCACTGTACTACAGATCCCCAGTTCGAATCCACGAAATTCCTTTTTAATTCAAAATAATAGGGTTTCTCATTTCCCCCACC